>CM075961.1:37655582-38985776 GCA_038048745.1 Coluber constrictor foxii
ACTAATCCAGTGGGTTAAACTATAGTGAAAAGCATAAACAGGGTTTTCTTTTTGGATTAAGAGATAGGTAAATATATAAATAAAAAACCACGAAGCTTTCTTTTTATATGTAGCATCTGTGGGGAGATTATTATAGGCCCCAAAATGGAAAGACTTGACACCATAATGAATGTTTCACAGGTGAGATGATGGAACCTGCAGTTAAATTAAACACTTTGACTAGAAAACCTTTCATAGACATTTTGTATATAATGGGAAAATATTAATCTACCTTCAATCTACATTTCATTCTTTCTACATTAATCTACATTCAATCATCTGATACCTCAAGTGATTTTCTCACAGCTTGGCAGCG
Source organism: Coluber constrictor foxii (assembly GCA_038048745.1). NCBI lineage: Eukaryota > Metazoa > Chordata > Lepidosauria > Squamata > Colubridae > Coluber > Coluber constrictor. The sequence continues at coordinate 37,655,938 of CM075961.1, forward strand.
CCAAAATTACCAAATCTTATAAATTAAAGTGGCATCACCCAGAAACCTCTGGTCCCAGTGAATGACCCAGTTGGATTCTACAACACAACACACTACTTCCATTTCTTTCTTCTGTTTCTTTTCAGCCTATGTCTCCATTTTGAATTTTCCTTCCTTCCTTCCTTCCTTCCTTCCTTCCTTCCTTCCTTCCTTCCTTCCTTCCTTCCTTCCTTCCTTCCTTCCTCCCTCCCTCCCTCCCTCCCTCCCTCCCTCCCTCCCTCCCTCCCTCCTTCTTCCCTTCATCATTGTTTTAAGTTTTAGCATTACCCATTTTGAGAAATCAACTCTGGGCAAGTAAGAAGTAACAAAAAGACGACACAAAATACCCTCCAAAACAAGAATGATTTTGGTCTGCATTCAGTTCTTTTGGTTTTCGTCAAATTGTCATGTTACTTTGAATCACATTTGAGAAGTGGTGAAATTTTGCATGTCTCTGTTTTAGTTACTCTTCTGTAAAGGCTGTTTCGTTTTTCTTTGGACTGGGAAAAATCCCCTGTGCAGGGCCTGTGCAAGGAGGAGTATGAAAATCCTGCTCTGAGGAACTCTTTGATCTCAACCAATATGTAAATGAGGGCACAATTTCCCCTTTAAAGTCAACAGTTGACACCCACTGACACAAAGTTTGTGCATTTTCTCAAATTTTCTCCTTTCAATTTCCCTCTCAATCGTTAAAGGGAGCCAAAATGATCCTATGGCTAAACTTGGTATTCCTTCTTGCATTCCTTGGAGGTAATGTTTGATTTTACGTAGAGCTTCCTTCCATTTGATGTTCCTGTATATAGGAGATCTCATTGAAAAATCTTTCTTTCTAGGTGTCCAATCTGAGGCCCACTTGGTGGAGTCTGGAGGGGATGTGAGAAGACCTGGAGAGTCCCTCCGTCTCTCCTGCCAAGCCTCTGGATTCGCCTTCAGCAGATACGGCATGAGCTGGGTGAGACAGGCACCAGGGAAAGGCCTTGAATGGGTGGCGTATATATGGTCCTCAAGTCTTTATTACCCTGACAAAGTGAAGGGCCGCTTCACCATCTCCAGAGACGATGCCAAAAGCCAGCTGTATCTCCAAATGAACAATCTCAAACCAGAAGACACAGCTGTCTATTACTGTACAGGAGACACAGTGAGAGGAAGTGAATCTGAAGTCCAACAAAAACTTTCTCTGCTTCTGAACAGTTTACATTTATTTATACTCAGTCCTGTATACATCAAGGAACAATTTCCCCTTTAATGGGAACAGCTGGTTTTCACCAACACGAAGTTTGTGCATTTCCCCAAATCCTTTTCTATCATATATCCAACATTTATTAGAAGGATAGACCAAAAATTATCCTGGGACTAAACTTTTAATCATTATTAGCACTCCTTGGAGTTAATGTTTCCTTCTCTGGAGTGTTTCCTTCCATTTGGGATACAGGATAGCTCATTGAAACACTTTTCTTTTTAGATGTGAAGTCTGAGGTCCATTTGGAGAAGACGTGAAGAGATCTTGAAGGTCCCTCCATCCCTCTGTCAAGGCTTCAACTTTGATATGACTTTCACAGGACAAGATATTCATTCATTCATTCATTCATTCATTCATTCATTCATTCATTCATTCATTCATTCACTCACTCACTCACTCACTCACTCACTCACTCACTCATTCATTCATTGAATTTTCATGCCACCCATCTCATTATTAATCTTATCCCCGTAAAAGCAGGATGAAGGTAAGTAAGGATCCAACATTAATAAAAGGTGTCATAGAATCGCATTGAGAAGAAATGATCAGTCGTTTTGGAAGACTTCACTGAAATGATCGCAAGGAAGTTAAACATCTCATGAGGCTACAAACTGCACCACGAAGCCATGGCTCAGTTGACAACAGATGTCCTGTGCTAAATATAGAAGAAATTTATTTTTTTGGCAAATAAAGATAAAATGTTCCTCTCCCATGAAGTGCTAGTCGTTCCTGACTCAAGGGGGCAGTGCTCATTTCCGTTTCAAAGCCGAAGTGCCATCACTGTCCAAAGATGTCTCCGTGGTCATATGGCTGGCATGACTAAACGCCAATGGTGCACAGAAAACTGTTACCTTCCCTATTTTTCTACTTGCATTTTTTACGTGCTTTCGAACTGCTAGGTTGGCAGTGATAGGAAGTGAATCTGAAGCCCGTCAAGAACTTTCTCTACTTCTGATCAGCTTACACTTACTTACACTTGGTCCTTTCATTTCTTTCCCTGCTGAATTTCCTCAGTCTCCTACTTTCCTACATCTTATTCATTTTCCATTCCTTTGCCATTAATTTATACTCAGTATTCTTTAAGCTGAGTCTCTGTCCTTCTTAACTCTGCATAAAATCCCCTGATGCTTGAAGCTTTCTCTCCTTCAGCTGGGCTGTACCAAGGCTGCCAGATATTGGGAATTGCAAAATAAATAAATAAATAAATAAAAATAAAATAAATCTAAAAATATTTTGGATACTGATATGTACTCCTATCCAGAAGATTGTGAAGGTTAAATTAAAATTGAAAGCAGAAACTTTTCGTTTGGAACTAATACAGAGGCAGTTAGGAAAGTCATGAAGCTTTCTTTTTATATAATAGTGATGGCTAACAATTTTGTCGTTCTGTGCAATAATGGACTAGCTGCGTGACACCCCCCTCCCCCACGCATGACACCTCCCCACATTCTCATGTGCCCCCCATATTCCACATGCGTGACCCCCCTGCATGTATGTGTGACCCCCCCCCACACTCTCCACTTGCCCCTGAGTATGCTGACGCGACCCCCTGATGAACTCTTTTATCTCAAGCAATATATCAGTGACGGCTAACAATTTAATCATTGTATGCAATAATGGACTGGCTGTGCGAATACCCCCCCCCAAGCATGACCCCCTGCACACTTATGTGCCCCCCGTATTCCCCATGTGTGACCCCCCGCATTGCTGATGCATGACCCCCCCACATGTACGTGTGTCCCCCCCGCATGTATGTGTGACCCCCCCACTCCCCACTCACCCTCGAACATGGGCCTGCAAACCAAACCCCCTCACCCATTTTTGGTTTCTAGGTTGGTGCAGGAGACTTTCCAGGCCCAAAATGAAGCATGAGGGAGCCACATGAGCCCTCCCAGTGCCTTGTTTTAAGCCTGGGTGGCCTCCTGCACCAACCTGGAAGCTAAAAGAGGGAGTGTTGGTGATGCACGAGGCCCCAAAATGCAATCTGAGTGCCCCCTCGCGCATGTGCCCATCACTGCAACTGCAAAAGATCACATGAGCACTGATAGAATCAACAGAACATAGTTTGAGAAGAAGCATTCATACACACACCTATTTCTTGCCACAATGCTTAAGTGAATTACTGCAGTGGTTAAGCTAGTAACACAGTTCTTAAGTGAATCTGGGTTCCCCGTTGACTTTGCTTCTCAGAAGGACATAAAAAGTGAACACAAGATCCCAAGTCACTGAAGAGGTCATAAATATGAGTCAGTGGTCGAGTGTCTGAATGTTGAGCATGTTGACCATGGAGATGGTGCAACAGTCATAAGTGTGACAAATGGTCATAAGTCACTTTTTTCATTGATCTAAAACATTAAACGGTCACTAAATGAACTGTTGTAAGGCGAATTCTACCTTTATTTTAGTCCCATGAAGAAATCTGAAAATGAAACGTCAGGATGATCTTTCTAAATATCCAAACTGCCTTTCTCTTATTGAGGAAACATCTGGACCTAAAGAATCTCCTCAGAGAATGAGAAAAATGTCTCCTCTCTTCACTTTGAACACCAGGGGGCAATGTTGACACATGGAACTATATTACTTATGGGGGAGGGTAGAAATCAATTCTAAATATATATTGTCTAACATTGGAGGTATGACTGTTCTTGTTTGTATAATTGTTCCCTGAAAATCTCTGAAGAACTCCTTCCTTCCTTCCTTCCTTCCTTCCTTCCTTCCTTCCTTCCTTCCTTCCTTCCTTCCTTCCTTCCTTCCTTCCTTCCTTCCTTCCTTCCTCCCTCCCTCCCTCCCTCCCTCCCTCCCTCCTTTCGTTCCTCCTTTTAATGTTCTTTTAAATAGCCTGAAAAACCAAAAATGTTTTTGGTCTGTGCTCAGCTCTTTCGGATCTCTTCAAATTGTCATATTAAATGGAGGGGTGGTCGTATAAAATCTTTCTTCAACTCAGTTGTGCTTTTTTTTTTTCATGCTTTCCTAAGGTGCCTCTTTCAAATGTTCTTAGTGATTCTTCAATATTTGTTACTTTGAATCATGTTTGAGAAGTGAGGGAATTTTGTGAATCTTTATATTAGTTGCTTTTCTGTAAAGGCTGTTTTGTTTTTCTTTGGACTTGGAAAAATCCACCGTGCAGGGCCTGTGCAAGGAGGAGTATGAAAATCCTGCTCTGAGGAACTCTTTTTATCTCAACCAATATGTAAATGAGGGCACAATTTCCCCTTTAAATGCAACAGTTGACACCCACTGACACAAAGTTTGTGCATTTTCTGAAATTCTCTCCTTTAAATTTCCCCCCCTTCATTCGAGGGAGCCAAAATGACCCTGTGGCTAAACTTGGTATTCTTTCTTGCATCCCTTGGAGGTAATATTTAATTTTACATAGAGCTTCCTTCCATTTGCTGTTCCTGTATATAGGTGATCTCATTGAAAACTCTTTCTTTCTAGGTGTCCCATCTGAGGCCCAGTTCGTGGAGTCTGGAGGGGATGTGAGAAGACCTGGAGAGTCCCTCCGTCTCTCCTGCCAAGACTCTGGATTCACCTTCAGTGGCTATGGCATGCACTGGGTGAGACAGGCTCCAGGGAAAGGCCTGGAATGGGTAGCCTACATAAACTATGATTCCAGTGATATCAACTACTCAGACAAAGTGAAGGGACGCTTCACCATCTCCAGGGACGATGCCAAAAGCCAGCTGTATCTCCAGATGAACAATCTCAAACCAGAAGACACAGCTGTCTATTACTGTGCGAGAGACACAGTGAGAGGAAGTGAATCTGAAGCCCGTCAAGAACTTTCTCTACTTTTAAGCAGCTTACTCTTACTTACATTCAGCCCCTTTTCTTTTCTTTCAATATCATAAAATTTCCTCAGTCTCTTTTTTCTTTTCTAGGTTATTCATACTTTGGGTCTTGTTATGTCTTCCTGCCTTGTTGTCAATATCTGTTGTTTACTCTTCTCACCACCTATAAATCAGAAGTTTTGACATGAAGTCCTCCATACACCTTCTTCCCCTTCATGCTTATAAGGACAATCCCATGTTTATATGTCTGTGTGTATATTTTAAAAAATGCAGCAAAGTGAATATAGAGATGTCCTTTTTTTTATCCATAAACATGCATGAATTAAGGGACAATAGAGAAAAATTGGTATATCTGTGACATTCCAAATCGGGGAATATAAAGGGAATCCTTTATCTTTCTGAGTTCACTGTGAGAATCTTGGGTAAACAGTCATTTATTACTTTGACTGTGTATCTTGTGGACAGCCAACAAATTTTTGTTTCTAAACTATTTTTAATTGTTTAGTCATCCAAGCTTTAATACTCATGTTGGATAGAAACTCCCTGAGGATGGGCTCCTGCAGGAGTCTGAAAGTTCAGAAGACTCAACCTCTGGTCCCAGTGAATGACCCAGATTGGATTCTACAAAACAACACACTATTTCCATTTCTTTCTTCTGTTTCTTTTCAGCCTATGTCTCCATTTTGAATTTTCCTTCCTTCCTTCCTTCCCTCTCTTTCTTTTCATTTCTTTCCTTCTTTCCTTCCTTATTTTTTTAAGCTTTAGGATTGCCCATCTTGAGAAATCAACTGTGGGTAAGTAAGAAGTCACAAAAAGATGACACAAAATACCCTCCAAAACAAAAATGATTTTGGTCTGCATTCAGTTCTTTGCGGTTTATTCAATTGTCATGTTAAAGGGGAAGGGGAAAAAGTATAAAACCTTTCCTGAATTCAGAAATGCTGCTGTTTTCATGCTTTCTAACATGCGTCTTTTAAATTTGCTTAGTGGTTGTTTTTTATTTGTTACTTTGAATCACATTTGAGAAGTGGTGAAATTTTGAACGTCTCTTCTTTTACTTACTCTTCCGTAAAGGCTGCTTCATTTTTCTGTGTACTGGAAATGGTGTAAAAATCCACTGAGCAGGGCCTTTGCAAGGAGAATGATGAAAATCCTGTTCTTAGGAACTCTTTCATCTCAAGCAATATATAAATGATGGCTAACTATTTAATCGCTGTATGCAAAAATGGACAGGCCGTGCAAATCTACCCCCCCTGCGCATATGACCCCCTGCATGCTCATGTGCCGCCTGTATTCCCCACACGTCACCCCCGCGTCATTCCCCATGCATGACACTGAAAATCTCTGAAAAACTCCTTCCTTCCTTCTTCCTTCCTTCCTTCCTCCCTCCCTCCCTCCCTCCCTCCCTCCTTCCTTCCTTCCCTCCTTCCTTCCCTCCCTCCCTCCCTCCCTCCCTCTCCCTCCCTCCCTTCTTTCATTCCTTTTTTTAATTTTCTTTTAAATAGGCTCAAAAAACAAAACAAAAATTCTGTGTTTAGTTCTTTCAGGTCCCTTCAAATGGTCGTGTTAAATGGACTGGTGGTAATATAAACTATTTCTTCAACTCAGTTGTGCTGTTTTTTTCATGCTTTCCAACATGACTCTTTCCAACGTTCTTACTGGTTCTTTAATTTTTGTTACTTTGAATCATGTTTGAGAAGTGGTGGAATTTTGTGTCTTTATATTAGTTGCTCTTCTGTAAAGGCTGTTTCGTTTTTCTTTGGACTGGGAAAAATCCCCTGTTCAGGGCCTCTCCAAGGAGGAGTATGAAAATCCTGCTCTGAGGAACTCTTTTATCTCAACCAATATGTAAATGAGGGCACAGTTTCCCCTTTAAAGGCAACAGTTGACACCCACAGACACAAAGTTTGTGCATTTTCTCAAATTCTCTCCTTTCAATTTCTCCCTCATTCATTAAAAAGAGCCAAAATGATCCTATGGCTAAACTTGGTATTCTTTCTTGCATCCCTTGGAGGTAATATTTCATTTTACGTATAGGTTCCTTCCATTTGATGTTCCTGTATATAGGAGATCTCATTGAAACGTCGGTCTTTCTAGGTGTCCAATCTGAGGCCCAGTTGGTGGAGTCTGGAGGGGATGCGAGAAGACCTGGAGAGTCCCTCCGTCTCTCCTGCCAAGCCTCTGGGTTCACCTTCAGTAGCTATGTAATGCACTGGGTGAGACAGGCTCCAGGGAAAGGCCTGGAATGGGTGGCCAGAATATCTACAGGTTCATCATACATTTCCTACTCGGACAAAGTCAAAGGACGTTTCACCATCTCCAGGGATGATGCCAAAAGCCAGCTGTATCTCCAAATGAACAATCTCAAACCAGAAGACACAGCTGTCTATTACTGTGTGAGAGACACACTGAGAGGAAGTGAATCTGAAGCCTGTCAAGAACTTTCTCTACTTCTAAGCAGCTTAAACTTACTTACACTCAGTCCCTTTTCTTTTCTTTCAATATCATAAAATTTCCTCAGTCTCTTTTTTCTTTTCTACATTATTCATACTTTGGGTCTGGTTATGTCGTCCTGCCTTGTTGTCAATACCTGTTGTGTACTCTTATTCCCACCTGTAAATCAGAAGTTTTGACACGATGTCTTCCATAAACTTTCCAATCCGTCACCTTCTTTCCTCTATAAGGACATGAAACGAATCCTATGGTTTCATCTTGTGGATTTTTTTAGACTTTGGAATGTGACGACAGGAAGGAAATTCTGCTGCCCCACTTCCACTTTGGAAAGCAATAATTCAATTTAATCAAATGTGTGGCAACCAATTTTATGAATAATGATTTTTGCCCTTCATGATTATAAGGACAATCCCATGGTTATATGTTTGTGTATATATTAAAAAAAACCCAATGAAGTGAATATAGAGATGATCTTTTTTTATCCATAAAAAACCATGAATTAAAGGACAATAGGCAAAAATTGGTATATCTGTGACATTCCAAATCAGGGAATATAAAGGGATTCATTAATCTTTCTGAGTCCACTGTGACAATAGTGGTTAAACACTCATTTATTACTTTGACTGTGTATCTTGTGGACAGCCAACAAATTGTTCTTTCTAATCTATTTTTAATTGTTTAGTCATCCAAGCGTTAATACTCATGCTAGATAGAAATTCCCTGAGGATGGGCTGCAGCAGGAGTCTGAAAGTTCAGAAGATTAAAACTCTGGTCCCAGTGAATGACCCAGATTGGATTCTACAACACAACACAGTATTTCCATTTCTTTCTTCTATTTCGTTTCAGCTTATGTCTGGGGTGCCGCAAGGGTCGGTTCTCTCCCCCCTGCTGTTCAACATCTACAACAAGTCGCTGGGTGAAATCATTCGTAGTTTTGGAGTGAGATATCATCAATATGCTGATGATACCCAACTGTACATCTCTACCCCGGATCAACCCAGGGATGCCCTTTCCGTGATGTCGAAGTGCCTGGAGGCAGTACGGGTCTGGATGGGTAGAAACAGGCTCTGGCTCAACCCCTCCAAGACCGAGTGGCTGTGGATTCCGGCATCTCCTGATCTAGCTACCCCGTCACTTATGATGGGAGGGGAGTTGTTGACTCCCTCTGAAAGGGCTCGCAATCTTGGTGTCCTCCTTCATTCATGGCTGTCCTTGGTGGATCATCTTACAGCTGTGACAAGGGAGGCTTTTGCACAGGTCCACCTAGTTCCCCAGTTGAAGCCTTTCCTAGACAGGGATGCCCTTCGAACAGTCACTCAAGCTCTCATTATCTCTCAGTTGGATTACTGCAATGCCCTCTACATGGGGCTGCCCTTGGGGTGCACCCAGACGCTCCAGCTGGTCCAGAATGCAGCCGTGTGGGTTGTTATGGGACCTTCCCGTTACTCCCGTGCAACTCCTCTCCTGCATGAGCTGCACTCACTGCCGGTGGCCTTCCAGATCCGCTTCAAGGTGCTGTACTTACCTATAAAGCCCTTCATGGGATGGGCCCGAGGTACTTGCAGGACCACCTCCTACCGGCCTCCCATTGCCCTGTGCATTCTTATAAAATTGGCCAACTCCACCTGCCGTCGGCCAGACAATGTCGGTTGGTGAATCCCAGGATGAGGGCATTCTCAGTTACTGCACCAACCCTCTGGAACGGGATACCCACCGAGCTCCGGACGGCTCCCGATCTCCCCAGTTTCCGCGCCGTCCTGAAGACATGGCTTTTTCATCAAATTCCCTGACCAATTATGGGGTTTTTAATTTCGGGGATTTTAAATTAGATTGGATTTTAGAATTTTATTGTTGGTTTTTTTTATTGTGTGAGCAGCCCCGAGTCCTTCGGGATGAGGGCGGCATATAAATTTTAATAATAAATAAATAAATAATAAATTTTGAATTTTCTTTCCTACTTTCCTTCCTTCCTTCCTTCCTTCCTTCCCTCCCTCCCTCCCTCCCTCCCTCCCTCCCTCCCTCCCTCCCTCCCTCCTTCCTTCCTTCCTTCCTTCCCTCCCTCCCTCCCTCCTTCCTTCCTTCCTTCCTTCCTTCCTTCCTTCCTTCATTATTTTTTTAAGTTTTAGGATTGCCCATCTTGAGAAATCAACTCTGGGCAAGTAAGAGGTAACAAAAAACGACATAAAATACCCTCCAAAACAAAAATAATTTTGGTCTGCTTTCAGTTCTTTAGCGTTTTGTCAAATTGTCATGTTAAAGGAGAAGGGCAAAAAGTATAAAACCTTTCCTGAATTCAGAAGTGCTGCTGTTTTCATGCTTTCTAACATGCCTCTTTTATATGTTCTTAGTGGTGCTTTGTGATTTGTTACTTTGAATCACATTTGAGAAGTGGTGAAGTTTTGCAAGTCTCTGTTTTAGTTACTCTTCTATAAAGGCTGCTTCATTTTTCTTTATACTGGAAATTGTGTAAAAATCAGCAGTGCAGGGCCTGTGCAAGGGGAACTATGAAAATCCTGCTCTGAAGAACTCTTTTATCTCAAGCAATATGTAAATGAAGGCCCAATTTCCCCTTTAAAGGCAACAGTTGACACCCACAAACACAAAGTTTGTGTGTTTTCCCAAATCCTTTTCTATCACAGATCCTCCATTTATTAGAGAGAGGCAGAAATGATACTTTGCCTAAAGTTTTTATTCTTACTTCTACTCCTTGGAGGTAATGTTTCATTTTCTGTAGAGTTTCCTTCCATTTTCTGTTCTTATATACAAGAAATCTCATTGAAACATCTTTATTTTTAGGAGTCCAGTCTCAAGTGCAGTTGATGGAGTCTGGAGGGGATGTGAGAAGACCTGGAGAGTCCCTCCGTCTCTCCTGCCAAGCCTCTGGATTCACCTTTAGCAGCTATGGCATGAACTGGGTGAGACAGGCTACAGGAAAAGGATTGGAATGGGTTGCAAGCATAGGTACAACTACAACTTACTACTCAGACAAAGTCAAAGGCTGCTTCACCATCTCCAGGGAGGATGCCAAAAGCCAGCTGTATCTGCAAATGAACAGCCTCAAAGCTGAAGACACAGCAGTCTATTACTGTGCAAGAGACACAGTGAGAGGAAGTGAATCTGAAGCCCGTCAAGAACTTTCTCTGCTTCTGAACAGTTTATGCTCATTTACACTCAGTCCTGTATAAATCAAGCCACAATTTTCCCTTTAAAAGCAAAAGCTGGTTTCCACCAACACAAAGTCTGTGCATTTCCCCAAATCTTTTTCTATCATATATCCACCATTTATTAAAAGGATGGACCAAAAATTATCTAGGGACTAAACTTTTTATCCTTATTAGCACTCCTTGGAGTTAATGTTTCCTTCTCTGTAGTGTTTCCTTCCATTTGGGATACAGGATAGCTCATTGAAACACCTTTCTTTTTAGATGTGAAGTCTGAGGTCCATTTGGTGGAGTCTGGAGAAGACGTGAAGAGATCTGGATGGTCCCTCCATCCCTCTGCCGAGGCTTCAACTTTGGTATGACTTCCACAGGAGAAGACATTCATTCATTCATTCATTCAATCATTCATTCATTCACTCACTCACTCACTCACTCACTCACTCACTCACTCACTCATTCATTCATTCAATTTTCATGCCACCCATCTCATTATTAATCTTATCCCCGTAAAAGCAGGATGAAGGTAAGTAAGGATCCAACATTAATAAAAGTTGTCATAGAATCTCATTGAGAAGAAATGATCAGTCGTTTTGGAAGACTTCTCTGAAATGATCTCAAAGAAGTTGAAGATCCCATGAGGCTACAACATGCTCCACGAAGCCATGTCTGAGTTGACAACAGATGTCCTGTGCTAAATATAGAAGAAATTTAATTTTTTGGCCAATAAAGGTAAAATGTTCCTCTCCCATGAAGTGCTAGTCATTCCTGACTCAAGGGGGCAGTGCTCATTTCCGTTTCAAAGCCGAAGTGCCATCACTGTCCAAACATGTCTCCGTGGTCATATGGCCGGCATGACTAAACGCCAATGGCACACCGAAAACTGTTACCTTCTCTATTTTTCTACTTGCATTTTTTACGTGCTTTCGAACTGCTAGGTTGGCAGTGAGAGGAAGTGAATCTGAAGCCCGTCAAGAACTTTCTCTACTTCTGATCAGTTTACACTTATTTACACTTGGTCCTTTTGTTTCTTTCCTTGCTGGATGTCCTCAGTCTCCTACTTTCCTACATCTTATTCATTTTCCATTCCTTTGCCATTAATTTATACTCAATATGCTTTAAGCTGAGTCTCTGTCCTTCTTTACTCTGTACAAAATCCCCTGATGCTTGAAGCTTTCTCTCCTTCGGCTGGGCTGTACCAAGGCTGCCAGATATTGAGAATTGCAAAATAAATAAATAAATAAATAAATAAATAAATAAATAAATAAATAAATAAATAAATAAATATAAAATAAAATAAAATAAAATAAATCTAAAAATGTTTTGGATACTGATATGTACACCTATCCAGAAGATTCTGAAGATTAAATTAAAATTGAAAGCAGAAACTTTTCGTTTGGAACTAATACAGAGACAGCTAGGAAAATCATGAAGCTTTCTTTTTATATAATAGTGATGGCTAACAATTTTGTCGTTCTCTGCAATAATGGACTGGCCGTGTAACACCCCCCCTCCCCCACACATGACACTGCCCTGCATTCTCAAGTATTCCACATGCGTGACCCCCCTGCATGCATGTGTGACCCCCCCCACACTCTCCACTTGCCCCTGAGCATGCTGACACGACCTCCTGAGGAACTCTTTTATCTCAAGCAATATATCAGTGACGGCCAACAATTTAATCATTGTATGCAATAATGGACTGGCTGTGCGAATACCCCCCCACGCAAGACCCCCTGCAGACTCATGTGTCCCCCGTATTCCCCATGTGTGACCCCCCGCATTGCTGATTCATGACCCCCCCCCCCGCATATACGTGTGACCCTCCCACTCCCCACTCACCCCCGAGCATGTGGATGCGAACCACACCCCCTCACCCATTTTTGGTTTCTAGTTTGGTGCAGGAGGCTTTCCAGGCCCAAAGTGAAGCACGGGGGAGCCGCACGCCCCCTCTCAGTGCCTCGTTTTGAGCCTGGGTGGGCTCCTGCACGAACCCACCCAGGCTCAAAATGCATGAAGCAAAAACGGGGAGTGTTGATGATGCGCGATGCTCCAAAATGCAATCTAAGTGCCCCCTCACACATGTGCCCATCCTCCTGGATATGCAGCTGTTTTCCTTGAGGAACACCTGATGGCTGTGGCCAGGGGGACCTTTGTCAGGTTCGCCTGATTCACCAGTTGCGGCCCTTTCTTGATCAGGATTCCCTGTGCACAGTCACTCACACCCTCGTAACCTCGCGCCTGGACTACTGTAACGCTCTCGACATGGGGGTCCCCTTGAGGAGCACCCGGAGGATCCAACTGATCCAGAATGCAGTCGCCGGTAATCATGGGAGCCACTTGGCGCTTCCACATAACACCGCTCCCGCGTGAGCTGCACCGACTTCCAGTGTTCTTCCGGGTGCGCTTCAAGGTGTTGGTTACCACCTTTAAAGTGCTCCATGGCATAGGACCTAGTTATCTTTGAGACCGCCTGCTGCTACCGATGACCTCCCACCGAACTGTGCGCTCCCACAGAGAGGGCCTCCTCGGGGTGCCATCAGCCAAACAATGTAGGCTGGTGACCCCCCAGGGGGAGGGCCTTCTCTATGGGGGCACCTACCCTCTAGAACCAACTGCCCCCAGAGATAAGGAGAATCCAAGACCTCAGTGCCTTCTGCCGTGCCTAAAAACTTTCCTTTTTAAACAAGCTGGGCTGGCTTAATTTATATATATATATTTAAATATTTTTTATTGGTTTGTTATTTTAAAATGTTGTTTTGTTTTTAATTGTTTTTAATATTTGTATTGTATGTTTTTATCTAGCTGTACACCACCCTGAGTCCCTAGGGAGAAGGTGCGGTATATAAATTTGAAATAAAATAAAAATAAAATAAAAATAATGGACTGGCCGTACGAATCCCCGCCATGCATGAACCTCTGCATGCTCATGTGCCCCCCACATTCCCCATGCATGACCCCCCACATGCACGTGTGACACCCCCATTTCCCACTCACCCCCGAACATGAGCATGGGACCCACAGTCTCTCACCCATTTTTTTGGCTTCCAGGTTGGTGCAGGAGGCTTTACAGCCCCAAAATGAGGCATGGGGGAGACGCACGCCCCCTCCCCATTCCTTGTTTTGAGCCTGGGTGGCCTCCTGCACCAACCTGGAAGCCACAACGGGGTGTGTTGGTGCCGGGGATTCCCCAAAATGGCATCTGAGAGCCCCCTGCTGCATGTGCCCATCACTGCAAATGCAAAAGATCACATGAGCACTGATATAATCAACAGAACATAGTTTGAGAAGAAGCATTCATACACACACCATTTTTTTCCCACAATGCAAGAATTACAGCAGTGGTTAAGTTAGTAACACGGTTCTTAAGTGAATCTGTGTTCCCAATTGACTTTGCTTGACAGAAGGACGTAAAAGGCGATCACAAGATCCCAAGTAAGCGCAGAGGTGATAAATATGAGTCAGTTGTCGAGCGTCTGAACGTTGAGCATGTTGACCATGGAGATGGTGCAACCGTCATAAGTGTGAAAAATGGTCACAGGTCACTTTTTTCATTGATGTTATAACATTAAACGTTCACAAAATGCATTGTTGTAAGGCGAACTCTACCTCTATTTTAGTCCCATGCAGAAATCTGAAAATGAAACTTCAGGATGATTTTTCTAAATATCCAAACTGCCTTTCTCATATTGAGGAAACATCTGGACCTAAAGTATTTCCTCAGAGAATTAGAAAAATGTGTCCTCTCCTCACTTTGAACACCAGGGGGCAATGTTGACACACAAAACTCTACGGCTTACGGGGGAGGGTATAAATCAATTCTAAATATATATGGTCTAACTTTGAAGGTGTGACAGTTGTTGTTTGTATAATTGTTCCCTAAAAATCTCTGAAGAACTTCCTTCCTTCCTTCCTTCCTTCCTTCCTTCCTTCCTTCCTTCCTTCCTTCCTCCCTCCCTCCCTCCCTCCCTCCCTTCTTTCATTCCTCCTTTTAATGTTCTTTTAAATAGCCTCAAAAAACGAAAATGTTTTTGGTCTGTGCTCAGTTCTTTCAGGTCTCTTCAAATGGTCATATTAAATGGAGGGGTGGTCGTAGAAAATCTTTCAACTCAGTTGTGCTTTTTTTTTTCATGCTTTCCTAATGTGCCTCTTTCAAATGTTCTTAGTGATTCTTCAATATTTGTTACTTAGAATCATGTTTGAGAAGTGATGGAATTTTGTGAATCTTTATACTAGTTGCATTTCTGTAAAGGCTGTTTCGTTTTTCTTTGGACTGGGAAAAATCCACTCAGCACGCTCTGTGCAAGGAGAAGTATGAAAATCCTGCTCTGAGGAACTCTTTTATCTCAACTGTGAGAATAACCAAGACAGCAATACCGTTTGCAAAAGGAAAAAACCTTTATTGTACATAAAACAGGAAACAGAGACATGAAAGCTTAGACAGATTAATATATATCTTTGCAAAGGTCCTGACCCCCTCCTCAAATGGAGGTCAGGCCCTTTGCAAAGATATATATTAATCTGTCTAAGCTTTCATGTCCCTGTTTCCTGTTTTATGTACAATAAAGGTTTTTTCCTTTTGCAAACGGTATTGCTGTCTTGGTTATTCTCACAATTGGCGCCCGACAGGGACTTGAAACTTTCCGTCTAGTGAGGAAATCCTTACGTGCGCACACACTGATTTCAGTGAATGGGGGTTATTTCCTTTCTAGTTGGAATTGCTTTTCTATGTACCCTGAGGCAGAGACGTGAATGCCTGGACAGAGAGAGGAACGTTCCTGAAGACTACAGTGCACTGGGAGTGAGTATCTGTTCTCTTTTTGTTGGTCTGGATTTGTGTATGTTTGTGTGTGTATGGCCTGTGTGATTTGTGTGTATACTTAGTGAAATGCAGGCTGGGGACAGTATGGGGAAAGTGCTGTTGAGACTGAAGTACCCTCCAATCCCCCATATCTTCATTAGGGAAACTGTTAATACAGTTTGGTTGAAGGTTTATACAAAGATGTTAGATAAGTAACTATGATTAATTATTGTACAATAAAGGTTTTTTCCTTTTGCAAACGGTATTGCTGTCTTGGTTATTCTCACATCAACCAATATGTAAATGAGGGCACAGTTTCCCCTTTAAAGGCAACAGTTGACACCCACCGACACAAAGTTTGTGCATTTTCTGAAATTCTCTCCTTTCAATTTCCCCCCATTTATTCGAGGTTAGCCAAAATGATCCTATGGCTAAACTTGGTATTCCTTCTGGCATCCTTTGGAGGTAATCATTTTCATTTTACATAGAGCTTCATTCCATTTGCTGTTCCTGTATATAGGACATTTCATTGAAACCTCTTTCTTTCTAGGTGTCTGATCTGAGGCCCAGTTGGTGGAGTCTGGAGGGGATGTGAGAAGACCTGGAGAGTCCCTCCGTCTCTCCTGCCAAGCCTCTGGATTCACCTTCAGCAGCTACAACATGAACTGGGTGAGACAGGCTCCAGGGAAAGGCCTAGAATGGGTGGCCTACATTTAATCCAGTCCTTACTACTCAGACAAAGTGAAGGGACGCTTCACCATCTCCAGGGACGATGCCAAAAGCCAGCTGTATCTCCAAATGAACAATCTCAAACCCGAAGACACGGCTGTCTATTACTGTGCAGGAAACACAGTGATAGGAAGTGAATCTGAAGCCTATCAAGAACTTTCTCTACTTCTAAGCAACTTACTCTTACTGACACTCAGTCCCTTTTCTTTTCTTTCAATATCATAAAATTTCCTCAGTCTCTTTTTTCTTTTCTACGTTGTTCATACTCTGGGTCTGGTTATGTCTTCCTGCCTTGTTGTCAATACCTCTTGTTTACTCTTCTCATCACCTATAAATCAGAAGTTTGGACATGATGTCCTCCATACACATTCTTCCCCTTCATGCTTATAAGGACAATCCCATGTTTATATGTTTGTGTGTATATTAAAAAAACGAAGCAAAGTGAATATAGAGATGACTTTTTTTTATCCATAAACAACCATGAATTAAGGGACAATAGGCAAAATTTGGTATATCTGTGACATTCCAAATCAAGGAATATAAAGGGAATCATTAATCTTTCTGAGTCCACTGTGAGAATATTGGTGAAAAAGTCATTTATTACTTTGATTGTGTATCTTGTGGACAGCCAACAAATTGTTGTTTCTAAACTATTTTTAATTGTTTAGTCATCCAAGCGTTAATATTCATGCTAGATAGAAATTCCCCGAGGATGGGCTCCAGCAGGAGTCAGGAAGTTCAGAAGACTCAACCTCTGGTCCCAGTGAATGACCCAGATTGGATTCTACAACACAACACACTATTTTCATTTCTTTCTTCTGTTTCTTTTCAGCCTATGTCTCCATTTTGAATCTTCCTTCCTTCCTTCCTTCCTTCCTTCCTTCCTTCCTTCCTTCCTTCCTTCCTTCCTTCCTTCCTTCCTTCCTTCCTTCCTTCCTTCCTTCCTTCCTTCCTTTCTCCCTCCCTCCCTCCCTCCCTCCCTCCCTCCCTCCCTCCCTTCTTTCATTCCTCCTTTTAATTTATTTTAAATAGCTTCAAAAAACAAAAATGTTTTTGGTTTGTGTTCAGTTCTTTCAGGTCCCTTCAAATGGTTGTGTTAAATGGAGGTATAGTGGTATAAACTATTTCGTCCACTCAGATGTGCTGTTTTTTTCATGCTTTCCAACATGCCTGTTTCAAATGTTTTTAGTGGTTCTTCAATGTTTGTTACTTTGAATCATGTTTGAGAAGTGGTGGAATTTTGTCTCTTTGTATTAGTTGCTCTTCTGTAAAGGCTGTTTCGTTTTTCTTTGGACTGGAAAAAATCCACTGTGCAGGGCCTATGCAAGAAGGAGTATGAATATCCTGCTCTGAGGAACTCTTTTTATATCAACCAATATGTAAATGAGGGCACAATTTCCCCTTTAAAGGCAACAGTTGACACCCACTGACATAAAGTTTGTGCATTTTCTGAAATTCTCTCCTTTCAATTTCCCCCCATTTATTCGAGGTTAGCCAAAATGATCCTATGGCTAAACTTGGTATTCTTTCTGGCATCCTTTGGAGGTAATCATTTTCATTTTACATAGAGCTTCATTCCATTTGCTGTTCCTATATATAGGAGATCTCACTGAAACGTCTTTCTTTCTAGGTGTCCGATCTGAGGCCCAGTTGGTGGAGTTTGGAGGGGATGTGAGAAGACCTGGAGAGTCCCTCCGTCTCTCCTGCCAAGCCTCTGGATTCACCTTCAGCAGCTACGGCATGAGCTGGGTGAGACAGGATCCAGGGAAAGGCCTAGAATGGGTGGCCTACATTTATTCCAATCCTTACTACTCAGACAAAGTGAAGGGCCGCTTCACCATCTCCAGGGACAATGCCAAAAGCCAGCTGTATCTCCAATTGAACAATCTGAAACCCGAAGACACAGCAGTCTATTACTGTGCAGGAAACACAGTGATAGGAAGTGAATCTGAAGCCTGTCAAGAACTTTCTCTACTTATAATCAGCTTAAACTTACTTACACTCGGTCCTTTTGTTTCTTTCCTTGCTGAATTTCCTCAGTCTCCTACTTTCCTACATCTTATTCATTTTCCATTCCTTCGCCATTAATTTATACTCAGTATGCTTTAAGCTGAGTCTCAGTCCTTCTTAACTGTGTATAAAATTCCCTGATGCGTGAAGCTTTCTCCCCTTCAGCTGGGCTGTACCAAGGCTGCCAGATTTCAGAACTGCAAAATCATCATCATCATCATCATCATCATCTAAAAATATTTTGGATACTGATATGTACACCTGTCCAGAAGATTGTGAAAATTAAATTAAAAGTGAAAGCAGAAAGTTTTCATTTGGAACTAATAGAGAGGCAGCTAGGAAAGTTAGGATGATTTATTTTTATATACCAGTGATGGCTAACAATTTTTTCATTGTGTGCAATAATGGACTGGCTGCGTGACCCCCTCCCTCATATGACCGCCCACATGCTCATGTTCTCCCCGTATTCCCCATGCATGACCCCCTTGCATGCATGTGTGACTCCCCCACTCCGCACTCACCGCTGAGCATGCTCACATGGCCCCCTCATACGATCCACACACCCCACCCATTTTTGGCTTCCAGGTTGGTGCAGGAGGGTTTCCAGGCCCAAATTGAAGCACGGGGGAGCCACATATGCCCTCCCAGTGCCTCGTTTTGTGCAACGGTGGCCTCCTGCACCAACCTGGAAGCCAAAACAGGGTCTGTTGGTACCGTGGGAGGCCCCAAAATGCAATCTGAGTGCCCCCTCGCGCATGTGCCCATCACTGCAACTGCAAAAGATCACATGAGCACTGATATAATCAACAGAACATAGTTTGAGAAGAAGCATTCATACACACACGTATTTTTTGCCACAATGTTTAAGGGAATTACTGCAGTGGTTAAGTTAGTAACACAGTTCTTAAGTGAATGTGGGTTCCCTGTTGACTTCGCTTGTCAGAAGGACGTAAAAGGTAATCCCAAGATCCCAAGTCACTGCAGAGGTCATAAATATGAGT
Source organism: Coluber constrictor foxii (assembly GCA_038048745.1). Lineage (NCBI taxonomy): Eukaryota > Metazoa > Chordata > Lepidosauria > Squamata > Colubridae > Coluber > Coluber constrictor. The sequence goes on from CM075961.1 coordinate 37,675,140, forward strand.
CAGTTGCCAAGTGTCTGAACATTGAGCATGTTGACCATGGAGATGGTGCAACAGTCATAAGTGTCACAAATAGTCATAAGTCACTTTTTTCATTGATGTAAAACATTAAACGGTCTCTAAATGAACTGTTGTAAGTCCAACTCTACCTGTATTTTAGTCCCATGCAGAAATCTGAAAATAAAACTTCAGGATGATCTTTCTAAATATCCAAACTGCCTTTCTCATATTGAGGAAACATCTGGACCTAAAGAATCTCCTCAGAGAATTAGAAAAATGTCTCCTCTCCTCACTTTGAACACCAGGGGGCAATGTTGACACATGAAACTCTACGGCTTATGGGTGAGGGTATAAATCAATTCTAAATATATATTGTCTAACTTTGAAGGTATGACAGTTGTTGTTTGTATAATTGTTCTCTGAAAATCTCTGAAGAACTTCCTTCCTTCCTTCCTTCCTTCCTTCCTTCCTTCCTTCCTTCCTTCCTTCCTTCCTTCCTTCCTTCCTTCCTTCCTTCCTTCCTTCCTTCCTTCCTTCCTTCCTTCCTTCCTTTTCATCCTTCCTCCCTCCCTCCCTCCCTTCTTTCATTCCTTCTTTTAATTTTTTTTTAAATAGCCTCAAAAAACAAAAATGGTTTTTTTTCTGTGTTCAGTTCTTTCAGGTCCCTTCAAATGGTTGTGTTAAATGGAGGGGTGGTAATATAAACTATTTCGTCCACTCAGATGTGCTGTTTTCTTCATGCTTTCCAACACGCCTCTTTCAAACGTTTTTAGTGGTTCTTCAATATTTGTTACTTTGAATCATGTTTGAGAAGTGGTGGAATTTTTTTGAATTTTTACATTAGTTGCTCTTCTGTAAAGGGTGTTTTGTTTTTCTTTGGACTGGGAAAAATCCACTCTGCAGGCCCTGTGCAAGAAGGAGTATGAAAATCCTGCTCTGAGGAACTCTTTTATCTCAACCAATATGTAAATGAGGGCACAGTTTCCCCTTTAAAGGCGACAGTTGACACCCACCGACATAAAGTTTGTGCATTTTCTCAAATTCTCTCCTTTCAATTTCCCGCTCATTTGTTAGAGGGAGCCAAAATGATCTTATGGCTAAACTTGGTATTCTTTCTGGCATCCCTTGGAGGTAATGTTTCATTTTACGTAGAGCTTCCTTCCATTTGATGTTCCTATATATAAGATATCTGATTGAAACGTCTTTCTTTCTAGGTGTCCAATCTGAGGCCCAGTTGGTAGAGTCTGGAGGGGATGTGAGAAGACCTGGAGAGTCCCTCCGTCTCTCCTGCCAAGGTTCTGGATTAACCTACAGCGGCTATTACATGCACTGGGTGAGACAGGCTCCAGGGAAGGGCCTGGAATGGGTGGCCTACATAAGTGGAAGCTCATCATATATTTACTACTCGGACAAAGTCAAAGGACGCTTCACCATCTCCAGGGACAATGCCAAAAGCCAGCTGTATCTGCAAATGAACAATCTCAAAGCTGAAGACACAGCAGTCTATTACTGTGCAAGAGACACAGTGAGAGGAAGTGAATCTGAAGCCCGTCAAGAACTTTCTCTGCTTCTGAACAGTTTACGCTCATTTACACAGTCCTGTATAAATCAAGCCACAATTTTCCCTTTAAAAGCAAAAGCTGGTTTCCACCTACAAGAAGTTTGTGCATTTCCCCAAATCCTTTTCTATCATATATCCATCATTTATTAGAAGGAGAGACCAAAAATTATCCTTGGCGTAAACTTTTATTTCTTACGAGCATTCCTTGGAGTTAATGTTTCCTTCTCTGTAGTGTTTCCTTCCATTTGGGATACAGGATAGCTCATTGAAACACCTTTCTGTTTAGATGTGAAGTCTGAGATCCATTTGGTGGAGTCTGGAGAAGACGTGAAGAGATCTGGATGGTCCCTCCATCCCAGTGCCAATGCTTCAACTTTGGTATGACTTCCACAGGATAAGACATTCATTCATTCATTCATTCATTCATTCATTCAATTTTCATTCCACCCATCTCATTATCCATTTTATCCCCATAAAAGCAGGATGAAGGTAAGTAAGGATCCAACATTAATAAAAGGTGTCCTAGAGTCACATTGAGAAGAAATGATCAGTCGTTTTGGAAGACTTCACTGCAATGATCTCAAGGAAGTTGAAGAACTTATGAGGCTGCAACCTGCACCACGAAGCCATGTCTGAGTTGTAAACAGATGTCCTTTTCTAAATATAGAAAGAATTTAATTTTTGGCAAATAAGATAAAGGTAAAATGTTCCTCTCCCATGAAGTACTAGTCGTTCCTGACTCAAGAGGGCAGTGCTCCTTTCCGTTTCAAAGCTGAAGAGCCATCACTGTCCTTAGATGACTCCATGGTCATATGGCCGGCATGACTAAACGCCAACGGCGCACGGAAAACTGTTACCTTCCCTATTTTTCTCCTTGCATTTTTTTACATGCTTTCGAACTGCTAGGTTGGCAGTGATAGGAAGTGAATCTGAAGCCAATCAAGAATTTTCTCTACTTCTAATCATCTTACACTTATTTACACTTGGTCCTTTTGTTTCTTTCCTTGTTGAATGTCCTCAGTCTCCTACTTTCCTACATCTTATTCATTTTCCATTCCTTTGCCACTAATTTATACTCAGTATGCTTTAAGCTGAGTCTCTGTCCTTCATAACTCTGTATAAAATCCCCTGATCCTTGAAGCTTTCTCCCCTTCAGCTGAGCTGTACCAAGGCTGCCAGATATTGAGAATTGCAAAATCAATCAATCAATCAATCAATCAATCAATCAATATAAAATAAATCTAAAAATATTTTGGGTACTGATATGTACACCTATCCAGAAGATTCTGAAGGTTAAATTAAAATTGAAAGCAGAAACTTTTCGTTTGGAACTAATACAGAGGCAGCTAGGAAAGTCATGAAGCTTTCTTTTTATATAATAGTGATGGCTAACAATTTTGTCGTTCTGTGCAATAATGGACTAGCTGCGTGACACCCCCCTCCCCCATGCATGACACCTCCCCACATTCTCATGTACCCCCCATATTCCACATGCGTGACCCCCCTGCATGTATGTGTGACCCCCCCACACACACTCTCCACTTGCCCCTGAGTATGCTGACGTGACCCCCTGAGGAACTCTTTTATCTGAAGCAATATATCAGTGACGGCTAACAATTTAATTATTGTATGCAATAATGGACTGGCCTTGCGAATACCCCCCCCCCCAAGCATGACCCCATGCACACTTATGTGCCCCCCGTATTCCCCATGTATGACCCCCCGCATTGCTGATGCATGACCCCCCCACATGTACGTGTGTCCCCCCCCGCATGTATGTGTGACCCCCCACACTCCCCACTCACCCCCGACCATGGGCCTGCAAAGCAAACCCCCTCACCCATTTTTGGTTTCTAGGTTGGTGCAGGAGACTTTCCAGGCCCAAAATGAAGCATGAGGGAGCCACATGAGCCCTCCCAGTGCCTTGTTTTAAGCCTGGATGGCCTCCTGCACCAACCTGGAAGCCAAAACGGGGAGTGTTGGTGATGCACGAGGCCCCAAAAAGCAATCTGAGTGCCCCCTCGCGCATGTGCCCATCACTGCAAATGCAAAAGATCACATGAGCACTGATATAATCAACAGAACATAGTTTGAGAAGAAGCATTCATACACACACCTATTTCTTTCCACAATGCTTAAGTGAATTACTGCAGTGGTTAAGTTAGTAACACAGTTCTTAAGTGAATGTGGGTTCCCTGTTGACTTTGTTTCTCAGAAGGACGTAAAAGGTGATCACAAGATCCCAAGTCACCGCAGAGGTCATAAATATGAGTCAGTTGCTGAGCGTCTGAACGTTGAGCATGTTGACCATGGAGATGGTGCAACAGTCATAAGTGTGACAAATAGTCATAAGTCCCTTTTTTCATTGATGTAAAACAGTAAACGGTCTCTAAATGAATTGTTGTAAGACGAACTCTAACTGTATTTTAGTCCCGTGCAGAAATCTGAAAATAAAATTTCAGGATGATCTTTTTAAATACCCAAACTGCCTTTCTCATATTGAGGAAACATCTGGACCTAAAGAATCTCCTCAGAGAATTAGAAAAATGTCTCCTCTCCTCACTTTGAACACCAGGGGGCAATGTTGACACATGAAACTTTACAGTTTATGGGTGAGGGTATAAATCAATTCTAAATGTATATTGTCTAACTCTGAAGGTGTAACTGTTGTTGCTTGTATAATTGTTCCCTGAAAATCTCTGAAGAACTTCCTCTCTTCCTTCCTTCCTTCCTTCCTTCCTTCCTTCCTTCCTTCCTTCCTTCCTTCCTTCCTTCCTTCCTTCCTTCCTCCCTCCCTCCCTCCCTCCCTCCCTCCCTCCCTCCCTCCCTTCTTTCATTCCTCCTTTTAATTTTTTTTTTAAATAGCTTCAAAAAACAAAAATGTTTTTGGTCTGTGTTCAGTTCTTTCAGGTCCCTTCAAATGGTTGTGTTAAATGGAGGGCTTGTAATATAAACTATTTCGTCCACTCAGATGTGCTGTTTTTTTCATGCTTTCCAACACGCGTCTTTCATATGTTTTTAGTGGTTCTTTAATATTTGTTATTTTGAATCATGTTTGAGAAGTGGTGGAATTTTGTCTCTTTATATTAGTTGCTCTTCTGTAAAGGGTGTTTCGTTTTTCTTTGGACTGGGAAAAATTCAATGTTCAGAGCCTATGCAAGGAGGACTATGAATATCCTGCTCTGAGGAACTCTTTTATCTCAACCAATATGTAAATGAGGGCACAGTTTCCCCTTTAAATGCAACAGTTGACACCCACTGACACAAAGTTTGTGCATTTTCTGAAATTCTCTCCTTTAAATTTCCCCCCTTCATTCGAGGGAGCCAAAATGACCCTATGGCTAAACTTGGTATTCTTTCTTGCATCCCTTGGAGGTAATATTTCATTTTATGTAGCGCTTCCTTCCATTTGCTGTTCCTGTATATAGGAGATCTCATTGAAACATCTTTCTTTCTAGGTGTCCAATCTGAGGTGCAGTTGGTGGAGTCTGGAGGGGATGTGAGAAGACCTGGGGAGTCCCTCCGTCTCTCCTGCCAAGCCTCTGGATTCACCTTCAGCAGCTATGTAATGTACTGGGTGAGACAGGCTCCAGGGAAAGGCCTTGAATGGGTGGCATATATATGGTCTTCAAATCTTCATTACTCTGACAAAGTGAAGGGACGCTTCACCATCTCCAGGGACGATGCCAAAAGCCAGCTGTATCTCCAAATGAACAATCTCAAACCAGAAGACACAGCTGTCTATTACTGTGCAGGAGACACAGTGAGAGGAAGTGAATCTGAAGCCCGTCAAGAACTTTCTCTACTTCTCAGCCACTTACTCTTACTGACACTCAGTCCCTTTTCTTTTCTTTCAATAACATAAAATTTCCTCAGTCTCCTTTTTCTTTTCTACGTTATTCATACTTTGGGTCTGGTTATGTCTTCCTGCCTTCTTGTCAAAACCTTTTGTTTCCTCTTATCACCACCTATAAATCAGAAGTTTTGACATGATGTCCTCCATACACATTCTTCCCCTTCATGCTTATAAGGACAATCCCATGTTTATATGTTTGTGTGTATATTAAAAAAACACAGCAAAGTGAATATAGAGATGATTTTTTTAATCCATAAACAACCATGAATTAAGGGACAATAGGCAAAAGTTGGTATATCTGTGACATTCCAAACCAGGGAATATAAAGGGAATCATTTATCTTTCTGATTCCACTGTGAGAACATTGGTTAAACCGTCCTTTATTACTTTGACTGTGTATCTTGTGGACAGCCAACAAATTGTTGTTTCTAAACTATTTTTAATTGTTTAGTCATCCAAGCTTTAATACTCACGCTAGATAGAAATTCCCTGAGGATGGGCTCCAGCAGGAGTCAGGAAGTTCAGAAGACTAAATCTCTGGTCCCAGTGAATGATCCAGATTGGATTCTACAACACAACACACTATTTCCATTCCTTTCTTCTATTTCGTTTCAGCCTATGTCTGGGGTGCCACAGGGGTCAGTTCTCTCCTCCCTGCTTTTCAACATCTACATGAAGCCGCTGGGCGAAATCATTCGTAGTTTTGGAGTGAGATATCATCAATACGCTGATGATACCCAACTGTACATCTCTACCCCAGATCAAGCCAGGGATGCCCTTTCCGTGATGTCGAAGTGCCTGGAGGCGGTACGGGTCTGGATGGGTAGAAACAGGCTCCGGCTCAACCCCTCCAAGACCGAGTGGCTGTGGATTCCGGGATCTCCTGATCTAGCTACCCCGTCACTTCTGATGGGAGGGGAGTTGTTGACTCCCTCTGAAAGGGCTCGCAATCTTGGTGTCCTCCTTGATTCATGGCTGTCCTTGGTGTATCATCTTACGCCTGTAACAAGGGGTGCTTTTGCACAGGTCCACCTAGTGCGCCAGTTGCGGCCTTTCGTAGACAGGGATGCCCTTCGAACAATCACTCAAGCTCTCATTATCTCTCAATTGGATTACTGCAATGCCCTCTACATAGGGCCTCCCTTGGGGTGCACCCTGACGCTCTAGCTGGTCCAGAATGCAGCCATGTGGGTTGTTATGGGAGCTTCCCATTACTCCTGTGCAACTCCTCTCCTGCACGAGCTGCACTCACTGCCAGTGGCCCTCTAGATCCTCTTCAAGGTGATGGTAATTACCTATAAAGCCCTTCATGTCATGGGCCCGAGGTACTTGCAGGACCACCTCCTACCGGCCTCCCTCTGCCCTGTGCATTCTTATAAATCTGCCCAACTCCAGGTGCCATCGGCCAGACAATGTTGGCTGCTAACCCCCAGGATGAGGGCATTCTCAGTGGCTGCACCGACCACAAGGAATGGGTTACCCACCGAGCTCCAGACGGCTCCCGATCTACGCAGTTTCTTCACTGGCCTGAAGACATGGCTTTTTCATCAAATTCCCTGACCAATTATGGAGTTTTTTAATTTTGGGGATTTTAAATTGGATTGGATTTTAGAGTTTTATCGTTGTTGTTTTTATTGTGTGAGCCGCCCTGAGTCCTTCGGGATGAGGGCGGCATATAAATTTTAATAATAAATAAATACAAAATTTTGAATTTTCTTTCCTTCCTTCCTTCCTTCCTTCCTTCCTTCCTTCCTTCCTTCCTTCCTTCCTTCCTTCCTTCCTTCCTTCCTTCCTTCCTTCCTTCCTTCCTTCCTTCCTTCCTTCATTCCTTCATCATTTTTTTAAGTTTTAGGATTGCCCATCTTGAGAAATCAACTCTGGGCAAATAAGAGGAAACAAAAAGATGACACAAAATACCCTCCAAAAGAAAAATGATTTTGGTCTGCATTCAGTTCTTTGGGGTTTCGTCAAATTGTCATGTTAAAGGGAAAGGAGAAAAAGTATAAAACCTTTCCTGAATTCAGAAGTGCTGCTGTTTTCATGCTTTCTAACATGCCTCTTTTAAATGTTCTTAGTGGTTGTTCATGATTTGTTACTTTGAATCATGTTTGAGAAGTGGTGGAATTTTGCAAGTCTTTATATTATTTGCTCTTCTGTAAAGGCTCTTTTGTTTTTCTTTGGACTGGGAAAAATCCACTCTGCACGCTCTGTGCAAGGAGAAGTATGAAAACCCTGCTCTGAGGAACTCTTTTATCTCAACCAATATGTAAATGAGGGCACAGTTTCCCCTTTAAAGGCAACAGTTGACAACCACAGACACAAAGTTTGTGCATTTTCTCAAATTCTCACCTTTCAATTTCTCCCCCATTCATTCGAGGGAGCCAAAATGATCTTATGGCTAAACTTGATATTCTTTCTTGCATCCCTTGGAGGTAATGTTTCATTTTAAGTAGAGCTTCATTCCATTTGCTGTTCTGTATATAGGTGATGTCATTGAAACATCTTTCTTTCTAGGTGTCCGATCTGAAGTGCACTTGGTGGAGTCTGGAGGGGATGTGAGACGACCTGAGGAGTCCCTCCGTCTCTCCTGCCAAGCCTCTGGATTCACCTTCAGCAGCTATGTGATGAGCTGGGTGAGACAGGCTCCAGGGAAGGGCCTGGAATGGGTGGCCTACATAAGTCAACAGTCATCATATATTTACTACTCGGAGAAAGTCAAAGGACGCTTCACCATCTCCAGGGACGATGCCAAAAGCCAGCTTTATCTCCAAATGAACAATCTCAAAGCAGAAGACACAGCTGTCTATTACTGTGTGAGAGACACAGTGAGAGGAAGTGAATCTGAAGCCCGTCAAGAACTTTCTCTACTTCTAAGCAGCTTACTCTAACTGACACTCTGTTCCTTTTCTTTCAATATCATAAAATTTCCTCAGTCTCTTTTTTCTTTTCTACGTTATTCATACCTTGGATTGGGTTATGTCTTCGTGCCTTGTTGTCAATACCTGTTGTTTACTCTTCTCACCACCTATAAATCAGAAGTTTTGATATGATGTCCTCCATACACATTCCAATCCGTCACCTTCTTTCCTCTATAAAGACATGAAAGGAATCCTATGGTTTCATCTTGTGGATTTTTTTAGACTTTGGAATGTGACGACAGGAAGGAAATTCCGCTGCCCCACTTCCACTTTGGAAAGCAATAATTCAATTTAATCAAATGTGTGGCAACCAATTTTATGAATAATGATTTTTTTCCCTTCATGATTATAAGGACAATCCCATCTTTATATGTTCGTGTGTATATTAAAAAAAACCCAACAAAGTGAATATAGAGATGACTTTTTTTTTATCCATAGACAACCATGAATTAAGGGACAATAGGCAAAAATTGGTATATCTGTGACATTCCAAACCAGGGAATATAAAGGGAATCATTTATCTTTCTGAGTCCACTGTGAGAATATAAGTTAAACAATCATTTATTACTTTGACTGTGTATCTTGTACACATCCAACAAATTGTTGTTTCCTAACTATTTTTAATTGTTAAGTCATCCAAGCTTTAATACTCATGCTAGATAGAAATTCCCTGAGGATGGGAAATTTCAGAGTCTGAAATTTCAGAAGACTCAACCTCTGGTCCCAGTGAATGATCCAGATTGGATTCTACAACACAACACACTATTTCCATTTCTTTCTTCTGTTTCTTTTCAGCCTATATCTGGGGTGTCACAGGGGTCGGTTTTCTTTACCCTGCTTTTCAACATCTACATGAAGCTGCTGGGTGAAATCATTCATAGTTTTGGAGTGAGATATCATCAATACGCTGATGATACCCAACTCTACATCTCTACTCTGGATCAACCCAGGGATGCCCTTTCCATGATGTCGAAGTGCCTGGAGGCGGTACGGGTCTGGATGGGTAGAAACAGGCTCCGGCTCAACCCCTCCAAGACCGAGTTGCTGTGGATTCCGGCATCTCCTGATCTAGCTACCTCGTCACTTACGATGGGAGGGGAGTTGTTGACTCCCTCTGAAAGGGCTCGAAATCTTGGTGTCCTCCTTGATTCATGGCTGTCCTTCATGGATCATCTTACGACCGTGACAAAGGAGGCTTTTGCACAGGTCCACCTAGTGCGCCAATTGCGGCCTTTCGTAGACAGGGATGCCCTTCGAACAGTCACTCAAGCTTTCATTATCTCTCAGTTGGATTTCTGCAATGCCCTCTACATGGGGCTGCCCTTGGGGTGCACCTGGAGGCTCCAGCTGGTCCAAAATGCAGCCGCGCGGGTTGTTATGGGAGCTTCCTGTTACTCCCGTGCAACTTCTCTCCTGCACGAGCTGCACTCACTGCCGGTGGTGTTCCAGATCCTCTTCAAGGTGGGCTTTATAAATTACCTATAGAGCCCTTCATGGCATGGGCCCGAGGTACTTGCAGGACCACCTCCTACCGGTCTCCCACCGCCCTGTGCGTTCTCATAGAACTGCCCTCCTCTGGGTTCCATCGGCCAGACAATGTCGGCTGCTGACCCCAAGGATGAGGGCATTCTCAGTGGCTGCACTGACCCTCTGGAATGGGTTACCCACCGAGCTCCAGATGGCTCCCGGTCTCCGCAGTTTCATCACCATCCTGAAGACATGGCTGTTTCGTCAAATTCCCTGACCGATTATGGTTTTTTTTTATTTTGAGGATTTTAAATTGGATTGGATTTAAGAATTTTATTGTTGTTTTTTTTATTGTGTGACCGGGAGAAGGGTGGCATATAAATTTTAATAATAAATAAATAAGTAATAAATTTTGAACCTTCCTTCCTTCCTTCCTTCCTTCCTACCTTCCCTCCCGCACTCCACCCTCCCCCTCCCCACTCCCTCCCTCACTTCTTTTGTTCCTCTTTTTAATTTTCTTTTAAATAGCCTCAAAAAACAAAAATGTTTTGGTTCTATGTCCAGTTCTATCAATGCACCTTCTTCGAATAGTCATGTTAAATGGAGGGGTGGTCGTATAAAAACTTTCTTCAACTCAGTTATGATGTTTTTTTCATGCTTTGCAACATGCCTCTTTCAAACCTTCTTAGTGGTACTTCAATATTTGTTACTTTGAATCATGTTTGAGAATTGTTGCAATTTTGTGAATCTTTTTATTAGTTGCTCTTCTGTAAAGGCTGTTTTGTTTTTCTTTGGAGTGGGAAAAATCCACTGTGCAGGCTCTGTCCAAGGAGGAGTATGAAAATCCTGCTCTGAGGAACTCTTTTATCTCAACCAATATGTAAATGAGGGCCCAGTTTCCCCTTTAAAGGCAACAGTTGGCACTCACTGACACAAAGTTTGTGCATTTTCTGAAATTCTCTCCTTTCAATTTCCCCCTCATACGTTAAAGGGAGCCAAAATGATCTTATGGCTAAACTTGGTACTCTTTCTTGCATCCCTTGGAGGTAATGTTTCATTTTACGTAGAGCTTCCTTCCATTTGTTGTTCTGTATATAGGAGATCTCATTGAAACATCTTTCTTTCTAGGTGTCCAATCTGAGGCCCAGTTGGTGGAGTCTGGAGGGGATGTGAGAAGACTTGGAGAGTCCCTCCGTCTCTCCTGCCAAGCCTCTGGATTCTCCATCACTTACTCTGACATGAGCTGGGTGAGACAGGCTCCAGGGACAGGGCTGGAATGGGTGGCCTACATAAACTCTGATTCCAGTGATATCAACTACTCAGACAAAGTCAAAGGACGCTTCACCATCTCAAGGGACTATGCCAAAAGCCAGCTGTATCTCCAAATGAACAATCTGAAACCCGAAGACACAGCTGTCTATTACTGTGCGAGAGACACAGTGAGAGGAAGTGAATCTGAAGCCCGTCAAGAACTTTCTCTACTTCTAAGCAGCTTACTCTTACTCACACTCTGTCCCTTTTCTTTTCTTTCAATATCATAAAATTTCCTCAGTCTCTTTTTTATTTTCAACGTTATTCATATTTTGGGTCTGGTTTTGTTTTCCTGCCTTGTTGTCAATACCTGTTGTTTACTCTTCTCACCACCTATAAATCAGAAGGTTTGACATGAAGTCCTCCATACACCTTCTTCCCCTTCATGCTTATAAGGACAATCCCATGTTTATATGTTTGTGTGTATATTAAAAAAATGAAGCAAAGTGAATATAGAGATGACTTTTTTTTATCCATAAACAACCATGAATTATGGGACAATAGGCAAAAATTGGTATATCTGTGACTTTCCAAACCAGGGAATATAAAGGGAATCATTGATCTTTCTCAGTCCACTGTGAGAATATTGGCTAAAAAGTCATTTATTACTATGACTGTGTATCTTGTGGACAACCAACAAATTGTTGTTTCTAAATTATTTTTAATTGTTTAGTCATCCAAGCTTTAATACTCATGCTAGATAGAAATTCCCTGAGGATGGGCTCCAGCAGTAGTCTGAAAGTTCAGAGGACTAAATCTCTGGTCCCAGTGAATGACCCAGATTGCATTTTACAGCACAACACATTATTTCCATTTCTTTCTTCTGTTTCTTTTCAGCCTATGTCTCCATTTTGAATTTTCCTTCCTTCCTTCCTTCCTTCCTTCCTTCCTTCCTTCCTTCCTTCCTTCCTTCCTTCCTTCCTTCCTTATTTTTTTAAGCTTTAGGATTGCCCATCTTGAGAAATCAACTCTCGGCAAGTAAGAAGTAACAAAAAGTCGACCCAAAATTCCCTCCAAAACAAAAATGATTTTGGTCTGCATTCAGTTCTTTTGGGTTTCATCAAATTCTCATGTTAAAGGGGAAGGAAAAAAACTATAAAACCTTTCCTGAATTCTGAAGCGCTGCTGTTTTCATGCTTTCTAACATGCCTCTTTTAAATCTTCTTAGTGGTTGTTCATGATTTGTTACTTTGAATCACTTTTGAGAAGTAGTGAAATTTTGAACGTCTCTGTTTTACTTACTCTTCCGTAAAGGCTGCTTCCTTTTTCTGTGTACTGGAAATTGTGTAAAAATCCACTGTGCAGGGCCTTTGCAAGGAAAACAATCCTGTTCTGAGGAACTCTTTCCTCTCAATAAATATATCAGTGATGCCTAACTATTTAATTGTTGTATGCAATAATGGACTGGTCTTGCGAATCCACCCCTGCGCATACCCTCCTGCATGCTCATGTGCCTCCCCTATTCCCCACATGTGACCCCCCTGCATTCCTCATGTGTGACCCCCCGCATGCACATGTCACTCCCCCCCACTCCCCATTCACCCCAGACCATGCGCATCTGACCCACACTCCCTAACCAATTTTTGGCTTCCAGGTTAGTGCAGGAGGCTTTCCAGGCCCAAAATGAAGCACAGGGAGCCACACACGTCCTCCCCGTGCCTTGTTTTGAGCCTGGGTGGCCTCCTGCACCAAACTGGAACCCAAAACAGGGTCTGTTGGTGCCGCGGGAGGCCCCAAAATGCAATCTGAGTGCCCCCTCACGCATGTGCCCATCACTTCAAATGCAAAAGATCACATGATGACTGATATAATCAACAGAACATAGTTTGAGAAGAAGCATTCATACACACACCTATTTCTTCCCACAATGCTTAAGTGAATTACTGCAGTGGTTAAGCTAGTAACACAGTCCTAAAGTGAATCTGGGTTCTCCGTTGACTTTGCTTGACAGAAAGACGTAAAAGGTGATCACAAGATCCCAAGTCACCGCAGAGGTCATAAATATGAGTCAGTGGTCAAGCGTCTGAATGTTGAGCATGTTGACCATGGAGATGGTGCAACAGTCATAAGTGTGACAAATCGTCATAAGTTCCTTTTTTTCATTGATGTAAAACAGTAAACGGTCTCTAAATGAATTGTTGTAGGGCGAATTCTACCTCTATTTTACTCCCATGAAGAAATCTGAAAATGAAACTTCAGGATGATCTTTCTAAATACCCAAACTGCCTTTCTCATATTGAGGAAACATCTGGACCTAAAGAATCTCCTCAGAGAATTAGAAAAATGTGTCCTTGCCCCACTTTGAACACCAGGGGGCAATGTTGACACACGAAACTCTACGGCTTAAGGGTGAGTGTATAAATCAATTCTAAATATATATGGTCTAACTTTGGAGGAGTGACAGTTGTTGTTTGTATAATTTTTCCCTGAAAATCTCTGAAGAAATCCTTCCTTCCTTCCTTCCTTCCTTCCTTCCTTCCTTCCTTCCTTCCTTCCTTCCTTCCTTCCTTCCTTCCTTCCTTCCTTCCTTCCTTCCTTCCTTCCTTCCTTCTTCCCTCCTCCCTCCCTCCCTCCTTTCGTTCCTCCTTTTAATGTTCTTTTAAATAGCCTGAAAAACCAAAAATGTTTTTGGTCTGTGCTCAGTTCTTTCGGGTCTCTTCAAATGGTCATATTAAATGGAGGGGGGGTCGTATAAAATCTTTCTTCAACTCAGTTGTGCTTTTTTTTTTCATGCTTTCCTAATGTGCCTCTTTAAAACGTTCTTAGTGGTTCTTCAATATTTGTTACTTTGAATCATGTTTGAGAAGTGATGGAATTTTGTGAATCTTTATATTAGTTGCTTTTCTGTAAAGGCTGTTTCGTTTTTCTTTGGACTTGGAAAAATCCACTCTGCAGGCTCCATGCAAGGAGGACTATGAATATCCTGCTCTGAGGAACTCTTTTATCTCAACCAATATGTAAATGAGGGCAGAGTTTCCCCTTTAAAGGCAACAGTTGACACCCACCGACACAAAGTTTGTGCATTTTCTCAAATTCTCTCCTTTCAATTTCCCCTCCATTCATTAAAGGGAGCCAAAATGATCCTATGGCTAAACTTGGTATTCTTTCTTGCATCCCTTGGAGGTAATGTTTCATTTTACATAGAGCTTCCTTCCATTTGCTGTTCCTATATATAGGAGATCTCATTGAAACATCTTTCTTCCTAGGTGTCCGATCTGAGGTGCACTTGGTGGAGTCTGGAGGGGATGTGAGAAGACCTGGAGAGTCCCTCCATCTCTCCTGCCAAGCCTCTGGATTCACCTTCAGCAGCTATGGCATGAGCTGGATGAGACAGGCTCCAGGGAAAGGCCTAGAATGGGTGGCCTACATTTATTCCAATCCTTACTACTCAGACAAAGTGAAGGGCCGCTTCACCATCTCCAGGGACGAAGCCAAAAGCCAGCTGCATCTCCAAATGAACAATCTCAAACCAGAAGACACAGCTGTCTATTACTGTGCAAGAGACACAGTGAGAGGAAGTGAATCTGAAGCCCGTCAAGAACTTCCTCTACTTATAATCAGCTTAAACTTACTCACACTCGGTCCTTTTGTTTCTTTCCTTGCTGAATTTCCTCAGTCTCCTACTTTCCTACATCTTATTCATTTTCCATTCCTTCCCCATTAATTTATACTCAGTATGCTTTAAGCTGAGTCTCAGTCCTTCTTAACTGTGTATAAAATTCCCTGATGCTTGAAGCTTTCTCCCCTTCAGCTGGGCTGTACCAAGGCTGCCAGATTTCAGAACTGCAAAATCATCATCATCATCATCATCATCATCTAAAAATATTTTGGATACTGATATGTACACCTGTCCAGAAGATTGTCAAAATTAAATTAAAATCGAAAGCAGAAAGTTTTCATTCGGAACTAATAGAGAGGCAGGTAGGAAAATCATGAAGATTTATTTTTATATACCAGTGATGGCTAACAATTTTCTCATTGTGTGCAATAATGGACTGGCTGCCTAACCCTCCCCCCCTCACATGACCCCCCCGCATGCTTATGTGCCCCCCGTATTCTCCATGCGTGACCCCCCTGCATGCATGTGTGACTCCCCCACTCCACACTCACCGCTGAGCATGCTCACACCACCCCCTGCATACGCCCCACACCCGCCACCCATTTTTGGCTTCCAGGTTGGTGCAGGAGCTTTCCAGGCCCAAAATGAGGCAAGGGGGAGCCTGCATGCGCCTTCCCAGTGCCTTGTTTTGAGCCTGGGTGGCCTCCTGCACCAACCTGGAAGCCGAAATTGGGAGTTTTGGTTCCATGCAATGCCCCAAAATGCCATCTGAGTGCCCCCTCGCGCATGTGCCCATCACTGCAACTGCAAAAGATCACATGAGCACTGATATAATCAACAGAACATAGTTTGAGAAGAAGCATTCATACACACACCTATTTCTTGCCACAATGCTTAAGTGAATTACTGCAGTGGTTAAGTTAGTAACACAGTTCTTAAGTGAATGTGGGTTCCCTGTTGACTTTGCTTGACAGAAAGACGTAAAAAGAGAACACAAGATCCCAAGTCACTGTGGAGGTCATAAATATGAATCAGTTGCCGAGCGTCTGAATTTTGAGCATGTGACCAAGGAGATGCTTCAACAGTCGTAAGTGTGACAAATGGTCATAAGTCACTTTTTTCCTTGATGTTGTAACTTTAAACACTCTCTAAATGAATTGTTGCAAGGCGAATTCTACCTCTATTTTAGTCCCGTGCAGAAATCTGAAAATGAAACTTCAGGATGATCTTTCTAAATATCCAAACTGCCTTTCTCATATTGAGGAAACATCTGGACCTAAAGAATCTTCTCTGAGAATTAGAAAAATGTCTCCTCTCCTCACTTTGAACACTAGGGGGCTATGTTGATACACGAAAATCTATGGCTTATAGGTGAGGGTAGAAATCAATTCTCAATATATATTGTCTAACATTGGAGGTATGACTGTTCTTGTTTGTATAATTGTTCCCTGAAAATCTCTGAAGAACTCCTTCCTTCCTTCCTTCCTTCCTTCCTTCCTTCCTTCCTTCCTTCCTTCCTTCCTTCCTCCCTCCCTCCCTCCCTCCCTCCCTCCCTCCCTCCCTCCCTCCTTTCGTTCCTCCTTTTAATGTTCTTTTAAATAGCCTGAAAAACCAAAAATATTTTTGGTCTGTGCTCAGCTCTTTCGGATCTCTTCAAATGGTCATATTAAATGGAGGGGTGGTCGTATAAAATCTTTCTTCAACTCAGTTGTTCTTTTTTTTTCATGCTTTCCTAATGTGCCTCTTTAAAATGTTCTTAGTGATTCTTCAATATTTGTTACTTTGAATCATGTTTGAGAAGTGGAGGAATTTTGTGAATCTTTATATTAGTTGCTTTTCTGTAAAGGCTGTTTTGTTTTTCTTTGGACTTGGAAAAATCCACCGTGCAGGGCCTGTGCAAGAAGGAGTATGAAAATCCTGCTCTGAGGAACTCTTTTTATCTCAACCAATATGTAAATGAGGGCACAGTTTCCCCTTTAAAGGCAACAGTTGACACCCACCGACACAAAGTTTGTGCATTTTCTCAAATTCTCTCCTTTCAATTTCCCCCCATTTATTCGAGGTTAGCCAAAATGATCCTATGGCTAAACTTGGTATTTTTTCTGGCATCCTTTGGAGGTAATCATTTTCATTTTACGTAGAGCTTCCTTCCATTTGCTGTTCTGTATATAGGAGATCTCACTGAAACATCTTTCTTTTTAGATGTCCGATCTGAGGCCCAGTTGGTGGAGTCTGGAGGGGATGTGAGAAGACCTGGAGAGTCCCTCCGTCTCTCCTGCCAAGGTTCTGGATTCACCCTCAGCAGCTATGTAATGGACTGGGTGAGACAGGCTCCAGGGAAGGGCCTGGAATGGGTGGCCTACATAAGTCAACGCTCATTATATACTTACTACTCGGAGAAAGTCAAAGGACGCTTCACCATCTCCAGGGACGATGCCAAAAGCCAGCTTTATCTCCAAATGAACAATCTTAAAATAGAAGACACAGCTGTCTATTACTGTGTGAGAGACACAGTGAGAGGAAGTGAATCTGAAGCCCATCAAGAACTTTCTCTTCTGCTAAGCAGCTTACTCTTACTTACACTCAGTCCCTTTTCTTTTCTTTCAATATCCTCAATCTCTTTTTTCTTTTCTACATTATTCATACTTTGGGTCTGGTTATGTCGTCCTGCCTTGTTGTCAATACCTGTTGTTTACTCTTCTCACCACCTATAAATCAGAAGTTTTGACATGATGTCCTTCATACACATTCCAATCCGTCAGCTTCTTTCCTCTATAAGGACATGAAACGAATCCTATGGTTTCATCTTGTGGATTTTTTTAGACTTTGGAATGTGATGACAGGAAGGAAATCCAGTTGCTATAATTCAATTTAATCAGATATGTGGCAAACAATTTTATGAATAATGATTTTTTCCCTTCATGCTTATAACCACAATCCCATGTTTATATATGTATGTTAAAGAAAAACCAACAAACTGAATATAGAGATGACTTTTTTTTTATCCATAAACAACCATGAATTGGATTCTACAACACAACACACTATTTCCATTTCTTTCTTCTATTTCTTTTCAGCCTATGTCTGGGGTGCCACAGGGGTCGGTTCTCTCCCCCCTGCTTTTCAACATCTACATGAAGCCACTGGGTGAAATCATTCGTAGTTTTGGAGTGAGATTTCATCAATATGCTGATGATACCCAACTGTACATCTCTACCCCGGATCAACCCAGGGATTCCCTTTCCATGATGTCGAAGTGCCTGGAGGCGGTACGGGTCTGGATGGGTAGAAACAGGCTCCGGCTCAACCCCTCCAAGACCGAGTGTGGATTCCGGGATCTCCTGATCTAGCTACCCCGTCACTTACGATGGGAGGGGAGTTGTTGACTCCCTCTGAAAGGGCTCGCAATCTTGATGTCCTCCTTGATTCATGGCTGTCCTTGGTGGATCAACTTACAGCTGTGACAAGGGAGGCTTTTCTACAGGTCCACCTAGTGCGCCAGTTGCGGCCTTTTGTAGATAGGGATGCCCTTCGAACAATCACTCAAGCTCTCATTATCTCTCAGTTGGATTACTGCAATACCCTCTACATCGGGCTGCCCTTGAGGTGCACCTGGAGGCTCCAGCTGGTCCAGAATGCAGCCATGTGGGTTGTTATGGGAGCTTCCTGTTACTCCCGTGCAACTCCTCTCCTGCATGAGCTGCACTCACTGCTGGTGGCGTTCCAGATCCTCTTCAAGGTGGGCTTTATAAATTAACTATAAAGCCCTTCATGGCATGGGCCCGAGGTACTTGCAGGACCACCTCCTACCGGTCTCCCACCGCCCTGTGCCTTCTCATAGAACTGCCCTCCTCTGGGTGCTGTCAGCTAGACAATGTTGGTTGCTGACCCCAAGGATGAGGGCATTCTCAGTGGCTGCACTGACCCTCTGGAATCGGTTACCCACCGAGCTCCAGATGGCTCCCGGTCTCCGCAGTTTCATCACCATCCTGAAGAGATGGCTTTTTCGTCAAATTCCCTGACCGATTATGGGTTTTTTTATTTTGAGGATTTTAAATTGGATTGGATTTTAGAATTTTAATGTTGTTGGTTTTATTGTGTGAGCCGGGAGAAGGGCGGCATATAAATTTTAATAATAAATAAATAAGTAATAAATTTTGATCCTTCCTTCCTTCCTTCCTTCCTTCCTTCCTTCCTTCCTTCCTTCCTTCCTTCCTTCCTTCCTTCCTTCCTTCCTTCCCTCCCTCCCTCCCTCCCTCCCTCCCTCCTCCCTCCCTCCCTCCCTCCCTCCCTCCCTCCCTCCCTCCCTTCTTTCATTCCTCCTTTTAATTTATTTTAAATAGCTTCAAAAAACAAAAATGTTTTTGGTTTGTGTTCAGTTCTTTCAGGTCCCTTCAAATGGTTGTGTTAAATGGAGGGCTTGTAATATAAACTATTTCGTCCACTCAGATGTGCTGTTTTTTTCATGCTTTCCAACACACCTCTTTCAAATGTTTTTAGTGGTTCTTCAATATTTGTTACTTTGAATCATGTTTGAGAAGTGGTGGAATTTTGTCTATTTATATTAGTTGCTCTTCTGTAAAGGCTGTTTTGCTTTTCTTTGGACTGGAAAAAATCCACTGTGCAGGGCCTATGCAAGAAGGAGTATGAATATCCTGCTCTGAGGAACTCTTTTTATCTCAACCAATATGTAAATGAGGGCACAGTTTCCCCTTTAAAGGCAACAGTTGACACCCACTGATACAAAGTTTGTGCATTTTCTCAAATTCTTTTCTTTCAATTTCCCCCTCATTCGTTAAAGGAAGCCAAAATGACCCTATGGCTAAACTTGGTATTCTTTCTTGCATCCCTTGGAGGTAATGTTTCATTTTACATAGAGCTTCCTTCCATTTGCTGTTCCTCTATATAGGAGATCTCATTGAAACATTATTCTTTCTAGTTGTCCGATCTGAGGTTCAGTTGGTGGAGTCTGGAGGGGATGTGAGAAGACCTGAAGAGTCCCTCCATCTCTCCTGCCAAGCCTCTGGATTCACCTACAGCAGCTACTGGATGGCTTGGGTGAGACAGGCTCCAGGGAAAGGCCTGGAATGGGTGGCCAGAATATATCCAGGTTCATCATATATTTACTACTCGGACAAAGTCAAAGGACGCTTCACCATCTCCAGGGACGATGCCAAAAGTCAGATTTATCTCCAAATGAACAATCTCAAACCCGAAGACACAGCTGTCTATTACTGTGCGAGAGACACAGTGAGAGGAAGTGAATCTGAAGCCTGTCAAGAACTTTCTCTACTTCTCAGCCGCTTACTCTTACTGACACTCTGTCCCTTTTCTTTCAATATCATAAAATTTCCTCAGTCTCTTTTTTCTTTTCTAGGTTATTCATACTTTGGGTCTTGTTATGTCTTCCTGCCTTTTTGTCAAAACCTTTTGTTTCCTCGTATCTCTACCTATAAATCAGAAGTTTTGACATGATGTCCTCCATACACATTCTTCCCCTTCATGCTTATAAGGACAATCCCATGTTTATATGTTTGTGTGTATATTAAAAAAACGAAGCAAAGTGAATATAGAGATGACTTTTTTTTATCCATAAACAACCATGAATTAAGGGATAATAGGCAAAAGTTGGTATATCTGTGACATTCCAAATCAGGGAATATAAAAGGATTCATTTATCTTTCTGAGTCCACTGTGAGAATAGTGGTTAAACAGTCATTTATTACTTTGAGTGTGTATCTTGTGGACAGCCAACAAATTCTTGTTTCTAAACTATTTTTAATTGTTTAGTTATCCAAGCTTCAATATTCATGCTAGATAGAAATTCCCTGAGGATGGGCTCCAGCAGGAGTCTGAAAGTTCAGAAGACTCAACCTCTGGTCCCAGTGAATGACCCCGATTGGATTCTCCAACACAACACACTATTTCCATTTCTTTCTTCTGTTTCTTTTCAGCCTATGTCTACATTTTGAATCTTCCTTCCTTCCTTCCTTCCTTCCTTCTTTCCTTCCTTCCTTCCTTCCTTCCTTCCTTCCTTCCTTCCTTCCTTCCTTCCTTCCTTCCTTCCTTCCTTCCTTCCTTCCCTCCCTCCCACTCTCCCTCCCTCCATCCCTCCCTCCTTCCTTCCTTCTTCTTTCCTTCATTATTTTTTTTTTCTTAAGTTTTAGGATTGCCCATCTTGAGAAATCAATTCTGGGCAAGTAAGAACTAACAAAAAGTCGACCCAAAATACCCTCCAAAACAAAAACGATTTTGGTCTGCATTCAGTTCTTTTGGGTTTCATCAAATTGTCATGTTAAAGGGGAAGGAGAAAAAGTATAAAACCTTTCCTGAATTCAGAAATCCTGCTGTTTTCATGCTTTCTAACATGCCTCTTTCCAACGTTCGTAGTTGTTCTTCAATATTTGTGACTTTGAATCGTGTTTGAGAAGTGATGGAATTTTATGAGTCGCTATTAATTGCTCTCCTGTAAAGGCTGTTTCGTTTTTCTTTGGACTGGGAAAAATCCACTGTGCAGGGCCTGTGCAAGGAGAACTATGAAAATTGTGCACTGAGGAACTCTTTTTATCTCAATCAGTATGTAAATGAGGCCACAGTTTCCCCTTTAAAGGCAACAGTTGACACCCACGAACACAAAGTTTGTGCATTTTCTCAAATTCTCTCCTTTCAATTTCCCCTACATTCATTCAAGGGAGCCAAAATGACCCTGTGGCTAAATTTGGTATTCTTTCTTGCATCCCTTGGAGGTAATGTTTCATTTTATGTAAAGCTTCCTTCCATTTGCTGTTCCTGTAAATAGGAGATCTCATTGAAACATCTTTCTTTCTAGGTGTCCGGTCTGAGGCCCAGTTGGTGGAGTCTGGAGGGGATGTGAGAAGACCTGGGGAGTCCCTCCGTCTCTCCTGCCAAGCCTCTGGATTCACCTTCGGCAGCTATCGGATGAGCTGGGTGAGGCAGGCTCCAGGGAAAGGCCTGGAATGGGTGGCCAGAATATCTATAGGTTCATCATATATTTACTACTCAGACAAAGTGAAGGGCCGCTTCACCATCTCCAGGGACGATGCCAAAAGCCAGCTGTATCTCCAAATGAACAATCTCAAACCAGAAGACACAGCAGTCTATTACTGTGCAGGAGACACAGTGAGAGGAAGTGAATCTGAAGCCGGTCAAGAACTTTCTCTACTTCTCAACAGCTTACATCAGTCCCTTTTTTTAAAAAAAAAATATTTATATTTTCAGTTAAAAACAAACAATGATCAGACAGACAAACATTGTACAATACACTACTATACAAAAAAAGAACAATGTGTATAAGAGTGAACTTATACACCCCTATACCCCCTTATCCAAATATCCTACATAGGTTGGTATTATAGTCCAGAGGAGACAGAACAACTTACATCTCTTCTTACATCCATCTAATCTTTTCTACTTCATTACATACATATACTATATGTTATGTTATTTTACATCTTCTATGTTATATTTCTAGTAGCGTATATCTTTTCTCATCTATTTTACCATTGTTTTCTTTGTCTCAATCCATCTATAAAATTTTTCCCAGGATAGACATATTGGCGTTTGATCTTTGTCTTTCAATTTTTTAGTTAATTTATCCGCCTCTGCGCATTCTAATATCTTCTGAATAATAAGTTCTTCTGGTGGGCTATTTTGTTTTTTCCAGAATTGTGCATATGCCAGTCTCGCTGCGATAATCACATGCAGAGCAAGATACCCTATATCCTTTCCCGTTTTCTCTGGCCTAAATCGGAGCAGGCATGTCTCTGGGTGCCACTCAATTTTGGTGTCTAGAATTTCATTTAGCCATCTTTTTATCCTCCCCCAAAATTCTATTTGTTTGGGACATGTCCACCATTGGTGGTGGTATGTACCTCTTTCCTTCCTACACTTCCAACATTCTGCTGTTTGTCCCTGGATCATTTTCGCTAGTCTATCTGGAGAAAGGTGCCACATATATACCATTTTATATATGTTCTCCTTGTCGGCTGAAGACACAACTAACTTCATATTGTCCCACCAAATTTCCTGCCATTTTTCTAAATAGATTGAATGTCCAAATTTTTTCTGTTGCATTTTTTCCCAGAGGCTGAAGATGAGTGAAAGTAAACCAGTCACAGATATCTGAATCAACAGCACTCTATTGAGCATCAGACATGGTTTATATAGTTTCTTAGTTTCTCAATTCTCACCTACTTTACGTGTTATTTCATTATTGGTTAACAAATCTCCACGGTACAGGAACTGGTTAGTAATTACATCACTGTTGTTCATGAGAATATGCATATATTCACACACAATGAAAGAATCAAATGTTATACATTCAAAGCAGCAAATGTTACAGGCTATACATTGTTTCGTCCTGTGTCCTTGTACATGCTTGGGAACACTGCTCAAGCAGAGAATTGCTGAAGTTTGCAATTAGGTGTAACCGCAGTTCCAAAAACCATCCAGATGAGCATTGTAATAACCCTACATTTCCTCGCTTTTTGGTTTTAATGAAGGAAAAGGAGATTTTTCAAGAGCACGCATATGAATCAAATTCAAAGTAGGTGAAGGAGACTTACAAAACATGGCAAAAAATGAAGGAATATATTGCATACAAAAACAAAAAAGTATAAGTAATGCAATTACAATCACACCATAGAAAAAGAATTGTTTTAAACAAGAAATATCAGGTAACCAATTAGTTAACCAAGCAAGAGGAGAAAATTCTTCATGTACATTATTTTTTTATAGAAGCTTGTAAATTAGCTAATTCATCTTCAATAGTTTTATTAAGGGAATGAAAATGCACAGCACAAGCACATTGACCAATCAAGGTACAAAATTCGAGCTAAGAAATAGTCTATAGCAAAGCGTTGTTGAATCGTATATTGATTTAGTTCTTCAATTTCATTCTGCAAATCTCGAATAATTGCAGCAGGAGCATTAATAGATTTGTCCAAGCGACATGTGAGTCCTAGAATAGAATGTCTATTTCCTTGAGCTATTATTCCTGGGTACAATCCCAAAGTTATAGTTCCCGTTAAAGCTCCAACTAATGCACGTCCAAAAGTAGGGAATGAAGAAAATTGAGTATCAATAATGACTTCATCAGAACATGTTGGTCCCAGGGCTGCACATCTTCTTCGAGTTGATAAACTTCCGGAAACACCTATTTGTACAGGTAAAGACAAATATCCATTGGCAGCACATTGATAATTCTGAGGGTGTACATTAGTTGCATATTTATCAACTATGAAATCCAGCTGTGAGGAACTGTGAGGAACTCTTTTATCTCCAGCAATATATCAGTGATGGCTAACAATTGAATCATTGTATGCAATAATGGACTGGCTGTGCGAATCCTACTCTGTGCATGAACCCCTGCATGCTCATGTGCCCCCCACTATTCCCCATGCATGACTCCCCTGCATTTCCTATGCATGACCCCCCACATGCACATGTGACCCCCCCCACTTCCCACTCACCCCCAAGCATATGCACGCGACCAACACTCTTTCTTTCTAGGTGTCCCATCTGAGGCCCAGTTGGTGGAGTCTGGAGGGGATGTGAGAAGACCTGGAGAGTCCCTCCGTCTCTCCTGCCAAGCCTCTGGGTTCACCTTCAGCAGCTATCTGATGAGCTGGTTGAGACAGGCTCCTGGGAAAGGACTCGAATGGGTGGCATATATATGGTTTTCAAATATTTACTACACTGACAAAGTGAAGGGCCGCTTCACCATCTCCAGGGACGATGCCAAAAGCCAGCTTTATCTCCAAATGAACAATCTCAAACCAGAAGACACAGCTGTCTATTACTGTGCAAGAGACACAGTGAGAGGAAGTGAATATGAAGCCCATCAAGAACTTTGTCTGCTTCTAAGCAGCTTACTCTTACTTACACTCAGTCCCTTTTCTTTTCTTCAATATCATAAAATTTCCTCAATCTCTTTTTTTCTTTTTTATGTTTCCACTGGAATCTGAAAGAGTGGAAGACTAAATCTCTGGTCCCAGTGAATGAACCAGATTGGATTCTACAACACAACACACTATTTCCATTTCTTTCTTCTGTTTGTTTTCAGCCTATGTCTCCATTTTGAATTTTCCTTCCTTCCTTCCTTCCTTCCTTCCTTCCTTCCTTCCTTCCTTCCTTCCTTCCTTCCTTCCTTCCTTCCTTCCTTCCTTCCTTCCTTCCTTCCTTCCTTCCTTCCTTCATTATTTTTTTAAGTTTTAGGATTGCCCATCTTGAGAAATCAACTCTGGGCAAGTAAGAGGTAACAAAACGACGACATAAAATACCCTCCAAAACAAAAATGATTTTGGTCTGCTTTCAGTTCTTTTGCGTTTTGTCAAATTGTCATGTTAAAGGGGAAGGGCAAAAAGTATAAAACCTTTCCTGAATTCAGACGTGCTGCTGTTTTCATGCTTTCTAACATGCCTCTTTTATATGTTCTTAGTGGTGCTTTGTGATTTGTTACTTTGAATCACATTTGAGAAGTGGTGAAGTTTTGCAAGTCTCTGTTTTAGTTACTCTTCTGTAAAGGCTGCTTCATTTTTCTTTGTACTGGAAATTGTGTAAAAATCCACTGTGCAGGGCCTGTGCAAAGACAACTATGAAAATCCTGCTCTGAGGAACTCTTTTATCTCAAGCAATATGTAAATGAAGGCCCAATTTCCCCTTTAAAGGCAACAGTTGACACCCACAGACACAAAGTTTGTGTGTTTTCCCAAATCCTTTTCTATCACATATCCTCCATTTATTAGAGAGGTACAGAAATGGACCTGTGCCTAAACTTTTTATTCTTACTTCTACTCCTTGGAGGTAATGTTTCACTTTACCTAGAGTTCATTCCATTTTATGTTCTTACATACAAGAAATCTCATTGAAACATCTTTATTTTTAGGAGTCCAGTCTCAGGTGCAGTTGGTGGAGTCTGGAGGGGATGCGAGAAGACCTGGAGAGTCCCTCCGTCTCTCCTGCCAAGCCTCTGGATTCACCTTCAGCAGTTACTGGATGCACTGGGTGAGACAGGCTCCAGGAAAAGGATTGGAATGGGTTGCCACCATAACCACTGCTTCAGGTAGTGGTGCTTACTACTCAGACAAAGTCAAGGGACGCTTCACCATCTCCAGGGATGATGCCAAAAGCCAGCTGTATCTGCAAATGAACAGCCTCAAAGCTGAAGACACAGCAGTCTATTACTGTGCAAGAGACACAGTGAGAGGAAGTGAATCTGAAGCCCGTCAAGAACTTTTTCTGCTTCTGAGCAGTTTATGCTCATTTACACTGAGTCCTGTATAAATCAAGCCACAATTTTCCCTTTAAAAGCAAAAGCTGTTTTCCACCGACACAAAGTTTGTGCATTTCCCCAAATCTTTTACTATCATATATCCATCATTTATTAGAAGGAGAGACCAAAAATGATCCTGGCCCTAAACTTTTTATCCTTACTAGCACTCCTTGGAATTAATGTTTCCTTCTCTGTAGTGTTTTCTTCCATTTGGGATACAGGATAACTCATTGAAACATCTTTCTGTTTAGATGTGAAGTCTGAGGTCCATTTGGTGGAGTCTGGAAAAGACGTGAAGAGATCTGGATGGTCCCTCCATCCCACTGCCAAGGCTTCAACTTTGGTATGACTTCCACAGGAGGAGACATTCATTCATTCATTCATTCATTCATTCATTCATTCATTCATTCATTCATTCACTCACTCACTCACTCACTCACTCACTCACTCACTCATTCATTCATTCAATTTTCAGGCCACCCATCTCATTATTAATCTTATCCCCATAAAAGCAGGATGAAGGTAAGTAAGGATCCAACATTAATAAAAGGTGTCATAGAATCGCATTGAGAAGGAATGATCAGTCGTTTTGGAAGACTTCTCTGAAATGATCTCAAAGAAGTTGAAGATCTCATGAGGCTACAACATGCTCCACGAAGCCATGTCTGAGTTGACAACAGATGTCCTGTGCTAAATATAGAAGAAATTTAATTTTTTGGCCAATAAAGGTAAAATGTTCCTCTCCCATGAAGTGCTAGTCATTCCTGACTCAAGGGGGAAGTGCTCATTTCCGTTTCAAAGCTGAAGCGCCATCACTGTCCAAAGATGTCTCCATGGTCATATGGCTGGCATGACTAAACGCCAATGGCGCACAGAAAATTGTTACCTTCCCTATTTTTCTACTTGCACTTTTTGCGTGCTTTCGAACTGCTCAGTTGGCAGTGAGAGGAAGTGAATCTGAAGCCCGTCAAGAACTTTCTCTACTTCTGATCAGCTTACACTTATTTACACTCGGTCCTTTTGTTTCTTTCCTTGCTGAATTTTCTCAGTCTCCTACTTTCCTACATCTTATTCATTTTCCATTCCTTCGCCATTAATTTATACTCGGTATGGTTTAAGCTTAATCTCTGTCATTGTTAACTCTGTATAAAATCCCCTGATGCTTGAAGCTTTCTCTCCTTCAGCTGGGCTGTACCAAGGCTGCCAAATATTGAGAATTGCAAAATAAATAAATAAATAAATAAATAAATAAATAAATAAATAAATAAATAAATAAATAAATAAATATAAAATAAATCTAAATATATTTTGGATACTGATATGTACACCTATCCAGAAGATTGTGAAGGTTAAATTAAAATTGAAAGCAGAAACTTTTCGTTTGGAACTAATACAGAGGCAGTTAGGAAAGTCATGAAGCTTTCTTTTTATATAATAGTGATGGCTAACAATTTTGTCGTTCTGTGCAATAATGGACTGGCCGTGTGACACCCCCCCTCCCCCATGCATGACACCTCCCCGCATTCTCAAGTATTCCCCGTATTCCACATGCGTGACCCCTCTGCATGTATGTGTGACCCCCCCCCACACTCTCCACTTGCCCCTGAGCATGCTGACACGACCCCCTGATGAACTCTTTTATCTCAAGCAATATATCAGTGACGGCTAACAATTTAATCATTGTATGCAATAATGGACTGGCTGTGCGAATACCGCCCCACGCAGGACCCCCTACACACTTATGTGTCCCCCGTATTCCCCATGTGTGACCCCACGAATTGCCGATTCATGACCCCCCCGCATGTACGTGTGACCCCCCCCACTCCCCACTCACCCCCGAGCATGTGGATGCGAACCACAACCCCTCACCCATTTTTGGCTTCCAGGTTGGTGCAGGAGGCTTTCCAGGCCCACAATGAAGCATGGAGGAGCCATACGAGCCCTCCCAGTGCCTTGTTTTGAGCCTGGGTGGCCTCCTGCACCAACCTGGAAGCCAAAACAGGGTCTGTTGGTGCCGTGGAAGGCCCCAAAATGCAATCTGAGTGCCCCTTTGCGCATGTGCCCATCACTGCAACTGCAAAAGATCACAAGAGCACTGATATAATCAACAGAACATAGTTTGAGAAGAAGCATTCATACACACACCTATTTCTTCCCACAATGCTTAAGTGAATTACTGCAGTGGTTAAGTTAGTAACACAGTTCTTAAGTGAATGTGGGTTCCCTGTTGACTTTGCTTCTCAGAAGGACGTAAAAAGTGAACACAAGATCCCAAGTCACCGCAGAGGTCATAAATATGAGTCAGTTGTCGAGCGTCTGAACGTTGAGCATGTGACCATGGAGATGGTGCAACAGTCATAAGTGTGACAAATGGTCATAAGTCACTTTTTTCATTGATGTAAAACATTAAACGGTAACAAAATGAACTGTTGTAAGTCGAACTCTACCTGTATTTTAATCCCATGCAGAAATCTGAAAATGAAACTTCAGGATGATCTTTTTAAATACCCAAACTGCCTTTCTCATATTGAGGAAACATCTGGACCTAAAGAATCTCCTCAGAGAATTAGAAAAATGTCTCCTCTCCTCACTTTGAATACCAGGGGGCAATGTTGACACATAAAAATTTACGGTTTATGGGTGAGGGTATAAATCAATTCTAAATATATA
Organism: Coluber constrictor foxii; assembly: GCA_038048745.1. Taxonomy (NCBI): domain Eukaryota; kingdom Metazoa; phylum Chordata; class Lepidosauria; order Squamata; family Colubridae; genus Coluber; species Coluber constrictor. Next base: position 37,703,772 of record CM075961.1, read on the forward strand.
TTGTCTAACTCTGAAGGTGTAACTGTTGTTGTTTGTATAATTGTTCTCTGAAAATCTCTGAAGAACTTCCTTCCTTCCTTCCTTCCTTCCTTCCTTCCTTCCTTCCTTCCTTCCTTCCTTCCTTCCTTCCTTCCTCCCTCCCTCCCTCCCTCCCTCCCTCCCTCCCTCCCTTCTTTCATTCCTCCTTTTAATTTTATTTTAAATAGCTTCAAAAAACAAAAATGTTTTTGGTCTGTGTTCAGTTCTTTCAAGTCCCTTCAAATGGTTGTGTTAAATGGAGGGGTTGTAATATAAACTATTTCGTCCACTCAGATGTGCTGTTTTTTCATGCTTTCCAACAAGCCTCTTTCAAATGTTTTTAGTGGTTCTTCAATATTTGTTACTTTGAATCATGTTTGAGAAGTGGTGGAATTTTGTCTCTTTGTATTAGTTGCTCTTCTGTAAAGGCTGTTTCGTTTTTCTTTGGACTGGAAAAAATCCAATGTTCAGGGCCTATGGAAGAAGGAGTATGAATATCCTGCTCTGAGGAACTCTTTTTATATCAACCAATATGTAAATGAGGGCACAATTTCCCCTTTAAAGGCAACAGTTGACACCCACTGACACAAAGTTTGTGCATTTTCTCAAATTCTTTTCTTTAAATTTCCCCCTCATTCGTTAAAGGGAGCCAAAATGACCGTATGGCTAAACTTGGTATTCCTTCTTGCATCCCTTGGAGGTAATGTTTCATTTTACATAGAGCTTCCTTCCATTTGCTGTTCTTGTATATAGGAGATCTCATTGAAACATCTTTCTTTCTAGGTGTCCGATCTGAGGTCCAGTTGGTGGAGTCTGGAGGGGATGTGAGAAGACCTGGGGAGTCCCTCCGTCTCTCCTGCCAAGCCTCTGGGTTCACCTTCAGCAGCTACAACATGAACTGGGTGAGACAGGCTCCTGAGAAAGGACTGGAATGGGTGGCCAGAATATCTACAAGTTCATCATACATTTCCTACTCGGACAAAGTCAAAGGACGCTTCACCATCTCCAGGGACAATGCCAAAAGCCATCTGTATCTGCAAATGAACAATCTCAAACCAGAAGACACAGCTGTCTATTACTGTGCAGGAGACACAGTGAGAGGAAGTGAATCTGAAGCCTGTCAAGAACTTTCTCTATTTCTAAGCAGCTTATTCTTACTTACATTCAGTCCCTTTTCTTTTCTTTCAATAACATAAAATTTCCTCAGTCTCTTTTTTCTTTTCTACGTTATTCATACTTTGGGTCTGGTTATGTCTTCCTGCCTTCTTGTCAAAACCTTTTGTTTACTCTTCTCACCACCTATAAATCAGAAGTTTTGACATGATGTCCTCCATACACATTCTTCCCCTTTATGCTTATAAGGACAATCCCATCTTTATATGTTTGTGTGTATATTAAAAAAACACAGCAAAGTGAATATAGAGATGATTTTTTTTAATCCATAAACAACCATGAATTAAGGGACAATAGGGAAAAGTTGGTATATCTGTGACATTCCAAATCAAGGAATATAAAGGGAATCATTTATCTTTCTGATTCCACTGTGAGAACATTGGTTAAACCGTCCTTTATTACTTTGACTGTGTATCTTGTGGACAGCCAACAAATTGTTGTTTCTAAACTATTTTTAATTGTTTAGTCATCCAAGCTTTAATACTCATGCTAGATAGAAATTCCCTGAGGATGGGCTCCTGCAGGAGTCTGAAAGTTCAGAAGACTCAACCTCTGGTCCCAGTGAATGACCCAGATTGGATTCTCCAACACAACACACTATTTCCATTTCTTTCTTCTATTTCGTTTCAGCCTATGTCTGGGGTGCCACAGGGGTCAGTTCTCTCCTCCCTGCTTTTCAACATCTACATCAAGCCGCTGGGTGAAATCATTCGTAGTTTTGGAGTGAGATATCATCAATACGCTGATGATACCCAACTGTACATCTCTACCCCGGATCAACCCAGGGATTCTCTTTCCGTGATGTTGAAGTGCCTGGCGGCGGTACGGGTCTAGATGGGTAGAAACAGGCTCCGGCTCAACCCCTCCAAGACCGATTGGCTGTGGATTCCAGCATCTCCTGATCTAACTACCCCGTCACTTACGATTGGAGGGGAGTTGTTGACTCCCTCTGAAAGGGCTCGCAATCTTGGTGTCCTCCTTGATTCATGGCTGTCTTTGGTGTATCATCTTACGCCTGTAACAAGGGGGGCTTTTGCACCGGTCCACCTAGTGCGCCAGTTGCGGCCTTTCCTTGACAGGGATGCCCTTCAAACAGTCACTCAAGCTCTCATTATCTCTCAGTTGGATTACTGCAATGCCCTCTACATGGGGCTGCCCTTGGGGTGCACCCTGACACTCTAGCTGGTCCAGAATGCAGCCATGTGGGTTGTTATGGGAGCTTCCCATTACTCCTGTGCAACTCCTCTCCTGCACGAGCTGCACTCACTGCCAGTGGCCTTCTGGATCCGCTTCAAGGTGCTGGTACTTACCTATAAAGCCCTTCATGTCATGGGCCCGAGGTACTTGCAGGACCACCTCCTACCGGCCTCCCTCTGCCCTGTGCATTCTTATAAATCTGCCCAACTCCAGGTGCCATCGGCCAGACAATGTCGGCTGCTAACCCCCAGGATGAGGGCATTCTCAGTGGCTGCACCGACCAGAAGGAATGGGTTACCCACCGAGCTCCAGACGGCTCCCGATCTACGCAGTTTCTTCGCTGGCCTGAAGACATGGCTTTTTCATCAAATTCCCTGACCAATTATGGAGTTTTTTAATTTCGGGGATTTTAAATTGGATTGGATTTTAGAATTTTATCGTTGTTGTTTTTATTGTGTGAGCCGCCCTGAGTCCTTCGGGATGAGGGCGGCATATAAATTTTAATAATAAATAAATAAAAAATTTTGAATTTTCCTTCCTTCCTTCCTTCCTTCCTTCCTTCCTTCCTTCCTTCCTTCCTTCCTTCCTTCCTCCCTCCCTCCCTCCCTCCCTCCCTCCCTCCCTCCCTCCCTCCCTCCCTTCTTCCTTCCTTCCTTCCTTCCTTCCTTCCTTCCTTCCTTCCTTCCTTCCTTCCTTCCTTCCTTCCTTCTTTCCTTCATCATTTTTTTAAGTTTTAGGATTGCCCATCTTGAGAAATCAACTCTGGGCAAATAAGAGGAAACAAAAAGACGACACAAAATACCCTCCAAAAGAAAAATGATTTTGGTCTGCATTCAGTTCTTTGGGGTTTCGTCAAATTGTCATGTTAAAGGGAAAGGAGAAAAAGTATAAAACCTTTCCTGAATTCAGAAGTGCTGCTGTTTTCATGCTTTCTAACATGCCTCTTTTAAATGTTCTTAGTGGTTGTTCATGATTTGTTACTTTGAATCATGTTTGAGAAGTGATGGAATTTTGCAAGTCTTTATATTATTTGCTCCTCTGTAAAGGCTCTTTTGTTTTTTTTTGGACTGGGAAAAATCCACTGTGCAGGGCCTGTGCAAGGAGGACTATGAAAATCCTGCTCTGAGGAACTCTTTTTATCTCAACCAGTATGTAAATGAGGGCAGAGTTTCCCCTTTAAAGGCAACAGTTGACACCCACCGACACAAAGTTTGTGCATTTTCTCAAATTCTCTCCTTTCAATTTTCCCCCATTTATTCGAGGTTAGCCAAAATGATCCTATGGCTAAACTTGGTATTCCTTCTTGCATCCTTTGGAGGTAATCATTTTCATTTTACGTAGAGCTTCATTCCATTTGCTGTTCCTTTATATAGGAGATCTCACTGAAACATCTTTCTTTCTAGGTATCCGATCTGAGGCCCAGTTGGTGGAGTCTGGAGGGGATGTGAGAAGACCTTGAGAGTCCCTCCGTCTCTCCTGCCAAGCCTCTGGATTCACCTTCAGCAGCCATGGCATGAGCTGGATGAGACAGGCTCCAGGGAAAGGCCTGGAATGGGTGGCCTACATTTTTTCCAATCCTTACTACTCAGACAAAGTCAAAGGACGCTTCACCATCTCCAGGGACAATGCCAAAAGCCAGCTGTATCTCCAAATGAACAATCTCAAACCAGAAGACACGGCTGTCTATTACTGTGCGAGAGACACAGTGAGAGGAAGGGAATCTGAAGCCCGTCAAGAACTTTCTCTACTTCTAATCTGCTTACACTTATTTACACTCGGTCCTTTTGTTTCTTTCCTTGCTGAATTTCCTCAGTCTCCTATTTTCCTACATCTTATTCATTTTCCATTCCTTCGCCATTAATTTATACTCAGTATGGTTTAAGCTGAGTCTCAGTCCTTCTTAACTGTGTATAAAATCCCCTGATGCTTGAAGCTTTCTCCCCTTCAGCTGGGCTGTACCAAGGCTGCCAGATTTCAGAACTGCAAAATCATCATCAGCATCAGCATCAGCATCATCATCATCTTAAAATATTTTGGATACTGATATGTACACCTATCCAGAAGATTGTGAAAATTAAATCAAAATTGAAAGCAGAAAGTTTTCATTTGGAACTAATAGAGAGGCAGATAGGAAAGTCATGAAGATTTATTTTTATAAACCAGTGATGGCTAACAATTTTCTCATTGTGTACAATAATGGACTTTCCGCGTGACACCCCCCCCCCGCACATGACCCCCCCCGCATGCTCATGTGCCCCCTGTATTCCCCATGCATGACCCCCCTGCATGCATGCATGACCCACCCCACTCCCCACTCACCCGAGAGCATGCTCACGCAACCCCCTGCATATGCTCCACACACCCCACCCATTTTTGGCTCCCTGGTTGGTGCAGGAGGCTTTCCAGGCCCAAAATGAGGCACGGGGGAGCCTGCACGCGCCCTCCCACTGCCTCGTTTTGAGCCTGGGTGGCCTCCTGCAGCAACCTGGAAGCCAAAACAGGGAGGGTTGGTGCCGCGCGGGGCCCCAAAATGTCATCTGAGTGCCCCCTCACGCCTGTGCCCATCACTGCAACTGCAAAAGATCACATGAGCACTGATATAATCAACAGAACATAGTTTAAGAAGAAGCATTCATACACACATCTATTTCTTGCCACAATGCTTAAGTGAATTACTGCAGTGGTTAAGTTAGTAACACAGTTCTTAAGTGAATCTGGGTTCCCTGTTGACTTTGCTTGACAGAAAGACGTAAAAAATGAACACAAGATCTCAAGTCACCGCAGAGGTCATAAATATGAGTCAGTTGCCGAGCGTCTGAATGTTGAGCATGTAGACCATGGAGATGGTGCAACAGTCATAAGTGTGACATATGGTCATAAGTCCCTTTTTTCATTGATGTAAAACATTAAACGGTCACTAAATGAACGGTTGTAAGGCGAATTCTACCTGCATTTTAGTCCCATGCAGAAATCTGCAAATGAAACTTCAGGATGATCTTTCTAAATAGCCAAACTGCCTTTCTCATATTGAGGAAACATCTGGACCTAAAGAATCTCCTCAGAGAATTAGAAAAATGTCTCCTCTCCTCACTTTGAATACCAGGGGGCAATGTTGACACATAAAAATTTACGGTTTATGGGTGAGGGTATAAATCAATTCTAAATATATATTGTCTAACTCTGAAGGTGTAACTGTTGTTGTTTGTATAATTGTTCTCTAAAAATCTCTGAAGAACTTCCTTCCTTCCTTCCTTCCTTCCTTCCTTCCTTCCTTCCTTCCTTCCTTCCTTCCTTCCTTCCTTCCTTCCTTCCTTCCTTCCTTCCTTTCATCCTTCCTCCCTCCCTGATTCCATCCCTCTCTCCCTCCCTTCTTTCATTCCTCCTTTTAATTTTTTTTTAAATAGCCTCAAAAAACAAAAATGTTTTTTTTTCTGTGTTCAGTTCTTTCAGGTCCCTTCAAATGGTCGTGTTAAATGGAGGGGTGGTAATATAAACTATTTCGTCCACTCAGATGTGCTGTTTTCTTCATGCTTTCCAACACGCCTCTTTCAAATGTTTTTAGTGGTTCTTCAATATTTGTTACTTTGAATCATGTTTGAGAAGTGGTGGAATTTTTTTGAATTTTTACATTAGTTGCTCTTCTGTAAAGGCTGTTTTGTTTTTCTTTGGACTGGGAAAAATCCACCGTGCAGGGCCTGTGCAAGAAGGAGTATGAAAATCCTGCTCTGAGGAACTCTTTTATCTCAACCAATATGTAAATGAGGGCACAGTTTCCCCTTTAAAGGTGACAATTGACACCCAACAACACAAAGTTTGTGCATTTTCTCAAATTCTCTCCTTTCAATTTCTCCCCCATTCATTCGAGGGAGCCAAAATGATCTTATGGCTAAACTTGGTATTCCTTCTTGCATCCCTTAGAGGTAATGTTTAATTTTACATAGAGCTTCCTTCCATTTGCTGTTCCTGTATATAGGAGATCTCATTGAAACCTCTTTCTTTCTAGGTGTCCAATCTGAGGTTCAGTTGGTGGAGTCTGGAGGGGATGTGAGAAGACCTGGGGAGTCCCTCCGTCTCTCCTGCCAAGGTTCTGGATTCACCTTCAGTGGCTATTATATGCACTGGGTGAGACAGGCTCCAGGGAAAGGCCTGGAATGGGTGGCCTACATATATACAGGTTCATCATATATTTACTACTCGGACAAAGTCAAAGGACGCTTCACCATCTCCAGGGACGATGCCAAAAGCCAGCTGTATCTCCAAATGAACAATCTCAAACCAGAAGACACGGCTGTCTATTACTGTGCAGGAAACACAGTGATAGGAAGTGAATCTGAAGCCCGTCAAGAACTTTCTCTACTTCTCAGCAGCTTACTCTTACTGACACTCAGTCCCTTTTCTTTTCTTTCAATATCAGAAAATTTCCTCAGTCTCTTTTTCTTTTTTACGTTATTCATACTTTGGGTCTGGTTATGTCTCCCTTCCTTTTTGTCAATACCTGTTGTTTACTCTTATCTCCACCTATAAATCAGAAGTTTTGACATGATGTCTTTGATACACATTCTTCCCCTTCATGCTTATAAGGACAATCCCATGTTTATATGTTTGTGTGTATATTAAGAAAAACCCAACAAAGTGAATATGAAGTGAATATTTCTGTGACATTCCAAATCAGAGAATATAAAGGGAATAATTTATCTTTCTGAGTCCACTGTGAGAATATTGGTTAAACAGTCATTTATTACTTTGACTGTGTATCTTGCGGACAGCCAACAAATTGTTGTTTCTAAACTATTTTTAGTTGTTTAGTCATCCAAGCTTTAATACTCATCCTAGATAGAAATTCCCCGAGGATGGGCTCCAGCAGGAGTCAGGAAGTTCAGAAGACTCAACCTCTGGTCCCAGTGAATGACCCAGATTGGATTCTACAACACAACACACTATTTTCATTTCTTTCTTCTATTTCTTTTCAGCCTTTGTCTCCATTTTGAATCTTCCTTCCTTCCTTCCTTCCTTCCTTCCTTCCTTCCTTCCTTCCTTCCTTCCTTCCTTCCTTCCTTCCTTCCTTCCTTCCTTATTTTTTTAAGCTTTAGGATTTCCCATCTTGAGAAATCAACTCTGGGCAAGTAAGAACTAACAAAAAGTTGACCCAAAATACCCTCCAAAACAAAAATGATTTTGGTCTGCATTCAGTTCTTTGGGGGTTCTTCAAATTCTCATGTTAAAGGGGAAGGAGAAAAAGTATAAAACCTTTCCTGAATTCTGATGTGCTGCTGTTTTCATGCTTTCTAACATGCCTCTTTTACATGTTCTTAGTGGTTGTTCATGATTTGTTACTTTGAATCACATGTGAGAAGTGGTGAAATTTTGCAGGTCTCTGTTTTAGTTACTTTTCTGTAAAGGCTGCTTCATTTTTCTTTGTACTGGAAAATTGTGTAAAAATCCACTGTGCAGGGCCTTTGTAAGGGGAACTATGAAATCCGGCTCTGAGGAACTCTTTTATCTCAAGGAATATATCAGTGACTGCTAACAATTGTTGTTTTTTTTTAAATTGAAAAAGTTTTACAATACAAATTTTTTATACCCCTTTCCCCTCCCCACTCGCCCCCCAACAACCACCCCCTCCCTTCCCCCCTATCCCTCCCCCCTTCCTCCCCTGACTTCCACTATTAACCAATCATATATATCAATCAACATCAACCAACAACAAAAAAACCCGGTGAGATCCAGCTAAAAATATAACAAATATAACAAATTTAACCTAAGTAATAATAAAGAAAATTAATCTAGCCTTCTAACATCTTTTACCCCCTTACTTCAAATATATAGTAACCATGAATCATTTATAAAAACTCCTGACAATCTAACAAATATCACATATATAACAGATATATAAAAAAAAAACAATTTTGAGCATCATAAATTTTTAGAATAAAATATCATATAAATGTTTAACTTTAAATATAATTCCCAATATTCAATCTTAATAATATTTTTAAAAAGTAGGAAATATATAGTTACATTAAATTTAAAATAATTAATATTAATAGATATTAGTAATAATAATATTATTTAAAAAGATATATATATATAAAAGTAAAGCTCATCTATCAGATATATAAACTTATTTTTAACATTATAATTTATCTAGATATTAATATAAATGTATAAAAATACAAATATAAATTCAAATATTTAATAAAATATAATAAAATAATTAATAGATATAATTAAGAATCAAATGCTAGTTGAAACTTCTTACTTTGATATTTGTTCTGCATGTACTCTACCCATTTCTTCCACTCCTTAGCAAAGGCTTCATGGGTCCTGTCTTTTAGGTATGCAGAAATCTTAGCCATTTCTGCAAAATTAGACATCTTCAATATCCATTCCTCTATAGTAGGTACACTATCTTTTTTCCAGTGTTGACCAATCAGTAGTCTAGCTGCAATAATCATATATAAGATCAGTCTCGTTTCAGTTGATGAGCAATTCTTAACTATCCCCAGCAAAAAAAAACTGAGGATAAAATTCAAGCTTCTTCTTCAAAATGTTCTGCATAACCCACCAAAGTTTAATCCAAAATGCTTTCAATTTTCTACAAGTCCACCAAATATGAACATATGTTGCATCCAAACAATCACACCTCCAACATTTAGGCTGAACATTTGGATACATACATGATATTTTTTTGGGATCTAAATGCCATCTATAAAACATCTTGTAAAAATTTTCCCTCAGATTCTGCGCTTGTGTAAATTTAACATTCTGGACCCAAATCTTTTCCCATGTTTCCAACAATACTGGTTCTGCAAAATTTTGTGCCCATTTTATCATACAATCTTTAACTAATTCACCCTCTGAGTCTTTTTCTAACAATAAATTGTACACTCGCTTAATATGCATCGGCCCTTTACATTTTATCTGAGTCACCAAATCTTCTTCATGTAACATTAGTCCAATTTTCCGATCTTCTCTCCATCTCGCTTGAAGTTGAAGATACTGCAACCAAGTTAAATTCACCCCTTCTTTTATCGATTGTATATTCTGCATATTAAATTGTTGAGGTGGTTTTTCTTTATCTGATGCCATCATTGTATCTATAGATTTTTGATGTAGAGGTGATGTAATTGTCCCTATGCGGGTTGCTGATGCTCCCTTATTAGATTTGGACACGTTAGATGTAGAAGTGTATGACATTCTAACTTTTGCTTTTATATAATCCCAGTTTATCATACACTGCAATATAACACAATGTATTCCTAATATGTATTTTGAGTTCAGGGGTTAAATTTTCCAAAGGTGGGAGTAGGGAAAAGAACCTCCAATTCAGTGACTCATTTTAGGTTCTCTCCTTGAGTATATTCAATTTCCTACGTACAATCTTTCTACTTCTTTATAATTAAACAATTGAACAGTTATACAACACAGATCTAGCTTGAATATCGGTTGCTTTCTTATTCTCTTTATCTCTTATTTTCTTTACTATTGAATACTGTTATATATTATATAAATGGATAAATAAATCAGCAGATCATCAATTCCTTACTTCACTTAGTTAAATTCTATTCCAATTCAATCCATATAATAATTAAATGCCTAAAACTAATTATCCAGTATATTAAGTAATCAATAAAACAGTACCCTTATATCAATCCCTAATTCTACTATGTATATTATGTTGTATCTTAACCCTTATAACTTAATTTAACTTATATGTCTATTCCGATATTCTTAAATTATTAAATATTATTAACCAATTATTGTTAAATTATTAAATTGTTCAATAGCAGTTTGACACAATCAATATATTAAATGTTATCACAGCAGCAAAAATATTATGAAGTGCACGATAATCGAAAAATTAATGTAGTTATACTTCCAAACTTTCAACAATGGATGCCCTCTCTGAATTGCTGACTCATTCCAGTCTTACTGTTGTTGCATCATTTTAACTCCTTCCTGGGTTCGTCCTTTAAATTAAATTCACTCGTTCCTCAGGTTGGGAAAGATTAATCACAGTTAATAATGTTCCTATTTAGTCCCAATTCAAATTCTCACTGTGAGAGATTCAAAAGTTCAAAAGTCTTACTTTTGTTTCACTTCACTTTCTATTTGCTGCTACCGGAAGTATCCCGCAGAGTCTGTTTAAGTTTTATTGTGTTTCACTCTCCAGTCCACGATCTCAAAGCTATGGGTCTTTCTGTTCAATCCCAATTGTTGTGGATTTCTTTTCCCTCTGCGTTAAAGTCTATTCCATCTGAAGCGGTAAATCCTCGACTATCAAATCTTGAATCCTCCGTCCCGCAACGTCTCAGCTATCAAATCTCTCTCAGTCCTCTTCGATCAATCAAGTCTCCCTCTCGGCAGTCTCTGCCTCTCCTTCCGAATCACAAAGTCAATATAGGCAATATCTTTCACTTTTCCTTCTCTCCAACTCTCGTTCCACTCCGCTGCCTCCCATACACAATCCTGCGCTCCCGGTTGGCTTCGTTCCTCCGCTCCCCTCGTCTCCGCTCGCCGCTTTCTCTGGCTCAAACTCCCCAATTGCTCCGGAGCACCTCCTTCCCCCGTCCTTTCTCCCCTCTCAACTCGCTTCACTCTCCCTTTTGTTTCTCTTTGGGTTTTCTTTATATGATTGATGTCTTCCGATCTTCTGCTTCCTTCTCTGGGGTGGTTTACAGCGTTCAGGCCAGCCCGGGGGGGGGGGCTGGGATCTTTCTTGAACAGGATTAGGGGGAAAATCCCTGAACCTACGGGGTGTTTGCGCTCACCTCCGGGGTCCTACGGATATCCCCTTTTGTCTGCCAACCTCTTCGTAGCTGGCAGTGCCCGCAGTTGGGCTCCCGAAACAAGAAAAGGGAGAAAAGAGACAGAGCGATGTCTCCTTCCTTCCCAACACGCTGGCGCTACCCGGAAGTCGATATTAACAAGCATACAGGAGGGGATGAGTAAAACACAAGAATCGATTGCCAGCAATCATATAGAGAGTAGGAAAAACCACGAAGAGATGACAGTCAATGTTGTGGAAATAAAAGACCACCTGAAAAAAATGGACGACAGAATGGAGAAAATACAGCAAGATATAACTAAAAATGAACAAAGAATCCAAAAAATAGAACAGCAGATGGAACAGACAGATAAGAAAATGGAGAGGAGAGAACACGAACAGATGATGATGAATAAAGAATTAGAGGATTCGATCTCCTTTCTCGAAATGGAAAAATCGTCCTTCTTTCTGAGATTTCAAAATGTGGCAGAAACTAAAGAAGAGAACCCAAGGCAAATAATGACAGGAATTTTGGCAGAAGCGACAAAAAAATCGAAGGAAGAAATAAGTATAGAATTGGATGAAGTATATAGGGTCTTCACAAATTATGCTCGGAGGCATAAGCTCCCTAGAGAGATTCATGTTCGCTTTGCGAGAAAAACAATCAAAGAAGAAGTATATAAGATAATGAGGGAAACACCACCAACATACAAAGAAAGAGAAATAATAGCTCTTAAACAGATACCTAGAAGAATAAGGGAAATTAGAAAAAGTTATAATTTTTTAACAACAGAATTGAATAAACATAGAGCAATGTTTAGATGGCTAATGCCCGAAGGAATCATGGTAACGTGGAATGATAGGAGATATAAATTGGACACAATACAGAAAGCACAGGAATTTTTTGAAACAAATTTCTATGTGGAAGAAGATAGACAACGATCAACTCAAAGAGAAATGGGAAAACAAGAGGAGCAAAGAGAACCGAGAACTAGGGGAGAAAAGGAAAGAATGGAAAGAGAGGGAGCTAGGGAAAAGACGAAACTAACTGGAGACAACACCAAAACACAGAAAATCAACTAAAGACAAACTGGAAAAATGGGAGAAGTTAAATTAATATCATTAAACATCAATGGACTCAACTCACCTACAAAAAGAACAAGAACATTTAAAAAATTACAGAAGATGAAAATGGACATTATAATATTGCAGGAGGTACATATAAAGAAACAACACCGTAAATTAATAGAATGTAACAGATTAGGAGAATTATATACATCTTTAGCAGAAGGGAAAAAAAAAGGCATCGCCATGTATGCGCATAAGCACTTACAGCCTAAGCAAGTATATCAAGATGATGAAGGCAGAATACTAATGGTAGAGATAGTAATAGGGGGGAAAAAAACATTATTAATAACAGTCTACGCACCAAATACTGCCCAAATGAGTTACTTTCAAAAAATCCATCAGAAGATTAAGGAATTGGACTATGAAAATATTTGCCTCATTGGAGATTTTAATGCAATTGACAATATAGAAAAAGATTATGGGGCTAACAAACAGAAAAAAACTAAGAAAAAATTATTGCCACAAACTTTTTACGATTTGGTGCAGGAATATCAGCTTAAAGATGCATGGCGAGAAGTGAATAAAGAGAGAAAGCAATTTACATATTATTCGAATCCGCATAACTCGTGGTCTAGGATAGATATGGCATGGATGACGGCGCAACTAAGAACAACTCTAAAAAGCATTGAAATAGCTGCTAATATCTGGGCTGACCATAATCCAATTGAGATATGTTGGAAAGGAGATCAAGAACGTAAAAGATGGATGTTAAATACAGAATTGTTGAAGGATAAGCAATATATAGAATGGATGCAGAAGGAATTGAAGATTTTCTTACAAATCAACTTCATAGAGCATACTAGTATACAAAATCTTTGGGACACGACTAAGGCCTATATTAGAGGCTTAACAATAGCATTTAATGCAAAAAAGAAAAGGGAAGAACAGCGATTAAAAGAAACACTAATAACCAAAATTCAGCAACTAGAAAAGGAATTACAACAGAATCCAGATAGACAGAAGATAAAAGAAGAACTAAAACTTACTAAGCATCAAATCAACCTGATGACAACTTCCGAAATTACAAAGAAAATGAAATTTGCAAAACAAAGATATTTTGAATTTGCTAATAAGACGGGAAGATGGTTAGCACATAAATTAAAATCAGAGAGGGAAAAAAGGACGATAATACAATTAAAGGATAAAGATGGAATTATGTACTACAACCAAGAAGACAAAAAACGAATAGCGACTGAATTCTACCGAGAATTGTATGCAGAAGAAGCAATAGATGAGGAGGATGTGAGGGAGTACATAGCCAAAATTAACTTGAAAAAGTTAAAGGACCAGCATGTAGAGTGTTTGAACAGACCAATAACGCTGATAGAAGTAGAGGAAATAAGGAAGAAACAAAAAAACAATAAGACACCAGGAACAGATGGCTTACCGATAGAATTATACAAAGCTCTGAACCAGACCCTGGATGAAGTACTAACTCAACTTTTCAATGCGGCATTATTGAAAGCTAACACTCCCCAATCATGGAATGACACATTAATCACCCTGATACCAAAACAAGATGCAGACAGAGAAAATATTAAAAATTATAGGCCAATTTCGCTGTTGAACGCAGATTATAAACTCTTTACATCAATTATGGCACACAGATTAAAAACATTCATAGCAGAATACATACACGAAGACCAGAATGGATTCATACCCGGTAGACAAATCCAAACAAATACTAGAATAATAATGGACACATTAGAATTTTATGAATATCACCCGGACAAACAATTGGCACTAATATTCTTGGACGCACAGAAAGCATTTGATAACCTGAATTGGACATTTCTAATAACACAATTACAACAAATGGAAGCAGGAAACAAATTCATCCCGATGATACAGAATATATATAAAAACCAAAAAGCAAGAGTATTGATCAACGGCCAGACATCGGATTGCTTTGAAATTAAGAGAGGAGTAAGACAGGGATGCCCACTGTCCCCCTTATTGTTTATATTAACCTTAGAAATACTATTGGAAGAGATTAGGAGGGACAAGGAGCTGTCCGGACTTAAGATAAAAAACCAACAATACAAGTTGATGGCCTTTGCAGACGATGTGGTACTGATAGTAGATAACCCCCTAGAGGCTGGCACTAAGGTGTTGAATAAAATACGACAATTTGGGAAAGTAGCAGGACTGAAAATAAATATGCAAAAAACTAAAATTATAACAAAAAACATTATAAAGGCCCAACAAGGAAAATTGGAAGAGTTAATGGGGATACAAATAACGAAGAAAATTAAATATTTAGGGATACAAATGACTAATAAAGTATCATCTTTGAAGGAAGATAATTATTCAGAACTTAAAAAACAAATTGATAAAGACTTGCAGAAATGGAATAAACTACAGTTATCAATGATTGGGCGTATATCGACAATAAAAATGAATGTACTTCCACGAATTTTATACCTGTTTAGAGTAATACCAATTAATCCCGGCAAAGCATTCTTTAAAGATTTGGATAAGATGACTGCTAAATTTATATGGCAAGGAAGAAAGGCCAGAATAAAATTAAAATATTTACAGGATGCCCAAGAAAGAGGAGGGATGGGCTTACCTAATTGGCAACTTTACTACAAAGCGACAGTATTAACTTGGATACGGGAATGGATTGATTTACGAAATAGAAGAATATTAATAATAGAAGGGCCAGACTTAACCAAAGGATGGCACGCATATTTATGGGATGAAAAATACATAAAACAGGGACAATTCTGCAGACATATGGTTAGAGCACCTCTGATTAAAATTTGGCACGAGATTAAAAAGTCGCAATACATGGAAATGCCAAGATGGGTCTCCACGATGGAGGCTCAGATTTACCCTAACACTCTAGACCCAAGTAAGATGAAAACATACCATGAGCTCCTGACAGAAGAAGGAAATCTAAGAACAAGAGAACAATTAAAAGAACAAGGAATAGAATTGGATTGGCTAACCTACTTTCAATTAAAAACCAAATACAACTCAGATAAGGAGAGATATGGAATACAACGAGAACCAAGTCAATTAGATAAAATATTTTTAGGCCCCATTGAAAAATCGATAACCAAATTCTATAACTATTTACTAGCACAGGTATTACAAGAAGAAATTGTTAAAGAAAATATGATTGCGTGGGCGAAAAATTTTGGTTACTCGTTACAGTTAGATGAATGGGAGAAAATTTGGAAATATAACAAGAAGGTAACCCTATCAACAGCATATAAAGAAAATGCATTAAAAATGTTTTACAGATGGCATTTCCCGCCGGCGAGAATCGCCAAGATGTACCCTAATGTATCACCGGGCTGTTGGAAATGTAGGGAAAAAAAGGGAACTTATTATCATATGTGGTGGCTCTGTCCCAAGGCCAAACAATTCTGGAACAATATTAGGATAAAGTTAGAACAAATAACATCCCAGCATATATCGTTGAAACCACAGACTTTTTTATTAGGAATACTTACAGAACATTATGATAAGGACATAAGATATTTAATTACACACATCTTGACAGCCGCAAGGATTTCATATGCACAACATTGGAAATCAGATACAATCCCAACCGACAGTCAAATAATAACTAAAATCATGGAATGCGCAGAAATGGACAGATTGACAAAAAAAATACAAGATAAAGAAGATTCGATGTACTACCAGGTGTGGCAAAAATGGTACCAATGGCTATCTAAAGTGAATAATTGACCCTGCATATAGTAAAATGAATTTATACAATATACATACAGATACACATATAGTTAGGAACATATTAGGAAGATATCATACAAGAAGTAACATGGTGAATGTAAAATCAAAGGTACTAATAGTAAATTAAAGATGGATTTAACATATTATGTATATAGAAAGAAAACTACAGAAATACGACTAAGGATGTCTAAAATTAGGAATTTAGCTACCTAGGTGAAGGTAGTTTGTTGTTTGTTTGTTTGTTCAGCGTTATTGTGTTTTTCTTTTGTGTTATGTACGTTTTTCAATAAAAAATGTTTAAAAAAAAATAAAAAATAAATTCACCCCTTCTTCCAACAGAGTATTCAAAGGTTTCAAACTCCATCTGCCCCCATCATTAAAAAGCATCTCTTTGTATAAAATCCCCCCGAGTGACTTTATATTGGGCAGAATCTGCCCAAGATCCAACCACAAAGGTATTTTGTAATCCAATCGAAACTGGTGCTTCTTCCAAACTCTCATCAATGCATGTCTCAAAATATGACTGTTGAATACTCTATCCAACTTCTCTTCATAGAATAAATATGCATGCCAACCAAATTCCAAATCGTGGCCTTCTATATTCAAAATTTCTATTTTCGTTGTACCAAACCAATCACCCACTTGTGTCAACACTGCTGCCTCGTAGTATAAACGTAGGTTTGGAACTTTAAGGCCACCTCTTTCACGAACATCTTGCATAATTTTAAGTTTAACTCTTGGTTTTTTCCCATTCCAAATAAATTTATTTAAACCTGCTTGCCATTCCATCAAGGTCTTATCACTTTTAAGCACCGGAATCATTTGAAATAAAAACAGAAATCTAGGTAGAACGTTCATCTTAATAGCTGCTATTCTATCAAGTAAAGATAGTTGCAGTTTCTTCCAAGTTTCGAGGTCCTTTTGAATCTTATGCCACAATTCCTCATAATTATTTTGGAAAAGTTTTATATTAGATGCTGCAACCTGGACTCCTAGATATTTCACCTTTGTAGCTATTTCAAAGCCTGCCAACCTTTCCAGTTCACTCCTTTGTGGTTCCAACGTATTTTTAACTATCATCTTAGTCTTTTTCTGGTTCAGACTAAAACCTGAAACCAGACCATATTCCTCTATAATGTTTTTCATCTGTATGATTGATTCCAAAGGTCGTGTTAGGGTAACAACCAGATCGTCTGTGAATGCTTTGGTTCTGTAATCTTTTTGCCTTACAACTATTCCATTCAAGTTGTTAGAGTCCCGTAGAGAGTTCAACAACACTTCTAAAGTTAGAATAAACAACAATGGGGATAGCGGACAATCTTGTCTAGTTCCTTTCTGTATATGAAAATTAGTAGTTAAACTCCCATTAATAATAATTTGTGCAGTCTGTTCTTGATAAATTGCTGAAATCGCTTGTATAAACTGGTCCCCGAAATCCATTTTATGCAAAGTCTTTTTTAGAAAATCCCAGTTGACTCGATCAAAGGCCTTTTCCGCATCCAAAAACACCAGCACCGCAGGGATCTGTTTATTTTTTTCAAGATATTCCAGTAAGTCTATGAGTTGCCCGACATTGTCCTTCATGTATCTACCTTCTATAAAACCTGCTTGATCATCATGAATCACATCTTGAATCACAACATCAATCTGTTGTCTAATACTTTTGGATAAATTTTATAATCCGTATTCAGGAGAGATATTGGTCTGAAATTTTCTGGTTTTATAGAACCCTCTTCTTTCAGTATTAATGAGATAAAAGCCATCTTCCATGAGGGGGGTATTCTACCCCCCTGCTGAATATTACAAAACAAGTCCTTAAGATGCTCAACCAATTCTGATTGTAGAGTTTTATAATATACTGCTGTCAAACCGTCCGTCCCAGGAGCTTTGGATAACTTCAATTGTTTTATTGCAAATAGAATCTCTTCACTTGTTATAAGTTGATTCAATCTATCACTTTGTATACTTGAAATTTTTGAAACCCTCTTCTTCTCAAGATATTCATCAATAAAATCCATTTTAATATTGTCAGCATGATATAATTTAGAATAATAATCTAAAAAGGCTTGATGTATTAAGTGCTGTTGAAAAACTTGTTTCCCTTTATACTCAATAGTGTTTATAGTACGAGAACTTTGTTGCTTTCTCAAAGTATAAGCCAGCCATCTACCAGGTTTATTAGCATTGCAAAAAGTATTATGTTTGGCATATTGCAAATTAATTGCCGTCTGATCCGCCATCAATATTTGAAATTGATCTTTCAAAAGTTTTATAGTTAATTGTAATTTCTCATCAGTCGGATTTTTAATAAGCAATTGTTCCTTTTCCTTTATTTCTGACTCCAATTCTATTCTGGACTTTTGTCGTGTTGATCTATATTTAGAATTCATATAAATCAGTACACCTCGCATATAAGCCTTACTTGCATCCCAAACAATTTCAATAGGTGTACCCTTGTTCAAATTAATTTGAAAAAATTCATTGACATGTTTTTTAAGGTCCATAATATTCTTCTCATGTCTGAATAAATTCTCATTCATTCTCCAAGATCTTCTCTCCCTCTTGCCACAATCCATCTCCATCCACACCAGACTATGATCTGTTAAAGTTCTAGGAAATATTTTAGTCTTGACCACTTTAGTAAGTAAATCAGAAGTAACCAACATGAAATCAATCCTGGAAAAAGATTTATGTCTATCAGAAAAAAATGTAAAGTCCAATTCCTTCAGATGATGCATTCTCCATACATCCTTCAATTGCAATTCTTCTTTCAATGCAAAAAACGTCTGTGGTAATTTGTTCCCCCTCTTGGCCAAAGTCTTCTTATCAAGATTTGTATCAATCACTCCATTCCAGTCCCCCATAATCAAAAAAGACTTATAATTCCACTGCAATATTTTAGTATTCAATAATTTATAAAAAATTTCCTGCTGTTGATTTGGGGCATAAATCCCAATAAGAAGCATCGAAACATTCTGTATATTTATTTCAACTGCAATATATCTTCCTTCATCATCCACTTCTATCAATTTAGCTGGTATTCTTTTGGAGATATACAAAAATAATCCATTCCTTTTCAAAGAACTAGAGGATATAAAATGTAGTCCAAGTTTTGAATTTATCAAAAAATTTGATCCTGGGTTCTAATATGAGTTTCTTGCAAACATACCACATCATTTTTATATTGCTTCAGATAATGAAATATTTTCCTTCTTTTCTGTGGAGAATTCAGACCGTTAACATTCCATGATAAAAATCTAACTGTCATTTGGGGATGGTTGAAGCGATTTGAGCACTTGCCGAAGACGCTGTTCCACAGCAGATATCTTTGGCCTCGCTCCTTCCAAGGCTTCAGAGTTCTGTTTCTTCCCATTTGCACCATTCTCTTATTGTGGCATCTTGGACCTCTGTTGAAGTTGTTTCTCTAGTCTTTGCTTCTCTGCTGCACGAGTTATACGTTGATCGTTTAGTTCTTGCAACAACAAGTCAAGGTCCGGCTCCACCTCTCTTGTGGCTCTAGACTGTTTTGATTTAGGTTCTAAAAGATTTGCAAAATAAATCATCTGAAAAACCACCTACTGCTCCTAAAATTTCTTCCCTTGCTGTTTCTCGAGTTGCCTGTAGTTCTTTTTGCTTAGTCAATTCTTGAATCCCCTCTTCAAAATCCTTCTCTCTAGAAATATCTTCTACAGATAACAGTGTTGATGAACGTGGTGGAGTTGAAGTTTTTTTAAGAACATTGTTATAAAAATATTCCGCTTTTTCCACCAAATTAACACGGTATCTTACATCCTCATATCTCAAAATGATGCCAACAGGAGCATCCCATCTAAATGGAATCTGACGCTTTTTCAATTCATTAACCAAAAAACCAAAATCTTTCTGATCTCTTAACATCTTGTGTGGCAGCTCCTTGAAAACACCAATTTGGCTACCCTCATGTTGAACAGTAGTGTGAAAAGAACTTTGCAAAATATCATTTCTCAGTCTTCTATCAGTAAAATAAATCACTACATCTCTTGGAAAATTCCTTTGTCTCACCACTCTAGAATTAACCCTGTAGATCTTATCAACTCTGTTAGCAATTAGATCAGGTTCAATTTTTAAAATCTTAGCCAATATTTCCACACAAGCTGTCCTCAGATTCTCTCTGCTATCCTCTCTTAAACCTCTCAGTCTTATAGCGAACTCCATATTCCGAAACTGAATCATCGTGATTTCATGTTCTAACCTCTGATTTTTAATCTCAACTTTAAAGATTTTTTCATTTCATTTCAAACGGCTAACAATTGTATGCAATAATGTATTGGCCTTGCGAATACCCCCCCCCCCCGGTGCATGAACCCCTGCATGCTGATATGCCACCCGGTATTCCCCATGCGTGATCCACACCCCGCATTCCCCATGCATGACCCCCCAAATGCATGTGTGACCCCCCACTCCCCACTCACCCCCGAGCATGACCACATGACCCACACTCGCTCACACATTTTTGGCTTCCAGGTTGGTGCAGGAGGCTTTCCAGGCCCAAAATTAAGCACGGGGGAGCCACATATGCCCTCCCAGTGCCTTGTTTTGAGCCTGGGTGACCTCCTGCACCAACCTGGAAGCCAAAACAGGGTCTGTTGGTGCCGCGGGAGGCCCCAAAATGCAATCTGAGTGCCCCCTCACGCATGCGCCCATCACTGCAACTGCAAAAGATCACATGAGCACTGATATAATCAACAGAACATAGTTTGAGAAGAAGCATTCATACACACACGTATTTCTTTCCACAATGCTTAAGTGAATTACTGCAGTGGTTAAGTTAGTAACACAGTTCTTAAGTGAATCTGGGTTCCCCGTTGACTTTGCTTGACAGAAGGATGTAAAAGGTGATCACAAGATCCCAAGTCACCGCAGAGGTCATAAATATGAGTCAGTTATCGAGCGTCTCAATGTTGAGCATGTTGACCATGGAGATGGTGCAACAGTCATAAGTGTGACAAATGGTCATAAGTCCCTTTTTTCATTGATGTAAAACATTAAACGGTCACTAAATGAACTGTTGTAAGGCGAATTCTACCTATATTTTAGTCCCATTCAGAAATCTGAAAATGAAACTTCAGGATGATCTTTCTAAATATCCAAACTGCCTTTCTCATATTGAGGAAACATCTGGACCTAAAGAATCTCCTCAGAGAATTAGAAAAATGTCTCCTCTCCTCACTTTGAACACCAGGGGGTAATGTTGACACACGAAACTCTACGGCTTATGGGTGAGGGTAGAAATCAATTCTAAATATATATTGTCTAATGTAGGAGTGACAGTTGTTGTTTGTATAATTGTTCCCTGAAAATCTCTGAAGAACTTCCTTCCTTCCTTCCTTCCTTCCTTCCTTCCTTCCTTCCTTCCTTCCTTCCTTCCTTCCTTCCTCCCTCCCTCCCTCCCTCCCTCCCTCCCTCCCTCCCTCCCTCCTTCCTTCCTTCCTTCCTTCCTTCCTTCCTTCCTTCCTTCCTCCTTCCCTCCCTCCCTCCCTCCCTCCCTCCCTCCCTCCCTCCCTCCCTCCCTCCCTCCATCCATTCCTCCTTTTAATTTTCTTTTAAATAGCCTCAAAAAACAAAAAACAAAATGTTCTGTATTCAATTCTTTCGGGTCTCTTCAAATCGTCATGTTAAATGAAGGGGTGGTCATATAAAATCTTTCTTCAGCTCAGTTGTGCTGTTTTTTTCATGCTTTCCAACATGCCTCTTTCAAATGTTTTTAGTGGTTCTTCAATATTTGTTACTTTGAATCATGTTTGAGAAGTGGTGGAATTTTGTGAGTCTTTATATTAGTTGCTTTTCTGTAAAGGCTGTTTCGTTTAACTTTGGACTTGGAAAAATCCACCGTCCAGGGCCTGTGCAAGGAGGAGTATGAATATCCTGCTCTGAGGAACTCTTTTTATCTCAACCAATATGTAAATGAGGGCACAGTTTCCCCTTTAAATGCAACAGTTGACACCCACTGACACAAAGTTTGTGCATTTTCTGAAATTCTCTCCTTTAAATTTCCCCCCCTTCATTCGAGGGAGCCAAAATGACCCTGTGGCTAAACTTGGTATTCTTTCTTGCATCCCTTGGAGGTAATATTTCATTTTACGTAGAGCTTCCTTCCATTTGCTGTTCCTGTATATAGGAGATCTCATTGAAACATCTTTCTTTCTAGGTGTCCGATCTGAAGTACACTTGGTGGAGTCTGGAGGGGATGTGAGACGACCTGAGGAGTCCCTCCGTCTCTCCTGCCAAGCCTCTGGGTTCACCTTCAGCAGCTATGTAATGCACTGGGTGAGACAGGCTCCAGGGAAGGGCCTGGAATGGGTGGCCTACACAAGTCAACACTCATCATATACTTACTACTCGGAGAAAGTCAAAGGACGCTTCACCATCTCCAGGGACGATGCCAAAAGCCAGCTTTATCTCCAAATGAACAATCTTAAAATAGAAGACACAGCTGTCTATTACTGTGTGAGAGACACAGTGAGAGGAAGTGAATCTGAAGCCCATCAAGAACTTTCTCTACTGCTAAGCAGCTTACTCTTACTTACACTCAGTCCCTTTTCTTTTCTTTCAATATCCTCAATCTCTTTTTTCTTTTCTACATTATTCATACTTTGGGTCTGGTTATGTCTTCCTGCCTTGTTGTCAATACCTGTTGTGTACTCTTATTCCCACCTGTAAATCAGAAGTTTTGACATGATGTCCTCCATACACATTCCAATCCGTCACCTTCTTTCCTCTATAAGGACATGAAACGAATCCGATGGTTTCATCTTCTGAATTTTTTTAGACTTTGGAATGTGACAACAGGAAGGAAATCCAGTTGCTATAATTCAATTTAATCAGATATGTGGCAACCAATTTTATGAATAATGATTTTTTCCCTTCATGCTTATAACCACAATCCCATGTTTATATATGTATGTTAAAGAAAAACCAACGAACTGAATATAGAGATGACTTTTTTTTATCCATAAACAACCATGAATTGGATTCTACAACACAACACACTATTTCCATTTCTTTCTTCTATTTCTTTTCAGCTTATGTCTGGGGTGCCACAGAGGTCGGTTCTCTCCCCCCTGCTTTTCAACATCTACATTAAGCCACTGGGTGAAATCATTCGTAGTTTTGGAGTGAGATATCATCAATACGCTGATGATACCCAACTGTACATCTCTACCCCGGATCAACCCAAGGATTCCCTTTCCGTGATGTCGAAGTGCCTGGAGGCGGTACAGGTCTGGATGGGTAGAAACAGGCTCCGGCTCAACCCCTCCAAGACCGAGTTGCTGTGGATTCTGGCATCTCCTGATCTAGCTACCCCGTCACTTACGATGGGAGGGGAGTTGTTGACTCCCTCTGAAAGGGCTCACAATCTTGATGTCCTCCTTGATTCATGGCTGTCCTTGGTGGATCAACTTACAGCTGTGACAAGGGAGGCTTTTGCACAGGTCCACCTAGTGCGCCAGTTGCGGCCTTTCGTAGACAGGGATGCCCTTCGAACAATCACTCAAGCTCTCATTATCTCTCAGTTGGATTACTGCAATGCCCTCTATATGGGGCTGCCCTTGGGGTGCACCCGGACGGTCCAGCTGGTCCAGAATGCAGCCATGTGGGTTGTTATGGGAGCTTCCCGTTACTCCCGTGCAACTCCTCTCCTGCACGAGCTACACTCACTGCCGGTGGCATTCCAGATCTGCTTCAAGGTGCTGGTACTTACCTGTAAAGCCCTTCATGGCATGGGCCTGAGGTACTTGCAGGACCACCTCCTACCGGCCTCCCACCGCCCTGTGCGTTCTTATAAATCTGCCCAACTCCAGGTGCCATTGGCAAGACAATGTTGGCTAGCGACTCCCAGAATGAGGGCATTCTCAGTGGCTGCACCGACCCCAAGGAATGGGTTACCCACCGACCTCCGGATGGCTCCCGATCTCCCCAGTTTCCACGCCGTCCTGAAGACATGGCTTTTTCATCAAATTCCCTGACCAATTATGGGTTTTTTAATTTCGGGGATTTTAAATTAGATTGGATTTTAGAATTTTATTGTTGTTGTTTTTATTGTGTGAGCCGCCCCGAGTCCTTCGGGAGAAGGGCAGCATATAAATTTTAATAATAAATAAATAATAAATTTTGAATTTTCCTTCCTTCCTTCCTTCCTTCCTTCCTTCCTTCCTTCCTTCCTTCCTTCCTTCCTTCCTTCCTTCCTTCCTTCCTTCCTTCCTTATTTTTTTAAGCTTTAGGATTGCCCATCTTGAGAAATCAACTCTGGGCAAGTAAGAGGTAACAAAAAGACGACCCAAAATACCCTCCAAAACAAAAATGATTTTGGCCTGCTTTCAGTTCTTTTGCGTTTTGTCAAATTGTCATGTTAAAGGAGAAGGGCAAAAAGTATAAAACCTTCCCTGAATTCAGACGTGCTGCTGTTTTCATGCTTTCTAACATGCGTCTTTTAAATATTCTTAGTGGTGCTTTGTGATTTGTTACTTTGAATCACATTTGAGAAGTGGTGAAGTTTTGCAAGTCTCTGTTTTAGTTACTCTTCTATAAAGACTGCTTCATTTTTCTTTGTACTGGAAATTGTGTAAAAATCAGCTGTGCAGGGCCTGTGCAAGGGGAACTATGAAAATCCTGCTTTGAAGAACTCTTTTATCTCAAGCAATATGTAAATGAAGGCCCAATTTCCCCTTTAAAGGCAACAGTTGACACCCACAGACACAAAGTTTGTGTATTTTCCCAAATCCTTTTCTATCACAGATCCTCCATTTATTAGAGAGAGGCAGAAATGATCCTTTGCCTAAAGTTTTTATTCTTACTTTTACTCCTTGGAGGTAATGTTTCACTTTACCTAGAGTTTCCTTCCATTTTCTGTTCTTATATACAAGAAATCTCATTGAAACATCTTTATTTTTAGGAGTCCAGTCTCAAGTGCAGTTGGTGGAGTCTGGAGGGGATGCGAGAAGACCTGGAGAGTCCCTCCGTCTCTCCTGCCAAGCCTCTGGATTCACCTTCAGCAGCTACTGGATGAGACAGGCTCCAGGAAAAGGATTGGAATGGGTTGCCACCATAACCACTGCTTCAGGTAGTGGTGCTTACTACTCTGACAAAGTGAAGGGACGCTTCACCATCTCCAGAGACGATGCCAAAAGCCAGCTGTATCTGCAAATGAACAGCCTCAAAGCTGAAGACACAGCAGTCTATTACTGTGCAAGAGACACAGTGAGAGGAAGTGAATCTGAAGCCCGTCAAGAACTTTTTCTGCTTCTGAGCAGTTTATGCTCATTTACACTCAGTCCTATATAAATCAAGGCACAATTTTCCCTTTAAAAGCAAAAGCTGTTTTCCCCCGACACAAAGTTTGTTCATTTCCCCAAATCCTTTTCTATCATATATCCATCATTTATTAGAAGGAGAGACCAAAAATGATCCTGGCCCTAAACTTTTTATCCTTACTAGCACTCCTTGGAATTAATGTTTCCTTCTATGTAGTGTTTTCTTCCATTTGGGATACAGGATAGCTCATTGAAACACCTTTCTTTTTAGATGTGAAGTCTGAGGTCCATTTGGTGGAGTCTGGAGAAGACGTGAAGAGATCTGGATGGTCCCTCTATCCCTCTGCCGAGGCTTCAACTTTGGTATGACTTCCACAAAACAAGACATACATTCATTCATTCATTCATTCATTCATTCACTCACTCACTCACTCACTCACTCACTCACTCACTCACTCACTCACTCATTCATTCATTCAATTTTCATGCCACCCATCTCATTATTAATCTTATCCCCGTAAAAGCAGGATGAAGGTAAGTAAGGATCCAACATTAATAAAAGCTGTCATAGAATCTCATTGAGAAGAAATGATCAGTCGTTTTGGAAGACTTCTCTGAAATGATCTCAAAGAAGTTAAATATCTCATGAGGCTACAACATGCTCCACGAAGCCATGTCTGAGTTGACAACAGATGTCCTGTGCTAAATATAGAAGAAATTTAATTTTTTGGCCAATAAAGGTAAAATATTCCTCTCCCATGAAGTGCTAGTCGTTCCTGACTCAAGGGGGCAGTGCTCATTTCCGTTTCAAAGCCGAAGCGCTATCACTGTCCAAAGATGTCTCCATGGTCATATGGCCGGCATGACTAAACGCCAACGGCACATGGAAAACTGTTACCTTCCCTATTTTTCTACTTGCATTTTTTTACGTGCTTTCGAACTGCTAGGTTGGCATTGAGAGGAAGTGAATCTGAAGCCCATCAAGAACTTTCTCTACTTCTGATCCGCTTACACTTATTTACACTCGGTCCTTTTGTTTCTTTCCTTGCTGAATGTCTTCAGTCTCCTACTTTCCTACATCTTATTCATTTTCCATTCCCTCACCATTAATTTATACTCAGTATGCTTTAAGCTGAGTCTCCGTCCTTCTTAACTCTGTACAAAATCCCCTGATGCTTGAAGCTTTCTCTCCTTCAGCTGGGCTGTACCAAGGCTGCCAGATATTGAGAATTGCAAAATAAATAAATAAATAAATAAATAAATAAATAAATAAATAAATAAATAAATAAATAAATAAATAAATAAATAAAAAATAAATCTAAAAATATTTTGGATACTGATATGTACACCTATCCAGAAGATTCTGAAGGTGAAATTAAAATTGAAAGCAGAAACTTTCCGTTTGGAACTAATACAGAGGCAGCTAGGAAAGTTATGAAGTTTTCTTTTTATATAATAGTGATGGCTAACACATTTTTCGTTCTCTGCAATAATGGACTGGCTGCGTGACACCCCCTCCCCCACACTTGACACCTCCCCGCATTCACCTGTGCCCCCCGTATTCCACATGTGTGACCCCCCTGCATGCACATGTGACCCCCCCACACTCTCCACTCACCCCTGAGCATGCTGACGCGACCCCCTGAGGAACTCTTTTATCTCAAGCAATATATCAGTGACGGCTAACAATTTAATCATTCTTTGCAATAATGGACTGGCCGTGTGAATACCCCCCCCCCCACGCATGACCCCCTGCAGACTTATGTGTCCCCCGTATTCCCCATGTGTGACTCCCCGCATTGCTGATGCATGACCCCCACCACATGTATGTGTGTCCCGCCCCGCATGTATGTGTGAACCCCCCACTCCCCACTCACCCCCGAGCATGGGCCTGCAAACCAAACCCCCTCACCCATTTTTGGTTTCTAGGTTGGTGCAGGAGACTTTCCAGGCCCAAAATGAGGCACGGGGGAGCCTGCACGCGCCCTCCCAGTGCCTTGTTTTGAGCATCGGTGGCCTCCTGCAGCAACCTGGAAGCCAAAATGGGGTCTGTTGGTGCTGCGCATGGCTGCAAAATGCAATCTGAGTGCCCCCTCCCGCATGTGCCCATCACTGCAAATGCAAAGGATCACATGAGCACTGATATAATCAACAGAACGTAGTTTGAGAAGAAGCATTCATACACACATGTATTTCTTCCCACAATGCTTAAGTGAATTACTGCAGTGGTTAAGTTAGTAACACAGTTCTTAAGTGAATGTGGGTTCCCCGTTGACTTTGCTTGACAGAAAGACGTAAAAAGTGAACACAAGATCCCAAGTCACCGCAGAGGTCATAAATATGAGTCAGTTGTCGAGCGTCTGAATGTTGAGCATGTTGACCATGGAGATGGTGCAACAGTCATAAGTGTGACAAATGGTCATAAGTCCCTTTTTTCATTGATGTAAAACATTAAACGGTCACTAAATGAACTGTTGTAAGGTGAATTCTACCTGTATTTTAGTCCCATGCAGAAATCTGAAAATGAAACTTCAGGATGATCTTTCTAAATATCCAAACTGCCTTTCTCATATTGAGGAAATATCTGGACCTAAAGAATCTCCTCAGAGAATTAGAAAAATGTCTCCTCTCCTCACTTTGAACACCAGGGGGCAATGTTGACACATGAAACTTTACGGTTTATGGGTGAGGGTAGAAATCAATTCTAAATATATATTGTCTAACTCTGAAGGTGTAACTGTTGTTGTTTGTATAATTGTTCTCTGAAAATCTCTGAAGAACTTCCTTCCTTCCTTCCTTCCTTCCTTCCTTCCTTCCTTCCTTCCTTCCTTCCTTCCTTCCTTCCTTCCTTCCTCCCTCCCTCCCTCCCTCCCTCCCTCCCTCCCTCCCTTCCTTCTTTCATTCCTCCTTTTATTTTTTTTTTAAATAGCCTCAAAAAACAAAAATGTTTTTTTTTCTGTGTTCAGTTCTTTCAGGTCCCTTCAAATGGTTGTGTTAAATGGAGAGGTGGTAATATAAACTATTTCGTCCACTCAGATGTGCTGTTTTTTTCATGCTTTCCAACAAGCCTCTTTCAAACGTTTTTAGTGGTTTTTCAATATTTGTCACTTTGAATCATGTTTGAGAAGTGGTGGAATTTTTTTGAATTTTTACATTAGTTGCTCTTCTGTAAAGGGTGTTTCGTTTTTCTTTGGACTGGGAAAAATCCACTCTGCAGGCCCTGTGCAAGAAGGATTATGAAAATCCTGCTCTGAGGAACTCTTTTATCTCAACCAATATGTAAATGAGGGCACAGTTTCCTCTTTAAAGGTGACAGTTGACACCCAACGACACAAAGTTTGTGCATTTTCTCAAATTCTCACCTTTCAATTTCCCCCCCTTCATTCGAGGGAGCCAAAATGATCCTATGGCTAAACTTGGTATTCTTGCTTGCATCCCTTGGAGGTAATCATTTTTATTTTACGTAGAACTTCCTTCCATTTGTGTTCCTGTATAAGGAGATCTCATTGAAACATCTTTCTTTGTAGGTGTCCGATCTGAGGCCCAGTTGGTGGAGTCTGGAGGGGATGTGAGAAGACCTGGAGAGTCCCTCCGTCTCTCCTGCCAAGGTTCTGGATTCACCTTCAGCGGCATTGACATGAGCTGGGTGAGACAGGCTCCAGGGAAAGGCCTGGAATGGGTGGCCTACATAAAGTATGATTCCAGTGATATCAACTACTCAGACAAAGTGAAGGGACGCTTCACCATCTCCAGGGACGATGCCAAAAGCCAGCTTTATCTCCAAATGAACAGCCTCAAACCAGAAGACACAGCTGTCTATTACTGTGCGAGAGACACAGTGAGAGGAAGTGAATCTGAAGCCCGTCAAGAACTTTCTCTACTTTTAAGCAGCTTCCTCTTACTTACACTTACATATTGGTTAAACAATCATTTATTACTTTGGCTGTGTATCTTGTGGACAGCCAACAAATTCTTGTTTCTAAACTATTTTTAATTGTTTAGTCATCCAAGCTTTAATAATCATGCTAGATAGAAATTCCCTGAGGATGAGCTCCTGCAGGAGTCAGGAAGTTCAGAAGACTCAACCTCTGGTCCCAGTGAATGACCCAGATTGGATTCTCCAACACAACACACTATTTTCATTTCTTTCTTCTATTTCTTTTCAGCCTTTGTCCCCATTTTGAATCTTCCTTCCTTCCTTCCTTCCTTCCTTCCTTCCTTCCTTCCTTCCTTCCTTCCTTCCTTCCTTCCTTCCTTCCTTCCTTCCTTCCTTCCTTCCTTCTTTTTTTAAGCTTTAGGATTGCCCATCTTGAGAAATCAACTCTGGGCAAGTAAGAAGTAACAAAAAGTCAACCCAAAATGCCCTCCAAAACAAAAATGATTTTGGTCTGCATTCAGTTCTTTGGGGTTTCGTCAAATTGTCATGTTAAAGGGCAAGGAGAAAAAGTATAAAACCTTCCCTGAATTCAGAAGTGCTGCTGTTTTCATGCTTTCTAACATGCCTCTTTTACATGTTCTTAGTGGTTGTTCATGATTTGTTACTTTGAATCACATGTGAGAAGTGGTGAAATTTTGCAATCTCTGTTTTAGTTACTTTTCTGTAAAGGCTGCTTCATTTTTCTTTGTACTGGAAAATTGTGTAAAAATCCACTGTGCAGGGCCTTTGCAAGGGGAACTATGAAATCCGGCTCTGAGGAACTCTTTTATCTCAAGGAATATATCAGTGACGGCTAACAATTGTATGCAATAATGGACTGGCCTTGCGAATACCTGCATGCTCATGTGCCCCCCGTATTCCCCATGCGTGATCCACACCCTGCATTCCCCATACGTGACCCCCCAAATGCATGTGTGACCCCCCACTCCCCACTCACCCCTGAGCATGAGCACATGACCCACACTCGCTCACCCATTTTTGGCTTCCAGCTTGGTGCAGGAGGCTTTCCAGGCCCAAAATGAAGCATGGGGGAGCCACATGCGCCCTCCCAGTGCCTTGTTTTGAGCCTGGGTGGCCTCCTGCACCAACCTGGAAGCCAAAACAGTGTCTGTTGGTGCTGCGTACGGCCGCAAAATGCAATCTGAGTGCCCCCTCCCGCATGTGCCCATCACTGCAACTGCAAAAGATCACATGAGCACTGATATAATCAACAGAACATAGTTTGAGGAGAAGCATTCATACACACACCTATTTCTGGCCACAATGCTTAAGTGAATTACTGCAGTGGTTAAGTTAGTAACACAGTTCTTAAGTGAATCTGGGTTCTCCGTTGACTTTGCTTGACAGAAAGACGTAAAAGGTGATCACAAGATTCCAAGTCACCGCAGAGGTCATAAATATGAGTCAGTTGTCAAGAGTCTGAATTTTGAGCATGTGACCATGGAGATGATGCAACAGTCATAAGTGTGAAAAATTGTCATAAGTCACTTTTTCCCTTGATGTTGTAATTTTAAACACTCTCTAAATGAATTGTTGTAAGTCGAACTCTACCTGTATTTTAGTCCCATGCAGAAATCTGAAAATAAAACTTCAGGATGATCTTTCTAAATATCCAAACTGCCTTTCTCATATTGAGGAAACATCTGGACCTAAAGAATCTCCTCAGAGAATTAGAAAAATGTCTCCTCTCCTCACTTTGGACACTAGGGGGCAATGTTGACACATGAAACTTTACGGTTTATGGGTGAGGGTATAAATCAATTCTAAATATATATTGCCTACGCTGAAGGTGTGACTTTTCTTATTTGTATAATTGTTCCCTGAAAATCTCTAAAGAATTTCCTTCCTTCCTTCCTTCCTTCCTTCCTTCCTTCCTTCCTTCCTTCCTTCCTTCCTTCCTTCCTTCCTTCCTTCCTTCCTTCCTTCCTTCCTTCCTTCCTTCCTTCCTCCCTCCCTCCCTCCCTCCCTCCCTCCCTCCCTCCCTCCCTCCTTTTAATTTTCTTTTAAATAGCCTCAAAAAACAAAAAGCAAAAAAATTGTTCTGTATTCAGTTCTTTCAGGTCTCTTCAAATGGTCATGTTAAATGTAGGGGTGGTGGTAGAAAATCTTTCTTCAAAGCAGTTGTGCTTTTTTCAATGCTTTCCTAACCTGCCTCTTTCAAATGATCTTAGTGATTCTTCTATATTTGCTACTTTGAATCATGTTTGAGAAGTGGTGGAATTTTGTGTCTTTATATCAGTTGCTCTTCTGTAAAGGCTGTTTCGTTTTTCTTTCGACTTGGAAAAATCCCCTGTGCAGGGCCTGTGCAAGGAGGAGTATGAAAATCCTGCTCTGAGGAACTCTTTTATCTCAACCAATATGTAAATGAGGGCACAGTTTCCCCTTTAAAGGCAACAGTTGACACCCACTGACACAAAGTTTGTGCATTTTCTCAAATTCTCTCCTTTCAATTTCCCCTGCTTTGGTCGAGGAAGCCAAAATGATCTTATGGCTAAACTTGGTATTCTTTCTTGCATCCCTTGGAGGTAATGTTTCGTTTTACGTAGAACTTCCTTCCATTTGCTGTTCTGTATATAGGAGATCTCATTGAAACATCTTTCTTTCTAGGTGTCTGGTATGAGGTTCAATTGGTGGAGTCTGGAGGGGATGTGAGAAGGCCTGGAGAGTCCCTCCGTCTCTCCTGCCAAGCCTCTGGATTCACCTTAAGCAGCTATGTGATGAGCTGGGTGAGACAGGCTCCAGGGAAAGGATTGGAATGGGTGGCCTGGATAAGTGAACACTCATCAAACATTTTCTACTCAGACAAAGTCAAAGGACGCTTCACCATCTCCAGGGACAATGCCAAAAGCCAGCTGTATCTCCAAATGAACAATCTCAAAGCAGAAGACACAGCTGTCTATTACTGTGCAAGAGGCACAGTGAGAGGAAGTGAATCTGAAGCCTGTCAAGAACTTTCTCTACTTCTCAGCCACTTACTCTTACTTACACTCAGTCCCTTTTCTTTTCTTGAATATCATAAAATTTCCTCAGTCTCTTTTTTCTTTTCTATGTTATTCATACTTTGGGTCTCGTTATGCCTTCCTGCCTTGTTTTCAGTACCTGTTGTTTCCTCTTATCACCACCTATAAATCAGAAGTTTTGACATGATGTCCTCCATACACCATCCAATCCATCACCTTCTTTCCTCTATAAGGACATGAAACGAATCCTATGGTTTCATCTTGTGGATTTTTTTAGACTTTGGAATATGATGACAGGAAGGAAATTCCACTGCCCCACTTCCACATTGGAAAGCAATAATTCAATTTAATCAAATGTGTGGCAACCAATTTTATGAATAATGATTTTTTCCCCTTCATGCTTATAAGGACAATCCCATGTTTATATGTTTGTGTGTATATTAAAAAAAAACCCAATGAAGTGAATATAGAGATGACTTTTTTTATCCATAAAAAACCATGAATTAAAGGACAATAGGCAAAAGTTGGTATATCTGTGACATTCCAAATCAGGGAATATAAAGGGAATCAATATTCATGCTAGATAGAAATTCCCTGAGGATGGGCTCCAGCAGGAGTCTAAAAGTTCAGAAGACTCAACCTCTGGTCCCAGTGAATGACCCACATTGGATTCTACAACACAACACACTATTTCCATTTCTTTCTTCTGTTTCTTTTCAGCCTATGTCTCCATTTTGAATTTTTCTTCCTTCCTCCCTCCCTCCCTCCCTCCCTGCCTCCCTCCCTCCCTCCCTCCGTCCATCCCTCCCTCCCTTCTTTCATTCCTCCTTTTAATTTTCTTTTAAATAGCCTCAAAAAGCAAAAATGTTCTTGTTCTGTGTTCAGTTCTTTCGCATCTCTTGAGAAGTGGTGGAATTTTGCATGTCTTTGTATTATTTGCTCTCCTGTAAAGGCTGTTTCGTTTTTCTTTGGACTGGGAAAAATCCACCATGCAGGGCCTGTGCAAGGAGGACTATGAAAATCCTGCTCTGAGGAACTCTTTTATCTCAACCAATATGTAAATGAGGGCACAGTTTCCCCTTTAAAGGCAACAGTTGACACCCACCAACACAAAGTTTGTGCATTTTCTCAAATTCTCACCTTTCAATTTCCCTCCCATTCATTCGAGAGAGCCAAAATGACCCTATGGCTAAACTTGGTATTCTTTCTTGCATCCCTTGGAGGTAATGTTTCATTTTACGTACAGCTTCCTTCCATTTGTTGTTCTTGTATATAGGAGATCTCATTGAAATGTTTTTCTTTCTAGGTGTCCAATCTCAAGTAAAGCTGGTGGAGTCTGGAGGGGATGTGAGACGACCTGGAGAGTCCCTCCGTCTCTCCTGTCAAACCTCTGGATTCACCTTCAGCAGCTACAGAATGAGCTGGGTGAGACAGGCTCCAGGGAAAGGCCTTGAATGGGTGGCATATATATGGACTTCAAATCTTTATTACTCTGACAAAGTCAAGGGCCGCTTCACCATCTCCAGGGACGATGCCAAAAGCCAGCTATATCTCCAAATGAACAATCTCAAACCAGAAGACACAGCTGTCTATTACTGTACAGGAGACACAGTGAGAGGAATTGAATCTGAAGTCCAAGAAAAACTTTCTCTGCCTCTGAACAGTTTACATTTATTTATACTCAGTCCTGTATACATCAAGGAACAATTTCCCCTTTAAAGGGAACAGCTGGTTTTCACCAACACAAAGTTTGTGCATTTCCCCAAATCCTTTTCTATCATATATCCAACATTTATTAGAAGGATAGACCAAAAATTATCCTGGGACTAAACTTTTTATCATTATTAGCACTCCTTGGAGTTAATGTTTCCTTCTCTGTAGTGTTTTCTTCCATTTGGGATACAGGATAGCTCATTGAAACACCTTTCTTTTTAGATGTGAAGTCTGAGGTCCATTTGGTGGAGTCTGGAGAAGATGTGAAGAGATCTTGAAGGTCCCTCCATCCCTCTGTCAAGGCTTCAACTTTGATATGACTTCCAGAGGACAAGACATTCATTCATTCATTCATTCACTCATTCATTCATTCAATTTTCAGGCCACCCATCTCATTATTAATCTTATCCCCATAAGATTAAAAAAGCAGGATGAAGGTAAGTAAGGATCCAACATTAATAAAAGGTGTCATAGAATCACATTGAGAAGAAATGATCAGTCTTTTTGGAAGACTTCACTGAAATGATCTCAAGGAAGATCAACCTGCACCACGAAGCCATGGCTGAGTTGACAACAGATGTCCTGTGCTAAATATAGAAGAAATTTAATTTTTTGGCCAATAAAGGTAAAATGTTCCTCTCCCATAAAGTGCTAGTCGTTCCTGACTCAAGGGGGCAGTGCTCATTTCCATTTCAAAGCCGAAGTGCCATCACTGTTCAAACATGTCTCCGTGGTCATATGGTCATATTACTAAACACCAAAGGCGTATGGAAAACTGTTACCTTCCCTATTTTTCTACTTGCATTTTTTACGTGCTTTTGAACTGCTAGGCTGGCAATGAGAGGAAGTGAATCTGAAGCCCGTCAAGAACTTTCTCTACTTCTGATCAGCTTACACTTAATTACACTCGGTCCTTTTGTTTCTTTCCTTGCTGAATTTTCTCAGTCTCCTACTTTCCTACATCTTATTCATTTTCCATTCCTTCGCCATTAATTTATACTCGGTATGGTTTAAGCTTAATCTCTGTCCTTGTTAACTCTGTATAAAATCCCTGATGCTTGAAGCTTTCTCTCCTTCAGCTGGGCTGTACCAAGGCTGCCAAATATTGAGAATTGCAAAATAAATAAATAAATAAATAAAAATAAAATAAATCTAAATATATTTTGGATACTGATATGTACACCTATCCAGAAGATTGTGAAGGTTAAATTAAAATTGAAAGCAGAAACTTTTCGTTTGGAACTAATACAGAGGCAGTTAGGAAAGTCATGAAGCTTTCTTTTTATATAATAGTGATGGCTAACAATTTTGTCGTTCTGTGCAATAATGGACTGGCCGCGTGACACCCCCCTCCTCCACGCATGACACCTCCCCGCATTCTCATGTGCCCCCCGTATTCCCCATGCGTGGCCCCCTGCATGCACGTGTGATCCCCCCCCACACTCTCCACTTGCCCATGAGCATGCTGACGCGACCCCCTGAGGAACTCTTTTATCTCAAGCAATATATCAGTGACGGCTAACAATTTAATCATTGTATGCAATAATGGACTGGCTGTGCGAATACCCCCCCACGCATGACCCCCTGCACACTTATGTGTCCCCCGTATTCCCCATGTGTGACCCCACGAATTGCCGATGCGTGACCCCCCCACATGTACGTTTGATCCCCCCCGCATATATGTGTGACCCCCCCCACTCCCCACTCACCCCTGAATCATGTGGATGCGAACCACAACCCCTCACCCATTTTTGGTTTCTAGGTTGGTATAGGAGGCTTTCCAGGCCCAAAATAAAGCACGGGGGAGCCGCACGCCCCCTCCCAGTGTCTCGTTTTGAGACTGGGTGGGCTCCTGCACCAACCTGGAAGCCAAAACGGGGAGTGTTGGTGATGCATGAGGCCTCAAAATGCAATCTGGGTACCCCCTCCCGCATGTGCCCATCACTGCAACTGCAAAAGATCACATGAGCACTGATATAATCAACAGAACGTAGTTTGAGAAGAAGCATTCATACACACACATATTTCTTCCCACAATGCTTAAGTGAATTACTGCAGTGGTTAAGTTAGTAACAGGGTTCTTAAGTGAATGTGGGTTCCCTGTTGACTTTGCTTCTCAGAAGGACGTAAAAAATGAACACAAGATCCCAAGTCACCGCAGAGGTCATAAATATGAGTCTGTTGTCGAGCGTCTGAACGTTGAGCATGTTGACCATGGAGATGGTGCAACAGTCATAAGTGTGAAAAATGGTCATAAGTCACTTTTTTCATTGATGTAAAACATTAAACGATCACTAAATGAACTGCTGTAAGTCGAACTCTACCTGTATTTTAGTCCCATGCAGAAATCTGAAAATGAAACTTCAGGATGATCTTTTTAAATACCCAAACTGCCTTTCTCATATTGAGGAAACATCTGGACCTAAAGAATCTCCTCAGAGAATTAGAAAAATGTCTCCTCTCCTCACTTTGAACACCAGGGGGCAATGTTGACACATGAAACTCTACGGCTTATGGGTGAGGGTATAAATCAATTCTAAATATATATTGTCTAACTTTGAAGGTGTGACAGTTGTTGTTTGTATAATTGTTCTCTGAAAATCTCTGAAGAACTTCCTTCCTTCCTTCCTTCCTTCCTTCCTTCCTTCCTTCCTTCCTTCCTTCCTTCCTTCCTTCCTTCCTTCCTTCCTTTCATCCTTCCTCCCTCCCTTCCTCCCTCCCTCTCTCCCTCCCTTCTTTCATTCCTCCTTTTAATTTTTTTTTTAAATAGCCTCAAAAAACAGAAATGTTTTTTTTTCTGTGTTCAGTTCTTTCAGGTCCCTTCAAATGGTCGTGTTAAATGGAGGGGTGGTAATATAAACTATTTCGTCCACTCAGATGTGCTGTTTTTTTCATGCTTTCCAACACGCCTCTTTCAAATGTTTTTAGTGGTTCTTCAATATTTGTTACTTTGAATCATGTTTGAGAAGTGGTGGAATTTTGTCTCTTTGTATTAGTTGCTCTTCTCTAAAGGCTGTTTCATTTTTCTTTGGACTGGAAAAAATCCAATGTTCAGGGCCTATGGAAGAAGGAGTATGAATATCCTGCTCTGAGGAACTCTTTTTATATCAACCAATA
This sequence comes from Coluber constrictor foxii, assembly GCA_038048745.1. Classification (NCBI taxonomy): domain Eukaryota; kingdom Metazoa; phylum Chordata; class Lepidosauria; order Squamata; family Colubridae; genus Coluber; species Coluber constrictor. The sequence goes on from CM075961.1 coordinate 37,740,777, forward strand.
TGTAAATGAGGGCACAATTTCCCCTTTAAAGGCAACAGTTGACACCCACTGACACAAAGTTTGTGCATTTTCTCAAATTCTCTCCTTTCAATTTCCCCCCCTTCATTAAAGGGAGCCAAAATGATCCTATGGCTAAACTTGGTATTCTTTCTGGCATCCTTTGGAGGTAATGTTTCATTTTATGTAAAGCTTCCTTCTATTTGCTGTTCCTATATATAGGAGACCTCATGGAAACATCTTTCTTTTTAGATGTCCGATCTGAGGTCCAGTTGGTGGAGTCTGGAGGGGATGTGAGAAGACCTGGAGAGTCCCTCCGTCTCTCCTGCCAAGCCTCTGGATTCACCTTCAGCAGCTATCACATGGACTGGGTGAGACAGGCTCCAGGGAAAGGCCTGGAATGGGTGGCCAGAATATCTACAGGTTCATCATATATTTCCTACTCGGACAAAGTCAAAGGACGCTTCACCATCTCCAGGGACGATGCCAAAAGCCAGCTGTATCTCCAAATGAACAATCTCAAACCCGAAGACACAGCTGTCTATTACTGTGCGAGAGACACAGTGAGAGGAAGTGAATCTGAAGCCTGTCAAGAACTTTCTCTACTTCTCAGCAGCTTATTCTTACTTACACTCAGTCCCTTTTCTTTTCTTTCAATATCATAAAATTTCCTCAGTCTCTTTTTTCTGTTCTACGTTATTCATACTTTGGGTCTGGTTATGTCTACCTGCTTTGTTGTCAATACCTGTTGTTTATTATTATCCCCACCTATAAATCAGAAGTTTTGACATGATGTCCTCTATACACCATCCAATCCATCACCTTCTTTCCTTATAAGGACATGAAAGGAATCCTATGGTTTCATTTTGTGGATTTTTTTAGACTTTGGAATGTGACCACAGGAAGGAAATTCCACTGCCCCACTTCTACTTTGGAAAGCAATAATTGAATTTAATCAAATGTGGGGCAACCAATTTTATGAATAATGATTTTTTCCCCTTCATGCTTATAAAGGACAATCCCATGTTTATATGTTTGGGTGTATATTTAAAGGAAACGCAGCAAAGTGAATATAGAGATGACTTTTTTTATCCATAAACAACCATGAATTAAGGGACAATAGGCAAAAATTGGTATATCTGTGACATTCCAAATCAGGGAATATAAAGGGAATCATTTATCTTTCTGAGTCCACTGTGAGAATAGTGGTTAAACACTCATTTATTACTTTGACTATGTATCTTGTGGACAGCCAACAAATTATTGTTTCTAAACTATTATAATTGTTTATTCATCCAAGCTTCAATATTCATGCTAGATAGAAATTCCCTGAGGATGGGCTCCAACAGGAGTCAGTAAGTTCAGAAGGCTCAACCTCTGGTCCCAGTGAATGACCCAGATTGGATTCTACAACACAACACACTATTTCCATTTCTTTCTTCTATTTCTTTTCAGGCTATGTCTCCATTTTGAATTTTCCTTCCTTCCTTCCTTCCTTCCTTCCTTCCTTCCTTCCTTCCTTCCTTCCTTCCTTCCTTCCTTCTTTCCTTCCTTCCTTCCTTCCTTCCTTCCTTCCTTCCTTCCTTCCTTCCTTCCCTCCCACTCTCCCTCCCTCCATCCCTCCCTCCTTCCTTCCTTCTTCTTTCCTTCCTTCCTTCCTTCCTTCCTTCTTTCCTTCATTATTTTTTTAAGTTTTAGGATTACCCATCTTGAGAAATGGGCAAGTAAGAAATAACAAAAAGACGACACAAAATACCCTCCAAAAGAAAAATGATTTTGGTCTGCATTCAGTTCTTTTGGGTTTCGTCAAATTATCATGCCAAAGGGAAAAGGGAAAAAGTATAAAACCTTTCCTGAATTCAGAAGTGCTGCTGTTTTCATGCTTTCTAACATGCTTCTTTTAATTCTTCTTAGTGGTTTGTACATGATTTGTTACTTTGAATCACATCTGAGAAGTGGTGAAATTTTGCAGTCTCTGTTTTAGTTACTCTTCTGTAAAGACTGCTTCATTTTTCTTTGGACTGGAAATTGTATAAAAATCAGATGTGCAGGGCCTTTGCAAGGAGAACTATGAAAATCCTGTTCTTAGGAAGTCTTTCATCTCAATCAATATGTAAATGAAGGCCCAATTTCCCCTTTAAAGGCAACAGTTGACAACCACCGACACAAAGTTTGTGTGTTTTCCCAAACCTTTTTCTGTCACATATCCTCCATTTATTAAAGAGGAGCAGAAATGTTCCTGTGCCTAAACTTTTTATTCTTACTTCTACTCCTTGGAGGTAATGTTTCATTTTACCTAGAGTTTCCTTCCATTTTCTGTTCTTATATAGAAGAAATTTCATAGAAACATCTTTCTTTTTAGGAGTCCAGTCTCAAGTGCAGTTGGTGGAGTCTGGAGGTGATGCGAGAAGACCTGGGGAGTCCCTCCGTCTCTCCTGCCAAGCCTCTGGATGCTCCTTCAGCAATTACTGGATGTACTGGTTACAGCTTGGTCAGCCTTTGGTTCTTTCTGGTTCCTTCGAAACAAAATAGTCAAGGAAAATGTTTGGTCCTTAACACAGCTATTTAAGTTATTTATTTATTTATTTATTAGTTTGTTTGTTTGTTTGTTTGTCAACAAGGACAAAGAAACAAGTAACAGTATAGACATAGACATAGACATGGATAAATGAAAAAAAAATGGCACAACAAAAGGATATGCATTGGCAAAACATAGCCATAAACCCGTAGAATGAGTACATATAAATGGGGACAGTAGGACAGGGATGGTAGACATGCTAGTGTGCTTATCCATGTCCCCTTAGGGACCTCTTAAGAAATGAGAAAGGTCCACGGTAGACAGTGTAAGGTAAAAGGTATGCGGATTCACGAGACTAACAACAGGATCAGGTAGAGTGTTCCAGACATTTACTACTCTGTTGCAGAAGTCATCTTTCCTACAATCAAGAATAGAGCAAATTACATTGAGCTTGAATCTATTGATAGTCCTTGTGTTATTCCAGTTGAAATTAAGCCTATAGGGAATAAGTATAAAGAATTTTATTTTGAGGAGATTCTAGTAAAATATCTCTGGAACCTCTCTAATATATTGATGTATTGAAATACAGTGAGGATTCCAGGCAGGTGAACAGTATTCGAGTATAGGTCTGGCAAAGGTTTTATATGCCCTAATGTGAAGTATAGCATTACCAGAGAGAAAACTTCATAAAATGAGATTGACAACTCTTAATGCCTTTTTTGCAATGATGTTACAGTGAGCCCTGGGACTTAGATCTTTTGAGAGGAGCACTCCTAGGTTCCTGACAGAATGTGGGTCAACTTTTAGATCATTACCAGCCAGCAAATATTTGAAGTTCTTATTTTTACTGCCAATGTGCAAGACTGAGCAGAGATTTGGAGTTGCCAATTGTTAGACCATTCAGATACGTAGTCAAGGTCATTTTGAAGGGTAGCAAAGTTGTCTATGGTGTTGAATAGTTTAACATCATCAGCAAGGAGGACACAGCTGCTTATAATTTGATCACAATTATCGTTGACATAAAGCAGAAAGAATGTTGGGCCTAGAATGCTTCCTTGGGGAATCCCACTGTTAACAGGTGCAAGATCTGATAGGACGCTGCCTATTTTGACTACTTGTTGCCTGTTTGACAGGAATGCAGCTATCCAATTTTGTAGGAGTCCAGAATTGACATAATATTTTAAGTTCAGAAGTAGCTTGTCGTGCACAACTGAATCAAAGGCTTTACAGAAGTCAATGTAAATTGCATCTATTGCTTTGCCCTGGTCGAGTTGAGAGGTCCAGATATTTCTGCAGGGTATGTGTATTCTCAGTACATCTTTTCTTTCCCTTATTATTGAACACTTTCCTGAACTGCAAAGATTTTTCAGATGTGTTTTTTTTAAAAAAATTGATTTATATGCCGCCCTTCTCCAGAGACTCAGGGCAGCTTACAATGCATTAAGCAATAGCCTTCATACTTTTCTATATTTTATAAAGTCAGCTTATTGCCCCCACAAACTGGGTCCTCAATTTACCTACCTTAGAAAGGATGGAAGGCTGAGTCAACCTTGTGCCTGGTGAGATTCGAAGTTACTAATTGCAGACAGCTGGAGTTAAATTACAATGCATTAGTCTGCTGAGCTATCCAGGCTCTTCTTTTAATTACTGTAGTGTAAGCCTATCTTTTCCCTAAAGGCTAGGTGGATAAAAATGCCAAATCTAAAAAACTAAAAATGCCCCAAGTGTTGGAAGTGTGGATGTCACCAGGGTACCTTCTTTCATATGTGGTGGTCCTGTCCCGAAGCGAAAAGGTATTGGAGAAAAATTCAGAATTGACTACAAGAAGTAATTAATGAAAAAATTGAATTGATACCTGAAACATTTCTCCTGGGAATAGTAAAGACGAAATATGGAAAAAATAGAAGATATTTAATCATACTCACTGCAGCAAGAATAGCCTATGCCTAGTATTGGAAAGGAAAGGATATACCACCAGAGAAACATATTATTCAGAAAGTTCTAGAACAAATTAACATTAGAATTAAACGAGAAAGAAGACTCAGAATAGGTGTGGGATGATTGGTACAGGTGGATTGATAACTGAATAAAGAATAGATAAAAGTTAATACAAATTTTAAGATGTATATAGGAATGTGGAACGATGAAATGTAAAGGTAGCATCAATCTAACTTGTGTATAAAAATAACACTGTTTGACTGATTGTACTGTATTGTACTATAATAAATTTCAATAATTTTTTTTAAAAAAATGCCAAATCTAGCATAAACAAGAGGGTAACTATGCAATGAACCATAATAATGAGACATTAATTCTCTCTCTCTCTCTCTCTCTCTCTCTCTCTCTCTCTCTCTCTCTCTCTCTCTCTCTCTCTCTCTCTCTTTCTCTCTCTTTCTCCCACCTTCCCTCCCTCTCTCTTGTTTCTTTAATGCACCATTAAAATTAAATGAGCCTGAGTAGCGTAGGGGAGTAATGCCTCCTACAAAGGCAGCATTTAAGATCCAGCTGCCTGCAATTACTTGCGAGTTCAATACCAGCCAGGCTCAAGGTCGACTCAGCCTTCCATCCTTTATAAGGTGGGTAAATTGAGGACCCAGTTTGTTGGGGGCAATAAGCTGACTTTGTATAAATATAAATATACAAAAGTATGAAGGCTATTGCTTAACGCACTGTAAGCCGTCCTGAGTCTCCGGAGAAGGGCGGCATATAAATCAATTTTTTTAAAAAAAAAAATCATGTCTGTAATGTGTGTGCAAAGAAATGTATACGTGACTGCCCCAAGTGGCTATTTTACCTCATGCAATATGTAAATCCGGGTGCAATTTTCCTTTTAAAGGAGCCAGGTGGTTTCCCACGACACAAAATTTGAGCATTTCCCTGAATCTTTTATTGTCGATTCATTAGAGGGAGCAAAAATGACCCTGTGGTTAAAGTTGGCCTTCTTACTAGGAATCGTTGGAGGTAATCCTTCCCTCTGTTGATTTTCCTTCAGTTTGCTTCTCTTGTATATAGAGATCTCATTGAAACATCTTCCTTTCTAGGTGTCCAGTCACAAGCCCAGTTTGTGGAGTCTGGAGGGAATGTGAGAAGGCCTGGAGAGTCCATCTCTCTCTCCTGCCAGGCCTCTGGATTCACCTTCCGTGGCTACTGGTTGCACTGGGTGAGAAAGGCCACAGGGAAAGCTCTGGAATGGGTGTTATCAATAAATCCAACTTCAGGTAGCATTTTCTACTCAGACAAAGTGAAGGGGCGCTGCACCAGCTCCACAGACAATGCCAGAAGACAGCTGTACCTGCAAATGAACAGCCTCAAAACAGAGGACACTGCAGTCTATTATTGTACAAGGGACACAGTGAGAGGAAATGAATCTGAAGCTAAACAAAAACCGTCTTTTCTTCACAGCAGCTCTGCAACGTGATTCAGCCCCAGATCGGAGGTGGGTTTCAGCAGGTTCTGACCAGTTCTGGAGAACCGGTAGCAGAAATTTTGAGTAGTTTGAAGAACCGGTAGTAAAAATTATGACTGGCCCTGTCCCCATCTATTCTCTGCCTCCCACATCCCAGCTGATCAGGAGGAAATGGAGGTTTTGCAGTAACCTTCCCCTGGATTGGGGAAGGAATGGAGATTTTACAGTATCCTTCCCCTGCCACACCCACTAAGCTACACCCACAGAACTGGTAGTAAAAAAAAAATTGAAACCCACACTGCCCCAGATCCTAAATTAGCTAATTAGGATTTTTAGCTAATTAGCTAAGAAAGAATTTTAGGATTATTTTATTCCAGTCACAAAATATGCTGGAAGACAATGAAAAATGAGGACAATGGCTCCAAAATTCCACTTCCAACTTCACAGTTTGCAAAGTGATTTGACTTCAGAAGGGAAAAAAAAAAACCTGGAATGGTATATTCTCCATTAGTATCGTGGCAGAAGCCTGGCAAAGAAACTTGAGGAAAATCCTTCTAATTATCCGAACTGCCGTTCACAAATTTGAGGAAAACTCTGGAACAAAAGAATTCCTTTGGAGAAATAGGAAGATGTGTTCTTGGCACCTGGAGGCGACGTTGTCACACAACACCCTCATGAAGTACCCCTGGATAATATTGCTGGATCCAATTTGGATGGTTTACGAGGACCAATGGTTAAATCCTCTGAGCTTTCAGACTCATGCTGCAGCCATCCTCAGGGAATTTCTCTCTACATCACGGGTTTCAAACTCGCGTCATCATGTCGTCACGTGATGTATCGTAAGCTTTTTCTCATTCACTAAACCATGGGCGTGGCCATTGTGTGATGTGGGTGGGTGTGGCCAGTGTGTAACATAACTGGCCAGTGCGCCACAAGTTGGACACCTGATCCAGATCCTAAAATCTGTTGCCATTTCTATTTACTCTTTCTTTTCTGACTGATTCTACATTTTTAAGCCTTCCTTCCTTCCTTCCTTCCTTCCTTCCTTCCTTCCTTCCTTCCTTCCTTCCTTCCTTCCTCCCTTCTTTCCTCCCTTCTTTCTTTCTTTCCTTCCTTCCTCAAAGTGGTTTACTATTATTTATCTATAATGACATACTATTATTGTATTATGCCAACTTTTTCTGGTGGCCTTTTTATTTCAATTGTTATTATTAGTTTTGTCAATGTCACGGGTTATTATTTCACTGTTTATGGCTGTCTGTCTTGGCAAATCAACTCAGGACAAGTAACAAGTGATAAAAATGCCACATAAATTAGCAAAAGAGACTACAAACTGAAATGATCTTGCTCCACATACAATACTTTTAGGTTTCTTCAAAAGGTTGTGCTAAATGGAAAAAATGTATAACATCTTTCCTGAACTGAGATGTGCTAGTGTTTTCATGTTTCCTTCCTTCCTTCCTTCCTTCCTTCCTTCCTTCCTTCCTTCCTTCCTTCCTTCCTTCCTTCCTTCCTTCCTTCCTTCCTTCCTCCCTTCCTCCCTTCCTCCCTTCCTCCCTTCCCTTCCCTTCCCTTCCCTTCCCTTCCCTTCCCTTCCCTTCCCTTCCCTTCCCTTCCCTTCCCTTTCCTCAAAGACATTTATTATTATTTTTCAAACTATAGTCATTGCATTGATGACATTTTTATTACAATTGTTATTATCGTTATTCTTGTCATGGTTATTATTAGCTTTCCTGTTCCTGTGCAAGAACATACATTCTATTAGCTGTCGTAAGAGTCAAAGCTAACTCTGTACATTGTCTGAGTCCCAGGTTTGGTTGAAGTTTGGACTGTCCTTAGGAGATTGTGCCATGTGGAGAGCTCTGCTGCTAGGTGGGTTAATCCTATTAAATCCTGGATTGTCATGTCTTAATCCCATCACTTTGGAGCTGGAGGTCTTTTGTCTTGTAGATAGGTTAGCCCAGTCTTTCTTACTGGGTACCAAATATCTGCTGGGGTCAGGGAACTGCTTTCTGTCTTGAAAACATTTTTCTTCTTTTATCATCCAGGGAAATATAATATTCTGATTTTTAATATTTCTCAAAATAATTCATTCTTGTAGGAGACGGGGGAGTATAGGTATTTAAAGTGGAAAATGTATAAAACCTTCCCTGAACTCAGATGTGCTTTTGTTTTCCTGCGTTCTAACATGCCTCTTTCAAATTTTCTTTCAAATTTTCTTACTGCTTATTCATGATTTCTTAAGTTGAATCATTTTTGAGAAGCGGTGACATTTTCAAAGTCTTTGTTTTAGTAACTCTTCTGTGAAGGCTGCTTCATTTTTCTTTGGACTGAAATATTGTGTAAAAATCAACTGTGTGGGGCCTGTGCAAAGACTATGAAAATCCTGCTCTGAGGAACTCTTTTATCTCAACCAATATGTAAATGAAGGCACAATTTCCTTTTTAAAGGCAACAACTGACACCCACTGACACAAAGTTTGTGCATTTTCCAAAATCCTTTTCTATCACACATCCTCCATTTATTAGAAAGGGGCAGAAATGATCCTATGCCTAAACTTTTTATTCTTATTTGCACTCCTTGGAGGTAATATTTCCCTCTGTCTAGAGTTTCCTTTCAATTCCTGTTCTTATACAGAGGAGATCTCACTGAAACGTCTTTCTTTTTAGGTGTCCAATCTGAGATCCAGTTGGTGGAGTCTGGAGGAGATATGAGAAGACCTGGGGAGTCCCTCCGTCTCTCCTGCCAAGCCTCTGGATTCACTTTCAGCATCTATGACATGAACTGGGTGAGACAGTATCCGGGTGAAGGACTGGAATTTGTGGCACATATATGGATTTCAAATATTTTCTACTCAGACAAAGTGAAGGGCCGCTTCACCATCTCCAGAGATGATGCCAAAAGCCAGCTGTATCTGCAAATGAACAGCCTCAAACCAGAGGACACGGCTGTCTATTATTGTGCAAGAGGAACACAGTGAGAGGAAGTACATCTGAAGCCTGTCAAGAACCTTCTCCACTTCTGAACAGATTACGCTGATTTACACTCAGTCCTTTTAGTTCTTTCCTTGCTGAATTTCCTCAGTCTCCTTCTTTCCTACATGTTATTCATTTTCCATTCCTTCGCTGTTAATTTATAGTCAGTATGCTTAAAGCTGAGTCTCAGTCCTTCTTCACTCTCTATAAACTCCCCTGATGCTTGGAGCTTTCTCCTTCAGCTGGGCTGTACCAAGACTGCCAGATACTGAGAATTGCAAAAAAATAAAATTAAAAAAAATATCTAAAGATATTTTTGGATACTGATATGTACACCTATCCAGAAGATTCTGAAGGTTCAACTAAAATTAAAAGCAGAAAGTTTTCATTTGGAACTAATAGAGAGGCAGCTTGGAAAGTCATGAAGGTTTCTTTTTATATATCAGTGATGGCTAACAACTTTGTTGTTGTGTGCAATAATGGATTGACTCAGGGGTTAAATGCTTCCGGTTTGGACCGGATTGCCCGATCCGGTAGTGATAGTGGCAGGTGGTTCAGAGAACCGGTAGCAAAAATCCCTCCCCCCCACCATGCCCAGATGTGTTAGAGTGGCTATCAGCCCCGTTACCTTGCCTGAGGTAATTTCCAGATCGTGACTTTTCTCCTTGTGTATACTTTTGAAAAATAAAATAAACCCGAAGATGAATTTTCTAATTAAACTCATATTTATTGTAAAGAAAATAAAACGTCTCACTAATTTAATCAGTTACATGTTGAAGTTACATATTGGCAAAGATCCCAGCCTGGGAGCTTCCCTGGCTGGACAACAAAGGAAAGTTTCTAGAAAAAAAAAACAAAGGAATGCGAATATATGTAATAGTTACTGATAAGGAACTTGGCAAGCTACGGAAAATCTGACAGTTCAGAAATATGAGCTCAGCTGGTAAATACAAGAACACAGTGACAAGATGAGCCGCACTATCATCATTTTTTACTTTTAAAAGCATTTTTTCTAGAACCTCTTCCGACAAAATAATGCTTTTAAAAGTAAAAAAAAAGCCTCTGCTGATTGTGCGGCTCAGATGGGATCATCAGAGGCTTTTCAAAGCATTTTTTCCTGCAGCTCTTGGCCGATGAGGTGGTAAAAAAAATGCCTTCAAAAGTTTTTTTTTTAAAAAGTTGACCACACCCACTAAGTCACATTAACCCCCCCACCAAGCCACGCCCACAGAACCGATAGTAACAAATTTTACATTTCACCCCTGGATTGACCCTGTGACCCCCCGCATGCGTGACCCCCCATATGCTCATGTGACCCCCCAGTGTTCCCAATGCACATGCACACGTGACCACCCACACTCCCCACTCACCCCCATGTATGCACACATGACACCCTGCATGCGCCCTGCACCCCCTCACCCAGTTTTAACTACCAGGTGGGAGCAAGAGGCTTTCCAGGCCTAAAATGGGGCACGGGAGAGCTGCACGCTCCCTCCACGTGCCCCGTATTGGACCTAGAAGGCCTCTTGCATTGACCTGGAAGCCAAAACAGGGCATGGAGGACCACACACCCATCTTGTCCCCTGTTTTGAGCATTGTTTTGGTGCCACGTGAGCCCCCAAAATGCAATGTGAGTGCTCCCACACGCATGTGTCCATCCCTGGACATAAACACGCACCCCCACCCCTGTGCATGCATGGTAGAGATCCGAAGATCAGGTTGCCGGTGGGAGATGTGCACGAATGCATAGTGGAGCTGAGCTGTGGAGACAGCTGGCATGCCCACAGAGAGTGCTCTGTATGCCACAGGTGGCACATATGCCATAGGTTCACCATCACAGTTATGCATGATAACTGAAGGGAAGCTATTCTTTGTGAGTGGAAAGACTCGTCATCTCCACAACGGAGGCATGGATGGTGAAGATGAGGGAACCTTCCGACAAGCCAAAACTAACATCTTTGATTAATAAACCCTTTATAGAACTTTGGCACGAAGCTGAAAAACACACAGTTGTGATTTGTGGTTTTGATGAAAAATAAATGGATAGTAGAAAAACACGAGCTCCATTTTGTAATCGTAAAGTAAGAGTTAATATTGTAAAGGTAATTATGTTTGCTGCGGAAGTAATACGAAGCTTCCCTTTACAGTTCCTTTTCAGTCTCTTTCAGTACTTTTTAACCTTCCACCCACCTTCTATTCCTTCCTTCCTTCCTTCCTTCCTTCCTTCCTTCCTTCCTTCCTTCCTTCCTTCCTTCCTCCCTCCCTCCCTCCCTCCCTCCCTCCCTCCCTCCCTCCCCTCAAGATGGCTGTCCATCTTGACAAATCAACTCCAGACAAGTAAGAACTAATAAAAATACCAAACAAAAGAGCCTCCAAAACAAAAATGATCTTGGTCTGCATTTAGTTCTTTCAGGTTTCTTCTAACGGCCTATTAAAGCGAGTAAAACATCTGGACCTAAAGTATCTCCTCAGAAAAATGTGTCCTTTCATCACTTTGGATAGCAGGGGGCAATTTTGACACACGAAACACCGTGGCTTATGGGTGAGGGTAAAGTAGGGAATAAATAAATCTCTGAAGAAAAGTCCTCCTCTGAGGAGGCAACAATTCTCCCTATGAAGCAGAGAATTGTTATTTTTTAAAAAAAGGATGTGTATCATTTCTGGTTTTGTTGTCAGAAAAACTGTCCAGGTGGTTCAAAGCTTTGATGGAAATGAAAACAACGTAGCGGAATGTTTAGTCAGGTTTGGTGGCCATGCAGAAAAGCAAAAAAAAAAAAAAAAGGGGGGGGGATATAGGTATGTACAGTAATTCAGAAGATTTTGTGGGTTAAGCTGGATGAAAAGGATAAAGAAAGTTTTATTTTTGGAATAATAGATAGGTAAATTAATTTTTAAAAAACCACAAAGCTTTCTTTTTATATATAGCAACTGCAGAGAGATTATTATAGGCCCCAGAATGGAAAGACTTGACACCATAATGGATGTTTCACAGGTGAGATGATGGAACCTGCAGTTAAACTAAAGTCTTTGTCTAGAAAACCTTTCATAGACGTTTTGTATATAATCAATTTACCTTCAATCTACATTTCATTCTTTCTCCATTAATCTACCTTCAATCATCTGATACCTCAAGCGTTTTCCTCACAGCTTGTTAGCACCTAGGCTGCCAAATCTTATAAATTGAAAATGGCCTCCCAGATGCCTTCTGGGTCTGTGTAGATTGCCTATCTTCATGTTTTGTTGTCACTGTCTGGTAGTAACATTTTTCATTAGAGAAAAATTTATAAAAATTTGCAAACAACAGGAAAACATGCGGTCATGGTTTGTTTTTGTTTTTTTGTGGTTAGAAAAAAAACAGATAAAGAAAAAGATGGGCTTGTTTTTATAACTGCAACGTTAACAGTTCCTATTGTAAATATACTTATATAGTAAATTTAGCACATATAAAAATAGGAAGCTTTTATTTTTTTTTCAGTCTCTCTTCACCCTTCCTTCCTTCCTTCATAACTCCCTTCCTTCCTTCCTTCCTTCCTTCCTTCCTTCCTTCCTTCCTTCCTTCCTTCCTTCCTTCCTTCCTTCCTTCCTTCCTTCCTGTGGGTTACTATTATTTTTCAATCTGCAGTAAGTGATTTGATAATATTTTTTTATTACAATTGTTATTACTATTCCCCTTGAAATTGTTATAAAATCTCTTTGATCTTAACCAATATGTACTTTATACGATCTAGGTTTGTGTTTGGCTCTTTGGGGTTTCTTCAAAAGGTCATACTAAAGGGAAAATGTACAAAACATTTTCTGAAGTCAAATGTGCTATTTTTTTAAAAAAAAAATGTTTTCTAATGTGTCTCTTTCAAATGTTCTTAGGGCTTGTTCATCATCTGTTATGCTGAATCACTTTCAAAAAGTGGTGAACTTTTGCAGGTCTTTGTTTCAATTTGTTGTTGTTAGTTGTGAAGTTGTGTCCCGCCCATCGTGACCTCATGGACAACATTCCTCCAGAACTTCCTGTCCTCTACCATCCTCTGGAGTCCATTTAAGCTCACACCAACTGCTTCAGTGGCTCCATCCAGCCACCTCATTCTCTGTCGTCCCCTTCTTCTTTTGCCCTCAATCTTTCCCAAAATTAGGCTTTTCTCCAGTGAGTTGTTTCAATTAGTCTTCTATAAAAGCGGCTTCAGTTTTCTTTGACCTGGGAAATTATATAAAAACCAACTGTGTAGGGAGTGTGCAAGGACAGCTATGAAATCCCTGCTCTGAGGAAAACTTTTATCTCAACTGATATGTAAATCAAGGCCTAATTTCCCCTTTAAAGGCAACAGTTGGTTTCCTTTTTCCACAGACACCCACCAACACCAAATTTCTGCCTTTTCTGAAAACCTCTCCTTTCAATTCCCATCCACTCATTACTGACAGAAATGATGATTCTGTGGCTGAACTTGGTGTTCTTACTTGTATCCCTTGGAGGTAAAGTTTCCCTCTACGTAGAGTTTTCTTCCATCTGCTGTTCTTGTTTACAAAATACCTCATTGAAACGTCTTTCTTTTTAGGTGTCAGATCTGAGGTCCAATTGGTGGAGTCTGGAGGGGATGTGAGAAGACCTGGAGTATCCCTCCGTCTCTCCTGCCAAGCCTCTGGATTCTCCTTCAGTAGTTACTTCATGCAGTGGGGGAGACAGGCCCCATGAAAACGCCCCGAATGGGTTTCAGAGATATATCCATCTTCAACTACTATTTACTACTCAAACAAAGTCAAGGGACGCTTCACAACCTCCAGGGATGATGCCAAAAGCCAGATGTATCTGCAAATGAACAGCCTCAAACCAGAGGACATGGCTGTCTATTACTGTGCAAGAGGCGCACAGTGAGAGGAAGTGAATCTGAAGCCTGCCAAGAACTTTCTCTACCTCTGAGCATCTTTCAAATATTTTCAGTCACTTCCTTTTTTCTTTCTGAGATCCTAGATCAGTCAATGAGGATCGATCACCATCTATTGAGAACTTTAGGAATTACTTGTTTTAGGTATCCAATGAGAGAGTTTGCTGGTACAAAATGAAAAACGATGAAAATGGCTGAAAAATTCCAATTTTTACCTTCCTTGTTTACAAGGTGATTTGGCTTCGGAAAATTCTAGAATGGGAAATTAGTCCTTTAGTAATTAGTCCCTTAGGGGCCTGGTGGCTCAGCAGACTAAAGCATTGTGATTAACACCAGCTGTCTGCAATTACTGTAAGTGCGAATCTCACCAGGCTCAAGGTTGACTCAGCCTTCTATCCTTTTTAAGGTAGGCAAAATGAGGACCCAGTTTGTGGGGGCAATAAGCAGACTTTGTATAAATATAAAAAGTATGAAGGCTTTTGCTTAACACATTGTAAGCTGCCCTGAGTCTCCGGAGAAGGGCGGCATATAAATCAAATTAAAATAAAAAACAAAATAAAATAGTATCATGGCAGAGGATAGAAATGGACCATAAGGATAATCCTTCTAAATATCACATATTTCGAAAATATCTCTTCTGAAGGAATTACCTTGGAGAAGTAGAAAGATGCTTCCACTCCTCACTTTGGTCACTAGGGGGCAATGTTTTCTCATGACATTGAATGGCTAGGGATGGGGTACGGCAGGGATCTGCAACTTTAAACACTCAAAGAGACATTTGGACCCATTTCCCACAGAAAAGAAAACACCGGGAGCCACAAAACCCTTCCCGTGCCTGACAATTTCTTGAGCAGCCACAAAACTAGCAAATGTGGTTGAATTAAACATTCTGTTTTCTTCTAAAACTTTTCTTTTCTTGGACCTTGGGGTTGAAAAGCTCAATAATATTGTGCGCCAGGAGATGTCACTCATTGGGGGTCATGACGCATATTTTGAGTGACAGGGAGCCGCAGAAAAGGGGTGAAAGAGCCACATGCAGCTCCAGAGCCGCAGGTTGCTGATCCCTGGGGTACGGAATAAAACAAGTATCAGTAGGAATTTTACAACTACTTCAAAATGGCACCATAGAGGAGAACCAACCCATCAGGACAAGATTCAGCAGTCCATTTGACAAGGATCACTCTTTTGAAGACAGAAAAGCCCATATTCTGAACAGAGAGATAAACTGGTTTGAAATAGGGGGTCAAAGAGGCCATCTACATTTAGACTAAACAGTTCTCTTTCAACAGGGGGGATGGAATACCACACCACCTATCTCCTGTTTACAAAATAGTCCTTGGAGCAGTTCCAAGAAGGTTCCAGACCCATTTGCATTATTCAGGTGAGCCTGAGGCACAGATAAACCTCAGAAAGAGTGCTAACAACCAGATGATTGCAAGGATCAATAAATCCTTCCGTCCTCCACCATTCGATCAGAACTGAAGAAGATTCTTGGATGAGAATCCCAAAGCTGTTTTTTTCAAGATTTCCTGGTTTTTCTTTGAAGATGTTTCGCTTCTCATTCCAGAAGCTTCTTCACCTCTGACTGGATGGTGGGGAATGGAAGGATTTATCCTCCTTGCAGACAGCTGGACATTTGCATCCTTTTAGCCAGTCGTTAAGGTCACCTGAGAGGTTTACCTGTGTCATCAGGGTCCCATGAGTGGTGCAAATGGGTGTGGACCCTGATGGGTTTATTACTGTGTGAGATACACAGTGAGGAAAAGTGAGGGGAGACTTTAGAAAGAGTGCAGAGAAGAGCAACAAAGAAGATTAGGGAACTGGAGGCTAAAACATATGAAGAACGGTTGCAGGAACTGGGTCTGTCTAGTTTAATGAAAAGAAGGACTAGGGGAGACATGATAGCAATGTTCCAATATCTCAGGGGTTGCCACAAAGAAGAGGGAGTCAAATTATTCTTCAAAGCACCTGAGGGTAGAACAAGAAACAATGGGTGGAAACTAATCAAGGAGAGAAGCAATAAGGAGAAATTTCCTGATAGAACAATTAATAAGTGGAACAACTTGCCTGCAGAAATTGTGAATGCTCCAACACTAGAAATTTTTAAGAAGATGTTGGATAACCATTTGTCTAAAGTGGTGTAAGGTTTCCTGCCTGGGCAGGGGGTTGGACTAGAAGACCTCCAAGGTTCCTTCCAGCTCTATTATTCTGTTCTGTATTCTGATTCTGAAGCCATGCAAGGACCTTCTTTTCTTCAGAGCAGCCCTTCAACTTCTTTCAGCCCAAAACAATGGATTCGCGAGGGAGGATTCATCAAAATCCAGAGAGAATTTTGGACTCTTTTTTTCTGGGAAATTAATTAGGGAGTTTGTTGGAAAAAAATGAAAAGTTTTGTTTTTTAAAAAATGGCTTAAAAAATCTAGTTTTACATTCGCTGTTTATAATGTGGAAAGATTTTAGAAACAAGCCGGAATTAAAAATAGTCCGTTACTATCATAGTGGAAAGCAGGAACTGAAACTATAATTGGATAAGCTTTCTAAATATTCAAACTGCCATATAGATATTGAGGAAATATTAAGGAAGATGTTTCCCTCTCCTCACTTTGGACACGAGGGGGCAGTGTTGCCACATGAAACTCCATGGCCTCTGCACTGGGTGGGGGATGGGATAGGGAATAAAACAAGGGTCATTAGATACGGTCTCTTTACTCAGACATGTTTTTCTTATTATTTTTTCCCATAATAGTTCATTTAAAGCTCTCAGGGAAATTTCACATGTTAGGAGGTTATAATCCTCACCACAAAGCTCAGAATTTTTGATAAAATGATAAATCATCGGTGTTTGTATCCAAAGGAAGTTTATAGAATGTATAAAGGTCAAATTGTCTTAAAAATTGGTGACTCATCTTTTGGTTTGATCTCACTTATTGTGGGTTTATTCAAGGGGACATACTAAGGAGAGAAAATATATGTGGGGGAAAAAACCTCCCAAATTCAGATGTGATCTTCTTTTCATGTTCTATCTTAAAATATCTCCTTACAAAACTTTTATTGCATATTTCTCGCCTGTCCTTTTGAATCATTTCTGAGAATTTCTGAAATTTATCTAGAAAACTAGCTTCATTTTCCTGCTGTTTCTGCAATGACTTTATAGTTTAAAGAAAAGGAGTCTGCCTTCACTTTTATTAAGTGTGGCATGTTATGCGAAAATCAGCCATATAAACTGTGAGATCAATGCACTGAAGGACCCCTTTATCCCAAGCAATATGCAAATCAAGGCACAATTTCCCCTTTAAAGAAGCCGCTTGGTTTCCTGTTTCAGGCTACACCCAAGAACACAAAGTTCCTGCACTTTCCTGAATTCTTTCCTCTTGATTCCCTCCATTTATTACAGGGAGCAAAAATGATCCCATGGCTGAATTTGGTGCCCTTGTTAGTGTTCCTTCAAGGTATTTTCCCCCTCTTAAAAGAATTTCCTTCCATATTCTCTTTTTGTAAATAGTAGGTTTCACTGAAACCCTTTTGTTTTTAGGAGTCCAGACTCAAGTCCAGTTGGTGGAGTCTGGAGGGGATGTGAGAAGACCTGGGGAGCCCCTCCGTCTCTCCTGCCAAGCCTCTGGATTCACCTTTAGGAGCTATGGCATGAGCTGGGCGAGACAGGCTCCAGGGAAAGGCCTGGAATGGATGGCAGCCATAGGTACAGGCTCATCTCCTTCCACTTACTACTCTGACAAAGTCAAGGGACGCTTCACCATCTCCAGGGATGATGCCAAAAGCCAGATGCATCTGCAAATGAACAACCTCAAAGTTGAAGACACGGCTGTCTATTACTGTGCAAAAGACACAGTGAGAGGAAGTGAATCTGATGCCGGGAAAAAACCTTCTCTTCCTATGAGCAGCTTTCCAAATTGAATGAGAAGCTTGCATTTGTGTATTTAAAGTGCAAAGCAGCAGATAAATCTCCATATACAATATGGAACCTCAGATCTGACCTTCTAAGAAGCAGTGTGGAAGATGATTGACATTTCCATAGGTGAGAAGAAGGAACTCTCCAGGCTGGGTAGTTGGTAAAAAGATCCTTCTAATCTAATCCTAATGTAATCCACACTCAGTCAATGGAAACAAATCATTGGTGTTGAACAACAGAATGATTATCCTAGAAAACGATTACAAAAGTGGTACAGAACAGATTATTGATACATGAAATAGCAATAGCAGTAGAATTTATATAGCACTTCATGGAATTTACAGACCTCTCTGAGCACTTTGGAGAGCCAGCCTATTGCCCCAAACAATCTGGGCCTTCACTTTCCCAACCTCGGAAGGATGAAAGACTAGGTTAACTTGGATCCAGTCAGGATCGAACTCCTGGCACTGGGCAGAGTCAGCCTGCAATGCTGCATTCTAACCACTGCACCACCAGGGAAATGCCCATGCAACCCTCACTGCATAGAGGAACATAAGCCATGTCTGACTTAGCAGCAGATCTGCTTTGCGAAATATAGAGGAAAATAAATTATTTGCAGAATATAAAGTTATTTATTTGTAGAAATAATTTTTTTTTCTAGATGAATATCTTCTCAGTCTTTCTTTTCCCTCATTCCAACTCTGATTTACCAATTGTGCCTCGTCAAGCATTGGGGTTTTGGGGTCCTTTTCAAAAGGCCATGGTAAGGGGAGAAAATGTGGAGGGCTTTTACTGAACATAGATGTGCTCTTCCTTTCATGTTCTCTCTCCTTCCATCTCCCTTTCAATCACTTTGTGGAACAGTGAAATTTTGTAAGTCTTTCTTTAATTATTCCATATAAACCTGCCATTTCCGCTATAAATTTACAGTAAAAAATATCGAAAGAGACTGCCTTCACTTTTATTAAGACCGGAATCTTTGGTGAAAGTCCCCCATACATGGAGACTAGAAGGAAAAATGTGAGATGAATGCACTGAGGGGAACTTTTATCTGAAGCGATATGCAAATGAAGGCAACATTTCCCCTTTAAAGGATCCACTTCATTTGTCTCTTCATTCTACACCCACCCAAACAAAGTTTATTCCCTTTCCTGAATTCTTTCCTCTCAATTCCGTCCATTCATTACAGGGAGCGAAAATGATCCCATGGCTGAATTTGGCATCCTTGTTGATGCTCCTTCAAGGTAGTTTTTTCTCTCGTTAAAGAATTAACTTCATTTTTTTCTTTTTCTATATAGAAGATTTGATTGAAACATTTTTGTTTTTAGGAGTTCAATCTCAAGTACAATTGGTGGAGTCTGGAGGGGATGTGAGAAGACCTGGGGAGTCCCTCCGTCTCTCCTGCCAAGCCTCTGGCTTCACCTTCAGCAGCTATCTAATGTACTGGGTGAGACAGGCTCCAGGGAAAGGTCTGGAGTGGATGGCCTTAATAGGTACAGGCTCGTCTCCTTCCACTTACTACCCAGACAAAGTCAAGGGACGCTTCACCATCTCCAGGGATGATGCCAAAAGCCAGCTATATCTGCAAATGAACAGCCTCAAACTAGAGGACACAGCTGTTTATTACTGTGCAAGAGACACAGTGAGAGGAAGTGAATCTGATGCCAAGCAAAAACCTTCTCTTCCTCTGAGCAGATTTCCAAATTGAATGAGAAAGTTGAGTTTGTGTGTTGAAAGTGAGAAGCGGAAGATAAATCTCCATTTACAATATGGAACCTCAGATCTGACCTTGTAAGAAGCAGTGTGGAAGATGATTGATATTTCCATAGGTGAGAAGAAGGAACTCTCCAGGGTGTGGAACAAACCCTTCCTATCTAATCCTAATGTAATCCACACTCACCCAATGGAAACAGATTGTTGAACTGTGGAACAAGCTGCATCTCCAGGGACAATGCCAGAATATTCAGATCCTAATAAGTTCAAAAATTCCATGTATCCAAACAGCCCTTTGGGTATTGATCCAAGGGCAATTCCTATTGGTTCAGCCATTAATTTCTTCCTCCATAATTGCTTAACTTCAATTTGCAAATCAAGATTGTTTTTCCAAGCTACATCTTCTCAATTTATGCATCAGCTGGTATTGCAATATTAATGGACCAGATTTCCCACCATCCGTAATTGTGATATCAGGCACATTGTGGGCCAGAAATCTCTCTGTACTGCTATTATTTAACTTCTTTTATTCATCTTAGTGAATCAACTCTCGGCAACGAATAATTGATCAAACCACCAAATAATAGCAACCCTAAACAAGCAATATAGAAAATGAATTCAACCGCTGAATTAAATCCCAATCTAATAACCGAGGAAGATCCCAAAGGCTTCATCATCAATTCTTTCTCTCTTGTGTCTTTTCTTTGATTCAACTCAAATTGTCTTACAAATTGGTTTGCATTTTTTGGGGGGTTTTAATCAAGGGGACATACTAAGGGGAGAAAATCTGGGGGAAAAAAACCCTCCTGAATTCAGGTGTGATTTTCTTTTCATGTTCTATCTCAAAATATCTGCTTCCAAAACTTTTATTGCATATTCCTCACCTGTCCTTTTGAATCATTTCTGAGAATTTTTTTTTTCATTTTTCATTTTATTGAATTTATATACCACCCTACTCCTGAAGGACTCAGGATGGTGTACAGGCATAGAATAAAACATATAAATTTCTGAAATTTAGCAAATCTTCGTTTTCCTTATTTACTTTAATATAAATCCGCTGTTTCGCCAATGACTTTATAGGTTAAAGAAGAAGAGTCTGCCTTCACTGTTATTAAGAATGGCATGTTCTGTGAAAATAAGACATATAAAAGGTGAACTGTTTGATTAATGAACTGAGGGGCCCTTTTATACCAAGCGATATGTAAATGAAAATGCAAAATTTCCTCTTTAAATGAACCACTTGGTTTGCGTTTTCAGGCTACACTCACCCACACAAACTTTCTGCACTTTCCTGAATTCTTTCCTCTCAATTCCCTCCATTCATTAAAGGGAGCGAAAATGATCCCATGGCTGAATTTGGTGCCCTTGTTAGTGTTCCTTCAAGGTATTTTTCCCTTCTTTAAAGAGTTTACTCCTATATTCTCTTTTTGTAAATAGAAGGTTTCATTGAAATGCTTTGCTTTTAGGAATCGAGTCTCAAGGACAATTGGTAGAGTCAGGAGGGGATGTGAGAAGACCTGGGGAGTGCCTCCGTCTCTCCTGCCAAGCCTCTGAATTCACATTCAGCAGCTACTGGATGCACTGGGTGAGACAGGCTCCAGGGAAAGGCCTGGAATGGGTGGCCAACATACGTATAGGATCATCTCCTTCCACTTACTACTCTGACAAAGTGAAGGGCCGCTTTACCATCTCCAGGGACGATGCCAAAAGCCAGCTGTATCTGCAAATGAACAATCTGAAATCAGATGACACAGCTGTCTATCACTGTACAAGAGACACAGTGAGAGGAAGTGAATCTGATGCCAAGCAAAAACCTTCTCTTCTTCTGAGCGACTATCCAAATTGAATCAGAAAGTTGATTTGGCATATTTAAAGAGAAAAGTGGAATATAAATCTTTTTTCCCCAATTTTTTTATTTTATTTTACAATATATCCATATCAATGCATGAACAATGTGGCATCTGGGTATCAGACATTTTAGTAGTACTACATTAGTTACTATTTAGTAACCAATAGTGCTATTAATCATATTTGTTACATTCCTCAAGTTTATGTAGTTCTAGTATTAATACACATATTTGTATTAAATTATAGACTTTCATTATTTAATTATTCAATGTTTTAAATTGTTATTTCTATGCCAGTCACCATATTGTTTAAACATGCATAATAATCAGGGGAATCATCCTTATTCTCATATTTAAATCTCCAGCAGACTTGACGTAGGTGCATAAAACATATCTTTGTCAAAATTTTCCAGGATTTAAGAATATGTTATAGTTTCCTTTCAACAGCACATGGCACTCTCAGTTTAGATTTCAATGTTAATGAGTTTAATAAGTCAAAATATAGAAACAATGTTAGTTTTTTAGGTAAATGGTTGTAGTATTTTTAAAATGACTTTTCAGAACAATGCCTGCTCAGTTTAAAAGTCTAATTTTCTGTATATTTAACAGGTTTTTTTTTTTTGCTTTTCTCCCCTTAATTCTTCTTTCAATTCTGAAGTTTTTCTCAAAGTGTTTAGTTATTGTTTTAGCAAATAGTTATGAGCCTCGATTATTTCCTTTCTGGGTTAGGTTTTAAACAAGAAAGAGTCCTACTCCTTGTGTCCTATCTCACTGCAACATCAGCCGGAAGTCACATAAATCTCCATATACCATATGGAACTCAGATCTGATCTTCTAGGAAGCTTTGTGGAAGGTCATTGATATCTTGATAGATAAGGAGAAGGAAATCTCTGGCTACATTACAAATCCTATTGTAATCCATATTCACCCAATGGAAACAAATTGCATGTGACTTAGGAAAATCAGCCTCACAATGTCCATATTGCAAGATTTATATTTACTCAAATGTAATTTTTCCCATTTTTCACTTAGGTTGAGCCAAAGGAGAGAAATGTAGGTCAGGAAGGAGATGTGTAACAAATCTAACTCCGATGTAGTTAGGAGAGTAAATTTTCTAGTACATTGACTCAGTTTTGAGGAGAGGTGAAAATATTCTAGTCTTTATTTTACTTAGTCTAAAATAAATCTTCCCTTTCTCCTCTGTACCCCCAGGAAAACAAGAACAAACCATATCTGGTTTGAGTTTGAGAAGATAGAGCTGAGGCCATAGCTAAAAATCAACTGAGTGTTTGGGAAAAAAATATTGGATATAATTTAAATTTTAATGAATGGGAAGAGGCATGGAATAAAAATTATAAGTTGACTAGAGCTGCATCATTCAAGGAGAAGCACTATAAAATGTTCCACAGGTGGTACCTAGCACCTGCTAGTCTAGCAAAGATGTTCCCTAACATTTCCACAAATTTCTGGAAATGCGACCATGGTCAGGGCACCTTCTTTCACATGTGGTGGATGTGCCGTGAAGCAAAAAAACATTGGACCAGAATTGGGAGATGGTTACAAGAAATAATTAAAGAAGAAGTAGAGCTGATACCAGAATTATTTCTCCTGGGAATAGTGAAGAAGAGATTTGGAAAGATAAAGACCCAGTTAATGATACATATAACTACAGCTGCTATGTTGGCTTATGTCCAATACTGGAAGGAGAAAACCTTGCCACCAGAAGAATTTATACTTAGGAAGGTACTAGAGTGTGCAGAGATGAGTGAATTAACCCATGAAATAAATAATGATGAAAACTCGGAATACTATACTATACTATATTATAGTATAGTATACTATAATATATAGTATAATACTATACTATACTGAAGGGTAATGTTCCCTCTTCAAAGAATTTATTTTCATTTTCTCTTTTTGTAAATAGAATATTACATTGAAACCCTTTTGTTTTTAGGAGTCCAATCTCAAGTACAGTTGGTGGAGTCTGGAGGGGATGTGAGAAGACCTGGAGGGTCCCTCAGTCTCTCCTGCCAAGCCTCTGGATTCATCTACAGCAGCCACTGGGTGCTCTGGCTGAGACAATATCCAGAAAAAAAGTCTGGAATGGGTGGCCATAATAGATACAAGTTCATCTCCTTCCATTTACTACTCAGACAAAGTGAAAGGACGTTTCACCATCTCCAGGGAAAATGCCAAAAGCCAGCTGCAACTGCAAATGAACAACCTCAAAACTGAAGATACAGCACGGTATTTCTGTACAAATACACAGTGAAAGGAAGTGGATCTAAAACCATCAGGGGAAAAAACAACAAAAACAACAATGCAACATGTTTTTTCAAAGCAGCTCTGAAACTTGACCCTGCCTCAGATCCTAGATCAGTCAATGAGGATTGATCAAATTCTGTTGAGTTCTTTAGGTATCTTTTGTTTTAGGTAGCTACCAGCCGACACATCGTGGACAGTCCAGAACTTATTAGATGACAAGGTCATCTTCAAACACAATGGGTGAACATCATCATCCAATGAGAGAGTTTGCTGGAACAAAGTGAACAATGATGAACATGGTAGGAAAGTTCCATTTTATACCTTTCCTGTTTTACAAGGTGATTTGGCTTCAGAAAATCCTGGAATGGAAATTAGTCCTTTAGTATCATGGCAGAAGGATAGAAATGAAATTTAGGGATAATCCTTCTAAATATTCAACCTGCAAAATACATATTTTGGAAATTTCTCCTCTGAAAGTATTACCTTGGAGAAGTAGAAAGATCCCTCCTCATTTTGGCACTAGGAGGCAGTGTTGTCCCATGAGATTCCATGGCCGATGCACCCACTAGGGATAAGGTAGGGGATAAAACAAATGTCAGCGTTCTAGAAAGCCCCAACTCCAATTAAAAACTCTGAGGCAAGCATTTCATGAAGTTCCATTTATTAGAATAGGTATATCTGGCACATCTGGGAAAACCCAAATCTGAGAGTTCTGGGTTTTCCCTCAGTAAATCAAAACCCCAAATCCAGCCCCCCCCGCATCCATCAATCTGTCACATGGCCCAATCATCATCTATCCCAACTTGAGCCATCACTGCAACCACTCCTCAGCTAGATGCAGAGACACCATGACCTTGACCGAAGGGAAGAATGCTATTATGTCTGTCTACACTCACTCTCCTGAATTCCCCCCTCCTACTTTCCCAGGCGCAAGAAGTCGGCAGCGTGGAAGCTTCTGGTGTTAATATGGCTTCCAAAGCTGACAAGAAGTATCAGTAGAAACATAGCAACTACTTCACAAAAACATGGCACCACAGAGGAGAACCAACCCATCAGGACAAGATTGTTGTGGCCCCGTCCTCTGAGCCTATCCCTTTGGAGGAAGGCAGCTCTGAGCAGGAGGAAGAGGAGCCAGCCAGATCTCCCAGCCCTCCCCCTCTGGCACCGGCTCAGGTGCCAGCTGAAAGAGAGCCAAGTAGTGGGGAAACAGGTGTCTCAGATGAGAGTGAGGGAGAGACGTCATTCCTGGACGCACGCCAAAGAAGGCGAGAGAAAAGGGTACTGCAGCTGCGACGTATGAGAAAATCCTGAGTCATTGGATTGGAGTCACGGGATCAATGACTCACTGGACCACACCCAGAAGCATATGTATATAAGACAGTACGGTGGGTCACGAAGTTCGTGACGAACAAAGCTAAACAAACGGAGCAACCTCGTAGTCTTGGAAGCTAGATGAACGGCAAAACTACGTAGGAGATTTTCTTGTTTGTGTAAACCAATAAAGTCCTTGGCAGACGGTGTGCATCTCGCTGCCAAGGTTGAGATAAGAACTGCGGAGTGTGCCAAGTGATTATTAACCCTCGGCTGGCTGTGTTTTTGTGGGTCTCTGAAGGGGGGGGACAGATCAAAGATTCAGCAGTCCATTTGACAAGGATCACTCTTTTGAAGACAGAAAAGCCCATATTCTGAACAGAGAGAATAGCTGGTTTGAAAGAGGGGGTCAAAGAGGCCCTCTACATTTAGACTGAACAGCTCTCCCTCACTGAGGGAGGTGGGTGGGAAGAATGGAATACCAGACCACCTATCTCCTGTTTACAAAATAGTCCTTGTAGCAGTTCGAAGAAGGTTCCACACCCCTTTGCATTATTCAGGTGAGCCTGAGGCACAGAAAAACCTCAGAAAGAGTGCTAACAACCAGATGATTTGAAGGATCAATAAATCCTTCCGTCCTCCACCATTCGATCAGAACTGAAGAAGATTCTTGGATGAGAATTCCAAAAGCTGTTTTTTCAAGTATTTCTGGTTTTTCTTTGAAGATGTTTCGCTTCTCATCCCAAAAACTTCTTCAGCTCTGACTGGATGGTGGGAAACGGAAGGATTTATCCTCCTTGCAGACAGCTGGACATTTGCATCCTTTTAGCAAGTCGTTGAGGTCACCTGAGAGGTTTACCTGTGTCATCAGGGTCCCATGAGTGGTGCAAATGAGTGTGGACCCTGATGGGTTTATTACTGTGTAAGATACACAGTGAGGGGAAGTGAGGGGAGACTCTAGAAAGAGAGCAGAGAAGAGCAGCAAAGAAGATTAGGGAACTGGAGGTTAAAACATATGAAGAACGGTTGCAGGAACTGGGTATGTCTAGTTTAATGAAAGGAAGGACTAGAGGTGACATGATAGAAGTGTTCCAATATCTCAGGGGTTGCCACAAAGAAGAGGGAATCAAATTATTCTTCAAAGCACCTGAGGGTAGAACAAGAAGCAATGGGTGGAAACTAATCAAGGAGAGAAGCAACTTTGAACTGAGGAGAAATTTCCTGACATATAGAACAATTAATCAGTGGAACAACTTGCCTCCAGAAGTTGTAAATGCTCCAACACTGGAAATTTTTAAGAAGCTGTTGGATAATCATTTGTCTGAAGTGGTGTAGGGTTTCCTGCCTGGGAAGGGAGTTGGACTAGAAGAGCTCAAGGTCCCTTCCGACTCTGTTATTCTGTTATTCTGTTCTGAATTCTGATTCTGAAGCCATGCAAGGACCTTCCTTTCTTCAGAGCAGCCATTCAACTTGTTTCAGCCCATTCGCGAAGGAAGATTCATCAAATCTTCGTGAAGGAAGATTCATCAAAATCCAGAGAGAATTTTGGACTCTTTTGTTCTGGGAAACCAATTAGAGAGTTTGTTGGAAGAAAATGAAAAGTTTTTCTTAAAAAAATTGCTTGAAAATTCCAGTTTTACCTTCACTGTTTAAAATGTGGAATGATTTTAGAAACAAACTGGAATTAAAAATAGTCCGTTACTATCATAGTAGAAAGCAGGAACTGAAACTATAATTGGATAATCTTTCTAAATATCCAAACGGCCATATAGATATTGAGGAAATATTAAGGAAGGTGTTTCCCCCCCCCCCACTTTGGACACTAGGGGGCACTGTTGTCACATGAAACTCCATGGCCTCTGCACTGGGTGGGGGATGGGATAGGGAATAAAACAAGTGTCATT
Organism: Coluber constrictor foxii; assembly: GCA_038048745.1. Lineage (NCBI taxonomy): Eukaryota > Metazoa > Chordata > Lepidosauria > Squamata > Colubridae > Coluber > Coluber constrictor. The sequence continues at coordinate 37,767,497 of CM075961.1, forward strand.
AGAAATGGTTTCATTACTCAGACATGTTTTTCTTATTATTTTTTCCATAATAGTTCACTGAAAGCTCTCAGGGAAATTTCACATGTTAGGAGGTTATAATCCTCACCACAAAGCTCAGAATTTTTGATAAAATGATAAATCATCGGTGTTTGTATCCAGAGGAAGTTTCTAGAATGTATAAAGGTCAAATTGTTTTACAAATTTGTGCCTCATCATTTGGTTTGCACTCATTTATTGCACTCATACTAAGAGGATAAAATGTGTGTGTGGGGGGGGGGGGGAACCTCCCGAATTCAGATGTGATCTTCTTTTCAATTTCTATCTCAAAATATCTCCTTCCAAAACTTTTATTGCATTTTCCTCAACTGTCCTTTTGAATCATTTCTGAGAATTTCTGAAATTTAGCAAGTCTTCGTTATCCTGCTTTTTCTCCATTGATTTTATAGTTTAAAGAAAAGGAGTCTGCCTTCACTTTTATTAAGAGTAGCATGTTATGTGAAAATCAGCCATATAAACTGTGAGATCAATGCACTGAAGGAGCCCTTTATCCCAAGCGATATGCAAATCAAGGCACAATTTCCCCTTTAAAGGAGCCGCTTAATTTCCCTTTTCAGGCTACACACAACAACACAAAGTTTCTGCACTTTCCTGAATTCTTTCCTCTCAATTCCCCCCATTCATTACAGGGAACGAAAATGATCCCATGTCTGAATTTGGTGTCCTTGCTAGTTTTCCTTCAAGGTATTTTCCCTTCTTTAAAGAGTTTACTTCTATATTCTCTTTTTGTATATAGAAAGTTTCATTGAAATGCTTTGTTTTTAGGAGTCCAGTCTCAAGGACAATTGGTAGAGTCTGGAGGCGATGTGAGAGGACCTGGAGAGTCCATCCGTCTCTCCTGCCAAGCCTCTGGATTCACATTCAGCAGCTACTGGATGCACTGGGTGAGACAGGCTCCTGGGAAAGGACTCGAAGAGGTGGCCTACATACGTACAGGATCATCTCCGTCCACTTACTACTCTGACAAAGTGAAGGGCCGCTTTACCATCTCCAGGGACGATGCGAAAAGCCAACTATATCTGCAAATGAACAGCCTCAAACTAGAGGACACTGCTGTCTATTACTGTGTGAGAGACACAGTGAGAGGAAGTGAATCTGATGCCAAGCAAAAACCTTTTCTTCCTCTGAGCAGAGTTCCAAATTGAATGAGAAAGTTGAGTTTGTGTGTTGAAAGTGAGAAGCGGAAGATAAATCTCCATTTACAATATGGAACCTCAGATCTGACCTTCTAAGAAGCAGTGTGGAAGATGGTTGACATTTCCATCGGTGAGAAGTAGGAACTCTCCAGGATGTGGAAGAAACCCTTCCTATCTAATCCTAATGTAATCCACACTCACCCATTGGAAACAAATCATTCAACTTAGGAACAAGCTGCATCTCCAGGGACAATTCCAGAATATTCAGATCCTAATAAGTTCAAAAATTCCATGTATCCAGGCAGCCCTTTCGGTATTGCTCCAAGGGCAATTCCTCTTGGTTCAACCATTGATTTCTTCCTCCATAATTGCTTAACTTCAATTTGCAGATCAAGATAGTTTTTCCTAGCTGTTTCTCCTCAATTTATGCATCACCTGGTATTGCAATATTAATGAACCAGACTTCTCCCCCATCCACAATTGTGATATCAGGCACGTTGTGGGCCAGAAATCTCTCTGTAATGCTATTATTTAAATGTTTTATCCATCTTAATGAATCAACTCTCGGCAACGAATAACTGATCAAGCCACCAAACAATAGCAACCCCAAATAAGCAATATAGAAAATGAATTCAACCGTTGAATTAAGTCCCAATCTAATAACCGAGGAAGATCCCAAAGGCTTCATCAATTCTTTCTCTCTTGTGTCTTTTCTTTGATTCAACTCAAATTGTCTTCCAAATTGGTGCCTCATCATTTGGTTTGCATTCTTTTTGGGGGTTTATTCAAGGGGACATACTAAGGGGAGAAAATCTGGGGGGGGGGAAACCCTCCTGAATTCAGATGTGATCTTCTTTTCAAGTTCTATCTCAAAATCTCTCCTTCCAAAACTTTTATTGCATTTCCCTCACCTGTCAAAGAGGCCATCTACATTTAGACCGAACAGGTCTCTCTCAACAGGGGGTGGGGAGGGGGGTAGGGAGGGATGGAATACCAGATCACCTATCTCCTGTTTACAACGTAGTCCTTGTAGCAGTTCGAAGAATGTTCCACACCCATTTGCATTATTCAGGTGAGCCTGAGATACAGACAAACCTCCAAATAGCCTCAGCAACTCTCAGAAAGAGTGCTAACAACCAATAAAACAAGAGTTATTAGATTTGGTCTCATTGCTGATACATTATTTTTTATTATTATTTATTCCATAATAGTTCACTGAAAGCTCTCAGGGGAATTTCACATGTCAGGAGGTTATAATCCTCACCATGAAGCTCAGAATTTTTGATAAAATGATAAATTATTGTTGTTTGCATGCAGAGGAAGTTTCTAGAATGTATAAAGGTCAAATTGCCTTAAAAATTGGTGACTCATCTTTCGGTTTGCATTCACTTATTGTAGGTTTATTGAAGGGCACATAGTAAGGAGAGAAAATGTGTGTACGGGTGGGAAAACCTCCTGAATTCAGATGTGATATGTTCATGTTCTATCTCAAAATATCTCCTTCCAAAACTTTTATTGCATATTCTTCACCTGTCTCTTGAATCATTTCTGAGAATTTCTCAAATTTAGCAAGTCTTCATTTTCCTGTTGTTTCTCCAATGACTTTATAGTTTAAAGAAAAGGAATCTGCCTTCACTTTTATTAAGAGTCGCATGTTATGCAAAAATCAGCCATATAAACTGTGAGATCAATGCACTGAAGGACCCCTTTATCCCAAGTAATATGCAAATCAAGGCACAATTTCCCCTTTAAAGGAGCCGCTTGGTTTCCCTTTTCAGGCTACACCCACCCACACAAAGTTTCTGCACTTTCCTGAATTCTTTCCTCTCAATTCCCTCCATTCATTACAGGGGGTGAAAATGATCCCATGGCTGAATTTGGTGCCCTTGTTGGTGTTCCTTCAAGGTGCTTTTCCCTCTTTAAAGAATTTCCTTCCATATTCTCTTTTTTGTAAATAGAAGGTTTCATTGAAATGCTTTTGTTTTTAGGAGTCCAGTCTGAAGTACAATTGGTGGAGTCTGGTGGGGATGTGAGAAGACCTGGGGAGTCCCTCCATCTGTCCTGCCAAGCCTCTGGATTCACCTGTAGCAGCTATGGCATGAGCTGGGCGAGACAGGCTCCAGGGAAAGGTCTTGAATGGGTGGCCTACATAGGTACAGAATCATCTCCTTCCACTTACTACCCAGACAAAGTCAGGGGACGCTTCACCATCTCCAGGGATGATGCCAAAAGCCAGATGTATCTGCAAATGAACAGCCTCAAATTGAAGACACGGCTGTCTATTACTGTGCAAGAGGCACAGTGAGAGGAAGTGAATCTGATGCCAAGCAAAAACCTTCTCTTCCTCTGAACAGAGTTCCAAGTTGAATGGGAAACTTGCATTTGTGTATTTAAAGTGCAAAACAGAAGGCAAATCTCTATATACAATATGGAACCTCAGATCTGACCTTCTATGAAGCAGTGTGGAAGATGGTTGACATTTCCATAGGTGAGAAGAAGGAACTCTCCAGGCTGGGTAGTTGGTAAAAAGATCCTTCTAATCTAATCCTAATGTAATCCACACTCAGTCAATGGAAACAAATCATTGGTGATGAACAAGAGAATGATTATCCTAGAAAACGTCTACAAAAGTGATATAGAACAAATTATTGATACATGAAGTAGGAATAGCTGTAGATATTATATAGCACTTCATGGAATTTACAAACTTCTCTGAGCACTTTGGAGAGCCAGCCTATTGCCTCCAATAATCCGGGTCTTCACTTTACCAAACTTGGAAGGATGAAAGACTAGGTTAACTTTGAACCAGTCAGGATCAAACTCCTGGCACTGGGCAGAGTAAGAGTGCAATGCTGCATTCTAACCACTGCACCACCAGGGAAATGCCCATGCAACCCTCACTGTATAGAGGAAGATAAGCCATGTCTGACTTAGCAGCAGATGTGCTTTGCGAAATATAGAGGAAAGTAAATTATTTGTAAAATGTAAAGTTATTTATTTGTAGAAATAATTAATTTGTATTATATGAATATCTTCTCCGTCTATCTTTTCTCTCATTGCAACTCTGACTGACCAATTGTGCCTCATCAAGCATTTGGGTTTTTGGGGTCCTTTTCAAAAGGCCATGGTAAGGGGAGAAAATGTGGAAGGCTTCTACTGAATATAGATGTGCTCTTCCCTTCGTGTTCTCTCTCCAGGGTAGCCCTCCGAAAAATACAATTGCATATTCCTTCCCTCTTCCTTTGAATCACTCTTGAGAAATGGTGAAATTTTGCAAGTCTTTGTTTTAATTACTCTAATATAAACCTTCTATTTCTACTATGAATTTACAGAATATATAAAAGAATGAGTCTGCCTTCACTTTATCAGGACTGGAATCTTTTGTGAAAGTCCCCCAAGTATAGAGACTAGAAGGAAAACTGTGAGATGAATGCACTGAGTAGCCCTTTTATCTGAAGCGATATGTAAATGAAGGCAAAATTTCCTCTTTAAAGGAGACCCTTGGTTTCTCTTTTCAGGCTACACCCACCCACACAAAGATTGTGCACTTTCCTGAATTCTTTCCTCTCAATTTCCTCCATTCATTACAGGGAGCAAAAATGATCCCATGGCTGAATTTGGTGCCCTTGTTGATGCTCCTTCAAGGTAGTTTTTCCTCACTTTAAAGAATTAACTTCATTTTTTTTTTTTTTTTTTTGCATATAGAGGATTTGATTGAAACACTTTTGTTTTTAGGAGTTCAATCTCAAGTACAATTGGTGGAGTCTGGAAGGGTTGTTTGAGGGCCTGGAGAGTCCCTCCGTCTCTCCTGCCAACCCTCTGGATTGTCCTTCAGCAGCTACGAAATGTATTGGGTGAGACAGGCTCCAGGGAAAGGCCTGGAATGGGTGGCCTTCATAAGCACACAATCAACTCCAATTTGGTATTCAGACAAAGTCAAGGGACGCTTCACCACCTCCAGGGACGATGCCAAAAGCCAGCTATATCTGCAAATGAACAGCCTCAAACTAGAGGACACAGCTGTTTATTACTGTGCAAGACACAGTGAGAGGAAGTGAATCTGATGCCAAGCAAAAACCTTCTCTTTCTCTGAGCAGATGTCCAAATTCAATGAGAACCTTGGATTTGTGTATTTAAAGTGCAAAGCAGAAGATAAAACTCCATATACAATCTGGAACCTCAGATCTGACCTTCTAAGAAGCAGTGTTGAAGATGGTTGACATTTCCATAGGTGAGAAGAAGGAACTCTCCAGGGTGTGGAACCAACTGGGTAGCTTGTAAAATGAGCCTTCTTGTCTAATCCTAATGTAATCCACACTCAGTCAATGGAAACAAATCATTGGTGTTGAAGAAGAGAATGATTATCCTAGAAAACGATTACAAAAGTGGTACAGAACAGATTTTTTATAAATGAAGTAGCAATAGCAGTAGATATTATATAGCACTTCATGGAATTTACACACCTCTCTGAGCACTTTGGAGAGCCAGCCTATTGCCTCCAACAATCTGGGTCCTCACTTTACCAAACTCAGTAGGATGGAAGACTAGGTCAACTTTGCACGAGTCAGGATCGAACTCCTGGCACTGGGCAGAGTAAGAGTGCAATGCTGCATTCTAACTATTGCACCACCAGCAAAATACCCATGCAACCCTCACTACATTGAGTAACATAAAACCGGTCTGATTTAGCAGCATATGTGCTTTGCCAAATATAGAGGAAGCTTAATTATTTGTAGAATATAAAATTATTTATTTGTAGAAATAATTAATTTATATTATATGAATATCTTCTCTGTCTATCTTTTCTCTCATTCCAACTCTGATTTATTCATTTATTTATCAAATTTATCAAATTTAGCAATTGTCCCTCATCAAGCATTGGGGTTTTGGGGTCCTTTTCAAAAGGACATGGAAAGGGGAGAAAATGTGGAGGGCTTCTACTGAATATAGATGGGATCTTCCCTTCATGTTCTCTCTCCAATGTAGTCCTTCCAGAAAGTATAATTGCATATTCCTTCTCTCTCCCTTTGAATCACTTTGGGGAAGCGGTGAAATATTGCAAGTCTTTATTTTAATTACTCCAATATAAACCTGCCATTTCCGCTATGAATTTACAGTAAAAAAAAAAGAGTCTACTTTCACTTTTATTAAGACTGGAATCTTTTGTGAAAGTCTCCCATGTAAAGAGTGTAAAAGGAAAACTGAGAGATGAATGCACCGAGTAACCCTTTTATCTGAAGCGATATGTAAAGGAAGGCAAAATTTCCCCTTTAAAGGAACCGCTTGATTTTTCTATTCAGGCTACACCCACCCACACAAAGTTTCTGCACTTCCCTGAATTCTTTCCTCTCAATTCCCTCCATTCATTACAGGGAGCGAAAATGATCCCATGGCTGAATTTGGTGCCCTTGTTAGTGTTCCTTCAAGGTATTTTTCCCTTCTTTAAAGAATTTACATCCATATTCTCTTTTTGTATATAGAAGGTTTCATTGAAACGCTTTTGTTTTTAGGAGTCCAGTCTCTAGGACAATTGGTGGAGTCTGGAGGGGATGTGAGAAGACCTGGGGAGTCCCTCCGTCTCTCCTGCCAAGCCTCTGGATTCACATTCAGCAGCTTCTGGATGCACTGTGTGAGAGAAGCTCCTGGGAAAGGACTCGAAGGGGTGGCCTACATACGTATAGGATCCTCTCCTTCCACTTACTACTCTGACAAAGTGAAGGGCCGCTTTACCATCTCCAGGGACGATGCCAAAAGCCAGCTGTATCTGCAAATGAACAATCTGAAATCAGATGACACAGCTGTCTATTACTGTGCAAGAGACACAGTGAGAGGAAGTGAATCTGATGCCAAGCAAAAACCTTCTCTTCTTCTGAGCGACTATCCAAAATTAATCAGAATGTTGATTTGGCATAGTTAAAGAGAAAAGTGGAATATAAATCTTTTTTTCCCAATTTTTTTATTTTATTTTACAATATATCCATATCAATGCATGAACAATGTGGCATCTGGGTATCAGACATTTTAGTAGTACTACATTTGTTACTATTTAGTAACCAATAGTGCTATTAATCATATTTGTTACATTCCTCAAGTTTATGTAGTTCTAGTATTAATACACATATTTGTATTAAATTATAGACTTTCATTATTTAATTATTCAATGTTTTAAATTGCTATTTCTATGCCAATCACAATGTTGTTTAAACATGCATAATAATCAGGGGAATAATCCTTATTCTCATATTTAAATCTCCAGCAGACTTGACGTAGGTGCATAAAACATATCTTTGTCAAAATTTTCCAGGATTTAAGAATATGTTATATTTTCCTTTCAACAGCACATGGCACTCTCAGTTTAGATTTCAATGTTAATGAGTTTAATAAGTCAAAATATAGAAACAATGTTAGTTTTTTAGGTAAATGGTTGTAGTATTTTTAAAATGACTTTCCAGAACAATTTATTGATTTATTTATTTATTTATTTATTTATTTATTTATTTATTTATTTATTTATTTATTCATTCATTCATTCATTTATTTATTTATTTCAATTTATATACCGTCCTTCTCCCCGGGAGGGGGACTCAGGGGACAACCAAATTTAAAACACATATAATACAAACATTAAAAGGATTTTAAAATTAAATTAAATCGTTGGCGTTCCAGATAAAAGTCTCAACCCCATTAAAATACCCAATTTAAAACCCTAGAAATCAATAATAGCAAAAATTTTGTTAAAACCCCATTAAAATCGATCAAGCAAGGCCGGCTTGTTGGAATAAATAGATCTTAAGGGCCTTTCGGAAAGCACGGAGGTCTGGGATCAAACGAATTTCTGGAGGCAGCTCGTTCCATAGGGTGGGTGCCCCCACAGAGAAGGCTCTCCCCCTGGGGGCCACCAGCCGACATTGCTTGGCTGATGGCATCCTGAGAACAATGCCTGCTCAGTTTAAAAGTCTAATTTTCTGTATATTTAACAGTTTGTTTTGTTTTTTTGCTTTTCTCCCCTTAATTCTTCTTTCAGTTCTGAAGTTTTTCTCAAAGTGTTTAGTTATTGTTTTAGCAAATATTTGTGAGCCTGGATTATTTCCTTTCTGGGTTAGGTTTTAAACAAGAAAGAGTCCTACTCCTTGTGTCCTATCTCACGGCAACATCAGCCGGAAGTCACATAAACCTCCATATACAATATGGAACTCAGTTCTGATCTTCTAGGAAGTTTTGTGGAAGGTCATTGATATCTTGAGAGATGAGAAGAAGGAAATCTCTGGTCTGTGGAACAAACTGGGTAGCTTGTAAAAAAAAAAAGATTTCCTATCAAATCCTATTGTAATCCATATTCACCCAAAGGAAACAAATTGCATGTGACTTAGGAAAATCAGCCTCACAATGTCCATATTGCAAGATTTATATTTAATCAAATGTAATTCTTCCCATTTTTCACTTAGGTTGAGCCAAAGGAGAGAAATTTAGGTCAGGAAGGAGATGTGTAACAAATCTCCTAACTCCGATGTAGTTAGGAGAGTAAATTTTCTAGTACATTGACTCAGTTTTGAGGAGAGGTGAAAATATTCAAGTCTTTATTTTACTTAGTCTAAAATAAATCTTCCCTTTCTCCTCTGTACCCCCAGGAAAACAAGAACAAACCATATCTGGTTTCAGTTTGAGAAGATAGAGCTGAGGCCATAGCTAAAAATCAACTGAGTGTTTGGGGAAAAAATATTGGATATAATTTAAATTTTAATGAATGGGAAGAGGCATGGAATAAAAATTATAAGTTGACTAGAGCTGCATCATTCAAGGAGAAGCACTATAAAATGTTCCACAGGTGGTACCTAGCACCTGCTAGTCTAGCAAAGATGTTCCCTAACATTTCCACAAATTGCTGGAAATGCGACCACAGTCAGGGCACCTTCTTTCACATGTGGTGGATGTGCCCTGAAGCAAAAAAAACATTGGACTAGAATTGGGAGATGGTTACAAGAAATAATTAAAGAAGAAGTAGAGCTGATACCAGAATTATTTCTCCTGGGAATAGTGAAGAAGAGATTTGGAAAAATAAAGACCCACTTAATGATACATATAACTACAGCTGCTAGGTTGGCTTATGCCCAATACTGGAAGGAGAAAACCTTGCCACCAGAAGAATTTATACTTAGGAAGGTACTAGAGTGTGCAGAGATGAGTAAATTAACCCATGAAATAAATAATGATGAAAACTCGGAATACTATACTGTGTGGGAAAGGTGGTATGAATGGATGAACGAAAAAAATTAAAACAGGAGCAAAAAGGTGTGTTAAATAAATAATAACAAATAGTAAAAGTGACACCAGGTAATATTATGTACATATGTATAAACACTGCGTATCCGATGTAAATAGAAATGTAAATTTTTTGTATCTATAAAAACTTAATAAAGTATATTAAAAAAAAGAGAAACAAACTGGAAATAAAAATAGTCCGTTACTATCATAGTAGAAAGCAGGAACTGAAACTATAATCGGATAATCTTTCTAAATATCCAACGGCCATATAGATATTGAGGAAATATTAAGGAAGATGTTTCCCCCTCCTCACTTTGGACACTAGGGGGCAGTGTTGTCACGTGAAACTCCTTGGCCTCTCACTGGATGGGGGTTGGGATAGGGAATAAAACAAGAGTTATTAGATATGGTTTCATTACTGAGACATTATTTTTTATTATTATTTATTCCAAAGTAGTTCCCTGAAAGCTCTCAGGGAAATTTCACATGTCAGGAGGTTAGAATCCTCAGCATGAAGCACAGAATTTTTGATAAAATGATAAATCATTGTTGTTTGTATCCAGAGGAAGTTTCTAGAATGTATAAAGTTCAAATTGTCTTAAAAATTGGTGACTCATCTTTTGGTTTGATCTCACTTATTTTGGGTTTATTGAAGGGCACATAGTAAGGAGAGAAAATGTGTGCGGGGGGGGGGCTCCTGAATTCAGATGTGATCTTCTTTTTATGTTCTATCTCAAAATATCTCCTTCCATAACTTTTATTGCATATTCCTCGCCTGTCCTTTTGAATCATTTCTGAGAATTTCTCAATTTTAGCAAGTCTTCGTTTTCCTGCTGTTTCTCCAATGACTTTATAGTTTAAAGAAAAGGAGTCTGCCTTCACTTTTATTAAGAGTGGCATGTTATGTGAAAATCAGCCATATAAACTGTGAGATCAATGCACTGAAGGACCCCTTTATCCCAAGCAATATGCAAATCAAGGCACAATTTCCCCTTTAAAGGAGCCGCTTGGTTTCCCTCTTCAGGCTACACCCACCCACACAAAGTTTCTGCACTTTCCTGAATTCTTTCCTCTCAATTCCCTCCATTCATTACAGGGAGTGAAAATGATCAGATGGCTGAATTTGGTGCCCTTGTTAGTGTTCCTTCAAGGTATTTTTTCCCTCTTTAAAGAATCTCCTTCCATATTCTCTTTTTGTAAATAGAAGATTTCATTGAAACATTTTTGTTTTTAGGAGTCCAGTCTCAAGTACAATTGGTGGAGTCTGGAGGGGATGTGAGAAGACCTGGGGAGCCCCTCCGGCTCTCCTGCCAAGCCTCTGGATTCACCTTCAGCAGCTATCCCATGAGCTGGGTGAGACAGACTCCAGGGAAAGGCCTTGAATGGGTGGCCTACATATATCCAGGTTCATCATACATTTCCTACTCAGACAAAGTCAAAGGACGCTTCACCATCTCCAGGGATGATGCCAAAAGCCAACTGTATCTGCAAATGAACAGCCTCAAAGTTGAAGACACAGCTATCTATTACTGTGCAAGAGACACAGTGAGAGGAAGTGAATCTGATGCCAAGCAAAAACCTTCTCTTTCTCTGAGCAGCTTTCCAAATTGAATGAGAAGCTTTCATTTGTGTATTTAAAGTGCAAAGCAGAAGATAAATCTCCATATACAATATGGAATCTCAGCTCTGACCTTCTAAGAAGCAGTGTGGAAGATGATTGACATTTCCACAGGTGAGAAGAAGGAACTCTCCAGGCTGGGTAGTTTGTAAAAAGATCCTTCTAATCTAATCCTAATGTAATCCACACTCAGTCAATGGAAGAAATCATTGGTGTTGAACAAGAGAATGATTATCCTAGAAAACGATTACAAAAGTGGTAAGAACAGATTATTGATACATGAAGTAGCAATAGCAGTTTAATTTATATAGCACTTCATGGAATTTACAGACCTCTCTGAGCACTTTGGAGAGCCAGCCTATTGCCTCCAACAATCTGGGTCTTCACTTTACCAACCTTGGAAGGATGAAAGACTAGGTTAACTTTGAGCCAGTCAGGATCGAACTCCTGGCACTGGGCAGAGTCAGCGTGCAATGCTGCATTCTAACCACTGCACCACCAGGGAAATGCCCATGCAACCCTCACTGCATAGAGGAAGATAAGCCATATGTCACTTAGCAGCAGATGTGCTTTGCAAAATATAGAGGAAAGTAAATTATTTGTAGAATATAAAGTTATTTAATTGTAGAAATATTTTTTTTTCTAGATGAATATCTTCTCAGTCTTTCTTTTCTCTCATTCCAACTCTGATTTACCAATTGTGCCTCATCAAGCATTGGGGTTTTGGGGTCCTTTTCAAAAAGCCATGGTAAGGGGAGAAAATGTGAAGGGCTTTCACTGAACATAGATGTGCTTTTCCCTTCATGTTCTCTCTCCTTCCATCTCCCTTCCAATCACTTTGGGGAAGCAGTGAAATTTTTCAAGTCTTTCTTTAATTATTCCATATAAACCTGCCATTTCCACTATAAATTTACAGTAAAAAATATCAAAAGAGACTGCCTTCACTTTTATTGAGACTGGACTCCTTTTTGAAAGTCCCCCATACATGGAGACTAGAAGGAAAAATGTGAGGTGAATGCACTGAGGGGAACTTTTATCTGAAGCAATATGTAAATGAAGGCAACATTTCCCCTTTAAAGGATCCACTTGATTTCTCTCTTCATTCTACACCCACCCACACAATATTTATTCACTTTCCTGAATTCTTTCCTCTCAATTCTCTCCATTCATTACAGGGAGCGAAAATGATCCCATGGCTGCATTTGGCATCCTTGTTGATGCTCCTTCAAGGTAGTTTTTTCTCTCGTTAAAGAATTAACTTCATTTTTTTCTTTTTCTATATAGAATATTTGATTGAAACACTTTTCTTTTTAGGAGTCCAATCTCAAGTACAATTGGTGGAGTCTGGAGGGGATGTGAGAAGACCTGGGGAGTCCCTCCGTCTTTCCTGCCAAGCCTCTGGATTCACCTTCAGCAGTTATGCCATGAGATGGGTGAGACAGGCTCCAGGGAAAGGTCTGGAGTGGGTGGCCTACATCGATACAGATTCAACTCCAATTAGCTATTCAGACAAAGTCAAGGGACGCTTCACCATCTCCAGGGATGATGCCAAAAGCCAGCTGTATCTGCAAATGAACAGCCTCCAACTGGAGGACACAGCTGTTTATTACTGTGCAGGACACAGTGAGAGGAAGTGAATCTGATGCCAAGAAAAAACCTTCTCTTCCTGTGAGCAGATTTCCAAATTGAATGAGAAAGTTGAGTTTGTGTGTTTGAAGTGAGAAGTGGAAGATAAATCTCCATTTACAATATGGAACCTCAGATTTGACCTTCTAAGAAGCAGTGTGGAAGAAGGTTGACATTTCCATAGGTGAGAAGAAGGAACTCTCCAGGGTGTGGAACAAACCCTTCCTATCTAATCCTAATGTAATCCACACTCACCCAATGGAAACAAATCGTTCAACTGTGGAAGAAGCTGCATCTCCAGGGACAATGCCAGAATATTCAGATCCTAATAAGTTCAAAAATTCCATGTATCCAGGCAGCCCTTTGGGTATTGATCCAAGGGCAATTCCTATTGGTTCAGCCATTGATTTCTTCCTCCATAATTGCTTAACTTCAATTTGCAAATCAAGATAGTTTTTCCTAGCTGTTTCTCCTCAATTTATGCATCACCTGGTATTGCAATATTAATAAACCAGACTTCTCCCCCATCCACAATTGTGATATCAGGCACGTTGTGGGTCAGAAATCTCTCTGTACTGGTATTATTTAACTTCTTTTATCCATCTTAGTGAATCAACTCTCGGCAACGAATAACTGATCAAACCAGCAAACAATAGCAACCCTAAACAAGCAATATATAAAATAATTTGACCGCTGAATTAAATCCCAATCTAATAACCGAGGAAGATCCCAAAGGCTTCATCAATTCTTTCTCCCTTGTGTCTTTTCTTTGATTCAACTCAAATTGTCTTACAAATTGGTGCCTCATCATTTGGTTTGCACTCTTTTTGGGAGTTTATTCAAGGGGACACATTAAAGGGAGAAAATCTGGGGGGGGGGAAACCCTCCTGAATTCAGATGTGATCTTCTTTTCATGTTCTATTTCAAAATATCTCCTTCCAAAACTTTTATGGCATTTTCCTCACCTGTCCTTTTGTCCTTTTGATTTGGTCTCATTACTGATACATTATTTTTTATTATTATTTACTCCATAATAGTTCACTGAAAATTCTTAGGGGAATTTCACATGCCAGGAGGTTATAATCCTCACCATGAAGCTCAGAATTTTTGATAAAATGATAAATTATTGTTGTTTGTATCCAGAGGAACTTTCTAGAATGTATAACGGTCAAATTGTCTTAAAAATTGGTCATTTTTCGGTTGGCATTCACTTATTGTAGGTTTATTGGAGGGAATATAGTAAGGAGAGAAAATGTGTGTATGTGGGGAAAACCTCCTGAATTCAGATGTGATATGTTCATGTTCTATCTCAAAAGAACCCAGTTTGTTGGGGGCAATAAGCTGACTTTGTATAAATATACAAAAGTATGAAGGCTATTGCTTAACACATTGTAAGCCGCCCTGAGTCTCCGGAGAAGGGCGGCATATAAATCAAATTAAAAAAAAATATATCTCCTTCCAAAACTTTTATTGCATATTCTTCAGCTGTCTCTTTGAATCATTTCTGAGAATTTCTCAAATTTAGCAAGTCTTCGTTTTCCTGCTGTTTCTCCAATGACTTTATAGTTTAAAGAAAAGGAGTCTGCCTTCACTTTTATTAAGAGTCACATGTTATGTGAAAATCAGCCATATAAACTGTGAGATCAATGCACTGAAGGACCCCTTTATCCCAAGCGATATGCAAATCAAGGTACAATTTCCCCTTTAAAGGAGCCGCTTGGTTTCCCTTTTCAGGCTACACACAAGAACACAAAGTTTCTGCACTTTCCTGAATTCTTTCCTCGCAATTTCCCCCATTCATTACAGGGAACGAAAATGATCCCATGGCTGAATTTGGTGTCCTTGCTAGTTTTCCTTCAAGGTATTTTCCCTTCTTTAAAGAGTTTACTTCTATATTCTCTTTTTGTATATAGAAAGTTTCATTGAAATGCTTTGTTTTTAGGCGTCCAGTCTCAAGGACAATTGGTAGAGTCTGGAGGCGATGTGAGAAGACCTGGGGAGTCCCTCCGTCTCTCCTGCCAAGCCTCTGGATTCACATTCAGCAGCTACTGGATGCACTGGGTGAGACAGGCTCCTGGGAAAGGACTCGAAGAGGTGGCCTACATACGTACAGGATCATCTCCGTCCACTTACTACTCTGACAAAGTGAAGGGCCGCTTTAGCATCTCCAGGGACGATGCGAAAAGCCAGCTGTATCTGCAAATGAACAGCCTCAAACTAGAGGACACAGCTGTTTATTACTGTGCAAGACACAGTGAGAGGAAGTGAATCTGATGCCAAGCAAAAACCTTCTCTTCCTCTGAGCAGATGTCCAAATTGAATGAGAAAGTTGAGTTTGTGTGTTGAAAGTGAGAAGCGGAAGATAAATCTCCATTTACAATATGGAACCTCAGATCTGACCTTCTAAGAAACAGTGTGGAAGATGGTTGACATTTCCATAGGTGAGAAGAAGGAACTCTCCAGGATGTGGAAGAAACCCTTCCTATCTAATCCTAATGTAATCCACACTCACCCATTGGAAACAAATCATTCAACTTAGGAACAAGCTGCATCTCCAGGGACAATTCCAGAATATTCAGATCCTAATAAGTTCAAAAATTCCATGTATCCAGGCAGCCCTTTCGGTATTGCTCCAAGGGCAATTCCTATTGGTTCAACCATTGATTTCTTCCTCCATAATTGCTTAACTTCAATTTGCAGATCAAGATAGTTTTTCCTAGCTGTTTCTCCTCAATTTATGCATCAGCTGGTATTGCAATATTAATGAACCAGATTCCCCGCGTCCACAATTGTGATATCAGGCACGTTGTGGGCCAGAAATCTCTCTGTACTGCTATTATTTAAATTTTTTATCCATCTTAATGAATCAACTCTCGGCAACGAATAACTGATCAAGCCACCAAACAATAGCAACCCCAAATAAGCAATATAGAAAATGAATTCAACCGTTGAATTAAATCCCAATCTAATAACCGAGGAAGATCCCAAAGGCTTCATCAATTCTTTCTCTCTTGTGTCTTTTCTTTGATTCAACTCAAATTGTCTTCCAAATTGGTGCCTCATCATTTGGTTTGCACTCTTTTTGGGGGTTTATTCAAGGGGACACACTAAAGGGAGAAAATCTGGGGGGGGGGAAACCCTCCTGAACTCAGATGTGATCTTCTTTTCATGTTCTATCTCAAAATCTCTCCTTCCAAAACTTTTATTGCATGTTCCTCACCTGTCAAAGAGGCCATCTACATTTAGACTGAACAGGTCTCTCTCAACAGGGGGTGGGGAGGGGGTTAGGGAGGGATGGAATACCAGACCACCTATCTCCTGTTTACAACGTAGTCCTTGTAACAGTTCGAAGAAGGTTCCACACCCATTTGCATTATTCAGGTAAGCCTGAGATACAGACAGACCTCCAAATAGCCTCAGCAACTCTCAGAAAGAGTGCTAACAACCAATAAAACAAGAGTTATTAGATTTGGTCTCATTACTGATACATTATTTATTATTATTATTTTTTCCATAATAGTTCACTGAAAGCTCTCAGGGGAATTTCACATGTCAGGAGGTTATAATCCTCACCATGAAGCTCAGAATTTTTGATAAAATGATAAATTATTTTGTTTGTATCCAGAGGAAGTTTCTAGAATGTATAAAGGTCAAATTGTCTTAAAAATTGGTGACTCATCTTTCAGTTTGCACTCACTTATGGTGGGTTTCTTGAAGGGCAGATAGTAAGGAGAGAAAATGTGTGTGTGGGGGGGAAAACCTCCTGAATTCAGATGTGATATGTTCATGTTCTATCTCAAAATATCTCCTTCCAAAACTTTTATTGCATATTCTTCAGCTGTCTCTTTGAATCATTTCTGAGAATTTCTCAAATTTAGCAAGTCTTTGTTTTCCTGCTGTTTCTCCATTGATTTTATAGTTTAAAGAAAAGGAATCTGCCTTCACTTTTACTAAGAGTGGCATGTTATGTGAAAATCAGCCATATAAACTGTGAGATCAGTGCACTGAAGGATCCCTTTATCCCAAGTAATATGCAAATCAAGGCACAATTTCCCCTTTAAAGGAGCCGCTTGGTTTCCATTTTCAGGCTACACCCACCCACACAAAGTTTCTGCACTTTCCTGAATTCTTTCCTCTCAATTCCCTCCATTCATTATAGGGATTGAAAATGATCCCATGGCTGAATTTGGTGCCCTTGTTGGTTTTCCTTCAAGGTGCTTTTCCCTCTTTAAAGAATTTCCTTCCATATCCCCCTTTTTGTAAATAGAAGGTTTCATTGAAATGCTTTTGTTTTTAGGAGTCCAGTCTCAAGTACAATTGGTGGAGTCTGGTGGGGATGTGAGAAGACCTGGGGAGTCCCTCCATCTGTCCTGCCAAGCCTCTGGATTCAACATTAGCAGCTATGGCATGAGCTGGGCGAGACAGGCTCCAGGGAAAGGCCTTGAATGCGTGGCCTACATAGGTACAGAATCATCTCCTTCCACTTACTACCCAGACAAAGTCAGGGGACGCTTCACCATCTCCAGGGACGATGCCAAAAGCCAGCTGTATCTGCAAATGAACAGCCTCAAAGTTGAAGACACGGCTGTCTATTACTGTGCAAGAGGCACAGTGAGAGGAAGTGAATCTGATGCCAAGCAAAAACCTTCTCTTCCTCTGAGCAGATTTCCAACCTGAATGAGAAACTTGCATTTGTGTATTTAAAGTGCAAAACAGAAGGTAAATCTCCATATACAATATGGAACCTCAGATCTGACCTTCTAAGAACCAGTGTGGAAGATGGTTGACATTTCCATAGGTGAGAAGAAGGAACTCTCCAGGCTGGGTAGTTGGTAAAAAGATCCTTCTAATCTAATCCTAATGTAATCCACACTCACCCAATGGAAACAAATCATTGGTGTTGAACAAGAGAATGATTATCCTAGAAAACGTCTACAAAAGTGATATAGAACAAATTATTGATACATGAAGTAGGAATAGCTATAGATATTATATAGCACTTCATGGAATTTACAAACTTCACTGAGCACTTTGGAGAGCCAGCCTATTGCCCCCAATAATCCGGGTCTTCACTTTACTAACCATGGAAGTGTGAAAGACTAGGTTAACTTTGAGCCAGTGAGGATCGAACTCCTGGCACTGGGCAGAGTAAGAATGCAATGCTGCATTCTAACCACTGCACCACCAGGGAAATGCCCATGCAACCCTCACTGTATAGAGGAACATAAGCCATGTCTGACTTAGCAGCAGATGTGCTTTGCGAAATATAGAGGAAAGTAAATTATTTGTAGAATATAAAGTTATTTATTTGTAGAAATAATTAGTTTGTATTATATGAATATCTTCTCCGTCTATCTTTTCTCTCATTCCAACTCTGACTGACCAATTGTGCCTCATCAAGCATTGGGGTTTTTGGGGTCCTTTTCAAAAGGCCATGGTAAGGGGAGAAAATGTGGAAGGCTTCTACTGAATATAGATGTGCTCTTCCCTTCGTGTTCTCTCTCCAGGGTAGCCCTCCGAAAAATACAATTGCATGTTCCTTCCCTCCTCCTTTGAATCACTCTTGAGAAATGGTGAAATTTTGCAAGTCTTTGTTTTAATTACTCTAATATAAACCTTCGATATGTAAATGAAGGCAAAATTTCCTCTTTAAAGGAGACCCTTGGTTTCTCTTTTCAGGCTATCCCCACCCACACAAAGATTGTGCACTTTCCTGAATTCTTTCCTCTCAATTTCCTCCATTCATTACAAGTAGTGAAAATGATCCCATGGCTGAATATGGCATCCTTGTTGATGCTCCTTCAAGGTAGTTTTTCCCTCTTTAAAGAATTTACTTCCATATTCTCTTTTTGTATATAGAAAGTTTCATTGAAATGCTTTTGTTTTTAGGAGTCCAGTCTGAAGTACAATTGGTGGAGTCTGGAGGGGATTGAGAAGACCTGGAGAGTCCCTACGTCTCTCCTGCCAAGCCTCTGGATTCTCCTTCAGCAGCTACGAAATGCACTGGGTGAGACAAGTTCCAGGGAAAGGCCTGGAGTGGGTGGCCTACATAAGCACAAGTTCAACTCCAATTAGCTATTCAGACAAAGTCAAGGGACGCTTCACCATCTCCAGGGATGATGGCAAAAGCCAGCTGTATCTGCAAATGAACAGCCTCCAACTGGAGGACACAGCTGTCTATTACTGTGCAAGTGACACAGTGAGAGGAAGTGAATCTGATGCCAAGCAAAAACCTTCTCTTCCTCTGAGCAGTTTTCCAAATTGAGTGAGAAAGTTGGGTTTGTGTGTTTAAAGTGAGAAGCGGAAAATAAATCTCCATATACAATATGGAACATCAGATCTGATCTTCTAAGAAGCTGTGTGGGAGATGATTGACATTTTTATAGGTGAGAAGAAGGAACTCTCCAGGCTGTGGAACAAACTGGGTAGTTTGTAAAAAAAAAAAAGGCTTTTTAGTGTTAATCTGTTTCAGATGAACTGGAATTTAAAGTATAATCATTGTAGAAAACAGGAAATGAAACTAGGGTAATCTTTCTAAATATTCAAACTGCCATATAGATACTGAGGAAATATTAAGGAAGATGTCTCCCCTCCTCACTTTGGACACCAGGGGGCAGCGTTGTCACTTGAAACTCCATGGCCTCTTAACTGGGTGGGGGATGGGATAGGGAATAAAACAAAGATAATTAGATATAGTCTCATTTCTCAGATATGTTTTTTTAAAATTATTATTATTGTTTCTATAATAGTCCACGGAAAGTTCTCAGGGAAATTTCACATCTAATGAGGTTATAATCCTCACCTGAAAGCTCACAATTTTTGATATGATGTATTATAACTGTTTGTATCCAGACGAAGTTTCTAGAATGAATAAAAGTGCTTCCACCTTTGCTGACAATGAAAAGTACACGAAGGGACATTTTATCATGAACACACACACACACACACACACACACACACACACACACACACACACAAATAGAGAGAGTATATATTTCTCATTGTGAAGCAATATCTGAGTTGACAATTAAATATAAGCAAATATTGTGTGGTGGCAGCGAAAAAAGCCAATGAAATCCTAAGTGGCATTAACAGAGGGCTTCAATCAAGATCACGTGAGGTACAAATATCGCTCTGTAAAGCCATAGTAAGACCACATCTAGAATACTGAATCCAGTTTTGGTCACCACACTGTAAGAAAGTTGTTGAGACTCTATAAAAAGTTCAGAGAAGATCAAGAAAGATGGATGATTAGGGGGCTGGAAACAAAACATGAAGAACGGTTGCAGGAACTGGGCATGGCTCGTCTAATGAAGAGACGGACCAGGGGAGACCTGACAACAATCTTCCAATACTTGGGGGACTGTAACAGAGATGAGGTGGTCATCCTATTTTCCAAAGCACCTGAAGGCCAGAGCAGGAATTAAGGATGGAAACTGAACAAGGAGAGATTCAATCTAGAAATAAAGAGAAATTTCCTGACAGTGAGGTCAATCAACCAATGGAACAGCTGCAGAAGTTGTGGGAGCTTTATCACTGGAGGCTTCCAAGAAGAGCCTGGACTGCCATATGTCAGAAATGGTGGAGGGTCTCCTGCTTGGGTGGAGGGTTGAAGTAGATGACCTACAAGGACTGTTCCAACTCTGTTAATTCATTAGTGTTAATGTAGTAGAAACTCAATTATTTGTAGAATACAGTCTGGGACTGGTAAAAACTTAACACTTCAAATCCTAACCAAGGAGTTAACAGCAGTTAAAGCAGCCTCTGAATATGTAGGCAGTTCCTAGTAGGATAGGTTTTTTTTTTCAAAGTCAGAATATTCAGTTCTTAATAAGTTCAAAAATTCATGTATCCAGGCAGCCGTTTGGTTATTGCTCCAAGGGCTCCTATTACTATTGGTCCAAACATTTATTTCTTCCTCCGAAATCGCTTAAATTCAATTTGCGAATCAAGATTTTTTTTTCCTAGCTATTTCTCCTCAATTTGTGCATCATCTGTTATTGCAAACCCCACCCCCTCTCCACACACAATATGATATCAGGCATATTGTGGTCCAGATGTCTATCTGTACTATCATTATTTCAATAGTTATCCAGCTTGGTGAATCAACTCTCGGCAACAAATAACTGATCAATAGCAACCCCAAATAAGCAATATATAAACTGAATACTACCTCCAAGTTAAAACCCAATCTAAGGATCAAAGGACATCCCACAGGCTTCATCAATTTCTTCTCTCTTGTGTCTTTTCTTTGATTCAACTCAAATTGTCTTACAAATTTGTGCCTCATCATTTGGTTTGCACTCACTTATTGTTGGCTTATTCAAGGGGACATACTAAGGGGATAAAATGTGTGTGTGTGTGGGGGGGGAACCTCCCAAATTCAGATGTGATCTTCTTTTCAAGTTCTATCTCAAAATATCTCCTTCCAAAACTTTTATTGCATTTTCCTCACCTGTCCTTTTGAATCATTTCTGAGAATTTCTGAAATTTAGCAAGTCTTCGTTTTCCTGCTGTTTCTCCAATGACTTTATAATTTAAAGAAAAGGAGTCTGCCTTCACTTTTATTAAGTGTGGCATGTTATGTGAAAATCAGCCATATAAACTTTTAGATCAATGCACTGACGGACCCCTTTATCCCAAGCGATATGCAAATCAAGGCACAATTTCCCCTTTAAAGGAGTCGCTAGATTTCCCTTTTCAGGCTACACCCACTCACACAAAGTTTCTGCACATTCCTGAATTCTTTCCTCTCAATTCCCTCCATTCATTACAGGGAGCAAAAATGATCCGATGGCTGAATTTGGTGCCCTTGTTAGTGTTCCTTCAAGGTATTTTTTCACTCTTTAAAGAATCTCCTTCCATATTCTCTCTTTGTAGATAGAAGTTTTCATTGAAACACTTTTGTTTTTAGGAGTCCAGTCTCAAATACAATTGGTGGAGTCTGGAGGGGATGTGAGAAGACCTGGGGAGTCCCTCCGTCTCTCCTGCCAAGCCTCTGGATTCACCTTCAGTAGCAACTGGATGAACTGGGTGAGACAGGCTCCTGGGAAAGGCCTGGAATGGGTGGCCTACATAGGTACAGGCTCATCTCCTTCCACTTACTACCCAGACAAAGTCAAGGGACGCTTCACCATCTCCAGGGACGATGCCAAAAGCCAGCTGTATCTGCAAATGAACAATTTGAAATCAGATGACACAGCTGTCTATTACTGTGCAAGGGACACAGTGAGAGGAAGTGAATCTGATGCTAAGCAAAAACCTTCCCTTCCTCTGAGCAGCTTTCCAAATTGAATTAGAAAGTTGATTTGGCATATTTAAAGAGAAAAGTGGAATATAAATCTTTTTTTCCAAGTTTTTTATTTTATTTTACAAATATCCATATCTATGCGTGAACAATGTGGCATCTGGGTATCATATTTTTTAGTAGAAATACAAATAGTGCTATTAATCATATTTGTTACATTCCTCAATTTTATGTAGTTCTAATGTTAATACAGATATTTGTATTAAATTATAGACTTTCATTATTTAATTATTCAATGTTTTAATACATTATTTCTACTCCAATCACAATATTGTTAAAACATACATAATAATCAGGGGTGGGTTCTAAAATATTTTACTACTAGTTCTGGGGCATGGCTTATTTTGTGCGCATGGTTTGATGGTCATGTGACAATTCTTTAGGATTTAGCAGAGGTACTAGTCTACTAGGCTTTTAACTGGTTGCAGAGCGGTACCAGTCTACCCATTTGTTTTTGGAGGCACTGGACTTCTCATTTGTTTTTGGAGGCACCGATCTACTCATTTGTTTTTGGAGGCATTGGTCTACTCATTTGTTTTTGGAGTCACTGGTCTACCACCACACAGCCTTTTAACACTCCTTTTTAAAACTCTTAAAATAGAGTTTTTCCTCTTGATTTATTTCATCAGTCATTTATTTTTGTTATTGTCTCCTTTTTGTCATCTTGTTTTCTTTGCGATTTAATCTGTTCTGCTTTTTCATGTGCTCTTTCAGTTGGCTCCTCCTTTTCCTGGGTGTCTTGATCACTCATTGTCCTTTGTACAATATTTCCCAGATTTTCATCCATGCCATGTATTAAGCTCTTTATCTCCTTGTGCTTTCGTATCAGAATGTCCTTAATGTTTTGAAACATTGAGACCATTTCTTCCCAAATTCCATTTATTTACTCCTGATGTAGCATCTCGTCTTGTTTTAATAAGTCTCGCTCTTGTCCAGTAATCCAAAAACCATGTAATCAAACCTAAAGTCAGTCACCAAAATGAATTCAATATTCACAATTTTTGAATTCCATTGTTAATCAATCTGTTCCTTTAGATAATCCCAAAAGCTATTCAGAACCTCCTTAAATCCTCTTTATACATTCAATCTTGTATCATAGCATTCAGGGGTCTCTTTAATGAAAAAATCTTCCTTATTCTCATATTTAAACCTCCAGCAGACTTGACGTAGGTGCATAAAACTTATCTTTGTCAAAATTTTCCAGGATTTAAGAATATGTTATATTTTCCTTTAAACAGTAGATGGCACTCTCAGTTTAGATTTCCATGTTAATGAGTTTAATAAGTCAAAATATAGAAAGAATGTTAGTTTTTTAGGTAAATGGTTGTAGTATTTTAAAATGACTTTCCAGAACAATGCCTGCTCAGTTTAAAAGTGTAATTTTCTGTATATTTAACAGTTTTTTTTGCTATTCTCCCCTTAATTCTTCTTTCAATTTTGAAGTTTTTCTCAAAGTGTTTAGTTATTGTTTTAGCAAGTAGTTGTGAGCTTGGATTATTTCCTTTCGGGGTTAGGTTCTAAACAAGAAAGTCTCCTACTCCTTGTGTCTTATCTCACTGCAACATCAGCCGGAAGTCACATAAATCTCCATATACAATATGGAACTCAGATCTGATCTTCTAGGAAGCTGTATGGAAGGTCATTGATATCTTGATAGGTGAGAAGAAGGAAATCTCTGGCCTCTGGAACAAACTGGATAGCTTGTAAAAAAAAAAAAAGATTTCCTATCAAATCCTATTGTAATCCATATTCACCCAATGGAAACAAATTGGATGTGACTTAGGAAAATCAGCCTCACAATGTCCGTATTGCAAGATTTATATTTACTCAAATGTAATTCTTCCCATTTTTCACTTAGGTTGAGCCAAAGGAGAGAAATGTAGGTCAGGAAGGAGATGTGTAACAAATCTCCTAACTCCGATGTAGTTAGGAGAGTAAATTTTCTAGTACATTGACTCAGTTTTGAGGAGAGGTGAAAATATTCAAGTCTTTATTTTACTTAGTCTAAAATAAATCTTCCCTTTCTCCTCTGTACCCCCAGGAAAACAAGAACAAACCATATCTGGTTTCAGTTTGAGAAGATAGAGCTGAGGCCATAGCTAAAAATCAACTGAATGTTTGGGGAAAAAATATTGGATATAATTTAAATTTTAATGAATGGGAAGAGGCATGGAATAAAAATTATAAGTTGACTAGAGCTGCATCATTCAAGGAGAAGCACTATAAAATGTTCCACAGGTGGTACCTAGCACCTGCTAGTCTAGCAAAGATGTTCCCTAACATTTCCACAAATTGCTGGAAATGCGACCACGGTCAGGGCACCTTCTTTCACATGTGGTGGATGTGCCCTGAAGCAAAAAAACATTGGACCAGAATTGGGAGATGGTTATAAGACATAATTAAAGAAGAAGTAGAGCTGATACCAGAATTATTTCTCCTGGGAATAGTGAAGAAGAGATTTGGAAAGATAAAGACCCACTTAATGATACATATAACTACAGCTGCTAGGTTGGCTTATGCCCAATACTGGAAGGAGAAAACCTTGCCACCAGAAGAATTTATACTTAGGAAGGTACTAGAGTGTGCAGAGATGAGTAAATTAACCCATGAAATAAATAATGATGAAAACTCAGAATACTATACTATACTATATTATAGTATAGTATACTATAATATATAGTATAATACTATACTATACTGAAGGGTAATGTTCCCTCTTCAAAGAATTTATTTCCATTTTCTCTTTTTGTATATAGAATATTACATTGAAACCCTTTTGTTTTTAGGAGTCCAATCTCAAGTACAGTTGGTGGAGTCTGGAGGGGATGTGAGAAGACCTGGAGGCTCCCTCAGTCTCTCCTGCCAAGCTTCTGGATTCATCTACAGCATCCACTGGGTGCTCTGGCTGAGACAATATCCAGAAAAAAGTCTGGAATGGGTGGCCATAATAGATCCAAGTTCATCTCCCTCCATTTACTAGTCAGACAAAGTGAAAGGACGTTTCACCATCTCCAGGGACAATGCCAAAAGCCAGCTGCATTTGCAAATGAACAACCTCAAAACTGAAGACACAGCACAGTATTTCTGGACAAATGCACAGTGAAAGGAAGGGGATCTAAAACCATCAGGGAAAAAAAAAACAACAACACCAATTCAACATGTTTTTTCAAAGCAGCTCTGAAACTTGACCCTGCCTCAGATCCTAGATCAGTCAATGAGGATTGATCACATTCTGTTGAGTTCTTTAGTTATCATTTGTTTTAGGTAGCCACCAGCGGACACATCGTGGATAGCCCAGAACTTTTTAGATGTCAAGGTTGTCTTCAAACACAATGGATGAACATCATCATCCAATGAGAGAGTTTGCTTGAACAAAATGAAAAACGATGAACATAGAGGAAAATTCCATTTTTTACCTTCCCTATTTTACAAAATGATTTGGCTTCAGAAAATCCTGGAATGGAAATTAGTCCCTTAGTATCATGGCACAAGGATAGAAATGAAATTTAGGGATAATCCTTCTAAATATTCAAGACTTTTCAGTTTTTCTTTGAAGATGTTTTGCTTCTCATCCAAGAAGCTTCTTCAGATCTGACTGGATGGTGGGCAACGGAAGGATTTATACTCCTTGCAGACAGCTGTACATTTTCATCCTTTTAGCGAGTTTTTAAGGTCACCTGAGAAGTTTACCTGTGTCGTCAGGGTCTCATGAGTGGCGCAAATGGGGGTGGACCCTGATGGGTTGATTACTGTGTGAGATACACAGTGAGGGGAAGTGAGGGGAGACTCTAGAAAGAGTGCAGAGAAGAGCAACAAAGAAGATTAGGGAACTGGAGGCTAAAACATATGAAGAACAGTTGCAGGAACTGGGTCTGTCTAGTTTAATGAAAAGAAGGACTAGGGGAGACATGATAGCAATGTTCCAATATCTCAGAGGTTGCCACAAAGAAGAGGGAGTCAAATTATTCTTCAAAGAACCTGAGAATAGAACAAGTAGCAATGGGTGGAAACTAATCAAGGAGAGAAGCAACTTTGAACTAAGGAGAAATTTCCTGACATGTAGAACAATTAATCAGTGGAACAACTTGCCTCCAGAAGTTGTAAATGCTCCAACACTAGAAATTTTAAAGAAGCTGTTGGATAACCATTTGTCTGAAGTGGCGTAGGGTTTCCTGCCTGGGAAGGGGGTTGGACTAGAAGACCTCCAAGGTCCCTTCCAACTCTGTTATTCTGTTATTCTGTTCTGAATTCTGATTCTGAAACCTTCCTTTCTTCAGAGCAGCTCTTCAACTTGTTTTAACCCAAAACAATGGATTTGTGAAGGAGGATTCATCAAAATCGAGAGAGAATTTTGGACTCTTTTTTCTGGGAAACCAATTAGAGAGTTTGTTGGAAGAAAATGAAAAGTTTTTTTTAAAAAAAATTGCTTGAAAATTCCAGTTTTACCTTCGCTATTTATAATGTGGAATGATTTTAGAAACAAACTGGAATTAAAAATAGTCCGTTACTATCATAGTAGAAAGCAGGAACTGAAACTATAATCGGATAATCTTTCTAAATATCCAAACTGCCATTTAGATATTGAGGAAATATTAAGGAAGATGTTTCCCCCTCCTCACTTTGGACACAAGGGGGCAGTGTTGACACATGAAACTCCTTGGCCTCTCACTGGATGGGGGTTGGGATAGGGAATAAAACAAGAGTTATTAGATATGGTCTCATTACTGAGACATTATTTTTTATTATTATTTATTCCATAATAGTTCCCTGAAAGCTCTCAGGGAAATTTCACATGTTAGGAGGTTATAATGCTCACCATGAAGCTCAGAATTTTTGATAAAATGATAAATCATCGGTGTTTGTATCCAGAGGAAGTTTCTAGAATGTATAAAGGTCAAATTGTCTTACAAATTTGTGCCTCATCATTTGGTTTGCACTCATTTATTGTTGGCTTATTCAAGGGGACATACTAAGGGGATAAAATGTGTGTGTGTGTGTGGGGGGGGGGGGAACCTTCTGAATTCAGATGTGATCTTCTTTTCAAGTTCTATCTCAAAATACCTCCTTCCAAAACTTTGATTGCATATTCTTCACCTGTCTCTTTGAATCATTTCTGAGAATTTCTGAAAGTTAGCAAGTCTTTGTTTTCCTGCTGTTTCTCCAAGGGATTTATAGTTTAAAGAAAACGAATCTGCCTTCACTTTTATTAAGAGTGGCATGTTATGCGAAAATCAGCCATATAAACTGTGAGATCAATGCACTGAAGGACCCCTTTATCCCAAGCGATATGCAAATCAAGTCACAATTTCCCCTTTAAAGGAGCCGCTTGGTTTCCCTCTTCAAGCTATACCCACCCACACAAAGTTTCTGCACTTTCCTGAATTCTTTCCTCTCAATTCCCTCCATTCATTACAGGGAGCGAAAATGATCCCATGGCTGAATTTGGTGCCCTTGTTAGTGTTCCTTCAAGGTATTTTTTCCCTCTTTAAAGAATCTCCTTCCATATTCTCTTTTTGTAAATAGAAGGTTTCACTGAAACCCTTTTATTTTTAGGAGTCCAGTCTCAAGTCCAGTTGGTGGAATCTGGAGGGGATGTGAGAAGTCCTGGGGAGTCCCTCCGTCTCTCCTGCCAAGCCTCTGGATTCACCTTCAGCAGCTATGCCATGAGCTGGGTGAGACAGGCTCCAGGGAAAGGCCTGGAATGGGTGGCCTACATAAGCACACAATCAACTCCAATTTACTACTCAGACAAAGTCAAGGGACGCTTCACCATCTCCAGGGACGATGCCAAAAGCCAGCTGCATCTGCAAATGAACAGCCTCAAACCTGAAGACACAGCTGTCTATTACTGTGCAAGACACAGTGAGAGGAAGTGAATCTGATGCCAAGCAAAAACCTTCTCTTCCTCTGAGCAGAGTTCCAAACTGAATGAGAAAATTGAATTTGTGTATTTAATGTGTAAAGAGGGAAGATAAATCTCCGTATACAATATGGAACCTCATATCTGACCTTCTAAGAAGCAGTGTGGAAGATGGTTGACATTTCCATAGGTGAGAAGAAGGAACTCTCCAGGGTGTGGAACCAACTGGGTAGCTTGTAAAATGAGCCTTCTTGTCTAATCCTAATGTAATCCACACTCAGTCAATGGAAACAAATCATTGGTGTTGAACAAGAGAATGATTATCCTAGAAAACGATTACAAAAGTGGTACAGAACAGATTTTGATAAATGAAGTAGCAATAGCAGTAGATATTATGTAGCACTTCATGGAATTTACACACCTCTCTGAGCACATTGGAGAGCCAGCCTATTGCCTCCAACAATCTGGGTCCTCACTTTACCAAACTCAGAAGGATGGAAGACTAGGTCAACTTTGCACGAGTCAGGATCGAACTCCTGGCACTGGGCAGAGTAAGAGTGCAATGCTGCATTCTAACTATTGCACCACCAGCAAAATACCCATGCAACCCTCACTGCATTGAGTAACATAAAACCGGTCTGATTTAGCAGCATATGTGCTTTGCCAAATATAGAGGAAGCTTAATTATTTGTAGAATATAAAATTATTTATTTGTAGAAATAATTAATTTTTATTATATGAATATCTTCTCTGTCTATCTTTTCTGTCATTCCAACTCTGATTTATTCATTTATTCATCAAATTTATCAAATTTAACAATTGTCCCTCATCAAGCATTGGGGATTTGGGGTCCTTTTCAAAAAGTCATGGAAAGGGGAGAAAATGTGGAGGGCTTCTATTGAATATAGATGGGATCTTCCCTTCATGTTCTCTTTCCAATGTAGTCCTTCCAGAAAGTATAATTGCATGTTCCTTCCCTCTCCCTTTCAATCACTTTGGGGAAGCAGTGAAATATTGCAAGTCTTTATTTTAATTGCTCAAATATAAACTTGCCATTTCCGCTATGAATTTACAGTAAAAGAAAAAAAAAGAGAGTCTACTTTCACTTTTATTAAGACTGAAATGTTAAGTGAAAGTCTCCCGTGTAAAGAGTGTAAAAGGAAAACTGAGAGATGAATGCATCGAGTAGCCCTTTTATCTGAAGCGATATGTAAAGGAAGCAAAATTTCCCCTTTAAAGGAGCCACTTCATTTTTCTATTCAGGCTACACCCACCCACACAAAGTTTCTGCACTTTCCTGAATTCTTTCCTGTCAATTCCCTCCATTCATTACAGAGAGCGAAAATGATCCCATGGCTGAATTTGGTGCCCCTGTTAGTGTTCCTTCAAGGTATTTTTCCCCTCTTAAAAGAATTTACATCCATATTCTCTTTTTGTATATAGAAGGTTTCATTGAAACGCTTTTGTTTTTAGGCGTCCAGTCTCAAGGACAATTGGTGGAGTTTGGAGGAGATGTGAGAAGACCTGGGGAGTCCCTCCGTCTCTCCTGCCAAGCCTCTGGATTCACCTTCAGCAGCTTCTGGATGCACTGGGTGAGACAGGCTCCAGGGAAAGGCCTGGAATGGGTGGCCTACATACGTATAGGATCATCTCCTTCCACTTACTACTCTGACAAAGTGAAGGGCCGCTTTACCATCTCCAGGGACGATGCCAAAAGCCAGCTGTATCTGCAAATGAACAATCTGAAATCAGATGACACAGCTGTCTATCACTGTACAAGAGACACAGTGAGAGGAAGTGAATCTGATGCCAAGCAAAAACCTTCTCTTCTTCTGAGCGACTATCCAAATTCAATCAGAAAGTTGATTTGGCATATTTAAAGAGAAAAGTGGAATATAAATCTTTTTTCCCCAATTTTTTTATTTTATTTTACAATATATCCATATCAATGCATGAACAATGTGGCATCTGGGTATCATACATTTTAGTAGTACTACATTTGTTACTATTTAGTAACAAATAGTGCTATTCATCATATTTGTTACATTCCTCAAGTTTATGTATTTCTAGTATTAATAAACATATTTGTATTAAATTATAGACTTTCATTATTTAATTATTCAATGTTTTAAATTGTTATTTCTATGCCAGTCACCATATTGTTTAAACATGCATAATAATCAGGGGAATAATCCTTATTCTCATATTTAAATCTCCAGCAGACTTGACGTAGGTGCATAAAACGTATCTTTGTCAAAATTTTCCAGGATTTAAGAATATGTTATAGTTTCCTTTCAACAGCACATGGCACTCTCAGTTTAGATTTCAATGTTAATGAGTTTAATAAGTCAAAATATAGAAACAATGTTAGTTTTTTAGGTAAATGGTTGTAGTATTTTTAAAATGACTTTTCAGAACAATGCCTGCTCAGTTTAAAAGTCTAATTTTCTGTATATTTAACAGGTTTTTTTTTTTTTTGCTTTTCTCCCCTTAATTCTTTTTTCAGTTGTGAAGTTTTTCTCAAAGTGTTTAGTTATTGTTTTAGCAAATATTTGTGAGCCTGGTTTATTTCCTTTCTGGGTTAGGTTTTAAACAAGAAAGAGTCCTACTCCTTGTGTCCTATCTCACTGCAACTTCAGCCGGAAGTCACATAAATCTCCATATACAATATGGAACTCAGTTCTGATCTTCTAGGAAGTTTTGTGGAAGGTCATTGATATCTTGATAGATGAGAAGAAGGAAATCTCTGGTCTGTGGAACAAACTGGGTAGCTTGTAAAAAAAAAAAAAGATTTCCTATCAAATCCTATTGTAATCCATATTCACCCAATGGAAACAAATTGCATGTGACTTAGGAAAATCAGCCTCACAATGTCCGTATTGCAAGATTTATATTTACTCAAATGTAATTCTTCCCATTTTTCACTTAGGTTGAGCCAAAGGAGAGAAATGTAGGTCAGGAAGGAGATGTGTAACAAATCTCCTAACTCCGATGTAGTTAGGAGAGTAAATTTTCTAGTACATTGACTCAGTTTTGAGGAGAGGTGAAAATATTCAAGTCTTTATTTTACTTAGTCTAAAATAAATCTTCCCTTTCTCCTCTGTACCCCCAGGAAAACAAGAACAAACCATATCTGGTTTCAGTTTGAGAAGATAGAGCTGAGGCCATAGCTAAAAATCAACTGAGTGTTTGGGGAAAAAATATTGGATATAATTTAAATTTTAATGAATGGGAAGAGGCATGGAATAAAAATTATAAGTTGACTAGAGCTGCATCATTCAAGGAGAAGCACTATAAAATGTTCCACAGGTGGTACCTAGCACCTGCTAGTCTAGCAAAGATGTTCCCTAACATTTCCACAAATTGCTGGAAATGCGACCACGGTCAGGGCACCTTCTTTCACATGTGGTGGATGTGCCCTGAAGCAAAAAAACAATGGACCAGAATTGGGAGATGGTTATAAGACATAATTAAAGAAGAAGTAGAGCTGATACCAGAATTATTTCTCCTGGGAATAGTGAAGAAGAGATTTGGAAAGATAAAGACCCACTTAATGATACATATAACTACAGCTGCTAGGTTGGCTTATGCCCAATACTGGAAGGAGAAAACCTTGCCACCAGAAGAATTTATACTTAGGAAGGTACTAGAGTGTGCAGAGATGAGTAAATTAACCCATGAAATAAATAATGATGAAAACTCAGAATACTATACTATACTATATTATAGTATAGTATACTATAATATATAGTATAATACTATACTATACTGAAGGGTAATGTTCCCTCTTCAAAGAATTTATTTCCATTTTCTCTTTTTGTAAATAGAATATTACATTGAAACCCTTTTGTTTTTAGGAGTCCAATCTCAAGTACAGTTGGTGGAGTCTGGAGGGGATGTGAGAAGACCTGGAGGGTCCCTCAGTCTCTCCTGCCAAGCCTCTGGATTCATCTACAGCAGCCACTGGGTGCTCTGGCTGAGACAATATCCAGAAAAAAGTCTGGAATGGGTGGCCATAATAGATCCAAGTTCATCTCCCTCCATTTACTAGTCAGACAAAGTGAAATGACGTTTCACCATCTCCAGGGAAAATGCCAAAAGCCAGCTGCATCTGCAAATGAACAACCTCAAAACTGAAGACACAGCACGGTATTACTGTAAAAATACACAGTGAAAGGAAGTGGATCTAAAACCTTCAGGGAAAAAACAACAACAAAAACAATCCAACATGTTTTTTCAAAGCAGCTCTGAAACTTGACCCTGCCTCAGATCCTAGATCAGTCAATGAGGATTGGTCAAATTTTATTTAGTTCTTTAGGTATCTTTTGTTTTCGGTAGCTACCAGCCGACACATCGTGGATAGCCCAGAACGTATTAGATGTCAAGGTCGTCTTCAAACACAATGGATGAACATCAATCATCCAATGAGAGAGTTTGCTGGAACAAAATGAAAAATGATGAACCTAGTAGGAAAATTCCATTTTTTTACCTTCCCTGTTTTACAAAATGATTTGGCTTCAGAAAATCCTGGAATGGAAATTAGTCCTTTAGTATCATGGCACAAGGATAGAAATGAAACTTAGGGATAATCCTTCTAAATATTCAACCTGCCAAATACATATTTTGGAAATATCTCCTCTGAAAGAATTACCTTGGAGAAGTAGAAAGATCCCTCCTCATTTTGACACTAGGAGGCAGTGTTGTCTCATGAGATTCCATGGCCGATGCACCCACTAGGGATGAGGTAGGGGATAAAACAAATGTCAGCGTTCTAGAAAGCCCCAATTCCAATTAAAAACTCTGAGGCAAGCATTTCATGAACTTCCATTTATTAGAATAGGTATATCTGGCACATCTGGGAAAACCCGAATCAGAGAGTTCTGGGTTTTCCCTCACTAAATCAAAAACCCCAAATCCAGCCCCCCCCCCGCATCCATCAATCTGTCACATGGCCCAATCATCATCCGTCCCAACTTGAGCCATCACTGCAACCACTCCTCCTCTAGATGCAGAGACACCATGACCTTGACCGAAGGGAAGAATGCTATTATGTCTAACCACACTCACTCTCCTGAATTCCCACCTCCTACTTTCCCGGGCACAAGAAGTCGGCAGCGTGGAAGCTTCTGATGTTAATATGGCTTCCAAAGCTGACAGCAAATATCAGTAGCAATATAACAACTACTTCACAAACACATGGCACCACAGAGGAGAACCAACCCATCACGACAAGATTCAGCAGTCCATTTGACAAGGATCACTCTTTTGAAGACAGAAAAGCCCATATTCTGAACAGAGAGAATAGCTGGTTTGAAAGAGGAGGTCAAAGAGGCCCTCTACATTTAGATTGAACAGCTCTCTCTCACTGAGGGGGGTGGGTGGGAAGGATGGAATACCAGACCACCTATCTCCTGTTTACAACGTAGTCCTTGTAGCAGTTCGAAGAAGGTTCCACACCCCTTTGCATTATTTAGGTGAGCCTGAGGCACAGATAAACCTCAGAAAGAGTGCTAACAACCAGATGATTGCAAGGATCAATAAATCCTTCCGTCCTCCACCATTTGATCAGAACTGAAGAAGATTCTTGGATGAGAATCCCAAAGCTGTTTTTTTCAAGATTTCCTGGTTTTTCTTTGAAGATGTTTCACTTCTCATTCCAGAAGCTTCTTCAGCTCTGACTGGATGGTGGGCAACGGAAGGATTTATCCTCCTTGAAGACAGCTGGACATTTGCATCCTTTTAGCCAATCGTTAAGGTCACCTGAGAGGTTTACCTGTGTCATTAGGGTCCCATGAGTGGTGCAAATGGGGGTGGACCCTGATGGGTTTATTACTGTGTGAGATACATAGTGAGGGGAAGTGAGGGGAGACTCTAGAAAGAGTGCAGAGAAGAGCAACAAAGAAGATTAGGGAACTGGAGGCTAAAACATATGAAGAACAGTTGCAGGAACTGGGTATGTCTAGTTTAATGAAAAGAAGGACTAGAGGTGACATGATAGCAGTGTTCCAATATCTCAGGGGTTGTCACAAAGAAGAGGGAGTCAAATTATTCTTCAAAGCATCTGAGGGTAGAACAAGAAGCAATGGGTGGAAACTAATCAAGGAGAGAAGCAACTTTGAACTAAGGAGAAATTTCCTGACATGTAGAACAATTAATCAGTGGAACAACTTGCCTCCAGAAGTTGTAAATGCTCCAACACTGGAAATTTTTAAGAAGCTGTTGGATAACCATTTGTCTGAAGTGGCTTAGGGTTTCCTGCCTGGGAAGGGGGTTGGACTAGAAGACCTCCAAGGTCCCTTCCAACTCTGTTTTTCTGTTATTCTGTTCTGAATTCTGATTCTGAAGCCATGCAAGGACCTTCCTTTCTTCAGAGCAGCCCTTCAACTTGTTTCAGCCCAAAACAATGGATTCATGAAGGAGGATTCATCAAAATCCAGAGAGAATTTTGGACTCTTTTGTTCTGGGAAACCAATTAGAGAGTTTGTTGGAAGAAAATGAAAAGGTTTTTTTTAAAAAAAATTGCTTGAAAATTCCAGTTTTACCTTCGCTGTTTATAATGTGGAATGATTTTAGAAACAAACTGGAATTAAAAATAGTCCGTTACTATCATAGTAGAAAGCAGGAACTGAAAGTATAATCGGATAATCTTTCTAAATATCCAAACGGCCATATAGATATTGAGGAAATATTAAGGAAGATGTGTCTCCCTCCTCACTTTGGACACGAGGGGGCAGTGTTGTCACATGAAACTCCATGGCCTCTGCACTGGGTGGGGGATGGGATAGGGAATAAAACAAGTGTCATTAGATATGGTCTCTTTACTCAGACATGTTTTTCTTATTATTTTTTCCATAATAGTTCACTGAAAGCTCTCAGGGAAATTTCACATGTTAGGAGATTATAATCCTCACCACAAAGCTCAGAATTTTTGATAAAATGTTAAATCATCGATGTTTGTATCCAGAGGAATTTTCTAGAATGTATAAAGGTCAAATTGTCTTACAAATTTGTGCCTCATCATTTGGTTTGCACTCATTTATTGTTGGCTTATTCAAGGGGACATACTAAGGGGATAAAATGTGTGTGTGTGTGTGTGGGGGGGGGAACCTTCTGAATTCAGATGTGATCTTCTTTTCAAGTTCTATCTCAAAATATCTCCTTCCAAAACTTTGATTGCATATTCTTCACCTGTCTCTTTGAATCATTTCTGAGAATTTCTGAAAGTTAGCAAGTCTTTGTTTTCCTGCTGTTTCTCCAAGGGATTTATAGTTTAAAGAAAACGAATCTGCCTTCACTTTTATTAAGAGTGGCATGTTATGCGAAAATCAGCCATATAAACTGTGAGATCAATGCACTGAAGGACCCCTTTATCCCAAGCGATATGCAAATCAAGTCACAATTTCCCCTTTAAAGGAGCCGCTTGGTTTCCCTCTTCAAGCTATACCCACTCACACAAAGTTTCTGCACTTTCCTGAATTCTTTCCTCTCAATTCCCTCCATTCATTACAGGGAGCGAAAATGATCCCATGGCTGAATTTGGTGCCCTTGTTAGTGTTCCTTCAAGGTATTTTTTCCCTCTTTAAAGAATCTCCTTCCATATTCTCTTTTTGTAAATAGAAGATTTCATTGAAACATTTTTGTTTTTAGGAGTCCAGTCTGAAGTACAATTGGTGGAGTCTGGAGGGGATGTGAGAAGACCTGGGGAGCCCCTCCGGCTCTCCTGCCTAGCCTCTGGATTCTCCTTCAGCAGCTATGGCATGAACTGGGTGAGACAGGCTCCAGGGAAAGGCCTGGAATGGATGACCTACATAGGTACAGGCTCATCTCCTTCCACTTACTACTCAGACAAAGTCAAGGGACGCTTCACCATCTCCAGGGATGATGCCAAAAGCCAACTGTATCTGCAAATGAACAGCCTCAAAGTTGAAGACACGGCAATCTATTACTGTGCAAGAGACACAGTGAGAGGAAGTGAATCTGATGCCAAGCAAAAACCTTCTCTTCCTCTGAGCAGCTTTCCAAATTGAATGAGAAGCTTGCATTTGTGTATTTAAAGTGCAAAGCGGAAGATACATCTCCGTATACAATATGGAATCTCAGATCTGACCTTCTAAGAAGCAGTGTGGAAGATGGTTAACATTTCCATAGGTGAGAAAAAGGAACTCTCCAGGCTGGGTAGTTGGTCAAAAGATCCTTCTAATCTAATCCTAATGTAATCCACACTCACCCAATGGAAACAAATCATTGGTGTTGAACAAGAGAATGATTATCCTAGAAAACGATTACAAAAGTGGTACAGAAGAGATTATTGATACATGAAGTAGCAATAGCAGTAGAATTTATATAGCACTTCATGGAATTTACAGACCTCTCTGAGCACTTTGGAGAGCCAGCCTATTGCCCCAAACAATCTGGGCCTTCACTTTACCAACCTCGGAAGGAATAAAGACTAGGTTAACTTTGAGCCTGTCAGGATCAAACTCCTGGCAGTGGGCAGAGTCAGCCTGCAATGCTGCATTCTAACCACTGCACCACCAGGGAAATGCCCATGCAACCGTCACTGCATAGAGGAACATAAGACATGTCTGACTTAGCAGCAGATGTGCTTTGCGAAATATAGAGGAAAATAAATTATTTGCAGAATATAAAGTTATTTATTTGTAGAAATAATTTTTTTTTCTAGATGAATATCTTCTCAGTCTTTCTTTTCTCTCATTCCAACTCTGATTTTCCAATTGTGCCTCATCAAGCATTGGGGTTTTGGGGTCCTTTTCAAAAAGCCATGGTAAGGGGAGAAAATGTGAAGGGCTTTTACTGAACATAGATGTGCTCTTCCCTTCATGTTCTCTCTCCTTCCCTCTCACTTTCAATCCCTTTCGGGAAGCAGTGAAATTTTGCAAGTCTTTCTTTCATTATTCCATATAAACCTGCCATTTCCGCTATAAATTTACAGTAAAAAATATCGAAAGAGACTGCCTTCACTTTTATTAAGACTGGAATCTTTTGTGAAAGTCCCCCATACATGGAGACTAGAAGGAAAAATGTGAGGTGAATGCACTGAGGGGAACTTTTATCTGAAGCGATATGTAAATGAAGGCAACATTTCCCCTTTAAAGGATCCACTTGATTTCTCTCTTCATTCTACACCCACCCACACAAAGTTTATTCCCTTTCCTGAATTCTTTCCTCTCAATTCCCTCCATTCATTACAGGGAGCGAAAATGATCCCATGGCTGAATTTGGCATCCTTGTTGATGCTCCTTCAAGGTAGTTTTTTCTCTCGGTAAAGAATTAACTTCATTTTTTTCTTTTTCTATATAGAAGATTTGATTGAAACATTTTTTTTTTTAGTAGTCCAGTCTCAAGTCCAGTTGGTGGAGTCTGGAGGGGATGTGAGAAGACCTCAAGAGTCCCTCCGGCTCTCCTGCCAAGCCTCTGGATTCACCTTCAGCAGCTATCCCATGAGCTGGGTGAGACAGGTTCCAGGAAAAGGCCTGGAATGGGTGGCCTACATTGGTACATCCTCATCTCCAACTTGGTATTCAGACAAAGTCAAGGGATGCTTCACCATCTCCAGGGATGATGCCAAAAGCCAGCTGCATCTGCAAATGAACAGCCTCCAACTGGAGGACACGGCAGTCTATTACTGTGCAGGACACAGTGAGAGGAAGTGAATCTGATGCCAAACAAAAACCTTCTCTTCCTCTGAGCAGATTTCCAAATTGAATGAGAAAGTTGAGTTTGTGTGTTGAAAGTGAGAAGCGGAAGATAAATCTCCATTTACAATATGGAACCTCAGATCTGACCTTGTAAGAAACAGTGTGGAAGATGATTGACATTTCCATAGGTGAGAAGAAGGAACTCTCCAGGATGTGGAACAAACCCTTCCTATCTAATCCTAATGTAATCCACACTCACCCAATGGAAACAAATCGTTCAACTGTGGAACAAGCTGCATCTCCAGGGACAATGCCAGAATATTCAGATCCTAATAAGTTCAAAAATTCCATGTATCCAGGCAGCCCTTTCAGTATTGCTCCAAGGGCAATTACTATTGGTTCAACCATTGATTTCTTCCTCCATAATTGCTTAACTTCAATTTGCAGATCAAGATAGTTTTTCCTAGCTATTTCTCCTGAATTTATGCATCACCTGGTATTGCAATATTAATGAACCAGACTTCCCCCCCATCCACAATTGTGATATCAGGCACGTTGTGGACCAGAAATCTCTCTGTACTGCTATTATTTAAATTTTTTATCCATCTTAATGAATCAACTCTCGGCAACGAATAACTGATCAAGCCACCAAACAATAGCAACCCCAAATAAGCAATATAGAAAATGAATTCAACCGCTGAATTAAATCCCAATCTAATAACCGAGGAAGATCCCAAAGGCTTCATCAATTCTTTCTCTCTTGTGTCTTTTCTTTGATTCAACTCAAATTGTCTTCCAAATTGGTGCCTCATCATTTGGTTTGCACTCTTTTTGGGGGTTTATTCAAGGGGACACACTAAAGGGAGAAAATCTGGTGGGGAAAAACCCCTCCTGAATTCAGATGTGATCTTCTTTTCAAGTTCTATCTCAAAATCTCTCCTTCCAAAACTTTTATTGCATGTTCCTCACCTGTCAAAGAGGCCATCAACATTTAGACTGAACCGGTCTCTCTCAACAGGGGGTTGGGAGGGGGGTAGGGAGGGATGGAATACCACACCACCTATCTCCTGTTTACAACGTAGTCCTTGTAGCAGTTCGAAGAAGGTTCCACACCCATTTGCATTATTCAGGTGAGCCTGAGATACAGACAGACCTCCAAATAGCCTCAGCAACTCTCAGAAAGAGTGCTAACAACGAATAAAACAAGAGTTATTAGATTTGGTCTCATTACTGATACATTATTTTTTATTATTATTTATTCCATAACAGATCACTGAAAGCTCTCAGGGGAATTTCACATGTCAGGAGGTTAAAATCCTCACCATGAAGCTCAGAATTTTTGATAAAATGATAAATTATTGTTGTTTGTATCCAGAGGAAGTTTCTAGAATGTATAAAGGTCAAATTGCCTTAAAAATTGGTGACTCATCTTTCGGTTTGCATTCACTTATTGTAGGTTTATTGAAGGGCACATAGTAAGGAGAGAAAATGTGTGTGTGTGGGAAAAAACTCCTCAATTTAGATGTGATATCTTCATGTTCTATCTCAAAATATCTCCTTCCAAAACTTTTATTGCATATTCTTCAGCTGTCTCTTTGAATCATTTCTGAGAATATCTCAAATTTAGCAAGTCTTCGTTTTCCTGCTGCTTCTCCAAAGACTTTATAGTTTAAAGAAAAGGAGTCTGCCTTCACTTTTATTAAGAGTTTCATGTTATGTGAAAATCAGCCATATAAACTGTGAGATCAATGCACTGAAGGACCCCTTTATCCCAAGCGATATGCAAATCAAGGCACAATTTCCCCTTTAAAGGAGCTGCTTGGTTTCCCTCTTCAGGCTACACCCAATAACACAAAGTTTCTGCACTTTCCTGAATTCTTTCCTCTCAATTCTCTCCATTCATTACAGGGGGTGAAAATGATCCCATGGCTGAATTTGGTGTCCTTGTTAGTCTTCCTTCAAGGTGCTTTTCCCTCTTTAAAGAATTTCCTTCCATATTCTCTTTTTTGTAAATAGAAGGTTTCATTGAAATGCTTTTGTTTTTAGGAGTCCAGTCTCAAGTACAATTGGTGGAGTCTGGTGGGGATGTGAGAAGACCTGGGGAGTCCATCCGTCTCTCCTGCCAAGCCTCTGGATTCAACATTAGCAGCTATGGAATGAGCTGGGCGAGACAGGCTCCAGGGAAAGGCCTTGAATGCGTGGCCTACATAGGTACAGAATCATCTCCTTCCACTTACTACCCAGACAAAGTCAGGGGACGCTTCACCATCTCCAGGGATGATGCCAAAAGCCAGATGTATCTGCAAATGAACAGCCTCAAAGTTGAAGACACGGCAGTCTATTACTGTGCAAGACACAGTGAGAGGAAGTGAATCTGATGCCAAGCAAAAACCTTCTCTTCCTCTGAGCAGAGTTCCAAATTGAATGAGAAACTTGCATTTGTGTATTTAAAGTGCAAAACAGAAGGTAAATCTCCATATACAATATGGAACCTCAGATCTGACCTTCTAAGAAGCAGTGTGGAAGATGGTTGACATTTCCATAGGTGAGAAGAAGGAACTCTCCAGGCTGGGTAGTTTGTAAAAAGATCCTTCTAATGTAATCTTAATGTAATCCACACTCAGTCAATGGAAACAAATCATTGGTGATGAACAACAGAATGATTATCCTAGAAAATGTCTACAAAAGTGGTACAGAACAGATTATTGATACATGAAATAGCAATAGTAGTAGAACTTATATAGCACTTCATGGAATTTACAGACCTCTCTGAGCACTTTGGAGAGCCAGCCTATTGCCCCCAATAATCCGGGTCTTCACTTTACCAACCTTGGAAGGATGAAAGACTAGGTTAACTTTGAACCAGTCAGGATCAAACTCCTGGCACTGGGCAGAGTAAGAGTGCAATGCTGCATTCTAACCACTGCACCACCAGGGAAATGCCCATGCAACCCTCACTGCATAGAGGACGATAAGCCATGTCTGACTTAGCAGCAGATGTGATTTGCGAAATATAGAGGAAAGTAAATTATTTGTAGAATATAAAGTTATTTATTTGTAGAAATAATTAGTTTGTATTATATGAATATCTTCCCCGTCTATCTTTTCTCTCATTGCAACTCTGACTGACCAATTGTGCCTCATCAAGTATTGGGGTTTTTGGGGTCCTTTTCAAAAGGTCATGGTAAGGGGAGAAAATGTGGAAGGCTTCTACTGAATATAGATGTGCTCTTCCCTTCGTGTTCTCTCTCCAGGGTAGCCCTCCGAAAAATACAATTGCATGTTCCTTCCCTCTTCCTTTGAATCACTCTTGAGAAATGGTGAAATTTTGCAAGTCTTTTTTTTTAATTACTCTAATATAAACCTTCTATTTCTACTATGAATTTACCGAATATATAAAAGAATGAGTCTGCCTTCACTTTATCAAGACTGGAATCTTTTGTGAAAGTCCCCCAAGTATAGAGACTAGAAGGAAAACTGTGAGATTAATGCACTGAGTAGCCCTTTTATCTGAAGCGATATGTAAATGAAGGCAAAATTTCCTCTTTAAAGGAGACCCTTGGTTTCTCTTTTCAGGCTATACCCACCCACACAAAGATTGTGCACTTTCCTGAATTCTTTCCTCTCAATTTCCTCCATTCATTACAGGGAGCAAAAATGATCCCATGGCTGAATTTGGTGCCCATGTTGATGCTCCTTCAAGGTAGTTTTTCCTCTCTTTAAAGAATTAATTTCATTTTTTTTTCTTTTTGCATATAGAGGATTTGATTGAAACACTTTTGTTTTTAGGAGTTCAATCTCAAGTACAATTGGTGGAGTCTGGAGGGGATGTGAGAAGACCTGGGGAGTCCCTCCGTCTCTCCTGCCAAGCCTCTGGATTCACCTTCAGCAGCTACGACATGCACTGGGTGAGACAGGCTCCAGGAAAAGGACTGGAGTGGGTGGCCTACATCGATACAGATTCATCTCCAATTAGCTATTCAGACAAAGTCAAGGGACGCTTCACCATCTCCAGGGATGATGCCAAAAGCCAGCTATATCTGCAAATGAACAGCCTCAAACTAGAGGACACAGCTGTTTATTACTGTGCAAGAGGCACAGTGAGAGGAAGTGAATCTGATGCCAAGCAAAAACCTTTTCTTCCTCTGAGCAGATTTCCAAATTGAATGAGAAAGTTGAGTTTGTGTGTTTGAAGTGAGAAGCGGAAGATAAATCTCCATTTACAATATGGAACCTCAGATCTGACCTTCTAAGAAGCAGTGTGGAAGATGGTTGACATTTGCATAGGTGAGAAGTAGAAACTCTCCAGGGTGTGGAACAAACCCTTCCTATCTAATCCTAATGTAATCCACACTCACCCATTGGAAACAAATCATTCAACTTAGGAACAAGCTGCATCTCCAGGGACAATGCCAGAATATTCAGATCCTAATAAATACAAAAATTCCATGTATCCAAACAGCCCTTTGGGTATTGATCCAAGGGCAATTCCTATTGGTTCAGCCATTAATTTCTTCCTCCATAATTGCTTAACTTCAATTTGCAAATCAAGCTTGTTTTTCCAAGCTACATCTTCTCAATTTATGCATCAGCTGGTATTGCAATATTAACGAACCAGACTTCTCCCCCATCCACAATTGTGATATCAGGCACGTTGTGGGCCAGAAATCTCTCTGTACTGCTATTATTTTAATTTTTTATCCAACTTGGTGAATCAACTCTCGGCAATGAATCACTGATCAAACCACCAAACAATAGCAACCCTAAAGAAGCAATATATAAAATGAATTCAACCGCTGAATTAAATCCCAATCTAATAACCGAGGAAGATCCCAAGGGCTTCATCAATTCTTTCTCTCTTGTGTCTTTTCTTTGATTCAACTCAAATTGTCTTACAAATTGGTGCCTCATCATTTGGTTTGCACTCTTTTTTGGGGTTTATTCAAGGGGACATACTAAAGGGAAAAAATCTGGGGGGGGGGGGAAACCCTCCTGAACTCAGATGTGATCTTCTTTTCATGTTCTATCTCAAAATCTCTCCTTCCAAAACTTTTACTGCATTTTCCTCGCCTGTCAGAGGCCATCTACATTTAGACTGAACAGGTCTCTCTCAACAGGGGGTGGGGAGGGGGGTAGGGAGGGATGGAATACCACACCACCTATCTCCTGTTTACAACGTAGTCCTTGTAGCAGTTCGAAGAAGGTTCCACACCCATTTGCATTATTCAGGTGAGCCTGAGATACAGACAAACCTCCAAATAGCCTCAGCAACTCTCAGAAAGAGTGCTAACAACCAATAAAACAAGAGTTATTAGATTTGGTCTCATTGCTGATACATTATTTTTTATTATTATTTATTCCATAATAGTTCACTGAAAGCTCTCAGGGGAATTTCACATGTCAGGAGGTTATAATCCTCACCATGAAGCTCAGAATTTTTGATAAAATGATAAATCATCAGTGTTTGTATCCAGAGGAAGTTTCTAGAATGTATAAAGGTCAAATTGTCTTAAAAATTGGTGACTCATCTTTCGGTTGGCACTCACTTATTGTAGGTTTATTGAAGGGCACATAGTAAGGAGAGAAAATGTGTGTGTG
Source organism: Coluber constrictor foxii (assembly GCA_038048745.1). Classification (NCBI taxonomy): domain Eukaryota; kingdom Metazoa; phylum Chordata; class Lepidosauria; order Squamata; family Colubridae; genus Coluber; species Coluber constrictor. The sequence continues at coordinate 37,810,620 of CM075961.1, forward strand.
TGGGGAAAACCTCCTGAATTCAGATGTGATATGTTCATGTTCTATCTCAAAATATCTCCTTCCAAAACTTTTATTGCATATTCTTCACCTGTCTCTTTGAATCATTTCTGAGAATTTCTCAAATTTAGCAAGTCTTTGTTTTCCTGCTGTTTCTCCATTGATTTTATAGTTTAAAGAAAAGGAATCTGCCTTCACTTTTACTAAGAGTGGCATGTTATGTGAAAATCAGCCATATAAACTGTGAGATCAGTGCACTGAAGGATCCCTTTATCCCAAGCGATATGCAAATCAAGGCACAATTTCCCCTTTAAAGGAGCCGCTTGGTTTCCATTTTCAGGCTACACCCACCCACACAAAGTTTCTGCACTTTCCTGAATTCTTTCCTCTCAATTCCCTCCATTCATTATAGGGAGTGAAAATGATCCCATGGCTGAATTTGGTGCCCTTGTTGGTGTTCCTTCAAGGTGCTTTTCCCTCTTTAAAGAATTTCCTTCCATATTCTCTTTTTTTGTAAATAGAAGGTTTCATTGAAATGCTTTTGTTTTTAGGAGTCCAGTCTCAACTACAATTGGTGGAGTCTGGTGGGGATGTGAGAAGACCTGGGGACTCCCTCCATCTGTCCTGCCAAGCCTCTGGATTCAACATTAGCAGCTATGGCATGAGCTGGGCGAGACAGGCTCCAGGGAAAGGCCTTGAATGCGTGGCCTACATAGGTACAGAATCATCTCCTTCCACTTACTACCCAGACAAAGTCAGGGGACGCTTCACCATCTCCAGGGACGATGCCAAAAGCCAGCTGTATCTGCAAATGAACAGCCTCAAAGTTGAAGACACGGCTGTCTATTACTGTGCAAGAGGCACAGTGAGAGGAAGTGAATCTGATGCCAAGCAAAAACCTTCTCTTCCTCTGAGCAGATTTCCAACCTGAATGAGAAACTTGCATTTGTGTATTTAAAGTGCAAAACAGAAGGTAAATCTCCATATACAATATGGAACCTCAGATCTGACCTTCTAAGAAGCAGTGTGGAAGATGGTTGACATTTCCATAGGTGAGAAGAAGGAACTCTCCAGGCTGGGTAGTTGGTAAAAAGATCCTTCTAATCTAATCCTAATGTAATCCACACTCACCCAATGGAAACAAATCATTGGTGTTGAACAAGAGAATGATTATCCTAGAAAACGTCTACAAAAGTGATATAGAACAAATTATTGATACATGAAGTAGGAATAGCTGTAGATATTATATAGCACTTCATGGAATTTACAAACTTCACTGAGCACTTTGGAGAGCCAGCCTATTGCCCCCAATAATCCGGGTCTTCACTTTACTAACCATGGAAGTGTGAAAGACTAGGTTAACTTTGAACCAGTCAGGATCAAACTCCTGGCACTGGGCAGAGTAAGAGTGCAATGCTGCATTCTAACCACTGCACCACCAGGGAAATGCCCATGCAACCCTCACTGCATAGAGGAACATAAGCCATGTCTGACTTAGCAGCAGATGTGCTTTGCGAAATATAGAGGAAAGTAAATTATTTGTAGAATATAAAGTTATTTATTTGTAGAAATAATTAGTTTGTATTATATGAATATCTTCTCCGTCTATCTTTTCTCTCATTCCAACTCTGACTGACCAATTGTGCCTCATCAAGCATTGGGGTTTTTGGGGTCCTTTTCAAAAGGCAATGGTAAGGGGAGAAAATGTGGAAGGCTTCTACTGAATATAGATGTGCTCTTCCCTTCGTGTTCTCTCTCCAGGGTAGCCCTCCGAAAAATACAATTGCATGTTCCTTCCCTCCTCCTTTGAATCACTCTTGAGAAATGGTGAAATTTTGCAAGTCTTTGTTTTAATTACTCTAATATAAACCTTCGATATGTAAATGAAGGCAAAATTTCCTCTTTAAAGGAGACCCTTGGTTTCTCTTTTCAGGCTATCCCCACCCACACAAAGATTGTGCACTTTCCTGAATTCTTTCCTCTCAATTTCCTCCATTCATTACAAGTAGTGAAAATGATCCCATGGCTGAATATGGCATCCTTGTTGATGCTCCTTCAAGGTAGTTTTTCCCTCTTTAAAGAATTTACTTCCATATTCTCTTTTTGTATATAGAAAGTTTCATTGAAATGCTTTTGTTTTTAGGAGTCCAGTCTGAAGTACAATTGGTGGAGTCTGGAGGGGATTGAGAAGACCTGGAGAGTCCCTCCCTCTCTCCTGCCAAGCCTCTGGATTCTCCTTCAGCAGCTACGAAATGCACTGGGTGAGACAAGTTCCAGGGAAAGGCCTGGAGTGGGTGGCCTACATAAGCACAAGTTCAACTCCAATTAGCTATTCAGACAAAGTCAAGGGACGCTTCACCATCTCCAGGGATGATGGCAAAAGCCAGCTGTATCTGCAAATGAACAGCCTCCAACTGGAAGACACTGCAGTCTATTACTGTGCAAGTGACACAGTGAGAGGAAGTGAATCTGATGCCAAGCAAAAACCTTCTCTTCCTCTGAGCAGATTTCCAAATTGAGTGAGAAAGTTGGGTTTGTGTGTTTAAAGTGAGAAGCGGAAAATAAATCTCCATATACAATATGGAACATCAGATCTGATCTTCTAAGAAGCTGTGTGGGAGATGATTGACATTTTTATAGGTGAGAAGAAGGAACTCTCCAGGCTGTGGAACAAACTGGGTAGTTTGTAAAAAAAAAAAAGGCTTTTTAGTGTTAATCTGTTTCAGATGAACTGGAATTTAAAGTATAATCATTGTAGAAAACAGGAAATGAAACTAGGGTAATCTTTCTAAATATTCAAACTGCCATATAGATACTGAGGAAATATTAAGGAAGATCTCTCCCCTCCTCACTTTGGACACCAGGGGGCAGCGTTGTCACTTGAAACTCCATGGCCTCTGAACTGGGTGGGGGATGGGATAGGGAATAAAACAAAGTTTATTAGATATAGTCTCATTTCTCAGATATGTTTTTTTTTATTATTATTGTTTCCGTAATAGTCCACGGAAAGGTCTCAGCGAAATTTCACATCTAAGGAGGTTATAATCCTCACCTGAAAGCTCACAATTTTTGATAATATGATGTATCATCACTGTTTGTATCCAGAGGAAGTTTCTAGAATGAATAAAAGTGTCACCTTTGCTGACAATGAAAAGTATATGAAGGGACATTTTATCATGAGCACACACACACACACACACACACACACACACACACACAAACAAACAAATAGAGGCAGTATATATTTCTCATTGTGAAGCCATATCTGAGTTGACAATTAAATATAAGCATATTGTGTGGCGGCAACCAAAAAAGCCAATGAAATCCTAAGTGGCATTAACAGAGGGCTTCAATCAAGATCACGTGAGGTACAAATATCGCTCTGTAAAGCCATAGTAAGACCACATCTAGAATACTGAATCCAGTTTTGGTCACCACACTGTAAGAAAGTTGTTGAGACTCTATAAAAAGTTCAGAGAAGATCAAGAAAGATGGATGATTAGGGGGCTGGAAACAAAACATGAAGAACGGTTGCAGGAACTGGGCATGGCTCGTCTAATGAAGAGACGGACCAGGGGAGACCTGACAACAATCTTCCAATACTTGGGGGACTGTAACAGAGATGAGTGGTCATCCTATTTTCCAAAGCACCTGAAGGCCAGAGCAGGAATTAAGGATGGAAACTGAACAAGGAGAGATTAAATCTAGAAATAAAGAGAAATTTCCTGACAGTGAGATCAATCAACCAATGGAACAGCTGCAGAAGTTGTGGGAGCTTTATCACTGGAGGCTTCCAAGAAGAGACTGGACTGCCATATGTCAGAAATGGTGGAGGGTCTCCTGCTTGAGTGGAGGGTTGAAGTAGATGACCTACAAGGACTGTTCCAACTCTGTTAATTCATTAGTGTTAATGTAGGAGAAACTCAATTATTTGTAGAATACAGTCTGGGACTGGTAAAAACTTAACACTTCAAATCCTAACCAAGGAGTTAACAGCAGTTAAAGCAGCCTCTGAATATGTAGGCAGTTCCTAGTAGGATAGGGGTTTTTTTTTCAAAGTCAGAACATTCAGTTCTTAATAAGTTCAAAAATTCATGTATCCAGGCAGCCGTTTGGTTATTGCTCCAAGGGCTCCTATTACTATTGGTCCAAACATTTATTTCTTCCTCCGTAATCGCTTAAATTCAATTTGCGAATCAAGATTTTTTTTCCTAGCTATTTCTCCTCAATTTGTGCATCATCTGTTATTGCAAACCCCACCCCCTCTCCACACACAATATGATATCAGGCATATTGTCGTCCAGATGTCTAGCTGTACTATCATTATTTCAATTTTTATCCATCTTGGTGAATCAACTCTCGGCAACAAATAACTGATCAATAGCAACCCCAAATAAGAAATATATAAACTGAATACTACCTCCAAGTTAAAACCCAATCTAAGGATCAAAGGACATCCCATCAATTTCTTCTCTCTACTGTCTTTTCTTTGATTCAACTCAAATTGTCTTACAAATTTGTGCCTCATCATTTGGTTTGCACTCACTTATTGTTGGCTTATTCAAGGGGACATACTAAGGGGATAAAATGTGTGTGTGTGTGGGGGGGGGGAACCTCCCAAATTCAGATGTGATCTTCTTTTCAAGTTCTATCTCAAAATATCTCCTTCCAAAACTTTTATTGCATTTTCCTCACCTGTCCTTTTGAATCATTTTTGAGAATTTCTGAAATTGAGCAAGTCTTCGTTTTCCTGCTGTTTCTCCAATGACTTTATAGTTTAAAGAAAAGGAGTCTGCCTTCACTTTTATTAAGTGTGGCATGTTATGTGAAAATCAGCCATATAAACTGTGAGATCAATGCACTGACGGACCCCTTTATCCCAAGTGTTATGCAAATCAAGGCACAATTTCCCCTTTAAAGGAGTCGCTTGATTTCCCTTTTCAGGCTACACCCTCCCACACAAAGTTTCTGCACTTTCCTGAATTCTTTCCTCTTGATTCCCTCCATTCATTACAGGGAGTGAAAATGATCGGATTGCTGAATTTGGTGCCCTTGTTAGTGTTCCTTCAAGGTATTTTTTCCCTCTTTAAAGAATCTCCTTCCATATTCTCTCTTTGTAAATAGAAGTTTTCATTGAAACACTTTTGTTTTTAGGAGTCCAGTCTCAAATACAATTGGTGGAGTCTGGCGGGGATGTGAGAAGAGCTGGGGTGTCCTTCCGTCTCTCCTGCCAAGCCTCTGGATTTACCTTCAGCAACAACTGGATGAACTGGGTGAGACAGGCTCCTGGGAAAGGCCTGGAATGGGTGGCCTACATAGGTACAGGCTCATCTCCTTCCACTTACTACCCAGACAAAGTCAAGGGACGCTTCACCATCTCCAGGGACGATGCCAAAAGCCAGCTGTATCTGCAAATGAACAATTTGAAATCAGATGACACAGCTGTCTATTACTGTGGAAGGGACACAGTGAGAGGAAGTGAATCTGATGCTAAGCAAAAACCTTCCCTTCCTCTGAGCAGCTTTCCAAATTGAATTAGAAAGTTGATTTGGCATATTTAAAGAGAAAAGTGGAATATAAATCTTTTGTTCCAAGTTTTTTATTTTATTTTACAAATATCCATATCTATGCATGAACAATGTGGCATCTGGGTATCATATTTTTTAGTAGAAATACAAATAGTGCTATTAATCATATTTGTTACATTCCTCAATTTTATGTAGTTCTAGTGTTAATACAGATATTTGTATTAAATTATAGACTTTCATTATTTAATTATTCAATGTTTTAATACGTTATTTCTACTCCAATCACAATATTGTTTAAACATACATAATAATCAGGGGTGGTTTCTAAAATCTTTTACTACTAGTTCTGGGGCATGGCTTATTTTGTGCGCATGGTTTGATGGTCATGTGACAATTCTTTAGGATTTAGCAGAGGTACTAGTCTACCAGGCTTTTAACTGGTTGCAGAGCGGTACCAGTCTACCCATTTGTTTTTGGAGGCACTGGTCTTCTCATTTGTTTTTGGAGCCACCGATCTACTAATTTGTTTTTGGAGGCATTGGTCTACTCATTTGTTTTTGAAGTCACTGGTCTACCACCACACAGCCTTTTAACACTCCTTTTTAAAACTCTTAAAATATTTTCCTCTTGATTTATTTTATCAGTCATTTATTTTTGTTAATGTCTCCTTTTTGTCATCTTGTTTTCTTTGCGATTTAATCTGTTCTGCTTTTTCATGTGCTCTTTCAGTTGGCTCCTCCTTTTCCTGGGTGTCTTGATCACTCATTGTCCTTTGTACAATATTTCCCAGATTTTCATCCATGCCATGTATTAAGCTCTTAATCTCCTTGTGGTTTCGTATCAGAATGTCCTTAATGTTTTGAAACATTGAGACCATTTCCTCCCAAACTCCATTTATTTACTCCTGATGTAGCATCTTGTCTTGTTTTAATAAGTCTCACTCTTGTCCAGTAATCCAAAAACCATGTAATCAAACCTAAAGTCACTCACCAAAATGAATTCAATATTCACAATTTTTGTTTTCCATAGTTAATCAATCTGTTCCTTTAGTTAATCCCAAAAGCTTTTCAGAACCTCCTTAAATCCTCTTTATACATTCAATCTTGTATCATAGCATTCAGGGGTCTCTTTAATGAAAAAAATCTTCCCTATTCTCATATTTAAATCTCCAGCAGACTTGACGTAGGTGCATAAAACATATCTTTGTCAAAATTTTCCAGGATTTAAGAATATGTTCTATTTTCCTTTCAACAGCACATGGCACTCTCAGTTTAGATTTCAATGTTAATGAGTTTAATAACTCAAACTATAGAAACAATGTTAGTTTTTTAGGTAAATGGTTGTAGTATTTTTAAAATGACTTTCCAGAACAATGCCTGCTCAGTTTAAAAGTCTAATTTTCTGTATTTTTAAAAGGTTTTTTTTGCTTTTCTCCCCTTAATTCTTCTTTCAATACTGAAGTTTTTCTCAAAGTGTTTAGTTATTGTTTTAGCAAATAGTTGTGAGCCTGGATTATTTCCTTTCTGGGTTAGGTTTTAAACAAGAAAGAATCCTCTCACCCAGTTCCAGACACTATTCACTAACTCTGCTCCAGCACCAGTTTTAGGTGTTCTCTGGCTGCCCCAGCTTCATGGCAGTCATCTTTAGGCTGTTTCTTCTTCTCATCATAGCTGAGAGGGGGAAAAAAAACCCAGGGTCTAGCAGGAGAGTTGCAACTTTCTATGGTATCACAGGGCACCCTTATTTACTTTGCTGCCCCTACAGGGTGGCTTTGGCTCCTTTTGGAGCTCACTGCAACGTCAGCCGGAAGTCACATAAATCTCCATATACAATATGGAACTCAGATCTGATCTTCTAGGAAGCTGTGTGGAAGGTCATTGATATCTTGATAGGTGAGAAGAAGGAAATCTCTGGGAACAAACTGGGTAGCTTGTAAAAAAAAAAGGCTTCCTATCAAATCCTATTGTAATCCATATTCACCCAATGGAAACAAATTGCATGTGACTTAGGAAAATCAGCCTCACAATGTCCGTATTGCAAGATTTATATTTACTCAAATGTAATTCTTCCCATTTTTCACTTAGGTTGAGCCAAAGGAGAGAAATGTAGGTCAGGAAGGAGATGTGTAACAAATCTCCTAACTCCCATGTAGTTAGGAGAGCAAATTTTCTAGTACATTGAGTCAGGTTTGAGGAGAGGTGAAAATATTCAAGTCTTTATTTTACTTACTCTAAAATAAATCTTCCCTTTCTTCTCTGTACCCCCAGGAAAACAAGAACAAACCATATCTGGTTTGAGTTTTCTTAAGACTCAGAAAATATTTGGAAATCTCACATGTAAAGTCTCTTCAAGACATCACTTTTATCCCAATCAATATGTAAAACCAGGGCCCAAGTTCCCCTCTAAAGGAACTGCATGGTTTCCCTTTTCAGACTAAACACACCCACACAAAGATTGTGCACATTCCTGAATCCTTTTCTATGAATTCCCTCCATTCACTTAAGAGAGGGAAAATGATTTCATGGCTGAATTTGTTTTCCTGGCTAGTGCTCCTTAAGGGTAAAGTTCCCTCTTCAAAGAACTTATTTCCATGTTCTCTTTTTGTACATAGAATATTACATTGAAACCCTTTTGTTTTTAGGAGTCCAATCTCAAGTCCAGTTGGTGGAGTCTGGAGGGGATGTGAGAAGACCTGGAGAGTCCCTCAGTCTCTCCTGCCAAGCTTCTGGATTCATCTACAGCAGCCACTGGATGCTCTGGCTGAGACAATATCCAGAAAAAAGTCTGGAATGGGTGACTATAATAGATACAAGTTCATCTCCTTCCATTTACTACTCAGACAAAGTTAAAGGACATTTCACCACCTCCAGGGAGAATGCCAAAAACCAGCTACATCTGCAAATGAACAACCTCAAAACTGAAGACACAGCACGGTATTACTATATAAATACACAGTGAAAAGAAGTGGATCTTGTTAAATTCAGAATGAGGCAGGTACACGGAGGCAACCGGAACTGTGTTTATTTAACAGAACGTGTAATACAACAAGGAACAACAGGATTACATGACAGCCCTTTAAATAGGGTAACTAACTGAGGCGACAGCCAATAACAAAGAGCAATTCTTCCCGCTTGTTAACAGCGCGCGTCTTAACCAATCCGCATCGGGTAGCAACACGGACAGCTCCTAGGCAGTCGTAACTGCGAGGACTTAACACCCCTCTGTACCCGGATGGCGCATGCGTATTCTGACAAATACGCCGGTCTACGACGGATCCGCCCTGATCTTCTTAATTGAGGAGTGGCCATCGGCGAGGGCGGACCGGCGTCTCCTGGTGCGTCAGAAGGAAGAGGTGTGACCGTGGGTGGAATCTCCTCAGCTGACTGCGACCCGGAACTGTCAGGTGAGTTTTCGAGCACAACCGGCGTTGCGGGGCACGCCCGGTCCGGGAAGGTGGAGCGCATTTGGCGGTTTGGTGATCTATCCGCTATTGGTGGAGGATGTGGATCTATGGTGGCTGCCGAAACGACCCTCCGACGTAACTGATTTATATGCCGTCTCCACAATCGGCCGTCATCCATTCGGACCCTATACGAGTAGGGTCCTGTTAAATCCATTATATGTCCCGGCAACCACTTAGCCCCAGTTCCAAAATTTTGGACAAATACTCGATCCCCCACTGCAAAGGTCCAGCAACGCGGTCCCGCTGCTGGGGAGGTGTCTAACCCATACGAGGGGTGCAACCTGTCTAAGGTAGTTCGTAGGCGGCGCCCCATAAGCAACTCCGCCGGACTTGCCTTAGTGACAGCGCAAGGAGTTGAGTGCTGGGCCAGTAGATATTGATAAATTTTGCGTTGCCAATTCCCGGGACCCATGCGTCCTAGCGCCTCCTTGGCCGATCTAACGGCCCGTTCAGCTAATCCATTAGCGGCCGGATGAAAGGGAGCCGTAGTGGCGTGTCTGATTCCCAATCGTGCCAAAAACGAACGGAAAGGCGCCGAGGCGAACTGAGGCCCATTGTCGGTTACTACTAAATCGGGCAAGCCGTGGGTCGCAAACAACCCCTCCAAAATCTTGATGACAGCATCGGAGGTGGTGGACGACATTAGCGCAAGCTCGACCCATTTAGAATAGGCGTCCACGATTATAAGAAACACCTGACCCATGAAGGGCCCCGCGAGGTCCATATGGATCCTCGCCCATGGAGCCTTGGGGGACTCCCATTCCCTAGGAGGCGCAGCGGGGGGAAGCGCCCTAGATTGCTGGCACGTGGTGCAAGTGGCCACACACTGCTCAATATCCTTATCTAACCCAGGCCACCAAACATACCCCCTACCCAGGGCCTTCATACGAACCACCCCAGGATGGTTATCGTGAAGGAGTGCCAAGATTCGTTGGCGAAAAACGGGGGGAATAACAACCCTACACCCCCACAAAAGACAACCCCGCAGTGTAGACAGCTCATGCTGCCTGTGGTGAAAAGGGACAAACTCAGGGGAAATTGGAGTATGGGGCCACCCCCTGCGAACCCAATCCAAGACCTTGGATATCACAGGATCGGAAGCAGAAGCGGCCCTGATGTCAGCGGCCGTGACCGGGACCTCAAGTTCTTCTAAGAGAAACACAGGGGAGGCGGGGGCAGGGTCATGGACAGAAGAAGGGAGGGGGCAACGGCTAAGGGCATCAGCGTGTCCAATAGCCGACCCAGGCCTGTATACTAAGCGGTACGAATAGGCCGCCAGAAATTCCGTCCAGCGGGACATACGGGGAGACAAAATCTGAGGAGTTTGTCGGTCCCCCGCTAACAGCCCTAACAGAGGTTTATGGTCAGTGATAAGAGTAAAAAACCGACCATAAAGGTAGTCATGGAATCGCTTGATTCCAGCCACTAGCGCAAGCGCCTCCCGATCCAATTGACTATAGTTGCGCTCAGGAGAGGAAAGGGTGCGGGAATAGAAAGCGATCGGGGCCTCCCCTCCCCCTGGCAAAGCGTGACTCAGAACCGCTCCGACGCCATAGGGCGAAGCGTCACACGTCAGACAAACGGGCAGGGCCGGGTCATACTGGACCAACACAGCCTGGGAAGTCAAAAGATCTTTGACAGCCCGGAAAGCGAAATCCGCCTCCCGGCTCCACCTCCAAGGGGCCTTAGAATCAAGCAGCCTATGCAGGGGTTCCGCTATAGTCGCTTTATGGGGCAGAAAAATGGCATAAAAATTAAGAAGCCCCAGGAACGCTTGCAATTCCTCCTTACAGGATGGGGTGGGAGCCTCCTTTATGGCTGCAACTTTTGAAGGGGTAGGATGAATTCCCTTCGCATCGATAAGGAACCCCAAAAATTCGACTTGAGGCACCCCGATAGAACACTTCTCTCTCTTTAGCCGCAGCCCAGCTTGGCGCAGGCGAGTTAGGACCGCCCGTAATTTGGCCAACAGATCTGAATGGTCCTGGGCGGAGACTAATACGTCGTCAAAATAGGGAACCACCCCAGGAATGCCCTGGAGCATGCGCTCCATGATACATTGGAAAATTCCCGGGGCGACACTTACCCCGAATTGAAGGCGCGTACACTTAAAAGCGCCTCTGTGAGTGACGACAGTCTGGGCCAATGCAGTGGGCTCATCAACAGGCAGCTGTTGATACGCCTGGGCGAGATCTAATTTTGCAAAGACCCTACCACTTCCCAAAGAGTGGAGCAGGTGCTGAACCACAGGCACCGGGTATGGGTTGGCACTCAGGGCCTTATTGATGGTACATTTAAAATCTCCGCAAATCCTTATTGAGCCATCCTGCTTAAGCGGGATGACAATGGGGGTCTCCCAGCTTGAATGATCTACAGGAACTAAGATACCCTGCTGGATCAGCTTGTCCAATTCCTTGTCCACCCGGGGCCGCAGAGCCAGGGGCACCCGACGCGGCTTTAGGCGAATGGGCGTCACCTGGGGGTCTAGATGAAAAGAAATAGGGGTTCCTGTATATTTCCCAAGACCACCCCCAAACACATCGGCAAATTCATAAGCCAACAGGGATGAAATATCCGGAACAGTGGCATGAACCCCTGACACATTAAGATTTAAAGCAGCAAACCAGTCTAAACCCAGAAGAGTGGGTAGGTCATCCTTGACCACTATTAAAGGTAGCTGGCCAGAGAAAGAGTCGTAGGACACATGAAAAGTGCCAGCCCCCAAGGTCGGAATCGTCTTTCCCTGATAGTCCCGCAAGGTGACTGGGCAGGGACGAAGCCGCTGGCGAGAAATGTCAGGCAAAAGACGGGACAGCGTGGACCAAGCGATGAGGGAACGAGAGGAGCCAGTGTCCACCTCCATCCGGCAAGCAGCTCCCTCCAAACGAACAGTGATGAAAATCTTACGTGAGATCGGAGAAGAGGAAGCGTGGCCTACAGAGGCATCATCTTGAGGACGGGACACAGCAAAACACTCCTCGCGGCGGGGTGCCGGCTTCCTCAACTGGCGGCGATTACGTGGGCCATCATTTTGAGCAAAAAAATTTGGTGTGGTAGCGCGACAGACCCAGGACAGGTGGCCTCGCTTACCACAGCGGCGACACACAGCAGATTTAAACCTGCAGTCAGCCCTGTGGTGCGAGCCACCGCAGCCCACACAAACGGCTGGAGATGAGCCAGCAGCCGCAGCGGCTTTTTGTCGTTTAGACGATTTCAAACGGCCCACTAGTTCATCCTCCTCGGAGGACCCGTCGGGGTCGGACCCTTCATGATGAACTGACAAGTGTTTACCAGCAGCCAAAGAAACAGCTTGGAACTTCTGTATTTGCGCAGATGATTTATCGGACATTTCGGCGGCCCGGGCTTCATCTAGAGCTACCTGCAGTGTCAGCTCAGAACGCGCCAACAGGCGACTCTGCAACTTCAAGTCTTTAATGCCACACACGAGTTGGTCTAACAGCATTTCATCCAACTCGCGGAACTCACAATGGAGGGCTGCGGAGCGCAGGGAGGCCATGTAATCATTTACGGACTCCCCCTCTACCTGCGAACGCTGCCAAAAAGCATAACGGCGCGCAATGCGCGATGGGGCTGGGGAGTAATGATTCTTCAGTTTTGCCAGGAGAGTATCCCAGGGCACCTCGAACACTGGCTGGGGAGCGGCCAGGGCCCTAGCTGTCCCAAAAATCTCACTTCCACAGGAACTGAGGAAATATCCTCGTTTCCGAGCGCTAGATAGACCTGTGAGGTCGTTAGCTTGCAAAAAACATTCAAAACGCTCGATATATGCGTCCCACGTCTCGGTGGCAGGCGTGAATGGAGCGAAAGCTGGCAGGAATGCCGACATGACGAGGCTCTATAATTACCTCACTAACGCAGACTCGACTGTAAGAGCAGGGCGGTTTTGGTCACCCCCCCCCCCGAATAAGTCAGAGCTTCGACGGAATTGCCTCCGATCCCACCTTCGTCGCCACTTGTTAAATTCAGAATGAGGCAGGTACACGGAGGCAACCGGAACTGTGTTTATTTAACAGAACGTGTAATACAACAAGGAACAACAGGATTACATGACAGCCCTTTAAATAGGGTAACTAACTGAGGCGACAGCCAATAACAAAGAGCAATTCTTCCCGCTTGTTAACAGCGCACGTCTTAACCAATCCGCATCGGGTAGCAACACGGACAGCTCCTAGGCAGTCGTAACTGCGAGGACTTAACAGATCTAAAACCATCAGGGGAAAAAACAACAAAAACAACAATGCAGCATGTTTTTTCAAAGCAGCTCTGAAACTTGACCCTTCCTCAGATCCTAGATCAGTCAATGAGGATTGATCAAATTCTGTTGAGTTCTTTAGGTATCTTTTGTTTTAGGTAGCCACCAGCGGACACATCGTGGACAGCCCAGAACGTATTAGATGTCAAGGTCGTCTTCAAACACAATGGATGAACATCATCATCCAATGAGAGAGTTTGCTGGAACAAAATGAAGAATGATGAACATGGTAGGAAAATTCCATTTTTTACCTTACTTGTTCTACAAGGTGATTTGGCTTCAGAAAATCCTGGAATGGAAATTAGTCCTTTAGTATCATGGCACAAGGATAGAAATGAAACTTAGGGATAATCCTTCTAAATATTCAAGCTGCCACATATATATTTTGGAAATATCTCCTCTGAAAGAATTACCTTGGAGAAGTAGAAAGATCCCTCCTCATTTTGACGCTAGGAGGCAGTGTTGTCCCATGAGATTCCATGGCCGATGCACCCACTAGGGATGAGGTAGGTGATAAAATAAATGTCAGCGTTCTAGAAAGCCCCAACTCCAATTAAAAACTATGAGGCAAGCATTTCATGAAGTTCCATTTATTAGAATAGGTATACTGGCAGACCTGGGAAAACCAGAGAGTTCTGGGTTTTCCCTCAGTAAATCAAAATCCCAAATCCAGCCCCCTGCATCCATCAATCTGTCACCTGGCCCAATCATCATCCGTCCCAACTTGAGCCATCACTGCAACCACTCCTCAGCTAGATGCAGAGACACCATGACCTTGACCGAAGGGAAGAATGCTATTATGTCTAACTACATTCACTGTCCTGAATCCCCACCTCCTACTTTCCCAGGCGCAAGAAGTCGGCAGCTTGGGAGCTTCTGGTGTTAATATGGCTTCCAAAGCTGACAAGAAGTATCAGTATAAACATAACAACTAATTCACAAACACATGGCACAACAGAGGAGAGCCAAGCCATCAGGACATGATTCAGCAATCCATTTGACAAGGATCACTCTTTTGAAGACAGAAAAGCCCATATTCTGAACAGAGAGAATAGCTGGTTTGAAAGAGGGGGTCAAAGAGGCCCTCTACATTTAGACTGAACAGCTCTCCCTCACTGAGGGGGATGGGTGGGAAGGATGGAATACCACACCACCTATCTCCTGTTTACAAAATAGTCCTTGTAGCAGTTCGAAGAAGGTTCCACACCCCTTTGCATTATTCAGGTGAGCCTGAGGCACAGATAAACCTCAGAAAGCGTGCTAACAACCAGATGATTGCAAGGATCAATAAATCCTTCCGTCCTCCACCATTCGAACAGAACTGAAGAAGATTCTTGGATAAGAATCCCAAAATGTTTTTTCAAGTATTTCTGGTTTTTCTTTGAAGATGTTTCACTTCTCATCCCAGAAGCTTCTTCAGCTCTGACTGGATGATGGGGAATGGAAGGATTTATCCTCCTTGCAGACAGCTGGACATTTGCATCCTTTTAGCCAGTCGTTAAGGTCACCTGAGAGGTTTACCTGTGTCATCAGGGTCCCATGAGTGGTGCAAATGGGTGTGGACCCTGATGGGTTTATTACTGTGTGAGATAGACAGTGAGGGGAAGTGAGGAGAGACTCTAGAAAGAGTGCAGAGAAGAGCAACAAAGAAGATTAGGGAACTGGAGGCTAAAACATATGAAGAACAATTGCAGGAATTGGGTATGTCTAATTTGATGAAAAGAAGGACTAGGGGAGACATGATAGCAATGTTCCAATATCTCAGGGGTTGCCACAAAGAAGAGGGAGTCAAATTATTCTTCAAAGCACCTGAGGGTAGAACAAGAAGCAATGGGTGGAAACTAATCAAGGAGAGAAGCAATTTAGAACTAAGGAGAAACTTCCTGACATGTAGAAAAATTAATGAGTGGAACAACTTGCCTCCAGAAGTTGTAAATGCTCCAACACTAGAAATTTTTAAGAAGCTGTTGGATAACCATTTGTCTGAAGTGGTGTAGGGTTTCCTGCCTGGAAAGGGGGTTGGACTAGAAGACCTCAAGGTCCCTTCCTACTCTGTTATTCTGTTATTCTGTTCTGAATTCTGATTCTGAAGCCATGCAAGGACCTTCCTTTCTTCAGAGCAGCCCTTCAACTTGTTTCAGCCCAAAACAATGGATTCGTGAAGGAGGATTCATCAAAATCCGGAGAGAATTTTGGACTCTTTTGTTCTGGGAAACCAATTAGAGAGTTTGTTGGAAGAAAATGAAAAGTTTTTCTTAAAAAAAAATGCTTGAAAATTCTAGTTTTACCTTCGCTGTTTATAATGTGGAATGATTTTAGAAACAAACTGGAATTAAAAATAGTCCATTACTATCATAGTAGAAAGCAGGAACTGAAACTATAATCAGATAATCTTTCTAAATATCCAAACTGCCATATAGATATTGAGGAAATATTAAGGAAGATGTGTCTCCCTCCTCACTTTGGACACGAGGGGGCAGTGTTGTCACATGAAACTCCATGGCCTCTGCACTGGGTGGGGGATGGGATAGGGAATAAAACAAGAGTTATTAGATATGGTCTCTTTACTCAGACATGTTTTTCTTATTATTTTTTCCATAATAGTTCACTGAAAGCTCTCAGGGAAATTTCACATGTTAGGAGATTATAATCCTCACCACAAAGCTCAGAATTTTTGATAAAATGATAAATCATCGGTGTTTGTATCCAGAGGAATTTTCTAGTATGTATAAAGGTCAAATTGTCTTACAAATTTGTGCCTCATCATTTGGTTTGCACTCATTTATTGTTGGCTTATTCAAGGGGACATACTAAGGGGATAAAATGTGTGTGTATGTGGGGGGGGGGAACCTCCTGAATTCAGATATGATCTTCTTTTCACGTTCTATCTCAAATATCTCCTTCCAAAACTTTTATTGCATATTCCTCACCTGTCCTTTATAATCATTTCTGAGAATTTCTCAAATTCAGCAAGTCTTTGTTTTCCTGCTGTTTCTCCAAAGACTTTATAGTTTCAAGAAAGGGAGTCTGCCTTCACTTTTATTAAGAGTGGCATTTATTGGAAAATCAGCCATATAAACTATGAGATCAATGCACTGAAGGGCCCCTTTATCCCAAGCGATATGCAAATCAAGGAACAATTTCCCCTTTAAAGGAGCTGCTTGGTTTCCCTCTTCAGGCTATAACCACCCACACAAAGTTTCTGCACTTTGCTGAATTCTTTCCTCTCAATTCCCTCCATTCCTTACAGGGAGCGATAATGATCCCATGGCTGAATTTGGTGCCCTTGTTAGTGTTCCTTCAAGGTATTTTTTCCCTCTTTAAAGAATCTCCTTCCATATTCTCTTTTTGTAAATAGAATATTTCATTGAAACACTTTTCTTTTTAGGAGTCCAGTCTGAAGTACAATTGGTGGAGTCTGGAGGGGATGTGAGAAGACCTGGAGAATCCCTCCGTCTCTCCTGCCAAGCCTCTGGATTCACCTTTAGCAGCTACTGGATGTACTGGGTGAGACAGGCTCCTGGGAAAGGACTCGAATGGATGGCAACCATAGCTACAGGATCATCTCCTTCCACATACTATTCTGACAAAGTGAAAGGCCGTTTTACCATCTCCAGGGACGATGCCAAAAGCCAGCTGTATCTGCAAATGAACAGCCTCAAAGCTGAAGACACGGCAGTCTATTACTGTACAAAAGACACAGTGAGAGGAAGTGAATCTGATGCCAAGCAAAAACCTTTTCTTCCTCTGAGCGGCTTTCCAAATTGAATGAGAAACTTGCATTTGTGTATTTAAAGTGCAAAGCAGAAGATAAATCTCCATATACAATATGGAATCTCAGCTCTGACCTTCTAAGAAGCAGTGTGGAAGATGATTGACAATTCCATAGGTGAGAAGAAGGAACTCTCCAGGCTGGGTAGTTTGTAAAAAGATCCTTCTAATCTAATCCTAATGTAATCCACACTCAGTCAATGGAAACAAATCATTGGTGTTGAACAAGAGAATGATTATCCTAGAAAACGATTACAAAAGTGGTACAGAACAGATTATTGATACATGAAATAGCAATAGCCGTAGAATTTATATAGCACTTCATGGAATTTACAGACCTCTCTGAGCACTTTGGAGAGCCAGCCTATTGCCACAAACAATCTGGGCCTTCACTTTACCAACCTCGGAAGGATGAAAGACTAGGTTAACTTGGATCCAGTCAGGATCGAACTCCTGGCACTGGGCAGAGTCCTGCAATGCTGCATTCTAACCACTGCACCACCAGGGAAATGCCCATGCAACCCTCACTGCATAGAGGAACATAAGCCATGTCTGACTTAGCAGCAGATGTGCTTTGCGAAATATAGAGGAAAGTAAATTATTTGTAGAATATAAAGTTATTTATTTGTAGAAATAATTATTTTTTTTTCTAGATGAATATCTTCTCAGTCTTTCTTTTCTCTCATTCCAACTCTGATTTACCAATTGTGCCTCATCAAGCATTGGGGTTTTGGGCTCCTTTTCAAAAGGCCATGGTAAGGGGAGAAAATGTGGAGGGCTTTTACTGAACATAGATGTGCTCTTCCCTTCATGTTCTCTCTCCTTCCCTCTCCCTTTCAATCCCTTTGGGGAAGCAGTGAAATTTTGCAAGTCTTTCTTTAATTATTCCATATAAACCTGCTATTTCCGCTATGAATTTACAGTAAAAAGTATCGAAAGAGACTGCCTTCACTTTTATTAAGACTGGACTCTTTTGTGAAAGTCCCCCATGCATGGAGCCTGGAAGGAAAAATGTGAGGTGAATGCACTGAGGGGAACTTTTATCTGAAGCGATATGTAAATGAAGGCAGCATTTTCCCTTTAAAGGATCCACTTGATTTCTCTCTTCATTCTACACCCACCCACACAAAGTTTATTCCCTTTCCTGAATTCTTTCCTCTCAATTCCCTCCATTCATTACAGGGAGCGAAAATGATCCCATGGCTGAATTTGGCATCCTTGTTGATGCTCCTTCAAGGTAGTTTTTTC
The DNA here is from genome assembly GCA_038048745.1 of Coluber constrictor foxii. NCBI lineage: Eukaryota > Metazoa > Chordata > Lepidosauria > Squamata > Colubridae > Coluber > Coluber constrictor. The sequence goes on from CM075961.1 coordinate 37,828,900, forward strand.
TCTCGTTAAAGAATTAACTTCATTTTTTTTTCTTTTTCTATATAGAAGATTTGATTGAAACACTTTTGTTTTTAGGAGTTCAATCTCAAGTACAGTTGGTGGAGTCTGGAGGGGATGTGAGAAGACCTGGAGAGTCCCTCCGTCTCTCCTGCCAAGCCTCTGGATTTACCTTCAGAAGCTATGCCATTAGCTGGGTGAGACAGGCTCCAGGGAAAGGCCTGGAGTGGGTGGCCTTAATAGGTACAGGCTCGTCTCCTTCCACTTACTACCCAGACAAAGTCAAGGGACGCTTCACCATCTCCAGGGATGATGCCAAAAGCCAGCTGTATCTGCAAATGAACAACCTCAATGTTGAAGACACGGCAGTCTATTACTGTGCAAGACACACAGTGAGAGGAAGTGAATCTGATGCCAAGCAAAAACCTTCTCTTCCTCTGAGCAGCTTTACAATTTGAATGAGAAGCTTTCATTTGTGTATTTAAAGTGCAAAGCAGAAGATAAATCTCCATATACATTATAAAACCTCAGATCTGACCTTGTAAGAAGGAGTGTGGAAGATGATTGACATTTCCATAGGTGAGAAGAAGGAACTCTCCAGGGTGTGGAACCAACCGAGTACTTTGTAAAATGAGCCTTCTTGTCTAATCCTAATGTAATCTACACTCACCCTGTGGAAACAAATCATAGATGTTGAAGAAAGGAATCATTATCCTAGAAAACAACTACAAAAGTGGTATAGAGCAGATTATTGATACATGAAGTAGCAATAGCAGTAGGTATTATATATCACTTCATGGAATTTACACACCTCTCTGAGCACTTTGGAGAGCCAGCCTATTGCTCTCAACAATCTGGGTCTTCACTTTACCAAACTCGGAAGGATGGAAGAACTGGTAGAATTATTTGTAGAAATAATTAATTTATATTATATGAATATCTTCTCTGTCTATCTTTTCTCACATTCCAACTCTGATTGTCCCTCATCAAGCATTGGGGTTTTGGGGTCCTTTTCAAAAGGACATGGAAAGGGGAGAGAATGTGGAGGGCTTCTACTGAATATAGATGGGATCTTCCCTTCATGTTCTCTCTCCAATGTAGTCCTTCCAGAAAGTATAATTGCATGTTCCTTCCCTCTCCCTTTGAATCATTTTGGGGAAGCAGTGAAATATTGCAAATCTTTATTTTAATTACTCCAATATAAACTTGCCATTTCCGCTATGAATTTACAGTAAAAGGAAAAAAAAGAGAGTCTACTTTCACTTTTATTAAGACTGAAATGTTAAGTGAAAGTCTCCCATGTAAAGAGTGTAAAAGGAAAACTGAGAGATGAATGCACCGAGTAGCCCTTTTATCTGAAGCGATATGTAAAGGAAGGCAAAATTTCCCCTTTAAAGGAGCCGCTTGATTTTTCTATTCAGGCTACACCCACCCACACAAAGTTTGTGGACTTCCCTGAATTCTTTCCTCTCAATTCCCTCCATTCATTACAGGGAGCGAAAATGATCCCATGGCTGAATTTGGTGCCCTTGTTCGTGTTCCTTCAAGGTATTTTTTTCCCTCTTTAAAGAATTTACATCCATATTCTCTTTTTGTATATAGAAGGTTTCATTGAAACACTTTTGTTTTTAGGCGTCCAGTCTCAAGGACAATTGGTGGAGTCTGGAGGAGATGTGAGAAGACCTGGGGAGTCCCTCCGTCTCTCCTGCCAAGCCTCTGGATTCACATTCAGCAGCTTCTGGATGCACTGGGTGAGACAGGCTCCAGGGAAAGGCCTGGAATGGGTGGCCTACATACGTATAGGATCCTCTCCTTCCACTTACTACTCTGACAAAGTGAAGGGCCGCTTTACCGTCTCCAGGGACGATGCCAAAAGCCAGCTGTATCTGCAAATGAACAATCTGAAATCAGATGACACAGCTGTCTATCACTGTACAAGAGACACAGTGAGAGGAAGTGAATCTGATGCCAAGCAAAAACCTTCTCTTCCTCTGAACAACTTTCCAAATTGAATCAGAAAGTTGATTTGGCATATTTAAAGAGAAAAGTGGAATATAAATCTTTTTTCCCCAATTTTTTTATTTTATTTTACAATATATCCATATCAATGCATGAATAATGTGGCATCTGGGTATCATACATTTTAGTAGTACTACATTTCTTACTATTTAGTAACAAATAGTGCTATTCATCATATTTGTTACATTCCTCAAGTTTATGTAGTTCTTGTATTAATACACATATTTTTATTCAATTATAGACTTTCATTATTTAATTATTCAATGTTTTAAATTGTTATTTCTATGCCAATCACAATATTGTTTATATATGCATAATAATGATGGGAATAATCCTTATTCTCATATTTAAATCTCCAGCAGACTTGACGTAGGTGCATAAAATATATCTTTGTCAAAATTTTCCAGGATTTAAGAATATGTGATATTTTCCTTTCAACAGCACATGGCACTCTCAGTTTAGATTTCAATGTTAATGAGTTTAATAAGTCAAAATATAGAAACAATGTTAGTTTTTTAGGTAAATGGTTGTAGTATTTTTAAAATGCCTTTGCAGAACAACGCCTGCTCAGTTTAAAAGTCTAATTTTCTGTATATTTAACAGGGTTTTTTTTTGCTTTTCTCCCCTTAATTCTTCTTTCAATTCTGAAGTTTTTCTCAAAGTGTTTATTTATTGTTTTAGCAAATAGTTGTGAGCCTGGATTATTTCCTTTCTAGGTTAGGTTTTAAACAAGAAAGAGTCCTACTCCTTGTGTCCTATCTCACTGCAACTTCAGCCGGAAGTCACATAAATCTCCATATACAATATGGAACTCAGATCTGATCTTCTAGGAAGCTGTGTGGAAGGTCATTGATATCTTGATAGATGAGAAGAAGGAAATCTCTGGCCTGTGGAACAAACTGGGTAGCTTGTAAAAGAAAAAGGATTCCTATCAAATCCTATTGTAATCCATATTCACCCAATGGAAACAAATTGCATGTGACTTAGGAAAATCAGTCTCACAATGTCCGTATTGCAAGATTTATATTTACTCAAATGTAATTCTTCCCATTTTTCACTTAGGTTTCACTTAGGTTGAGCCAAAGGAGAGAAATGTTGGTCAGGAAGGAGATGTGTAATAAATCTCCTAAGTCCGATGTAGTTAGGAGAGTAAATTTTCTAGTACATTGATTCAGTTTTGAGGAGAGATGAAAATATTCAAGTCTTTATTTTACTTACTCTAAAATAAATCTTCCCTTTCTCCTCTGTACCCCCAGGAAAACAAGAACAAACCATATCTGGTTTGAGTTTTCTTAAGACTCAGAAAATATTTGGAAATCTCACATGTAAAGTCTCTTCAAGACATCACTTTTATCCCAATCAATATGTAAAACTGGGCCCAAGTTCCCCTTTAAAGGAACTGCATGGTTTCCCTTTTCAGACTAAACACACCCACACAAAGATTGTGCACATTCCTGAATCCTTTTCTATGAATTCCCTCCATTCACTTAAGAGAGCGAAAATGATTTCATGGCTGAATTTGTTGTCCTGGCTAGTGCTCCTTAAGGGTAATGTTCCCTCTTCAAAGAATTTATTTCCATTTTCTCTTTTTGTAAATAGAATATTACATTGAAACCCTTTTGTTTTTAGGAGTCCAATCTCAAGTCCAGTTGGTGGAGTCTGGAGGGGATGTGAGAAAACCTGGAGGTTCCCTCAGTCTCTCCTGCCAAGCTTCTGGATTCATCTACAGCAGCCACTGGGTGCTCTGGCTGAGATAATATCCAGAAAAAAGTCTGGAATGGGTGGCCATAATAGATCCAAGTTCATCTCCCTCCATTTACTAGTCAGACAAAGTGAAAGGACGTTTCACCATCTCCAGGGACAATGCCAAAAGCCAGCTGCATATGCAAAGGAACAACCTCAAAACTGAAAACACAGCATAGTATTTCTGTACAAATACACAGTGAAAGGAAGTGGATCTAAAACTATCAGGGAAAAAAAAACCCAACAACAATCCAACATTTTTTTTCAAAGCAACTCTGAAACTTGACCCTTCCTCAGATCTTAGATCAGTCAATGAGGATTGATCACATTCTGTTGAGTTCCTTAGATATCTTTTGTTTTAGGTAGCCACCAGCGGACACATCGTGGACAGTCCAGAACTTTTTAGATGTCAAGATTGTCTTCAAACACAATGGATGAACATCAATCATCCAATGAGAGAGTTTGCTGGAACAAAATGAAAAACGATGAACCTAGTAGAAAATTCCATTTTTTACCTTCCCTGTTTTACAAAATGATTTGGCTTCAGAAAATCCTGGAATGGAAATTAGTCCCTTAGTGTCATGGCATAAGGATAGAAATGAAACTTAGGGATAATCCTTCTCAATATTCAACCTGCCAAATATATATTTTGGAAATATCTCCTCTGAAAGAATTACCTTGGAGAAGTAGAAAGATCCCTCCTCATTTTGATGCTAGCAGGCAGTGTTGTCCCATGAGATTCCATGGCCGATGCACCCACTAGGGATGAGGTAGGGGATAAAACAAATGTCAGCGTTCTAGAAAGCCCCAACTCCAATTAAAAACTCTGAGGCAAGCATTTCATGAAGTTCCATTTATTAGAGTAGGTATACTGGCACATCTGGGAAAACCAGAATCAGAGAGTTCTGGGTTTTCCCTCAGTAAATCAAAACCCCAAATCCAGCCCCCCCTCACATCCACCAATCTGTCACATGGACCAATCATCATCCGTCCCAACTTGAGCCATCACTGCAACCACTCCTCAGCTAGATGCAGAGACACCATGACCTTGACCGAAGGGAAGAATGCTATTATGTCTAACTACACTCACTCTCCTGAATCCCCCCCTCCTACTTTCCCAGGCGCAAGAAGTCATCAGCGTGGAAGCTTCTGGTGTTAATATGGCTTCCAAAGCTGACAAGAAGTATCAGTAGAAACATAACAACTACTTCACAAACACATGGCACCACAGAGGAGAACCAACCCATCAGGACAAGATTCAGCAGTCCATTTGAGAAGGATCACTCTTTTGAAGACGGAGAAGCCCATATTCTGAACAGAGAGAATAGCTGGTTTGAAAGAGGAGGTCAAAGAGGCCCTCTACATTTAGACTGAACAATTGCAGGAACTGGTTATGTCTAGTTTGATGAAAAGGAGGACTGGGGGAGACATGATAGCAATGTTCTAATATCTCAGTGTAACTCTGAAAAAATCCTAGTTAGTTCCGGTTGGTCCTGGTTGGCCCTGGGCCCATAACCAATGTTAAGGATATTGTTATTGTGTAACAACTAGCAGAGTAAAGTGCACAGAGAAACGTTGCTGAGAGCAATGAGATAGAGATACATACAAACTGGTGTTATCAAAAGTTTTCTTTATAATGGGAAATAAACATTCTCGTAGTCTTCTAAACAGTCCAAGTCTTTACCGGTTAACTCCAAACAAACTCTTCCAAACATACAGTAGTTGGTTCACAAACCCCGGATGGTAGCAGATCCACCTACACATGCACGTGATGATAGCAGCTTATCATCCACTGAATGCATTACTGTACCCTTCGTAAATACATCGTTAAATTACAAGTAATTATAGCATGACTCAGCATTACAGCATGATGCAGCATTAAAGTCACAGAACACATATATTGCCTGGACAACTGTTAGGCCCAAATCATATCCTAACAAACCAGATGATTGCAAGGATCAATAAATCCTTCTGTCCTCCACCATTCGATCAGAACTGAAGAAGATTGTTGGATGAGAATCCCAAAGCTGTTTTTTCAAGTCTTTCTGGTTTTTCTGGTTTGAAGATGTTTCATTTCTCATCCCAGAAGCTTCTTCAGCTCTGACTGGATGGTGGGGAATGGAAGGATTTATCCTCCTTGCAGACAGCTGGACATTTGTATCCTTTTAGCGAGTTTTTAAGGTCACCTGAGAGGTTTACCTGTGTCATCAGGGTCCCATGAGTGGTGCAAATGGGTGTGGACCCTGATGGGTTTATTACTGTGTGAGATACACAGTGAGGGGAAGTGAGGGGAGACTCTAGAAAGAGTGCAGAGAAGAGCAACAAAGAAGATTAGGGAACTGGAGGCTAAAACATATGAAGAACAATTGCAGGAACTGGGTATGTCTAGTTTGATGAAAAGGAGGACTGGGGGAGACATGATAGCAATGTTCCAATATCTCAGGGGTTGCCACAAAGAAGAGGGAGTCAAATTATTCTTCAAAGCACCTGAGGGTAGAACAAGAAGCAATGGGTGGAAACTAATCAAGGAGAGAAGCAATTTAGAACTAAGGAGAAACTTCCTGTCATCTAGAACAATTAATGAGTGGAACAACTTGCCTCCAGAAGTTGTAAATGCTCCAACACTGGAAAATTTTAAGAAGCTGTTGGATAACCATTTGTCTGAAGTGGTGTAAGGTTTCCTGCCTGGGAAGGGGGTTGGACTAGAAGACCTCCAAGGTCCCTTCCAACACTTTTATTCTGTTATTCTGTTCTATATTCTGATCCTGAAGCCATGCAAGGACCTTCCTTTCTTCAGAGCAGCTCTTCAACTTGTTTCAGCCTAAAACAATGGATTCATAAAGGAGGATTCATCAAAATCCAGATAGAATTTTGGACTCTTTTGTTCCGGGAAACCAATTAGAGAATTTGTTGGAAGAAAATGAAAAGTTTTTCTTTAAAAAATTGCTTGAAAATTCCAGTTTTACCTTCGCTGTTTATAATGTGGAATGATTTTAGAAACAAACTGGAATTAAAAATAGTCCGTTACTATCACAGTAGAAAGCAGGAACTGAAACTATAATCGGATAATCTTTCTAAATATCCAAACTGCCATTTAGATATTGAGGAAATATTAAGGAAGATGTTTTCCCCTCCTCACTTTGGACACGAGGGGGCAGTGTTGTCACATGAAACTCAATAGCCTATGCACTGGATGGGGGATGTGATAGGGAATAAAACAAGAGTTATTAGATATGGTCTCATTACTCAGAAATGTTTTTCTTATTATTTTTCCCATAATAGTTCACTGAAAGCTCTCAAGGAAATTTCAAATGTTAGGAGGTTATAATCCTTACCATGAAGATCAGAATTTTTGATAAAATGATAAATTATTGTTGTTTGTATCCAGAGGAAGTTTCTATAATGTATAAAGGTCAAATTGTCTTAAAAATTGGGGTCTCATCTTTTGGTTTGCACTCACTTATTGTAGGTTTATTGAAGGGCACATAGTAAGGAGAGAAAATGTGGGGGGGGGGAACCTCCTGAATTTGGATGTGATATGTTCATGTTCTATCTCAAAATATCTCCTTCTAAAACTTTTATTGCATATTCCTCGCCTGTCCTTTTGAATGATTTCTGAGAATTTCTGAAATTTAGCAAGTCTTTGTTTTCCTGCTGTTTCTCCAATGACTTTATAGTTTAAAGAAAAGGAATCTGCCTTCACTTTTATTAAGAGTGGCATGTTATGCGAAAATCAGCCATATAAACTGTGAGATCAATGCACTGAAGGACCCCTTTATCCCAAGCGATATGCAAATAAAGGCACAATTTCCCCTTTAAAGGAGCCGCTTGGTTTCCCTCTTCAGGCTACACCCACCCACACAAAGTTTCTGCACTTTCCTGAATTCTTTCCTCTCAATTCCCTCCGTTCATTACAGGGAGCGAAAATGATCCCATGGCTGAATTTGGTGCCCTTGTTAGTGTTCCTTCAAGGTGCTTTTCCCTCTTTAAAGAATTTCCTTCCATATTCTCTTTTTATAAATAGAAGATTTCATTGAAACACTTTTCTTTTTAGGAGTCCAGTCTGAAGTCCAGTTGGTGGAGTCTGGAGGGGATGTGAGAAGACCTGGGGAGTCCCTCCGTCTCTCCTGCCAAGCCTCTGGATTCACCTTCAGCAGTTCCTGGATGCACTGGGTGAGACAGGCTCCAGGGAAAGGACTGGAATGGGTGGCCTTCATAAGCACACAATCAACTCCAATTAGCTATTCAGACAAAGTCAAGGGACGCTTCACCATCTCCAGGGATGATGCCAAAAGCCAGCTGCATCTGCAAATGAACAGCCTCAAACTAGAAGACACAGCTGTCTATTACTGTGCAAGAGACACAGTGAGAGGAAGTGAATCTGATGCCAAGCAAAAACCTTCTCTTCCTCTGAGCAGATTTCCAAATTGAATGAGAAAGTTGAATTTGTGTATTTAAAGTGCAAAGGGGAAAGATAAATCTCCATATACAATATGGAACCTCAGATCTGACCTTGTAAGAAGGAGTGTGGAAGATGATTGACATTTCCATAGGTGAGAAGAAGGAACACTCTAGGATGTGGAACAAACCCTTCCTATCTAATCCTAATGTAATCCACACTCACCCAATGGAAACAAATCGTTCAACTGTGGAAGAAGCTGCATCTCCAGGGACAATGCCAGAATATTCAGATCGTAATAAGTTCAAAAATTCCATGTATCCAGGCAGCCCTTTGGGTATTGCTCCAAGGGCAATTACTATTGGTTCAACCATTGATTTCTTCCTCCATAATTTCTTAACTTCAATTTGCAAATCAAGATCGTTTTTCCTAGCTATTTCTCCTCAATTTATGCATCACCTGGTATTGCAATATTAACGAACCAGACTTCTCCCCTGTCCACAATTGTGATATCAGGCACGTTGTGGACCAGAAATCTCTCTGTACTGCTATTATTTAAATTTTTTATCCATCTTGGTGAATTATCTTTGGCAACGAATAACTGATCAAACCATCAAACAATAGCAACCCTAAACAAGCAATATATAAAATGAATTCAACCGCTGAATTAAATCCCAATCTAATAACCGAGGAAGATCCCAAGGGCTTCATCAATTCTTTCTCTCTTGTGTCTTTTCTTTGATTCAACTCAAATTGTCTTACAAATTGGTGCCTCATCATTTGGTTTGCACTCTTTTTTGGGGTTTATTCAAGGGGACATACTAAAGGGAAAAAATCTGGGGGGGGGGGAAACCCTCCTGAACTCAGATGTGATCTTCTTTTCATGTTCTATCTCAAAATCTCTCCTTCCAAAACTTTTACTGCATTTTCCTCGCCTGTCAGAGGCCATCTACATTTAGACTGAACAGGTCTCTCTCAACAGGGGGTGGGGAGGGGGGTAGGGAGGGATGGAATACCACACCACCTATCTCCTGTTTACAACGTAGTCCTTGGAGCAGTTCGAAGAAGGTTCCACACCCATTTGCATTATTCAGGTGAGCCTGAGATACAGACAAACCTCCAAATAGCCTCAGCAACTCTCAGAAAGAGTGCTAACAACCAATAAAACAAGAGTTATTAGATTTGGTCTCATTGCTGATACATTATTTTTTATTATTATTTATTCCATAATAGTTCACTGAAAGCTCTCAGGGGAATTTCACATGTCAGGAGGTTATAATCCTCACCATGAAGCTCAGAATTTTTGATAAAATGATAAATCATCAGTGTTTGTATCCAGAGGAAGTTTCTAGAATGTATAAAGGTCAAATTGTCTTAAAAATTGGTGACTCATCTTTCGGTTGGCACTCACTTATTGTAGGTTTATTGAAGGGCACATAGTAAGGAGAGAAAATGTGTGTGTGTGGGGAAAACCTCCTGAATTCAGATGTGATATGTTCATGTTCTATCTCAAAATATCTCCTTCCAAAACTTTTATTGCATATTCTTCACCTGTCTCTTTGAATCATTTCTGAGAATTTCTCAAATTTAGCAAGTCTTTGTTTTCCTGCTGTTTCTCCATTGATTTTATAGTTTAAAGAAAAGGAATCTGCCTTCACTTTTACTAAGAGTGGCATGTTATGTGAAAATCAGCCATATAAACTGTGAGATCAGTGCACTGAAGGATCCCTTTATCCCAAGCGATATGCAAATCAAGGCACAATTTCCCCTTTAAAGGAGCCGCTTGGTTTCCATTTTCAGGCTACACCCACCCACACAAAGTTTCTGCACTTTCCTGAATTCTTTCCTCTCAATTCCCTCCATTCATTATAGGGAGTGAAAATGATCCCATGGCTGAATTTGGTGCCCTTGTTGGTGTTCCTTCAAGGTGCTTTTCCCTCTTTAAAGAATTTCCTTCCATATTCTCTTTTTTTGTAAATAGAAGGTTTCATTGAAATGCTTTTGTTTTTAGGAGTCCAGTCTCAACTACAATTGGTGGAGTCTGGTGGGGATGTGAGAAGACCTGGGGACTCCCTCCATCTGTCCTGCCAAGCCTCTGGATTCAACATTAGCAGCTATGGCATGAGCTGGGCGAGACAGGCTCCAGGGAAAGGCCTTGAATGCGTGGCCTACATAGGTACAGAATCATCTCCTTCCACTTACTACCCAGACAAAGTCAGGGGACGCTTCACCATCTCCAGGGACGATGCCAAAAGCCAGCTGTATCTGCAAATGAACAGCCTCAAAGTTGAAGACACGGCTGTCTATTACTGTGCAAGAGGCACAGTGAGAGGAAGTGAATCTGATGCCAAGCAAAAACCTTCTCTTCCTCTGAGCAGATTTCCAACCTGAATGAGAAACTTGCATTTGTGTATTTAAAGTGCAAAACAGAAGGTAAATCTCCATATACAATATGGAACCTCAGATCTGACCTTCTAAGAAGCAGTGTGGAAGATGGTTGACATTTCCATAGGTGAGAAGAAGGAACTCTCCAGGCTGGGTAGTTGGTAAAAAGATCCTTCTAATCTAATCCTAATGTAATCCACACTCACCCAATGGAAACAAATCATTGGTGTTGAACAAGAGAATGATTATCCTAGAAAACGTCTACAAAAGTGATATAGAACAAATTATTGATACATGAAGTAGGAATAGCTGTAGATATTATATAGCACTTCATGGAATTTACAAACTTCACTGAGCACTTTGGAGAGCCAGCCTATTGCCCCCAATAATCCGGGTCTTCACTTTACTAACCATGGAAGTGTGAAAGACTAGGTTAACTTTGAACCAGTCAGGATCAAACTCCTGGCACTGGGCAGAGTAAGAGTGCAATGCTGCATTCTAACCACTGCACCACCAGGGAAATGCCCATGCAACCCTCACTGCATAGAGGAACATAAGCCATGTCTGACTTAGCAGCAGATGTGCTTTGCGAAATATAGAGGAAAGTAAATTATTTGTAGAATATAAAGTTATTTATTTGTAGAAATAATTAGTTTGTATTATATGAATATCTTCTCCGTCTATCTTTTCTCTCATTCCAACTCTGACTGACCAATTGTGCCTCATCAAGCATTGGGGTTTTTGGGGTCCTTTTCAAAAGGCAATGGTAAGGGGAGAAAATGTGGAAGGCTTCTACTGAATATAGATGTGCTCTTCCCTTCGTGTTCTCTCTCCAGGGTAGCCCTCCGAAAAATACAATTGCATGTTCCTTCCCTCCTCCTTTGAATCACTCTTGAGAAATGGTGAAATTTTGCAAGTCTTTGTTTTAATTACTCTAATATAAACCTTCGATATGTAAATGAAGGCAAAATTTCCTCTTTAAAGGAGACCCTTGGTTTCTCTTTTCAGGCTATCCCCACCCACACAAAGATTGTGCACTTTCCTGAATTCTTTCCTCTCAATTTCCTCCATTCATTACAAGTAGTGAAAATGATCCCATGGCTGAATATGGCATCCTTGTTGATGCTCCTTCAAGGTAGTTTTTCCCTCTTTAAAGAATTTACTTCCATATTCTCTTTTTGTATATAGAAAGTTTCATTGAAATGCTTTTGTTTTTAGGAGTCCAGTCTGAAGTACAATTGGTGGAGTCTGGAGGGGATTGAGAAGACCTGGAGAGTCCCTCCCTCTCTCCTGCCAAGCCTCTGGATTCTCCTTCAGCAGCTACGAAATGCACTGGGTGAGACAAGTTCCAGGGAAAGGCCTGGAGTGGGTGGCCTACATAAGCACAAGTTCAACTCCAATTAGCTATTCAGACAAAGTCAAGGGACGCTTCACCATCTCCAGGGATGATGGCAAAAGCCAGCTGTATCTGCAAATGAACAGCCTCCAACTGGAAGACACTGCAGTCTATTACTGTGCAAGTGACACAGTGAGAGGAAGTGAATCTGATGCCAAGCAAAAACCTTCTCTTCCTCTGAGCAGATTTCCAAATTGAGTGAGAAAGTTGGGTTTGTGTGTTTAAAGTGAGAAGCGGAAAATAAATCTCCATATACAATATGGAACATCAGATCTGATCTTCTAAGAAGCTGTGTGGGAGATGATTGACATTTTTATAGGTGAGAAGAAGGAACTCTCCAGGCTGTGGAACAAACTGGGTAGTTTGTAAAAAAAAAAAAGGCTTTTTAGTGTTAATCTGTTTCAGATGAACTGGAATTTAAAGTATAATCATTGTAGAAAACAGGAAATGAAACTAGGGTAATCTTTCTAAATATTCAAACTGCCATATAGATACTGAGGAAATATTAAGGAAGATCTCTCCCCTCCTCACTTTGGACACCAGGGGGCAGCGTTGTCACTTGAAACTCCATGGCCTCTGAACTGGGTGGGGGATGGGATAGGGAATAAAACAAAGTTTATTAGATATAGTCTCATTTCTCAGATATGTTTTTTTTTATTATTATTGTTTCCGTAATAGTCCACGGAAAGGTTTCAGCGAAATTTCACATCTAAGGAGGTTATAATCCTCACCTGAAAGCTCACAATTTTTGATAATATGATGTATCATCACTGTTTGTATCCAGAGGAAGTTTCTAGAATGAATAAAAGTGTCACCTTTGCTGACAATGAAAAGTATATGAAGGGACATTTTATCATGAGCACACACACACACACACACACACACACACACACACACAAACAAACAAATAGAGGCAGTATATATTTCTCATTGTGAAGCCATATCTGAGTTGACAATTAAATATAAGCATATTGTGTGGCGGCAACCAAAAAAGCCAATGAAATCCTAAGTGGCATTAACAGAGGGCTTCAATCAAGATCACGTGAGGTACAAATATCGCTCTGTAAAGCCATAGTAAGACCACATCTAGAATACTGAATCCAGTTTTGGTCACCACACTGTAAGAAAGTTGTTGAGACTCTATAAAAAGTTCAGAGAAGATCAAGAAAGATGGATGATTAGGGGGCTGGAAACAAAACATGAAGAACGGTTGCAGGAACTGGGCATGGCTCGTCTAATGAAGAGACGGACCAGGGGAGACCTGACAACAATCTTCCAATACTTGGGGGACTGTAACAGAGATGAGTGGTCATCCTATTTTCCAAAGCACCTGAAGGCCAGAGCAGGAATTAAGGATGGAAACTGAACAAGGAGAGATTAAATCTAGAAATAAAGAGAAATTTCCTGACAGTGAGATCAATCAACCAATGGAACAGCTGCAGAAGTTGTGGGAGCTTTATCACTGGAGGCTTCCAAGAAGAGACTGGACTGCCATATGTCAGAAATGGTGGAGGGTCTCCTGCTTGAGTGGAGGGTTGAAGTAGATGACCTACAAGGACTGTTCCAACTCTGTTAATTCATTAGTGTTAATGTAGGAGAAACTCAATTATTTGTAGAATACAGTCTGGGACTGGTAAAAACTTAACACTTCAAATCCTAACCAAGGAGTTAACAGCAGTTAAAGCAGCCTCTGAATATGTAGGCAGTTCCTAGTAGGATAGGGGTTTTTTTTTCAAAGTCAGAACATTCAGTTCTTAATAAGTTCAAAAATTCATGTATCCAGGCAGCCGTTTGGTTATTGCTCCAAGGGCTCCTATTACTATTGGTCCAAACATTTATTTCTTCCTCCGTAATCGCTTAAATTCAATTTGCGAATCAAGATTTTTTTTCCTAGCTATTTCTCCTCAATTTGTGCATCATCTGTTATTGCAAACCCCACCCCCTCTCCACACACAATATGATATCAGGCATATTGTCGTCCAGATGTCTAGCTGTACTATCATTATTTCAATTTTTATCCATCTTGGTGAATCAACTCTCGGCAACAAATAACTGATCAATAGCAACCCCAAATAAGCAATATATAAACTGAATACTACCTCCAAGTTAAAACCCAATCTAAGGATCAAAGGACATCCCACAGGCTTCATCAATTTCTTCTCTCTTGTGTCTTTTCTTTGATTCAATTCAAATTGTCTTACAAATTTGTGCCTCATCATTTGGTTTGCACTCACTTATTGTTGGCTTATTCAAGGGGACATACTAAGGGGATAAAATGTGTGTGTGTGTGTGTGGGGGGGGAACCTCCCAAATTCAGACGTGATCTTCTTTTCAAGTTCTATCTCAAAATATCTCCTTCCAAAACTTTTATTGCATTTTCCTCACCTGTCCTTTTGAATCATTTCTGAGAATTTCTGAAATTTAGCAAGTCTTCGTTTTCCTGCTGTTTCTCCAATGACTTTATAATTTAAAGAAAAGGAGTCTGCCTTCACTTTTATTAAGTGTTGCATGTTATGTGAAAATCAGCCATATAAACTGTGAGATCAATGCACTGACGGACCCCTTTATCCCAAGCGATATGCAAATCAAGGCACAATTTCCCCTTTAAAGGAGTCGCTATATTTCCCTTTTCAGGCTACACCCACCCACACAAAGTTTCTGCACTTTCCTGAATTCTTTCCTCTCAATTCCCTCCATTCATTACAGGGAGCAAAAATGATCCGATGGCTGAATTTGGTGCCCTTGTTAGTGTTCCTTCAAGGTATTTTTTCACTCTTTAAAGAATCTCCTTCCATATTCTCTCTTTGTAGATAGAAGCTTTCATTGAAACACTTTTGTTTTTAGGAGTCCAGTCTCAAATACAATTGGTGGAGTCTGGAGGGGATGTGAGAAGACCTGGGGAGTCCCTCCGTCTCTCCTGCCAAGCCTCTGGATTCACCTTCAGTAGCAGCTGGATGAACTGGGTGAGACAGGCTCCTGGGAAAGGCCTGGAATGGGTGGCCTACATAGGTACAGGCTCATCTCCTTCCACTTACTACCCAGACAAAGTCAAGGGACGCTTCACCATCTCCAGGGACGATGCCAAAAGCCAGCTGTATCTGCAAATGAACAATTTGAAATCAGATGACACAGCTGTCTATTACTGTGGAAGGGACACAGTGAGAGGAAATGAATCTGATGCTAAGCAAAAACCTTCTCTTCCTCTGAGCAGCTTTCCAAATTGAATCAGAAAGTTGATTTGGCATATTTAAAGAGAAAAGTGGAATATAAATCTTTTGTTCCAAGTTTTTTATTTTATTTTACAAATATCCATATCTATGCATGAACAATGTGGCATCTGGGTATCATATTTTTTAGTAGAAATACAAATAGTGCTATTAATCATATTTGTTACATTCCTCAATTTTATGTAGTTCTAGTGTTAATACAGATATTTGTATTAAATTATAGACTTTCATTATTTAATTATGCAATGTTTTAATACATTATTTCTACTCCAATCACAATATTTTTTAAACTTACATAATAATCAGGGGTAGGTTCTAAAATCTTTTACTACTGGTTCTGTGGGCGTGGCTTATTTTGTGCGCATGGTTTGATGGTTATGTGACAGTTCTTTAGGATTTAGCAGAGGTACTAGTCTACCAGGCTTTTAACTGGTTGCAGAGCGGTACCAGTCTACCCATTTGTTTTTGGAGGCACCGGTCTTCTCATTTGTTTTTGGAGGCACCGATCTACTCATTTGTTTTTGGAGGCATTGGTCTACTCATTTGTTTTTGGAGTCACTGGTCTACCACCACACAGCCTTTTAACACTCCTTTTTAAAACTCTTAAAATATTTTCCTCTTGATTTATGTCATCAGTCATTTATTTTTGTTATTGTCTCCTTTTTGTCATCTTGTTTTCTTTGCGATTTAATCTGTTCTGCTTTTTCATGTGCTCTTTCAGTTGGCTTCTCCTTTTCCTGGGTGTCTTGATCACTCATTGTCCTTTGTACAATATTTCCCAGATTTTCATCCATGCCATGTATTAAGCTCTTAATCTCCTTGTGGTTTCGTATCAGAATATCCATAATGTTTGGAAACATTGCGACCATTTCTTCCCAAACTCCACTTATTTACTCCTGATGTAGCATCTCGTCTTGTTTTAACAAGTCTCGCTCTTGTCCAGTAATCCAAAAACCATGTAATCAAACCTAAAGTCAGTCACCAAAATGAATTCAATATTCACAATTTTTGAATTCCATTGTTAATCAATCTGTTCCTTTAGTTAATCCCAAAAGTTTTTCAGAACCTCCTTAAATCCTCTTTATACATTCAATCTTGTATCATAGCATTCAGGGGTCTCTTTAATGAAAAAAATCTTCCCTATTCTCATATTTAAATCTCCAGCAGACTTGAGGTAGGTGCATAAAACGTACCTTTGTCAAAATTTATCAGGATTTAAGAATATGTTATATTTTCCTTTCATCATCAGATGGCACTCTCAGTTTAGATTTCAATGTTAATGAGTTTAATAAGTCAAAATATAGAAACAATGTTAGTTTTTTCGGTGAATGGTTGTAGTATTTTTAAAATGCCTTTGCAGAACAACGCCTGCTCAGTTTAAAAGTCTAATTTTCTGTATTTTTAACCAATTTTTTTACTTTTCTTTAAGTTTTTATGAAAGTGTTTAGTTATTGTTTTAGCAAACAGCTGTGAGCCTGGATTATTTCCTTTCTGGGTTAGGTTTTAAACAAGAAAGAATCCTCTCACCCAGTTCCAGACACTATTCACTAACTCCGCTCCAGCACCAGTTTTTGGTGATATCTGGCTGCCCCAGCTTCATGGCAGTCATCTTTAGGCTGTTTTTTCACCTCATCATATATGAGAGGGGAAAAAATACCCCAGGGTCCAGTAGGAGAGTTGCAAATCTCTATGGTATCACAGGGCACCCTTATTTACTTAGCGGCCCCTACAGCTCCTTTTGGAGCCCATCAATGGTGAGAACTCAGCATGGGAATGCAGAGACCTGCTCCTTGTGTCCTATCTCACTGCAACGTCAACCGGAAGTCACATACATCTCCATATACAATATGGAACTCAGATCTGATCTTCTAGGAAGCTGTGTGGAAGGTCATTGATATCTTGATAAGTGAGAAGAAAGAAATCTCTGGCCTGTGGAACAAACTGGGTAGCTTGTAAAAAAAAAGGCTTCCTATCAAATCCTATTGTAATCCATATTCACCCAATGGAAACAAATTGCCTGTGACTTAGGAAAATCAGCCTCACAATGTCCGTATTGCAAGATTTATATTTACTCAAATGTAATTCTTCCCATTTTTCACTTAGGTTGAGCCAAAGGAGAGAAATGTAGGTCAGGAAGGAGATGTCTAAAAAAATCTCCTAACTCCGATGTAGTTAGGAGAGTAAATTTTCTAGTACATTGACTCAGTTTTGAGGAGAGATGAAAATATTCAGGTCTTTATTTTACTTACTCTAAAATAAATCTTTGCTTTCTCCTCTGTACCCCCAGGAAAACAAGAACAAACCATATCTGGTTTGAGTTTTCTTAAGACTCAGAAAATATTTGTAAATCTCACATGTAAAGTCTCTTCAAGACATCACTTTTATCCCAATCAATATGTAAAACTGGGCCCAAGTTCCCCTTTAAAGGAACTGCATGGTTTCCCTTTTCAGACTAAACACACCCACACAAAGATTGTGCACATTCCTGAATCCTTTTCTATGAATTCCCTCCATTCACTTAAGAGAGGGGAAATGATTTCATGGCTGAATTTGTTGTCCTGGCTAGTGCTCCTTAAGGATCATGTCCCCTCTTCAAAGAATTTATTTCCATTTTCTCTTTTTGTACATAGAATATTACATTGAAATCCTTTTGTTTTTAGGAGTCCAATCTCAAGTCCAGTTGGTGGAGTATGGAGGGGATGTGAGAAAACCTGGAGGGTCCCTCAGTCTCTCCTGCCAAGCTTCTGGATTCATCTACGGCAGCCACTGGATGCTCTGGCTGAGACAATATCCAGAAAAAAAGTCTGGAATGGGTGGCCATAATAGATACAAGTTCATCTCCTTCCATTTACTATTCAACAAAGTGAAAGGACGTTTCACCATCTCCAGGGACAATGCCAAAAGCCAGCTGCAAGTGCAAATGAACAACCTCAAAACTGAAGACACAGCACAGTATTACTGTACAAATACATAGTGAAAGGAAGTGGATCTAAAACCATCAGGGAAAAAACAACAACAACAACAATGCAACATGTTTTTTCAAAGCAGCTCTGAAACTTGACCCTTCCTCAGATCCTAGATCAGTCAGTGAGGATTGATCAAATTCTGTTGAGTTCTTTAGGTATCTTTTGTTTTAGTTAGCCACCAGCGGACACATCGTGGACAGTTGAAGTGATGTCCCGGTGTCTGGAAGCTGTGCGGGTCTGGATGGGGAGAAACAGGCTCCGACTAAACCCCTCCAGGACTTAGTGGCTGTGGCTGCCGGCTGACGCCATCGCTGACTATTGGGGGCGAGACATTGGCCCCCACAGAGAGGGCTCGCAACTTGGGCGTCCTCCTGGACGCACGGCTGTCTTTAGAAGAACACATGACGGCCGTGGCCAGGGGGGCTTTTTATCAGGTTCGCCTGATACGCCAGTTGCGTCCCTTTCTAGATCGGGACTCCCTACGCACAGTCACCCATGCTCTCGTGACTTCCCGCCTGGACTACTGCAACGCTCTCTACATGGGGCTCCCCTTGAGGTTCACCCGGAGGCTCCAACTGGTCCAGAATGCGGCCGCGCGGGGAATTATGGGAGCGACGTGGCGCTCCCACATGACACCTCTCCTGCGCGAACTGCACTGGCTCCCGGTGGTCTTCCGGATGTGCTTCAAGGTGTTGGTGACCACCTTTAAAGCACTCCATGGCTTAGGACCTGGGTACTTGTGGGACCGCCTTCTGCCGTCAATAGTATCCCACCGGCCAGTACGCTCGCACAGAGAGGGCCTCTTCCGGGTGCCGTCGGCCAGACAGTGTCGGCTGGTGACCCCCAGGGGGAGAGCCTTCTCTGTGGCGGCGCGCGCCCTCTGGAATGACCTACCCCCGGAGATACGCAGGATTCCAGATATCCGGACCTTTCGTCGGGCCCTTAAAACCCATTTATTCCATCTAGCTGAGCTAGCTTGATCCCATCCTCCGTTTTTCAATTTGAAATTGATTTTAAATTGGGTTGTTTTAATTCTTGGCCGAATAATATTTAATATTTTTAATTGTTTTTAACTTTTGTATACCATGTTTTATTCTGGCTGTTCACCGCCCTGAGTCCGCAAGGAGTAGGGCGGTTTATAAATTGAAATAATAAATAAAATAATAAATAAATACAGCCCAGAACGTATTCGATGTCAAGGTCATCTTCAAACACAATGGATGAACATCATCATCCAATGAGAGAGTTTACTGGAACAAAATGAAAAACGATGAACATAGTAGGAAAATTCCATTTTTTACCTTCTCTGTTTTACAAAATGATTTGGCTTCAGAAAATCCTGGAATGGAAATTAGTCCCTTAGTATCATGGCACAAGGATAGAAATGAAACTTAGGGATAATCCTTCTAAATATTCAACCTGCCAAATACATATTTTGGAAATATCTCCTCTGAAAGAATTACCTTGGAGAAGTAGAAAGATCCCTCCTCATTTTGACGCTAGGAGGCATTGTTGTCCCATAAGATTCCATGGCCGATGCACCCACTAGGGATGAGGTAGGGGATAAAACAAATGTCAGCGTTCTAGAAAGCCCCAACTCCAATTAAAAACTCTGAGGCAAGCATTTCACAAAGTTCCATTTATTAGAATAGGTATACTGGCACATCTGGGAAAACCCGAATCAGAGAGTTCTGGGTTTTCCCTCACTAAATCAAAAACCCCAAATCCAGCCCCCCCCCCCCCCGCATCCATCAATCTGTCACATGGCCCAATCATCATCCGTCCCAACTTGAGCCATCACTGCAACCACTCCTCCGCTAGATGCAGAGACACCATGACCTTGACCGAAGGGAAGAATGCTATTATGTCTAACCACACTCACTCTCCTGAATTCCCACCTCCTACTTTCCCGGGCGCAAGAAGTCGGCAGCGTGGAAGCTTCTGATGTTAATATGGCTTCCAAAGCTGACAGCAAATATCAGTAGCAATATAACAACTACTTCACAAACACATGGCACCACAGAGGAGAATCAAAGCATCATGGCAAGATTCAGCAGTCCATTTGACAAGGATCACTCTTTTGAAGACAGAAAAGCCCATATTCTGAACAGAGAGAATAGCTGGTTTGAAAGAGGGGGTCAAAGAGGCCCTCTACATTTAGACTGAACAGCTCTCCCTCACTGAGGGGGGTGGGTGGGAAGGATGGAATACCACACCACCTATCTCCTGTTTACAAAATAGTCCTTGTAGCAGTTCAAAGAAGGTTCCACACCCCTTTGCATTATTCAGGTGAGCCTGAGGAACAGATAAACCTCAGAAAGAGTGCTATCAACCAGATCATTGCAAGGATCAATAAATCCTTCTATCCTCCACCATTCGATCAGAACTGAAGAAGATTGTTGGATGAGAATCCCAAAGCTGTTTTTTCAAGACTTTCCAGTTTTTCTTTGAAGATGTTTTGCTTCTCATCCAAGAAGCTTCTTCAGCTCTGACTGGATAGTGGGGAACAGAAGGATTTATTCTCCTTGCAGACAGCTGGACATTTTCATCCTTTCAGCGAGTTGTTAAGGTCACCTGAGAAGTTTACCTGTGTCATCAGGGTCCCATGAGTGGCGCAAATGGGTTTGGACCCTGATGGGTTTATTACTGTGTGAGATACACAGTGAGGAAAAGTGAAGGGACACTCTAGAAAGAGTGCAGAGAAGAGAAACAAAGAAGATTAGGGAAATGGAGGCTAAAACATATGAAGAACGGTTGCAGGAACTGGGTCTGTCTAGTTTAATGAAAGGAAGGACTAGAGGTGACATGATAGAAGTGTTCCAATATCTCAGGGGTTGCCACAAAGAAGAGGGAGTCAAATTATTCTTCAAAGCACCTGAGGGTAGAACAAGAAGCAATGGGTGGAAACTAATCAAGGAGAGAAGCAATTTAGAACTAAGGAGAAACTTCCTGACATGTAGAACAATTAATCAGTGGAACAACTTGCCTCCAGAAGTTGTAAATGCTCCAACACTGGAAATTTTTAAGAAGCTGTTGGATAACCATTTGTCTGAAGTGGTGTAAGGTTTCCTGCCTGGGAAAGGGGTTGGACTAGAAGACCTCCAAAGTCCCTTCCAACTCTGTTATTCTGTTATTCTGTTCTGAATTCTGATTCTGAAGCCATGCAAGGACCTTCCTTTCTTCAGACCAGCTCTTCAACTTTTTTCAGCACAAAACAATGGATTCGTGAAGGAGGATTCATCAAAATCCAGAGAGAATTTTGGACTCTTTTGTTCTGGGAAACCAATTAGAGAGTTTGTTGGAAGAAAATGAAAAGTTTTTCTTAAAAAAATTGCTTGAAAATTCCAGTTTTACCTTCACTGTTTAAAATGTGGAATGATTTTAGAAACAAACTGGAATTAAAAATAGTCCGTTACTATCATAGTAGAAAGCAGGAACTGAAACTATAATTGGATAATCTTTCTAAATATCCAAACGGCCATATAGATATTGAGGAAATATTAAGGAAGGTGTTTCCCCCCCCACTTTGGACACTAGGGGGCAGTGTTGTCACATGAAACTCCATGGCCTCTGCACTGGGTGGGGGATGGGATAGGGAATAAAACAAGTGTCATTAGAAATGGTTTCATTACTCAGACATGTTTTTCTTATTATTTTTTCCATAATAGTTCACTGAAAGCTCTCAGGGAAATTTCACATGTTAGAAGGTTATAATCCTCACCACAAAGCTCAGAATTTTTGATAAAATGATAAATCATCGGTGTTTGTATCCAGAGGAAGTTTCTAGAATGTATAAAGGTCAAATTGTTTTACAAATTTGTGCCTCATCATTTGGTTTGCACTCATTTATTGTTGGCTTATTCAAGGGGACATACTAAGAGGATAAAATGTGTGTGTGTGTGGGGGGGGAACCTCCCGAATTCAGATGTGATCTTCTTTTCAAGTTCTATCTCAAAATATCTCCTTCCAAAACTTTTATTGCATTTTCCTCAACTGTCCTTTTGAATCATTTCTGAGAATTTCTGAAATTTAACTAGACTTCATTTTCCTGCTGTTTCTCCAATGACTTTATAGTTTAAAGAAAAGGAATCTGCCTTCACTTTTATTAAGAGTGGCATGTTATGCGAAAATCAGCCTTATAAACTGTGAGATCAATGCCCTGAAGGACCCCTTTATTGCAAGCGATATGCAAATCAAGGCACAATTTCCCCTTTAAAGGAGCCGCTTGGTTTCCCTCTTCAGGCTACACCCACCCACACAAAGTTTCTGCACTTTCCTGAATTCTTTCCTCTCAATTCCCTCCGTTCATTACAGGGAGTGAAAATGATCCCATGGCTGAATTTGGTGCCCTTGTTAGTCTTCCTTCAAGGTATTTTTTCCCTCTTTAAAGAATTTATATCCATATTCTCTTTTTCTATATGGAAGGTTTCATTGAAACGCTTTTGTTTTTAGGTGTCCAGTCTCAAGGACAATTGGTGGAGTCTGGAGGAGATGTGAGAAGACCTGGGGAGTCCCTCCGTCTCTCCTGCCAAGCCTCTGGATTCACATTCAGCAGCTTCTGGATGCACTGGGTGAGCCAGGCTCCAGGGAAAGACCTGGAATGGGTGGCCTACATACGTATAGGATCATCTCCTTCCACTTACTACTCTGACAAAGTGAAGGGTCGCTTTACCATCTCCAGGGACGATGCCAAAAGCCAGCTGTATCTGCAAATGAACAATCTGAAATCAGATGACACAGCTATCTATCACTGTGCAACAGGCACAGTGAGAGGAAGTGAATCTGATGCCAAGCAAAAACCTTCTCTTCCTGTGAGCAGAGTTCCAAATTGAATGTGAAACTTGCATTTGTGTATTTAAAGTGCAAAGCAGAAGATAAATCTCCGTATACATTATAAAACCTCAGATCTGACCTTCTAAGAAGCAGTGTGGAGGATGGTTGACATTTTCATAGGTGAGAAGAAGGAACTCTCCAGGCTGTGGAACAAACTGGGGAGTTTCTAAAAAATCCCTTCTTATCTAATTCTAAAGTAATCCACACTCACCCAATGGAAACAAATCATTGGTGTTGAAGAAGAGAATCATTATCCTAGAAAACAATTATCAAAGTGGTACAGAACAGATTTTGATAAATGAAGTAGCAAAAGCACTTCATAGTACTTTACAGACCTCTTTGACCTGTTTAGAGAGTCAGCCTATTGCCCCCAACAATCTTGGTCCTCACTTTACCAACCTCAGAATGATGGAAGACTAGGTCAACTTTGAGCCAGTCAGGATCGAACTCCTGGCAGTGGGCAGAGTCAGCCTGCAATGCTACATTCTAACCACTGCACCACCAGGGAAATGCCCATGCAACCCTCACTGCATAGAGGAACGTAAGCCATATCTGACTTAGCAGCAGATGTGCTTGTGAAATATAGAGGAAGCTTAATTATTTGTAGAATATAAAGTTATTTATTTGTAGAAGTAATTAATGTACATTAGATAAATATCTTCTCTGTCTATCTTTTCTCTCATTCCAACCCTGACTTACCAATTGTGCCTCATCAAGCATTGGGGTTTTGGGGTCCTTTTCAAAAGGACATGGAAAGGGGAGAAAATGTGGAGGGCTTTTCCTGAAGATAGATGTGCTCTTCCCTTCATGTTCTCTCTCCAACATAGCCCTTTCAAAAGGTATAATTACATGTTCCTTCCCTCTCCCTTTCAATCACTTTGGGGAAGCAGTGAAATTTTGCAAGTCTTTCTTTTAATTATTCCAATATAAACCTGCCATTTCCGCTATGAATTTACAGTAAAAAATAACAAAAGAGACTGCCTTCACTTTTATTAAGACTGAAATGTTAAGTGAAAGTCCCCCATACATGGAGCCTGGAAGGAAAAATGTGAGATGAATTCACTGAGGGGAACTTTTATCTGAAGCCATATGTAAATGAAGGCAACATTTCCCCTTTAAAGGATCCACTTGATTTCTCTCTTCAGGCCACACTCACTCATCAAAGTTTGTGCACTTCCCTGAATTCTTTCCTCTCAATTCCCTCCATTCATTACAGGGAGAGAAAATGATCCCATGGCTGAATTTGGTGCCCTGGATAGTCCTTCTTCAAGGTATTCTTTCTCCTCTTTAAAAAAATTAACCCATTTTTTCCTTTTTGTATATAGAAGATTTGATTGAAACACTTTTGTTTTTAGGTGTCCAATCTCAAGTACAATTAGTGGAGTCTGGAGGGGATGTGAGAAGACCTGGGGAGTCCCTCCATCTCTCCTGCCAAGCATCTGGATTCACCTTCAGTAGTTATGAGATGAGCTGGGTGAGACAGGCTCCAGGGAAAGGACTGGAATGGGTGGCCTTCATAAGTACACGTTCAACTCCAATTTGGTATTCAGACGAAGTGAAGGGACGCTTCACCATCTCCAGGGATGATGCCAAAAGCCAGCTGTATCTGCAAATGAACAGCCTCAAACTGGAGGACACAGCTGTCTATTATTGTTCAAGACGCACAGTGAGAGGAAGTGAATCTGATGCCAAGCAGAAACCTTCTCTTCCTTTGAGCAGATTTCCAACCTGAATGAGAAAGTTGAATTTGTGTATTTAAAGTGAGAAGCAGAAGATAAATCTCCATATACAATATGGATCCCCAGATCTGATCTTCTAAGAAGCCGTGCGAGAGATGATTGACATTTTGATAGGTGAGAAGAAGGAACTCTCCAGGCTGTGGAACAAACTGGGTAGTTTGTAAAAAAAATGGCTTCTTACGGTTAATCTGTCTCAGATGAACTGGAATTCAAAGTATAATCATTGTAGAAAACAGGAAATGAAACTAGAATAATTTTTCTAAATATTCAAATTGCCATATAGATACTGAGGAAATATTAGGGAAGATCTCTCCCCTCCTCATTTTGGACACGAGGGGGCAGAGTTGTCACCTGAAACTCCATGGCCTCTGCACTGGGTGGGGGATGGGATAGAGAATAAAATAAGTGTCATTAGATATAGTCTCATTTCTGGGACATCATTTTTTTTTTCATTACTGTTTCCATAATAGTTCACTGAGAGCTCTGAGAGAAATTTCACATCTAAGGAGATTATAATCCTCACCTTAAAGCTCAGAATTCTTGATAAAATGATGTATCATCACTGTTTGTATCCAGAGGAAGTTTCTAGAACGTATAAAAGTGCTTCCACCTTTGCTGACAATGAATAGTAGATGAAGGGACATTTTATCATGAGCACACACGCACACATACACACACAGAGAGACTATATATTCCTCATTGTGAAGCCATGTCTGAGTTGACAATTAAATATGAGCAAATAGTGTGTGGCGGCAGCCAAAAAAGCCAATGAAATCCTAAATTGCATTAACAGAGGGCTTCAATCAAGATCACGTGAGGTACAAATATCGCTCAATAAAGCCATAGTAAGACCACACCTAAAATACTGAATCCAGTTTTGGTCATCACACTGTAAAAAATATGTTGAGACTCTCGAAATAGTGCAGAGAAGATCAAGAAAGACGCTTAGGGAATTGGAGGCTAAAACATCTGACGAACGGTTGCAGGAACTGGGCATGGCTAGTCTAGTGAAGAGACGGACCAAGGGAGACCGGATAGCAGTCTTCCAATGCTTGGGGGGCTGTCACAGAGAGGAGGTGGTCAACCTATTTTCCAAAGTACCTGAAGCACCTGAAGACCAGGAATTATGGATTGAAAGTGAACAAGGAGAGATTAAACCTAGAAATAAAGAGAAATTTCCTGACAGTGAGACCAATCAACCAATGGAACAGCTTCAGCTGCAGAAGTTGTGGGAGCGTTATCACTTTAAAGCTCTTCTCTTTCAAGAAGAGACTGGACTGCCATATGTCAGAAACGGTGTAGGGTCTCCTGCTTGGGTGAGGGGGTTGAAGTAGATGACCTAAAAAGTCCCTTCCATCTCTGTTAATCCATTAGTGCTGAATGTAGTGGAAACAGAATTATTTGTAGGATACAGTCCGGGACAGGTAAAAACTTAATCCTTCCAGTCCTAACCAAGGAGTTAACAGCAGTTAAAGCAGCCTCTGAATATACAGGGACTTCCTAGTAGGGTGGGTTTTTTTTTTTTTTTTTTTGCAAAGTCAGAATATTCAGGTCTTAATAAGTTCAAAAATTCCATGTATCTGGGCAGCCGTTTGGTTATTGCTCCAAGGGCTCCTATTATTTTTGATTTCTTCCTCCATAATCGCTTATGTTCAATTTGCAAATCAATATTTTTTGTCCTAGCTGTTTCTCCTCAATTTGTGCATCACCTGGTATTGCAACCCCCCCCATACACACACACACACACACACACACACACACACACACACACACACACACACACAATATGATATCAGGAATGTTGTGGCCCAGATGTCTATCTGTACTACTATTATTTCAATTTTTATTCATCTTGGTGAATTTACTCTCGGCAACGAATAACTGATCAATAGCAACCCAAAACAAGCAATATATAAAATGAATACTACTGCCAAGTTAAAACCCAATCTAATGAGCAAAGAACATCTCACAGGCTTCATCAATTTCTTCTCTGTGTTCCTTTTCTTTTATTTGGTTCAACTCAAATTGTTTTAAAAATTGGTGACTCGTCTTTAGGTTTGCACTGATTTATTGTGGGTTTATTTAAGGGGACATACTAAGGAGAGAAAATGTGGGGGGAAAAAAAACCTCCCAAATTCAGATGTGGTCTTCTTTTCATGTTCTATCTCAAAATATCTCCTTCCAAAAATTTTATTGCATATTCCTCACCTGTCCTTTTGAATCATTTCTGAGAATTTCTGAAATTTAGCAAATCTTCATTATCCTGCTTTTTCTCCACTGATTTTATAGTTTAAAGAAAAGGAGTCTGCCTTCACTTTTATTAAGAGTTTCATGTTATGTGAAAATCAGCCATATAAACTGTGAGATCAATGCACTGAAGGACCCCTTTATCCCAAGCGATATGCAAATCAAGGCACAATTTCCCTTTTAAAGGAGCCACTTAATTTCTCTTTTCAGGCTACACACAACAACACAAAGTTTTTGCACTTTCCTGAATTCTTTCCTCTCAATTCTCTCCATTCCTTACAGAGAGCGAAAATGATCCCATGGCTGAATTTGGTGCCCTTATTAGTGTTCATTCAAGGTATTTTTTCCCTCTTTAAAGAATGTCTTTACATATTCTCTTTTTGTAAATAGAAGGTTTCATTGCAACCCTTTTGTTTTTAGGAGTCCAGTCTCAACTACAATTGGTGGAGACTGGAGGGGATGTGAGAGGACCTGGGGAGTCCCTCCGTCTCTCCTGCCAAGCCTCTGGATTCACGTTCAGCAGCCACTGGATGGGCTGGGTGAGGCAGGCTCCAGGGAAAGGCCTGGAATGGGTGGCCTACATAAGTAGAAGCTCATTTCTTTCCACTTACTACCCAGACAAAGTTAAGGGACGCTTCACCATCTCCAGGGACGATGCCAAAAGCCAGGTGTATCTGCAAATGAACAGCCTCAAAGCTGAAGACACAGCTGTCTATTACTGTGCAAAAGACACAGTGAGAGGAAGTGAATCTGATGCCAAGCAAAAACCTTCTCTTCCTCTGAGCAGCTTTCCAAACTGTATGAGAAAGTTGAGTTTGTGTGTTTAAAGTGAGAAGCGGAAGATAAATCTCCATATACAATATGGAACCTCAGATCTGACCTTCTAAGAAGCAGAGCGGGAGATGGTTGACATTTTCATAGGTGAGAAGAAGGAACTCTCCAGGCTGGGTAGGTTATAAAAAGAGTCTTCTAATCTAATTGTAATGTAATCCACGCTCATCCAATGGAAACAAATCATTGGTGTTGAAGAAGAGAATGACTATGCTAGAAAACAATTAGAAATGTGGTACAGAACAAATTATTGATACATGAAGTAGCAATAACAGTAGAACTTAAAAAGCACTTCATGTAATTTACAGACCTCTCTGAGCATTTTGGAGAGCCAGCCTATTGTCACCAACAGTCTGGGTCTTCACTTTACCAACATCAACGTTGAGCCAGTCAGAATCAACTTCCTGGCAGTTGACAGAGTCAGTCTGCAATGCTGCATTCTATTGATTTATTGATTTATTGATTTATTGATTTATTGATTTATTGATTTATTGATTTATTGATTTATTGATTTATTGATTTATTGATTTATTGATTTATTGATTTATTGATTTATTGATTTATTGATTTATTGATTTATATATATATATTTATAAACTGCCCTTCTCCAACCAGATTCAGGGCTGTGAACAGCCAAGGGAAAACATGATATTTAAAAATTAAAACAATGTTAAAAAATATTAAATGATTTTGGCCGACAAATTAAAACAGTCCAATTTAAAAACAATTACAATTAAAAATAGAGGATAGGATCAAGCCAGCCCAGCTAGGTGGGTTTTTAGGGCCCGACAAAAAGTCCAGAGGTCTGGTATCCTGCATATCTCTGGGGGCAGTTCATTCCAGAGAGCAGGTGCCACCACAGAAAAGGTTCTCCCCCTGGGGGTCACCAGCCAACATTGTCTGGCCAACGGCATCCTAAGGAGGCCCTCTCTGTGTGAGCGTACTGGCCGGTGGGAGGATATTGGCGGCAGAAGGTGGTCTCGCAAATACCTGGTCCCTAAGCCATGGAACGCTTTAAAGGTGGTCACCAACACCTTGAAGCACACCCGGAAGACCACTGGGAGCCAGTGCAGCTCACGCAGGAGAGGTGTCACATGGGAGCGCCCCTTCGCTCCCATAATCCTCCGTGCGGCTGTATTCTGGACCAGTTGGAGCCACCGGGTGCACCCCAAGGTGCACCCTCATTCCAACTCTGATTTACCAATTGTGCCTCATCAAGCATTGGGGTGTTGGGGTCCTTTTCAAAAGGCCATCATAAGGGGAGAAAATGTGGAGGGCCTTTACTGTAGATAGATGTGCTCTTCCCTTCATGTTCTCTCTCCAACGTAGTCCTTTCAGAAAGAATAATTGCATGTTCCTTCCCTCTCCCTTTCAATCACTTTGGGGAAGCAGTGAAATTTTGCAAGTCTTTCTTTTAATTATTCCAATATAAACCTGCCATTTCCACTATGACTGCCTTCACTCTTATTAAGACTGGAATCTTTTGTGAAAGACCCCCATGTATGGAGACTAGAAGGAAAACTGTGAGATACATACACTGAAGGGCTCTTTCATCTGAAGCGATATGTAAATGAAGGCAAAATTTCCCCTTTAAAGGATCCACTTGATTTCTCTCTTCAGGCTACACCCACCCACACAAAGTTTCTGCGCTTTCCTGAATTCTTTCCTCTCAATTTCCTCCATTCATTACAGGGAGCGAAAATGATCCCATGGCTGAATTTGGTGCCCTGGATAGTCCTTCTTCAAGGTATTCTTTCTCCTCTTTCAAAAAATTAACTCATTTTTTCCTTTTTGTATATAGAAGATTTGATTGAAACACTTTTGTTTTTAGGTGTCCAATCTCAAGTACAATTAGTGGAGTCTGGAGGGGATGTGAGAAGGCCTGGGGAGTCCCTCCGTCTCTCCTGCCAAGCCTCTGGATTCTCCTTCAGCAGCTATGAGATGCACTGGGCAAGACAGGCTCCAGGGAAAGGCCTAGAATGGATGGCCTACATAGGTACATATTCAACTCCAATTAGCTATTCAGACAAAGTCAAGAGACGCTTCACCATCTCCAGGAATGACGCCAAAAGCCAGCTGTATCTGCAAATGAACAGCCTCAAACTGGAGGACACAGCTGTCTATTACTGTTCAAGACGCACAGTGAGAGGAAGTGAATCTCATGCCAAGCAGAAACCTTCTCTTCCTTTGAGCAGATTTCCAACCTGAATGAAAAGTTGAATTTGTGTATTTAAAGTGAGAAGCAGAAGATAAATCTCCATATACAATATGGATCCCCAGATCTGATCTTCTAAGAAGCCGTGCGAGAGATGATTGACATTTTGATAGTTGAGAAGAAGGAACTCTCCAGGCTGTGGAACAAACTAGATAGTTTGTAAAAAAAAGGGGGTTCTTATTGTTAATCTGTTTCAGATGAACTGGAATTCAAAGTATAATCATTGTAGAAAACAGGAAATGAAACTAGGATAATCTTTCTAAATATTCAAACTGCCATATAGATACTGAGGAAATATTAGGGAAGATCTCTCTCCTCCTCATTTTGGACATGAGGGGGCAGAGTTGTCACCTGAAACTCCATGGCCTCTGCACTGGGTGGGGGATGGGATAGAGAATAAAACAAGTGTCATTAGATATTGTCTCATTTCTGGGACATCATTTTTTTTTAATTACTGTTTCCACAATAGTTCACTGAGAGCTCTGAGGGAAATTTCACATCTAAGGAGATTATAATCCTCACCTTAAAGCTCAGAATTCTTGATAAAATGATGTATCATCACTGTTTATATCCAGAGGAAGTTTCTAGAACGTATAAAAGTGCTTCCACCTTTCCTGACAATGAAAAGTACATGAAGGGACATTTTATCATGAGCACACACACACACATACACACAGAGAGAGCATATATTCCTCATTGTGAATCCATGTCTGAGTTGACAATTAAATATGAGCAAATAGTGTGCGGTGGCAGCCAAAAAAGCCAATGAAATCCTAAGTTGCATTAACTTAGGCTTCAATCAAGATCGCGTGAGGTACTAAAATCACTCTATAAAGTCATAGTAAGACCACACCTAGAATACTGAATCCAGTTTTGGTCACCACACTGTAAAAAATATGTTGAGACTCTCGAAATAGTGCAGAGAAGATCAAGAAAGACGCTTAGGGAATTGGAGGCTAAAACATGAGACGAACAGTTGCAGGAACTGGGCATGGCTAGTCTAGTGAAGAGACGGACCAAGGGAGACCGGATAGCATTCTTCCAATGCTTGGGGAGCTGTAACAGAGAGGAGGTGGTCAAAATATTTTCCAAAGTACCTGAAGGCCAGACCAGGAATTACGGATGAAAACTGAACAAGGAGAGATTCAACCTAGAATTAAAGAGAAATATCCTGACAGTGAGAATGATCAACCAATAGAACAGCTGAAGAAGTTGTGGGAGTTTTATCACTTTAAAGCTCTTCTCTTTCAAGAAGAGCCTGGACTTCTCTTTCAAGAAGAGCCTGGACTCTTTCAAGAAGAGCCTGGACTGCCATATGTCAGAAACTGTGTAGGGTCTCCTATTTCGGTGGAGGGTTGAAGTAGATGACCTACAAAATCCCTTCCATCTCTGATAATCCGTTAGTGCTTAATGTAGTGGAAACTGAATTATTTGTAGAATACAGTCTGGGACAGGTAAAAACTTAACACTTGCACTTCTAACCAAGGAATTAACAGCAGTTAAGGGCGCATTTGAATATACAGGCACCTCTTTAAAAAATTAACTCATTTTTTTCCTTTTTGTATATAGAAGATTTGATTGAAACAAATTTTTAGGAGTTTTTAGGAGTTCAATCTCAAGTACAATTGGTGGAGTCTGGAGGGGATGTGAGAAGACCTGGAGAGTCCCTCCGTCTCTCCTGCCAAGCTTCTGGATTCACCTTCAGCAGCTATGGGATACACTGGGCAAGACAGGCTCCAGGGAAAGGCCTGGAATGGGGGGGCCTACATAAGTACACATTCAACTCCAATTAGCTATTCAGACAAAGTGAAGGGATGCTTCACCATCTCCAGGAATGATGCCAAAAGCCAGATGTATCTGCAAATGAACAGCCTCAAACTGGAGGATACTGCATTTTATTACTGCGCCAGGAACACAGTGAGAGGAAATGAATCTGATGCCAAGCAAAAACCTTCTCTTCCTCTGAGCAGCTGTCCAAATTGAATCAGAAAGTTGGATTTCTGTATTTAAAGTGAGAAGCGGAAGATAAATCTCCATATATAATATGGAACCTCAGATCTGACCTTCTAAGAAGCTGTCTAGAAGATGATTGACATTTTCATAGGTGAGAAGGAGGAACTCTCCGGGCTATGGAACAAACTGGGAAGTTTGTACGAAGTGACTTCCTATCTAATCCACACTCACCCAATGGAAACAAATCATGGGTGTTGAACAGGAGACAGCAAGAATGATTATCCTAGAAAACGATTATAAAAGTGGTGCAGAACTGATTTTGATAAATGAAATAGCAAAAGTACTTATATAGCGCTGAGCAACTGCTCAGACCACTCTGAGCAGTTTAGAGGGTCAACCTATTGCCCCCAACAAATTGGGTCTTCATTTTACCAACCTCAGAGGGACGGAAGACTCGGTCAACTTTGACACAGTCAGGACTGAACTCAGTGAGAGGAAGTGAATCTGATTCCAGACAAATACCATTTTTTCCTCTCAGCAACTCTCCAATATGAATCAGTCACAGGAAGGTTTGTATTTTTTTAAAAAATTTGATTTATATGCCGCCCTTCTCCGGAGACTCAGGGCGGCTTACAATGCGTTAAGCAATAGCCTTCATACTTTTGTATATTTATACAAAGTCAGCTTACTGCCCTCACAAAGTGGGTCCTCAATTTACCCACCTTAGAAAGGATGGAAGGCTGAGTCGACCTTGAGCCTGGCTAGGATTGAACTCAGAGAAATTACAGGCAGCTGCTGTTAATTGCTGCCTTTAGTAGGAGGCATTAGCCCCCTACGCTACACAGGCTCCTTATTGAACTTACAAGCTGAAGATAAATCTCCATGACATGTATTGGAATCTCAAATCTGATTTTTGAAGAAGCAGTTTGGAACCTTTTTTTAAAAAACTTTTTTATGTTTTTAACAAACGAACATTTAATAAGTCAGTCATTCCTTCCATGTGACATCTCGGTGTTGTCTCCAATAGTTCTTCTTTTTGTTGTGTCTTCTATCTTCATTCTCGCAAAGTCCATTACGACAATTCATTACTAACAGAATATTCTGATTATATCATTTTATACATAACTATTAATTTATTTATTCATATCTCTTTTCTAACCAATGATAAAATTGATTCTATATCTTAAAGTATTCTGAATCTTCTCTTTCCTTAATCAACAAAGTCAATCTATTCATTTCTACACAGTCTAAAATTTTCTTAATTATTTCTCCTTCCAAAGGTATTTTCTCTGCTTTCCAATGTTGTTCATAAACAATCCCTGCAGCTGTTATTACATGTATAAAAATGCCTACCATCCCAGTTGTAAATCATGATCTTCCAATGTTAATAGTCTTATATTTCTTAATTCGACCCATTCCTTCATCCGAGTCAATGCTACTGCCTGGTAATATAATTCCCAATTCGGCAATCCAAACCCTCCGCATAATCTCATGTCCTGAAGCATTTTTACACTTATTGTTGCTTTTTTCCCTTGCCATATAAATTTCCTTATTATCTTGTTAAGATGTTGAAAGTAAGTCTTTTCAATTTTTATCGATACTGTCTGGAATATGAATAGTAATCTTGGTAATATATTCATCTTTATTATTGCAATCCTTCCCATAAGTGATAGTTGAAGATTCTTCCACTTCTCCAAATCTTTCTTGGTTTGTTGCTTTAATCTATAGTAATTGCCCTCTTTTATTGTTACACATCTTGAAGTTAAGTATACTCCTAAGTATTTAACTTTTTTCACCACTTGTATATCTAAATTCTCTTTTATCTCTTTTTTGTTTTTCTGTAATATTTTTCACCAAAATTTCCATTCTCTCTCCAACGTAGCCCTTTCAGAAAGAATAATTGCATGTTCCTTCCCTTTCCCTTTCAATCACTTTGGGGAAGCAGTGAAATTTTGCAAGTCTTTCTTTTAATTATTCCAATATAAACCTGCCGCTATGAATTTACAGTAAAAAATATCGAAAAAGACTGCCTTCACTTTTGGAATCTTTTGTGAAAGACCCCCATGTACGGAGACTAGAAGGAAAAATGTGAGATGAATGCCCTGAGGGAAACTTTTATCTGAAGCGATATGGAGATGAAGGCAAAATTTCCCCCTTTAAAGGATCCACTTGATTTCTCTTTTCAGGCTACACCCACCCACACAAAGTTTCTGCACTTTCCTGAATTCTTTCCTTTCAATTCCATCCATTCATTGCAGGGAGTGAAAATGATCACATGGTTGAATTCGGTCCCCTTTTTGATGCTCCTTCAAGGTAGTTTTTCCCCTCTTTAAAGAATTAACTTTTTTTTTCTTTTTGCATATAAAATATTTGATTGAAACACTTTTGTTTTTAGGAGTTCAATCTCAAGTACAGCTGGTGGAGTCTGGAGGGGATGTGAGAAGACCTGGAGAGTCTCTCCGCCTCTCCTGCCGAGGCTCTGGATTCATCTTCAACAGCTATGCAATGTATTGGCTGAGACAGGCTCCAGGGAAAGGCCTGGAATGGGTGGCCTACATAGCTACAGGCTCATCCTCTTCCACTTACTACTTAGACAAAGTCAAGGGCCGCTTCACCATCTCCAGGGACGATGCCAAAAGCCAGCTGTATCTGCAAATGAACAACCTCAAACTGGAGGACACAGCTGTCTATTACTGTTCAAGACACACAATGAGAGGAAGTGAATCTGATGACAAGCAAAAACCTTCCCTTCCTCTGAGCAGATTTCCAAATTGAGTGAGAAAGTTGGGTTTGTGTGTTTAAAGTGAGAAGCGGAAGATAAATCTCCGTATACAATATGGAACCTCAGATCTGATCTTCTAAGAAGCTGTGTGGGAGATGATTGACATTTTTATAGGTGAGAAGAAGGAACTCTCCAGGCTGTGGAACAAACTGGGTAGTTTGTAAAAAAAAAAAAAAAAAAAGGCTTTTTAGTGTTAATTTGTTTCAGATGAACTGGAATTCAAAGTATAATCATTGTAGAAAACAGGAAATGAAACTAGGATAATCTTTCTAAATATTCAAACTGCCATATAGATCCTGAGGAAATATTAAGGAAGATCTCTCCCCTCCTCACTTTGGACACCAGGGGGCAGCGTTGTCACTTGAAACTCCATGATCTCTGCACTGGGTGGGGGATGGGATAGGGAATAAAACAAGTATCATTTGATATAGTCCCATTTCTGGGACATGATTTTTTTTATTATTGTTTGCATAATAGTTCACTGAAAGCTCTGAGGAAAATTTTACATCTAAGGAGATTATAATCCTCACCTTAAAGCTCAGAATTCTTGATAAAATGATGTATCATTAGTGTTTGTATTCAGAGGAAGTTTCTAGAATGTATAAAGGTACTTCCAACTTTTGCTGACAATGAAAAGTACATGAAGGGACATTTTATCATGTGCACATACAAAAGCACACATACACACACAGAGAGAGCATATATTCCTCATTGTGAAGACATGTCTGATTTGACAATTAAATATGAAGAAATGGTGTGTGGCGGCAGCCAAAAAAGCCAATGAAATCCTAAATTGCATTAACAGAGGGCTTCAATCAAGATTACGTGAGGTACTAATATCACTCTATAAAGCCATAGTAAGACTACACATAGAATACTG
This sequence comes from Coluber constrictor foxii, assembly GCA_038048745.1. NCBI lineage: Eukaryota > Metazoa > Chordata > Lepidosauria > Squamata > Colubridae > Coluber > Coluber constrictor. Next base: position 37,864,512 of record CM075961.1, read on the forward strand.
AATCCAGTTTTGGTTACCACACAGTAAAAAAGGATGTTGGGACTCGAGAGAGAGTGCAGAGAAGATCAGGAAAGAGTCTTCCAATGCTTGGGGGGCTGTAACAGAGAGGAGGTGGTCAACCTATTTTCCAAAGTACCTGAAGCGCCTGAAGACCAGGAATTATGGATTGAAAGTGAACAAGGAGAGATTAAACCTAGAAATAAAGAGAAATTTCCCGACAGTGAGACCAATCAACCAATGGAACAGCTTCTGGACTGCCATATGTCAGAAACAGTGTAGGGTCTCCTGCTTGGGTGAGGGGGTTGAAATAGATGACCTAAAAAGTCCCTTTCATCTCTGTTAATCCATTAGTGCTGAATGTAGTGGAAACAGAATTATTTGTAGGATACAGTCCGGGACAGTTAAAAACTTAATCCTTCCAGTCCTAACCAAGGAGTTCACAGCAGTTAAAGCAGCCTCTGAATATACAGGGACTTCCTAGTAGGGTGGGTTTTTTTTTTTTTTTTTGCAAAGTCAGAATATTCAGGTCTTAATAAGTTCAAAAATTCCATGTATCTGGGCAGCCATTTGGTTATTGCTCCAAGGGCTCCTATTATTTTTGATTTCTTCCTCCATAATCGCTTATGTTCAATTTGCAAATCAATATTTTTTGTCCTAGCTGTTTCTCCTCAATTTGTGCATCACCTGGTATTGCAACCCCCCCCCCATACACACACACACACACACACACACACACACACACACACACACACACACACAATATGATATCAGGAATGTTGTGGCCCAGATGTCTATCTGTACTACTATTATTTCAATTTTTATTCATCTTGGTGAATTTACTCTCGGCAACGAATAACTGATCAATAGCAACCCAAAACAAGCAATATTAAAATGAATACTACTGCCAAGTTAAAACCCAATCTAATGAGCAAAGAACATCTCACAGGCTTCATCAATTTCTTCTCTGTGTTCCTTTTCTTTTATTTGGTTCAACTCAAATTGTTTTAAAAATTAGTGCCTCATCTTTTGGTTTGCACTCATTTATTGTGGGTTTATTCAAGGGGACATACTAAGGAGAGAAAATGTGGGGGGAAAAAAAACCTCCCAAATTCAGATGTGGTCTTCTTTTCATGTTCTATCTCAAAATATCTCCTTCCAAAAATTTTATTGCATATTCCTCACCTGTCCTTTTGAATCATTTCTGAGAATTTCTGAAATTTAGCAAGTCTTCGTTTTCCTGCTGTTTCTCCAATGACTTTATAGTTTAAAGAAAAGGAGTCTGCCTTCACTTTTATTAAGAGTGGCATGTTATAGACTTCCGGTGGCGCCTTCCTCGTCGGCGGCGGGCTCCTCCATGCCCGCCGGCATCCCGCCGCGTTAGAGCCGCCTCACAGCTGGCAGGCGGCTCGAACAACCTGCTCCTCAGCGGGAGGAGCAGGCAGAGCTTCTGGGGGTGAGGCAGGGCCCCCTGAGTCGCCCCAGGATCGTTTCGCTTGTCCTGGGGAGGGCTCAGAAGGATGGCCCCCTCCATACCTCCAGAGAAGCTCCGCGACGGGACTGTCCTCCGCTAAGCAATTAGCGGAGCCAGACGCTGGAAGCAACACCACAGCGTCAATGGAGTAAGCTGAATAAGAAGAAGCAAAGATGAAGCAAGTATGGATTTTTAAAACTGATTTTTTTACTGATTTTTTGGAAGAGCAACGAGAGGAGGGGGGAAGGAGAGGAAGAGAAGTGAAAGTTCCTAAGAAAGTTTTTTTTTAAAATGGCGACTGGTCTTAATTGAAAGAATGCCAGAGCGATTGAAAACGGAAGCTTTGAAATGAATGCCTTGTTATGGGAGAGTCACTTAAAGTAAGAAGAATTTTTTTTTTCTCTTCCCTTTTTTTTTTCTTTTTGGATATTTTTTTTAAAGTAAAGTATGGCAAAGTGAAGTAGTATACTAAAGCCATTTAAAGTAAAATAAAGATGACTAAAGGAAGGGGGGGCTCCCCCTTGAGCCAGTTAAAGAATAAAGCTGAGATGATGCAATTGTCTGGATTGGCAGAAGGGGACTTAAAAGAACTTATAACAACTCCTTTATTGAGCGTAGTTGACAAAATTAAAAACTCACAGAAGAATCTTGTGGATTTGATTGCTGGAAAGCATGACAAATTAAGTCAAACTGTTGTTAAAGTAATTTCAGACCTTTCAAATGTGGTGATTGAAATGGAGGAGAAAGTAACTGAAATTAGCAGTGAAATTGGCTCCCAGATCCAAGAAATACAAGAAAGGTTTGTGAAAGCTGAGATTAGTAATCAGACTATACAGAATGATATTATTATGCTTCAAATTAAAACCATGGCCTCTGCTATCAGAGTAAGAGGTATTAAAGAAAACCAGAGAGATTTAAAAGCAACTATTGCAAAGGTTCTTGCTGAACTACTAGAGCTTGAGGATGAGATAATTCTTGGTTGTATAGAGAAAGCTTACAGAGTCAACTCACGAGTAGCCAAACAAAGGAACTTATCCAGAGATGTTGTTGTCTACTTTACTGATAAAAGGTTGAGAGATGACATCTTACAAAGGTCCTATTCTGCCAGAGTGCAAGTAGAAGGTGAACAAATTAATATTTTTAAAGAATTACCATCGAAGGTTTTAAAGAAAAGGAAAGAATTCGCTTTTTTAACTAAAGAATTGAAGAAAAGTAATATCCCATTTAGATGGGACTTACCAGCCGGTATAATTTTTAGATATCACGGAGTGAGATATTCCTTGAATACTACTGAAAAAGCGGAACATTTTTATAAAAATATTTTTAAGGGAGCTTCGAAAGACCTTAAGAATAAGAAACAAGAAAGAGAGCTTGTAAAAGGTAAACAGAAGGATGAGACTCAAAGAATGAATCAAAGAATGTTAAAAGAACAAGGAGTGCAATCTGGTTTCTTGGAGGATCTTACCATGGACTTCTCAGATGGGAAAACAGACCACATCAGTGAATCTAGTTTAGGAGCACCGGACCTTGAACTGCTGGAGCAAGATTCAAGAAATACTACTATTCAAGATGATCAGCAGCAGAGGTCCAATGCTCCGCAAGAAAAGGATGGTGATACCGAACAGCAGGAACCAGATTCTAACGAGGAAATTCGAGAGGTAACTAATGAGTGTCGTAAAGTCCTTCATCAGATGCAGCTGTTATCAGAAAGCTTGGACAATCTTGGATACCGGTTATAAAATTCCTAAAGTTTATATGGATTTGGATTTATGGATTATAAAGTCTTCATCCTGATTTGGAGTTTCTTTTTTTATTCTGAATTGGATTTAACATCTTGAGCAAGTTTAACAGAGGGCTGCAATGGTAGCAGCGTTCTGTGATTATCCGATCATAGGTTTTTTTTGGAACTTGCAGTGTTCTGTGATTATCCTATCATAGTTTTTTTTGGAATTTATAATCTAAGAGCAAGGAATGGAAATGAAAATATCTCACAACCAGAAGGAGTGAATAATAAAGGGTGGCAGGATTTGAAACAGTTGTTATAAGAACATCTGGGAATGCAGCTGCTAGGACTTTTTTTTCTTTTTGATTTTTTTGTCATTAAGGTTTGGCGGAGCTGCATTGGGGTTTTTTTTTTTATGCTGTAATAGAATACGCTAGTTTGAATGTTTCTACCTGGAGGAGTGAATATCTTCGTGGTTGGATGTTATCTATATAGTAGCAGTGTTTTGTGATTACCCTATCATGGTTTTTTTTGGAAATTATTATCTAAGAGGAAAGAATGGAAATGAAAACGTCTTACAACCAAGAGTGGATAACAAAGGGTGGCAGGATTTGAAACAGTTTTTATAAGAACATCTGGATGCAGTCTCAAGGATTTCTATTTCCCTTTTTTTTCTTATTCTTTTGTTAAGGCTTGGTGGAGCTGCATTGAGTCTTTTTTTGCTGAAATAGATCACGTTAGTTTGAATGATTCTACCTACAGGAGTGAACATTTTCTTGGTTGGATGTTATTCATATAAAGTCACACGGGGGGTTTATATGGAATGTTTTGTTTTACTGATGGGGGCAGACAGAAGATGAAGAGTATCGTAATTGGATATAGGTGAAGAAAGAAGAATTAACTTCAATCAGGAAGAAGAGAAGACTGTAATTCGAGTTATGGAAAATTATAACAATATATGCATGATTATATTATATTGCATGTTTTTTCCCTGAAGGGGGGATTTTTGTGTTCTTGAATTAGGGGGAGTAGTTTGGATTAAACTAGTTGGCATTATCTAATATGAATAAGTAAGGTATAGGATTAGTAATGTTAGTAAGGTTTTTTTTTATTTTATCTTATTTTTTTTTCTTTCTGTTTCTAAATTGGCTTAAATATCATAATGGCTATTTTTTCTGGTGCCTTCTTTTATTACAATATTGTTAATTTTAGACAGATATTCATGTTTATGGGTTTCTTTTTGTATTACTTCATTTTATTTTCTTCATCCTTTTTTTAATTCTTTTCTTTCTCTCTTTTCTCTTCCTCTCAATTTAGAATAGAATTGAGCATATAATAGTATTTGTTTTTCTTGTTGTTAAAAATTTTTGTTAAGAAATGTGTAGCGGAAGTCAGGGGTGGGATAGGGAGGGAGGGGTTGGGGTTGGGGGGAGGTTGGAGGGGAGGGGAGGGGGGGTGGGGGGAGGGGTAGGGGTGAAAAAAGGGGGAAAAATTTTTTATTGTAAAACTTTTTCAATAATAAAAAAAAAGAGTGGCATGTTATGTGAAAATCAGAGATATAAACTGTGAGATCAATGCACTGAAGGACCCCTTTATCGCAAGCGATATGCAAATCAAGGCATAATTTTCCCTTTAAAGGAGCCGCTTGGTTTCCCTCTTCAGGCTACACACAACAACACAAAGTTTCTGCACTTTCCTGAATTCTTTCCTCTCAATTCCCTCCATTCATTACAGGGGGTGAAAATGATCCCATGGCTGAATTTGGTGTCCTTGTTAGTGTTCCTTCAAGGTATTTTTTCCTTCTTTCAAGAATTTACTTCCATATTCTCTTTTTGTAAATAGAAGGTTTCATTGAAACACTTTTGCTTCTAGGAGTCGAGTCTCAAGTACATTTGGTGGAGTCTGGAGGGGATGTTAGAAGACCTGGGGAGCCCCTCCGTCTCTCCTGCCAAGCCTCTGGATTCACCTTCAGCAACAACTGGATGAACTGGGTGAGACAGGCTCCAGGGAAAGGCCTGGAATGGGTGGCCTACATAAGCACACAATCAACTCCAATTTGGTATTCAGACAAAGTCAAGGGACGCTTCACCATCTCCAGGGACGATGCCAAAAGTCAGCTGTATCTGCAAATGAACAGCCTCAAACTGGAGGATACTGCAGTTTATTACTGTGCAAGAGACACAGTGAGAGGAAGTGAATCTGATGCCAAGCAAAAACCTTCTCTTCCTCTGAGCAGCTGTCCAAATTGAATTAGCAAGTTGAATTTGTGTATTTAAAGTGAGAAACGGAAGATAAACCTCCATATACAATTTGGAATCTCAGATCTGACCTTCTAAGAAGCAGTGCGGGAGATGATTGACATTTTGATAAGTGAGAAGAAGGTACTCTCTAGGTTGTGGAACAAACTAGGTAGTTTGTAAAAAAAAAAAAAAGCTTCTTATCGTTAATCTGTTTTACTTGGGACTCTAGGGGGCAGTGTTGTCATATAAAATTCCGTGTTCTCTGCACTGGGTGGGGGATGGGGTAGGGAATAAAAGAAGAGTCATTAGATATTGTCCCATTTCTCAGACATGTTTTTTGTATTATTGTTTCCCTCACAGTTCGCTGAAAGCTCTCAGGGAAATTTCACATGTTAGGAGGTTATAATCCTCACCCTGAAGCTCAGAATTTTTATGATGTATCATCGGTGCTTGTATCCAGAGGAAGTTTCTAGAATGTATAAAGATGCTACAGACCATTGCTGGAAATGAGAGCTAAACAAAGGGTCATTTTATCATGCGCGCACACACACACACAGAGTATATGTTCCTCGTTGTGAAGCCATTTCTGAGTCGACAAATATGAGTGCGTGGTGGTAGCCCAAAAAGCCAGTTTTAATTCTTAATTGCATTAACAAAGGGATTCAATCAAGATCACATGAGGTACAAATCAGTGGTGGCTTTCAAAAATTTTTACTACCGGTTCTGTGGGTGTGGCTTGGTGGGCATGGCATGGTTTGGTGGGAGTGACAGGGGAAGGATACTGTAAAATCTCCATTTCCACCCCACTCCGGGGGAAAGATACTGCGAAATCCCCATTTCCTCACAATCAGCTGGGACTTGGGAGGCAGAGAATAGATGGGAGTGGGACCATTCAGAATTTTTACTACCAGTTCTCTGAACTATTCAAAATTTCCACTACTGGTTCTCCAGAATCGGTCAGAACCTGCTGAAACCCTTCTCTGGTACTAATACCACACTATAAAGCCTTAGTAAGACCATACCTAGAATACTGCACCCAGTTTTGGTTACCACACTGTGAAAAATATGTTGGTACTCTAAAAAAAGTGCAGAGAAGAGCAACAAAGTGGATAAGGGGACTGGAAGATACAACACGAAGAACGGTTGCAGGAACTGGGCATAGCTAGTCTAGTGAAGAGAAGAGAAGGACCAGGGGAGACGTGATAGCCATCTTCCAATATTTGAGAGTCTGCCACAGAGAGGAAAGAGTCAAGCTATTTTCCAAAGCACCGGAAGGCCAGACAAGGAATAAGGATGGAAACTGAAGAAGGAGCGATTCAACCTTGAAATAAAGAGAAATTTTGAAAACAATCAACCAATGGAACAGAAGTTGCCTTCAGAACTTTTGGCCGTCTCATCACTGGAGGCTTTCAAGAAGTGACTTGACTGCCATCTGCCAGAAATGATGTAGGATCTCCTGCAGAGGTGGGTTTTAGCAGGTTCTGACCAGTTCTGGAGAACTGGTATTGGGAATTTTGAGTATTTTGAGTATTTACTGGTTCTCTGAATTTCAGAGAACCGGTAAATACCACATCTGACTGGCCCGACCCCCATCTATTCTCTGTGTTTCCGAGTCCCAGCTGACCTGGAGGAAATGGGGATTTTGCAGTAACCTTCCCCTGGATTAGGGAGGGAATGGAGATTTTACAGTATCCTTCCCCTGGATTGGGGTGGGAATGGAGATTTTACAGTATCCTTCTCCTGCCATGCCCACCAAGCCATGCCATGCTCCCCAAGCCATACCCACAGAACTAGTACTAAAAAAATTTGAAACCCACCACTGGTTTCCTGCTTAGGTGGGGGCCGGGGCGGGTTTTGACTAGATGACCTACAAGGTGTCCTCTGTTAAATTGTTAGTGTTTAATATAGAGGAAACTGAATTATTTGTAGAATACTTTCTGGGACTGGTAAATACTTAACACTTAAAGTCCTAACAAGAGCTGTTAAGGCAGCATCTGAATATATAAGCAATTCCTAGTGGGGTAGGTTTTTTTTTCTTGCAAAGTGAGAATATTCAGGTCTTAATAAACTCAAAAATTCCATCAATATAGGTTCTTCCTCCATAATCATTTAACTTCAATTTGCAAATCAATATATTTTGTTTTTTCTTTTTTTCTTAGCTATTACTCCTCAATTTGTGCATCGCCTGATATTGCAATATTAATTAACCAGACTTCTCCCAACCCACAATTGGGATATCTCTTCAGGCACATTATGGGCCAGATGTCTATCTGTACTACTATTATTTAAATTTTTATCCAACTTGGTGAATCAACTCTTGTCAAGGAATAACTGACCAGAACACCAAACATTAGCAACCCCAAACAAGCAATAAATTAATATTACTGCTGAGTTAAAACCCAATCTAATAATCAAGGAACTTTCCACCGGCTTGATCAATTTCTTCTCTCTGTGTCTTTTCTTTGATTCAACTCAAATTGTCTTACAAATTGGTGCCTCATCATTTGGTTTGCACTCACGTGGACATTCTCAGGAGGACATACTAAGGGGAGAAAATCTGGGTAGGGGTAAAAAATCTGCTGAATTCACATATGATCTTCTTTTCATGTTCTATCTCAAAATATCTCCTTGCGTGTTCCTTACCTGTCCTTTTGAATATAAAGTTATTTATTTGTAGAAAAATAAGGTATAATAGGTGAATATCTTCTCCATCTATCTTTTCTCTCATTCCAACTCTGACTTACTAATTGTGCCTCATCAAGCATTCTGGTTTTGGGGTCTTTTTCAAAAGGCTATGATAAGGGGAGAAAATGTGAAAAACTTTTACTGAATATAGACGTGCTTTTCTCTTCAAGTTCTCTCTCTCTCTCTCCAGTGTAGCCCTTTCAAAAATTATAATTGCATGTTCCTTGCCTGCCCCTTTGAATCACTTTGGAGAAGCGGTGAAAATTTGCAAGTCTTTGTTTTAATTACTCTAATATAAACCTGCCATTTACGCTATGAATGTACAGTAAAAAAAAATGAGTCTACCTTCACTTTTATTAAGACTGGAATCTTTTGTGAAAGTCGCCCATGTAAGGAGACTACCGTGAGATTAATGCCCTAAGCAGACCTTATATCTGAAGCAATATGTACATGAAGGCAAAATTTCCCCTTTAAAGGATCCACTTGATTTCTCTTTTCAGGCTACACCCACCCACACAAACTTTGTGCACTTTCCTGGATTCTTTCATCTCAATTCCCTCCATTCATTACACGGAGCAATAATGATCCCATGGCTGAATTTGGTGCCCTTGTTGGTGCTCATTGAAGGTATTTTTTTTCCTCCTCTTTAAAGAATTTCCTTCCATTTTCTCTTTCTGTACATAGAAGATTTGATTGAAACACTTCTGTTTTTAGGCATCCAGTCTCAAGTAGAGTTGGTGGAGTCCGGAGGGGATGTGAGAAGCCCAGAAGGGTACCGCCGTCTCTCCTGCCAAGCCTCTGGATTCACCTTCAGCAGCCACTGGATGCACTGGGTGAGACAGACTCCACAGAAAAGACTGGAATGGATTTCAAATATACATCCAAGTTCATCTACCAGCTACTACACTGAGAAAGTGAAGAGACGCTTCACCATCTCCAGGGACAATGCCAAAAGCCAGCTGTATCTGCAAATGAGCAATCTGAACCTAGAGGACACAGCCGTTTATTACTGTGTGAGAGACACAGTGAGAGGAAGTGAATCTGGTGCCAGGCAAAAACATTCTCCTTTCTCTGAGCAGCTTTCCAAAACGATTTAATCACAGGAAGTTGAATGTGAAGTGTTAAGTTCTGGGCGAAGCATGGAGTGATTCCTGTCAGATATATATATTGATGGTCGTGCTCATTCGGTTCTATGAGAAGTTATTTGGTCAATATAGCCTCAGGTTCAAAAAAGGTTGTTTTAATATTTACAAAATATATACATGCATGAACAGGGTGTCCTGTTGCATTTATCCTAACTGTATGACTCAGAAGTTGAGAGGAGAGAGAACTTCACTTGTTGTTTTGCTGATAGATGAGAGAGAGAGAAATGATGATATCCAAGGGATCTCTGGGTAAGAGTCTAATAAGAGAGTTCGTTGGCTGATATAGTTACATGTGATGTCTGTAAAGACTTAACTCTTTCTAGTCTCTGGTGCATCACATACAGGCAATATCTGACAATTCCTAACTATGATAAACCCATGAATGAGGAGATGGCTTGTAACACAATCCATTTATTGACAAACAGAAGCAACTGCTGAATAGAATCAACATTAGAAAGAGTTGACAGCTCTTATATACTGAGCTGTCAAAAACAACAACCAATAGCTGTTATATTAGCAAAGGTGGCAATTTACTGAGGCGACGTGAGCTGCAGAGAACACTATTTATTGTATAACTAACACAACTCCGTAACAGCCGGCAAAGAGGAGAATTGCCTGACAGCTCTTATATAGCTGCTGTCAGATCACTTTAACCAATGAGGAACTGCAGAAATTCCCGCTCAGAACAAGGTTCTGCCAGGTCAATTAGGATGTTGCTCTGGACAGCAACCTGGTTCTGCCAGGTCAATTAGCTCTGTTGTCAGGACAGCGCCAACGCAACAATAGCGAAGCCTTAATATCTTCTTCAGCTCTTATACCACTTGGGATGAACATCCTTTGAATGGTGTGGGAGTAGGAATCGATTTCCAGAGAGGAGAAAAAAAAAATCCAAGCTAAGGGAACCATGTAGGAATATAAATCATTCCATTACCCATTATCCCCAGAGCCTCCAGGACTGGCCTAGAACTGAAGAAGCTTCTTGGATGAGAAGCAAAAAGTCTTCAAAGAAAAAACATGAAAGTCCTTCTGAAAGCCTTCTGAAATAAAGCACCTCTGGGAGAACCATGACCTCAATGACTGAGAAATGTCTACAGACATTTTGCAAATCTTTGCTTTAAGTGTCTAATATAAACCTATCATTTCTGTTAAGAATTTAGGCTAAAAGGGAAAAAAAATAGTAAGAGTCTACCTTCACTTTTATTAACAATGGAATGAAATGTGAAAGTCACTCACGTAATGGGGGAAGAAGGAAAACTGTTAAGATGAATGCGCTGAGGGGCCCTTTTATCTGCGGTGGCATGTAAATCAAGGCGGAATGTCAGTTTAAAGAAGCCACTTGATTTCTCTTTTCAAGCTACACCCACCCACAGAAAGTGAATTCCTGGGTGAATTCCTGAATTCTTTCCTTTCCTTTCCATTCATTCATTACAGGAAGCAAACATGATCCCGTGGATGAATTTGGTACTTTTGTTAGTGCTCCTTCAAGGTAATTTTTCCCTTCTTAAAGAATTTATGCACACACACACACACACACACACACACACACACGTCTGTCTGTCTGTCATTCCTCTCTCTCTCTCCCCCCCCTCTCTATCATCTTCTATCATCTATGTATCTATATATCTATGTATCTATGCATCTATCTATATCTATCTATCTATCTATCTATCTATCTATCTATCTATCTATCTATCTATCTATCTATCTATCTATCTATCTATCTATCTATCATCTATCATCTATCATCTATCATCTATCATCTATCATCTATCATCTATCATCTATCATCTATCATCTATCTAGAGTAGAGTAGAGTAGAGTAGAGTAGAGTAGAGTAGAGTAGAGTAGAGTAGAGTACAGTAGAATAGAATAAAATAGATTTTTTTATTGGCCAAGTATGATTGGACACACAAGGAATTTGTCTTGGTGCATATGCTCTCAGTGATCTATCTAATCTATCTTCTCTCTCTCTCTCTCTCTCTCTCTCTCTCTCTCTCTCTCTCTCTCTCTCTCTCTCTCTCTCTCTCTTGAAACTCTTTTGTTTTTAGGAGCTCAAACCCAAGTCCAGTTGGTGGAGTCTGGAGGGAATGTGAGAAGACCTGAAACATCCCTCCGTCTCTCCTGCCAAGGTTCTGGATTCAATTTCAGCACCTATCCGATGAACTGGGTGAGACAGGCACGAGGGAAAGGAGTGGAATGGGTGGCTGGCATAAGTATAGGCTCATCTCCTTATATCTACTACCCAGATAAAGTCAAGGGACGGTTCACCATCTCCAGGGACAATGCTAAAAGCCAGCTCCATCTACAAATAAACAATCTGAAACCAGAAGACACTGCTGCCTATTACTGTGCGAGAGGCACACACAGAGAGAGGGGCACAGTGACAGAAAGTGAAGCAAAAACCTTCTCTTCCTCTCAGCAGCTCTCCAAATTGATTCCGATTTTTGAATTCATGTATTTGATCTTAGATGAGAAGCTAAAGAAAACAGCAAGAAAACTCAGTTGTCTTTTGGAAGGAAACGACAACAACATTCAAATGGTCTGAATTTTTTCATTCTTCTTTTGGGTGCCTGTACTATTAACATTCCTATCCCTATTGCTGGAGTCCAAAAGTCCAGAGGGACCAGAACTGAATACTATAGTGATTTTAGTAACCAGCAACAAGCCCTCTACAAGGTAGTAGGCTTTGCAGGCAGGTGGCTTGGATCTTGGCTCCAGTACGTAGGGTCAGAGACACCATTTGTACCTTCCCCAGTGGTCGCCACAAGCAGGCACCCAAGCCGTGCAACTGAGTCATAGTTACTCCAGCCTGTTACTTATGGCCTGTTACTTTTAGCCTCACAATAGGTGACTCAGTGGCTAACACCCTGAGCTTGTTGATCAGAAAGATTGGCAGTTTGGCAGTTCAAATCCCTAGTACAGGTCTCTGCGTGAGCAGGGTGTTGGACTAGATGACCTTCAAGGCAGAGGTGAAATCTAAAAGTTGTTACTACCGGTTCTGTGGGTGTGGCCTGAGGGGGGAATGTGACTGGGTGGGCATGGCCATTTTTTTTTTACTTTTAAAACCATTTTTTCTACAACCTCTTCCACAAAGAGGTTGTAGAAAAATGCTTTCACAAGGCTCTGAGGATCCCAGCTGAGTTGCCTGATCGGCAGATGCCTTTTTTCTTTTAAAAGCCTCTGCCGATCAGGCAACTTAGTTTGGATTGTCAGAGGCATTTAAAAGAGAAAAGGCCTCTGCTGATCAGGCAACTTAGTTTGGATCGTCAGAGGCATTTAAAAGAAAAAAGGCCTCTGCTGATCAGGCAACTCAGCTTGGATCATCAGAGGCATTTAAAAGAAAAAAAAGCCTCTGCCAATCAGGCAACTTAGTTTGGATCGTCAGAGGCATTTAAAAGAAAAAAGGCCTCTGCTGATCAGGCACCTCAGCTTGGATCGTCAGAGGCATTTAAAAGAAAAAAGGCTTCTGCCGATCAGGCAACTTAGTTTGGATTGTCAGAGGCATTTAAAAGAAAAAAGGCCTCTGCTGATCAGGCAACTCAGCTTGTATCATCAGAGGCATTTAAAAGAAAAAAAGCCTCTGCCGATCAGGCAACTTAGTTTGGATTATCAGAGGCATTTAAAAGAAAAAAAGCCTCTGCCGATCAGGCACCTCAGCTTGGATCGTCAGAGGCATTTAAAAGAAAAAAGGCTTCTGCCGATCAGGCAACTTAGTTTGGATTGTCAGAGGCATTTAAAAGAAAAAAGGCCTCTGCTGATCAGGCAACTCAGCTTGTATCATCAGAGGCATTTAAAAGAAAAAAAGCCTCTGCAGATCAGGCAACTTAGTTTGGATTATCAGAGGCATTTAAAAGAAAAAAAGCCTCTGCCGATCAGGCAACTCAACTTGCATCGTCAGAGGCATTTAAAAAAAAATCCTCTGAAAAGAGTAAGTAAAAAGGAATATTAGGACAGGGACGGTAAGCACACTGGTGCACTTATGCACGCCCTTTACAGAAATCTTAAGAATGGGGTGAGGTCAACAGTAGACAGTTTAAGGCTAAAGTTTTGGGGGTTTGGGGAAGAAACTACAGAGTCAGGTAGTGCATTCCAGGCATTGACCACTCTGTTACTGAAATCATATTTTCTGCCATCGAGTTTGGAATGGTTTACCTTGAGTTTGTATCTGAACATTAAATTGCATTAAATGTAAATTTCATTTCAAAAGTCCACTGAACCATATATAGAAATAGGAAATACTGGTCTTTAAAAGTGGGGTGGGGAACCTGTCATAAAATTACATTTAATGATATAGCAAACACAGCCTTTGTATACCCTTTCAGAATTTTTTATAACTCTTGGTGGTATTATAAGAGAAACCTGGTTCCCTTTTATCCTGAAGTGTATGTAAATACTGGCCTAATCTTCCTCTTTATATGACATCATCTCTCACCCTCCTCAACCTGTAACTGAAGAGCAAAAGCCAGTCTGCCTGGAACTTCTCCACTGAAAAAGAAAAATGTTATTTTTGCTCTCCATTTTAGTAATCTTCAAAGGTAATAGCTTTTCCATACAGAGGTGGAAGCTAACAGGCTCTAATATGCTTGAGGTGAATGGACTGCAGCATGCTGGACAGTTAAACTATACATTTCAATATTTCCTTTCCAGATGTCCAAATGGAGGTCCAGCTGGTAGAGTCTGGAGGGGATGTGAGAAGGCCTGGGGAGTCCCTCCGCCTCTCCTGCCAAGCTTCAGGCTTCACCTTCAGCAGCTATGATATGAATTGGGTGAGGCAGGCTCCAGGGAAAGGACTGGAATGGCTTGCGTGGATAGATAATGCTGGAGATGGGAGCACCCAATACTATGCTAATTCTGTGAAAGGCCGTTTCACCATCTCCCGGCAAGATGCCTCCAGCATGCTTTATCTCCAAATGAACAGCTTGAAGCCAGAGGACACCGCTGTGTATTACTGTGCTAGAGAGTCACAGTGAGAGGAAGCTATGAGGAAGCCTGACAGAATCCCTCATTGCTCATGGCTGGTGTCCAAGTTGAGTCATCTTCCATGCTCTGAATTAAAAACAAAGGAAGTAGTTAGCTCTCCATGCAGAAAAGTACAGCAGAGCCCCTTTCATTTTCTCTACTGGTGATATGGAGAAGCCACTAATATTTATTTTTTTTTGGTAAACTTTTATTAATTTAAGAAACCACAAAATACATTTATAAATACAAGTAAAACAATATACAACAAGCATCATCTTAATGACATCTAAATGTAATGTCTGAATTATTACAATATCAATAACCTATATTCTTCAGTATATATTCTTTCTCTCACCTTATATAATGATATTATTTTACGGATATCTGGTATTTCTTTAATAAATTTCATTTGATATAGAATTTTATTTTACTCTTTTGATATCTTCCTTTTATTTGATTCTTCTTTCTTTTTTTCCCCCCCTCTAACCATTGATACCACCTTTGCTAGACCAGATAATATTCAGATTCTTCCTTTCCTTGAATCTCCTTGGTGAGTCTATCCATCTCAGCACATTCCATAATTTTAGATACTATTCTATTTTGAGTTGGGACTTCTTCTTGTTTCCAATTTTGTGCATATGTGATTCTTGATGCAGTCAAGATATGTGTTCTTAAATATATTATTTCTTTTTCATATTTACGTGGAGGTATTCCTAATAACTATGTTTCCGGTTTTAATGGTACTTTTTGAGTTGTTACTTGTTCCAATTGCGTTTTAATATTGATCCAGAATTGTTTAGCTTTGGGACATGACCACCACATGTGGTAGTATGTCCCTTTTTGTGCTTTACATTTCCAGCAGAGTGAAGATGTACTGGGAAACATAATATTGAAGTAATTGAGTTATACTGATCACTTATGACCCGGTTTCTGCTTCCTAAAGAATATGAAAAACTGTTGCGGGAACTAGGTATGTCTTGTCTTATGATGAGAAGGACTAGGAATGACATGATAGAGGTGTTCCAATAGGCAAGGGGCTGACAGAGTACAAGGAATCAACCTTTAGTCAAGGGTTGAATCAATGAAAAAGGAGGGAGTCAAGCTATTCTCCAAAGCACCTGAGGGCAATGAAGCAACGGAGAGAAATTAATCAAGGAGAGAAGCAATCTAGAGCTAAGAAGACATTTCCTGACAGTTAGAACAATTAATCAGTGGAACGACTTGCCTCCAGAAGTTGTGAATGCTCCAAAACTGGAAGTCTTTAAGAAGAGATTGGCAGAGGGTTGGACTAGAAGACCTCCAAGGTCCCTTCCAACTCAGTTAGTCTATTCTATTCTAACCTATTTTCCAAAGCACCTGAAAGCAGAACAAGAAGCAATGGGTGGAAACTAATCAGGGAGAGATCTAATGTAGAACTAAGGAGGAATTTCCTGACAGTTGCAAAAATTAATCATTGGAAGGGCTTGCTTAAGAAACTGTGAATGCTCCATAATTTGAGTTTTTTAAGAAGAGATTGGACAACCATTTCTCTGAAATGGAATAGGGTCTCCTGCTTGAATAAGTGGTTGGAGTAGAAGACCTCAAAGTCCCATCCAACTCTTTTACTCTTTCTCCTTGGTCATCCTACTTCGGTGAGTGTTTTCTTCCTGGGCTGTTGCAATGGCATTAAGGCTCACTACTACTAGAGTATATCAATGATATTCCTATTTTTATTGTTCTGTTTCTCATTTCAAGGTATCAAACTGGAGTTGCAAATGGTGGCATCTGAAGGAGATATGAGAATGCCTGATTATCTCCTGATGAACCAGCTACAGAAGCAGCTACAACATGGGCAGGATAAAACAGTATCTGGGAAGGGAATAGAATGTGTGGCATAGATCGTCTTTAATCAAAAGAGGTACTCCCTTCATTCAACATCTTTGTGTCTATAATGGATTGCAACTCATTGCAATCCATTATAAATTTTGGTTTTTCTCTTACTTTGAAATCCAAATCTAATAAATTCAAATAAAAGGGGAAAAAACTGCTTTAATGAATAAAGCAAATCATGCTTACGTCAAAGATCTTCACTGTGAAGCCATGTCTGAAATTACAACAAATACATTTCTTACATGTATCACAAACTGAAATTCTTGTAGAATAAAATAAGAGGAGATCTTTTAAACGTTCTCATTCAATGAAGAGAACATTTTTGGGACGTAACAGTATTTAATTCTGTCTTTTTGTATTAGGTGAACCTTAAAACCATGGAATAGAAATTGTTTTTCAAGGCTTAGTCACTATTTAATGTGCTTGGGAGAAGGAGGGAAGGGAGGGAGGGAGGGAGGAAGGAAGGAAAGGAGGGAGGGAGGGAGGAGGGAGGAAGGAAGGGAGGAAAGAAGGGTGGGAGGGAGGGAAGAAGGAAGGAAGGAAAGAAGGGAGGGAGGGAGGGAGGAAGGAAGGAAGGAAGGAAAGAAGGGAGGGAGGGAGGAAGAAAGGAAGGAAGGAAAGAAGGGAGGGAGGAAGGAAGGAAAGAAAGGAGGGAGGGAGGAGGGAGGAAGGAAGGAAGGAAAGAAGGGAGGAAGGGTGGAAGGAAGGGTGGGAGAGAGGAAGGAAGGAAGGATAGAAGGAAAGAAGGGAGGGAGGAGAGAGGAAGGAAGGAAGGGAGGGAGGGAGAAAGGAAGGAAGAAAA
The DNA here is from genome assembly GCA_038048745.1 of Coluber constrictor foxii. Lineage (NCBI taxonomy): Eukaryota > Metazoa > Chordata > Lepidosauria > Squamata > Colubridae > Coluber > Coluber constrictor. The sequence goes on from CM075961.1 coordinate 37,881,406, forward strand.
GAAGGAAAGAAGGGAGGGAGGGAGGAAGGGAGGAAGGAAGGAAGGAAAGAAGGAAGGAAGGGAGAGAGGAAGGAAGGAAGAAAAGAAGGAGAGAAGGAAAGGAGGGAGGGAGGAAGGAAGGAAGGGAGGGAGGGAGGGAAGGTGTAGGAAATCTCCTAACACCTATGTAATTAGGAAAATAATTTACCTGCTACATTGACTCACTTTTGAGAAATGGTGGAATTGTTCAAATGTTTGTTTCACTTACAGTAGTTTTACTGTGAGTACTTTACTATGTACTCAAGAGAGAACAAAAAAAAAGTGTGGCAGGCATCACTTTTCTTAGGACTGGAACATTATTTGACAGTCACACATATAAGGTCTGTACAAAAATATCTCTAAGTGAATACATTGAGGGTCTCTTTTATCCCAAGCGATATATAAATCAGGGCCCAGTTTCCCCTTTAAAAGGGCTGCATGGTTTCCCTTTACAGATTACGCCCACCAACACAAAGTTTGTGCGCTTTCCCAAAGTCTCTACTATCAGTTCCCCTCCATTCATTAGAGGGAGCAGAAATGATCATGTGGCTAAACTTGGTGTCCTTATTAGCAGTCCTCAGAGGTAATTCTATCCTCTATCCTCTGCTTTTCTCATTTGAATTCTTGTACACAGGAATGTTCGCTGAAATAACTTTTATTTTAGGGGTCCAATCTGTGATCCAGTTGGTAGAATCTGGAGGGGATGTGAGAAGACCTGGAGAGTCCCTCCGTCTCTCCTGCCAAGCCTCTGGATACACTTTTCGTGACTACAGCATGCACTGGGTGAGACAGCTTCCTGGGAAAGGACTGGAATGGGTAGCCTACATAAGGTATGATGCCAGTACTATTTACTACTCAGACAAAGTCAAGGGACGCTTCACCATCTCCAGGGACAATGCCAAAAGCCAGCTGCATCTGCAAATGAACAGCCTCAAAACTGAAGACACAGCTGTCTATTACTGTGCTAGACACACAGTGAGAAGAAGTGAATCTGAAGCTAGACAAGAACTTTCTCTCCCTCAGGGCAGGTCTCCAAGTGGATTCAGTGACAGAAATCATAAATCAACATCACAGCAATAGAATAATCCATGGATCCATAGAATATTTTAAGACTTTAAAAAAAAACCCTGAGACTCCCATAAATTAGCGAAAATAGAAGCCCAAAGAGATCTTCTGTCCTTGAATTGAAGGTGAAGAGAACCTCTGCATTTATAGTTATAAGGAATCCGAAATTGTTTATAGAAACCACAACAATACCGAGTTGTGAATCAGGTGCAACAGGCTCCAAGGAATGAGCTAGAATGGCTTGTAAGATGGCCAGTAAAAAAATCTATGCAGAATCCATGAAAGGATGCTTTGCCATCTCCAGAGACAAATCCAACTGCCTTCTGTATCTGCAAAGGGACATCAGAAGGAGGCGCAAAACACATAATAGTTTTGACTGTGACTGAAATAAAATCTGTGGTTTCAGCTGTGATCTTGAGCCTGGTAAATTATTAACTGGGTTACCACATAATCAGACCCAACTGTCAGGGTTCCGGTTTCATTCTCAAAATAAAGTGGATTTCCAAGCAACGGAGCTTTTAGGAAATATTCTCTTTATTGAGCAATGCAGCCCGCGCCTGACTGCCGCGCAGTCAGCACTGACCTCTCCCCCCAAAAAAACCCCCTCCTTTTCCTTTTCCCCATTCTATGCTCCCCATTGGCTGTCTTCCAAATCATTCTTCCCTTCTCTACCGCCTCAGTTCACAGGAATGTCGCCCCTCCCATGCATCTCCCGGGACGCTAAGTTTTCAGAAAGATTTAACTAGGTGAAATGTCACACTCCTTTTCTTCCTTCTAACGTCAGCCCTGGAATGCTGACACCAACATTACTACCATTATTGCAGTGAACACAGCAGACATTAAACATGGCAGTGGTGAAATGCTCCCAGATCAGACTGGATTGGCTGGTGGTTCGGCGATGATGGAGCAAAGCTCCACCCACCTGATTGGGTGTCATTACTTCCTGGTTTTAACCAGGAAGTAGTGTGTTTTTTTACCTTCTGCGCATTTGCAGAAGGTCTATGTGCGAAGGTGATGCACACACAAGGCGCACGCACTTCTGAACCCGTAAGGAAATTAAGTAGATTTCACTCCTGAAGCAAGGCCATTGTTTGCTATGGGGTCATTATTCCATAATCCAGAGGCTAACATTAGTTAACCACCTGTCTGAAATAGTGTAGGGCAATGATGGCTACCCTTTTCCGGACTGAGTGCCCAAAGCATGCCTGGACCCAACCCCCCAAAATGCAATGCATACATGCTCGCCCTGTCTGCGCCCTGCCCATGCGCATGGCCCCACATGTGCCCCACCCCCAAGCATGCATGTGTGGCCTCCTCATGTGCCCCGCTCCACATGTATGTGCTCACACCCCTGCACGCACCTCACTCCTCACGCATGCGTGGCAGAGAGCTGAAGAAAAGCTGGCTGGTGGGAAGCCATACATGGATATGCGGCAGAGCTAAGCTGGGGCAATGGCTTGCATGCTTACAGAGAGGGTGCTGCGTGCCACCTCTGGCACGCGTGCCATAGGTTCGCCATCACAGGTATAGGGTTTCCTGCTTGAGCAGGTTAGACTAGAAGACCTCCAAGGTCCCTTCCAGCTTCATTGTGATGGGATACTGAATAAAATAAACCATTGTCCTTGAGGTCTTTCAAATGACCATAAATATCTCATTGTCTCTTGATTGGATTACTGCAATGCCCTCTACATGGGGCTGCCTTTGGGGTGCACCCAGAGGCTCCAGCTGGTCCAAAATGCAGCCACACGGCTTGTTACCGGAGCCTCCCATTACTCCCGGGCAACACCTCTCCTGCGCAAGCTGCACTGGCTGCCGGTGGCCTTTCGGATCCCCTTTAAGGTGCTGGTACTCACCTATAAAGGCCTACATGGCATGGGCCTGAGGTACTTGCAGGACCACCTCCTACCGGCCTCCCACTATCCTGTGCATTCTCATAGAATTGCCCTCCTCTGGGTGCCGGCGGCTAGACAGTGTCAGCCGGCGGCCCCCAAGATGAGGGCATTCTCTGTGGCCGCACGGACCCTCTGGAATGGGTTACCCACCGAGCTCCGGACGGCTCCCGATCTCCACACACTCCGCACCGGCCTTAAGACATGGCTTTTCCATCAAATTCCCTGATGGATTATGGGGTTTTTAATTGGGGTTTTTAATTTTGGATTAGATTTTAATTGTATCGTCGTCATCATTGTTCTTGTTTTATTGTGTGAGCTGCCTCGAGTCCTATGGGAGAAGGGCGGCATATAAATTTTAGTAAAACCAAGGACAAATCAAGGACAATTCTATTGCCCGTTATTTGAGATATTTACCCTCAAAAAAAAAAAAACACCTTTAAGAAACCTAAAAACCTAAATGTTTTATCTCTTTTAGGTTGTATATCATCGGGTCTACCTAAATCATTCTGTCTAGTTAATTCTATATAGCAGTACATTTACAGATACAGCTGGCTATTAGAATTACCCCTGGAGGTGGTGAACTATCCCTTCCCTCTCTCTAATTAATAAAACAAGCCATGCTTATGTAAAAAAAAAAAAGAAGAATTCCTAAATTTGTAAACACAGTTCAGCATTTCTGTTTATGTCAAAGTTCTCACCGTCCAGGGAAAACATACTAAAATTAGCATTTTTCCACCTGGCTTTGAAAAATACAATTTATTTCGTGAGGGGAGTTTTCCTTTGCATTGTTTTAGTAAGTTGACAAAACCTCTCTTTCCTTCTGCATCAACATTCATCTGCTTGTCTCTTTGGTACTTGAACCCTCTTGCTAACCATTTATTTATTTGTGTGTTTCATCAAGCACATATTTGATAACAGATACAAGTGTAAACATAATTTTGAATACATGAAATGGATACGAATAAAAGGAAACATTAGGACAGGGATGGAAGGCACACAGGTGCGCTTATGCATGCCCCTTAAAGACCTCTAAGGAATGGGGTGAGGTCAACAGTAGACAGCCTAAGGTTAAAGTTTTGGGGGGTTTGGGGAAGAAACCACAGAGTCAGGTAGTGCATTCCAGGCTTTGACCACTCTGTTACTGAATTCATATTTTCTGGAGTCTAGTTTGGATCGGTTTACCATGAGTTTGTTTCTATTGTGTACTCTTGTATTGTTTTGGTTGAAGCTGAAGTAGTCCTTGACAGGTAGGACATTGCAGCAGATGATTTTATGTACTGTGCTTAAGTCAGACCGAAGACGGCGTAGTTTTAAGTTGTGTAAGCCCAAAATTTGTGTAAGCAGTTTAAGGTTGACTCAGCCTTCCATCCTTTCTAAGATAGGAAAATTGAGGACCCACTTTGTGGGGGCAATAAACTAACTTTGACTAAAATATACAAAAGTATGAAGGCTATTGCTTAACGCGTTGTAAGCCACCCCGAGTCTTCGGAGAAGGGTGGCATATAAATTTAATTTTAAAAAAAATCAAGTCTGGTGGCATAAGGTATTTTGTTGTGAGCGGAGGAGTGGAGGACTCTTCTCGTGAAATATCTCTGGACTCATTTGATTGTATTAATGTCCGATAGATGAGCTGTATTCAAGAATTGGTCTGGCAAAAGTTTTGTAAGCTGTTCAAAATATACCATCACCAAAATATCTGTTCAACACATGTCCAAGGAACTGAGGAGAAGAAAGGAGCGAGAAGGCCTTTTATTTCGAGGGCTATGCAAAAATGCAGGACAACTTCCTCTTTAAATAAGTCAAACCACTTTTGTCCCCAGGTTGTAAAGAGAAGTATAAAGGGTGGCTGTGGGCTGAAGGATTTTCGTACAAAGGAACAAAATGTCACTTTGTCTCTATTTGACATTTTTAATAGCAGTTCTCAGAGGTAGATGTTCTTATTCATACACCACACGCTTCCATTTCTCTCCTTTTTTTTATATGTAACACAACTCAGAAATTATTGTTTTTTTCCCAGGTGTCCAATCTCAGGCCCAGTTGGTGGAGTCTGGAGGGGATGTGAGAAGACCTGGGGAGTCCCTCCGTCTCTCCTGCCAAGGTTCTGGATTCACCTTCAGCAGCTACTGGATGACCTGGCTGAGACAGGCTCTAGGGGAAGGACTGGAATATGTGGCAAGGATACGCTATGATGCTGCATATACTTACTACTCAGACAAAGTGAAGGGCCGCTTCACCATCTCCAGGGACAATGCCAAAAGCCAGCTGTATCTGCAAATGAGCAGCCTCAAAGCTGAAGACACAGCGGTCTATCATTGTGTGAGAGACACAGTGAGAGGAAGTGAATCTAAAACCAGACAAGAACCTTGTCTCCCTCAGAGCAGATCTCCAGGTGGATTCAGTGCCAGAAAGTTGAATCTGAATCTTTGAACTGAGTAGCAGGTGATCGATCTGCATCATAGCAGTAGAGTAGTCCATGGATCAGGAGTATAGTTTTAGACTTAAAAAGGAAGACAATATAAATTAGGGAAAATAGAAGCCCAAAGACATATTCCCTTCTTGAATTGAAGGTGAAAGTTACCTCTGTGTTTACAGTCACAAGGAATCAGTAATGGTTCATAGAGCTCACAATATGGAGTTGCGAATCAGGTGTGACAGGCTCCAAGGAAGAGAGTAGAGTGGATTGTATGATGGCCAGGAAACAAGTCTATGCAGAATCCATGAAAGGGTTCTTTGCCATCTCCAGAGACAAATCCAACTGCCTTCTGTATCTGCAAAGGGACGTCACAAGGAGGCGCAAAACACCAGATATTTTTGACCGTGACTGAAATAAAACCTGTGGTTTCAGCTGTGAACTTGACTGCTTCTCCAGCTGCTTCCTGGGGAATTAAAATACTTTCTTGAAGGAAAATAATAATAATAATAACCCTTTGAGAATTTAATTCCCCAAGAGTCCTCAAAACATCTTCAATGTCAAGCTTCAGTGTGTATCGCAAAAAATTATAGAAAACATAGAAATTAAATAAATAAATAAATATGAATAATGGATTTAAGCTTTGCCTGGTGGCTTTAAGTTGGCCTCATGCAGTTATTTTGTTTGAACTTTCAAGTGTTTTGTGGACTATTGGGCCATTGCTCTGTGGATTAACCTTGGTGTAAATCGACAGAAAGTGATGGACTTGTAATATCCAAGCTCTGTCACCATTGTCTCTCTTAATGTTTGTACCTTCTGAGGCATCATAAAAAGAGAAAGTCATGCCAATTGCTTCAAGAATTTTAACTTGGGTCTTCAAATTTGGTCTTTTGGTATTTCTCCTAACAGAATAACAGAGTTGGAAAGGACCTTGGAAGCCTTTTAGTCTAATCCCCTGCTCAGGTGGAAACCCTATATCATTTCAGGCAAATGGTTGTCTACTCTCTTCCTTAAAAACTTCTACTGTTGGAGCACCCACAACTTCTGGGAGAAAATCTTTCCATTGATTAATTGTTCTGTCAGGAAATTTCTCCTTAGTTACAGGTTGGATCTCTCCTTGATTAGTTTCCATGCATTGCTTCTTTTCCTGCCTTCATCCTCTTCTATTGAGAATGATTAATATTTTGCATCCACAGTAGATATCCCTCTACTGTTTGCATGAATGGCTTTCTCCTCCTGCCTTTTGTTTAAACTTCCTCTTCGGAATTTAAGAATGAAGCTGGAAAAGAAAACAGTTTTCAGCTTAACAAAGTTATTTGCATTATTTTCACATTTTCACAATGGGGCTCCCCTTGAAGAGCATTTGGAGGCTCCAACTGGTCCAGAATGCAGCCGCATGGGTGGTTATGGGCGCAACTCATTGTGCCCATGTGACACCTCTCCTGCGTGAGCTGCACTGACTTCCAGTGGTCTTCCGGGTGCAATTCAAGGTGTTGGTTACCACCTTCAAAGCGCTCCATGGCATTGGACCTAGGTACCTGCGAGACTGTCTTCTGCCACCAGTAGCCTCCCACTAGCCAATCCACTCCCACAGAGAGGGTCTCCTCAGGGTGCCATCAGCCAAGTTATGTCGGCTGGCAACACCCAGGGGGAGGGCCTTCTCTGTGGGAGCCCCTGCCTTTTGGAATGAACTGCCCCCGGAAATCCATAAGATCTCTGACCTCCATGTATTTCGCTGTGCCCTCAAGACCCTACTGTTCCTCCAGGCTAGGCTATCAATGTGATGATTTTAAATCGGGTGTTTTAAATGTTGGGTTTTAAATCTGAGCCTAAATTATTTATTAATTTTAATTATTTTTAACTGATGTCTGTTTTTGTGTTTTTAATAGGCTGTACACTGCCCTGAGCCCTTCGGGAGAAGGGCGGTATAGAAATAAAATTATTATTATTATTATTATTATTATTATTATTATTATTATTATTATTATTATTATTATTATTATTATTATTATTATTATTATTCTTCAGTTGGATACTTCAGAACAAACCTGTGGATATAAATAGGATGTGGAGGTAGTATTATAAAGTATTATTTTTTTAATTTCATATTTCATTGTATTTTAGCTTAATTCTCAAATGTTGAATTCCTTTGTGTCCCATTTTCTATATTGTAACCAGTTGAATGATTCCATGTTGATCGCTGGGTATAACATAACCTGCAAATCAGGTACTCCAATTTTTTAAAAAAATATTCAATAAAAATCAATAAAGGATATTCATATAAGAACATTATGCATTCATTATAGTGTGTGGAATACATTTTAATATACAGGGATTTTAAAAAAAATCAATAGTCTGATGCAGCAAGGAACATTAAATCACATTAAATGGAAATTTCCTTTCAAAACTTCACTGAACCATCAAACAGAAATAGGATACACTGGTCTTTAAAAAGAGGAGAATTTGTCATAAAAGTACACTAATAGATATGATGAATGCAACCTTTATACACCCATTCACATTTTCCAAAAACACTTGGTGCTATTATCAGTCAAACCCTATTCTCTTTTATCCTGAAGCTTATGTAAATACAAGCCTAACCTTCCTCTTTATATGACATCATCTCCCACCCTCCTCAACCTGTGGCTGAAGAGGCCATCGCGTGCCAAAAGCAGGGGGGAGCATGGGGGGAGCACACATGCTCACACCCATGATTCAATGCGCCCCCATGCCCCGCACCCCCACGCATGTACACGCGACCTCCCCGCGTTACCCCTGCTTTTGGCACATGACGGCAAAAAAGGTTAATGGTGGGCCTGGTAGGCCCATTTTTCGCCCTCCCCAGGCCCCAGAGGCTTCCTTGAAGCCTGGAGGGTGAAAACTGCCTCCCCCCCTCCCAGAGGCCCTCCAGAGGCTGGAAATGGCCCATTTCCTGACTTCCAGTGGACCCAGGAGACCCAAAAATCAGTTGTCCGGTGTGCACATGTGCCCACAGATATGGCTAGGGCAACTCTCGTGGCCACAGATATGGCTCCACGTGCCACCTGTGGTACGCATGCCACAGGTTTGCCATATAGGGTTTCCTGCTTCAGGAGATAGTTGGACAAGAAGTCCTCCAAGGTAGGGACCTTGGACCAGCTCCAGCTCCATTGAGATTGGATACTGAATAAAATAAGTCATTGTTCTATCTGCATCAGGTGCTTTAAATGACCATAAATATGGTGGAGTTGCTGAGCACCAAAAGTACAATCATATGACAATTCAAAACTTTATTTTATATATATATATAATTGTTTTTATTGTCATTTTCTTTTTCAAAACTCTAATACATAACCAGACAATGTCATTTTTTTAAAAAAAAGTTGGATTAACAGTTCATATGAAATCTACATTATATATATATATAATGTAGATTTCATATGAACTGTTAATCCAACTTTTTTTTAAAAAAATGACATTGTCTGGTTATGTATTAGAGTATTATATATATGTATTAGAGTATTATGTATTATATATATATATGTGTGTGTGTGTGTGTGTGTGTGTGTGTGTGTGTGTGTGTAATGTAGCCAAACAACGACAACGCAGCTCACCAGCTCAAATCCCTCTGCAACTCAGACTAAGCCGAGCACAACCAAGCCCCCACCCAAACAGAACATCCCCCCAGACAATCAGAACACAACCAACCCCCATCCTATCAGAGTACAGCCAAGTCCCTAACCAATCAGAACACACCTCCACCTAATCAGAACACAGCCATGCTCCCACCCAATCAGCTCACACCCCCACTAGCAGTTAAAAGGAAGAGACAGCTGTGATCACACATTGCTCCTGGAAGCACGAAGCCGAGAACACAAGCCTGAAGATGACGAATGAGACTTGGTCGAAACGTCGCCAAGACACTTCCAATTTTACGTGGGAGAAGACCCGAATAACCAAAGACCTACATACAAACACCCGCGAAAACCTCAGAAAATATATATATATATATATATATATATATATATATATATATATATATATATATATATATATATCTTCAACTTCCTTATAAACATTACCTATTTTTATTTCTGTTATCTATCCACCCATACTATTTATCCAATACCACATAGTATTCTGAATCCTCTTTTTCTTTTAATTCTAAGGTTAATTTATTCATTTCAGCACATTCAAATATTTTTTGAATAATCAATCCCTCTGGTAGTAAGTTATGTTCTTTCCAATATTGTGCAAATGCAATTCTTGCTGCTGTGAATATATGCAGAATCAAATAACTTGGTTTTTTTTTTTTAATCATACTTGGTTTTTAGTATACCCAGGAGAAATGTTTCCGGAATTAACTTAATTTGGCAGTTTGTTAAATCTTGTAACCAGTGTTGTACTTCTTCGCTTCAGGACATAGCCACCACACATGAAAGAAGGTACCCTGCTGGTGATTACACTTCCAACACTTGGGACTTAGGTTCAGGTATATTTTAGCCAGTCTTGCTGGTGCTAGGTGCCAACGATATAGCATTTTATATTGATTTTCCTTATATGCTGCCGATTTTGTTACCGTATAATTTTTATTCCAAATTGTTTCCCATTCATTTAAGTTTATATTGTGCCCTATTTTTTTGGCCCATGTGATCATTGGTTCTTTTACCACCTCCTCCGCTCTATCAAATTCCAATAGGCAATTATATAATCTAGATATTAATTTTCTTTCAGGGCCCATCAGCAATTTATCTAATTGGTTTAGTTCTATATCAATGCCAAATTCTTCTATATCTTTCTTATATCTGGACTGTATTTGTAAATACGGCCACCAATCAATGAGCATTCCCTGTTCTTTTAGTACCTGGTTACTTTTAAGTTTTCTTTGTTTGTCTAAAATTTCTTTGTACCTATCGAGGATTCTCAATAATGGGCAAGAGAGTTGCTCTTGCTTTGTCCTTGATCTTAACGTACAGCTAGTCCTCAATTTATGATCAGTGTCATAGCAACTGTTTGAAGTTCCTTCACTCAAACCCAAAGCTACCTATGAACCAGGTTTGAAGTTCAGATCTCCAATTCAGAATTGTTTTAGTAATTTGACAAAATGTCCCTATCCTTCTGCATAAACATTCATCTGCTTGTCTCTTTGGTACTCGAGCCACTTGCTAACCATTCCCAACATATCTCTTCAATAAACGTCCAAGGAACTGAGGAGAAGAAAGGAGTAAGAAGGCCTTTTATTTTGAGGGCTATTTGACATTTTTAATAGCACTTCTCAGAGGTAGATGTTCTTATTCATACACCACACGCTTCCATTTCTCTCTTTTTTTATATATGTAACACAACTCAGAAATTATTCTTTTTTCCCAGGTGTCCAATCTGAGGGCCAGTTGGTGGAGTCTGGAGGTAATGTGAGAAGACCTGGAGAGACCCATATAAATTTGGGAAAATAGAAACTGGACCTAAATTGATTCAAAAAATAGAAGAATTTGGTAAGGTAGTGGAATTTAAGATAAATAAAAATAAATCTAAATTAATAACCAAAAACATCTCAAAGAGACAAGAAATTGAATTGGAAGGGAAAATAAAAATACAAATAACCAAGAAAATAAAATATTTAGGAATTTGGCTTACAGCTAAGTGCTCCTCAGTTAAGGAGGATAATTATAAGATATTACAGCAAATAAAAAAAGATCTAAAAATTGGAAAAACTTACAGATTTCAGTTTTAGGGAGGATTGCTGTGATCAAAATGAATATGGGTGTGGCTTGATGGACATGGCATGGCTTGGTGAGCATGGCAGGTGAAAGGATGCTGTAAAATCTCCATTCCCACCCCAATCTTGGGGAAAGTTGCTGCAAAATCCACATTTCCTCCTGATCAGCTGGGACTTGGGAGACAAAAGATAGATGGGTGTGGGGCCAGTCAGAATTTTTACTACTGGTTCTCCGAACTACTCAAAATTTCCACTACCAGTTCTCCATAACTTGTCAGAACCTGCTGAAATCCACCTCTGGTTCATATCTTCTAAGGCAGTGGTTCTCAACCTGTGGGTCAGGACCCCTTTGGGGGTCGAATGACCCTTTCATGGGGATTGCCTAAGACCATCGGAAAACACATATTTTCAATGGTTTTAGGAATAATTTTATGGTTGGGGGTCACCATAACATGAGGAACTGTATTCACAGCATGAGGAAGGTTGAGAACCACTGTTCTAAGGCATCATAAGAAGAGAAAGTCCTGCGGATTGCTTCATGAGCTTTAACTTGGACCTTCAGAAGGTGGTTCCTTGGCATTTGTCTTAACAGAGTAATAGAGATGGAAGAGACCTTGGAGGTCTTTTAGTCCAACTCCCTACTCTGGTAGGAAATACAGGCCTACCATTCCTCTTTATATGACATCATGTCCCACCCTCCTCAACCTATGGCTGAAGAGCAAAAGCCAGTCAGCCTGGAAGTTCTCCACTGAGAAAGAAAAATGTTATTTTTGCTTCAACTCGTCTCCATTTTAGCAATCATGAAAGGTAATGGTTCTTCCATTCAGAGATGGAAGCGAACAGGCTCCAAAATACTTGAGGTGAATGGACTGCAGCATGCTGGATAGTTAAAAATGTACATTTCAATATTTCCTTTCCAGATGTCCTAATGGAGGTGGATGGAATCTGGAGGGGATGTGAGAAGGCCTGGGGAGTCCCTCTGCTTCTCCTGCCAAACTTCAGGTGTCACCTTCAGCAGCTATGAGATGAATTGGGTGAGGCAGGCTCCGGGGAAAGGACTGGAGTGGGTTGCATGGATAGACAATGATGGAGATGGGAGCACCCAATACTATGCTAATTCTGTGAAAGGCCGTTTCACCATCTCTCGGCGAGATGCTTCCAGCATGCTTTATCTCCAAATGGACACTGCTGTGTATTATGGTACTAAAGAGTCCCAGTGAGAGGAAGCTATGGTGCTGCCTGACAAAATCCCTCATTGTTCATGGCTGCCATCCAAGTTTAGTCAGCTTTCATGGCCTGAATTAAACAGGGGAAGTTATATCTCCATGCAGAAAAATAGAGCAGAACTCCTGTCATTCTCTCTACTGGTGATCTGGAGAAGCTACAAGTATTGAAGTAGTTGAGTGATTCTGATCATTTCTGACCCAGTTTCTGTTTGCTAGAACAGATGAAGAATGTTTTACTATTTACTCACAGGAAAACAAGAACCAGAAATCATTTCTGGCATCACTTTCTTAGGAATGGAGCATTGTTTGAAAGTCACATATGTTACGTCTGTCCAAAACCCCTCTAAATGAATGCATTCAGGGGCTCTTTTATCTCAAGCAATATGTAAATCAGGACAAGATTGGCCCATTTAAAGGAGCTGCATGGTTTTTGAGGCTACACCCACCAACACAAAGTTTGTGCACTGTCCCAATTTCTCTACCATCAGTTCCCCTCCGCTCATTAGAGGGAGCAGAAATGATTCGGTGGATAAATTTGGTATCCTTACTAGCTGTCCTCAGAGGTAATTCTTTCCTCTGTATTCAGGTTTTTCCGTTTTAGTTCCTGTATACAAGAGTGTTTGTTAAAACAACTTTCATTTTAGGTGTCCAATCTGAGGTTCAGTTGGTGGAGTCTGGAGGGAATGTGAGAAGACCAGGAGAATCCCTCTATCTTTCCTGCCAAGGTTCTGGATACAACTTTGGTGGTTCCAGCATGAACTGGGTGAAACAGGCTCCTGGAAAAGGACTGGAATGGGTAGCCTACATAAGTTATTATGCCAATACTGTTTACTACTCAGACAAAGTGAAGGGACGCTTCACCATCTCCAGGGACAATGCCAAAAGCCAGCTGTATCTGCAAATGAACAGCCTCAAACCAGAGGACACAGCAATATATTACTGCTCAACTGACACAGTGAGAAGCAGTGAATCTGAAGCCAAACAAAAACCTTCTCTCTCTCAGCACAGTTCTCCAAGTGGATTCACTCACCGAAAGTTGAATTTGAGTCTTTGAATGGAGAAGTAGGTGATCGATCTACATTATAGCAGTAGAATATTCCATGGATCAATAGAATATTTTTTAAAAATGGGGGACCATATAAATTAGGGACAAAGGTAAAGGTTCCCCTTGCACATACGTGCTAATCGTTCCTGAGTCCAGGGGATGGTGCTCATCTCCATTTCAAAGCTGAAAAGCCAGCGCTGTCCGAAGATGTCTCCGTGGTCATGTGGCCAGCATGACTAAACAGCAAAGGCGTATTGAACACGGTTACCTTCCCATCAAAGGTGGTCCCTATTTTTCTACTTGCATTTTTTACATGCTTTCGAATTGCTAGGTTGGCAGGAGTTGGGACAAGTAACGGGAGCTCACCCCGTAACGCAGCACTAAGGATTTGAACTGCTGAACTGCCGACCTTTGGATAGACAAGCTCTGCATCTTAGCCACTAAGCCACCGCATCCCTTACACTAGGGATAATAGAAATGTTTTCTTCTTGAAGTGAAAGTAAAGGGAACCTCTGCATTTTCAATCACAAGGAATCAGAAATGGTTCATAGAGTTTACAATACGGAGTTGCGAGTTGTGTCTGACAGGCTCCAGGGAAGAGACTAGAATGGATTGTATGATACCCATAAACAAGTCTATGCAGAATCCATGAAAGAGTGTTTTTCCATCTCCAGAGAAATATCCAACTGCTTTCGGTATCTACAAAGTGATGTCAGAAGGAGTCACAAAATAATAATAATAATAATAATAATAATAATAATAATAATAATAATAATAATAATAATAATAATAACAATAACAACAACAACAACAACAACAACAACAACAACAACAACAGCCCTTGGAGCAATACCCAAAGGGCTACCCCGCTATTTAGAAATTGTAAATTTACCGGACTTGAACATTTTGACTCTACAAAAAACCACCTTACTCGGAACAGCTTACATCCTCCGACGATATCTTAACAGTTCCTAGGTCCTTGGTTAGGACTCGAGCTGCTGAGCTATTAACCAGCCTCAAAGACTGTGAATCTCACTACAGATTAAATAATAATAATAATAATAATAATAATAATAATAATAATAATAATAATAATAATAATAATAATAATAATAATAATTTTGACCCTGACTGAAATAAAATCTGTGGCTTCCATTGTGTACTTGACTGCTTCTCTAGCTACTTACTGAAGAATTAAAATAGTTCTTTGAAAGAAAAACATAACAATGGTCCTTTGAGATTTTTATTCCCCAAGAGTTCTTGACTATCAAACTTCAATCTGCATAGCAAAAAATAATTCATTATATCACATCTACTTATTTCATGTATGCTGGTTGATGAACAGAATAAAAGATTATTATTGTTGCTTCGTTGACTTTAGGCAGTCGTAATATTAAAGTTGGAATCATATCGTATCTACTAGTGGTCCTTGAGTTATGATTGTACCTGAGCCTGCTAAGTTGGGTCATCACATGATCAGGCCCAACATTACTATCTTTAGCAGTCATTAAGCAAGGCCATTGTTTGATATGGGGCCATTATTTCATAATCCAGAAGCTAAAATTAGAAAGCTACCTGTCTGAAAAGGCATAGTCCAGGGGGCTACCAGCTACATTGTGATCAGATACTGAATAAAATAACTCATTGTCCTATCTCCATCAGGTGCTTCAAATGACCATCAATATGGTGGAGTTGCTGAGCACCCCAAGTCCAGTCACGTGACTATGTAGAGGCTCCAATTCAAAACTTCAAACCTGGTTCATAGGTAGCTTTGGGTTTGAGTGGAGGAACTTCAAACAGTCACTATGACACTGATCGTAAGTTAAGGACTAGTTGTATGTTAAGATCAAGGACAAATCAAGGACAACTCTCTTGCCTATTATTGAGAATCCTCGAACAAAAGAAAAAACATCTTTAAGAAACCTTAACAACCTAGATGTTTTATCTCTTTAAGGTTGTATGTCATTGGGTCTACCTAAATCATTCTGCCTAGTTGATTCCATATAGCAGTACATTTACAGATACAGCTGTCTATTAGAATTATCCCTGGAGGTGATGAACTATCCCTTCCCTCTATCTAATTAATAAAACAAGCCATGCTTATGTTAAAAAAAAAAATTCCTAAATTTGTAAACACAGTTCAGCATTTCTGTTGATATCAAAGTTCTCATCGTCCAAGGAAAATGTACTAAATTAGGATTTTTCCACACGGCTTTGAAAAGTACAATTTATTTCGGGAGGGGGAGTTTTCCTGTGCCTTGTTTTAGTAATTTAACAAAATCTCCCTATCCTTCTGCATAAACATTCATCTGCTTGTCTCTTTGATACTTGTTAACCATCACCAATATATCTCTGCAATAGACGTCCAAGGAACTGAGGAGAAGAAAGGAGCGAGAAGGCCTTTTATTTTGAGGGCTATGCAAAAATGCAGGACAACTTCCTCTTTAAATAACTCAGACCACATTTGTCTCCAGATTGTAAGGAGAAGTATAAAGGGTGGCTCTGGATTGAAGGCTTTTCGTACAAGTGAACAAAATGTCACTTTGTCGCTATTTGACATTTTTAATAGCAGTTCTCAGGGGTAGATGTTGTTATTCATACTCCACATGCTTCCATTTCTCTCTTTTTTAAATAGACGTAACACAACTCAGAAATTATTCTTTTTTCCCAGGTGTCCAATCTGAGGTCCAGTTGGTAGTCTGGAGGGGATATGAGAAGACCTGGGGAGTCCCTCCATCTCTCCTGCAAAGGTTCTGGATACAACTTTGGTTACTATAGTATAAACTGGGTGAGACAGGCCCCCGGAAAAGGCCTGGAATGGGTGGCATGGATACGTAATGATGGAGGACTAACCTACTACTCAGACAAAGTGCAGGGCCACTTCACCATCTCCAGGGACAATGCCAAAAGCCAGCTCTAGCTGCAAATGAAAAACCTCAAAGCTGAAGATGCAGCTGTCTAATACTGTGCGAGATACGCAGTGAGAGGAAGTGAATCTTAAGGCAGACAAGAACCTTCTCTCCCTCAGAGCAGATCTCCAAATGGATTCAGTGCCAGAAAGCTGAATCTGAGTCTTTCAACTGAGGAGCAGGTGATCGATCTACATCATAGTGGTAGAATGTTTCATGGATCAGAAGAATATTTTAATACTTTAAGAAAAAGAACTTCTGTATTTGCAAATGCATATTACAAGGAGGCACAAAACACCAAATATTTTTGACCATGACTGAAACGAAATCTGTGGCTTCTGTTGTGAACTTGACTGCTTCTCCAGCTGCTTCCTGGAGAATTAAAATACTTTCTGGAAGGAAAATAGTAATAATGGTCCTTTGAGGATTTAATTCTCCAAGGGTTTTCAAAACTTCTTCAGTGTCAACCTTCAATGTGTATAGGAAACAAAAAATAGAAACAAATCTGTCAGGGCAATGATGATTTAAAGCTGACCAGACAATGTAAGGCTGATGCAACTGTAAAGCTGATGAAATGTATGGCTGATACAATTTATTTATTTATTTATTTATTTATTTATTTATTTATTTATTTATTTATTTATTTATTTAATTCAATTTGTATACCGCCCTTCTCCTAGTGGACTCAGGGCAGTGCACAGCCAGAACTAAAACACATATCAATACAAAATTTTAAATTTTAAAAGAATTACATAACTTTGGCCCAAAATGTAAAACATTCAAACTAAAACCCGTTGACAATTTTAAAAGCTAAAGGGGGGGGGGAGGTTACGCCATCCTTGCTTGATGGAAGAGAAAAGTTTTTAGGGCACGGTGAAAGGCCCAGAGATCTGATATCCTTCGTATCTTCAGGGGCAAATCGTTCCAGAGGGCAGGAGCTGCCACAGAGAAGGCCCTCTCCCTAGGGGTCACCAGCCCACATTGCCTGGCTGACGGCACCTTGAGGAGTCCCTCTCTTTGGGAGCGTATTGGTCAATGGAAGGTGATCAGTGGCAGAAGGCAGTCCTGCAAATACCCAGGTCCTATGCCATGGAGCGCTTTAAAAATGGTAACCAACACCTTGAAGCGCACCCGGAAGACCACTGGTAGCCAATGCAGCTCACGCAGGAGAGACGTCACATGGGAGCACCCCTTCGCTCCCATAATCCCCCATGCAGCCACATTCTGCACCAGTTGGAGCCTCCATGTGCTCCTCAAGGGGAGCCCCATGTAGAGAGCATTACAGTAGTCCAGGCGGGAAGTGATGAGTGCCTGAGTGACTGTGAATAAGGAGTCCCAATCCAGAAAGGGACGCAACTGGTGAATCAGGCGAACCTGATGAAAAGCCCCCCTGGCCACGGCTGTGAATGAGAATGAATCAGTGTTGGTATAGTCAGTTTAAGACTCTGAAGGGGTCCACACAAACCTTTTACAACTTTGAGAGGTGTCTATATAAAGGCGGCCATGAGAGGGCTTATCTCTCTTTCTCTTCATGTATATCTCTCTGTGTGTCCGGTATCCTTTGCTAACTTCTCCGCTTAGATAAGATTGATTAGTTGTCAGGTATTTGCTACCACATATGTTTCTGTATATGTCTTGTATATAAACCACTGTTAATTGTCTAAGTCTCTGTGTGCTGTGTTTTGCTTCTCGGTTGTCTCCTAATAGTAGTCACATTGCAAACACTCTGACAGAATTCCTTGTATCCCATTTATTTGTTTCATGTATGGTGGTTGATGAGCAGAATAAAAGGTTATTGGTGTTGCATCTTTGACTTTAGGCAGTTATGGTACTAAAGTCAGAATTATATGACATGGACAAGGGATCCTTGAGTTATCATGAAAATTGAGCTCAATCAGAATCCCCAGACTCATTACCTCTGGAGGTGAAATTACATTTGCTTTCTGTTCTCCATCTGCTTACCACTAGAGGGCAGTCTTCTCTGTAAAATCCCATTGAAAGTTATTTTCCTCAGTTCTCTCTGCAAAACAAAGAATTCCCTCTATCTCTCCTTTCCTAAATATTGTCCAAACTGAATTGGTTTTAAGGTTTTATTCTTGTTTCTCATTCTACCAGGATATTGCTTGGCCTCAATGTGATTTTTGACTGGTTTCTTCCAAGATATTGAGCTGAATGAAAGATTGATGGACTTGTAGTATCCAAGCTCTGTCACAATTACCTCTCTGAACATTCATATCATCCAAGACATCATAAGAAGAGAAAGTCACACAGATTGTTTCATGAGCTTAAACTTGATCCTTCAGAAGGTGGTTCCTTGGTATTTGTCCTAACATATTAACAGAATTGGAAGAGATCTTGGAGATCTTCTAGTCCAACCCCTGCTCAGGTAGGAAATCCTTTACCATTTGAGACAATGGTTGTCCAGACTCTTCTTAAAAACCTCTACCAATGGAGCAGCTACAACTTCTACAGGCAAGCTGTTCCACTGATTATTTGTTCTCATTATCAGGAAATTTCTCCTTACTTCTAGGTTGAATTTCTTCTTGATTAGTTTCCATCCATGGCTTCTTGTCCTACCTTCAAATACTTTTATTGTGATTAATTAACATTTGGCATCTATAGTAGTTATCTCTTATTTGTTCAAATGTTTTTCCCCTCTTCTCACTTTTTAAATGTCCTTCTGGTAATTTATTCTTTTTTAAATTTATTATTTATTAATCATATTTCTATGCCGCCCACTCTCCGAGGACTCCTGGTGGCTTACAACAATCGATAGTATAGTAAATAGCATATTGCACCCAACAATCTGGGTCCTCATTTTACCCACCTCAGAAGGATGGAAGGCTGAGTCAACCTTGAGCCGGTGAGATTTGATCTGCTGATCTGCTGAACTAGCAGTCAGCTGAAGTAACTGCAGTACAGCATTCTAACCACTGCGCCATCTCGGCTCTTAATTTAAGTCTAAAGTCGGAGCAGAAAACAATATTCAACCTCATAAAGTTATTTGCATTAATTGCACATTGTCTGAAACAACAAAAGAAATCTACAGATTATAAATAGGATGCGGTGGCATTTTCCAGTATTATTTTTTATTTATTTAATAATTTATTGCCCTTTTGGAAGTTGTTGGATTCCTTTGTTTACCATTTTTTTTTTAATATTGTGCTCACTTGAATGATTCCATATTGATCGTGGCGTATAAGCTAACTTGTAAAACCAGGTGCCCTTATCAATGCCCAAATTTTGTAATCCTTCAAAACAAATCAGTAAAGGGGATTAATATAAAAAAGGCATGTGTTTATCATAGTTCATGAAATACATTCTCAACCATGAAGATTAAAAATATGAATAAAAAGCGTATTCTGCTACAGCAAGGAACATTACATTACATTAAACAGAAAATTCCTTTCCAAAGTCCATTGAAGCACATGTAGAAATGGGACAAACTGGTCATTAAAAAAGGAGGAGCTTGTCATAAAATTAAGTGAATACATACAGTATGGAGAACATAATCTTTACACACTAAACTCTCGGTGGTATCATCAGCCAAATCTGTTTCTCTTTTATCCTGAAGTTTATGTAAATACAGGCCTTATCTTCCTCTTTATATGACATTATCTCCCACCCTCTTCAAGATGTCGGTGGAGAGCAAAATCGTGTCTGCCTGGAACTTCTCCACTGAGAAAAGAAAAATGATATTTTTGCTCCACCTAGTCTCCATTTTAGCAATCGTCAAAGGTAATGGTTCTTCCATACAGAGATGGAAGCTAAGAGGCTCCATAATGCTTGAGGTGAATGGACTGCAGCATGTTGGATAGTTAAAATGTCCATTTTTATATTATCTTTCCAGATGTCCAAATGGAGGTCCAACTGGTGGAATCTGGAGGGGATGTGAGAAGGCCTGGGGAGTCCCTCCGTCTCTCCTGCCAAGCTTCAGGCTTCACCTTCAGCAGCTATCGGATGGACTGGGTGAGACAGGCTTCAGGGAGAGGACTGGAGTGGGTTGCATGGATAAATAATGATGGAGATGAGAGCACCCAATATTACGCCAATTCAGTGAAAGGCCGTTTCACCATCTCCCGGCAAGATGCCTCCAGCATGGTTTATCTCCAAATGAACAGCTTAAAGACAGAGGACACCGCTGTGTATTACTGTGTGAGAGAGTCACAGTGAGAGGAAGCTATGGGGAAGCCTGACGAAATCCCTTATTGCTCATGGCTATCATTCAAGTTTACTCAGCTTTCATGGCCTCAATTAAAGAGGGGAAGTTTTATCTCCATGAAGAAAAGTAGAGCAGAATCCCTTTCATTTTCTCCACTGGTGATTGATTGATTGATTGATTGATTGATTTCGTCAAGCATGTATTTTATGACAGATACAAATGTAAACACAATTATAAATACACAAAAACGATACCGAAAAAAAAAAAGAAGAAGAAAACATTAGGACAGGGACAGTAGGCACGCTGGTGCTGTACCAGGTTATTGATTGATTGATTGATTGATTGGTTGATTGATTGATTTGTTTGTTTGTTTGTTTGTTTGCCATATTTCTATGCTGCCCACTCTCTGAGAACTCTGGGCAGCTTACACCAAAGACATTATACTAAATAGCATACTGTATTCCCCCCAACAATCTGGGTCCTCATTTTACCCACCTCAGAAGGATGTAAGGCTGAACCAACCTTGAGCTGGTGAGATTTGAACCACTGATCTGCTGAACTAGCAGTCAGCTGAACTAGCTACACTATTGCACTCTAACCACTGTTCCACCTCAGTTCCTCCTTGGCCACAATGTGATTTTAGATTTATCTCTTCCAAGATATACAGCTGAAGAAAAGATTGATGGATCGGTAATATCCAAGCTCTGTCACAATTGCCTCTCTGAACCTTCATATCTTTTAAAGCATCGTTAGAAGAGAAAGTCATTCCAAATGTTTCATGACCTTTAAGTTGATCCTTCAAAAGGTGGTTCCCTGTTGTTTGTCTTAACATATATAACAGAGTTGGAAGGAGTTGAAGCTCTGGTTGAAAACCTTATAGCAGTGATGGTTGACCTTTTTGACACGGAATGCCCAAGCACACACTCCCAAATGAAATGAAAGTGCCTCCAGTGCATGCATCCCACCTTGCCCCCCGTGTGTAATCCCGCAAATGCACGTCAGAGACCCAAAGACCAGTTGGCTGGTGTGAGGCACTTGTACATGTGCAGCGGAGCTGAGCTGGGGTGACGGATCACACGTCCACAGAGAGGGCACTGCTGGCGCCTGTGAGATGGGTGCCATAGCTTTGCCACCATGGCCCTATACTATTTCAGACCAATTTCCAGACTCTTCTTTGAAACCTCTCCTGATGGAGCACCCACAACTTCTAGAGGCAAGTTGTTCCACTGATTAATTGTTCTCACTATCAGGAAATTTCTCCTTAGTTCCAGATTGGATCTCTCCATGATTACTTTCCATCCATGGCTCCTTTTCCTGCCTTCAAACGCTTTTATAGAGATTAATTAATCCTTTGCATACACATTATTTTCCTTATTTGTTTAAAGGATGTTCCCCTCTTCCCCTTTTTAAAATGTCCTCCTGGGAATTTAAGTCTTAAGTTGGAGCAAAAAACAATTTTCAACCAGTAAAGTTATTTGCATTAATTTCGCATTGTCTGAAACAACAAAAGAAATCTAAAGATGATAAATAGGATGTAGTGGCATTTCCCAGTAATATTTTTTTTTTTTACTTAATAATTTATTGCCCTTTTGGAAGTTGTTGGATTCCTTGGTTTACCATTTTTTATATTGTGCCCCCCTGCATGATTCCATGTTGATCGTGGGGTATAAGCTAACCTGTAAAACCAGGTGCCCTTATCAACGCCCAAATTTTGTAATCCTTCAGTACAAATCAGTGAAGGAGATTAATATAAAAAAGGCATCTCTTTATCAAACTTCATGAAATACATTCTATTATATGAAGATTAAAAACAAGAATAAAAATAATGTTCTCTGCAGCAATGAGCATTACTGTACATTAAAGGGAATATTCCTTTCAAAAATCCATTGAATTATATCTAGAAATGGGACAAACTGGACTTTTAAAAAGGGAGGTTGTCATAAAATTAAATACATACATACAGTATGATGAGCATGAGTTTACACACCTTTCAGGTTTCCTCAGAAACTCTGGGTGGTATTATAAGTGAAACCTGGTTCTCTTTTATCCTGAAGTGTATGTAAATACAAGCCTAACCTTCCTCTTTATATGACATCATCTCCCACCCTCCTTAACCTGTGGCTGAAGAGCAAAAGCCAGTCTGCCTGGAACTTCTCCACTCAGAAAGAAAAATGATATTTTTGCTCTCCATTTTAGCAATCGTCAAAGGTAATGGTCCTTTACATACAGAGACGGAAGCCATATGCTTGAGGTGAATGGACTGTGGCATGATGGTTAGTTAAATTGTCCACATCAATATTTCTTTTCCAGATGTCCAAATGGAAGTCCAGTTGGTGGAATCTGGAGGGGATGTGAGAAGGCCTGGGGATTCCCTCCGTCTCTCCTGCCAAGGTTCAGGCTTCACCTTCAGCAGCTATGAGATGGCCTGGGTGAGGCAGGCTCCAGGGAAAGGACTGGAGTGGGTTGCATGGATAGAGGATGATGGAGATGAGAGCACCCAATATTATGCCAATTCAGTGAAAGGCCGTTTCACCATCTCCCGGCGAGATGCCTCCAGCATGGTTTATCTCCAAATGAACAGCTTGAAGCCAGAGGACACCGCTGTATATTACTGTGCTAGAGACACACAGTGAGAGGAAGCTATGGGGAAGCCTGACAAAATCCCTCATTGCTCATGGCTGCCATCCAAGTTGAGTCAGCTTTCATGGCCTCAATTAAAGAGGGGAAGTTTTATCTCCATACAGAAAAATAGAGCAGAATCCCTTTCATATTCTCTCTACTGGTGATCTGGAGAAGCCACAAATATTCAAGTACTTGAGTGATTCTAATCATTTGTGACCCAGTTTTTCTTTGCTGAAACATATGTAGAAATGATCCCCGGCGGATGTCCTTATAAGGACATAACAGTTTATGTTCACTCACGGGAAAACAAGAACAAATCATTTATATGTAATCATTTTATGTGTTTATGGCTATGTTTCACCTATTTATATCCTTTTATTTGTGCCAATCTTTCTCATGTCCAGGTCTATGTCTATACGATTATTTATTTCCTTGTACTTGTTGACAAATAAATAAATAAATAAATAAATACATAAATAAATACATACATACATACATAAATAAATAAACAAACAAACAAACAAACAAACATTGTATTTAGGCAAGTTTTTTCGTTCTGAAGTTCTATTCCCAGTTCTCCCTTAAACAATTGTATAGTTCCCTTGATAAATCTCAGGGGACTTTGCTCTAGGTCTCCTATGCCAACCACAGCCATTCATTGAAAGGAGATACAGAAGACCATATGAAAACAAAATTAAAAGAATGGCATAGACATATTTATCAGGAGTTTGGCCCAAATCAAATTTTTCCAAACTAACCAAGGCCATTTTCAGACTTTGCCTTTAACTCTGTTATATAGCTTTCATTGCGGGTTTAAAACAGATTATGGAAGAGCATATGTTGAGGTGATTTCTACACTCCTTGAACCAAATGGAGGGATTCTTTGGATAATTCAAAACTTTCTTTCCAAGACATTCACATTATATGATACAATAAGCTTTCCATAAAATATATTCTAGTGTTATTAATCAAAACAATTTCCTGCGAGCAGTTTCAAAATCAGCTTTGGCTTTGTGTTCACTTTCCTTAGGACATCTTTGTAGATCTCCTGGAGCTCAATCAAGCTCCCCAGGCTCAGATCCTTGGAAGTGAAATTAAAGTAGTTATCTATACTCCATCTGTTTATCACTAGAGGGCAGTCTTGTAAAATAACATTCAGTTGTAAAATCCAACCGAATGTTATTTTCCTCAGTTTTTGAAAAATTGAGCAGTTCTCTCTGCAAACCACAGAAGAGTTCCTTCTATCTCTCCTGTCTTAAATGTGGTCCAAACTAAATTGGTCTTAGGGCTTTGTTCCTGTTTCTCATTCTACCACGATACCGCTTGGCCACAATGAGATTTTAGACTTGTCTCTTCCAAGATGTAGAGCTGAACATAAGATTGATGGATCAGTAGTATCCAAGCTCTGTCACAATTGGCTCTCTGAATGTTCATATCTTTTAAAGCATCATTAGAAGAGAAAGTCACACAGATTGTGTCACAAGAATTAACTTGATCCTTCAAAAGGAGGTTCCCTGGTATTTGTCTTAACACAATAACAGAATTGGAAGGGTTTGAAAGTCTGGTAGAAAACTCTATACCAGGGATAGTTAACCTTTTTGACACCAAGTCCCCAAAGTGCACACCCCGAAAATGAAATGTGAGTGCCTCCCGTGCATGCAGCCCACCTCGCCCCCTCGTGTACTCCCACACAGGTGTGGCAGAGACCCAAAGACCAGCTGGCCAGCGTGAGGTGCGTAAGCATGTGCAGTGGAGCTGAGCTGGGGCAATAACTTGTGCGTCTACAGAGAAGGAATTGCCTGTGGCATGGGTGCCATAGCTTTGCCACCACGGCCCTATACCATTTCAAACCAATGGTTTTCCAGATTCTTCTTCGAAACCTCTCCTGATGGAGCACCCACAACTTCTAGAGGCAAACTTTTCTACTGATTAATTGTTCTCACTATCAGGAAATTTCTCCTTAGTTCCAGGTTGGATCTCTCCATGATTAGTGTCCATCCATGGCTCCTTTTTCTGCCTTTAAACTCTTTTACAGAGATTAATTAATCTTTTGCATACATATTAGTTATCCCTTAATTGCTTAAAGGATGTTCCCCTCTTCCCCTTTTTTAATTTTTTAAAATTTAAAATTAATTTTTCTTCCCCTTGCTTAATGCATTGTAAGCCGCCCTGGGTCTTCGGAGAAAGATGGCATATTTATCAAATAAATAAATAAATAAATAAATAAATAAATAAATAAATAAATAAATAAATAAATAAATAAATAAATAAATAAATAAATAAATAAATAAATATCCTCCTGGGAATATAAGTCTATAGACAGAGTATAAAACAATTTATACACTAATAAAGTTATTTGCATTAATTTCACATTGAGTGAAACTTCAGAAGAAATTTACAGAGGTTAAATAGGATGTAGTGGTATTTCCCAGTGTTATTTTTTTATTTAACTTAATAATTTATTGTCCTTTTGGAAGTTGTTGAATTCCTTGGTTTACCATTTTTTATATTGTGCTCCCTTGAATGATTCCATGCTGATTGTGGCGTATAAACTAACCTGTAAAATCAGGTGCCCTTATCAATGCCCAAATTTTGTAAACCTTCAATGCAAATCAGTAAAGGAGATTAATATAAAAAAGGCATGTGTTTATCATAGTGCATGAAATACATTCTAATATATGAAGATTAAAAACAAAAATAAAAATAATGTTCTCTGCAGTAATGAGAATTACTGTACATTAAAATGAATATTCCTTTCAAAAATCAATTGAATCACACAGTATATAAAAATGGGACAATTAAAAAAAAGAATAAGGATAATGTTCTCTGCAGCAATGAGCATTACTGTACATTAAAGGGAATATTCCTTTCAAAAGTCCATTGCATCATATATAGAAATTGGGACAAACTGATCTTTTAAAAAGGGAGGTTGTCATAAAATTGAATTTATATGTACAGTATGGTGAGCATGAGTTTACACACCTTTCAGGTTTCCTCAGAAACTCTTGGTGGTATTATAAGTGAAACCTGATTCTCTTTTATCCTGAAGTTTATGTAAATACAAGCCTAACCTTCCTCTTTATATGACATCATCTCCCACCCTCCTCAACCTGTGGCTGAACAGCAAAAGCCCGTCTGTCTGGAACTTCTCCACTCAGAAAGAAAAATGATATTTTTGCTCTCCATTTTAGCAATCCTCAAAGGTAATGGTCCTTTCCATACAGAGACAGAAACCATATGCTTGAGGTGAATGGACTGTGGCATGATGGTTAGTTAAATTGTCCACATCAATATTTCTTTTCCAGATGTCCAAATGGAGGTCCAGCTGGTGGAATCTGGAGGGGATGTGAGAAGGCCTGGGGAGTCCCTCCGCCTCTCCTGCCAAGGTTCAGGCTTCACCTTCAGCAGCTATGAGATGGCCTGGGTGAGGCAGGCTCCAGGGAAAGGACTGGAGTGGGTTGCATATATAGAAGATGATGGAGATGAGAGCACCCAATATTATGCCAATTCAGTGAAAGGCCGTTTCACCATCTCCCGGCGAGATGCCTCCAGCATGGTTTATCTCCAAATGAACAGCTTGAAGCCAGAGGACACCGCTGTGTATTACTGTGCTAGAGACACACAGTGAGAGGAAGCTATGGGGAAGTCTGACAAAATCCCTCATTGCTCATAGCAGCCATCCAAGTTGAGCCAGCTTTCATGGCCTCAATTAAAGAGGGGAAGTTTTAATTCCATGCAGAAAAATAGAGCAGAACCCCTTTCCTTTTCCCCACTGGTGATTGATTGATTGATTGATTGATTTCATCAAGCATGTATTTTATGAGAGATAGAAATGGAAACATAATTATAAATACACAAAAAGGATACGAACAAAAGAAAAGATTAGGACAGGGATGGTAGGCACGCTGGTGTGCTTATTCACACCCCTGGAGAATCCCCTGGAGAAGCCGCTAATATTGGAGTAGTTGAGCAATTCTGATCATTGATGACCCAGTTTTTGTTTATGAAGAACTGTTTATTCACAGGAAAACAAGAACAAATCATGTCTGGTATCACTGTTCTTAGGAATGGAGAATTGTTTGAAAGTCACACATGTTCGGTCTTTCCAAAAAGCCTGTAGGTAAATGCATTAAGTGGCTTTTTTATCCCAAGTAATATGTAAATCAGTATAACATTTCCCCTTTAAAGGAGTTGCATGGTTTTCCTTTTCAGGCTACACCCACCAACACAAAGTTTCTGCACTTTCCCAATTTCTTTACCATTAATTCCCCTCCATTCATTAGAGGGAGCAAAAATGATTCTGTGAATAAAGTTGGTGTTCTTCCTAGAAGCCCTCAGTGGTAATTCTATCCTCTATATTCAGGTCTTTCCATTTTAAGTCTTGTATACAAGAATGTTCGCTGAAATATATTTCCTTGTAGGTGTCCAATCTGAGATTCAGTTGGTGGAGACTGGAGGGGATGTGATAAGACCTGGAGAATCCCTCCGTCTCTCCTGCCATGCTTCCGGGTTCACATTCAGCAGCTAAGACATGAGCTGGGTGAGACAGTCTCCTGGAAAAGGACTGGAATGGGTGGCATACATTAGCCCCAGCTCTAGTACTATTTACTACTCAGACAAAGTGAAGGGCCACTTCACCATCTCCAGGGATAATCCCAGAAGCCAGCTGTATCTGCAAACGAACAGCCTCAAACCAGAAGACATGGCAGTCTATTACTGTGCTAGATACAGAATGAGAAGAAGTGAATCTGAAGCCAGACAAGAATCATCTCTACTTCAGATCAGATCTCCAAGTGGATTCAGTCACAGAAAGTTGAATTTGAGTCTAACTAACCTTCCATATCTACAAAGGGACATCACAAGGAGGCACCAAACACCTATTATTTTTTGTTCCAATGACTGAAATAAAATCTGTGCTTTCAGCTGTGAACTTCACTGCATGTCCCTCTGCTTACTGGTGGATTTAAAGGTATTGACGTCCAGTTGGTGAGTTTGGAAGTGACGTGTGAAGACCCAGAGAGTCTCTTCTGCCAAGTTCCCAGCTTCAACTTTAGCGGCTATAACATTTTGTGGGTGAGACAGTCTCCTGGATAAGGACTGGAATGGGTGGCATACACCTATAGAAATTCCAGTGGAAAGTTCTCCTCTGAGAAAGTGAAGGGACGCATCACCATCTCCAGGGACAATGCCAAAAGCCAGCTGCATCTGCAAATGAACAGACTCAAACCAGAGGACACGGCAATCTATTAGTGTGCAAGTTGACTGGTCCTCCAGCTGCTTCCTGGGGAATTAAAATATTTTTAAAATATTTTTTGAAAGATGAAAAATAATGGTCCCTCGAGAATTTCATTTCCCAAGAGTTCTTAAAACTTGAACAGCTGATTAATTCAAATCCAGTTTTTGCATAGGTTTCTTTCCTAAATATGAACCATTTCTCATTGCAGATTTTCACCAACGTCATTTAGAAATGGAATTAGAACTTTTAGAAAACAAAAAGAAATGTGAACGTAGCAACTCAATAATGGTTGGAAGTCTTTAGAAGATACTGGCCCGAACTGGATATAATGGTTATGTACGGAGAACCGTAATAACACAAGGGCTATCAATAGATTGAAACTCAATGTAATTCACCCTAATGTTGATTGTAGGAAATATGACTTCTGCAATAGAGTAGTAAATGTCTGGAACACTCTACCTGATCCTGTTGTTAGTCTCTCTGATCCCCAGACCTTTTACTTTAAACTGTCTATCGTGGACCTTTCACGATTCTTAAGAGGTCCCTAAGAGAGCGTGCATACATGCACCAGCATGCCTACCATCCCTGTCCTATTGTCCCATTTATATGTACTCATTCTACATGTTTATGGCTACATTTTGGCTGTTAATATCCTTTTATTTGTGCCAATTTTTCTCATGTGTCCCTGTCTATGTCTATACAGTTATGTGTTTCCTTGTACTTGTTGACAAGAAAAGAAAAGAAAAGAAAAGAAAAGAAAAGAAAAGAAAGAAAGAAAGAAAGAAAGAAAGAAAGAAAGAAAGAAAGAAAGAAAGAAAAAAAAAGAAAAGAAAAGAAAATAGACATTGTTTTTAGGCGGGTTTGTAGTTTTGAAGTTCTATTCCCAGTTCTCCGTTAAACAATTGTGTAGTTCCCTCAACAAATCCCAGGGGACTTTGCCCCAGGCCTCCTATCCCACCCACAGCCATTCAGTGAAAGGAGATACAGAAGACAGAGACCATATAAAAGAAAATCAAAAGAATGGCATAGAGTATTTATCAGGAGTTTGGCCCAAAATCAAATTTCTCTGAACTAACCAAGGCCATTTTCATAGTTTGCCTTTAACTCTGTTATAGAGCTTTCATTGCGGGATTTAAAACAGATTAGGGAAGAGCATATGTTGAGGTGATTTCTACACCCTTTGAACTAAATGGAGGTTTCTTTGGATAATTCAAAACTTTCTTTCCAAGACATTCACATCATAAGATACAATAACCTCTCCATCAGATATATTTTAGAGTTACTAATCAAAACAATTTCCTTTGAGCAGTTTCAAAATCAGCTTTGGCTGTGTTTTCACTTTCCTTGGGACATCTTTGTAGATCTCCTGGAGCTCAATCAAGCTCTCCAGGCTCAGGTTTCTGGAAATGAAATTAAAGTTGCTATCTGTACTCCATCTGCTTATATCTAGAGGGCAGCCTTCTCTGTAAAATCCCAATGAATGTTATTTTCCTCAGTTTTTCCTTGAAAAATTGGGCCGTTCTCTCTGCAAACACAGTTCCTTCTATCTCTCCTATCTTAAATGTAATCCAAACTAAATTGGTTTTAGGGCTTTGTTCCTGTTTCTCATTCTACCAGGATACCGCTTGGCCACAATGAGATTTTAGACTTGTCTCTTTCAAGATGTAGAGCTGAACAAAAGATTGATGGATCGGTAGTATCCAAGCTCTGTCACAAATGCCTCTCTGAATGTTCATATCTTTTAAAGGATCATTAGAAGAGAAAGTCACAAAGATTGTTTCAAGAGCATGAACTTGATCCTTCAAAAGGTGGTTCTCTGGTATTTGTCTTAACATATTACCAGAGTTGGAAGGGTTTGAAGGTCTGGTAGAAAACCCTATACCAGGGATAGTTATTCTTTTTGACATCAAACCGCGCACCCCGAAAATGAAATGTGAGTGCCCCCCGTGCATGCAGCCCACTTCGCCCCCTCGTTTACTCCCACACAGGTGTGGCAGAGACTCAAAGACAAGATGGCCAGCGTGAGGTGCGTGAGCATGTGCAGTGGAGCTGAGCTGGGGCAACAACTTGTGCGCCCACAGAGAAGGCATTGCCTGTGGCATGGGTGCCATAGCTTTGCCACCACGGCCCTATACCATTTCAAACGAATGGTTTTCCAGACTCTTCTTCAAAACCTCAGCTGATGGAGCACCCACAACTTCTAGAGGCAAATTGTTTTACTGATTAATTGTTCTCACTATCAGGAAATTTCTTCTTAGTTCCAGGTTGGATCTCTCCATGATTAGTGTTCATCTATGACTCCCTTTTCTGCCTTTAAACTCTTTTACAGAGATTAATTAATCTTTTGCATACACATAAGTTATCCCTTAATTGCTTAAAAGATGTTCCCCTCTTCCCCTTTTTTTAATTTTTTAAAATTTAAAATTAATTTTTCTTCCCCTTGCTTAATGCATTGTAAGCCGCCCTGAGTCTTCGGAGAAAGATGGCATATTTATCAAACTAATAGATAGATAGATAGATAGATAGATAGATAGATAGATAGATAGATAGATAGATAGATAGATAGATAGATAGATAGATAGATAGATAGATAGATAAATAAATAAATAAATAAATAAATAAATAAATAAATGAATGAATAAATGAATAAATGAATAAATGAATAAATAAATAAATGTCCTGCTGGGAATATAAGTCTATAGAGAGAGTATAAAACAATTTATACCCTAATAAAGTTATTTGTATTAATTTCACATTGAGTGAAACTTCAAAAGAAATTTACAGATCGTAAATAGGATGAAGTGGTATTTCCCAGTGTTATTTATTTTTTTAAACTTAATAATTAATTATCCTTTTGGAAGTTGTTGAATTCCTTGGTTTACCATTTTTTTATATTGTGCTCCCTTGAATGATTCCACGTTGATCGTGGGGTATAAGCTAACCTGTAAAACCAGGTGCCCTTATCAATGCCCAAATTTTGTAAACCTTCAATGCAAATCAGTAAAGGAGATTAACATAAAAAGGCATGTGTTTATCACAGTGCATGAAATACATTCTAATATATGAAGATTAAAAACAAAAATAAAAATAATGTTCTTGGCAGCAATGAGCATTACTGTGCATTAAAGGGAATATTCCTTTCAAAAGTCCATTGCATCATATATAGAAATGGGACAAACTGGTCTTTTAAAAAGGGAGGTTGTCATAAAATTGAATTTATATGTACAGTAGGGTGAGCATAAGTTTACACACCTTTCAGGTTTCCTCAGAAACTCTTGGTGGTATTATAAGTGAAACCTGGTTCTCTTTTATCCTGAAGTGTATGTAAATACAAGCCTAAGCTTCCTCTTTATATGACATCATCTC
Organism: Coluber constrictor foxii; assembly: GCA_038048745.1. NCBI lineage: Eukaryota > Metazoa > Chordata > Lepidosauria > Squamata > Colubridae > Coluber > Coluber constrictor. The sequence continues at coordinate 37,913,052 of CM075961.1, forward strand.
CCACCCTCCTCAACCTGTGGCTGAAGAGCAAAAGCCAGTCTGCCTGGAACTTCTCCACTCAGAAAGAAAAATGATATTTTTGCTCTCCATTTTAGCAATCGTCAAAGGTAATGGTCCTTTCCATAAAGAGACGGAAGCCATATGCTTGAGGTGAATGGACTGTGGCATGAAGGTTAGTTAAAATGTCCATATCAATATTTCCTTTCCAGATGTCCAAATGGAGGTCCAGCTGGTGGAATCTGGAGGGGATGTGAGAAGGCCTGGAGAGTCCCTCCGTCTCTCCTGCCAAGCTTCAGGTTTCACCTTCAGCAGCTATGAGATGGCCTGGGTGAGGCAGGCTCCAGGGAAAGGACTGGAGTGGGTTGCATGGATAGAGGATGATGGAGATGAGAGCACCCAATATTATGCCAATTCAGTGAAAGGCCGTTTCACCATCTTCCGGCGAGATGCCTCCAGCATGGTTTATCTCCAAATGAGCAACTTGAAGCCAGAGGACACTGCTGTATATTACTGTGCTAGAGACACACAGTGAGAGGAAGCTATGGGGAAGCCTGACAAAATCCCTCATTGCTCATGGCTGCCATCCAAGTTGAGTCAGCTTTCATGCCCTCAATTAAAGAGGGGAAGTTTTATCTCCATGCGGAAAAATAGAGCAGAGTCCCTTTCATTCTCTCTACTGGTGATCTGGAGAAGCCACAAATATTCAAGTACTTGAGTGATTCTAATCATTTATGACCCAGTTTTGTTTGCTGAAACATATGAAGAAATGTTTATGTTCAGTCACAGGAAAACAAGAACAAATCATTTATATGTAATCATTTTATGGCTGTGTTTCACCTATTTATATCCTTTTATTTGTGCCGATTTTTCTCATGTGTCCAGGTCTATGTCTATACGATTACTTGTTTCCTTGTACTTGTTGACAAATAAATAAATTAACGAAAGAAAGAAAGAAAGAAAGAAAGAAAGAAAGAAAGAAAGAAAGAAAGAAAGAAAGAAAGAAAGAAAGAAAGAAAGAAAGAAAGAAAGAAAACATACATTGTATTTAGGCAGTTTTTCGTTCTGAAGTTCTATTCCCAGTTCTCCCTTAAACAATTGTATAGTTCCCTCGATAAATCTCAGGGGACTTTGCTCTAGGTCTCCTATCCCAACCACAGCCATTCATTGAAAGGAGATACAGAAGACCATATGAAAACAAAATTAAAAGAATGGCGTAGACATATTTATCAGGAGTTTGGCCCAAATCAAATTTCTCTGAACTAACCGAGGCCATTTTCAGAGTTTGCCTTTAACTCTGTTATAGAGCTTTCATTGCGGGATTTAAAACAGATTATGGAAGAGCATATGTTGAGGTGATTTCTACACTCCTTGAACTAAATGGAGGTTTCTTTAGATCATTCAAAACTTTCTTTCCAAGACATTCACATCATAAGATACAATAAACTTTCCATAAAATATATTCTAGAGTTATTAATCAAAACAATTTCCTGCGAGCAGTTTCAAAATCAGCTTTGGCTGTGTGTTCACTTTCGTTAGGACATCTTTGTAGATCTCCTGGAGCTCAATCAAGCTCCCCAGGCTCAGGTCCTTGGAACTGAAATTAAAGTAGTTGTCTCTACTCCATCTGTTTATCACTAGAGGGCAGTCTTGTAAAATAACATTCAGTTGTAAAATCCAACTGAATAGTATTTTCCTCAGTTTTTGAAAAATTGGGCAGTTCTCTCTACAAACCACAGAAGAGTTCCTTCTGTCTCTCCCATCTTAAATGTAGTCCAAACTAAATTGGTTTTAGAGCTTTCTCCTGTTTCTCATTCTACCATGATACCGCTTGGCCACAATGAGATTTTAGACTTGTCTCTTCCAAGATATAGAGCTGAACGAAAGATTGATGGATCGGTAGTATCCAAGCTCTGTCACGATTGGCTCTCTGAATGTTCATATCTTTTAAAGCATCATTACAAGAGAAAGTCACACAGATTGTTTCAAGAGCATGGACTTGATCCTTCAAAAGGTGGTTCCCTGTTATTTCTCTTAACATATTAACAGAGTTGGAAGGCTTTGAAGGTCTGGTAGAAAACCCTATACCAGGGATACTTAATCTTTTTGACATCAAGTGCTCAAACCCTGCACCCCGAAAATGAAATATGAGTGCCCCCCGTGCGAGCAGCCCACCTCGCCCCCTCGTTTACTCCCACACAGGTGTGGCAGAGACCCAAAGACCAGCTGGCCAGCGTGAGGTGCGTAAGCATGTGCAGTGGAACTGAACTGGGGCAACAACTTGTGCGCCCACAGAGAGGGCATTGCCTGTGGCATGGGTGCCATAGGTTTGCCACCACGGCCCTATACCATTTCAAATCAATGGTCTTCCAGACTCTTCTTCGAAACCTCAGCTGATGGAGCACCCACAACTTCTAGAGGCAAATTGTTCTACTGATTAATTGTTCTCACTATCAGGAAATTTCTCCTTAGTTCCAGGTTGGATCTCTCCATGATTAGTGTCCATCCATGGCTCCTTTTTCTGCCTTTAAACTCTTTTACAGAGATTAATTAATCTTTTGCATACACATAAGTTATCCCTTAATTGCTTAAAAGATGTTCACCTCTTCCCCTTTTTTTAATTTTTTAAAATTTAAAATTAATTTTTCTTCCCCTTGCTTAATGCATTGTAAGCCGTCCTGAGTCTTTGGAGAAAGATGGCATATTTATCAAACTAATAAATAAAAAAATAAATGAATAAATGAATGAATGAATGAATGAATGAATGAATGAATGAATGAATGAATGAATGAATGAATGAATGTCCTCCTGGAAATATAAGTCTATAGACAGAGTATAAAACAATTTATACCCTAATAAAGTTATTTGTATTAATTTCACATTGAGTGAAACTTCAAAAGAAATTTTCAGATGATAAATAGGATGTAGTGGTATTTCCCAGTGTTATTTTTTTTTAACTTAATAATTTATTGTCCTTTTGGAAGTTGTTGAATTCCTTGGTTTACCATTTTTTATATTGGGCTCACTTGAATGATTCCATGTTGAACGTGGCGTATAAGCTAACCTGTAAAACCAGGTGCCCTTATCAATGCCCAAATTTTGTAATCCTTCAGTACAAATCAGTGAAGGAGATTAATATAAAAAAGGCATGTGTTTACCATAGTACATGAAATACATCCTCTTACATAGAAGATTAAAAACAAAAATAAAAATAATGTTCTCGGCAGCAATGAGCATTACTTTACATTAAAGGGAATATTCCTTTCAAAAGTCCATTGCATCATATAGAGAAATGGGACAAACTGGTCTTTTAAAAAGGGAGGTTGTCATAAAATTGAATTTATATGTACAGTATGGTGAGCATGAGTTAATACACCTTTCAGGTTTCCTCAGAAACTCTTGTTAGTATTATAAGTGAAACCTGGTTCTCTTTTATCCTGAAGTGTATGTAAATACAAGCCTAACCTTCCTCTTTATATGACATCATCTCCACCCTCCTCAACCTGTGGCTGAAGACCAAAAGCCAGTCTGCCTGGAGCTTCTCCACTCAGAAAGAAAAATGATATTTTTGCTCTCCATTTTAGCAATCGTCAAAGGTAATGGTCCTTTCCATACAGAGATGGAAGCCATATGCTTGAGGTGAATGGACTGTGGCATGTTGGATAGTTAAAATGATCATATCAGTATTTCCTTTCCAGATGTCCAAATGGAAGTCCAGCTGGTGGAATCTGGAGGGGATGTGAGAAGGCCTGGGGAGTCCCTCCGCCTCTCCTGCCAAGCTTCAGGCTTCACCTTCAGCAGCTATCAGATGGTCTGGGTGAGACAGGCTTCAGGGAAAGGACTGGAGTGGGTTGCATGGTTAGATAACCCTGGAGATGGCAACACCCAATACTATGCCAATTCAGTCAAAGGCCGTTTCACCATTTCCCGTCATGATCCATCCAGCATGCTTTACCTCCAAATGAACAGCTTGAAGCCAGAGGACACCGCTGTGTATTACTGTGCTAGAGACACACAGTGAGAGGAAGCTATGGGGAAGCCTGACAAGATCCCTCATTAAAACTTGGCTGCCATCCAAGTCGAGTCAGTTTTCATGGCCTCAATTAAACAGGGGAAGTTATATCTCCTTGCAGAAAAGTAGAGTAGAATCCCTTTCATTCTCTCTACTGGTGATCTGGAGAAGCTACAAATATTGAAGTAGTTGAGTGATTCTCATCATTTCTGACCCAGTTTCTGTTTGCTAGAGCAGGTGAAGAATGTTTTACTATTTACTCACAGGAAACAAGAACAAATCATTTCTGGCATCACTTTTCTTAGGAATGGAGCATTGGTTGGAAGTTACACATGTCAGGTCTCTCCAAAAAACCTCTAAGTGAATTCATTGGGGGGCTCTTTTATCCAAAGCAATATGTAAATCAGGACATGATTTCCCCTTTAAATGGGCTGCATGGTGTCCCTTTTCAGGCTACACCCACCAACAAAAAGTTAGTGCACTGTCCCAATTTCTCCACCATCAATTCCCCTCCATTTATTAGAGGGAGAAAAAATGATCCAGTGGCTAAACTTACTATCCTTACTAGCAGTCCTCAAAGGTAATTCTTTCTTTTGTATACAGCTTTTTTCATTTTAATTCTTGTATACCAGAAAGTTCGCTGAAACAACTTTCATTTTAGGTGTCCAATCTGCGGCCCAGTTGGTGGAGTCTGGAGGGGATGTGAGAAGACCCGGAGAGTCTCTCCATCTCTCCTGCCAAGGATCTGGATTCACCTTCAGCAGCCATGGAATGAACTGGAAAAGAACTGGAATGGATGGCACATATAAGCCCTGGTTCCAGTCCCATCAAGGGACGCTTCACCATCTCCAGGGACAATGCCAAAAGCCAGCTGTATCTGAAGCCAGACAAGAACCTTTCCTTCCCTCAGAGCAGATCTCCACGTGGATTCAGTCACAAAAAGTTGAATTTGCGTCTTTCAACTGAGTAGCTGGTTATCAATCAATCAAGACTTTTTAAAAAGTGAGATCCATATAAATTAGGGAAAATAGAAGCCCAAAGAGATGTTCTCTCCTTGAATTGAAAGTTAAGGGAACCTGTACATTTACAGTCACAAGGAATCAGTTCATAGAATTCATAACCCGAGATATGATACTTGTAAACAAGTCTTTTCAGAATCCATGAAAGGGTTCTTTGCCATCTCCATTTGTCCAGAGACAAATCCATCTGACTTTTGTGTATGCAAGTGGTCATCATAAGGGGGCATAAAATACATAATATTTTTGACTGTGACCGAAAGAAAATTTGTGGTTTCAGCAGTGAACTTGACTGCTTCTCCAGCTGCTTAGTGGGGAATTAAAATAGTTTCTTGAAGGAAAAAAAAACTAATAATGGTCCTTTGAGAATTTCATTCCCCAAGAGTTCTCAAAACCTCTTGAATGTCAAGCTTCAGTATGTTTCGCAAAAAAATTCCTCATATCTCATTTATTTACATCATGTATGCTGGTCAATGAACAAAATAAAGGTTTATTGTTTTTGCTTCATTGACTTTAGGCAGTTATAGTATTAAAATCAGAATCATACACATATACAGTAGTGGCCAAGATTGTGCAAACCTTTTGGAAGAAGTGTATTTTGCATGTGACGGCTGTGGCCAGGGGGGCTTTTTATCAGGTTTGTCTGATTCACCAGTTGCGCCCTTTCTGATCCGAACTCCCTGTGCACGGTCACTCTTGCCCTCATCACTTCCTGTCTGGACTACTGTAATGCTCTCTACATGGGGCTGCCCTTGAAGAGCACTTGGAGGCTCCAACTGGTCCAGAATGTGGCCACATGGGTGATTATGGGAGCAACTCGGTGCACCCATGTAACACCTTTCCTGCGCAAGCTGCACTGGCTTCCGGTGGTCATCCGGGTGCGATTCAAGGTGGTGGTGACCATCTTTAAAGCGCTCCATGGCTTAAGACCCGGGTACTTACGAGACTGCCTTCTGCTGCCGATAGCCTTCTACTGGCCAATACGCTCCCACAGAGAGGGACTCCTCAGGGTGCTGTTGGTCAGTGTTGACTGGTAGCCTCCAGGGGGAGAGCCTTCTCTGTGGGGGCACCTGCCCTCTGGAACGAATTGCCCTTGGAGATAAGGAGGATTCCTGACCTATGCACCTTTCACCGTGCCCTCAAGACCCTATTATTTCAACAAGTGGGGGTGGCCTAGACATGATTTTTAATTGAGGTTTATTTTTAATGATTAGGCCAATGGTTGTTTTACTGTTGGCTGTGCACCGCCCTGAGTCCTTCGGGAGAAGGGCGGTATAGAAATTAAATAAAATCTAAATCTAAATCTAAATTTTCTAAAAGTAGCTAATAACACAACTTTTCTTTGAGTAGTACCCTTCGTGTTCTATCTCCAAATGTAACTCTTTCAAAATTATAATTGCACTTTCATCTCCTGTTACTTTGAATCACTTTTAAAGCAGGGGTGAAATCCAGCAGGTTCTGACAGATTCTGGAGAACCGGTAGCGGAAATTGTGAGCAGTTCGAAGAACCGGTAGCGGAAATTTTGAATAGTTTGGAGAACCGGCAAATACTACCTCTGGCTGGCTCCATCCGCATCTATTCTCTGCCTCCTGAGTCCCAGCTGATCGGAAGGAAATGGAGAATTTGCAGCATCCTTCCCCTGGAGTGGGGTGGGAATGGAGATTTTGCGGTATCCTTCCCCTGCCATGCCCGCCAAGCCATGCCCAGCAAGCCACACTATGCCCACCAAACCATGCCCACAGAACTAACCGGTAATAAAAAAAAATGGATTTCACCACTGCTTTTAAGAAACGGAGAAATTTTGCAAATCTCTGCTAGTAAATTACAGTTTTAAAAAAGGAGTTTGACTTCACTTTTACTAAGACTGTAATATTATGTGAAAGTCCCCCATGTAAGGAGACTACAAAGAAAACTGTGAGAATAATGCACCAAGGGTCTCTTTTATCTGAAGCGATATGTAAATCAAGGTACAATTTCCCCTTTAAAGGATCCACCTGATTTCTCTTTTCAGGCTACACCCACCCACACAAAATTTGTCATACTTTTCCTGAATCCTTTCCTCTCAATTCCCTCCATTCATTTACAGGGAACAAAAATGATCCCATGGCTGAATTCAGTGCTCTTGCTAGTGCTCCTTCAAGGTAATTTTTCCCTCTTTAAAGAATTTCCTTTCATATACTTTTTTTTTTTTTGGTATGTACCGTGTTTCCCCGAAAATAAGAATCCTGTCTTATAATTTTTTGAACCCTGAAATAAGTACTTGGCGTTATTGCCATGCGCTCAAAAGCCCGATTGGGCTTATTATCAGGAGATGTCTTATTTTGGGGGAAACAGTGTATGTATGTAAAAGATTTATTCAAATACTTTTGTTTTTAGGAGTCCATTCTCAAGTCCAGTTGGTGGAGTCTGGAGGGGGTGTGAGAAGACCTGGGGAGTCCCTTCGCCTCTCCTGCCAAGCTTCAGGCTTCACCTTCAGCAGCTATGAGATGGCCTGGGTGAGGCAGGCTCCAGGGAAAGGACTGGAGTCGGTTGCATGGATAGAGGACGAAGGAGATGGGAGCCCCCAATATTATGCCAATTCAGTGAAAGGCCGCTTCACCATGTCGCGGCGAGATGCCTCCAGCATGGTTTATCTCCAGATGAACAGCTTGAAGCCAGAGGACACAGCTGTGTATTACTGTGCTAGAGACACACAGTGAGAGGAAGCTATGGGGAAGCCTGACAAAATCCCTCATTGCTCATTGCTGCCATCCAAGTTTAGTCAGCTTTGGCCTCAATTAAACAGGGGAAGTTTTATGTCCATGCAGAAAAGTACAGCAGAGCCCCTTTCATTTTCTCCACTGGTGATTTAGGGAAGGGACGAGTCCCTTCGCCTCTCCTGCCAAGCCTCTGGCTTCACCTTCAGCAGCTATGCCATGAACTGGGTGAGACAGGCTCCAGGGAAAGGCCTGGAATGGGTTGCAAGCATGGGTACATCCTCCACTTACTACCCAGATAAATTCAAGGGACGCTTCACCATCTCCAGGGACGATGCCAAAAGCCAAGTCTATCTGCAAATGAACAATCTGAAAGCAGAGGACACGGCTGTCTATTACTGTTCAAGATACACAATGAGAGGAAGTGAATCAGATGCCAGGCAAAAACCTTCTCTTCAATGATGGCATTCAAAAATGTTTACTACTGGTTCTGTGGGTGTGACTTGGTGGGCAGGCATGGCTTAGTGGGCATGGCTTGATGGGTATAGCAGGAGAAGGATATTGCAAAATCCCCATTTCCTCCCAATCAGCTGGGACTCGGGAGGCAGAGAATAGATGGGGGCGGGGCCAGTCAGAGGTGGTATTTACCGGTTCTCTGAACTCTGATCTCAAAATTTCTTCTACTGGTTCTCCAGAACTGGTCAGAACCTGCTGAATGCCACCTCTGCTTCTCTTCCCCTCAGCAGCTCTCCAAATTTATTCCAAACGTTGAATTTGTGTATTTGAGGATAAATCTTCCTTAACAGGCTGTGGAATCTCAAATCTGACAATTGAAGAAACAGTATGGGATGTTAGCAACTTGATGGGGGTGGGGGGGGAGCAGAAAATCTCCAGGCTGTGGAATAAACTGTGTAGCTTTTAAAAAGTTAAAATTTATTTGCAGGTAGACAAATGTTAGTTGGTTTAGTTTCGTTTATTGAGTAGCCCATAGGCCATGTTAAAATACAGAGTTCCATACACCTATTATTACTAAAATCCTATAAATACAATTGAAAATGAAATTGGAATAAAATGCAATCATTTAATATATAGATAATGCCACTTTTGGGGGGAGTTTCAAGATAATCATATTCCATTGCTGGAATAGCCCAGACCTTAACCCAATTGAAAATCTATGGCGCCAACTAAAGAAATTTGTTAGTCAGAAGCGACCCAGGAATAAAACCCAGTTAATAGAATCAATCATTCAATCTTGGTTTTTATTTAATTAATTAATTAATTAATTAATTAATTAATTAATTAATTAATTAATTTCTATACCGCCCTTCTCCTGAAGGACTCAGGGAGCTGTAAAGCAAACCAAATACAAAATTTAAAAGCATTTTAAAATACATATTAAACAATTTGGCCCTAATTATTAAAAAATAAACCCCAGTTAAAAATCATACCTAGGCCAGCCCGGCTTGTTGAAATAATAGCGTCTTGAGGGCACGGCGAAAGGTGCTTAGGTCAGGGATCATCCATATCTCCGGGGGCAATTCGTTCCAGAGGGCAGGTGCCCCCAAAGAGAAGGCTCTCCCCCTGGGGGCCGCCAGTCGATACTGTTTGACCGATGGCACCCTGAGGAGTCCCTCTCTGTGGGAGCGTATTGGCTGGTGAGAGCACAAGGCAGTCTTGTAAGTACCTGGGTCCTAAGCCATGGAGCGCTTTAAAGATGGTCACCACCACCTTGAATCACACCCGGAAGACCACTGGGAGCCAGTGCAGCTCGCACAGGCAGGGTGTTACATGGGGGCACCGAGTCGTTCCCATAATCGCCCGTGCGGTGGCATTCTGGACCAGTTGGAGCTTCTGAGTGCTCTTCAAGGGGAGCCCCATGTAGAGTGCATTACAGTAGTCCAGTAAACTGTAATTACAACAGTTGCAGAACTAAAAGATTTAAAACAAGTCATGCGTGTGTAAAAAAGAGGAAGAAGAAGAAGGGGAACAGTTCTAAAATTTTAAACCCACTTGCAGGATTTCTGTTTTCGTCAAAGTTCTCACCCCAAGTAAAAGGTGATGAATTAGCATTTTTTTTCCATTTGGCTTTGAAAAAGTAATTCTCAGAGGGATGAGAGGGGAGCATTCTTTTACATTGTTTGATCAAGTTGATAAAATCTCCCTTTCATTCATCATAAACATTCCTGCTCCTCTTTGTCTGATATTCTAAACACTTGCTAACCAAATTATTTCTTCATCGTTTGTCCAAAGAATTGAAAAGAACAAAGGAGCGAGGAGGTTTTTTATTTTGAAGGATATGTAAATTTCAGGAGAACTTCCTCTTTAAATAATCCCAGACAGCTTTTCTTCCCAAGTTGCAAGGAGAAATATAAAGGGTGACTGCATGTTTGAATGTTTTCAACAATAATCTCCCGTCCAAGTATAGAAAAATGATATCTTGGCTCTATTTGACATTTTTAGGAGCAGTTCTCAGAGGTAACTTTTCTCGTTCATACTCCACACTCTTACATTTCTCTCCTTTTCTACATAAGAAAACTCAGAAATTATTCATTTCTCCAGGTGTCCAATCTGAGATCCAGTTGGTGGAGTCTGGAGGGGATGTGAGAAGACCTGGAGAGTCCCTCCGTCTCTCCTGCCAAGCCTCAGGATTCAATTTTGATGGTTCTAACATGAACTGGCTGAGACAGGCCTCAGGGAAGGACCCAGAATGGGTGGCATGGATACAAAATGATGGAGAAGATATCTACTACTCGAACAAAGTGAAGAGACGCTTCACCATCTACAGAGACAATGCCAAAAGCCAGCTGTATCTGCAAATGAACCATCTCAAAGCAGAAGACACGGCAATCTATTACTGTGCAAGATACACAGTGAGAGGAAGTGAATCTTAAACCAGACAACAATCTTCCCCTCCTCTGAGCTGCTTTCTGAATTGAATCTCATATACGAGCAACCAGGAGTTTCTTTGGCTGCTCTAGGAAGAAAAGGATTATAGTAGTACACACAGTAAGCAAACAAAACACCTGAAAGACACACAGACACAGAACAAAGCAGAAATAATTCTCTATCTCTTCCCCCTCCCCACATTTAGGACACCCTGAGCAGAAGCTCTTGCCAAATCTGATTTTCTTTTATCCTGAAGTGTATGTAAATACTAACCTAACCTTTCTCTTTATATGACATCATCTCCCACCCTCTTCAACCTGTGGCTGAAGACCAAAAGCCCGTCTGTCTGGAACTTCTCCACTCAGAAAGAAAAATGATATTTTTGCTCCAACTGGTCTCCATTTTAACAATCACCAAAGGTAACAGTTCTTCCATTCAGAGATGGAAGCTAACACGCACCAATATGCTTGAAGTGAATGGACTGCAGCATGCTGGATAGTTAAACTATACATTTCAATATTTCCTTTCCAGATGACCAAATGGAGGTCCAGCTGGTAGAGTCTGGAGGGGATGTGAGAAGGCCTGGGGAGTCCCTCCGCCTCTCCTGCCAAGCTTCAGGCTTCACCTTCAGCAGCTATGATATGAATTGGGTGAGGCAGGCTCCAGGGAAAGGACTGGAGTGGGTTGCATGGATAGACAATGATGGAGATGGGAGCACCCAATACTATGCTTCTTCTGTGAAAGGCCGTTTGACCATCTCCCGGCAAGATGCCTCCAGCATGCTTTATCTCCAAATGAAACCAGGGGACACTGCTGTGTATTACTGTGTTGGAATATCACAGTGAGAGGAAACTATGGGGAAGCCTGTCAAAATTCCTTATTGTTCATGGCTGCTGTCCACGTTGAGTCAGCTTTCATGGCCTCAATTAAACAAGGGAAGTTACATCTCCATGCAGAAAAATAGAGCAGAACTCCTTTCATTTTCTCCACTGGTGATCTGAAGAAGCCACAAATATTGAAATACTCAAGTAGTTTAGTCTACTTCATTTCTGACCCAGTTTCTGTTTGCTAGAACATATGAGGAATGATTTACTATTTACTCCACGGAAACAAGAACAAATCATGTCTGGCATGACTTTCCTTAGGAATGGAGCATTATTTGAAAGTCACACATGTTAGGTCTATCCAAAAAAGCTTTAAGTGAATGCATTCAGGGGCTCTTTTATCCCAAGCATTATGTAAATCAAGACACGCTTTGCCCTTTAAAGGAGCTGCATAGTTTCCCTTTTCAGGCTACACCCTCCAACACAAAGTTCCTAGACTTTTCAAAATTCTCCACCAACAGTTCCCCTCCATTCATTAGAGGGAGCAAAAATGATACGTTGGCTAAACTTACTATCCTTACTAGCAGTTTTCATAGGTAATTCTTTCCTTTGTATACAGCTTTTTCCATTTTTATTCTTGTATACTGGAAAGTTTGCTGAAACAACTTTCATTTTAGGTGTCCAATCTGAGGCCCAGTTGGTGGAGTCTGGAGGGGATGTGAGAGGACCAGGAGAGTCCCTCCGTCTCTCCTGCCAAGGTTCTGGATACAACTTTGGGGGTTCCAGCATGAACTGGGTGAGACAGGCTCCTGGGAAAAGACTCGAATGGGTAGCCTACATAAGGTATGATGCCAGTACTGTTTACTACTCAGACAAAGTGAAGGGCCACTTCACCATCTCCAGGGACAATGCCAAAAGCCAGCTGTATCTGCAAATGAACAACCTCAAGCCAGAGGACACATCAATCTATTACTGTACCAGACACACAGTGAGAGGAAGTGAATCTTAAACCAGACAAGAACCTTCTCTCCCTCAGAGTAGATATTTAAGTGGATTCAGTCACAGAAACTTGAATTTGAGTCTTTGAACTGATGATTAGGTGATCCTCCTCATAGCAGTAGAATACTCCAGGATCAGTATAATATTTTAAGACTTAAAAAAAAAAAACCTTCCCCATAAATTAGGGAAAATAGAAGCCCAAAGATATATTTATTATCTTCTTGAATTGAAGGTGAAGGGAACTGCTGCATTTACAATTACAAGGAATCAGTACATGGTTCATAGAGCTCACAATATGAAGTTGCGAGTAAGGTGTGACAGGCAACAGGGAATGTACTAGAATGGATTGTATGATGCCCCTAAACAAGTCTACGCAGAATCCATGAAAGGGAACTTTACCATCTCCAGAGACTAAATGTTGGAAATGTAATAAAAAACTGGGCACATATTATCACCTGTGGTGGATGTGCCCAAAAGCAAAAACAAACAAACAAACAAACAAACAAACAAACAAACAAAAAGGGATGAAAATGCATATTTGCTAAGAAAAAAAAATATTAAACCAGTTTATAGATTTTAAGCCAGAACTATTTTTGTTAGGCATAATGTCAGAAAAATATGATAAAGGGAATATATATTTGATATTATATGTTTTAACAGCAGCAAGAATTGCATTTACACAACATTGGAAAAGTGAGGAAACACCTAAGGAAAAAGATACAAATAAAAAAAAAATTTTTGGACTGTGCAGAAATGGACAGATTAACCCTGAAGATAAAGGAAAAAGAAGACACTGAATATTTTCGAACTTGGGATTTGTTTTATCAATGGTTGGATCAAAGGGATGGAAATTAGGGTTAATAAGTATTAATAATTAATACTTTTAAGTATTAAGTATTATTAATAATAGATATTACTATGTAAACAAATTGACCCAGAAATTGCGCTGTTGACCAAGCACATGTTGTTTGTAAAGAGAAAACAAATAAAAATATATTCATAAATAAATAAATAGTAATAATTCTGCCTAGTTGATTCTATATAGCAGTACATTTACAGATAAGGCTGGCTATTAGAATTATCCCTGCAGGTGATGGAGCATTCCTTCCCTCTATCTAATTAATAAAACAAGTCATGCTTACGTAACAAGAGAGAGAGAGAGAGTTCCTAAATTTGTAAACCCAGTTGCAGCATTTTGCTTTATGTCAAAGTTCTCAACGTCCAAGGAAAACATACTACTTTTTCCACGTGACTTTGAAAAGGACAATTTAATTTTTTTTGTGGGGTGCAGCTTTCCTTTGCATTCTTTTAGTAAATTGACCAAATCTGCCTTTCCTTCTGCATAAACACTCATCTACTTGTCTCTCTGATACTTGAGAGTTGCTAACCATCCCCAACATATCTCTTCAATAGATGTCCAAGGAACTGAGGAGAAGAAAGGAGCGAGAAGGCCTTTTATTTTGAGGGCTATGTAAATTGCAGGACAACTTCTCCTTTAAATAAGTAAGACCACTTTTGTCCCCAGGTTGTCAGGAGAAGTATAAAGGGGGGCTGTGGGTTGGAGGCTTTTTGTACAAGTGAACAAAAATGTCATTTTGTCTCTATCTGACATTTTTAATAGCAGTTCTCAGAGGTAGATGTTCTTATTCATACACCACACACTTCCATTTCTCTCTTTTTATATGTAACAAATCTCAGAAATTATTTTTTTTTCCAGGTGTCCAATCTCAGGTCCAGTTGGTGGAGTCTGGAGGGAATGTGAGAAGACCTGGGGAGTCCCTCCATCTCTCCTGCCAAGCCTCTGGATTCACTTTCAGCAGCTACGGGATGAGCTGGGTGAGACAGGCTCCAGAGAAAGGACTGGAATATGTGGCAAGGATACACTATGATGCTACATTTACTTACTACTCAGACAAAGTGAGGGGCCGCTTCACCATCTCCAGGGACAATGCCAAAAGCCAGCAGTATTTGCAAATGAGCAGCCTCAAAGCTGAAGACACAGCAGTCTATTATTGTGTGAAAGACACAGTGAGAGGAAGTGAATCTGAAGCCAAGCAAAAACATTAACAAAAATATTCATTAAAATAAGCCACTCACAAGACTATCTGCCTAACCAGAGATTCAATCAAACATATCCCATCTATATATGGTTCTTGAGGAATGTATTTTTTTTTAATGTACACTGAGAGTATATGCACCAAAGACAAATACTTGCGGGACCACCTTCTTCCGCCGATAGCCTCCCACCGGCCAGTATGCTCCCACAGAGAGGGACTCCTCAGGGTGCCGTCAGTCAGGCAATGTCGGCTGGCAAGCCCCAGGAGGAGGGCCTTCTCTGTGGCAGCACCTGCCCTCTGGAACGACCTCCCCCTGGAGATACAGAGAATACCAGATCTCCGGGCTTTTCGCCGTGCCTAAAAACTCTTCTGTTTCATCAAGCTGGGCTGGCGTAACACCCCCTCCCCCACCCACCCTCGGATATTTTAAATCGTAATGTGGATTGTTTTAAATTTGGGGCCAAATTTATATAATTCTTTTAATAATTTTAAATTTTGTTTTGGAATGTTTTTTATTCTTGGCTGTGCAATGCCCTGAATCCAGTAGGAGAAGGGCGGTATACAGATTTAAAATAATAAATAAATTCCTTGTGTATCCAATCGCACTTGTCCAATAAAGAATTGCATTCTATTGCATTGTATTGCATTGCATTCTACTCTACTCTATTCTATTCTACTCTACTCTACTCTACTCTACTCTACTCTACTCTACTCTACTCTACTCTACTCTACTCTACTCTACTCTATTCTACTCTACTCTATTCTACTCTTCTGTTCTCTACTCTACTCTACTCTACTCTACACTGCTCTACTCTACTCTACTCTACTCTACTCTACTCTACTCTACTCTATTCTACTCTTCTGTTCTCTACTCTACTCTACTCTATTCTTTCTCTAACGCGGATCTTTTAGATATAATTTTCTCCTGGGCTATCCATTTTTTCTGTGTTTTATTTTTTAATATCCAATAGCAGGGAGATTTACAGAATATTATATAACAACATTGGAAGGAAACTTAGGGGTCCTGTAATGCAGCTCCCTACCCAGGCAAAGAAACCTTATGCCATTCTGAAGAAAAGGCTGAACAGACTCTTCTTGAAAACCTCCAGTGATGGAGGACATATAACCTCTGGAGTTAAATCGTTCCACTGATTAATAGTTCCCATTGTCAGGAAATGATTTCTTTAGTTCTAGGTTTGATCTCTCCTTGATACGCTTCCATCCATGCCTTCTTGTCCTGCCCTCAGGTGCCTTGGAGAATAGCTTGACCCCGCTCTTCTCTGTGACAGCACCTCAAATAGTGGAAGAAGCATTAACATACCCCAAATTATATAATTTTGATAAAAATTAACATACAAAGAACTACTGAACCCATTGGGGAAACTAAAATCGAAAAAAGGAATTGAACTCCCAAGGAATACACATTGATTGGTGGACATATACCCAGATTAAATCTAAATACAATAAAGATAAAGAGAGAGGTATTAACAGTGAATTACAAGAACTAGATAAAATTTTAATAGGAGAAGAAAAAGGCATGATTTTGAAAATGTATAAATTGCTGATGGAAATAGAGATAGGTGAAGAAATAATTAAAGATGATCACCTGGGGGAAAAATTTTGGACACCCAATCTATTTAGAAAAATGGCAGGAAATATGGTGGGATAACATGAAACTAGTTGTGTCTTCAGCCTACAAGGAGAACATATATAAGATGGTATATAGGTGGCATCTCTCTCCAGATAGATTAGCGAAAATGTTTAAGGGACAAACAGCAGATTGCTAGAAATGTAGGAAGGAAAGGGGCACATACTACCACCAATGGTGGACATGCCCGAAAGCAATGGAATTTTGGGAGAAAATAAAAAGATGGTTAAATGAAATTTTAGATACAAAATTGATTGGCGCCCAGAGACATGCCTGCTTGGATTTAGGCCAGAGAACCTGGAAAGGGATACATGGTATCTTGCTCTACATGTGATCATAGCAGCGAGATTGTCATATGCACAATTTTGGAAAAACCAAAATAGCCCACCAGAGGAAGTTATTATTCAGAAGATTTTGGAATGTGCTGAGGCGGATAAATTAACCAAAAAATTAAAAGATAAAGATCAAATGCGAATATGTCTATCATGGGAAAAAGTTTATACATGGATTGAGAAAAAGAAAACAACTGTAAAACAGATGAGGAAATACATACTTTATTAGGGATATAATAGATACTATATAAGATAACATAATATATAATATATAAAAGTAAGGAAGTAGAAAAGATAGGATTGATATATAAAGATATGTAAAGTGTTCTGTCTTCTCCGGATTAGAGTACTAACAAAAAGTACAGGATGTTTTGGTTAGGGGGTATAGGGGTTTATAGGTTTATTCTTATACACAATGTTCTTTTTTACCGTATGATGTCTGATTATCTGATTATTGTTTGTTTTGAACTGAAAATGTAAATAAAGATTATTTAAAAAAAAAAAGAATAGTGGAAGATTTGAAATGTTTCTTGATCTACAAACATTGATTGAACAGCTGATGAATTCACATCCAGCTTTTGCACATGTTTCTTGCCTACGTACGTACCTTTTGTCAGTGCAGATTTGCACCGACGTGATTTAGAAATGGAATTAGAAATTTCAGAAAACAAATGGAAAAATGAACATAGCACTTCAAGCTGGATTTAACTTTTAACTATTGAGAAGATTATATTTAGATGGGTTTTTCGTTCGGAAGTTCTATTCCCAGTTCTCCCTTGAAAGATTGTGTAGTTCCCTCAACAAATCACAGGAGATTTTGCTCCAGGCCTCTTCTCCCAAGCACAGCCATTCAACGAAAGAAAATACAGAAGAGAGAAATCATATGAAAACAAAATCAAAATAATGGCAGAGACATATTTATTGGGAGTTTGGCCCACTCCAATTTCTCTGACCTAACCAAGGCCATTTTCAGAGTCTGCCTGGAACTCTGCTCTATACCTTTCATTGCAGGATTTAAAACAGATTATGGAAGATCATATGTTGAGCTGATTTCTTACACTCCTCAATCTGGTGGAGATTTGTTTGAGTGATTCAAAACATTATGACCAAGACATACATCCCATAATTCTATAATATTTAGGAGACATGATAACATTTTCCTCCTTTTCCACTCCCTAAAAATTATGCTAGAGTTTGTAAGCAGAAACATTTCCTATGAACAATTTTGAAGTCAGCTTTCACTTTTCTTAAGAGATCTTGAGATCAATCACTCTCCCAAAGCTAATTTCCCTGTTTAGAATAGAAGGAGATATTAAATTTGCTATCTCTGCTCCATCTGCTGATCACTAGAGGGCAGCCTTCTCTGTAAAATCCCAATGAATATTATCCTGCTACATTTTTGCTTGAAAAATTGCAGCGGTTTCTGCAAACCAAACAAGACTTCCCACTAACTGTCCTTCCTTAAAAGTAGTCCGAACAGAATTGGTTTTAGGTCCTTATTCCTGTTGCTCATTCTATCTTCTTCTTCTTCTTCTTCTTCTTCTTCTTCTTCTTCTTCTTCTTCTTCTTCTTCTTCTTCTTCTTCTTCTTCTTCTTCTTCTTCTCCTTCTCCTTCTCCTTCTCCTTCTCCTTCTCCTTCTCCTTCTCCTTCTCCTTCTCCTTCTCCTTCTCCTTCTCCTCCTCCTCCTCCTCCTCCTCCTCCTCCTTCTCCTTCTCCTTCTCCTTCTCCTTCTCCTTCTCCTTTGTTAGAAGAAGTCATGATGTTCTTCTTCTGTCTGGATCTCGTTTGCCTTCAAATCCTTGGAGGATTAAGTGAAGAATGCCGTATTTTTCTGGGTGTTGCATCACCTGTCCAAAATATTCTAACTTTCGCTTTTTAATGGTTTTGATGATTTCCCTTTGTTTTCCCAGGTGGCTTATCACCTTCTCATTTGTGATTTTGTTAACCCAGCTTATACGTAACAGTTGTCTGTAAATCCATATTTCAAATACTTCTCATTTCTTCAAGTGGTTTTCCGTCAAAGACCAACTCTCTACTCCTTAGAGCATGATAGCAGCATCCAACAAGCCTGATTTTCAGTTTTAGGCTTATGTCGTGACTGTAGAAGAGCTTTTTCAATTTTGAAGAATGCTGTTCGAGCTTTCTCTATCCTTGTTGTTACTTCAGTGGTCATGTCCCAGCTTTCATGTAAATGAAAACCGAGGTATGTGATCCTTTCAACTTTTCCTAGTGGTATTCCTTCTGAATTTATCAGTGGTAAATTAATGGGTTGTTTGCTGATGACCATAATTTTGGTTTTTGAGGTATTAAGCTTCTCATTCTACCAAGACATTAATTTGGCACAAACTGATTTATTCACTTGTCTCTTCCAAGATATCGAGATAAATGAAAGAATGATGCAGAAGTAGTATGTCCATGTAATCAAGCTCTGCCACAATTGTCTCTCTAAATGTTTATATCTCCTAAGGAGTCATAGGAATAACAGAATAACAAAATTAGAAGGTAATTTGGAGATCTTCTAGTCCAACTTGCTGGTCAGGCAGGAACCTTTAAACCATTTCAGACAAATGGTTGTCCAATCTCTTCTTAAAAACCTTCAGTCCAGAAGTTGTGGGGAGCCCCCACAACTTCTGGAGACAAATTGTTCCACTGATTAATTGTTTGAACTCTCAGGAAATTCCTCTTTAATTCAAGGTTGGTCTTTTCCTTGATTGGTTTCTATTGATTGCTTCTTGTCCTTCCTTCAGCCTCTTTTATTGAGATTGATTAATATTTTGCATCCACAGCAGATATCCCTCATTTGTTTAGAGGACTTTCCCATCCTTCCCCTTTTTAATGGGTATTTTAAATCTTAAATTGGAACAGAAAACAATTTTCAACCTAACAGAGTTATTTGTATTAACTTCACATTCAGTCTGAAACATCACAACAAACCTTCAAGGTTGACTCAGCCTTCCATCCTTCCGAGGTAGGTAAAATGAGGACCCGGATTGTGGGGGCAATAAGCTGACTTTGTATAAAAAAAGAACACCACTTAGGGGGGACCAAAAGCCCTACTAAGCAGGTATATACAAGAGTATGAAGGCTATTGCTTAATGCATTGTAAACCGCCCTGAATCTCTGGAGAAGGGCGGCATATAAATTGAACTAATAAATAAATAAATAAAATAAATAAACCTGTAGATCAGGGGTGAAATTCAGCAGGTTCTGATGGGTTCTGGAGAACCGGTAGCAGAAATTTTGAGTAGTTCGGAGACTGGCAACAACCACCTCTGGCTGGCCCCAGAGTGGGGTGGGAATGGAGATTTTGCAATATCCTTCCCTCCAGGAGTGGGGAGGGAATGGGGATTTTTCAGTTTCCTTCCCCTGGAGTGGGATGTGAATGGAGATTTTGCAATATCCTTACCTTGCCATGCCTACCAAGCCACACCACACCCACCAAGCCAGGCCCACGGAACTGGTAGTAAAATAATTTACTACGCCTGGTGGCGCAGTGGACTAAGTGCTGTTAAAATAGCACTTAGTTGCCAGCTGCCTGCAATTTTTGCAAGTTCAAATCTCACCAGGCTCAAGGTTAACTCAGCCTTCCATCTTTTTGAGGTAGGTGAAATGAGGACCTGGATTGTGGAGGCAATAAACTGACTTTGTATAAAAAAGAACACCGCTGGGAGGGGGGACGAAAGCCCTACTAAGCAGGTATATACAAAAGTATGAAGGCTATTGCTTTACACATTGTAAGCTGTCCTGAGTCTCTGGAGAAGGGCGGCATATAAATCTAACTAATAAATAATTAAATAAATAAATAAATAAATAAAATTTGAATTTCTCCAAACTGCTATAGTTATAAATAGGATGTGCAGATGGGTTTTCAGAGTATTAATTTTGTAATACATTTAATATTTTGTAGTATTTTTAGCTCATTCCATTTATGGAGGTTGTTGAATTCCTCTCTTTACCATTTTTTTATATTATGCCCACTTGAATGATGTGATTGTGATGTTGATTGTGGGGCATAACATAACCTGCAATACCAGGGGCTCCTTATCAATTCCCAATGCCCAATTTTTATAATGCTTCAATAAAAGTCAATAAAAGAAATTAATATAAAAACATGTACTCAAAATTGTATGTGAAATATGTTCTAACATCTGAAGATAAAACAACAGCTTGCCTTCAAAAGTTGTGGGTGCTTCCCAACTTCTGAGTTGTTTTTAAGAGAAGAGTGGATAGCCATCCATCTGAAATGGTTCCCTGCCTAAGCAGGGGGTTCCCTGCCTAAGCAGGGGGATGGACTAGAAGACCTCCAAGGTCCCTTCCAGCTCTATTAAGATGATATGTTTATTAATGTAAGTAATGTTTTCCTGCAGCAACAATCATGAAATTACATTAAATGGAAAATCATTTTCAAAACTCCATCGAACCATTTACGGAAATGGGACAAACTGGTCTGTAAAAAGGAGGGAGAACCTGAATTAAAATTAAGCTGGGTCTTCTCCCGCATAAAATTGGAAGTTGGCGACGTTTCAACGAAGTCTCATTCGTCATCTTCAGGCTGGTGTTCTCGGCTTCGTGCTTTCAGGAGCAATATGAGATTGCAGCTGTCTCTTCCTTTTAATTGCTAGTGGGAGTGTGAGCTGATTGGGTGGGAGCTTGGCTGTGTTCTGATTGGGTAGAGGTGTGTTCTGATTGGTTAGGGGCTTGGCTGTGCTCTGATTGGATGGGGGGTTGGTTGTGCTCTGATTGGCTGGGGGTGTGTTCATACAAACACCCGCAAAAACCTCAGAAAACACACACACACACACATACACACACACACACACACATACACACACACATATATATAACATATCCTATACAGTCCCTTTCAGTTTGTTCAGAAGCTCTTGCAAGATCTGATTCTCTTTTATCCTGAAGTGTATGTAAATACAAGCCTAACTTTCCTCTTTATATGACATCATCTCCCACCCTCCTCAACCTGTGGCTGAAGAGCAAAAGCCAGTCTGCCTGGAACTTCTCCACTCAGAAAGAAAAATGATATTCTTGCTCCAACTAGTCTGCATTTTAGCGATCATCAAAGGTAACGGTTCTTCCATTCAGAGATGGAAGCTAACAGGCTCCCATATAATTGAAGTGAATGGACTGCAGCATGTTGGATAGTTAAAATGTCCATATCAATATTTCCTTTCCAGATGTCCAAATGGAGGTCCAGCTGGTGGAGTCTGGAGGGGATGTGAGAAGGCCTGGGGAGTCCGTCCGCCTCTCCTGCCAAGGTTCAGGCTTCACCTTCAGCAGCTATGAGATGAACTGGGTCAGACAGGCTCCAGGGAAAGGACTGGAGTGGGTTGCATTTATAGACAATAATGGAGATGGGAGCCCCCAATATTATGCCAATTCAGTGAAAGGCCGTTTCACCATCTCGCGGCGAGATGCCTCCAGCATGGTTTATCTCCAGATGAACAGCTTGAAGCCAGAGGACACAGCTGTGTATTACTGTGCTAGAGATTCACAGTGAGAGGAAGCTATGGGGAAGCCTGACAAAATCCCTCATTGCTCGTGGCTGCCATCCAAGCTGAGTCAGCTTCCGTGCTCTGAATTAAAGACAAAGGAAGTAGTTAGCTCTCCATGCAGAAAAGTACAGCAGAGCCCCTTTCATTTTTTTTAAACTTGATTTATATGCTGCCCTTCTCCAGAGACTCAGGGTGGCTTACAATGCATTGTATTGTAATGCAAACTGGGTCTTCAATTTACCTATCTTAGAAAGGATGGAAGGCTGAGTCAACCTTGAGCCTGGTGAGATTCGAACTTCTAATTGCAGACAGCTGCAATTGGAGTAAATTACAATGCATTAGTCTACTGAGCTATTCAGGCTGCTTGAGCAGTTGACTAGTTCATATTCACTTCTTGCAAATGGATTTTTATATAATCACCTTTTTTAAGGAAACCTGTGCAGATCACCTGGAACTCAGTTATCTCTTCGGACTCATTTTCAGTGTTTATAATACAAGCAGATGTTGCTGCTCCTCCACCTGGTTTACACTAGGTGGCAGAGCTGTCTGCAAAACCTCGCTACACATTATTTCCCCAATCCCTGCTTGAAAAATGGCACAGTTCCCTCTGCAAATCAAAAAAGAATTCACTCCAATGCTCCTTTTCTAAATGTAGTGCAGATTGAATTGATTGATTAGAATGCAGTCACTTTTATTTCCCTTTCTCGTTCATCCATGGAACCACTAAGCCATGGTGTGATTTTTGACTTGTTTTTTCCAAGGTATTGAGATGGTCAAGAACCTGATGGATGCTTTATCCTTATGGATAAATCCCCAACAATTAATACAACACTTCTTCTTGTGCCATATCCGTCATCAGATGTTGGCAATCATGTTGATGATCCTATTTTTATCAACAGCAACATGAAAAAGGGCTGTTGAGTTTTGTCCAAACCAGTCTCTTTCATTTTGAAGCAATGATATTCTTCTTCTGCCTGTTGTGGTCCGCCAGCAGCCTAAGGAGCTGGCAGCGGAGTTGGACAGCGATGAGGCTGAGGAAGAACATGGGCCAGTCCTGGAGGCTGGGGAAGGCCCAGATGAGGGCTCTGTGTCAGAGGCAGAGATGGGGCCAGGGCCAACGGGAAGTGAGGTGCGGACTTCAGAGCCTCTAGAGACTGATATTAGTGAGGCAGAGGAACAGGAGGAGCCTGTTCCTAATGCACCCATGAGAAGAGCTGCCAGAAGGCAAGAGCAGCTCAAGCAAAGAGGACAACTCAGGAGTATGGCCAAGAGATTATTGGCCCTTCCCATAAGGCTTAAAACCGACGAGCAACGGTGTTTGGGCTTTGCCGGAAAACAACATTGGTAGCTTCGTCTTCTTCTTCGTCAACGTCTTGTATTTATTTTTGTATCTGGGACTTCTGAAATTTTGCCAAGAAAGACCTCTGGCAGTTTGCCTAATTGGACGAAGGTTTGCGATAGGACTGAGGAATTTGTGTTGGGAGGAATTTGCTTTAATTTAGTTGAGCGACGCTGGGAATGAAGTCATTCTCAGCTGCTTGAATAAAGTTTGTTTGTTTTTTCACTGACTGATTTTCCTACTACTTACTTGGGCCTGGGTCACAACACTGCCTGGATCTCATTTGCCTTCAATTAGAGGTGGTATTCAGTCCATTCAGACCAGTTCGGGCAAACCGGTAGCGGCAACTGGTCACTCCTGGACTTGTTTCTCAAATATTTGACTGTTACAGGACAGAGTTAAGAAAAAGGGGGTGTGGCTGGCCGAGGAAGCCCAAAAAGGTATAAATAGATCTATCCCAGTCTCCCTCAGAAATTCAAGCAGACAGCAAACCAGTCTCCCTCAGAAATTCAAACAGACAGTAAAATGGCTGCTGTAATGTTTAAGAAGACCTAAAAGCTGGTGAATTGAGATTTCACTGAAAATTAGGCTATGAAACATCTTGATATATGTAGGAAAATCCCTGGCATAAAGAATGATACATACATACATACATACATACATACATACATACATACATACATACATACATACATACGTGTGTGTGTGATTACAAATTAAAAGAGTTGGAAGGGACCTTATAGGTCATCTACTCCAACCCCCACCCTACCCTACTGCAGCAGGAGACCCTACACCATTTCTGACAAATGGCAGTCCGGTCTCTTCTTGAAAGCTTCCTGTGACAAAGCTTCCGCCACTTCTGAAGGCAAAGCTGATAATAAAGCCACGTCAAAAATAAATGCACAATGTCCAAAATCCAGAAAATGCTTAACTTGATTTTTCTGGCGTGTCACACAGAACCATTTCCATTCAGTATTGAGATGTTATATTTCGTTTTTGAGAAACATTTCATGGGATGTTTTTCTGTAGTCCTTTAAACATTCCGTACTGTTAGGAAGAATTTTTAAGGGACTAAAAGCAATGCAACTTTTTAAGAAAAGAAAGAAAGAAAGAAAGAAAGAAAGAAAGAAAGAAAGAAAGGAAGGAAGGAAGGAAGGAAGGAAGGAAGGAAGGAAGGAAGGAAGGAAGGAAGGAAGGAAGGAAGGAAGGAAGGAAGGAAGGAAGGAAGGAAGGAAGGAAGCAACAGACAGACACACACAGAGAGAGAGAGAGAGAGAAAGAGAGAGAGAGAGAGAGAGAGAGAGAGAGAGAGAGAGAGAGAGAGATAAATAAATAAATAAATAAATAAATAAATAAATAAATAAATAAATAAATAAATAAATAAATTCTACAAAAAACTACTAAACAATCTAGGGTGATATTTGTCCCTAGTAGCTAAAGTAATATAATTGAGCTGAGTTATCTCTTCGATCTATGATTTCTTTGATCTACAATCAAAGAAATGTGAAGAAAAAGAACGGAGAGATCATTTTATTAGTAGGGATATGTAAATTCTGGTACAGTTTCTTTTTAAAGCGAAGCAGCTTTCTCTACAGGCTAAATGCAGAAACCTTTAGAGTGTGTGAACATTTGAATGCATTCCATAGAATTCCTCTCTGACTGATCAAAGATGACTTTTTGGCTAAGCTCGGCAATCTTTCTCACAACTCTCAGAGGTAAAATTTTCTCATGCAAAAAATGGCAGTCCAGTCTCTTCTTGAAAGTTTCCAGTGACAAAGCTCCCGCATCTTCCGAAGGCAAAGCTGATAATAAATGCAGGTCAAAAATAAATGCACACTCTAACCACTTGCTAACCATCGCCCAACTGTATCTTCAACATGTGTTCAGGGAACGAAGAAGATGAAGGGAAAAAATGAGTGAGATGCCCTTTTATGTTGAGAGATATGTAAATTACAGGACAACTTCCTATTTAAATAAACCAAGGCACCTTTTCTCCCCCAGACTGCATGGAGAAATATAAAGGGTGGCTGGTTGTCTGAATGCTCTTCGTACAATCCAAGTGAACAAAAATGATTCTTTGGCTATATTTGACCTGTGCAGTAGCAGTCCTCAAAGGTAAATTATTTTTTTCCTCATTTGTATACCAGAGTCTTCCATTTCTCTCTCTTTCTATGGAATGGAATTCAGGAAAATATATAAATATTTTCCAAGTTCAAATCAAGTAAGGGTTTGGCTAGCTGACAAGAGCTAAATAGCTTGAAATAGATCTATACTAGTCTCCCTTTATTTCTTTATCAACGAAATATAAATTTGGTATAAAACGATTTACCGTGAATGCGACTGCTTGAGGATCGGACCTGAAAGGCGAAAGGGATGCAGTATGCTCCCTCCCACATGCTGGGGTAGACCAGGTGTCTCGATAGAAAAATACTTAATCTCTCCCCTGGCTCAGACTGACAAAGGGAGGAGAACTTGTGGCTCAGAGGTTAATACAACTGCCTAACATTCAGGCAGCCCAAGTTCGAATCCAAATAAGTGTATGGCTAGCTGATGAGACCTAAATAGCTTGAAATAGATTAGTATAGATCTATTTCAAGCTATTTAGGTCTCATCAGCTAGCCATACACTTATTTGGATTTATTTCTTTATCAGTGAAATATAAATTTGATATATTCTTCTTTCCAGGGGCCCAGTCTCAAATCCAGTTGGTAGAGTCTGGAGGGGGTGTGAAACGGCCTGGAGAGTCTCTCCGTCTATCTTGCCAAGCCTCCGGCATCAATTTGATTGACTATTTTATGAGCTGGGTGAGACAGGCTCCAGGGAAAGGCCTGGAATGGATTTCCCATATCAATCCAAATTCATCTAGCATGAAGTACTTGGACAAAGTCATGGGGCGCTTCACCATCTCCAGGGACAATGACAAAAACCAGCTATATCTGCAAATGAATGACTTCCAAGAAGAGGACACCGCGGTCTATTATTGTGCGAGTTACACAGCGAGAGGAAGTGAATCTGATGCCCAGCAAAAACCCAGAAATAGGAACTTTTCTCTTTCCTCTTAAGAAAGAAGCCTACAGATCAACCGATTGATGGGAAACCAGAGACATTTTTATTACTCACTAGAAAATATACTAAAGAAATAAAATAGTAGTGACTGTGAGAGCGATTTGGAGTCTTGATGGACAACCAGTTAAATCTGAGCCAGCAGTGTGCAATGGCAGCCAAAAAACAAGCCAGTGCAATCCTAAATTGCATTAACATTGGGATACAATCAACATCAAGTGAGGTACTAATACCACTCTATAAAGCCCTAGTAAGACCCCACCTAGAGTACTGCATTCAGTTTTGGTCATCACACTAAAAAATGTTGAGATTCTAGAAAAAGTGCTGAGGAGAGCAACCAGGAAGATTAGGGGACTGGAGACTAAAACATACGAGGAACGGTTGCAGGAAATGGGCATGGCTAGACTAGTGAAGAGAAGGACCAGGGGAAACAGGATAGCCGTCTTCCAATATTTGAGGGGCTGCCACAGAGAGGAAGGGGTCAAGCTATTTTCCAAAGCACCAGAACGCCAGACAAGGAATAATGGATGGAAACTGACCAAGGAGAGATTCAAACTGGAAATGAGGAGGAACTTTCTGATGGTGAGAACAATCAACCGATGGAACAGAAGTTGCCTTCAGAAGTTGTGAGATCTTTGTCACCTGAGACTTTCAAGAAAAGGCCAGACAAGGAACAAATGATGGAAATTGATCAAGGCGAGATTCAACCTAAAAATAAGAAATTTTCTGACAGGGAGAGCAATCAACCCATGGAACAGAAGTTGCCTTCGGAAGTTGTGGAAGCTTCATCACTGGAGGCTTCCAAGAAGAGATTGGACTGCCATTTGTCAGAAATGGTATAGGGTCTCCTGCTTGAATGAGGGGTTGGACTAGATGACCTATAAGGTCCCTTCCGACTCTGTTAATCTGTTAAAAGACTTGATTTTATATATTATAACAGCCGCACGAATATCATATGCACAAAATTGAAAAACAACAACAACACACTAACTGAGGAAGAATTGATTTAAAAAGAATCTAAGAGTGTGCCAAGATGGACAAATTAACAAAAGAATTTAAAGAAAAGGAAGATACGGAATACTATGTCATATGGAACAAATGGTACAACTGGCTGGAGACTAGAAATAGTGAACAATAAGGACAAGGGAGACGTTATAAATGTAAAATGTTTATAGGACAATGTATAAAATGTACAGAATTAATATTATGATTGTTAGGAATTATTTGTGTAAATAAGAGAAAAAGGGACAAGAAGAAAAAGAGCCTCAGATAGCTCAATGGGCTAGATAGCCTATTAACACCCAGCTGTTTGCAATTATGCGAGTTCGAGGCTTAAGGTTGACTCAGCCTTCCATCCTTTCTAAGGTAGGTAAATTGAGGACCCAGTTTGTGGGGGAAGTAAGCTGACTTGTATAAATATACAAAAGTATGAAGGCTGTTGCTTAATGCATTGTAAGCCGCCCTGAGTCTCCGGAGAAGGGTGGCATATAAATCTAATAAAAAAAATGAACAGTATAAGGGGCATTGGGAGGAAATGTAAATATTAGAAGATGACCATTACGAAACAGTTGTAAAAAGGGAACATATATTTTGCTTTTTGTGTTTTGTGTTTGTTATATTCTGTAAAGTTATAAATAAAAAGAAAGTTTAAAAAAGAAAGGTTTTGGGGTTTTTTTGTACCTCTATAACTTATATGCAGAGCACATCATGAGAAAGGCGGGATTAGATGAATCGCAAACTGGAATTAAGATTGCCGGGAGAAATATCAACAATCTCAGATATGCAGATGATACCACTTTAATGTCAGAAAGCAAAGAGGAACTAAAGAGCTTCTTGATGCGGGTGAAGGAGGAGAGTGCAAAAGTTGACTTGAAACTCAACATTAAGAAAACTAAGATTGTTGCATCCGGCCCTCTCAATTCCTGGCAAATTAGATGCGGGAAGAAAGGGAGATAGTGACAGATTTTATTTTCCTGGGCTCTGTTGTGGCCCGCCAGCGGCTTGTGTGAATTGTGGCTGATAATGAAGACAAGGAGGCTGTTTATAATATAAGCAGATGTTGCTGCTCCTCCACCTGGTTTACACTCGGTGGCAGAGCTGTCTGCAAAACCTCGCTAAACATGATTTCCCCAATCCCTGCTTGAAAAATGGCACAGTTCCCTCTGCAAATAAAAAAAGAATTCACTCCAATGCTCCTTTTCTAAATGTAGTGCAGATTGAATTGATTGATTAGAATGCAGTCACTTTTATTTCCCTTTCTCGTTCATCCATGGAACCACTAAGCCATGGTGTGATTTTTGACTTGTTTTTTCCAAGGTATTGAGATGGTCAAAAACCTGATGGACGCTTTATCCTTATGGATAAATCCCCAGCAATTAATACAACACTTCTTCTTCTTGTGCCATATCCGTCATCAGACGTTGTCAATCATGTTGATGATCCTATTTTTATCAACAGCAACATGAAAAAGGGCTGTTGAGTTTTGTCCAAACCAGTCTCTTTCATTTTGAAGCAATGATATTCTTCTTCTGCCTGTTGTGGTCCGCCAGCAGCCTAAGGAGCTGGCAGCGGAGTCGGACAGCGATGAGGCTGAGGAAGAACATGGGCCAGTGCTGGAGGCTGGGGAAGGCCCAGATGAGGTCTCTGTGTCAGAGGCAGAGATGGAGCCAAGGCCATCGGGGAGTGAGGTGCGGACTTCAGAGCCTCCAGAGACTGATAGAAGTATGGCAGAGGAACAGGAGGAGCCTGTTTCTAATGCACCCATGAGAAGAGCTGCCAGAAGGCAAGAGCAGCTCAAGCAAAGAGGACAACTCAGGAGTAGGGCCAAGAGATGATTGGCCCTTCCCATAAGGCTTAAAACAGACTGGCAACGGCGTTTGGGCTTTGCCGGAAAACAACATTGGTAGCTTTATCTTCTTCATCATCTACATCTTGTATTTATTTTTGTATTTCTGGGACTTCTGTACATTTGCCAAGAAAGACCTTTGGCAGTTTGCCTAATCAGACCAAGGTTTGCGATAGGACTGAGGAATCTGTGTTGGGAGGAATTTGCTTTAATTTAGTTGAGCGAAACTGGGAATGAAGTCATTCTCAG
This sequence comes from Coluber constrictor foxii, assembly GCA_038048745.1. NCBI lineage: Eukaryota > Metazoa > Chordata > Lepidosauria > Squamata > Colubridae > Coluber > Coluber constrictor. Next base: position 37,942,524 of record CM075961.1, read on the forward strand.
CTGTTTGAATAAAGTTTGTTTGTTTTTTCACTGACTGATTTTCCTACTACTTACTTGGGCCTGGGTCACAACACTGCCTGGATCTCATTTGCCTTCAATTAGAGGTGGTATTCAGCCCATTCAGACCAGTTCGGGCAAACCGGTAGCGGCAACTGGTCACTCCTGGACCTGTTTCTCAAATATTTGACTGTTACAGGACAGAGTTAAGAAAAAGGGGGTGTGGCTGGCCGAGGAAGCCCAAAAAGGCAGAAATAGATCTATCCCAGTCTCCCTCAGAAATTCAAGCAGACAGCAAACCAGTCTCCCTCAGAAATTCAAACAGAAAATGGCTGCTGTAATGTTTAAGAAGACCTAAAAGCTGGTGAATTGAGATTTCACTGAAAATTAGGCTATGAAACATCTTGATATACGTAGGAAAATCCCTGGCATAAAGAATGATACATACATACATACATACATACATACATACATACATACATACATACGTGTTTGTGTGTGTGTGTGTGTGTGTGTGTGTGTGATTACAGATTAACAGAGTTGGAAGGGACCTTATAGGTCATCTACTCCAACCCCACCCTACCCTACTGAAGCAGGAGACCCTACACCATTTCTGACAAATGGCAGTCCGGTCTCTTCTTGAAAGCTTCCTGTAACGAAGCTCCCGCCACTTCCGAAGGCAAAGGTGATAATAAAGCCACGTCAAAAATAAATGCACAATGTCCAAAATCCAGAAAATGCTTAACTTGATTCTTCTGGCGTGTCACACAGAACCATTTCCATTCAGTATTGAGATGTTATATTTCGTTTTTGAGAGGCATTTCATGGGATGTTTTTTCTGTATTCCTTTAAACATTCCGTATTGTTAAGAAGAATTTTTAAGGGAATAAAAGCAATGCAACTTTTTAAGAAAAGAAGGAAAGAAGGAAAGAAAGAAAGAAAGAAAGAAAGAAAGAAAGAAAGAAAGAAAGAAAGGAAGGAAGGAAGGAAGGAAGGAAGGAAGGAAGGAAGGAAGGAAGGAAGGAAGGAAGGAAGGGACAGACAGACACAGAGAGAGAGAGAGAGAGAGAGAGAGAGAGAGAGAGAGAGAGAGAGAGAGAGAAGAGAGAGAGAGAGAGAGAGAGAGAGAGAGAGAGAGAGAGAAATTCTACAAAAAACTGCTAAACAATCTAGGGTTGACATTTGTCCCTAGTAGCTAAAGTAATATAATTGAGCTGAGTTATCTCTTTGATCTATGATTTCTTTGATCTACAATGAAAGAAATGTGAAGAAAAAGAACAGAGAGATCATTTTATTAGTAGGGATATGTAAATTCTGGTACAGTTTCCTTTTAAAGCGAAGCAACTTTCTTTACAGGCTAAATGCAGAAACCTTTAGAGTGTGTGAACGTGTGAGTGCATTCCATAGAATTCCTCTCTGACTGATCAAAGATGACTTTTTGGCTAAGCTCGGCAATCTTTCTCACAACTCTCAGAGGTAAAATTTTCTCATGCAAAAAATGGCAGTCCAGTCTCTTCTTGAAAGTTTCCAGTGACAAAGCTCCCGCATCTTCCGAAGGCAAAGCTGATAATAAATGCAGGTCAAAAATAAATGCACACTCTAACCACTTGCTAACCATCGCCCAACTGTATCTTCAACATGTGTTCAGGGAACGAAGAAGATGAAGGGAAAAATGAGTGAGATGCCCTTTTATGTTGAGAGATATGTAAATTACAGGACAACTTCCTATTTAAATAAACCAAGGCACCTTTTCTCCCCCAGACTGCACGGAGAAATATAACAGGTGGCTGGTTGTCTGAATGCTCTTCGTACAATCCAAGTGAACAAAAATGATTCTTTGGCTATATTTGACCTGTGCAGTAGCAGTCCTCAAAGGTAAATTATTTTTTTCCTCATTTGTATACCAGAGTCTTCCATTTCTCTCTCTTTCTATGTAATGGAATTCAGGAAAAAATATATATTTTCCAAGTTCAAATCCAAGTAAGGGTTTGGCTAGCTGACAAGAGCTAAATAGCTTGAAATAGATCTATACTAGTCTCCCTTTATTTCTTTATCAACGAAATATAAATTTGGTATAAAACAATTTACCGTGAATGCGACTGCTTGAGGATTGGACCTGAAAGGCGAAAGGGATGCAGTATGCTCCCTCCACATGCTGGGGTAGACCAGGTGTCTCGATAGAAACATACTTAATCTCTCCCCTGGCTCAGACTGACGAAGGGAGGAGAACTTGTGGCTCAGAGGTTAATACAACTGCCTAACATTCAGGCAGCCCAAGTTCGAATCCAAATAAGTGTATGGCTAGCTGATGAGACCTAAATAGCTTGAAATAGATTAGTATAGATCTATTTCAAGCTATTTAGGTCTCATCAGCTAGCCATACACTTATTTGGATTTATTTCTTTATCAGTGAAATATAAATTTGATATATTCTTCTTTCTAGGGGCCCAGTCTCAAATCCAGTTGGTGGAGTCTGGAGGGGGTGTGAAACGGCCTGGAGAGTCTCTCCGTCTTTCCTGCCAAGCCTCCGGCATCAATTTGATTGACTATTCTATGAGCTGGGTGAGACAGGCTCCAGGGAAAGGCCTGGAATGGATTTCCCATATCAATCCAAATTCATCTAGCATTAAGAACTCGCAAGGTGTCAAGGGGCGCTTCACCATCTCCAGGGACAATGACAAAAACCAGCTATATCTGCAAATGAATGGCTTCCAAGAAGAGGACACCGCGGTCTATTATTGTGCGAGTTACACAGCGAGAGGAAGTGAATCTGATGCCCAGCAAAAACCCAGAAATAGGAACTTTTCTCTTTCCTCTTAAGAAAGAAGCCTACAGATCAACCGATTGATGGGAAACCAGAGACATTTTTATTACTCACTAGAAAATATACTAAAGAAATAAAATAGTAGTGACTGTGAGAGCGATTTGGAGTCTTGATGGACAACCATTTAAATATGAGCCAGCAGTGTGCAGTGGCAGCCAAAAAACAAGCCAGTGCAATCCTAAATTGCATTAACATTGGGATACAATCAACATTAAGTGAGGTATTAATACCACTCTATAAAGCTTTAGTAAGACCCCACCTAGAGTACTGCATTCAGTTTTGGTCATCACACTAAAAAATGTTGAGATTCTAGAAAAAGTGCTGAGGAGAGCAACCAGGAAGATTAGGGGACTGGAGACTAAAACATACGAGGAACGGTTGCAGGAACTGGGCATGGCTAGTCTAGTGAAGAGAAGGACCAGGGGAAACAGGATAGCCATCTTCCAATATTTGAGGGGCTACCACAGAGAGGAGGAGGTCAAGCTATTTTCCAAAGCACCTGAAGGCCAGACAAGGAATAATGGATGGAAACTGACCAAGGAGACATTCAACCTGGAAATGAGGAGGAACTTTCTGACGGTGGGAACAATCAACCGAATGAACAGACGTTGCCTTCAGAAGTTGTGAGATCTTTGTCACCTGAGACTTTTAAGAAAAGGCCAGACAAGGAACAAATGATGGAAATTGATCAAGGCGAGATTCAACCTAAAAATAAGGAGAAATTTTCTGACAGGGAGAGCAATCAACCCATGGAGCAGAAGTTGCCTTCGGAAGTTGTGGAAGCTTCATCACTGGAGGCTTCCAAAAAGAGATTGGACTGCCATTTGTCAGAAATGGTATAGGGTCTCCTGCTTGAATGAGGGGTTGGACTAGATGACCTCTAAGGTCCCTTCCGACTCTGTTAATCTGTTAAAATACTTGATTTTACATATTATAACGGCCGCACGAATATCATATGCACAAAATTGAAAAACAACAACAACACACTAACTGAGGAAGAATTGATTTAAAAAGAATCTAAGAGTGTGCCAAGATGGACAAATTAACAAAAGAATTTAAAGAAAAGGAAGATACGGAATACTATGTCATATGGAACAAATGGTACAATTGGCTGGAGACTAGAAATAGTGAACAATAAGGACAAGGGAGACGTTATAAATGTAAAATGTTTATAGGACAATGTATAAAATGTACAGAATTAATATTATGATTGTTAGGAATTATTTGTGTAAATAAGAGAAAAAGGGACAAGAAGAAAAAGAGCCTCAGATAGCTCAATGGGCTAGATAGCCTATTAACACCCAGCTGTTTGCAATTATGCGAGTTCGAGGCTTAAGGTTGACTCAGCCTTCCATCCTTTCTAAGGTAGGTAAATTGAGGACCCAGTTTGTGGGGGAAGTAAGCTGACTTGTATAAATATACAAAAGTATGAAGGCTGTTGCTTAATGCATTGTAAGCCGCCCTGAGTCTCCGGAGAAGGGTGGCATATAAATCTAATAAAAAAAATGAACAGTATAAGGGGCATTGGGAGGAAATGTAAATATTAGAAGATGACCATTACGAAACAGTTGTAAAAAGGGAACATATATTTTGCTTTTTGTGTTTTGTGTTTGTTATATTCTGTAAAGTTATAAATAAAAAGAAAGTTTAAAAAAGAAAGGTTTTGGGGTTTTTTTGTACCTCTATAACTTATATGCAGAGCACATCATGAGAAAGGCGGGATTAGATGAATCGCAAACTGGAATTAAGATTGCCGGGAGAAATATCAACAATCTCAGATATGCAGATGATACCACTTTAATGTCAGAAAGCAAAGAGGAACTAAAGAGCTTCTTGATGCGGGTGAAGGAGGAGAGTGCAAAAGTTGACTTGAAACTCAACATTAAGAAAACTAAGATTGTTGCATCCGGCCCTCTCAATTCCTGGCAAATTAGATGCGGGAAGAAAGGGAGATAGTGACAGATTTTATTTTCCTGGGCTCTGTTGTGGCCCGCCAGCGGCTTGTGTGAATTGTGGCTGATAATGAAGACAAGGAGGCTGTTTATAATATAAGCAGATGTTGCTGCTCCTCCACCTGGTTTACACTCGGTGGCAGAGCTGTCTGCAAAACCTCGCTAAACATGATTTCCCCAATCCCTGCTTGAAAAATGGCACAGTTCCCTCTGCAAATAAAAAAAGAATTCACTCCAATGCTCCTTTTCTAAATGTAGTGCAGATTGAATTGATTGATTAGAATGCAGTCACTTTTATTTCCCTTTCTCGTTCATCCATGGAACCACTAAGCCATGGTGTGATTTTTGACTTGTTTTTTCCAAGGTATTGAGATGGTCAAAAACCTGATGGACGCTTTATCCTTATGGATAAATCCCCAGCAATTAATACAACACTTCTTCTTCTTGTGCCATATCCGTCATCAGACGTTGTCAATCATGTTGATGATCCTATTTTTATCAACAGCAACATGAAAAAGGGCTGTTGAGTTTTGTCCAAACCAGTCTCTTTCATTTTGAAGCAATGATATTCTTCTTCTGCCTGTTGTGGTCCGCCAGCAGCCTAAGGAGCTGGCAGCGGAGTCGGACAGCGATGAGGCTGAGGAAGAACATGGGCCAGTGCTGGAGGCTGGGGAAGGCCCAGATGAGGTCTCTGTGTCAGAGGCAGAGATGGAGCCAAGGCCATCGGGGAGTGAGGTGCGGACTTCAGAGCCTCCAGAGACTGATAGAAGTATGGCAGAGGAACAGGAGGAGCCTGTTTCTAATGCACCCATGAGAAGAGCTGCCAGAAGGCAAGAGCAGCTCAAGCAAAGAGGACAACTCAGGAGTAGGGCCAAGAGATGATTGGCCCTTCCCATAAGGCTTAAAACAGACTGGCAACGGCGTTTGGGCTTTGCCGGAAAACAACATTGGTAGCTTTATCTTCTTCATCATCTACATCTTGTATTTATTTTTGTATTTCTGGGACTTCTGTACATTTGCCAAGAAAGACCTTTGGCAGTTTGCCTAATCAGACCAAGGTTTGCGATAGGACTGAGGAATCTGTGTTGGGAGGAATTTGCTTTAATTTAGTTGAGCGAAACTGGGAATGAAGTCATTCTCAGCTGTTTGAATAAAGTTTGTTTGTTTTTTCACTGACTGATTTTCCTACTACTTACTTGGGCCTGGGTCACAACACTGCCTGGATCTCATTTGCCTTCAATTAGAGGTGGTATTCAGCCCATTCAGACCAGTTCGGGCAAACCGGTAGCGGCAACTGGTCACTCCTGGACCTGTTTCTCAAATATTTGACTGTTACAGGACAGAGTTAAGAAAAAGGGGGTGTGGCTGGCCGAGGAAGCCCAAAAAGGCAGAAATAGATCTATCCCAGTCTCCCTCAGAAATTCAAGCAGACAGCAAACCAGTCTCCCTCAGAAATTCAAACAGAAAATGGCTGCTGTAATGTTTAAGAAGACCTAAAAGCTGGTGAATTGAGATTTCACTGAAAATTAGGCTATGAAACATCTTGATATACGTAGGAAAATCCCTGGCATAAAGAATGATACATACATACATACATACATACATACATACATACATACATACATACATACGTGTTTGTGTGTGTGTGTGTGTGTGTGTGTGTGTGTGATTACAGATTAACAGAGTTGGAAGGGACCTTATAGGTCATCTACTCCAACCCCACCCTACCCTACTGAAGCAGGAGACCCTACACCATTTCTGACAAATGGCAGTCCGGTCTCTTCTTGAAAGCTTCCTGTAACGAAGCTCCCGCCACTTCCGAAGGCAAAGGTGATAATAAAGCCACGTCAAAAATAAATGCACAATGTCCAAAATCCAGAAAATGCTTAACTTGATTCTTCTGGCGTGTCACACAGAACCATTTCCATTCAGTATTGAGATGTTATATTTCGTTTTTGAGAGGCATTTCATGGGATGTTTTTTCTGTATTCCTTTAAACATTCCGTATTGTTAAGAAGAATTTTTAAGGGAATAAAAGCAATGCAACTTTTTAAGAAAAGAAGGAAAGAAGGAAAGAAAGAAAGAAAGAAAGAAAGAAAGAAAGAAAGAAAGAAAGGAAGGAAGGAAGGAAGGAAGGAAGGAAGGAAGGAAGGAAGGAAGGAAGGAAGGAAGGAAGGAAGGAAGGAAGGAAGGAAGGAAGGAAGGGACAGACAGACACAGAGAGAGAGAGAGAGAGAGAGAGAGAGAGAGAGAGAGAGAGAGAGAGAGAGAGAAAGAGAGAGAGAGAGAGAGAGAGAGAGAGAGAGAGAGAGAGAGAGAAATTCTACAAAAAACTGCTAAACAATCTAGGGTTGACATTTGTCCCTAGTAGCTAAAGTAATATAATTGAGCTGAGTTATCTCTTTGATCTATGATTTCTTTGATCTACAATGAAAGAAATGTGAAGAAAAAGAACAGAGAGATCATTTTATTAGTAGGGATATGTAAATTCTGGTACAGTTTCCTTTTAAAGCGAAGCAACTTTCTTTACAGGCTAAATGCAGAAACCTTTAGAGTGTGTGAACGTGTGAGTGCATTCCATAGAATTCCTCTCTGACTGATCAAAGATGACTTTTTGGCTAAGCTCGGCAATCTTTCTCACAACTCTCAGAGGTAAAATTTTCTCATGCAAAAAATGGCAGTCCAGTCTCTTCTTGAAAGTTTCCAGTGACAAAGCTCCCGCATCTTCCGAAGGCAAAGCTGATAATAAATGCAGGTCAAAAATAAATGCACACTCTAACCACTTGCTAACCATCGCCCAACTGTATCTTCAACATGTGTTCAGGGAACGAAGAAGATGAAGGGAAAAATGAGTGAGATGCCCTTTTATGTTGAGAGATATGTAAATTACAGGACAACTTCCTATTTAAATAAACCAAGGCACCTTTTCTCCCCCAGACTGCACGGAGAAATATAACAGGTGGCTGGTTGTCTGAATGCTCTTCGTACAATCCAAGTGAACAAAAATGATTCTTTGGCTATATTTGACCTGTGCAGTAGCAGTCCTCAAAGGTAAATTATTTTTTTCCTCATTTGTATACCAGAGTCTTCCATTTCTCTCTCTTTCTATGTAATGGAATTCAGGAAAAAATATATATTTTCCAAGTTCAAATCCAAGTAAGGGTTTGGCTAGCTGACAAGAGCTAAATAGCTTGAAATAGATCTATACTAGTCTCCCTTTATTTCTTTATCAACGAAATATAAATTTGGTATAAAACAATTTACCGTGAATGCGACTGCTTGAGGATTGGACCTGAAAGGCGAAAGGGATGCAGTATGCTCCCTCCACATGCTGGGGTAGACCAGGTGTCTCGATAGAAACATACTTAATCTCTCCCCTGGCTCAGACTGACGAAGGGAGGAGAACTTGTGGCTCAGAGGTTAATACAACTGCCTAACATTCAGGCAGCCCAAGTTCGAATCCAAATAAGTGTATGGCTAGCTGATGAGACCTAAATAGCTTGAAATAGATTAGTATAGATCTATTTCAAGCTATTTAGGTCTCATCAGCTAGCCATACACTTATTTGGATTTATTTCTTTATCAGTGAAATATAAATTTGATATATTCTTCTTTCTAGGGGCCCAGTCTCAAATCCAGTTGGTGGAGTCTGGAGGGGGTGTGAAACGGCCTGGAGAGTCTCTCCGTCTTTCCTGCCAAGCCTCCGGCATCAATTTGATTGACTATTCTATGAGCTGGGTGAGACAGGCTCCAGGGAAAGGCCTGGAATGGATTTCCCATATCAATCCAAATTCATCTAGCATTAAGAACTCGCAAGGTGTCAAGGGGCGCTTCACCATCTCCAGGGACAATGACAAAAACCAGCTATATCTGCAAATGAATGGCTTCCAAGAAGAGGACACCGCGGTCTATTATTGTGCGAGTTACACAGCGAGAGGAAGTGAATCTGATGCCCAGCAAAAACCCAGAAATAGGAACTTTTCTCTTTCCTCTTAAGAAAGAAGCCTACAGATCAACCGATTGATGGGAAACCAGAGACATTTTTATTACTCACTAGAAAATATACTAAAGAAATAAAATAGTAGTGACTGTGAGAGCGATTTGGAGTCTTGATGGACAACCATTTAAATATGAGCCAGCAGTGTGCAGTGGCAGCCAAAAAACAAGCCAGTGCAATCCTAAATTGCATTAACATTGGGATACAATCAACATTAAGTGAGGTATTAATACCACTCTATAAAGCTTTAGTAAGACCCCACCTAGAGTACTGCATTCAGTTTTGGTCATCACACTAAAAAATGTTGAGATTCTAGAAAAAGTGCTGAGGAGAGCAACCAGGAAGATTAGGGGACTGGAGACTAAAACATACGAGGAACGGTTGCAGGAACTGGGCATGGCTAGTCTAGTGAAGAGAAGGACCAGGGGAAACAGGATAGCCATCTTCCAATATTTGAGGGGCTACCACAGAGAGGAGGAGGTCAAGCTATTTTCCAAAGCACCTGAAGGCCAGACAAGGAATAATGGATGGAAACTGACCAAGGAGACATTCAACCTGGAAATGAGGAGGAACTTTCTGACGGTGGGAACAATCAACCGAATGAACAGACGTTGCCTTCAGAAGTTGTGAGATCTTTGTCACCTGAGACTTTTAAGAAAAGGCCAGACAAGGAACAAATGATGGAAATTGATCAAGGCGAGATTCAACCTAAAAATAAGGAGAAATTTTCTGACAGGGAGAGCAATCAACCCATGGAGCAGAAGTTGCCTTCGGAAGTTGTGGAAGCTTCATCACTGGAGGCTTCCAAAAAGAGATTGGACTGCCATTTGTCAGAAATGGTATAGGGTCTCCTGCTTGAATGAGGGGTTGGACTAGATGACCTCTAAGGTCCCTTCCGACTCTGTTAATCTGTTAAAATACTTGATTTTACATATTATAACGGCCGCACGAATATCATATGCACAAAATTGAAAAACAACAACAACACACTAACTGAGGAAGAATTGATTTAAAAAGAATCTAAGAGTGTGCCAAGATGGACAAATTAACAAAAGAATTTAAAGAAAAGGAAGATACGGAATACTATGTCATATGGAACAAATGGTACAACTGGCTGGAGACTAGAAATAGTGAACAATAAGAACAAGGGAGACGTTATAAATGTAAAATGTTTATAGGACAATGTATAAAATGTACATTTTATAATATTAATATTATGATTGTTAGGAATTATTTGTGTAAATAAGAGAAAAAGGGACAAGAAGAAAAAGAGCCTCAGATAGCTCGACGGGCTAGACAGCCTATTATTAACACCCAGCTGTCTGCAATTATGTGAGTTCGAGGCTTAAGGTTGACTCAGCCTTCCATCCTTTCTAAGGTAGGTAAATTGAGGACCCAGTTTGTGGGGGCAATAAGCTGACTTTGTATAAATATACAAAAGTATGAAGGCTATTGCTTAATGCATTGTAAGCCGCGCTGAGTCTCCGGAGAAGGGCAGCATATAAATCTAATAAAAATAAATAAATAAAAAATAAGAAATGAACAGTATAAAGGGCATTGGGAGGAAATGTAAATATTAGAAGATGACCATTACGAAACAGTTGTAAAAAGGGAACATATATTATGCTTTTTGTGTTTTGTAAAGTTATAAATAAATTCTGTAAAGTTATAAATAAAAAGAAAGTTTTAAAAAGAAAGGTTTTGGGGTTTTTTTGTACCTCTATAACTTATATGCAGAGCACATCATGAGAAAGGCGGGACTAGATGAATCACAAACTGGAATTAAGATTGCCGGGAGAAATATCAACAATCTCAGATATGCAGATGATATCACTCTAATGGCAGAAAGCGAAGAGGAACTAAAGAGCCTCTTGATGCGGGTGAAGGAGGAGAGTGCAAAAGTTGACTTGAAACTCAACATTAAGAAAACTAAGATCGTGGCATCCGGTCCTCTCAATTCCTGGCAAATTAGATGCGGGAAGAAAGGGAGATAGTGACAGATTTTATTTTCCTGGGCTCTGTTGTGGCCCGCCAGCAGCCTGTGTGAATTGTGGCTGATCCTGACGACAAGGAGGCTGGTGTGGTGTCACACCAGCAGCCTGTGCAGCTGGCGCTCGAGTCGGACAACGAGGAGGCTGAAGAGGATGTGGTGTCAGAGGCAGAGACTCAGCCTGGGCCTTCAGAACCTTCAGAGGCTCCTTCAAGTGAAGAGAGTGAAGTGCAGGAGCCTCTTCTCGATGCTTGAGCACACAGGGCTGCCAAAAGGCAGGAGTGGCTACTCAGGAGGAGGTCTCCTTGAGAGTAAGGCTTGGGGTTAATTGGCCACTCTCTTAGCGTATTTAAGTTCCCACACAGATAGCAAATGTTGCTGGAAACAATGTTTGGTCCTAGGCAGAGCATTTTGAGAGTGAGTTTTTTGTTACAACTTGGTTTCTGGGCTGATTGCCAACCCTTGTCAGACTTTGTTTAATCTCTGTAATTCATAGCAGGCTGATAAGGACATTTCTGGTGGGCAATAGGAACGATGAGAAGACTAATAGTCATAGTAATGCAGACTCTCTCCTCCATCTTTTTCTTTTTTTTACACTAGGGGGCAGCTTTTGTCAGCAAATATTGTTTTCCTTAATTGAAAAATTGTACAGTTCTCTCTGCAAACCAAAGAAAGGCCCAACTTTCCTTTCCTACATGTAGTGAAAATTGAATTGAGTTTACAATGCAGTCAACTTCATTCCCCTTTCTCATCCCACCAGGTAACCAACTAAGGCCACAATGAAATTTTGACCTGTTTCTTCCAAGGTATTGAGATGAATAAAAGCTTGATGGATTCTTTATCATTATGAATTGATCCCAACCATGAATACAAGTGTAGAAAATGTAGGGGACACAATGGCTCAGTGGCTGAGCTTGTCGATTGAAAGGTCGGCAGTTCAGCGGTTTGAATCCCTAGAGCCACGTAATGGGGTGAGCTCCCATTACTTGTCCCAGCTTCTGCCAACCTACCACCTTGAAAGCACGTTAAAAAATGCAAGTAGAAAAATAGGAACCACCTTTGGTGGGAAGGTAACAGTGCTCCATGTGCCTTCAGCATTGAGTCATGCCGGCCACATGACCACGGAGACGTCTTTGGACAGCGCTGGCTCTTCGGCTTTGAAACAGAGATGAACACCATCCCCCTAGAGTCAGGAATGGCTAGCACATATGTGTGAGGGGACCCTTTACATTTATGAATGCAATGCCAGCGTATCTGTGTAACCAAGCTCTGTCACGATTGTCTTTGCTGAACTTTTATATCTTCTAAGGCCTTGTGGGAAGATAAAGTCATGCAAATTGCTTCAAGAGCTTGATCATGGGCCTTCAAAAGGCAGTACCCAAATAAAAGGTCTTTGGTGTTTCTCTTAGATCCAGGCTCGAGTTACTTTGAATTACAATGAAGATCTTATTGTGTTTGTTCTCCTTTCTTTTGGTGCAAAAATGTAAGTATGAGTTCTAGATGATGTTTAGAGATGGCATCACCACAGAGCTCTTATTATATTCATGGTTATCTTCTCTTGTTTCTCAAGGGGTCTTCTCAGAGATTCACCTGGTTTCAACTGGCCCAGGAGTGGTAAACCCTAGAGATAATCTCCGGCTGGTTTGTAAAGTGACCGGGTTCTCCATCCAGACTCAGGACTATGTTTGGCATTGGTTCCGCGAGCCTTTTGGAAAAGCTCTAGAATGGATTGCGGGAATACATCCCTATGATGGGAACAAATGGTATTTTTCCTCTGTGAAGGACCGTGCCTCCATTTCGTCTGACAGCTCCAAGAATGAGTTCTACTTCCAGCAGAATTCTGTGTCCGTTGCAGACTCAGCTGTCTATTTTTGTTCCAGAGAGCACACAATGAGAGAAGTTGATTTGGGATCTGAACAAAAACAGGAAACAGTTCCTTGATTCTTACAAGCATGAAATGCAGAGGCAGAGAAGAACGCAGAGATCACTAAGAGAGTGAAGATCAGAGATGGGCAAAGTTGATCTATCACCTTCTTCTTTACAGTCTTTAGCACAATATATTTATATCTTAGATGAACCTAGATTGAGATTGATGAATATTTTGAAGCAACAATAGATCTTCCTGAGTTGTTTAGCTTCTTCTTCTTCTTCTTCTTCTTCTTCTTCTTCTTCTTCTTCTTCTTCTTCTTCTTCTTCTTCTTCTTCTTCTTCTTCTTCTTCTTCTTCTTCTTCTTCTCCTCCTCCTCCTCCTCCTCCTCCTCCTCCTCCTCCTCCTCCTCCTCCTTCTTTCTCTCCATCACCTCCTCTTTCCTCCTCCTCTTTCCTCCTCCTCTTCCTTCTTTCTCACCACCACCACCACCACCTCCTCCTCCTCCTCGTCTTCTTCTTCCTCCTCCTTCTCCTCCCACCACCACCTCCTCTTCCTTCCTTCCTTCCTTCCTTCCTTCCTTCCTTCCTTCCTTCCTTCCTTCCTTCCTTCCTTCCTTCCTTCCTTCCTTCCTTCCTCCTTCCTTTTTTCCTCCCGCCCTCCTCCTGAAAATATCAAGTTGGAGCAGGAAGTATTTTTCAAAAGTAATAGTTATTTCTATATATTTATCTCTTCATAGCCTATATGTCCATAAATCTACATCTACAACTATCTCTATCCTTCTATCTTTCTATCTATCTCAATTCTCTCTCTCATCTATCTATCTATCTATCTATCTATCTATCTATCTATCTATCTATCTATCTATCTATCATCTATCTATCTATCTATCTATCTATCTATCTATCTATCTATCTATCTATCTATCTATCTATCTATCTATCTATCTATCTATCTATCTATCTATTTATCTTCCTTCCTACCTACCTACCTACCTAATCAGAATATTATATTCTAATTCAGGCAATGTACACTAAGAAAAATAAAATAGTTTCTCAATAATGTGTAATATTTCATGTCACTCAGAATTTCCTGCTCTAGAGAGAATTGTGGGAGTAGTTTTTGACAGATTTATTCATCCATTCCCATGAGTTTGCATGTGTAGGCATTGCTTTGCCAAATAAGTATCAGGCATAAGGGCTGTTTTCCTATAATATAAAATGACTGCTTTCTTTAACCTTACAAAGGGGGCATGGTTAAAGTGGTTAAAGACGCCGAGCTTGTCAGCTGGAAAGCTGACAGCCTGAGTTCGAGACCCGACCACCATGTGATGGGGTCAGTTCCTGTTACTTGCTCCAGCTCCTGTCAACCTAACAGTTCAAAAGCAACCAAAGTATAGTAAACGGAAAACGTAGTGCAGTACTCATGATAGTATTTTAAATTAAAATCCAATTCCCCAGGGTTAAAACAATAATTAAAAAACTGTGTTTTGGTGCAGCAATGGTCAAGATACATTCCTACAGACAAATATGCCCCAAACTACATTAAATGGAAAATTTATTGTAGTTTTGGTGAATTTAACATAATAGAATAGAACATAATAGAATAGAACATAATAGAATAGAACATAATAGAATGGAATGGAATGGAATGGAATGGAGTGGAGTGGAGTGGAGTGGAGTGGAGTGGAGTGGAGTGGAGTGGAGTGGAGTAGAGTAGAGTAGAGTAGATTAGAATAGAGTAGAATAGAATAGAATAGAATAGAACAGAACAGAACAGAACAGAACAGAACAGAACAGAACAGAACAGAACAGAACAGAATAGAATAGAATAGAATAGAATAGAATAGAATAGAATTCTTTATTGGCCAAATGTGATTGGACACACAAGGAATAATGTCCTGGTACATACGCTCTCGGTGTTCATAAAAGAAAAGATACATTCATCAAAAATCATAAGGTACAACACTTAATGATAGTCATAGGGAAACAGTCAATATTAAGGATACCAGCAACAAGGTTACAGTCATACTGTCATAAGCGGGAGGAGATGGGGAGATAGGAACGATGAGAAGATTAATAGTAGTGCAGACTTAGTAAATAGTTTGACAGTGTTGAGGGAATTATTTGTTTAGCAGAATGATGGCATTCGAGGAAAAAACTGTTCTTGTATCTAGTTGTTCTGCCGTGCAGTGCTCTATAGCTTCGTTTTGAGGGTTGGAGTTGAAACAGTTTATGTCCAGGATGTGACATTATGCTTTCTTCGAGATTTTTCAAAAAGTGTTGTTGCTATAGTCAGCCAACTCGGGTTCTCTTTTATCCTGAAGTGTATGTAAATACAGACAGAACCTTCCTCTTTATTTGACATCATCTCCCACCCTTTTCAAGCTGCGGCTGGAAAGCAAAAGCTTGTTTGCCTGGAACTTTCCCACATAGAAAGAAAAAATGATATTTTTTCTTCAGCTCATTTCCATTTTAGCAGTCTTCAAAGGTAACAGATCTTCCATCCAGAGATGAAAGCTAAAGGCTCCAATAAGCTTGAGGTTATGGGACTGCAAACTAAGGT
This sequence comes from Coluber constrictor foxii, assembly GCA_038048745.1. Taxonomy (NCBI): domain Eukaryota; kingdom Metazoa; phylum Chordata; class Lepidosauria; order Squamata; family Colubridae; genus Coluber; species Coluber constrictor. Next base: position 37,957,716 of record CM075961.1, read on the forward strand.
TAAAGTGTACATATCAATATTTCCTTTCCAGATGTCCAAATGGAAGTCCAGCTGGTGGAATTTGGAGGGGATGTGAGAAGGCCTGGGGAGTCCCTCCACCTCTCCTGCCAAGGTTCAGGCTTCACCTTCAGCAACTATGATATTGTCTGGCTGAGACAGTCTCCAGGGAAGGCACTGGAATGGGTTGCATGGATAGACAGTCCTAGAGAGGGGAGCGGGTACTCTTACCCCAACTCTGTGAAAGGCTGTTTCATCATTTCCCGGCAGGATGACATCAGCCTGGCCTATCTCCAAATGAACAGCTTGAAATTAGAGGACACGGCTATCTATTACTGTGCTGGAGTGCCACAGTGAGAGGAAGCTGTGGTGAAGCCTGTCAGAATCCCTCATTTTTCATGGCTGCCATCCAAATTGACTCAGCTTCCACCGCCTGAATTAAGAACAAAGGAAGTTAGCTCTTCATGCAGATGAGCACAGCCAACCTCCGTTCATTTTCTCCCCTGGGGGAACTAAAAAAGCCGCTTATATTCAACCAGTTGAATGACATTGATTACTCCTGCCCCAGTTTCTGTTTGGTTAGTCAACAAACATGGTTTAGTGTTTTTCCTCTGTGCTATAGAGTGTGATTAAGGCTCACTACTGCTATGGCACCTCAGTGATATCACTCTTCTTTTACCAATTCTAAGCGTGCTTTCCATTCCTTAAACTTGTTTAGATTTTTCTCTTCTTTTCTCATTTCAACGTATCAAATTTCAACCCAAGTGATAGAGTATGAAAAGGCCTGTGAGGCCTTCTATATCACCTCTATCTTCCCGCTCAGCATTTAGAACATGGGCACAATGAGACTATCTGAGGTAGGAATTGGAATGGATTGTACGGAGATAGATAGATAGATAGATAGATAGATAGATAGATAGATAGATAGATAGATAGATAGATAGATAGATGGATGGATGGATGGATGGATGGATGGATGGATGGATGGATGGATGGATGGAGGATGGATGGATGGATGGATGGATGGATAGATAGATAGATAGATAGATAGATAGATAGATAGATAGATAGATAGATAGATAGATAGATACTGGTAGATAAATACTGGTAGATAAATACAGGTAGGTACCTAGACAGATAGATTGATAGATGAGAGATGATGATAGATAGATAATAGATAGATAGATATTTCTATTTTATTTTAGATTACATTGCCTGAATCAATATGTATGTATGTATGTATGTATGTATGTATGTATGTATGTATGTATGTATGTATGCATGCATGCATGCATGCATGCATGCATGCATGCATATGTACAGCATATATCTGTATAGGTATATGTGTATGTATATATCTCTATATCTCTATATAATTGATGTCTATATATCTACATCTACATCTACGTCTATCTCTCTCCTTCTATCTTTCTGTCTATCTCTATTCTTTCTCTCATCTATCTTCCTTCCTTCCTTCCTTCCTTCCTTCCTTCCTTCCTTCCTTCCTTCCTTCCTTCCTTCCTTCCTTCCTTCCTTCCTTCCTTCTTCCTCTTCCTACCTACCTATCTACCTAACTAACTAACTAACTAATCAGAATATTATATTCTGATTCAGGCAATGTACACTAAGAAAAATAAAATAGTTCCTCAATAATGTGTGATATTTCATGTCACTCAGAATTTCCTGCTCTAGAGAGAATTGTGGGAGTAGTTTTTGACAGATTTATTCATCCATTCCCATGAGTTTGCAATGTGAAGGCATTGCTTTGCCAAATAAGTATCAGGCATAAGGGCTGTTTTCCTATAATATAAAATGACTGCTTTCTTTAACCTTACAAAGGGGGCGTGGTTAAAGTGGTTAAAGACGCCGAGCTTGTCAGCTGGAAAGCTGACAGCCTGAGTTCGAGACCCGACCACCATGTGATGGGGTCAGTTCCTGTTACTTGCTCCAGCTCCTTCTAACCTAACAGTTCAAAAGCAACCAAAGTACAGTAAATGGAAAATGTAGGGCAGTATTCCTGATAGTATTTTAAATTAAAATCCAATTCCCCAGGATTAAAACAATAATTAAAAAACTGTGTTTTGGTGCAGCAATGATCAAGATACATTCCTACAGACAAATATGCCCCAAACTACATTAAATGAAAAGTTTATTGTAGTTTTGGTGAATTTAACATAATAGAATAGAACATAATAGAATGGAATGGAATGGAATGGAATGGAATGGAATGGAATGGAATGGAGTAGAGTAGAGTAGAGTAGAGTAGAGTAGAGTAGAGTAGAGTAGAGTAGAGTAGAGTAGAGTAGAGTAGAGTAGAGTAGAATAGAATAGAATAGAATAGAATAGAATAGAATAGAATAGAATAGAATAGAATAGAATAGAATAGAATAGAATAGAATAGAATAGAATAGAATAGAATAGAATAGAATAGAATAGAATTCTTTATTGGCCAAATGTGATTGGACACACAAGGAATATGTCCTGGTACATACGCTCTCGGTGTTCATAAAAGAAAAGATACATTCATCAAAAATCATAAGGTACAACACTTAATGATAGTCATAGGGAAACAGTCAATATTAAGGATACCAGCAACAAGGTTACAGTCATACAGTCATAAGTTGGAGGAGATGGGGAGATAGGAACGACGAGAAGATTAATAGTAGTGCAGACTTAGTAAATAGTTTGACAGTGTTGAGGGAATTATTTGTTTAGCAGAATGATGGCATTTGGGGAAAAAAACTGTTTTTGTGTCTAGTTGTTCTGGCGTGCAGTGCTCTATAGCATCGTTTTGAGGGTTGGAGTTGAAACAGTTTATGTCCAGGATGTGACATTATGCTTTCTTCGAGATTTTTCAAAAAGTGTTGTTGCTATAGTCAGCCAACTCAGGTTCTCTTTTATCCTGAAGTGTATGTAAATACAGACAGAACCTTCCTCTTTATTTGACATCATCTCCCACCCTTTTCAAGCTGCGGCTGGAAAGCAAAAGCTTGTTTGCCTGGAACTTTCCCACATAGAAAGAAAAAATGATATTTTTTCTTCAGCTCATTTCCATTTTAGCAGTCTTCAAAGGTAACAGATCTTCCATCCAGAGATGAAAGCTAAAGGCTCCAATAAGCTTGAGGTTATGGGACTGCAAACTAAGGTTAAAGTGTACATATCAATATTTCCTTTCCAGATGTCCAAATGGAAGTCCAGCTGGTGGAATTTGGAGGGGATGTGAGAAGGCCTGGGGAGTCCCTCCACCTCTCCTGCCAAGGTTCAGGCTTCACTTTCAGCAACTATGATATTGTCTGGCTGAGACAGTCTCCAGGGAAGGCACTGGAATGGGTTGCATGGATAGACAGTCCTAGAGAGGGGAGCGGGTACTCTTACCCCAACTCTGTGAAAGGCCGTTTCATCATTTCCCGGCAGGATGACATCAGCCTGGCCTATCTCCAAATGAACAGCTTGAAATTAGAGGACACGGCTATCTATTACTGTGCTGGAGTGCCACAGTGAGAGGAAGCTGTGGTGAAGCCTGTCAGAATCCCTCATTTTTCATGGCTGCCATCCAAATTGACTCAGCTTCCACCGCCTGAATTAAGAACAAAGGAAGTTAGCTCTTCATGCAGATGAGCACAGCCAACCTCCGTTCATTTTCTCCCCTGGGGGAACTAAAAAAGCCGCTTATATTCAACCAGTTGAATGACATTGATTACTCCTGCCCCAGTTTCTGTTTGGTTAGTCAACAAACATGGTTTAGTGTTTTTCCTCTGTGCTATAGAGTGTGATTAAGGCTCACTACTGCTATGGCACCTCAGTAATATCACTCTTCTTTTACCAATTCTAAGCGTGCTTTCCATTCCTTAAACTTGTTTAGATTTTTCTCTTCTTTTCTCATTTCAACGTATCAAATTTCAACCCAAGTGATAGAGTATGAAAAGGCCTGTGAGGCCTTCTATATCACCTCTATCTTCCCGCTCAGCATTTAGAACATGGGCACAATGAGACTATCTGAGGTAGGAATTGGAATGGATTGTACGGAGATAGATAGATAGATAGATAGATAGATAGATAGATAGATAGATAGATAGATAGATAGATGGATGGATGGATGGATGGATGGATGGATGGATGGATGGATGGATGGATGGATGGATGGATGGATGGAGGATGGATGGATGGATGGATAGATAGATAGATAGATAGATAGATAGATAGATAGATAGATAGATAGATAGATAGATAGATAGATACTGGTAGATAAATACTGGTAGATAAATACAGGTAGGTACCTAGACAGATAGATTGATAGATGAGAGATGATGATAGATAGATAATAGATAGATAGATATTTCTATTTTATTTTAGATTACATTGCCTGAATCAATATGTATGTATGTATGTATGTATGTATGTATGTATGTATGTATGTATGTATGCATGCATGCATGCATGCATGCATGCATGCATATGTACAGCATATATCTGTATAGGTATATGTGTATGTATATATCTCTATATCTCTATATAATTGATGTCTATATATCTACATCTACATCTACGTCTATCTCTCTCCTTCTATCTTTCTGTCTATCTCTATTCTTTCTCTCATCTATCTTCCTTCCTTCCTTCCTTCCTTCCTTCCTTCCTTCCTTCCTTCCTTCCTTCCTTCCTTCCTTCCTTCCTTCCTTCCTTCCTTCCTTCTTCCTCTTCCTACCTACCTATCTACCTAACTAACTAACTAACTAATCAGAATATTATATTCTGATTCAGGCAATGTACACTAAGAAAAATAAAATAGTTCCTCAATAATGTGTGATATTTCATGTCACTCAGAATTTCCTGCTCTAGAGAGAATTGTGGGAGTAGTTTTTGACAGATTTATTCATCCATTCCCATGAGTTTGCAATGTGAAGGCATTGCTTTGCCAAATAAGTATCAGGCATAAGGGCTGTTTTCCTATAATATAAAATGACTGCTTTCTTTAACCTTACAAAGGGGGCGTGGTTAAAGTGGTTAAAGACGCCGAGCTTGTCAGCTGGAAAGCTGACAGCCTGAGTTCGAGACCCGACCACCATGTGATGGGGTCAGTTCCTGTTACTTGCTCCAGCTCCTTCTAACCTAACAGTTCAAAAGCAACCAAAGTACAGTAAATGGAAAATGTAGGGCAGTATTCCTGATAGTATTTTAAATTAAAATCCAATTCCCCAGGATTAAAACAATAATTAAAAAACTGTGTTTTGGTGCAGCAATGATCAAGATACATTCCTACAGACAAATATGCCCCAAACTACATTAAATGAAAAGTTTATTGTAGTTTTGGTGAATTTAACATAATAGAATAGAACATAATAGAATGGAATGGAATGGAATGGAATGGAATGGAGTGGAGTAGAGTAGAGTAGAGTAGAGTAGAGTAGAGTAGAGTAGAGTAGAGTAGAGTAGAGTAGAATAGAATAGAATAGAATAGAATAGAATAGAATAGAATAGAATAGAATAGAATAGAATAGAATAGAATAGAATAGAATAGAATAGAATAGAATAGAATTCTTTATTGGCCAAATGTGATTGGACACACAAGGAATATGTCCTGGTACATACGCTCTCGGTGTTCATAAAAGAAAAGATACATTCATCAAAAATCATAAGGTACAACACTTAATGATAGTCATAGGGAAACAGTCAATATTAAGGATACCAGCAACAAGGTTACAGTCATACAGTCATAAGTTGGAGGAGATGGGGAGATAGGAACGACGAGAAGATTAATAGTAGTGCAGACTTAGTAAATAGTTTGACAGTGTTGAGGGAATTATTTGTTTAGCAGAATGATGGCATTTGGGGAAAAAAACTGTTTTTGTGTCTAGTTGTTCTGGCGTGCAGTGCTCTATAGCATCGTTTTGAGGGTTGGAGTTGAAACAGTTTATGTCCAGGATGTGACATTATGCTTTCTTCGAGATTTTTCAAAAAGTGTTGTTGCTATAGTCAGCCAACTCAGGTTCTCTTTTATCCTGAAGTGTATGTAAATACAGACAGAACCTTCCTCTTTATTTGACATCATCTCCCACCCTTTTCAAGCTGCGGCTGGAAAGCAAAAGCTTGTTTGCCTGGAACTTTCCCACATAGAAAGAAAAAATGATATTTTTTCTTCAGCTCATTTCCATTTTAGCAGTCTTCAAAGGTAACAGATCTTCCATCCAGAGATGAAAGCTAAAGGCTCCAATAAGCTTGAGGTTATGGGACTGCAAACTAAGGTTAAAGTGTACATATCAATATTTCCTTTCCAGATGTCCAAATGGAAGTCCAGCTGGTGGAATTTGGAGGGGATGTGAGAAGGCCTGGGGAGTCCCTCCACCTCTCCTGCCAAGGTTCAGGCTTCACCTTCAGCAACTATGATATTGTCTGGCTGAGACAGTCTCCAGGGAAGGCACTGGAATGGGTTGCATGGATAGACAGTCCTAGAGATGGGAGCGGGTACTCTTACTCCAACTCTGTGAAAGGCCGTTTCATCATTTCCCGGCAGGATGACATCAGCCTGGCCTATCTCCGAATGAACAGCTTGAAACTAGAGGACACGGCTATCTATTACTGTGCTGGAGTGCCACAGTGAGAGGAAGCTGTGGTGAAGCCTGTCAGAATCCCTCATTTTTCATGGCTGCCATCCAAATTGACTCAGCTTCCACGGCCTGAATTAAAAACAAAGGAAGTTAGCTCTTCATGCAGATGAGCAGAGCCAACCTTCGTTCATTTTCTCCCCTGGGGGAACTAGAAAAGACACTTATATTCAACTAGTTGAATGACATTGATTACTCCTGCCCCAGTTTCTGTTTGGTTAGTCAACAAACATGGTTTAGTGTTTTTCCTCTGTGCTATAGAGTGTGATTAAGGCTCACTACTGCTATGGCACCTCAGTGATCTCACTCTTCTTTTACCAATTCTAAGCGTGCTTTCCATTCCTTAAACTTGTTTAGATTTTTCTCTTCTTTTCTCATTTCAACGTATCAAATTTCAACCCAAGTGATAGAGTATGAAAAGGCCTAATGAGGCCTTCTACATCACCTCTATCTTCCTGCTCAGCATTTAGAACATTTCAACGTATCAAAGGCTTGAGGTTATGGGACTGCAAACTAAGGTTAAAGTGTACATATCAATATTTCCTTTCCAGATGTCCAAATGGAAGTCCAGCTGGTGGAATCTGGAGGGGATGTGAGAAGACCTGGGGAGTCCCTCCGCCTCTCCTGCCAAGCCTCTGGATTCACCTTCAGCAAGTATGAGATCAGTTGGGTGAGACAGGCTCCAGAGAAAGGACTGGAATGGCTTGCATTGGTAGATAATCCTGGAGATGGGAGCACCCAATTCTATGCCAATTCTGTGAAAGGCCATTTCATCATCTGCAGGCATGATGCCTCCAGCCTGGCCTATCTCTCAATGATCAACTTGAAACTAGAGGACACCACTGTGTATTACTGTGCTAGAGGAACACACACTGTGAGAAGAAGCTATGATGAAGCCTGTCAAAATCCCTCATTGTTCGTGGTTGCTATCCAAGTTGACTCAGCTTCCATTAAAAGCAATGGAAGTTAGCTCTCCATGCAGATGAGCAGAGACAAACCTCATTCATTTCTTCCCCTAAGGAAACTAAAAAAAAAATGCTTATATTCAACTACTTGAAGGATCCCATTCATGGGAAAGTGTTTTCCCCTCTGTTGCTATAAGAATGGGAATTATACTCACTACTGCTAAAATAGTGCTGTATGCTGACTCTTTAATACACCTAGAGAGAGTGTATTATTTGGAATAAGATCTAAGAAAATGTATGGTATAAAATGACTGTTGGTTTATTATTTTAGTAGAAATGATTAAGAGAGTTGAAATAGGTATTTTTGATAAAATATTTGAAAATAAGAGACAAAATCTAAGGAAGCAATTTGGTTTACTGTCAATATATAAAAAGGGGGGAAATCTGTCATACAAGTGATTATTATTTTGATATTAAATGAATGATTGTAACATTAGGGAATATGTCAAATGGGATTTTAAATTTAAGGGGTTTCATATAGAGATGAAGGGAAAAATGGAATTTAGTGAAGATTAGAGCTAGGATGAATGGGTAATATGGATTAAAAAAAAGAATAAAAGGGAGAAGAGGGGAAGATATTCTGGCAAAAGGGAATATATAAATTGTATTGAAAAACTGTTTAAATTTATGAACTGGCCAATATGCTGTTCAGAAAAAAAAAATACATTGATTGTGTGTTTGTCTCTGTGTTAATTTTTTAAAAAAAGCATTTAGAGAGGGCTTAAAGCATCATCAAGTGGTATATAAGAGCCTGGTGGCACAGGGGACTAAGTGCTGTTAAGGTAGCACTTAGTTGCCAGCTGCCTGCAATTACTACAAGTTCAAATCTCACCAGGCTCAAGGTTGACTCAGCCTTCCATCCTTTCAAGGTAGGTAAAATGAGGATCCGGATTGTGGGGGCAATAAGTTGACTTTGTATAAAAAGGAACACTGCTTTGATGGGGCCAAAAGCCCTACTAAGCAGGTATATACAAAAGTATGAAGGCTATTGTTTAACGCATTGTAAGCCGCCCTGAGTCTCCGGAGAAGGGCGGCATATAAATCGAACTAATGATAATGATAATGATAATGATAATGATAATGATAATGATAATGATAATGATAATGATAATGATAATGATAATGATAATGATAATGATAATGATATACCGTATTTTTCGGATTATAAAACATACTTTTTTTGTCTCCCAAAAGGCGGTAAAAATGTCTGTGTGTCTTATAGACTGAATATTGCCGAAGCCCCACCCACCAGCTGTTTTTTTGGCCTCTGCATGCCCTGTTTTCGGGCCTTTTTTCGGCCTTTTTTCAGGCCTTTTTTTAGCCCATTTTTGAGGCGTTTTGGGCCATGTTTGAGACTTTTCTTAGCACATTTTGGCCCGTTTTTTCTGAATAAAGAGGCTGAAAAAATCCTCAAAAATGGGCCAAAAATGTCCTCAAAATAAGGCTGAAAAAATGCTCAAAAATGGGCCAAAAAAGCCTCAAAAACAGGCCAAAAAAGTCCAAAAAATGGCCCCAAAAAGCCCCCAAAAATGGATAAAGAAGCCTCAAAAATGGGCTGGAAAAGCCCCCCCCCAAAAAAAAGGCCTGAAAAAAGGCCCGAAAATGGGGCATGCGGAGGCCAAAAAATATTTTTTGGCCTCCTGATGCCCCATTAAATTTCTTCTAAATTTAGGTGCGTCTTATAGTCAGGTGCATTTTATAGTCCGAAAAATATGGTAAGTCTGAGTGCTACTGCTATTGTACTTGAATGGTACCTCTGCTTTTTAAAAAAACAACAACAAAAACAAATCAATAATAAGTTTGATTCTATTCTTTAAATTCTGTTTAGCTTTTTTTCTTTCTTTTCCCCTTTCCAGGTATCAAGTGAGAGTCCTAGGTGGTAAAGACTGAACAGGATATGAGATGACCTGATGAGCCCCTCCATTTGTTATGCCAAGCCTCTAGGGCAGAGGTCGGCAACCTTAAACTCTCAAAGAACCACAAATATCCTAACTGGAAGCCCCCCGTTCAGTTCTGGAGCCAATCAGAAGACCATTTTCCCCACCATAGAGTCTCTTCCTAGTATGGTGTTCTTTTTCTTCTACCTGTCCTAACCAAAAGCCCTATCAATTGTGGAGCTGACCAAAAAACCCATCCCTTGCCATAGAGTCTCCTCCTGGCACTCCATGCTTCCTCCCTCCACCCCAACCAGAAGCTCCTGTCAAAATTGTGGTTGCAACACGAAGTCGCAGCAGAGACATGAGAGAGCCACATGAGGCTCCAGAGCCATGGGTTGCTGATCCCTGTTTTAGGGCTACATCTTCAAAAGCTACAATACCATTAGGGAATGTTTTGGGCTGGGCATGTCCAAAATTCAAAAAATGCTTAACTTGATTCTTCTGGCGTGTCACACAGAACCATTTCCATTCAGTATTGAGATGTTATATTTCATTTTTGAGAGGCATTTTATGGGATGTTTTTCTGTATTCCTTTAAACATTCCATACTGTTATGAAGAATTTTTAAGGGAATAAAAGCAATGCAACTTTTTTTTAAAAAAGAAGAAAGAAAGAAAGAAAGAAAGAAAGAAAGAAAGGAAGGAAGGAAGGAAGGAAGGAAGGAAGGAAGGAAGGAAGGAAGGAAGGAAGGAAGGAAGGAAGGAAGGAAGGAAGGAAGGAAGGAAGGAAGGAAGGAAGGAAGGAAGGAAGAAAGAAAGGAAGAAAGAAAGAAATTCTAAAAAAAACTACGAAACAATCTAGGGTTGACATTTGTCCCTAGTAGCTAAAGTAATATAATTGAACTGAGTTATCTCTTCGATCTATGATTTCTTTGATCTACAATCAAAGAAATGTGAAGAAAAAGAACGGAGAGGTCCTTTTATTAGTAGGGATATGTAAATTCTGGTACAGTTTCCTTTTAAAGTAAAGCAGCTTTCTCTACAGGCTAGGCAGAAACCTTTAGAGTGTGTGAACGTTTGAATGCATTCCATTGAATTCCTCTCTGACTGATCAAAGATGACTTTTTGGCTAAGCTCGGCAATCTTGCTCACAATTCTCAGAGGTAAAATTTTCTCATGCAAAAAAAGAAGATTCTTCCTTTCTGGTTGTGGTTGGGCTTATACAGCCTATCTTCCCCAGGAACTGCTGATAAAGTTCTACAGAGGAATGATTGAAGTTGTCATTTGTACTTCTATAATTGTGCAGTTTGGTACAGCAAACTAAACAGGACAGGTGCAGAAGAGAGAGAGAGAGAGAGAGAGAGAGAGAGAGAGAGAGAGAGAGAGAGAGAGAGAGAGAGAGAGAGAGAGAGAGGGAGAAGAAGAAGAAGAAGAAGAAGAAGAAGAAGAAGAAGAAGAAGAAGAAGAAGAAGAAGAAGAAGAAGAAGAAGAAGAAGAAAGGAAGGAAGGAAGGAAGGAAGGAAGGAAGGAAGGGAGAAAGAAAGAAAAAAGAAAGAGAGATTGGGAGAGAAAGAGAGAGAGAGAAGGAAAGAAAGAAGGAAGGAAAGAAAGAAAAGAGAGGGGGAAAGAAAGAGAGATAGAGAGAAAGAAAGAAAAAGAAAGAGGAAGGGAGAGAAAGAAAGAAAAGAGAGGGGGAAAGAAAGAGAGATAGAGAGAAAGAAAGAAAAAGAAAGAGGAAGGGAGAAAAAGAAAGAAAGAAAGAAAGAAAGAAAGAAAGAAAGAAAGAAAGAGAAAGAAAGAAAGAAAGAAAGAAAGAAAGAAAGAAAGAAAGAAAGAAAGAGGGGGGGAGAGAAAGAAAGAGAGAAAGAAAGAGAGAGAGAGAGAAAGAGAGAAAGAGAAAGAAAGAAAGGAAGGAAGGAAGGAAGGAAGGAAGGAAGGAAGGAAGGAAGGAAAGAAAGAAAGAAAGAAAGAAAGAAAGAAAGAAAGAAAGAAAGAAAGAAAGAAAGAAAGAAAGAAAGAAAGAAAGAAAGAAAGAAAAGAGAGGGGGAGAGAAAGAGAGATGGAGAGAAAGAAAGAAAAAGAAAGAAAGAGGGAGGGAGAGAAAGAAAGAAAGAAAGAAAAAAGAAATAGAGAGGGGGAGAGAAAGAAAAAGAGAGAGAGAGAAAGGAAGGAAGGGAGAAAGAAAGAGAAAGAAGGAAAAAAGAAAGAGAGAGATGGGGAGAGAAAGAGAGAGAGAAGGAAAAAAGGAAGGAAGGAAGGAAGGAAGGAAGGAAGGAAGGAAGGAAGGAAAGAAAGAAAGAAAGAAAGAAAGAAAGAAAGAAAGAAAGAAAGAAAGAAAGAAAGAAAGAAAGAAAGAAAGACCCAATTTCAACCAGTCTGCTTTCCACTGAGGACCTGTATACTGCATGGATCAGAAAGAGGGCTGAGCAAATATCTACTCACCCCTCACATCCTGAACAGAAACTGTTTTAATTCCTCCATTCAGGATGCCACTATAGATCATTGCACAGCAAAACAACTAGACAGAGACAGTTTTTCTCTCTCTCTCTCTCATTCCACCACTCTGCTAAACAGCTAATTCTCACAGCTCTATTAATCCATGTTGTATGGCTGTAATATTATTCTTATCCTTCTGATCTTTTCTACTACCTCCTCTTATTGGTGTCCTAATTATGATGATTATTACTCTTTTGCTGTGCATGTATATCGAGAGCTTCTGCACACCAGAGACAAAGTCCTTGTGCATCTATCATACTTGGCCAAATAAAGTATTTGATTCTATTCTATTTCCAGGTGTCCAATCTGAGGTCCAGCTGGTGGAGTCCGGAGGGAACGTGAGAAGGCCTGGAGAGTCCCTCTGTCTGTCCTGCCAAGTCTCTGGATTCACCTTCAGCAGCAAGTGGATGGTTTGGGTGAGGCAAGCTCCAGGGAAAGGACTAGAATGGGTTTCATATATACAACCAAGTTCAGCTAGCATTTTCTACTCAAACAAAGTGAAGGGCCGCTTCACCGTCTCTAGGGACAATGCCAAAAGTCAGCTGTATCTGCAAATGAACAGCCTCAAACCAGAGGACACGGCCGTGTATTACTGTTCAGGCACAGCGAGAGGAAGTGCACATAAATCTTCTTTTCTACACAGCAGCTCTTCATGTTACCTCAGAAATAGGAATTTGGATTCATAAATTAGGACACAAACGATTGAAGTAAAGTCCTGCTCTTCATACATTGTGGAGTTTTTTTTAATAGGCCCCAGACAAATTTGAATAGAATAGAAGCATGATGGCGAACCTATGGCACATGTGCCGGAAGTGGCATGCAGAGCCATCTCTCCCGGCACACGGAGCAATTGCCCATTGCTCTTCCGGGTTCTGGCGCACCAGCCAGCTGGTTTTCATGTGTACGGACATGCCGGAAACGGCAAGAGCAGCCACCCATTGTTCATGCGCGCTCCAGGAGGATGATCTTCCTGTTTCTAGCATGTGCATGCATGTCGGCCACTTGGTCTGGTGTCAGCCCCTCAAATTGCATTTCGTTCAGGGCTGACATAAGAAGAAGGGGGAGCATCTGGCAAGAGACTGTTTGACACTTCACCTAGTGATTCCCCAGGAGATGAGAGGGGAGGGGGGAATTCCTGTGAGCTTAGCTAGCAGAGAGCAGTAGAATGATTTAGAAGATGGCCAATCAGAATAGGAGAGCAAGCCAGGAAGGGAGGGAGTTTGGAGCGGAAGTCTATTCCTGGCTACGATGAGTCTAGGACAGAATGCTGTTCTAATAAATCAATGATTTTTTTCATCAAAGATGTGGCTGAGATGCGATTTATTTTAGACGGCTTCGATCTGGTGCGCATGTACACATGAAGACCAGCAATGGCAAGAGCAATGGGTGCGCTTGCCCCAGTATGTGGCGGGGGGATCCTGACGGTCGCTTCCTAAGGGAGCAGAGCTGTCGACCAGGATGGGCGGTCTGGGGCTTCCCTCCCTCCTTGCCTGAGTGGGCTTCTTGCACAGCCCCAAGCGTTCCGGAGCAGCTCACGTGCCCCAGAAGAGCTAGCCAGCCCCTGTGCAGCCCCTCCACCACTTCTGTGAAGGAAGTGTGACCACTTCTTGGCCGGCGCGCTGTCTCCGGCATTCCTTCTGTGTAGCCCCACTCTCCCAGAAGAACAGCGACTGTGGCAGCGGCAGCTGCAATGGGAAGGGCAAGAACGACCAGGGCGTAGGGCAACAGAGCAGCATTTGCTGGCTGGTTGGCTGGCGCGCAGCCTCCTGCTCCTTCCCCTAACCATGTTGGACTGCCTCTTCTTTACCACCCCCTTCCCTCCACCTAATTTGACGTGAGTCTGAAGTGGTTATATGGGTCTGGGGAGGAAGCGAGGCCCCAAAGAGCAGCTGGAGGGAGAAGGGCAGGAGTGACTGGACAACTTGGGTGCATGGGGCAGCAAGGCGGGGAGGGAGGGAAGTCCTGGCCCACCTATCTTTGTCATTGCTACCCCCTTGCTCCCGGCAGTGGCGGCTGTCACATGGCCACTTTCAGCTGGGATGGTGGAGCAGCCAGGAGAAGGAGAAGTGAACAGCATGCCGCTGTTGTGGCTCCTCCTCCTCCTCCTGCCAGCCTCACTGTCAAAGCTTGGGGTTTGCTTCCTGGTGAGAGTGGGGAAAAGGTCCTGGTGGTGGTGGGAAATGTCCATGGTGCCAGCGACTGCAGCCACACTCCAGAGAAGTGCTGTTCAGCTGTATGCATGGTGATAGCCAATGCAAGAGAAGCGGGATGCCCGACATTCAGATCTGCAGCCCCGCGGAGCTGGTCAGGTGATTTCCGGCATGGCCTGCGCCGGCAGGGCATGTGACTTGCCTACATAATTTTGCTGGTGCTACTGCCTCTACAAAGGCTGTGGGGCTGCACAGCCCAGCATCGGACATCCCGCTTCTCTTGTGCTGGCCACCACCATGCACACAGCACACAGCTGCAAAATCTGGAGAAAGAGGGAGCCGCTCACACCTTTTTTTAAAGTCTCCTTTCCCAAAAGGAAAATAACTGGGGTTGTGGAATCATGTCAGTGGTAAAATGTAAAAATTGTTACTACCGGTTCTGTGAGTGTGGCTTGGTGGTAGTGGTGGTGTAATATGACTGAGTGGGCGTGGCCAACTTTTTTTTTTTTTACTTTTAAAATCATTTTTTCTGCAACCTCTTCAGCTGAAGAGGTTGTAAAAAAAATTATTTTAAAGCCTCTGACGATCCCAGCTGACTTGCCTGATCAGCAGAGGCTTTTTTCTTTCCCTTTAAAAACATTTTTTTCTATAACCTCTTTGGAAGAAGAGGTTGTAGAAAAAAATGCTTTTAAAAGCCTCTGATGATCCCAGCTGAGCCACACATTCATCAGAAGCTTTTTTTTTTTTTTTTTACTTTTAAAAGCATTTCTTCGGCCAAAGAGGTTGTAGAAATAATGCTTTTTTTAAAAAAAAAAAAAGCCTCTGATGATTGCGTGGCTCAGCTGGGCAATGGGGCAGGGAGAGATTTTTGCTATCGGTTGTCCGAACCACCTGCCTCCATCGCTACCGGATCAGGCAATCCGGTCCGAACCGGAAGCATTTCACCCCTTTGTCATGTGTAGTGCAAACATAGAAAACACAGACACAAACACACACACACAACCATTCCATTCTACTTACGGGCTAAGCGAGCACTTTTGGCTGCTTTTACACACAAAGAAACAAGACTTTACTTTCCCACAGGTGTGGCTGGGCTCTGCAAAGGAAGCCACCTCTCCTCCCCCCACCCTTTGCCTGGTGCCCCTGGAAAGATACCCCCTTCTTTCCCCCTTAGATTTGCCTTCCCATGCAAAGGAGAAAGCTGGAGAAAAGCAGCTGGACTGGCAGAGACAGGTTGTGTCACATAAGCTGGTGGTAAAGAACAGTTAACAGAGAGTTGGCTATAATGTGTTTTGTCTCATTCTGATTTTGTATCCTAGAGGGAGCCAAATCCTTGCAAATCATGTTTGTGGCTACGTCTGCCACCAATTAATCTGGTACAATACAACAATGATAGTTAAGGAAAGAAAATGAGGTGGAAAATATTAGGGGATATGAGATGAGATGTTGCAATAGAATCCTTTGTTTATTCTACAATAAACATACAGGAAAAAGAATAAGTAAGAAAAGGTATTAAGAAGAAGGAATTAGGGAGAGGAGGAGGAGAAAGGAGAAAGATGAGGGGAAGGGGGAGAGGGGAGTAGTAAGTGAAGAAAGATTGTTTTGAATGTCATAATAAAGAACAATTGAGGGCAAAAGAAGAAGGGGACGGCAGAGCATGAGGTGGCTGGGTGGAGTCACTGAAGCAGTAGGCATGAGATTAAATGGATTCTTTGGATGATAGAGGACAGGAAGGCCTGGAGGAACATTGTCCATAGGGTCATGATGGGTCAGACATGACTTCACAACTAACAACAACAAAGACAGACTATATCTCGAAGTTAGATCTGTAAATGTCTGTTGTAAGAACTGTCAAAGTGAAAGAATTGAGCAATTATCTTAACCATGGCTTAGGACCAGGGTATCTTCGGGACCGCCTTCTGCCACAAACAGCCTCTCACCGACCAGTCCACTCCCATAGAGAGGGTCTACTTAGGGTGCCGTCACTCAAACAGTATCGACTGGTGGCTCCCAGGGGGAGAGCCTTCTCTGTGGGGGCACCTACCATCTGGAACGAGCTCCCCCCTGAGATAAGGAGGTTACAGGACCTGTGTACTTTTCGCCGCACCTTAAAAACATTTTTATCTGAACAAGCTGGGCTGGCTTAACCTCCTTTATATTGGTTTTTTAAATTTTTATAATTATAATTGGATTTTTAAACTGTTGAACCGAATTATTTAATTTGTTTTAATTTGATTTTTTAACTTTTGTATTTATTGTATCTTATTCTGGCTGTTCACCACCCTGAGTCCCGTCTGGGAGTAGGGCGGTATATATATATATATTTTTTGCTGATAATTATAAATAAGGGAGGCTGTTATAGATCTATTTCGAGCTTATTGGCTCTCGTCAGACAGTCATACCCTTACTGGGATTTGAACCTGGGCCTTCTGCTTGTAAGGCAGTTGATTTAACCCTCAGGCCACAGGCTCTTATCCAATTACCAGCTCATTTCCAGGTAGGTTTATTTATATGTTTTTTTGTAAGTCATCCTGGATCTCCACTAATGGAGGAGATATCACAAATCTCCAATTTTTTGCCTTTCAGCCCAATCTCATGGGCCATCCAGACAGTGTAATATAGCCGACAAGCTATTTTCTATATTTTTAATATTTTTTGCTGATAATTATAAATAAGGGAGGCTGTTATAGATCTATTTCGAGCTTATTGGCTCTCGTCAGACAGTCATACCCTTACTGGGATTTGAACCTGGGCCTTCTGCTTGTAAGGCAGTTGATATCTCACTGGGCATATAAGACGACCCTCCTCAGAGCCATTTAAGGCTCGTTAGAGCCTTATGGGCTGGTCTGCCTGGTTACAGGAGAATGAGACCCGGCATATAAGATGACCCCCGACTTTTGAGAAGATTTTTGTGTGTTAGAAAGTAGTCTTATACGCAGGAAAATACAGTATTTTACATTTAATTCCCTTCCATTCATTACAGAAAGCAAAAAGAACCCCGTGGCTAAATTAATGACTTTGTGTGACTTTGGTTCAGTCCCTTTAATTTACCTCTACGAAGGAGGCAACGGCAAACTACTTCTAAACATCCTTGCTAAGAAAACTGCAGGGTTTTGTGTAGGCCTGTGATGGCAAACCTATGGCACGTGTGCCAGTAGCAGCACACAAAGCGGCATGCAGAGCCATCTCTCCAGGCACATGAGCCATTGCCCGTTGCTCTTCCGGGTTCTGTTGTGCCTGCCAACTGGTCTTCCAGGAGCACTGGAAACCGGAAGAACAGTCGCCTGGTGCACAGGCATGCACCGGGTGGCTGCTCTTTCGGTTTCTGAAACGCGCATGCTCACCGCCACCTAGTCTTCTGGTTTCGGGCACGAAGATCAGCTGGCCAGTGGACATAGGCGTGCTGGAGATCAGAAGATCATCTTTCTGGCCCATGCATACTTATCTTCAAGTTCTCAACATTTCCTCCATGTCCACTTTCTATAACAAATGGGATGGCTTAGGCCCTGTTTATTTTGCCTCACGTTTATGAATCTCCTTAACTAATGTGCTAGTGAAACGTTGTTTGTTTTCCCCCTTATTCCAGACACAATCCAACAGATAGTTCTGCTATGCTTGGTCACCCATTAACAGAATAACAGAGTTGGAGGTCTTCTAGTCCAACCCCCTGCTTAGGCAGGAAACCCTAGAAGACTTCAGACAAATGGTTATCCAACATCTTCTTTAAAACTTCCAGTGTTGAAACACTCACAACTTGTGGGAGCAAGTTGTTCCACTGATTAATTGTTCTAACTGTCAGGACATTTCTCCTTAGTTCTAGGTTGCTCCTCTCCACCCATTGCTTCTTGTACTGCCAACCCCCTGCTAAAGCAAGAAACACTGCCAATCTACCTTAATTGTCCAACTCTAACTCTAAGCTGACCTAACTCTACATCTGACTATTTGCTTTGAATTTTGAACCAACTCGACCGTTATGATGCTTACTCTCCTGAGTTGTTCGGAATTTACCAACTCCCCAGTCATGTTGTTAATCTCTGAGAACAGCTGATGGGAAATGTTGCCCCTTTTATGTTGATGAGTATGTAAATATAAGGACAACTTCCTGTAGAAATGCAAGGATTGTTCTGTGTGGCCCTTCATCGTGAAGTCCCAATTCCATTCTCTTAGACTAAGGCCAATCCCACGGCACTACCAGCCCCACCACCAATATCACCCAAAAGATGAAGAGAAAAATTGTCCTTTTGCTGCAGTTACTTATATGTTCAGTCCTTTTCAGAGGTAAGGCAGTGATTTTTCTTCCGCAGCCAAAGGTGAGCGAGACTCTCTATAAAATTAATTCTCTATACATAAATACATGAACACGTAGTAAAATGCATATCGATTCCTAGGTATCAAATCTGAAGGTCTCCTCGAACAATCTGGAGGAGGTTTGAAAAGACCTGGGGAGTCCCTCCGCCTTTCCTGCAAAGGTTCAGGGTTCGAATTTGGCAGCGCTGGTCTGCATTGGGTGAGACAGGCTCCAGGGAAAGGATTGGAATGGATTGCAATTATTTGGTTTGATGCAAGTAAGCAAGAGTACGCAGAATCTGTGAAAGGGCGCTTCACCATCTCCAGGGACAATACCAACCGCCAGCTGTATCTGCAAATGGACAGGCTGAGAATGGAAGACACAGCAGTCTACTACTGCAGAGCTTACACAGTGAGAGGAAGTGAATCTGGAAACTGGCAAAAACCTCCGTTATCAGCTACTGTGAAATTTTCTGTTTTCAGAACAGCTATTTCTCCTACTTATTTGTACTCTAGTGGAGACCGAATGCCTGGTTATTAAAATGGCACTTGTCTTCAAGTTCTCAAACATTTCCTCCATGTCTACTTTCTATAACCAAGGAATGGCTTAGGCTCTGCAGTATAGCAATAGCATTTAGACTTACATGCCGCTTCACAGTGCTTTACAGCTCTCTCTGAGCTGCACATTGCCCCCCAACAATCTGGCTTCTCATTTTACCAACCTTGGAAGGATGGAAGGCCGAGTCAACCTTGAGCCAGTGACAATTGAAGTGCCAAATTTCAGGCAGCCGGCAGTTAGCAGAAGTGACCTGCAGTACTGCACTCTAACCACTACACCACTGTGGCTCATATACCAAAGGTACACAGAACACTGTTACTTTCTCTTGAGCCAGTAAGAATCGAACTGCCAAACTGGTGGCAGCTGGCAGTCAGCAGAAGTAGCCTGCAGTACTGTATTCTAACCACTGTGCCACCATGGCTTTTCTAACCATAACACCACACAGCATGTTCATTTAGTCTTGCCTTTATCATTCTCCAGAACTAATGAGCTTGTACAAAGTTGTTTGGTTCCCCTTTGTTCCAAACACAGCCCAACATATAGATCTGTTATGATGTATTTCCCATTACCTTAGAAGGAAGTGTAGGAGTGGAGGGGACTGGGAACAGAGCAGAGCTGGTATTCAGTCAGTTTGAACTGGTTTGCCCAAATTGGTAGCAGAAATCGCGGGTGGGGCTATCACTGAGTTATTTGTATTTGCCAGCTGAGCTTCCATTCTGAACATTACGGTAGCTTGCCAGAGAATTTTATCAACAAGAGATAACACCATCTTGTGATTTTCTGAAGCTATTGCGCATGTTCACATTCTTTCTTTTCTAACTTCCTTTTTACTTTCTCTTTTGTCCGTCTCTGAGATATCACTGCCGGTAAGAATGTCGTTAGCTAGGTTTTTGTTTTTTTAAAACTTTTGTAACAATAAAATGTTTATTGGATTTTATACTTCAGGTTTTCTTTCTTGGAGAGTATACACCATGGAAAACAAAATCCAGTCACCTCTAATTAATCACAGTTTTCCTCAGTGGGTGAATGAAGCTGATTCATGCTTCAACATGAGATATGCCCACCTGGCCCAGCTCTATGCCATCCTATTTTGGCACATTTTTGAGGTGGGACACATGCATGGATGGCACATGTGCCAGCAAAGTGCATTTGTGGAAGACTGGGTGCATGCATGGACATGCACTCATATTTGCAAATGAATACCATTCCTGGAACAGAGGCAATTGAAGCAGGAGAGGGATCCATAGTGGGGACGCCCACATCTAGCTGGATGACCATCTTGGTGAATATGGAAACTTTAGGAGCTTTATTGACTATCTTGGTAACTTTCACAACTGCTGGCTTTAACCCAGGTTTCACCTAGTCTGTCCCTATACAGATACAGATGAACAGAGTTGGAAGGGAACTTCTAGGTCATCTAATCCAACCCCCCTGCCCAAGAAGGAGACCCTACACCATTTCTGACAAATGGCAGTCCAATCTCTTCTTGGAAGCCTCCAGTGACGAAGCTGCCACAACTTCCGAAAGCAACTTCTGTTCCATGGGTTAATTGCTCTCCCTGTCAGAAAATTTCTCCTTATTTCTAGGTTGAATCTCGCCTTGATCAGTTTCCATCCATTGTTCCTTGTCTGGCCTTCAGGTTCCTTGGGAAAAATAGCTTGGCCCCTTCCTCTCTGTGGCAGCCCCTCAAATATTGGAACACTGCTTATCATGTCCCCCTGGTCCTTCTCTATAGGTTATAACTATAGGTTATTAGAGCAATCGGCAAAGGACCTAACTCTACCTCTGATTTGCTTTGAAGTTTGAATCAAGAGACCATTATAATGCTTATTCTCCTCAGTTGTTCAGAACTTACTGCCTAACAAGTCATGTTGTCGATCTCTCAGGAGAGACGAAAGAAAGTGGTGCCCCTTTTATTTTGACAAGTATGTAAATGCAAGGACAGCTTCCTGTAGAAATGCAAGGATTGCTCTGTGCCCCTTCATCATGGTCCCAACAACGTTCTCTTAGACTAAGACCAATCCCACTGCACTACCAGCCCCACCACCAATACCACCCAAAAGATGAGGAGAAAATTTGTCCCTTTTCTGCAGTTACTTTTATGTTCAGTCCTTTTCAGAGGTAAGGCAGTGATTTTTCTTCCGCAGCAAAAGGTGAGCGAGACTCTCTATAAAATTAATTCTCTATACATAAATACATGAACATGTAGTAAAATGCATATCGATTCCTAGGTATCAAATCTGAAGGTCTCCTCGAACAATCTGGAGGAGGTTTGAAAAGACCTGGGGAGTCCCTCCGCCTTTCCTGCAAAGGTTCAGGTTTCGAATTTGGCAGCGCTGGTCTGCATTGGGTGAGACAGGCTCCAGGGAAAGGATTGGAATGGATTGCAATTATTTGGTTTGATTCAAGTAGACAAGAGTATGCAGAATCTGTGAAAGGGCGCTTCACCATCTCCAGGGACAATGCCAAATGCCAGCTGTATCTGCAAATGAACAGCCTGAAACCTGAAGACATGGCAGTCTATTACTGCACAGCTGGCACAGTGAGAGGAAGTGAATCTGAAGCTAAACACAAACCTCTTTTTAATGGGGACCAAGCTCTATTTTTCTATAGCATTATAGATTCAAAGCCTGGAGTGGTGCTGTGGCTTAGAGGTGGAGCTCTCGTCTCACAATCAGGAGGCTGTGAGTTCGATCCTAGGTAGAGGCAGATATCTCTCTCTCTGGGCACACTGAGAATATAACTGCTGAACAAAACTCCCCACTGGCAACAGGAAGGGCATCTGGCCAGTAAACATTCTACTAGCTCCATTCAGTTGCCCAGATTCCACTCCAGAAGGGATTATGGGGTTGTTAAAAGATTAAGAAGACCTTTCACTTCTCATCCAAGAAGCTTCATCAGTTCTGAATGATGAAGAATTATCAGAACTAGATATTTTACCCAAGTGGATGTTTTTTACTGAAATTTGTATTATGTTCCCATTATTAAACTGCAAATGTCTTCAACCATGAGAATCAACTTCTGATTAACTTCCCCCAAATTGCAGCCATAGAAGTAAAATCCACTCATCACATAATTTTATTCAATTTCTATTGGGTACAAATGACAGTGTACACAATATTGTACACAATATTGTGTATATACAACAATGTTAATAAAGTGATACTGCTTTGAATATTATCATTTAGAATAACAGAGTTGGAAAGGACCTTGGAGGTCTTCTAGTCCAATCCCCTGCTTAGGCAGGAAACCATACACCACTTCAGACAAATGGTTATCCAACATCATCTTAAAAACTTCCAGTGTTGGAGCATTCACAACTTCTGGGGGCAAGTTGTTCCACTGATTAATTGTTCTAACTATCATGAAATTTCTCCTTAGTTCTAAGCTGCTTCTCTCCTTTATGTGTTTCCACCCATTACTTCTTGTCCTACCCTCAGGTGCTTTGGAGAATAGTTTGACTCCCTCTTCTTTGTGGCAGCCCCAGAGATATTAGAAGACTGCTATCATGTCTCCCCTAGTCCTTCTTTTCATTAAACTAGACATACCCAGTTCCTGCAACCATTCTTCATATGTTTTAGCCTCCAGTTCCCTAATCTTCTTTGTAGCTGTTCTCTGCACTTTTTCTAGAGTCTCAACATCTTTTTTACATCATGGCGACCAAAACTGCATGCAATATTCATCATCCTTGTCATCAACATCAAAAAAATAATAATAATAAGAGAAAGAAATGAAGTCAAAAAGAAAGAAATTGAGTCAAAAATGGTCTTCCAGGCAAAAGAAATCTAAAAATGGTAACCATATTGATAGATTGCAAGTTTATTCCAAAAACAATAACAAGTCATATTCAAACAGCAACATTTTTTAAAAAAAACCCTCTATTGTTTCAAGACTCAACTCCATTGTTTCAAGAGTTACTGAATGTAGTTACAAGGGAACATCCATAATAATAATAACTTTATTGTCATTGTATGTATATACACAGTATACCCATACAATGAAATTTAGTTAACACTCAAAGACCAGGTCCAACAGACAGAACAATCCCCAAACACACTCCCACCCATCACAAATTCCCAACCCCTAAACCACCCAAACATCCACACAACAGACCAAGTAATGTTGTCCAACAGCTCACCGATGCTGGCCCTTTAGTTCATTGTTGAGTGCAATTATAGCTCTGGGATAAAAACTATTCAGAAAGCGTGTGGTCTGAGTTTTAATTGTTCTATATCTTCTGCCAGAAGGCAACAGTCCAAAAAGATTGTAAGCAGGATGGGAAGAGTCTCTGAGAATGTTATGCAACTTTCTCAAACAGCGAGATTCAAAGATGTCATCCAGGGCTGGTAGCTGGAGTCCAAAGATATTCTGGGCAGTTTTAATGATTCTCTGTAGAGCTTTTTTGTCGATTACAGAGCTGTTCCCATACCATGCAAGAATGCCGTATGTCAGGACACTCTCAATGATGCTGCGATAGTAGGACTGATCTTGATTTAGAAGTAGCTTCTATTCCATGATATATGCACTAAATTGTTCGATGTTGTACAGGTAGTTCTTTTCGCATATGTAATCTGTGTGAAGTACGTTGTGTCAGTCTCATAGTGGTGCAGGCAGGCTGAGTTGCAGTAATGTTGTATTGATCATGGATATACATTTGTCCTCAAGAATAATTGAAACCTTGTTGAAAACGTCCAGACCAAACATAATTTCTAATCTAGGATGTCCCCCCTTACCAGAGGGAACCCCTTGTGGAGTACTGTGAAGCCATTACAATGGCAATTCAACTGTGCTGCACAGTAGAAGCCATTTTAAGGCAGTACAGTAGAAGCCATTTTAAGGCACAACAGGCTGTATTTTGACAGAACACACACCCTGAGGCGTGTTAGGGGTGTCTTACCCCCTCAGTATTTTTTTCCAGGGCGTAAATGATCTGTGTACCAAGTTTGGTTGAAATTGCTGGAGGCATTCCAGAATTATGCTGGAACATACACATACACACACAGACAGATACACACAGTCATTTATATATGTATTTCAATTTCAAATCCAGCAAAGAAAGTGGACTCTATAATTCTTCCTTCTAAATGGCTTCCCCGGATTTGTAACATGAAATCTCAGATCTTTCTCCTCTTTATCAGCTGTACTTTGGTGTTCAGCTCAGGATGCAGTATGATTATGTAGCATTTGGGGAAAAAGATGCAGCCAAGTAATCCAGCCGTGGAGACTAGAATAGAGAAGATCTCCACAGCTACCATGTATTTTCCCTTAGTGCTCAGATAGGTTGGCACAAAGCTCAGCCAGACACTGCAAAACATCAGCATGCTAAATGTAATGAACTTTGCTTCATTGAAAGTGTCTGGCAACTTTCTGGCGAAGAAAGCTACAGTGAAGCTGATGAGGGATAGAAATCCCATATAGCCTAGTACAAAATAAAACATGAAGATGGAACCTTCGTTACACTTTGCTATGATCTCTTTGGCTAGTGACTGCATATCCAAATCTGGATACGGGGGAGAAGTTGCCATCCACACCACGCAAATGCCTGCTTGGATTAGGGAGCTTACAACAACAGTGAAGCTAGAAATTTTTCTTCCAAGCCACCTTCTCATGTTGGACCCTGGTTTGGTAGCCATGAAAGCTACAACCACCATGATGGTTTTGGCCAACACACAAGAAATAGCAACCGAGAAGATGATGCCAAAAGTAGACTGCTGGAGAAAGCAGGTTACCTTGTTAGGTTGTCCAAGGAATAGCAAAGAAGAAAGGAAGCAGAGGAGGAGGGAGAGGAGGAGAATGTAGGTGAGATCCCGGTTGTTGGCTTTGACAATGGGAGTATTTTGGTGTGTAATAAATATTCCAAGTACCAAGACTGTGATAAAAGAAAAACAAAAGGCTACTGAGGAAAGAACGATCCCCAAAGGTTCCTTGTAGGAAAGGAAAGTTATTACTTTAGGAAAACACCCGTCTCTAGTTCTGCTTGCATAGTGATCTTCTGGACAGTGGAAACAACTGTCCATATCTAAAAAAAAAAAAAAAAAAAGATAAACAGACTTGAATTAATATATACTGTAATTGCATGTGTATGTTTTCAATGGAAGTCTCTATCCATACTGACTGAGTCTCCTTTCTGACAGTGAAAACAATTAACCTGCCCTTGGGACATATCCGGAGACTTCAGTTAGTCCAGAATGCGGCCGCGCAGGTAGTTACGGGGGCCTCTCATTACTCCCGTGTTACACCTCTCCTGCGCAGGCTGCACTGGCTACCGGTTGTTCTCCGGGTTCATTTCAAGGTGCTGGTTTTAACCTATAAAGCCCTACATGGCTTAGGTCCGGGGTACTTACAGGACCACCTCCTGCCTTCCTCCCACCGTCCGGTGCGCTCCCATAGAGTGGGCCTCCTCCGGGTGCCGTCAGCCAAGCAATATCAGCTGGCGGCCCCCAGGGGGAGGGCTTTCTCTGTTGGAGCTCCGACCCTCTGGAATAATTTGCCCACCGACCTCAGGACGGCCCCCGACCTCTTCTCCTTCCGCCGGGGATTAAAGACATGGCTGTTTAAAGAATATTACGGTCGTGGGGTTATATAGTTTTTAGAATGTTTTTATGGATTTTAATGTATTTTAATGTATTTATTGTGATTTGTATTCATAACTGTTTTTGTAAGCCGCCCTGAGTCCTCGGGGAGTATGGCGGCATATAAATCACATAAATAAATAAATAAACAAACAAACAAACAAACAAACAAACAAACAAACAAACAAACCAGTGGAACAATTTGCCTTCAGAAGTTTTGGGTGATCCATCACTGAAGGCTTTTAAGAAGAGACTGGACAGCCACTTGTCGGAAATGGTATAGGGCAGTGATGGTGAACCTCTTAGACACTAAGTTCCCAAACTGCATTTATGTGCATGCCCAAAGTGAAAAGACCAGCTGGCTGGCAGGAGGTGGGGCATCCCAACAGCAGGGCAAAAAGTAAGATCTTTTTCTTGCATGAGCTTCTGTTTCATCATTCGCAGGGAAATAGAAACTCGCGAAAGAAATGCCAGGGAGATTTGACCTGGGGCTATGGCGCGCATGCCAGCAGAGGGGGCTCTGCATACCACCTCTGGCACGTTTTCCATAGGTTCGCCATCACGGGTATAGGGTCTCTTGCTTGAGGAAGAAGCCTTATAAGTTCCCTTACAGCTCTGTTACTCTGTTGCTATCCATTATAAAGGTGGCCTTCTAAAACATTATTGTACTATTATTTAAATATGCTTTTTCTGATTGTCCCTGGTCTTAAAATGGCCGGCAAATTACTTTCAACTAAACATTTTGGAAAACATATTGAGAAAGGAGAATGTTGCTATTAAAGTGTTAGTAATATCTAACCATGATGCCATGATGGCAAACCTATGGCATGTGAGCTACAGGGCATGCGAGCTCAGCTCTGGTGTGCATAGGCGTGCTGGCCAGCTGATTTTCGGGCCTTCTGAGCCCGAAGGCCTACTGAGGCCTACTGAGGCCTACTGAGAAGTAGGAAAACAGGTTGTTTTCTGCCTCTGGAGGACCTCAGGGTGGTGGTGGGGAAGGACTGGTTTTTTGCTGTCCGTAGCCTCCAGAGCATTTCTAGGAGTCTGGGGAGGGTGAAAATGGCCTTCCCCACCCCCCGGAGACACTCTGGAGGCCAGAAATGGCTCGCTTGCCAACTTGGCCTTCCAGTCACACCGGAAGTTGGCAAACAGGCCATTTCTGACCTCCGGAGGGTCTCTGGGGGCATGGGGAAGGCCATTTTTGCCCTGCCCATATGCCTAGAGAGGCTCTGGAGGCTGGTGAGAGAGAAAAACGGGCCTACCAGGCCATCACGTGCCAATAGTGGGGGGAGCAGGAGGGTTACACATGCATGAGCAGGGAGGGTGCATAAAATTATGGGTGTGGGCATGCGGGCGCGTGACCCCCTCCCCTTCCTGGCACGCAATGGCAAAAAGGTTAGCCATCTCTGCTCTAGAGTAACCAAAATTAATTAAGAGGAAACAAAAGAGGTTCATTCAAGGAAAACTAATGCATTTTTATTTCTTCCATTTGCCAAATTATGGTGCAACTTGTATTTTTGCCACAAACTCGTGATAAAGATCAGTTCAAAACCCACCTTTCCATTTTGAAATCATTCCTTCAGGGCATTGATCGCAGCCATAGCAACAGAATTTCTTCCCATCTTCCTTTTTTTTATGATAACCTGGGTCACAAGAATTTGTGCACACCGAAAGAGGAATCATCTAATCAGAAAAAAAGATGATTCATGTTTTAACAATTTTGAAGGGACATTTTGGAATCCAAACAGGAGAAATATACGGTCCCATTTTCCTTGCTATAATTGTTCCATTAGGGCAGGTTGTCTCAAAGGTGCTTTTCCAGAAGGAAACTGGACTATATTTTTCCTTGAGGAAGAAGACTTAAGAGTGGCGTGGTGGTCTAAAGGTGGAACTCTCATCTCACAATCAGGAGGCTGTGAGTTCAATCCTAGGTAGAGGCAGATATTTCTCTTTCTGGGCATAAAGAGAATATATCTGCTGAACAAAACTCCACATTGACAAGAAGAAGGGGATCTGGTCAATAAACATTCTACTAGCTCCATTCAGTTGCCCAGACTCTACCCCACAAGGGATTATGGGGTTGTTAAAAGATGGACTTCTCATCCAAAGAGCTTCATTAGTTCTGACTGACAAAGAATTATCAGAACTATCAGAATGGAGGGAAGCTTTGTCTTCTTCCTCAAGGAAAGGCATAGTTCAGTTGCCTTTTGAAAAAGCACCTTTGGGACAACCATGACCTAGATAACTGAGAACCTCCATAAATATTAGGGCAGGTCCATCCTAAATTTCTTTCTCTGACAATTGAGCCATTGGAGACTCCTGCCTGCCTTGTCTGATTATTTCGTAGGAAGCATCTCTTCCCTCTGTTCCTCAAGATCATCCACAGCTTCCATTACAAATGAGGACCATCTCTAAGAGCAGAATTCATACCTGATTATAAAACTCTGGCCAGAAAATTTTACTTTCATGGATGGTGATTTTTTGTTCTTCAAAACCATGAGGATTCAGTTCTCCAAGCTTCGTTCTAATAAAAGAGTTGTTGGGGAATATGACCAAATTGACAATATCAAACCCAGCAATCAGTTCTCTATTTTCATTAAAGAACACTGTTTCTCCAGCCGAGTTGTTAAACCGAATGCATTGAAGAACTGAGTGGAGCTAGATGAAAGGAGGAAAGAGAAGCAGATGGATTCAATGGTATTTGAAGATATAGAGATATCGGGAAAGAATTGTCACTCAGTAGATGAATTCAAGGGTACTTTAAATATAGAGGATTTTGGCTAGGAATTCTCACTCGGTAGTCACAGGCATTGTAAAGTGATGCATGCCACAGAACTGGAGAATGGGGCTTTGGAAAAGTTTAATTCAAAATGGTGCTAACTTTCACTGCTATTTTTTTTGTAAGTAATTGGCCATCTCCAGTCTGACTTTCTCATGAGACTTGGCAAGGACAGCTTCTGTCTTTCTCCCAAATTATTCTTGTCTGTTGCCAAAACGGATATACAGCTCGTTCCATTATTTCACATCCATTTAGTTTACCCCAAGATCTTGGGCAATCACAAGAAGCAGAAACCTTTCAACTTAACGCATTGTAAGTTGCCTTGAGTCTCCGGAGAAGGGTGGCATATAAATTGAACCAATAAATAAATAATAAATAAACTTTTCCAGTATGTTACTGGAAAATCACAAATAGTTCCTTTGCACATATATCAAACCCTCTTTTGAATTCTCCTAGACCAGGGGTCCTTAAACTTTTTAAACAGAGGGCCAATTCATGGTCCTTCAGTCCGTTGGGGGGGGGGGCAGACCAGCTGGGTGGGTGTGGCTAGGTGGTCATGTGACTGGGTGAGTGTGGCCAATTTAGCAGTCCAAACAATACACACAAATTAGACTTTAATTTGTTTTGCTCCTGGGGGTGGAAAGCAGGTTAGTGAAGGGATGTGGCAGCCCTGGGGTAGGTATGAAGCAGTGGCGAAATTCAGCTGGTTCTACCTGGATCGTGCAATCCAGTAGCGCTGGTGTTGAGAGGCTCCGCCCACCCACACGGGCATCATCACGTCCCATTTTTTATCCTCTGCGCATGCGTGGAGGAGGCACCCATGCTCACATTTGCAAACAAGTAGAGATGATAAGTGAATACCACCCCTGGTATGAGGGACTTCTGTTTCTCTCTCTCCCTCCCTCCCTCTCTCTCTCTCTCTCTCTCTCTCTCTCGTTCTCTCTCTCTCCCTCTCTCCCCCTCCCTCCCTCTCTCTCTCTGGAGGCTGGGAAGGCAAAAAACAGCCCCATTTTGACCTTCAAAGGCCTCCACATGTTCCATTTTTGGGCTCCCCGGCCTCCAGAAGGTGGATGGGAGGTGGTGGTAGGCATGGCGATACGGGCAGGGCAGCCTTGTGGTCCCACACAGGCCGGATTAATGGCTTTGATGGGCTGCATCCGGCCCACTGGCCATAGTTTAAGGTCCCCATCCTAGAACTTGGAGTGATGTGATACTTTCAATGAGTAAAGTCACTATGCTTCACTTGGACAAAAGGAACTGCTTCAGTTCTGCGGGAGCAAGCTACAGCCTTTACCCAGGACCGTAGCTGAAACATTACCTGCCATGGCTGGATTTCTTGAGGATGTTGTCTTCTCATTAATTCTCCGAATGGAGATCTAGATGATAACACAGCATGTAGCGCATGTGCTATGGAATAGGCTGCATTGTACACACCGTAACTGTGACCAGTCATGCTCATCTCAAAAACAGAGCTGGGAAGATCTCTTAACTTCTCATTGCCATTGCATATACCAGCAATGTCACCTGATTCTTGAACATTTGGAAGTGAACACCCAAAGGCTTGCTCCCAGAATTTCTTGAGAAAGCCACCTCCTTCTGTCTGAAAAGGCTTTATGTTCTGAAGATAGGCTTGGAACCCCAGAAGCTTATTTGAGTGAATAGAGAAGGAAATAGTCCCTTGGAAAATTTTAAAAAAAGTATGAGTAATGAAGGATGTCACTGTAAAATCAATCTGGACAGTTGTAATCCATATCTTTCCAAGGGATATTTTTGCTCCATATTGATGATCTGCTAGAGGCACTAAAGTGCTCAGCCACAGGAGGGTCATACTTTCACCATAAATGATGCATGCTCTAGCTTGCCTATCCATGAAGGTCTGATAGATAATTGACGCCATCTCTTCAAGTTCATCAAGTGGAAGAAAGAGACCTTGCTTAGGGAGCATTCTTCTGAAAGCAGAACAGATTCCATTTTCATGGAACATCTTCTCCAGGTTGTCCAAGAAATGTTCCCCTGTGTCATCATCCACAGCAAGTAGCCCAACCCATGTCCATCTGAAATGTAGAAGCAATTGGACTATGCCTTTATACAGGTGACTTTCATTTGGGACTGTGCGATAAAAGGAATGTGGACGTGTTTTGTCTTCTGAGGCAAATGAACCATAACTAAGCTAAAAAGGAATGTAAGACTTTTTTTAAACAATAGATTGGGCAATTGGGCTATCAGTGTATCTACTTTAGTTCAGAAACTGCATTTGGAAAATCAAGCCATGAATTAGAAACCATCAACCACCATTATCTTCATCCTTTCTTCCTGTTCTCTTTCTCTGTCTCTCTGTCTCTCTGTGTGTGTCTCTGTCTCTGTCTGTCTCTTTTTCTGTCTCTCTCTGTCTCTCTCTGACTCTCTCTCTGTCTCTGTTTCTGTCTCTGACTCTTGCTCTCTGTATGTGTGTCTTTGTCTCTCTCTCTCTGTGTCTCTTTCTCTGTGTCTCTGCCTCTCTCTGTCTCTCTCTGTCTCTCTCTTTGTGTGTGTCTCTCTCTCTGTGTCTCTCTGTCTCTGTGTCTCTGTCTCTGTGTCTCTGTGTCTCTGTATCTCTGTATCTCTGTCTCTGTCTTTGTCTCTCTCTGTCTCTCTCTTTGTGTGTGTCTCTCTCTGTCTCTCTCTTTGTGTGTGTGTCTCTCTGTCTCTCTCTTTGTCTCTCTGTGTGTGTCTCTGTCTCTGTCTCTGTCTCTGTCTCTGTCTCTCTCTCTCTCTCTCTCTCTCTCTCTCTCTCTGAAACAATATAACAGGAGAAGGAGTACATTAATGCTACATTAACAAGTTTGATTTCCTCAACATTGGTTTTTACCTGTGGAATCTTGTAGAGATTTAAGAAATCTGCCATGTGGGTTGAGATGTCCAAACTCATTCCCCCAACAACTGCCATAAGATTCCTCTCTGAGTCACAATTGTAATTTGGGAGGAATCTCTGTGATTTGAAAAGCAGGTCCAGGGTGGTCCAGTAGGTCATACGTGCATCATAATAGCTATCATAAATGTGAAACCCAAGTGTAAGATTTGGCAAGATGTTTGCATTTTCATTGATCTCACTTACAGCAAATGCCAACGTCAGGACATGCTGATAGAATTTTGTCACCATCCTGCAAAGACAAATATATGGCCCAATTATTCGGTGGACACAGAACTGGAAAAAAGTAGAATTCCTAGTCTATTTATTTGAAGAGAAAAAAAATGACTTGGGAGAAGAGGATTGAGATGTATAAAATGGTAAAAAGTTGGAGAAAATGGGCAGGGAGATCTTCTTGATTTGTTTTCAAAGCACTAGAACAAGGGCTCATCCAATGAAGGTGGATATAATTGGAATATAAGATATAATTGGAAGGCAATTGAAGAAAGCACTCTTGGATACAGCAGGTAATTGAACAGCGAGATTAAATTATTACATGATCTGGTGACCAGTTCTGACCGGTTCTGGAGAACCCGTAGTGAAAATTTTGAGTAGTTTGGAGAACCGGTAGTAAAAATTCTGACTTGCCCCATCCCCATCTATTCTCTGCCTCCCAAGTCCCAGCTGATCGAGAGAAAATGGGGATTTTTCAGTAACCTTCCCCTGGAGTGGGTTGGGAATGGAGATTTTGCAGTATCCTTCTCCTGGAGTGGGGTGGGAATAGAGATTTTGCAGTATCCTTCCCCTGGAGTGGGGTGGGAATGGAGATTTTACAGTATCCTTCCTCTGCCATGCCCACCAAGCCACACCCACAGAACCAGTAGTGAATTTTTTTGAAACCCACCACTGATGACTACTAAATGTGGTGGCTTTTCAAATTAAATCCATGGAGGACAGCTCTAAGGGAGACTATTTTCCTTATGAAGGACCTGATAGTATACAAGCACTAGGAGCTGCAACCTTACAACAACATTGAAGGAAAATCTGGACTGGCCAGTATAAGAAACAAACTGCTGAATAAAAAAATGGATTTAGCCAAAGACAGCAGGTCTATTTTTGTGTTTGAATACCTTGAATACGCCATCACCCTGCTAAACAAATAATTCCCTCAACACTGTCAAACTATTCACTAAGTCTGCATTACTACTAATCTTCTCATCGTTCCTATCAGCCATCTCCTCCCACTTATGACTGTAACCTTGTTGCTGGTATCCTTAAGATTTATATTGACTGTTTTCTAATATGATTTGATTGCTTATTTGTTCCCTATGACTATCATTAAGTGTTGTACCTTATAATTCTTGAGGAACGTATCTTTTCTTTTATGTACACTGAGAGTATATGCACCAAAGACAAATTCCTTGTGTGTCCAATCACACTTGGCCAATAAAAAATTCTATTCTATCTATTATAGACATCAATTACAACACTGATCAAATTATTTAATTCCTGCACTAATCCGTTCCGACATACTTGATTATTTTATTTATTTATTTATTTATTTATCTATCTATTTCATTGTACTTTTATATCGCCCTTCTCCCGAAGGACTCAGGGCAGTGTACAGCCATATTAAATCAATAACGAGACACAAATTTAAAAAAATCATTAAAATAATTCAATAATTTTGGCTGAATTTAAAACTCCCAGCTATAAACCATTTTAAAAACCGTTTAAAAACCCAATTAAAATCATTATAGAAAACATTCTATTTTTTACAGAAGCAAATATATAACCGTTAATGAAATAAGGAGAGCAAACCTTCAAAGGTATGCTGATAATTAAACATGTTTTTTTAAAAAAATGATTTTCTATTAAATACATTCCTTAGTGCTTTATAAACATCGTGTTGTATGATTATTTTATTTGCTTAACAATACAAATTACATTCTTAATCTCTACCCCTTTTTTCCAACCATTGGTAAAATAAATTCCATGTTTGATAATATTCTACGTCCTCTTTCTGTTTAATTTTCAATATCGATCTATCCATTTCTGCACAATCTGGTACCTTCTTAACTATGTATTCATCTCAATGAAGAATTGAACGTGCTTATCCATTTCTGTGCAATCTAGTACCTTCCTAACTATTTCTTCATCTCAATGAAGAATTAAAATGCTTAAATAGAGTACCAAACACTCTATTTGGCCCTTAGGGAAGGGTGGATTCCATTCATTTAGGTATGTATTTATTGATGGAATTTATTTGCTGTCCACTTCATGGTTCAAGAGGCTGAAAGCAGTCATCAGGTATGAAGTGGCAGAATAAATAGAACCAAAATTAAATATAGCATAACTTATATTACAATCTAAATAACATATAGGTATTTAAATAAATGACATTTAGTTGACCCTCCTAAACTCACGATGCTTTTAATTATTTTCTCCATTCTCAAGGATGGTGGTGATAGGGCTTGAATGAAGACCACTTCAGAAGGATTACATTAAAAAAGTAGAATGCAAGAAGAAACAAAAAAATGGGAAAATGACAAAGAGGATCTGGTGAAAATTTGAAACCACTGAGAAGAAGGATGAAGAAAATATTGTGTAATATAAATTGAGAATAGTTCAGATTATCTGTGTGGACCCATCCATGCAGTTCTCTAGGCATGATATAGAAGCAGATAGATATGACCTTGAAGACAACCCTCACTCTGTCAAGGACTTTGGAGTACTCATCTCTAAAGATCTAAGTGCCAGAGCCCACTGTAACAACATTGCCAAAAATTAAGAGTTGTTAACCTAATCTTGTGAAGCTTCTTCTCTGGTAATATCGTACTGCAAAGTAGGGCATCCAAAACCTTTGCTAGACCAATTCTTGAATACAGTTCACCTGCCTGGAACACACACTGTATATCAGACATTAATACAATTGAGAGAATCCAGAGATATTTCACAAGAAGAGTCCTTCACTCCTCCACTCATAACAGAATACCTTATGCCACCAAACTTCAAATTTTGGGCTTAGACAACTTAAAACTATGCCACCTTCGGTCTGACCTAAGCGTAGTACTTAAAATTATCTGCTACAATGTCCTACCTGTCAATGACTACTTCAGCTTCAACTACAATAACACACGAGCACACAATAGATACAAACTTAAGGTAAACCACTCCAAACTCGATTGCAGAAAATACAACTTCAGCAACAGAGTAGTCAATGCCTGGAATGCACTACTTGACTCTGTGGTTTCATCCCCAAACCCCCAAAACTTTAACCTTAGACTGTCTACTGTTGACCTTGCCCCATCCCTAAAAGTCTGTAAGGGGCTTGCATAAGCATACCAACATGCCTACCATCCCTGTTCTAATGTCCCTTTTTATTTGTATCCGTTTCATGCATCCATAATCATGTTTATACATTTATCTGTAATCGTATATATGCTTGACAAAAATAAATAAATAAAAAGAAAGAAAGTAATAGAAGCAGACCTATAGATATTTTCTTTTTACCTTTTATCATTTGTATTCCCTGGCACTCCCCTACCTCCTAACCAAGACTGACCATTTCACCTTTTGTGGTCCTCTATTTTCCCTGGAATGTCCTTAAAAAGGGAAGATCCACAAAGCACATTCCATTCCAGCATTTTACTGGAACTCCAAGCTGACATGAGTAAGGAAAAGTATATACATTCATACAGATATATTTATATATATATATATATATAGCCTTACACTGCATGTTCCATATCTAATTCCACATAAGGATGTTGCTCAAAGTTAACTGCAGGGAAAAAGCAAATGATTTGAGAAGCCATGCCTCCAACGATGAGATCCCCAGGCTTATGCCATTCATGAGGAACCGGCTGTGCCTCGATCAAAGGGCAGTTCAAGCTGGATTTGGCACATGATATTTGGGGCAACAATAGGAGTAACACTACTAGCATCAGAGCCCATGAGAAGACCTTTTCCCTGGATGTAGCCATTGCTGCCTCATCCCTTGGATCAGTCACTTTCACCCAAGGTGCACAGAAAGCTTGAGGACCTGACTTGGAAAATGGCCTCAACCTGAACATGAATATCAACATCTTTGAGAATGCATGAGTCCTTAAATGAGTGATTCAGAACAATTTGAAGGGACCATAGTATGTCTTACAGAATTGTGCCTCTCTTCTGTTTCTGGTTATGGCTATGAAAGGTTAAAAAACCCAAGGGATTTGTTAATCACACCTTAATCTGAAGACGAGTTACTTTGCCTGTTGCTTCCTGCATTATTTTCCAGAACATTCTTGGCATTGTGCCAAAGAAACTAATGGTAGATAATTTCAAGGGTCATAGTTTGGCCTCCATGGAATATCCTTGACAGCTAATGATTTTATTCCCCTGTTTTTCTCCTCTCTTTTTTCCCGCTTTAGTTTTCAGGCAGACAATTGGGAAATAAGAACTGAAATAATGTGGGCACCTAAAGATAAGGAAGTGTAAGGAAGGTAAATGAGAGAGATGTGTAATAAGGTTACACTCGGTTGGCATGCCTTAGGCCTTTGATATTATGATGCCATAGCAGCCTGCTATAACAGTCTTGCCTTCCGGTTGACATTATTTTAATTTGTTATGGATGCTACTGAGGAGCAATTGGTAACATCACTGTAAATAAACCATAAAATTGACATAATCCATTCTATCATCTCCCATCTCTCATTGTTAGGATTTCAGCTGTCTTTCATCTGCTTGTTTGAAATGTTATTCTTGTCAGGATTCTGACGGATGCCCTAATTAAATCACGAGTCTCAAGCCAAGCTTCAAAAGAAATCCAGTTATTTATTAGGAGCTTCATGTCGGCACGTTCCCAGGTGAAGCCAGCTCTGACCCTACGTAATTTATGCTCCAATTATGACCCTGTTTTCCCCCTCCCCTCAGAGTGTGTCATCAATCACATTCACCAATGGAGCAATTTTGCGGGTTGTAGAGGTCACTCCCCTCGGCTGCTGTAGGTAACCCTGGGATACAGCCTTGAGAGAGATAAGCGTGGAATGTGCATCTGTCTTTGGCTACTGTGCCATTTCACCATTTTCCCATCCCCCCTAGCCTATGGCTACTCAAGAACAGGCCAGGGATGCTTTGCGAGTTAACTGAATTTCAGGTTTAGATTCTCTAAATTTAAAATCTTTGAAAAAATAAAGCAACCACGTATCTTTTTACTCACAGACCAAAAGGCAGTGCACCATTACTTAGTAACTACTGATTCAGGTATATATATATATATATATTTCCTGATTCTAAAACTAACAAACAAAATAACATTTTGGATCTCATTCAATGAACACAGTGTGAATTTGCTATCAGACAATCAATAAACCTTCATAGAGATATAAATATTATTTTCTCAGAAGAATCATTTTCTTATTCAATTTAACTCAGGATCAAGGATGCCTCTCTGGAGGTGGTCAACAGTATTAAGTATCTGGAAGTGCAGATAACTAACGATCTGAACTGATCTCTCCACACATCATCCTTAGTGAAGCGTGCAAACCAACATCTGCATTTCCTGCGTCGGATGAGGAGAGCACAACTTTCTCTTTCTTTCCTGGCTACTTTTTACAGACTGAGAGTGTTTTAACAAACTGCATCACTGTTTGGTTTGGTGGCCACAGTGCCTCAGATAGAAAGTCCATACAGAGAGTGGTGAGGACAGCCAAGAAGATTATAGGAAGCTCACTTCCTGTTATTCAGGATACTGCTTAGAAGCACTATGTGCCTACTGCTCAAAGCATTGTTAGAGACCCCACACACCTACTTCACTGTCTGTTTCTATTGCTCCCCTCTGGGAGAAGGTTTCAAAGTATTTCTACCTGGATTACCAGTTTCTGTAACAGCTTTGTTCCCTATGCCATCCATCTGATAAATTTGCAAGATTCGTTTTTCTTGCCACATACATGTATACATCTGAACTAGACTGTATTGTTTCTCTGTGTTATATAATATATGTGGGTATAGGCAGAGTATTTTATTTATTTATTTTGTCATGTTTATGTAGTGTATATTGGAGGTGGTGATCCTTTGAGAGCTGTATCAGGGGTGAAATTCAGCAGGTTCTGGCGAATCGGTAGCAGAAATGTTGAGTAGTTCGGAGAACCAGCAAATACTACCTCTGGCTGGCCCCAGAGTAGGGTGGGAATGGAGATTTTGCAGTATCCTTCCCCTGGAGTGGGGTGGGAATGGAGATTTTGCAGTATCCTTCCCCTGTCATGCCCACCAAGCCACACACACCAAGCCACACCACACACACCAAGCCATGCCCACAGAGCCGGTACTAAAAATTTTTGAATTCCACCACTGAGCTCTATGCAGTATAAAAAGATACCATTGACTGAAAGACTCTGTTCATGTGGCTCAGGAGATGTGGAAACTGTGGGTCATATACATGTTCCTTTTACACAAAGATTAAGAAAAAAAACCCTCCATATTCTACCAATAACTGCTAGGTATCTTGGCCGTTCCAACACTGCTTATCTCCAGTGGCTGCTTAAGGATGAATAGTCCATAACTGGCCCCATCTGTGCTGTAGCATTGGGCATTCATTGGAAACACATGTCTTCTCCACCATTGTTGTTGTTAGTTGTGAAGTTGTGTCTGACCCATCGTGACTCAAGGGACAACGTTCCTCCAGGCCTTCCTGTCCTCTACCATCCTCTGGAATCCATTTAAGCTCACACCAACTGCTTCAGTGACTCCATCCAGCCACCTCGTTCTCTGCCATCCCCTTCTTCTTTTGCCCTCAATTGTTCCCAGCATTAGGCTCTTCTCCAGTGAGTCCTTCCTTCTCATCTTCTCCACCGTAGTTATGTTATATAACAAATGTAACAAACCAGGGGTGAAAAATCCCAGCCCACTCCCTCATGCCCAGATGAGCCGCACAATCATCAGAGGCTTATTTTTTTTTACTTTTAAAGGCATTTTTCTACAACCTCTTTGGCTGAAAAAATGCTTTTAAAAGTTAAAAAAAAAAGTCTCTGATGATTGCGTGGCTCAGCTGGGATCATCAAAGGCTTTTTAAAAAAAAAACACCTTTTTTTTGTTTTAAACGCCTCTGATGATCCAAGCTGAGTTGCCTGATCACCAGAGGCATTTAAAAGAAAAAAAAGTCTCTGCCAATCAGGCAACTCAGCTGGGATCGTCAGAGCCTTTTGAAAGCATTTTTTTTTACAACCTCTTCGCCGATGAGGTTGCAGAAAAAAATGTTTTAAAAAGAAAAAAAAATTGGCCACGCCCACCCTGTAACATTACCCCCCCCCCCCCATCAAGCCACACTCACAGAACCGGTAGTAACAAATTTTAGATTTCACCACTGTAGCAAACCCTTTGCACTGGTTAGTCCTTTCCCTTTTAGTATTAAGCCGACAACGGGCCACAGTTTATGGATTGTAGTTTTAGTATAGTCAGCACATGTATAATTGACATACTGGATTTTACCGTAGATTGTACTTGTTATTTATTATTTTATACTATAATTTTTAATTGTTTTTTTAAATGTTTTTATTTGTTCTGGTCTTTGGCCTAAGACTGTAATAAACTGATTGATTGATTGATTGATTGATTGAAAGCTGTATGCAATGAAATTTCATTTTAATGTATGCCGATTAGTGTACAGTCAAAGTGACAGTAAAATTATTCTAAGTCCAACACATTCATACACATGCACATAAATACACACACTGAAATGTATACAAGTCCTCCTTTCAATAACATATACCATACTTTTCGAGTATAAGACACATTTTTTCTCCCCCTAAAAAAAGGTGGAAATGTTGGTGCATTTTATATACTAAATACAACCATTTTTGGCCTCCTGAAACCCTGCCCCGTATGTCCCATTTTCACCAAAAACTGGCCCATTTTTTGCAAAAACAGGTTGCGCAGAGGGCTTGGGAGGCCTGCAGAGTGCTCCTGGGGGCTGGGGAGGGCAAAATCCGGATGCACGGAGACCAAAAACTTTCTTTTCTTGTTTTCCTCTTCGAAATCTCGGTGCATCTTATATTCTGGTGTATCCTATAGTTTGAAAAATATGGTACTTGACCATGACAAAGCTATTTATTTCCTTGTCTACTGTAACTTTTCTGTATCAACTTTTTTTTAGAAATAAAATATGAGAAATCGATTGACAAAATATAAATCAACTCAGGTTACAATGAAAAATATAACCAAAGCAATTTAAATTTTGCCGAATAAAAGCAGCACATGAGATCAATAAGACCTCATGTAATATATCGTTCCAGATCTTAAGAAACCAAATCTCAGTTGGTTATCTCACTAGGGCAGAAATATAAATACATGTTCAAAAATATTAAAAATTCATGTGGAAGTTTTGAAA
Organism: Coluber constrictor foxii; assembly: GCA_038048745.1. Classification (NCBI taxonomy): domain Eukaryota; kingdom Metazoa; phylum Chordata; class Lepidosauria; order Squamata; family Colubridae; genus Coluber; species Coluber constrictor. Next base: position 37,997,250 of record CM075961.1, read on the forward strand.
GTTAATCTTTTTTTTTTTTTTTGGAATAATCATTGTGAGAGATTTAAAAGCAATCTTAACAATGAAACATATTTCTTAAAAATATTCCATCAGAGAGTACATTATGACATCCTTGTAAAGGTCAAAAGATCAGATACTTTAATTCTAATAAGTAGCAATACACCATTAAAATCATCCATCTTTTCAACAAATGAATTTGTTTACACATGAGTATAATTTCAGTCCAAATTTGCTTTTCACCAGAACAAACAAATAAGGGTTCAAATAAACATTCCTATCCAACAGTTTAATTCTCTGTGTCATCCCAGTCTATGGGTTCAGTAGGATTTACCAATGAATAATTTTATGAAGAATCTTGCATAAGAAGTGATTTTTTGTTGAAACTTACAATTAAACAAAAGTACTTTACTTTATAATTAAACAAAAATACTTTTCATATATTTGTGGGGTGATGTCAACTAACAAAAGATTAGCAGATATACCATATTTTTTGAGTATAAGATGCTCTGGAGTATAAGATGCACCTTAGTTTTTGGGGAAGAAAATAAGAAAAAAAAATTCTGCCTCTACCTACCAGCAGCCATCGGTATTCATCTGGCTAATGTCCTGTCAGTATGTGAGAGAGTTGAGGGCTGTTTGGAAACTGAAACAGTATTTGCTGTGTGAATAACAAGGATATATCAAGGAGACTGGGCATGGCTTAGCTCATGCCTGATGTGCTGAACTCTAAAACTAAAACTGAAACTCCTCTCCTCTGCTTGTCTTTTGCTTGTATTTACTACCACATTGGAAAACCTGCTTCTGGTATTGTATATTTACTTCATGTGTTATATTATATATAAAAAGAAGAGATTGAATCCTGATGAATCAGTTACTTGTGTGTGCTTTCTGGATGTGATTGCTGCTGCAAACTCTGACACTTCCTTGCAGCAAATAGCAAACAGCCAGGTCACCTTCAGCACATTATTGCAGCCTGGTTCAGCATGAGCAGCTGATTGGTGGGTGGATTGGCCTCCTGGAATACCCCCAATCAGCCGTTCCTGGCTGCAGGGATAGCCACAGACCATTGCTGCCTCTGCGCCTAGCATTTTTGGCATCATGGGTGTATAAGATGCACCCAAATTTTCAAACTCTCTTAGGAGGGAAAAATGTGTCTTATACTCTGAAAAATACAGTACTTGTTGTGAAACTGAGTTATTTGATGTCAATGACATTATGTAATGGGATGCAATTACAAGGGTTTTTTCTTTGCCCTTATTAATCCCTCCTTATTGTTCAACTCAGGTCTCAGCAGGATAATATAAACTTTTGGAGAAAAGATACAGGCCAGCAATGCAGCCCCTGAGGCCAAAATGGAGAAGATCTCCACAGCTACCATGTATTTCCCTTTGGTGCTCAAATAAGTTGGGATAAAAGTCAACCAAACACTGCAAAACATGAGCATGCTGAAAGTGATGAACTTGGCTTCGTTGAAAGTATCTGGCAGATTTCTAGCCAGGAAAGCCACGATGAAGCTGATGATGGACAGAAGTCCCATGTAGCCCAAGACAAAGTAAAACATGAAGGTAGAGCCTTCATTGCATTCTGCTACTATCTCGCTCGGCAGGGATTTCATGTCCAACTTGGGGTACGGAGGAGCAGTGGCAAGCCATAAAGTACAAATGCCAGCTTGAATGAGAGAGCAGAAGAGGACAATGGTGTTGGCCAACCTTTTTCCCATCCACCTCCTCACATTGGATCCTGGTTTGGTGGCCATGAAGGCAAGAACCACAGTGATGGTTTTGGCCAACACACAAGATACCGCCACAGTAAAGATGAGACCAAAAGCAACATGGCGAATGAGGCAGGTGACTTTGTGGGGGTGGCCAAGGAAGAAGAAAGAACAGAGGAAGCAGAGGAAGAGGGAGGAAAGGAGAGTGTAAGTGAGTTCTCGGTTATTGGCTTTGACTATGGCAGTATTGCTGTGCTTAATAAAAGTAATAAACACAAAGACTGTGACCAGTGAAAAACAAAGGACTATGGAGACTAAACTCATGCCTAGTGGTTCTTCATAGGAAAGAAATGTTATGATCTTGGGGAAGCAGCTGTCATTGCTCCGGCTTCGATATTGATCATCTCGGCACTGCATACATTCGTCCGCATCTTAAAAGAAAATTGCAAGGGAAAAAATTAAGAAAAATAAGCATATTTATTAGAGCTTGACAGGATTGGAAGCCAAATCAAGACAGCTCACTGATGATGGAATACCAGACTGACTTTCAAAGTGATATTAGAATCCCACTAAGTGCTACTAAAAAAGCAATTGATGGTATTATACTTAAGTAGTACTGGGTAGAATAACTGGTAGATTTTCAAGACCAGGCTATAATACTTTAATGACAATAAGAAGTCTCAAAGCTTTTATGTTTCTTAATCTTGCCTATCTCTCAACTCTTGACACCAGCTCAATTTCGGTTGCTTCCTTAATCTGAATTAAGGTAATCCTCAGATATGGAATGGCACCACTTTACATAATCCTAAAGATAAGTGAAGAATTGAGGGTGCTATATCACTTACCTGTTTTGTTGGAGATCTGTCCTTCTGGACATGGAAAACAGTCATAGCAACAAAATTTCTTCCCTTCCTTCTTTTGTTTCTGAAATCCTGGTGGGCATGAGTCACTGCACACAGAAATAGGACGTACCTGTTCACAAAAATAAAATTAAAAAATCCAGGTTGTAAGGAAGCTAAGAACATTTAGTTATTTTGTGGGGGATCCTAACCCTAACCCTAACCCTAACCCATAGCAAGTATTTCCATGGTGAGTTGGCCTGCAAAGAGGTGTCTTTGGCTAGGTGACCAGGGTAGACAGACAGAGCAAGTTGACTCCAGCGAGTCAGCCATAGTGTCCTAGACCTCACTGCAACATCTTTTGGCATGGACAATTTTTACATTAGTGGAAATGTGTAACTACAGATGGCTTATCTTACTGAAGGAAATGGAGGAGGGAGATGGTACACGGAGAGCATATGTACCAAAGGTGGGTTCCTCCTGGTTTGGCCCAGTTGTCCTGAGCCGGTAGTGGTGACAATATGATGTCACTGAACCAGTTCTTCCCCCCTGCCCCCCACTCTCCCCCATGTTATTCTTCCCTTTTATTGCACCCTGAATCTATTGCTGCCTCCTGAGTCCCGGCTGATGGCTAGAGGGAAAAAAACTGTTTAAACTCTTGCTGCGGAGCTTCAAAGGGCCACCCTACAGCTGATCAGTGTTAAAAGAAAACAAATGAGTAGACTGGTGCCTGCAAAAATACATGAATAAACCAGTGCCTGCAAAAATACATGAATAAACCAGTGCCTGCAAAAATACATGAGTAGACCAGTGCCTGCAAAAAATAAATGGGTAGATAAGTACAGCTCTGCAAGTAGTTAAAAGAATGGTAGACCAGTACTCTGCTAAATCCTAAAGAATTATCACATGACCATCAAGCCATGCCCACAAAATAAGCCACGCCCACAGAACCAGTAGTAAAAAAAATTAGAACCCACCCCTGATATGCACCAAAGACTGTGTGTCCAATCACAGTTGGCCAATAAAGAAGTCCTATTCTATTCTATTCTATTCTATTCTATTCTATTCTATTCTATTCTATTCTATTCTATTCTATTCTATTCTATTCTATTCTATTCTATTCTATGGAAAATCTGTCAAGGAAATCCAAGAATGCATACCTGGTTAAAGGTCCTAGGCCACTCAATAATTTCATCATCTATAAAGAATTGTTCTTCTTCAAAAGCCACTGGTTCTAACCATCCGATCTTGACTTTACGAAAGGAGTTGTTTGGGAATAAGATCATCTGCATTATATCAAATCCAGCAACAATTTCTCTTCTTTCATTGAAATTCAGGTTCTCTCCAGCTGAATTGTTAAATGACATTTCTTGAAGAAATGCATGTAACTGGGAGGAAGGGAAAAGAGTAGAGGGATAATACAATCAAGAGTATAATGTCAACCTGTGACATCTTGGAAGCACTTAAATTCCATATAAATTAATCTAGGAGATTATTTTCTGCATTAGTTAGGAAGATCTCGGGAGCAAGGAAGGAAGGAAGGAAGGAAGGAAGGAAGGAAGGAAGGAAGGAAGGAAGGAAGGAAGGAAGGAAGGAAGGAAGGACAGTAGATGAGGTGTGAGTCTAGTAGGCAAGAAATGTAAGTTATAGCCCACACTTGGAAATTTAAATGGATTCAATATTTTCTTTAGATCTTGAGAGTGAATCCCTTCTGATCCACATAGACAATCCTCTTTTGTGACTATATTATGAGCCTCCTCCCAATTCCTGATTTCCAGTAGCAGAATGGCAAATGGGTTATAAAAGTGGAAGGTGTCCAGCTGATAAGATTTTGAAAATTGTATTCCATTATTTGAGAGAAATGTTGTTAGCAGATGATTGTTTTCTGCTGATGTGGGGTGCTATGATCTTAAGAAGGGATGGACTCTTTCTCAGGGCAATAAATCTCACTGGGGTTTCATTGAAGTTAGGAGGAATCTATCTATCTACCTACCTACCTACCTACCTACCTACTTACCTACAGCCATATGTCTGAAATTCTATAGGGTTTCTTGCCTGAGCTGGGGATGGGACTGGAAGACCTCAAAGGTCTCTTCCATCTCTGTTATTCTGTTATATCATTCTGTTATGGCAACATTACCTGCCAAGGTTGCATGTCCTCAGAGTTGAGTCTTTGCTCCCCCAGTCTTGCCCTGTGTTTGGTCTTCGATGAGTGCAATGCGTGGAGAGCATGGGCTATTGCATAGACAGCATTGTAGATACTGTAGCTGTGGCCACTCATCTTCACTTCAAAAACAGACCGAGGAGGCTTCTCCAGATTCTCCTTCCCACTACATAGTTCATCTGGCTCCAATGTTTCTCCAGCATTTGGAAATGAACATTCAAAAACCTGTTCCCAGAACAACTGGGCAAAACCATCACCTTCAGGCTGGTATGGGTTTTTCTTCTGAAGATACGTCTCAAATTCCTGAGGTTGCTTGGAATGAATGGCGAAGGATATGGCACTTTGGAACATTTGAAAATCCATCCGTCTCATCACTCCCGTTACTGCAAATTCCATCTGGGCTATCATGATCCACACCTTCCCTAAATATGCATTGTCAGAAACTAGAAGAGTGCTATAGGTAATTAACCACATAAGATTCATGGTATCTCCATAGAGGATGAATGCTCTGGCCCTCTGATCCATAACAGATACGTGAATATTTCCAAATGTACCCATATCGTCACTGGACAAGACACGGCCTTGGCGTGGGAACACTTGAAGGAAGGCTGAACAGATCCGATACTTGGAAAACAACGCTTCCATGCTTTGCAAGAAATATTTCCCACTGTCATCATCTCCTGTGAAAAGGCCCACCCATGTCCAGCCAAAGTATAGAAGCAGATGGATAATTCCCATGTACTGGTTCTCATCATTTGGGACCATGCGATAAAAAGTAGGATCCCTGAATTTTACAATGTCTTCAGGAGCAAATGATCCATATGTGAACTTAAAGACAAAGTATAGAAAGACAAAGTGTCTTCAATCAATCATTCAAACATTCCAACATTCCAACATTCCATTATTCAATCCATCATTCATTCATTCAATCATTCAACTATTCAATCATTCAGTCATTCAGTCATACCTGCAGAAAGGAAATTCCTATCTTTCAATTTCTATTTGCTAAAACTAAACCTTTCCCTTTCACTTATTTAACAGAGATGGGGAAATATGACCAACTTGACTTAGAAAGAAGGATTTGGAACATCGTTGATCCTCCCAGGAGTCCTTATTTGTCAAATTCTCTAAGCTTATTTTCTTTGATTTTCTAGCTTCTCTTTTCTATTTCAAAATCATTTGGGTGATGAACATAAGATTAATAAAAGTAGCCAAAGCTATTCCTTGCAGCTATGCATGGTCCTCACCTGCGGAATCTTGTAGCGTCTTAAAATATCTGCCATGTGAAAAGAAGTATCAGAGCCAAGTCCTCCAATTACAGCAATTAGGTTTTTAGGGGGTCCACATTCATAGTTAGGAAGAAAAGTGTGCAATTTAAAGAGCAAATTGAGAAGATTGTAATAGGTCATCCTCTGATCATAGTAGGTGTCGTAGATGTGGAAGCCCAGTGTGATATTTGGTAAAATTGTTGGAGATTTGTTGATTGCATTTACGGCAAATGCCAAAGCCAACACATTCTGGTAGAATTTGGTCAGCATCCTGCAAATAGAGTTGCAAGGCTTTTTACCTATGAATTTGAACATCTTGGCCGGCACAACTCTTGGGATAATGCAATGTGACCAGAATTATGAAGATGAATCAAGGTTCAGAAAACAGAATAAAAGAGTTGGAGGGACCTTGGAGTTCTTCTAGCTCAACTCCCTGCTCAGGGAGGAAAACCTGTACCATTTCAGACAAATGGTTGCCTAATCTCTTCTTGAAAACATCCAGTGTTGGAGCAGTTACCACTTCTGGAGGCAAGCTAATTGTTCAGTTAACAACTGATTAATTGTTCTCACTGTGATCAGATTTCTCCTTAGTTCTAAGTTGCTTCTCTCCTTGATTAGCTTCCATCCTAATGGATGGAAAAGAGAGGAGTAGATAAATTGAGAGCAAGCTTTCAATATGTGCATTATGAAATGCAGCTGAGTAGAAATCAGTGAAATGTCTCCAACCACAGCACATGTGATATTCAAAGTCTTTCCTGAAAACACCAAGCAAATGATTTTCCAATAAATGACTCTCCAAAAACTGAATCATGCCCCATTTTTAATTAGGCTACTAGGAAACAGTTCTTTAAAAAAAAAAACAATCTTCTTCCTAATTTTTAATGTTCTCCCTCTCTCCCTTTCTCTCTTTATCCATAACTAAATTGATGTTAATTCCTTCATAGAGAAAAGTATGCAATAGTTAGCTTGCTTGCAAATCAATCTTAACTAATTAACTGCCTGCTAATCAATCTTATCTTAATATTTGTAGATTGTTTGTACTCTGAGAGCTTGTGTGTCCAATCCCCCTTGGCCAATAAAAAATTCTATTCTATTGTGTGTCAATCTTAACATCTTTTTCATCCATATTCCCAAATTTCATACACTCTTTGTAGCCATGGAACACTGCTTTCTCCAATTTAACAAAACTCATCACTTTCTTTGCAATTCAACACAAATACTGCATATGCAGCAAGATGAAGATAACACTAAGTTAATGTTTATTAAGAAGGAATAATAAGAAACTACAGCTTATATCAAAATAGTAAAATGACTGTAAGCAGTCTGGAAAATGACATCGACAGAAATAAGATCACCTGAATATATCCTGTAACAAGGTAGAGGGGATAACTTGGTTTTACATTTTTATTTACTACACATCCTTATTTATTGAGTAGTATTTGTTTTGGGAAAGGGAGGTTGAGTTTCTTACATTGGAAGATCAAAGCCAATATCTTGTGAAGGGATATTTTTGAAGGAAACTATATTAAAGACATAAATGACCTGAGATGCCATCCCACCAATGAGAAGTGTCCCCGGCTGGTACCAGTCATGAGGAACAGTGAAGAATTGGGTTCGAGGGCATTTTGCGATCACTCTTTTGCACTCTTCAAGTGATAGCAAAAGGATCAGTGCCAGGAGTCTCACCATCCTTGCAGATGTGTGTTCCTGCAGAAAAGAGTCTGCTACATCTGATTTCATTTCTGTTACCTGTTTTAGAGACAAAGCAGCCAGGTATTTCAATATGACATAGCACAACAAAGGAAACAAAGAAATAGTTTTTAAAAAGCCACTAAGCAGTTCAAAAATCTGAAGCCATTTCTGTTCAAAACGGTGGAGAACTGGATAGGTTGACACATGGACAGAGCCTCCTTTCCATAAAACCAGTGGAAGAATACTTACATGCTATAAACTCTTTCTCAACTGCATATCACATATTGATTTCTCTTTTGGTATCTTGTGGATAATGGTTGTAGGTCTGATGATGAAATTAATTATAATTATGGAGTAATTATAGGAGAAACAACTCTGCTGTGTATTCCCAACAACACATTTGTAAGTAGAGGTTCTTTTTATCTGTGTGTATGTCCTTGATGGTCTCCCTGATTGGACAGCCAGTGGGAGATGGGTTCCAAGGTGATCACATTGATTAAATATGAAGGGACTAGCATAGCCCATGGGTGTAGTTTTGATCAAGGCAAGCAACTTTGAACCTGAAGGGGAAATTATAAATCAATATTCTGCTGATCCTTATGTCCCACAATGGATTAAAACATTTTCATCTAGTGATATATCTAATAAGAGAACTGAGTTTAAACTTTTTTTTTAATATTTGATTTATATGCCTCCCTTCTCTGGAGACTCAGGGTAGCTTACAATGCATTAAGCAATAGCCTTCATACTTTTGTATATGTATACAAAGTCAGCTTATTGCCCCCATAATCTGGGTCCTCATTTGGCCTACCTTAGAAAGGATTGAAGGATGAGTCAACCTTGAGCCTAATGAGATTCGAATTTACTGTAATTGCAGGCAGCTGAATGTTAATAACAGACTTTAATCTGCTGCGCCACCAGGCTCTTAAAAACTTTGATTTTCTTCAAACAGAAATAATCCTAAAATGTGTTTCTGAACATGACTTTAAAATAGATTAAAATGGTTCAAGACAGTATTGATGTATTTATTAATCTCCTACCTTCTTTGCAAATTGATAAACTCCCTGCCCCCAATTATTGGATTGTCATCCCACCCTCTCTAAACCCTTCAAGTAAAATAGAAATATTTATCTAAATAATACGAAGTTAGGTTGATCTAATTCAGAATAACAGAGTTTATTTGCAGAACAATGGAAAAATGATGATATCCTGACAGATGAGATTGCAATCAAAAAAATATTAGAGTGTGCAGAAATAAACAGATTAACACTTACAATTAGGAAAAAGAAGAAACTGTGCTTCCCGTTGAAGTCGCGGCGATACAGAGGCAGGGAATGAGTCTCCGCATCCCCTGCCTGACTGCTCCCTGTTTGTGGGCTCCAAGAGGAGCCAAAGCTTTTTCTTTTATCTTAAATTTAACACCAAGGACTAATTCAGAATTATCTGCTCAGAATCATCTTTCAAAGCAGCATCTAGGCATTCAGAGAAACTACCAGACCACCAGACCAGAAGTGAAGTGTGCAGGAGTGGAAATAATAAACTTTGAAATTTTGAAATATACAGAACATTGAACCGTTAAACTGGGAAGGTGTGGTACTGGGAAGGCATTTTAAAATGTTGGAATCATTTATTTGAAAAACTTATTCTGCTTTTATCATTCTTCTATAACTAAAAGAATGCTGGAAACATGGTCATATTGAAATCTAAGCTGAGAGTGCCACCTGCTGATGAAAAAGAAAACTACAAGTCTGGAAATAAGTCTATATTACAAGTCTGGAAATATCTATATGAAGGTGTGAGAAAATTTTTATTTAATTACTTTTAGTCCCCCTATGACTACTGGATTATTGGAGATTCAAGTATAATCTCTGGGACTACTTAAATGGAACTGGTTGTTAATAGGACATAAAGAATTGGGACTAATGCACTCCTTGAAGGGTAACTTCAAGATTGAATAAATAGTTCTTGTACTGTTGGATAAAAGTTGATTTTTAAAAAACAAAACAAGGTACTTAATAAAGGAGAGATGAGTGGAATTTTACAGGAGTTGGATTTACTTTTTCAAAATACAAAAGACATTATGGAGAACGGATTTAAGGAGATTATGGAAAAAAATGGAAAATACCATACGAGGAATGATGAGTAAAGACCAAGACACCCAGGAAAAGGAGGAGTCAACAAAAGGAATGAAGAAAACCAGTATCTTTGTTTATTCAGGGTGTATTATGGGATGGAGCAGGGGTGAAATCTAAAATTTGTTACTACCGGTTCTGTAGCTGTGGCTTGCTGGGGGGGGGGCAGTAATGTAACTGGGTGGGCGTGGCCAATTTTTTTTTTTTACTTTTAAAACCATTTTTTACATGCAAAACCATGTAAAAAATGCTTTCAAAAGGCTCTGACGATCCCAGCTGAATTGCCTGATCGGCAGAAACTCAGCTGGGATTGTCAGAGCTTGGCTCATCAGAGCCATTTACAAGAAAAAAAAGACTCTGATGATCGCGCGGCTCAGCCGGGCATGGGGGGCAGGGGCAGGGATTGTTGCTACTGGTTCTCTGAACTGCCCACCGCCATTGCTACCTACTTGCCTGAACCGGTCCGAACTGGGAGCATTTCACCTCTGGGATGGAGAAAAGAAGGAAGGTGGAATCATCACAGAGGAAAATGCTCCCAATTTAGGAAATAGAAAGGAGAGTAGTTTAGTGCTATAGTACTATATTTAGTGTGATAGTGCTATATTTAGTGATATAGCATTATAGTTATCTAAGAGTTATTGGAAGAATATTTTGTGGATAAATGAGACCAAAAGAATAACTTTTTGGCCTGAATATATCGCACATTACATTTTGCATAAGGTAAAAATTGCAATCTACCAAATGCAACCAGTCACTTATGAACATACAGTAGCTTTATTCTTTCTCTAGTCCTTGCCAGCTATTTGTGTCATCTTCACAATTCAATCATTGTGATTATTTCAGTCTTTTTTTTTTTGCACATACAATAGTCTTGCAGCAATATTCGTATAGAAAAATACTATTTTTGTATTATCTTCTATATTTCCCAACCATAAATGTTCTGATTTATGTGCATCCTCACTTGTGTGTGCAGTGGGCGGGCGTGTGTGTTTATGCTCCATTCATGGAAATGGAGCTGTCCATTGTGTTTGCACTTACCAGTTGCTTGTGTTAGATCGGCGCAGGAAAGAAGAGTGACCAGCTGAGTTCAAGAACAATCGTTTATTCAACGAGAACTGAACTGGCTGTGCGCTGCCGGAGCTCTCCTTATATTTGCTCCGGCAGACGCACCGCCCACTGACAGGGATTCAAAACTCCCGCCGAAAGGATCTTCAGCCAATCCCAGGCGGATGTCCTTATAAGGACATAACACTCCTCCCCCCTAGTTCTTAGTCAGTCCATCAGGGAGGTAATCGCTAAGATAAACAGGACGTCTACGTGCCCGCGCAGACCTGCGCAGTTCACAGTTCGGATGGGCACCGACATGGACGGGAGGTGTCCGCTCTGCTCCGGGCTCCAGCTCCGGTGCCGGGCTGGATCTGGCCGTAGAGGACGCTGGCTCAGTCCCAGAACCTCCGGCCGGGTCTCGGATCTCCGCCTGCTGTGGATGCTGGCCTTCCTCGTTCCTGCACGGATCCTGAGATCGCCGTTGTGGCTCTCGGCGGTGGACCGGTCCGGAACTCCTGAGCCTCGGTAGGTCCCTGGGTTTCCCTCGGTTCCTTGCTGGGCTCGAGTCGCGTCGGTCTGGGTCTGGGTGCGAGTTCGGCGGAGGTGGCTGGGCTAACCCTGGGGGTCCCCTGGTTGAGTCCGGCTTACTCCCGGGGAGTTTGGTGGATGACCCGGGCGGCGTGTCGACCCTGTCGGGGTGGCGTAGGCCTACCTTGCAGGGGTGGTGTAAGCCCTCTTGGTACGGCTGGTTGGCTGGAGGTGATCTCGTTGTTGGCAGGACGCCGGGTTGTTCGGCCATGCCGGGTTGGTGTTGGCCTACCCTGCTGGGGTGGTGGCGGCCTTCCTCGCAGGGTTGGTCTTCTGCGCGGTCGGGTGGTTGTTGCGGGGTCTCCTGAAGAGTTGGCTGGAGGTCCCCGTCTCCGGGTTGTCGGGTTACCACCTCGCGGGGCTGCTGTTGGCTTCCCCTGCTGGGTTGTCCCCGGTCTACTTGGCTGTTTGCAGCTGCAGTTGAATTTGGCGCCAAGGTGCTTGTCTTTCTTGTTTGTTGGCGGCCTCCCTCGTCTGGGTGGGGTTGTCCTACTTCGCCAGGGTGGTGTTGGCCTATTCCGTCGGGGAGGTCGGGGCCTACCTCACAAGGTTGGTTTAGGCCTACCTCGTCAGGGTGATTTAGGCCTACCTCGTCGGGGTGGTTTAGGCCTACCCCGTCGGGGTGGTTTAGGCCTACCTCGTCGGGGTGGTTTAGGCCTACCTCGTCCGGCTGGTTTTCACCCACTTCCCTCCACCTTTTGCGGAGCTGGTCGAGATGACGTCTCACGATCTGTCCGTCTTCCAGCTCAACTCGGTAGGATTTGGGGCCGGTTGTGCTGTGTACTGTAGCTTTAAGCCATTTAGGCGAGCCGTGGAAATTTAAAGCGAACACGGCGTCGCCGATCGAAAATTGGCGAAGTTGACGGCTGGCAGATGCGGGAACCTCCGAAGTGTATTGCGGGTGCAGTCTGTCCAGGGGTGACCGGAGTCGCCTGCCCATCAACAGTTCGGCAGGGCATTTCCGGGTGGCAGAGTGGGGTGTGATATGTTGTGTCAGGAGGAAGGTGTCAATGCGCTCCTGCCAATCCCCAGGTCCCATCTTGGCGAGAGACTCCTTGGTGAGCCTCACCATCCTTTCAGCCTGTCCATTTCCAGCCGGTCTGTAAGGGGCAGAGAGGGCATGGCGGATGCCCAGACTTGCGAGAAAAGCCTCCATGGGCACGGACGTAAGTTGAGGACCGTTGTCCGAGACTAAGACGTCAGGGAGTCCATGGGTGGCAAACAGTCTGCGGAGGGCTCTGATTGTTGCTTCCGTTGTGGTCGATGCCATGGGGACGACCTCCAGCCATTTGGAGTAGGCATCCACCACGATGAGGAGATGGTGCCCATGAATGGGGCCAGCAAAGTCAATGTGGATGCGCGACCAGGGAGAGCTGGGGGTTTCCCAGGGCGTCGGGTCTGATTGAGGGGGTGCAGGTCTTACTTCTTGGCACGGAGTACACCTGGCGACCCATTGCTCAATGTCTTTGTCCATGGCTGGCCACCAGACGTAGCTCCGTGCCAGAGCTTTCATCCGGACGATGCCCGGGTGCCCCCGATGTAAAGCGGCCAGAGTTCGTTTTTGTAGCGAGCCGGGAATCAGCACCCTGTCTCCCCATAACAAACAGCCGCGCATGGTGGACAGCTCCTCTCGCTTCCGGCTGAACGGCAGGAACTCGCTGCTGACATCTTGGGTCGGCCAGCCCCTTAAGACCCAAGCCTGGACTTTGCGGAGGATGGGGTCGGCCCGCGTGTGCGTAGCGACGTCGGCAGACGTTACGGGACAGTTGCTGTCATTGTCAATGTGCAGCAGTTCGATCGTGGGCGCGGGATCCTCCACGGCCTCGGCGGATGGGCATCGGCTGAGGGCGTCGGCGTTCGCGATGGCTTTACCGGGTTGATGGACGAGGCTGTAGGAGTAGCCGGCGAGGAAAATGGCCCAACGCGTCATGCGTGGGGACATGAAGGCTGGTGTTTGCTTGTCTCCGGCAAGAAGGCCCAACAGTGGCTTGTGATCGGTGACGATGGTGAAACACCGGCCATAGAGGTATTCGTGGAAGCGCTTCACCCCTGCAACAATAGCCAATGCCTCTTTGTCCAGTTGGCTATAGTTGCGTTCCGCAGCGGACATAGTCTTAGAAAAGTAGGCAATGGGGGCTGTACAGCCGGTAGGCAGTTCGTGGCTGAGGACAGCGCCCACGCCGTAGGGTGAAGCGTCACAGGTCAGTCTGATGGGCAACGTCTCATTATATTGAATGAGCACGCTGTCGGAGGTCAGCAGGTCCTTCACAGCTCGAAAAGCAGATTCTTCCTCGCGTCCCCACCTCCAGGGAGCCGCCTTTGCCAGCAAGCGGTGGAGCGGCTCAGCAACTGTGGCTTTCTGCTGGAGGAAAATTGCGTAGAAGTTAAGCAATCCAAGGAAAGCCTGAAGCTCCGCTTTGTTTTTGGGGCTGGGAGCTTCATGGATAGCCTTAACTTTTGATTTGGTGGGGCGGATGCCAGAACTATCTATGAGATAGCCCAGGAACTCGACTTCCTGTACCCCGACGATGCACTTGTCCCTCCTGACCCTCAGGCCCTTCTCCTGAAACCGTCGTAAAACGAGTCTCAGGCGGTCAAAGAGTTGGGCCTTAGATTCACCAGAGATCAGCACATCGTCGAAGTAAGGCACCACCCCTGGAACGCCTTGGAGAAGGCGTTCCATCATAGATTGGAAAATGCCTGGGGCTGCACTGACTCCAAACTGGAGGCGGTTGCACTTAAACGCGCCCCTATGGGTGACAATCGTCTGAGCCTCCGCCGTTTCCCGATCAACTGGCAATTGCTGGTAAGCCTGGGCCAGGTCCAGTTTGGCAAAAATTTGGCCCTTGCCGAGTGAGTGCAGCAAATGTTGCACCACCGGCACAGGGTATGCGCTCTGCGGTAACGCTTTATTGATGGTCACTTTGTAGTCAGCGCAGATGCGCACAGATCCATCCTGCTTCATGGGGGTCACAATGGGAGTCTCCCATGAAGCATGATCGATGGGTTCCAGTATGCCTTGGGCTATCAGCTTATCTAGCTGAGCATCTACCTTAGCCCTTAAGGCAAATGGAACCCGGCGGGGCTTAAGCCGAATAGGGGTAACCCCCTTGTCCAGATTAAAAGAAATGGGTTTCCCTGTAAAGGTCCCTAACTTACCATCGAAAACTTCTGGGAACTCTCCGATGAGTGCGTCGAGTTCCCCTGAGCTAACCTGGTGGATGCCTCCAATAGAAAGCCCCAACGGCTCGAACCACTCCACACCCAGCAGGGTCGGGCGGCTGTGCTCCACGACTGTTATTGGGAGCTGGCCTTGGAATAGCTTGAAGGCGATGTGGAGGTTGGTTCTTCCGAGAACGCCGATGGGATTCCCGCCGAAATCCACCAGTTGGGAGTTAAGGGGTTGAAGGTGGCGCTTGCGGAGAGCCGGCTTCAGCTTCTTAATCTGGTGCCAGTCGATGATAGAGTAGACGGAGCCAGAGTCGACTTCCATGGTGCACGGCAACCCTTCTGCCAACAGTGTCACATGGAATTTTGTGGCACTGTTGTTGCTGGTGAGTCCGATGGTTGTTTGGTGTACAGCGCCGCCCTGGGAGTCATTGCGGTCGTCGCGGTTTTGCTGGTTTGAGGACCGTTTGGATGACCTCTGGGTATCGCGGCGATTTTCAAGAGTGCGGGGCTTAATCGAGTCCGGAACCGGATCAGAGGCTCTGCATGCCTCGGCGATGTGCCCCTTCTTGAGGCAGCGTCTGCAGGTTGCATCGCGCCAGCGGCAGGACTGGCGTGGATGGAGTCCCTTGCAACTGCCGCATTGAGCTGCGCGGCGGCCATCTTTTTGAATTTCCCGCCTAGATGGGCGGGAAACTTTCAAAACAGTCGACTCTCCCTCTGAATCAGTTGGTGCGGCAGAGTCATCGGACGAATCCGACGCCGGCTTGTGGATCTTATGGATCCCACGGGACTGGCGCATCGCAGCGGCGGCGGTCTCAGATGTCTCCGCAGCCGTGGCCTCTTCGAGGACGTCCTTCAGGGACAGGCGCTTCCTACTCAGGAACTTTTTCTGGAGGTTGGCATCTCTCATTCCGAAGACGATCCCGTCTCGTAAGGCATTGTCGACATTTTCAAATTCGCAGTTAGCTGCGATTTGTCGCAATGCCGCAACAAAGTCCTTGAGGGATTCGCCTTCCATCTGGTTCCTTTGGCGGAAAGTGAAACGGTTGGAAATGGGGGTGCCCGTTGGTGCATAATGGTCTTGCAGGGCAGCCTGTAGATCCACCCAGGACATGACTTCAATGTCTCTGGGTGCGACGAGGTTGACAGCGAGCTCCAACACATCGGTGCCGCAGTTGGCGAGGAAAAGAGCCCTCTTCCTCTCGTCGTCAATGTTGGTGTAGCCGTTTCCCCGGAGGAATTGGCGGAAACGGATCATATAGGAGCTCCATTTCTCCCGGCTGGGGTTGAAAGGAGCCAGCGAGGCGAACGGCGCTTGCGGCGTTGCCATTCTTCAGGCCGCGTCGAGTGACTTCAGCTCGTTAAGGCGATCGTGCCACGCGGAATTCTTCTCTACTCCTTCGTCGCCAGTGTTAGATCGGCGCAGGAAAGAAGAGTGACCAGCTGAGTTCAAGAACAATCGTTTATTCAACGAGAACTGAACTGGCTGTGCGCTGCCAGAGCTCTCCTTATATTTGCTCCGGCAGACGCACCGCCCACTGACAGGGATTCAAAACTCCCGCCGAAAGGATCTTCAGCCAATCCCAGGCGGATGTCCTTATAAGGACATAACAGCTTGCATAAGCCATCCCCTCCCTCCACGCTGGTCCACAAAACTCTATTCTAGTCCAACTCCCTGCTCAAGCAGGAGACCCTATACCACTTCAGACAAAAGGCTGTCCAGTTTCTTCTTACAATCTTCCAGTGTTAGAATACCCACAACTTCTAGAGTCGAGCTGTTGTTTCTGTTCTGATCTAGACTTCTTTAGAAAGTATAAGGCACAATCATAGTCCTACAAAACCTCGTTTACTTATATGACTGTAAATTATTTTCATTTACAATCCGCAAAGCTTGATAAACAGTCTTTCAGAGGAAGGTTATCAACACCCACCTATCTCACATGGAATGCTGCCAGAGAGCTGATTTCCAGATGCAGGGCAAGGCCAAACTTGGCACAGAGTCAAACGGAACTTTTCAAAGCTTGAATTGACCAGATGAACTAATTGCTTCCTGCAAAAACTCACATTCCGTTCGCTCTTCTTTTATGTCTTATGGGAGGGGGCCAATCATCTCCAAGCCTTACTCCCAAGTTGACTCTGTTTTCTTAATTGTTCTTGTCATCTGGCAGCTCTGTGCATGTGTACAATGGGAACAGGCTCTCCCTGTTCTTCTGCCTTGCTGCTGTCAGCCTCTGGAGGCGGCACATAACTATCAGATGGCCTTGACACCCTCTCTGCCTCCGATGCAGAGCCCTCATCTGAGCTTTCCCCAGCCCCTAGGACTGGCCCAAGTTCCTCTTCGATCTCCTCATTGTCTGACTCCACTGCTAGCTCTGCTGGCTGCCTGGAGACCACAACAGTTTCAAACATAAACTATATATATTACATTCAGATATTTTTCTGGAGTTATGGTACATCATCCTTTAAACATTCTCCTTTGACCTGCAACATAACAAACTTTTTATCCCCATAAACTGATATATTTTCCCATTTTTTCCTCTGTATGTTTTGTCCAAAGATTGGAGTCCATTTTATCATGGAGTTTTTCAGTTGTTCTTCTTCTATTTCAAATTTTAACAGAAGCTGATACATTTAGCCAAGACAAGTTTGTCATTTTTACATAGATCAAATTCTAGTTTCCACTACGCCGTTCCAAAACATTCATGTTAAATATTGAACGTTAATTTTGATATTTGTGAGTTGTGAGATATTTAACAGCAATGTTAACAATGAAAAAAATATTTCCTAAAATATTCCATAAGAGATTACATTATGACATCATTGTAAAGGTCAAAAGATCAAATACTTTAATTCTAATAAGTAGCAATACAACATTAAAATCATCAAATGTTTCAACAAATGAATCAATTTACATAAGTATAATTTGCCGCCAATAGCCTCCCACCGGCCGGTGCGCTCCCACAGAGAGGGTCTCCTCAGGGTGCCATCAGCCAGACAATGTCAGCTGGCGACCCCCAGGGGGAGGGCCTTCTCTGTGGCAGCCCCTACCCTCTGGAACGATCTTCCTCCAAAACTGAGAACAATTGCTGACCTCCGGACTTTTCGTTGGGCCCTAAAAACTCATCTCTTTCAGCTCGCTGGTCTAGCCTGACCCCGTTGAATTTTTAAGATCTTGTATTATAGGATTGGGTATTTTAAATATTTAATGGTTTTAATTTTAGCCAAAGTTATATGCTTTTTAAAGAAATTTTTAACTTTTATGTACTGTTTTTATTTGGCTGTCCACCGCCCTGAGTCCGCAAGGAGAAGGGCGGTATACAAATATAAACAAATAAATAAATAAATAAATTTCTGCCCATATTTGCTTTTTACCAATCCAAGCAAATAAGGGTTCAAATAAAAGTTCCAACGATTAGTTCAAGTGGTAAAGAAAATGCAATGGATTAAAAGAAGAAAGATGAAACAGGCTCAGACACGACAAAATTTGATGAAGTAAAATATATAGACTATAAGTACTTTATAGGGATAAGTTTTGTAAATGGACACAGCTCTGCATAAAAAATGGGGTTCTTCTTTTCCTTTTTCCTTTTTTCTTTTTTTTTTCTTTTTCTTTCTTTTTCTCCCTTTTATCTTTCTTTCTTACTTTCTTTCCTTTCTTTTGTTTTGTGTTTTTGCTCCTAATTTTTGTATGTAGGTCTTTGTTTTTGTGTTTATTGAATTTTTTTAAAAAAAATTAAAAAAAAGAAAATACAATTTTCTTTTCAGTTTTCCTAACTGACAGTTTAATTCTGTGTGTGTCACCCCAGTCATCAGTTTGTGGGTTCAGTAGGATTTACAATAAATAACTTTACGAAGAATCTTGCATTAGAAAGTGCTTCTTTGTTGAAACTTGCAATTATACAATTAAAGAACTTTATTATCTTATTTTTTTCCCATATATTTGTTGAGTGATATCAACTAATAAACGATTAGCAGAGATACTTGTTGTGAAACTGAGTTATTTGATGTCAATGACATTATGTAATAGTATGCAATTACATGGGCTTATTCTTATTCTTTCTTATTAATCCCTCCTTACTGTTCAGCTCAGGTCTCAGCAGGATAATATAAACTTTTGGAGAAAAGATACAGGCCAGCAATGCAGCCCCTGAGGCCAAAATGGAGAAGATCTCCACAGCTACCATGTATTTGCCTTTGGTGCTCAAATAAGTCGGGATAAAAGTCAACCAAACACTGCAAAACATGAGCATGCTGAAAGTGATGAACTTGGCTTCATTGAAAGCATCTGGCAGATTTCTAGCCAGGAAAGCCACGATGAAGCTGATGATGGACAGAAGTCCCATGTAGCCCAAGACAAAGTAAAACATGAAGGTAGAGCCTTCATTGCATTCTGCTACTATCTCGCTCGGCAGGGATTTCATGTCCAACCTGGGGTACGGAGGAGCAGTGGCAAGCCATAAAGTACAAATGCCAGCTTGAATGAGAGAGCAGAAGAGGACAATGGTGTTGGCCAACCTTTTTCCCATCCACCTCCTCACATTGGATCCTGGTTTGGTGGCCATGAAGGCAAGAACCACAGTGATGGTTTTGGCCAACACACAAGATACCGCCACAGTAAAGATGAGACCAAAAGCAACATGGCGAATGAGGCAAGTGACTTTGTGGGGGTGGCCAAGGAAGAAGAAAGAACAGAGGAAGCAGAGGAGGAGGGAGGAAAGGAGAGTGTAAGTGAGTTCTCGGTTATTGGCTTTGACTATGGCGGTATTGCTGTGCTTAATAAAAGTAATAAACACGAAGACTGTGACCAGTGAAAAACAAAGGACTATGGAGACTAAACTCATGCCTAGTGGTTCTTCATAGGAAAGAAATGTTATGATCTTGGGGAAGCAGCTGTCGTTGCTCCGGCTTCGATATTGATCATCTCGGCACTGCATACATTCGTCCGTGTCTTAAAAGAAAATTGCAAGGGAAAAAATTAAGACAAATAAGCATATCTATTAGAGCATGACAGGATTGGAAGCCAAATCAAGACTTGAACAACATAGAGGAGCCATCAAAGTTGCATGTCTTTGTTTTCAAATACAAGCCACCACCTATGATGGAATACCAGACTGGTTCTCAAAGTGATATTAAAATCCCAATAAGTGCTAATAAAAAAGCAATTTATGGTATTATACTTAAGTAGTAGAATATCTACTACTTAAGTAGTAGAATATCTGGTAGATTTTCAAGACCGGGCTATAATACTTTAACGACAACAAAAAGATTCAAAAGCTTATGTTTCTTAATCTTGCCTATCTCTAAACTCTTGACACCGGCCCAATTTGGGTTGCTTCCTTAATCTGAATTAAGGTATGGAATGGCACAACTTTACATAACCCTAAGGATAAGTGAAGAATTGAGGGTGCTATATCACCTACCTGTTTTGTTGGAGATCTTTCCTTCTGGACATGGAAAACAGTCATAGCAACAAAATTTCTTCCCTTCCTTCTTTTGTTTCTGAAACCCTGGTGGGCATGAGTCACTGCACACAGAAATAGGACGTACCTGTTCGCAAAAATAAAATTAAAAAATCCAGGTTGTAAGGAAGCTAAGAACATTTAGTTAGTTTGGGGGGGGGGGATCCTGAAAATCGGAAAACAAATAAATGACCAAGAGGCATGAATATAAATATAATATAAATGTAAGCATTTTTAAAAAGTGTGCTAAAATTTTATGATTTTCCTATTTAAAGAAATATATATATATATTTAAAAAATATTGTTACTAGTAATAGAGTGGTGGGATTCAAAAAACTCTACTACCCGTTCTGTGGGCATGGCTTAGTGTGCATGGCATGGTGGTTGTGGCTTGATGTGCATGGCAGAGGAAGGATCAGGACTGAAATGCTCCCGGTTCGGACCGCATTGCCTGATGCAGTAGTGATGGCGGTGTGTGGTTCAGAGAATCGGTAGCAAATATCCCTGTCCCCTATCCCCCCACAATGCCCAGCTGAACCACATGATCATCAGAGGCTTTTTTTTTTAGTTTTAAAAGCATTTTTTCTACAACCTCTTCCAACGAAAAAATGCTTTTAAAAGTTAAAAAAAAGCCTCTGATGATCGTGCGGCTAAGCTGGGATCGTTAGAGGGTTTTCAAAGCATTTTTTTCTGCAACCTCTTGGCTGAAGAGGTGATTAAAAAATGCTTTGAAAGTCTCTGACGATCCCAGCTGAGTTGCCTGATCATGAGAGAGGCTTTTCAAAGCATTAGAAAAAATGCTTTGAGAAGTTAAAAAAAAAAGTTGGCCACACCCACCCAGTCACATTACCCTCCACCCCCCACACCCCACCCCCCACCCCCCACACCAAGCCGTGCCCACAGAACCAGTAGTAACAAATTTTACATTTCACCCATGGGAAGGATACTGTAAAATCTCCATTCCCTCCCCATTCCAGGGGAACATTACCCCAAAATCCCCATTTCCTCCTGATCAGCTGGGACTTGGGAGGCAGAAAATAGATGGGAGTAGGGGCGGTCAGAGATGGTATTTACCACTTCTCTGAAAATTTCCACTACTGGCTCTCCAGAATTGGTCAGAACCTGCTGAATACCACTTCTGTAGTAACAATAGTGATACTTAATAAAGGAGCAGCAATACTGAATGTATACTAGCACTGCAGCCAGAATGGGACAACTCACTTTGACCAACTCACCCTGGGTGAACTTGTCCTGGTCATTTTACCATGGGACAATTTGACCTTAGGAAAATTCAACCTGGGATAACTGAAGAGAAGAAGAAGTAGAATTGCAGCTCAACCCAGACTTGAGGACTTCTAAGTTTTTTTTTTTTAATTTGATTTATATGCTGCCCTTCTCCGGAGACTCAGGGAGGCTTACAATGCTTTAAGCAATAGCCTTCATACTTTTGTATATTTATACAAAGTCAGCTTATTGCCCCCACAAACTGGGTCCTCAATTTACCTACATTAGAAAGGATGGAAGGCTGAGTCAACCTTGAGCCCGGCCAGATTCGAAGTGGTGTAATTGCAGACAGCTGGATGTTAATTACAGTGCTTAGTCTGCAGAGCTAAACCAGGCTCTGCCTGGTTTTTGAACCTTGAGAAGGTTCAAAACTAAAGCAAGAGAAGATCAGGTGCAATTCACTTGTCCCTCTCTTTAATTATCCCATATTGAATTGTCCTTGGCAAGATGGCCATAGCAAGTTGTTACATGGTGAGTTTTCTTTGGCTCGTTGACCAGGGTAGACAGCCAGGGCAAGTTGACTGCAGCAAGTCAGCCATAGTGAGTTGTCCTAGACCTCACTGCAACATCTTCTGGCATGGACAATTTTTACATTAGTGGAAATGTGTAACCACAGATGGCTTATTTTACTGAAGGAAATGGATCAAGGAGATGGTACATGGAGAGCATATGCACCAAAGACAAATTCTTTGTGTGTCCAATCACACTTGGCCAATAAAGAAGTCTATTCTATTCTATTCTATTCTATTCTATTCTATTCTATTCTATTCTATTCTATTCTATTCTATTCTATTCTATTCTATTCTATTCTATTCTATTCTATTCTATTCTATTCTATTCTATTCTATGGAAAATCTGTCAAGGAAATCCAAGAATGCATACCTGGTTAAAGGTCCTAGGCCACTCAATAATTTCATCATCTATAAAGAATTGTTCTTCTTCAAAAGCCACTGGTTCTAACCATCCGATCTTGACTTTACGAAAGGAGTTGTTTGGGAATAAGATCATCTGCATTATATCAAATCCAGTAACAATTTCTCTTCTTTCATTGAAATTCAGGTTCTCTCCAGCTGAATTATTAAATGACATTGCTTGTAGAAATGCATGTAACTGGGAGGAAGGGAAAAGAGTAGAGGGATAATACAATCAAGAGTATAATCTTGTGGAGGCGGTCATGCACCCAAACACCATATCCTTTCAAAAAATTATACAATACCGAGACATATTAGACTCAGACGGGATATTAAAAACGCGCCAGGAACTCAGAGATGGGGAAATAGAATTAGATTGGTGGCCCTACCTTGAAATACAAAATAGACACAGAAAAGATAGGGATGAAGGAGGAGTTGAGTTAAACCCAAATAGATTAGACAAAATTCTGGAAACGAAAGAAGGGAAGACGATATCTAAAATATATAAATATTTATTAGAATTGGAATTGAGTAAGAATTTAATTAAAGGGCAGATGATTGCCTGGAACAAAAACATAGGTGGAAATATCCAATTAGAAGAGTGGGAAAGAATTTGGGAAAATAATATTAAAATGACAAAATCGGTAAGTTATAAAGAAAACCAATATAAGATATGGTAGAGATGGCACTTGAGGCTAGCACAAATGTATCCCAACTTAGACTCAAAATGCTGGAAGTGCAAACAGGCTAGAGGAACTTTTTACCATATGTGGTGGCTATGCCCCAAAACTAAGGCATACTGGGAGAAAATTAGAATGTGGATAATACAAATAGTAGGAGAAGAAATTGAACTAGACCCCAAGATATTTTTATTAGGAATTTACAAACAAAACATTAGAAAAGAAAAGATATACTTAATACACCACATAATTACAGCGGCAAGAATAGCGAATGCACAAGTATGGAAGAAGGAATATTTGCCAAACGATCAGCAAGTAATACAAAAGATATATTTGTGTATGGAATCGGATCAAATAATGCAGAAATTAAAAAATGAGGAAAGCTCAAAATATTCTAGGGTATGGGATAGATGGTACGATTGGATCAAACAAAGACAAAATGGATAATGATACTTTTAATTGAATATGAAAGCTAATTTGAACGAGCAATATATGTTATTATACTCTTAGTGAATTGTAAATTAAGAATGAAAATTTGTATGATAACCTTATATAAGTACCCATGATGACTTCACCGACAAAAGGCATGCGGATGAAAATGGGACAAGCAATGAATGGTATAATGTATGTATATATATGTGTGTGTATATGTATAGTAATCACATATAGATACTTAAGAGAGTAGAAACGAATTTCATCATTGACTACGATTTATGGACATGGATATTTTAATATAGTTTTTATCTGTTTTTGTATATATTTAAAAGTTAAATAAAGTTTGTTTATAAAAAAAGAGTATAATCTAAACTTGTGACATGTTGGAAGCAATTAAATTCCATATAAATTAACCTAGGAGATTATTTTCTGCATCAGTTAGGAAGATCTTGGGAAGGAAGGAAGGAAGGAAGGAAGGAAGGAAGGAAGGAAGGAAGGAAGGAAGGAAGGAAGGAAGGAAGGAAGGAAGGAAGGAAGGAAGGACAGTAGATGAGGTGTGAGTCTAGCAGGCAGGAAATATAAATTATAGCCCACACTTGGAAATTTAAATGGATTCAGTATTTTCTTTAGATCTTGAGAATAAATTCCTTCTGTCCACATAGACAATCCTCTCTTGTGAGTTAAGATATGAGTCTCCTCCCAATTCCTGATTTCCAGTAGATTATAAATGGGTTATAAAAGTGAAAGGCATCTAGTTGATAAGATTTTGAAAATTGTATTCCCCCTTTTTTTTTTTTTTGGAGAAATGTTGTTAGTAGATTATTGTTTTCTGTTGACATGGGCTGCTATGACCGATAGCTATGAAGTGATGTACTCTTTCTCAGGACTTTCATCTCAAGACTTTCAGGGATTTCATTGAAGTTAGGAGAAATCTCATCTATCTTTCTATGTATCTATGTATCTATAGATCTATCGATCTATCGATCTATTGAACTATCTATCATCTATCTATTCATTTTCTATTCCTCATCTATTCCTCATCCATCTATCGTGTCCAATCTATTTTCGGTTTTGTATAATAAAGTTGAAAGACATGGCCATTTTTTAAAACATTTTTTGTGCATTTAAGACTCTGAGGAGAAAATGTTGGCAGCCAAGAAAGGACGGAGGGATGAGAGAGGAAAATGAAAGAGAATTTCCGTCCAATTTTCGTCTATTTATTTATTTATTTGACAAATTTAAAAACAGAACAAAAAAATAGTATGGTATTGCATGAAAAAAGTCAGAGAAAATGAATTTTACCAGCAATTATTTTGTTTTTGCTTATTTGGCAGATGAATGTGCAAACTGGACATTTTCATTCTCTCTAGAACAAAATACAGGAGTATTTATTTATTATTAAATTTGTTTGCCACCCATCTCACCACAGTGTGCCTCTGGGCAGCTTATTCCTCTCTTATATTATTAATTCATTTACTCAGTCTGTTTTCTTGTGCTGCTTTTCCATTCCTAATTCTATGAGATTTTAAAATATTATTTCAGTATTTTCTATTCTCTTGCATTCCGTTTTAACCATTCATTAACATATTGCTGCAGGACAATAAATATTTATCTATGACAGTTGACAGTGATTACAGATTATAGTCTTCATCTAGTGACTGCCTCATTTACCAAATATTTAGTTACAATAATGCTAAAGGTTGCTATTAGTCCTCATACTTACAACCTTCACAAGTCTGGACTGCAAAGGAAATTTGAAGTAAGATCATAATTTGCTTATCACCCAAGTTGACAGTCCCAATTGTAGTTGTTATTAAAAAAAATAACCTACAAATTAATGTTCAAAACATTTTTCTCTAACTAGGCAAACATTTGACTTCCCATGAAAGCAATAATGGACATAAGTACCCAAGTATGGAACTATTAATTCTAATCGTCAATTTATATTTTGTTGATGATTGGATACATTGATATGCTATTTATTTTCTGATAGCAGAATCATGGAAAACATAAGACATTGGACAACGATTTGTCTGAAATTCTATAGGGTTTCTTGCCTGAGCTGGGGATGGGACTGGAAGACCTCAAAGGTCTCTTCCATCTCTGTTATTCTGTTATATCATTCTGTTATGGCAACATTACCTGCCAAGGTTGCATGTCCTCAAAGTTGAGTCTTTGCTCCCCCAGTCTTGCCCTGTGTTTGGTCTTCGATGAGTGCAATGCGTGGAGAGCATGGGCTATTGCATAGACAGCATTGTAGATACTGTAGCTGTGCCCGCTCATCTTCACTTCAAAAACAGACCGAGGAGGCTTCTCCAGATTCTCCTTCCCACTACATAGTTCATCTGGCTCCAATGTTTCTCCAGCATTTGGAAATGAACATTCAAAAACCTGTTCCCAAAACAACTGGGCAAAACCATCACCTTCAGGCTGGTATGGGTTTTTCTTCTGAAGATACGTCTCAAATTCCTGAGGTTGCTTGGAATGAATGACGAAGGATATGGCACCTTGGAACATTTGAAAATCCATCCGTCTCGTCACACCCGTTACTGCAAATTCCATCTGGGCTATCATGATCCACACCTTCCCTAAATATGCGTTGTCAGAAACTAGAAGAGTGCTATAGGTAATTAACCACATAAGATTCATGGTATCTCCATAGAGGATGAATGCTCTGGCCCTCTGATCCATAACAGATACGTGAATATTTCCAAATGTACCCATATCATCACTGGACAAGACACGGCCTTGGCGTGGGAAAACCTGAAGGAAGGCTGAACAGATTCGATACTTGGAGAATAATGCTTCCATGCTTTGCAAGAAATATTTCCCACTGTCATCATCTCCTGTGAAAAGGCCCACCCATGTCCAGCCAAAATGTAGAAGCAGATGGATAATTCCCATGTACTGGTTTTCATCATTTGGGACCATACGATAAAAAGTAGGATCTCTAGATTTTACAATGTCTTCAGGAGCAAACGATCCATATGTGAGCTTTAAGACAAAGTGCAGAAAGACATGGTGTCTTCAATCAATCATTCCATCATTCCATTTTTCCATTTTTCCATTTTTCCATCATTCCATCAATCATTCAATCATTCAATCATTCAATCATTCAATCATTCATTCCATCATTCATTCATTCATTCATTCATTCATTCATTCATTCAATCAATCAATCAATCAATCAATCATTCAAACATACCTGTAGGAAGGAAATTCCTATCTTTCAATTTCTATTTGCTAAAACTAAACCTTTCCCTTTTACTTATTTAACAGAGATGGAGAAATATGACCAACTTGACTTAGAAAGAAGGATTTGGAACATCGTTGATCCTCCCAGGAGTCCTCGTTTCTCAAATTCTCTCAGCTTTAATTGCTTTGATTTTCCAGCTTCTCTTTTCTATTTCAAAATCACTTGTTTGATGAACATAAGATTAATCCAAGTACCCAAAGCTATTCCTTGCAGCTATGCATGGTCCTCACCTGTGGAATCTTGTAGAGTCCTAAAATATCTGCCATGTGGAAAGAGGTGTCTGATCCAAGTCCTCCGACCAAAGCAATTAGGTTTTTAGGAGGTCCACATTCATAATTAGGAAGGAAACTGTGCAATTTAAAGAGCAAATTGAGAAGATTGTAATAGGTCATCCTCTGATCATAGTAGGTGTCATAGATGTGGAAGCCCAGTGTGATATTTGGTAAAATTGTTGGAGATTTGTTGATTGCATTTACAGCAAATGCCAAAGCCAACACATTCTGGTAGAATTTGGTCAGCATCCTGCAAATAGAGTTGCAAGGCTTTTTACCTAGGAATTTGAACATCTTGACCAGCACAACTCTTGGGATAATGCAATGTGACCAGAATTATGAAGATAAATCAAGGTTCAGAAAACAGAATAAAATAGTTGGAAAGGACTTTGGAGGTCTTCTAGCTGAACTCCCTGCTCAGGGAGGAAAACCTATACCATTTCAGACAAATGGTTACCCAATCTCTTCTTGAAAACCTCCAGTGTGGGAGCATTTACCACTTCTGGAGGCAAGCTAATTGTTCAGTTAACAACTGATTAATTGTTCTCACTTTGATCAGATTTCTCCTTAGTTCTAGGTTGCTTCTCTCCCTGATTAGCTTCCATCCTAATGGATGGAAAAGAGAGGAGTAGATAAAGTGAGAGCAAACTTTCAATATGTACATTATGAAATGTAGCTCAGTATAAATCAGTGAAATGTCTCCAACCACAGCACATGTGATATTAAAAATGTTCCCTGAACATACAAAGCAATTGAGCAATTCTCAGGGAAAATATTTTCCAGTCCTGCAAGAAATGATTTTCCAAAAAAGTGAATCATGCACCATTTTTTTATTAGGATAATAGGAAACAATTCTAAAAAGAAATATGTCTTCCTTCCAATTTTCAATGTTCTCCCTCTCTCCTCTTCTCTCTTTATCCATAACTAAATTGATGTTAATTCCTTCATAGAGAAATGCGTGCAATAGTTAGCCTGCTTGCAAATCAATCTTAACTAATGAACTGCCTGCTAATCAATCTTAGCTTAACACTTGTAGCTTGTTTGTACTGTAAGAGCTTATGCACTGGAAATAAATTCCTTGTGTGTCACACTTGGCCAATAAAGAATTCTATCTATCTATCATCTACCTACCTACCTATTACACCAACTCAGGAAGCTCACACTGCTCAAGGAGCTACTGATTCAGTTCTACAGAGGAATTATTGAGTCTGTCATCTGCACCTCTATAACTGTCTGGTTTGATTGTGCAACCCAACAAGACAGACACAGATTTCAGAGGATAATTAGAACTGCAGAAAAAGCAATTGCTACCAACCTGCCTTCCATTGAGGACCTGTATACTGCACAAGTCAAAAAGAGGGCTGTGAAAATATTTACAGACCCCTCGCATCCTGGACATAAATTGTTTCAACTCCTACCTTCAAAATGACGCTATAGAGCACCGCACATCAGAACAACTACACACAAGAACAGTTTTTTTCCACAAACACCATCACTCTGCTAAAGAAATAATTCCCTCAACACTGTCAAACTATTCACTAAGTCAGCATTACTATTACTATTAATCTTCTCATCGTTTCTATCATCCATCTCCTCACACTTATGATTTTATGACTGTAACTTGTTGCTATATCCTTACGATTTATATTGTTTCCTAATATGATTCGATTGCTTATTTGTATCCTATGGCTATCATTAAGTGTTGTACCTTATGATTCTTGATGAATATATCTTCTCTTCTTATGTGCACTGAGAGCATATGCACCAAAGACAAATTTCTTGTGTGTCCAATCACATTTAGCCAATAAAGAATTCTATTTTATGTCAATTTTAACATCTTTTTCATCCATATACCCATGTGTCATACACTCTTTGTAGCCATGGAACATTGCTTTTTCCAATTGAACAAAACTCATCACTTTCTTTGCAATTCAACACAAATACTGCATATGCAGCAAGATGAAGATAACACTAAATTAATGTTTATTAAGAAGGAAAACGACTCATAATAAGAAACTACAGCCTATATCAAAATAGTAAAGTGACTGTAAGCAGTCTGGAAAATGACATTGGAAGAAATAAGATCACCTGAATATATCCTGTAACAAGATAGAGGGAATAACTTGGTTCTACGTTTGTATTTACTACACATGATTATTTATAGGAGTTGAGTAGTACTTATTTTGGGAAGGGAGTGGGGTTGAGTTTCTTACACTGGAAGATCAAAGCCAATATCTTGTGAAGGGATATTTTTGAAGGAAACTTCATTAAAGACATAAATGACCTGAGATGCCATCCCACCAATGAGAAGTGTCCCCGGCTGGTACCAGTCATGAGGAACAGTGAAGAATTGGGTTCGAGGGCATTTTGTGATCACTCTTTTGCACTCTTCAAGTGATAGCAAAAGGATCAGTGCCAGGAGTCTCACCATCCTTGCAGATGTGTGTTCCTGCAGAAAAGAGTCTGCTACATCTGATTCCAGTTTCAGTCACCTGTCTTAGAGAGAAAGCAGCCAGGTATCTCAATATGACATAGCATAACAAATTCAACAATTTTTTAAAAAAAGCCACAAAGCAGTTTAAAGATCCGAAGCCATTTCTGTTCAAAACGGTGGAGAACTGGATAGGTTCTCACATGGACAGAACCTCCTTTCCATAAAACCAGTTGAAGAATACTTATAGATCATAAACTCTTTCTCAACTGCATATCGCATATTGATTTCTCATTTGGTATCTTGTGGATAATCGTTGTAGGTCTGCTGATGAAATTAATTATAATTATGGAGTAATTATAGGAGAAACAACTCTGCTGTGTATTACCAACAACACATTTGGAAGTAGAGGCTCTTTTTGTCTGTGTGTAGGTCCTTAATGGTCTCCCTGATGGGACAGCCAGTGGGAGATGGGTTCCAAGGTGATCATGATCACATTGATTAAATATGAACAGAATAGCATAGCCCATGGGTGTAGTTTGGGATCAAGGCAAGCAACTTTGAACCTGAAGGGAAAATGATAAATCAATCTTTTGCTCATCCTTATGTCCCACATGGAGTTGAAACATGTTCATCTAGTGGTATACCTAATAAGAGAACTGAGTTTAAACTTTGATTTTCTTCAAACAGGAATAATACTAAAATGTGTTTTTGGACATGGTGATATATCTATTGAAATAACTATGTTTCAAACTTTCCCCCTTGGTTTTCTTCAAACAGAAGCAATACTAATATGTATTCCTGGTCATGTCTTCAATATATAATAAAATGGTTCAGGACAGTATTTTTTTTTTAATTTGATTTATATGCCGCCCTTCTCCGGAGACTCAGGGTGGCTTACAATGCGTTAAGCAATAGCCTTCATACTTTTGTATATTTATACAAAGTCAGCTTATTGCCCCCACAAACTGGGTCCGCAATTTACCCAACTTAGAAAGGATGGAAGGCTGAGTCGACCTTGAGCCTGGCTAGGATTGAACTCAGAGAAATTACAGGCAGCTGGTGTTAATTGCTGCCTTTAGTAGGAGGCATTAGCCCCCTACGCCACACATATTGATGTATCCCCCAAGAGATCCATAGCAGGATTGAAATGCTCCCGGTTCGGACCGGATCGCCTGATTCAGTAGTGATGAAGGAGGCAGATGATTCGGAGAACCAGTAGCAAAAATCCCTGCCCCCCCCCCCATTCGCAGCTGAGCCGCAGAATCATCAGAGGCTTTTTTTTTTTTTA
Source organism: Coluber constrictor foxii (assembly GCA_038048745.1). Lineage (NCBI taxonomy): Eukaryota > Metazoa > Chordata > Lepidosauria > Squamata > Colubridae > Coluber > Coluber constrictor. The sequence goes on from CM075961.1 coordinate 38,027,881, forward strand.
CTTTTAAAAGCATTTTTTCTACAACCTCTTCAGCCAAAAAAATGCTTTTAAGTTTTTTTTTAAAAAAGCCTCTGAAGATCACACGACTCAGCTGGGATCATCAAAGGCTTTTAAAAGAAAAAAAACCCTATTTTTTCTTTTAAATGCCTCTGACGATCAAGCAACTCAGCTTGGATCGTCAGAGGCATTTAAAAGAAAAAAAGTCTCTGCCAATCAGGCAACTCAGCTGGGATCGTCAGAGTCTTTTGAAAGCATTTTTTTACAACTTCTTCACCGAAGAGGTTGTAGAAAAAATAGTTTTAAAAGTAAAAAAAAATAAAATTGGCCACGCCCACCAATTCACTTTACCCCCCACCAAGCCACGCCCACAGAAACAATAGTAACAAATTTTAGATTTCACCACTGATCCAAAGTTAGGGGTTGCAATCCCCACCCTCTTTAATCAGTTCAACAATATTCAACAACAATAAAAATGTTGGTCCAACTAATATGAATTTAGGCTGATTTATCCAATATCAATGCCACCGATAGCCTCCCACTGGCCAGTACGCTCCCACAGAGAGGGACTCCTCAGGGTGCCGTCAGCCAGACAATGTCGGCTGGCGACACCCAGGGGGAGAGCTTTCTCTGTGGCAGCACCAGCCCTCTGGAACGATTTGCCCCCAGAGATCCATATGATACCTGATCTCCAGGCTTTTCGCCATGCCCTAAACCTTTTTTATTTTGTCAAACTGGGCTGGTGTAACCCCCCCTTCTTTTTAAGTCTAAAGTTTTATGGGTTTTAAATTTTAATTGTCTATTGGTTTTTTTAAATGTGTTGGGCCAAAATTATTTAATTCTTTTACTAATAGTTTAAATTTTGTATTGGAGTGCTTATATTCTTGGCTGTACACCGCCCTGAGTCCATTAGGAGAAGGGCGGTATATAAATTTAAAATAATAATAATAATCATCATCATCATCATCTTAACAGAATAACAGAGTTGGAAGAGACCTTGGAGGTCTTCTAATCCAACTCCTGCTCGGTCAGGAAACCCTATATAATTTCAGACAAATGGTTATCCAACATCTTCTTAAAAACTTCCAGTGTTGGAGCATTCACAACTTCTGGAGGCAAGTTGTTCCACTGATGAATTGTTCTCACTGTCAGGAAATTTCTCCAAAGCAACTGAGGGCAGGACAAGAAGCAATGGGAGGAAACTAATCAAGGAGAGAAACAACTTAGAACTGAGGAGAAATTTCCTGACAGTGAGCACAATTCATCAGTGGAACAACTTGCCTCCAGAAGTTGTGAATGCTCCAACACTGGAAGTTTTTAAGAAGATGTTGGATAACCATTTGTCCGAAGTGGTGTAGGGTTTCCTGCCTAAGCAGGGGGTTGGACTAGAAGACCTCTAAGGTCCCTTCCAATTCTGTTATTCTATGTTAGGAATTGAAGTGTTCTTCCATTTTTGTGCATACAGAGTCTTTCTGCTGTCAACATATATAGTAAGAAAGTTCCTTTTTCTTTTCTCCAAGTCTTTATCCATTAGACCCAAATGGAAGAAATCATTACTTTTTTTGAATACCATGGTCCACGTATTTAACATGCGAAAGGAGAAGGCAAAAAGAGGCCTTAAACTTATTTTCATTCTATTTTTTTTTTAAATTTCACAAGAGGGCAGCAAAGTTCTAGAAAGGGAAAGATCTTATCCCTGGGGAATAACTGAATCAGAAAGTGGAAGGATGTGGTTTAAAGCTGTATTTATATTGAGTGTTACTTTCTGGAACCTTTTTTTGAAAATTAACAGTCTTCTCGTCCATTGACAACTTCTATCCCCAGAAGAAATTATTTTATTCCTTAGGTTTTTTGTTTTTTTTAAAAAAAAGCCTGACTATTATTTTTTTATAATTAATTCAAGCTGGCAAAATACAGGTCGCCTGTAAGTTACAAGAGTTCATTTGGTGACAACAGCGTTGAAAAAAAGTGACATGACCATTGCAGCATCCCTATGGTCACATGATCAAAACTCAGAAACTTGGCTATTCTATTCTATTCTACTCTACTCTACTCTACTCTACTCTACTCTACTCTACTCTACTCTACTCTACTCTACTCTACTCTACTCTACTCTACTCTACTCTACACTACACTCTACTCTACTCTACTCTACTCTACTCCATTCCATTCCATTCCATTCCATTCCATTCCATTCCATTCCATTCCATTCCATTCCATTCCATTCCATACCATATTTTCTTTCTATTCTATTCTATTCTATTCTATTCTATTCTATTCTATTCTATTCTATTCTATTCTATTCTATTCTATTCTATTCTATTCTATTCCATTCCATTCCATTCCATTCCATTCCATTCCATTCCATATTTTCTTTATTCTATTCTATTCTATTCTATTCTATTCTATTCTATTCTATTCTATTCTATTCTATTCTATTCTATTCTATTCTATTCTATTCTATTCTATTCCATTCCATTCCATTCCATACCATACCATACCATACCATACCATACCATACCATACCATACCATACCATACCATACCATACCATACCATATTTTCTATTCTATTCTATTCTATTCTATTCTATTCTATTCTATTCTATTCTATTCTATTCTATTCTATTCTATTCTATTCTATTCTATTCTATTCCATTCCATTCCATTCCATTCCATTCCATTCCATTCCATTCCATTCCATTCCATACCATATTTTCTTTCTATTCTATTCTATTCTATTCTATTCTATTCTATTCTATTCTATTCTATTCTATTCTATTCTATTCTATTCTATTCTATTTCTATTTCTATTTCTATTTCTATTTCTATTTCTATTTCTATTTCTATTTCTATTTCCATTCCATTCCATTCCATTCCATTCCATTCCATTCCATTCCATATTTTCTTTATTCTATTCTATTCTATTCTATTCTATTCTATTCTATTCTATTCTATTCTATTCTATTCTATTCTATTCTATTCTATTCTATTCTATTCTATTCCATTCCATTCCATTCCATTCCATACCATATTTTCTTTCTATTCTATTCTATTCTATTCTATTCTATTCTATTCTATTCTATTCTATTCTATTCTATTCTATTCCATTCCATTCCATTCCATTCCATTCCATTCCATTCCATTCCATTCCATATTTTCTTTATTCTATTCTATTCCATTCCATTCCATTCCCTTTAGCAGCCTTCTGACAAGCAAAGTGAACAGGGAAGACAGCTTCACTTAAAAACCATATCACTAATTTAACAACTGCAGTGATTCACTTAACAAATGTGGCAAGAAAGCCCATAAAATGGGGCAAATCTCACTTGACAGATTTCTCACTTAGCAACATAAATTTTGGGGCTCAACTGGGGGTGTAAGTGGAGGACGACCTCTTATGCAGTTGGTTGCATCCAGTAGATGGTTGCATGTTCTCTGTTGCTCTTTTATTCTGAGTGCTATGCAAACCTAGATGCAAATCACTACACCCGATCTTAATTTCTTTGGCGTGCCTAGAAAGCCAGACATCATTTCAAGCGAATTCCTTCCAGAGCAAAACAAAAAAAACGAAAACGAGGAGAAAATGATATTTTGGTTGCCATTTGTTTTCTCTTTTGCACTCTTCAGAGGTAATGTGGATACTTCTGTCCATCAAAGGATGCTGTCATATTTCAATTTCTAACACACATAAGCCCACATTAAGCAGGCTTTCTTTGCAGGTGTCTATTTGGAGGTCCAGCTGGTAGAATCCGGCGGGGATGTGAAAAGACCCGGAGATTCCCTCCGTCTCTCCTGTCGAGGATCAGGATTCACCTTCAGTGGTGGCTATTTGCACTGGGTGAGACAAAGTCCTGGAAAGCCCTTGGAGTGGGTGGCTTACATAAGTACCGACTCAAGTCCCATTTATTACTCGGATAAAGTGAAAGGACGATTCACCATCTCCAGAGATGATTCTAACAGCCTGATGTTTCTGCAAATGAACAGCCTGAAAACTGAGGACACAGCAATGTATTATTGTACCAGGGAAGCACAATGAGAGAAAGGGAAGGGGAAGTCAAGCAAAAACTATCCTGCTTTGAGCATGACTGTGTTATACCGGTCTGCCCATCAGTTAGATTAGAATATATCTGTGGTTTGTACAGGTTTACAAGGAATCCTGCATTCTAAAAAGCAGAGACATCACCCTGCCAACAAAAGTGCGTACAATCAAGGCTATGGTTTGCCCCGTTGCAATGTATGTGTCAGCTTTGGAAAACCATATTAACACCAGAAGCTTCCACGTTGACATCTTCTTGCGCTTAGGAAAGTAGGAGGGGGGATTTAGTGGAGAGATTATAGGTAGACATAATAGCATTCTTCTTTTCAGTCAAGGTCACGGTGTTCCTGAATCTAGAGGAGGAGTGGTTGCAGTGGTGGTTCAACTTGGGATGGTTGGTGATTGGGCCATGTGATGGACAAATGGGTGCAGGGGCTGGATTTGGGGTTTTGATTTACTGAGGGAAAACTCAGAACTATCAGATTCGGGTTTTCCCAGATGTGCCAGTATGCCTACTCTAATAAATGGAAGATTTGAGATGATGCCTGTCTCGGAGTTTTTCATTGGAGTTGGGTTGTTCAGGAACACTATCAGTATGGCTGTGAAAGTTGAATCATAAGGAAGGCTGAGTGCCAAAGAATTGAGGCCTTTGAACTGAGGTGCTGGAGAAGACTCCTGTGAGTCTCTTGGACTGCAAGGAGATCAAACCGGTCAGTTCTAGAGGAGATCAACCCTGGCTGCTCTTTAAAAGGCCAGATCCTGAAGATGAAACTCAAATACTTTGCCCACCTAATGAGAAGGTCACTGGAGAAGAACCTAATGCTGGGGAACAATTGAGGGAAAACAAAGAAGGGATGGCAGAGAATGAGGTGGCTGGATGGAGTCACTGAAGCAGTCAGTGTGAGATTAAATGGTCTCTGGTGGATGGTAGAGGACAGGAAGGCCTGGAGAAACATTGTCCATGGGGTTGCAATGGGTCAGACATGACTTAGTGACTAACAACAACAACAAGAAATCCCTTGTAAACAAGGTTGTATATAAAAATTCATAAAACAACGTTCAGCATCATCTATAAAGTGTAAGGTCTGAAGTTGTCGAAGAAGGAACAAGAGGGTCTTAAGCAGTTGGCAGAACTGTTCAATAAATACGATCCCAATATTAAGTGAAAGAAAATAACTTTCAAAAGCCCTTTAGTTTAAATAAAGGAGAAGAATAGAGCCTAGGATTTTAGGGACCTCTGGTTCTATCTATAGATAATAAATAACACTAGTACTATCACTTAAATTTATATATTGTTTCATAGTGCTTTATAGTCCTCTCTAAAAGGTTTACAGAGTCAGCCTATTGCCCCCAATAATCTGGGTTCCCATTTTACTGACCTCGGAAAGTTGGGAGGCTGAGTCAACCTTGAACTTGTCAGAATCGAACTGCTGGCAGTTGATAGAGTTAGCCTGCAATACTGCATTCTAACCACTGTGCCACCACGGCTCTTAAATAAAATAATGTCTATGATAGGCACCATCAGTTGGGACCAAAGACTTGTTGAAATAACTAAAACTGCTTTAAAGGTAAAGGTTTCCCATGTCCAGTTGAGTCAGATTCTAGGAGGTGGTGCTCACCACTGATTCTTAGCTGAGGAAGCCAGCATTTTCCAAAAAATGCTTCCCTGGTCATGTGCCTAGCATGACTATACACCAAGGTGCACAGAATGCTGTTACCTTCCCACCAAAGTGGTACCTATTCATCTACTTGCATTTGCATGCTTTCAGACTGCTAAGTGGGCAGGAGCTGGAGCAAGGAACAGGAACTCACCCCATCACATGGTATTCAGGTCTTGAACATGGGCTGCCGGCTGAGAAGCTTAGCGTCTTTAACCGCTGAGCCATTGCATCCCCCAAAACTGTCTTAAACTGATTGAAATTCATTCATTAGCAAAGTGGGAGCTGTACATATTTCTGGAAGAAACGGTGTTCCACGGGGTGGAACCACCCCAGAAAAGGCCAGCCACCCTACCACCCTCTCCGTTGTAAGGAAGGAGAATGTAAAATAAGTCTTCTCTAGATGACTTGAACAGCGAAGAAATAAAATTTTTCGTGGCATTGCCTGATAGATCCTGGTATGTGGTCATATCAGAGATGGGCTGCTGACGGTTCGGGTGAATCTGTAGTTCCACCAGTGGCTGGGCCCACCCCCTCACCACTGCGCTATCATGTCCTATTTAATCGTCATGTTTTTGAAGCCACATGCATGCACGAAAGGTGCACATATGAGTGAAGCATGCACTAACATTTTTGGTTCTAGGCAGACCAAATTATGTGAAGCCCACCTCAGGGCCATATATATGGGTTCATAAGTAATAATTGCTATCCTGAATTGGGCATAGAAACCTACTGACCGCTAATGCAGAAACTTGAATATATGTACACCTGTGGCATATCACACCAGAAACCTGGCTGCCACTTAACAAAGATGTTCTGTAGACCTTGAGCTTTTCTTCTTCTTTAGATGAAGACAGAGTTATGTACATTAAGAACCCTGTGTTTGTTTGTTTGTTGTTTGTTTGTTTATTTATTTATTTATTTATTGAATTTCTATACCGCCCTTCTCCCAAAGGACTCAGGACGGTGAACAGATTAAGATTTCATATACATACATACATACATACATACATACATACATACATACATATATGAGATTGGGCTGAAAGGCAAAAAATTGGAGATTTGTGATATCTCCTTCTCCATTCGTGGTAATCCAGGATGACTTAACAAACATACAAATAAACCTACCTGGAAATGAGCTGGTAATCGGATAAGAGCCTGTGGCCTGAGGGTTAAATCAACTGCCTTACAAGCAGACGGCCCAGGTTCAAATCCCAGTAAGGGTATGACTGTCTGATGAGAGCAAATAAGCTCGAAATAGATCTATAACAGCCTCCCTTTATTTATAGAATTATCAGCAAATATATATATATATAAATATATATATATATATAAATATATATATATTTATAAACAGTAAATAATAAATTGAGTCAACTTGGTGTATCTACTAAGACCTTGGCATAGAATTTAGATGTTTATGCTAGCCCTGCTTGTTGAAACAGAAAGGTCTTCAGGGCACGTCGGAAAGTGCGAAGATCTGGGATTATTCGTATTCCAGGTGGTATTTTGTTCCAAAGCATAGGTGCCCCCACAGAGAAGGCTCTCTCCCTTGGAACTACTAGATGACATTGTTTTAATGATGGTACTATGAGTAGACCTACTCTGTGAGAGCATATTGGTTGGTGGGAAGTTATTGGTTGCAGTAGGTGGTCTCATAAGTACTCAGGTCCTAAACCATGGAGCACTTTAAAGAATCAACACCTTGAAGCGCACTCAGAAGGCCACCAGAAGCCAGTGCAGCTCACGTAGAAGAGGTGTTACATGCGAGCACTATGTTGCTCCCATAATTACTCGCGCGGCCACATTCTGGACCAGTTGGAGCTTCCTGGTGCACTTCAAGGGGAGCCCCATGTAGAGAGCATTGCAGCAGTCAAGTCGGGAAATGACGAGGGCTTGTTGTTTTGAAGCAGCAGCTGCCAAAAAATCCAACACAGTTCTAGGCTGCTTAAACAGAGGGATAGAATCAAGATCTCGTGAAGTGTTAATATCACTTTATAATGCCTTGGTAAAGCCACACTTGGAATACTGCATGTAGTTTTGGTCATCATGATAAGAAAAAGATTTTGACGTTCTAGAAAGAGTGCAGAGAAGAGCAACAAAGATGATTAGGGGACTGGAGGCTAAAACATACAAAGAATGGTTGCAGGAACTGGGTATGTCAATTAATCAGTGGAACAACTTGCCTCCAGAAGTTGTGAATGCTCCCACTTTGGAAATTTTTAAGAAGAGGTTGGACAACCATTTGACTGAAGTGGTGTAGGGTTTCCTGCCTAAGCAGGGGGTTGGACGTGAAGACCTCCAAGGTCCCTTCCAACTCTTTTTTTTAAAAAAATGATTTATATGCCGCCCTTCTCCGGAGACTTAGGGCAGCTTACAATGCATTAAGCAATAGCCTTCATACTTTTGTATATTTTATACAAAGTCAGTTTATTGCCCCCACAAACTGGGTCCTCATTTTACCTACCTTAGAAAGGATGGAAGGCTGGGTCAACCTTGAGCCTGGTGAGATTCGAACTTCCAGTAATTGCAGACAGTTGATGTTAATCACAATGCTTTAGTCTGCTGAGCCTCCAGGCTCTTTGCTCTGTTATTCTAACTCTGTTATTCATAACTCATAACTCTGTTATTCTATTCTATTCTAACCCAACAGCAAAGCCCATATGGTGCCCTTATAGAAAGAAGCCAATGCAAATTAGTTGAACCAGTTGACCTTCTTAAAGAATGATGTTCCCAATCGAACCTTGCAGTCTCCGAAGCCCATAAGATCTGAGAAAATGAAACAGAGGAAACCTGACAGTCTTCCACTCAACTCTATCAGGGAAATGGCATTGTGGATAAAATTTCTCCTGCTCTCTGCTGCTTTCTTGGGTAGATCCTTCACCCCTCTCCCCCAGAATATACAGTATATACCATTCATTTTCTGCCCATGTTTCTCCTGATGCTCACTAGGCTTCTTGTTTTCAGGCTGCCACTCTGAAATTCAGATGATACAATCCGGAGAGGGGCTCAAAGCCCCTGGAGGTTCGCTCACCATCGTCTGTAAGACTTCTGGATTTGACTTTCCAAACTATTACATGAGCTGGGTTCGTAAACAACCGGAGAAAGGACTGGAATGGCTATGCCGAATGCCTAGTTTGGGCACTACCCCTTGGTATAATCCCACCATTGTAGGAAGATTCATCCAAACTAGAGATAATGCCAAAGCTTCAACCACTCTACAGCTGAATGACTTAAAGCTTCAAGACTCTGCTGTCTATTTTTGTACAAGAGACACAGTGAGAGCATCTGCATTCCGACCTGTACAAAAACCCTCAGAGGATTCTTCAGCACACAGACCGGAGGCCACCAGCCCATCCCTGCTGCCTCTGCAGCTGGAGGGAGGAGACAGACAAGATCTCAAGGTTTTAGAGAGCTAAGCATGGAGACAGGCCAAGAATGACGATGAAGGGAGAAACCCAGCAACTTAAAAATCAACGGAAGCTTATATACCCTATACATTATCTGCCTGTGACATTATTTTCTTTCAACTACCTTTTTTAATATATATATATATATATATATATATATATATATATATATATATATATATATATATATATATATATATATATATTGTTTTTATGAAACTGTTTTCTTCATTTTACATCACAATTTCCATCTTTGCAACATTCCTGCATTGATATACATTCACCTCATATATGCTATTATGTATACAATCTGTAGTTATTATTTTGAACGTTTCTTTTTTTTTAATTTTTACATTGCATAACATCTTACTATAATATCATATGGGATGTGGTGGCTCAGCAGCTAAGACGCTGAGCTTGTCGATTGAAAGGTCGGCAGTTCAGCGGTTTGAATCTCTAGTACTGCCCGTGGCCTTTGCAAGCTCCATTTTCGGCTGCAATGACCTCCTGCAACCCTCTGCCAGTGAAAATGGAGCTCAGGAGGGCCACACGCAACCCTCCCAAGCGTTATTTTCACTGGCAGAGGCACCGTGGGCTGGTCCTTCTCTGTTTCCAGGGTGGCCCGTGTGTCACTGCATTTTTGTATTTGCCAGCTGAGCTTCCTTTTTGGACTTTAAGACTTACGGTAGCTTGCCAGACTCTTATCAATAAGCTACTGCGCATGTCCACATTCTTTTCTTTCTCTTCTAACTTTCTTTGTTTGCCAAGAGGTCAGGCAGGAAGGTTGCCAAAATGTAATAATTAGCTAGTAAGATGTTTGTATTTCTTTAAAATAAAAACGAGTTTCTTAGAATGTATCCCGGTTTATTTTCTCTTGAAAGTATACTCCAAGGAAAAGCCACGGTCCACCTCTAATTTAGTGCAATTACCCCAGGAAGGGAACAGGGCTGATTGCCACCCTGACACCATGGGCCAGTTCTAAGCAACCTGTGGACCACATCCAATCCCCAGGCTTGAGTTTGACACCCCTGACATAGGATATAGAATAATAAAATTGGAATGGACCTTGGAGGTCTTCTAATCCAACTCTCTGTTCAAGCAGGAGACTCTTTACCATTTCAGACAATGGTTGGAAACTGGACAATGGTTGTCCAGTTTTCTTTTTGAGAGCCTCCAATGATGGAGTACCCACAACTTCTGAATGCCCCATCACTGGAAGCTTCCATAACATAGAACCAGAGATGGAATGATCAAGCTCTGATTTTACATCTCATCAGCCACGGGAGGAGGAGCTCATGCAAATTCCTACAGAAGACACTAGAAATGTTCTACCTGAAAAAGAAGGTCATGCAGAAGGATAGCTTGAATTCATCTTGAGTTGGAAGGCCTCACTGAAACATCCCGACACCATGCCACTATGGTTATTTGTATTATCTTTCACGGTTCTTCCAAAATGTAAGCATACAGTAAGAAATGAAAGCACTTTTGTTTGGTTTAATAATGTGGTCTGTTGACTGAAAATTGTTCTTTTTCTTTGTTTTGTTACATAATTATAAGATTTACCTTTATATTACATTAATTATATTGTATTATATTATATTATGCTACATTATTATATTACCTGCTATGCTATGCTGTGCTGTGCTGTGCTGTGCTGTGCTGTGCTGTGCTTTACATCATATCATGGTGTCAGGAAGAGCATCCAGCCAGTAAATTCTCAATTCTGTCCAGCCACCCCCTACTTTACCCTGAATTAAGGGATTACAGGATCATAAAAAGGAATTTTTTGTAGAATTATTGTGGTATGACAGGGACGCGGTGGCTCAGTGGCTAAGTTGCTGAGCTTGTCGATCAAAAGGTCAGCAGTTCGAATCCCTAGCGCCACATAACGAGGTGAACTCCCATTTCTTGTCCCAGCTTCTGCCAACCTAGCAGTTCGAAAGCACGTAAAAAATGCAGGAAGAAAAATAGGGACCACTTTGGTGGGAAGATAACAGCTCTCCGTGTGCCTTTGACATTTAGTCATGCCGGCCACATGACCATGGAGACGTCTTCAGACAGCACTAGCTCTTCGGCTTTGAAATGGAGATGAGCACTGCCCCCTAGAGTCGGGAATGACTAGCACATATGTGTGAGGGGAAACTTTATCTTTACCTTTTTAGTATTAACACTCTAATGTTTAGATAACTTAGACTCTTAAAGGTAGGGGGAAATAAAACCTCTGTGTGTGTGTTAACTATGTTTTGAATGTCAATGTTAATCAACTTAGTAATGTTTAGATTTTATAACCAAAGCTGAATATATGATTAATAAGTGACTGCAAACTACAACGAAAGATTTCTTGTTAAAGTTTCTGTCTTAAGCTGAATATTGAATACCAAAGTTTTCACTATCTCCTGACTTACCATGTTTTCCTGAAAATAAGACCCTGTCTTATTTTTTTTGAACCCCAAAATAAGCGCTTGGCCTTATTTTTGAGGAGATCTTATTATTTTGGGGTGCATGGAGCAAGATGGGGCTCCTCTTGCCATTTTACCTGATTTCCAGCTCTCTGTTTAAATATTTTTGGGGAGGGCTTATTTTATTTATTGAGTCCTTCGGTATAGTATATAAATCTAAAAAAATGAAAAAAATGAAATGAAAATATTTTGAGGGAGGGGAGGCTTATTTTAGCGCATGCGCTCAAAAGGCTAATTGGGCTTATTATCAAGGGATGTCTTATTTTCAGGAAAAGAGGGTATTATTGTTTGGGCATGTTGAGAAAGAGAGAAAATTAGCAAAGTGAAGTAGGTAACAACAATTTAAAAAGAAAAATGAAAAGAAAGACTATTTGGTTTCTAACATCTCCTCTTTTTGTGCTTTTACTAATTTGTAATATTTATAAACAACTGCTGTCGTTATTTTTCCCCAAGGGGTCTTGTCCAATTTTCAGCTCGCTGAATCTGGACCAGCGGTGGTGAGACCTGGAGAAGTTCTCAACTTAGCTTGCAAAGTGACAGGTGTCTCCATCTCTGTGTCGACTGAATGGCACTGGATGAGAATGTCTCCTGAGGAGGAGGGCCTTGAATGGGTCTCAGCCATAAATGTCAACAGTGGAAACAAATGGTATGCCGCCTTTTTAAAAAACTGAGCCACCATTTCTGCCGATGAAACCAGAAATGAATTCTACCTCCAGATTGAGACTGTGACAGCTGCTGACTCATCTCTGTATTTTTGTACCCGGCTCTGCACATTGGCACAAAAGCTATTGAGGCTGTGTAAAAAAAGATGAAATGGATTCAGCAATACAATTTTTTTATCCCACAAGGAGCGGGCCGTGAAGATGAATTGACTTACAGAAACACCTATATGGATTTATTGGATTAGGGAAAGAACAAGAACTGTTTTTAATAAAGGATTGGAAAACCTTGACTTTTTTTTCCCTGAAAATGGATAAAAATGAATTTACCAATTTAAAAAAAGGGGGCGGGTATTATAAAAAAAGTAGAATACAATACAATAACAGAGTTGGAAAGAACCTTGGAATTCTTCTTGTCCAACCCCCTGCTTAGGCAGGAAATCCTACACCACTTCAGATGAATGGTTGTCCACCATCTTGTTTAAAACTTCCAGTGTTGGAGCATTCAGAACTTCTGGAGGCAAGTTGTTCCACTGATTAATTGTTCTAATTGTCAGGAAATTTCTCCTTAGTTCTAAGTTGCTTCTCTCCTTGATTAGTTTCCACCTGTTGCTTCTTGTCCTATCCACAGGCACTTTGGAGAATAACTTGACTCCTTCTTTGCGGCAGCTCAGAGATGGATTTCAGCAGGTTCTGACCAGTTCTGGAAAAACAGTAGCGGAAATTTTGAGTAGTTCGGAGAACCGGTAGTAAAAATTCTGACTGGCCCCACCCCCATCTATTCTCTGCCTCTCAAGTCCCAGCTGATCGGGAGGAAATGGGGATTTTGCAGTATCTGTTGAGCATTGAATGGCAGATTTGAATGGACCAATCAGGGACGTGAGTGGGAAATTCAGAGGAACATCAGTGGCTGAAGCCGCGGACAGCTCCTAGCTATAAAAGGAGCTGCCGCTGCTAGTATTACCATTACGATTTATGAAGCTAATAAAAGTGTTAGAGTATACTGTGTGTCCTGTCCATTCTTTCACTCACAACTTAACACTGGCGATGAAGATAGGATTCTAAGACAAAGAACGAAGCACTAAAACCTCCACAAGCAATCATCAGCCACCCAGATTAATGGCCACGAGCATCAGTCAGATCACCGGCTACAACCATGACTTCAATCAGCTCACCCACACTGTTTAACCCGGCTGGAGAAGACTGGGAATCTTACATGGAAAGATTCCACATGTACATGGAAGGAAATGACCTGTTAAGCCTGTCGGAGCAAAGAAAGAGAGCAATATTCCTTACGCACTGCAGAGCCGCTGTGTTCAAAATGGCAAAAGTGCTCATAGCCTTCACCAAGCTAAGAACGATGTCCTGGATGGATCTACAGAGCATCCTCAAGGCACACTATGCACCCTAAGCCTTGCCCCTGTTAAGGAGACATGAATTCTATCAGCGGGACCAGAGGGAAGGCAAATCAATCAGTGAGTTTGTCGTGACTCTGAGGAAGGTAGCTGCAGCCTGCAACTTTTTAAATCTGGAAGAAGCTATGAGGGACCGGCTAGTGTTGGGATTAAAAGACACTGCAAAGTAGGCTACTGGCCAAGCGTCAAATAACATTCAAGGAGGCATTGGAAGAAGCCACAGCTTCAGAGGCATCCCAGAAATCCACGGCAGCCATGAAAAAGGTGAACAAGGGGCAGAGTTTCCTGTTTGAGCAGATAGTTGGATTGTAGAAGACCTCCAAGGTCCCTTCAAACTCTGTTTTTTTCTGTTATGTAACAGATTTCCAATCAGTTTACTTGTTTGACTTCATTTTCTCTGATTGTCTCTTAATGCCCACTAAATCTGGCAGTGTAAGTCTGCTCCAGAATGGGACCAGTACAGGATTGGACCAGTCTATACAAGAAATGATCAAATATTTGATGGGTTAATATCTGTGGAGATTCTCAGGCCTCCAGGAGATGGTTCTCCCAAAATTGCTTTTTCAAGAGGCAACTGGCTTTCTTTCTTTCTTTCTTTCTTTCTTTCTTTCTTTCTTTCTTTCTTTCTTTCTTTCTTTTTTTTTTGGAATTTTTTTTTACTGGTTTTTATTTCAAGATGTTTCGCTTCTCATCCAAGAAGCTTCTTTGGCTCTGATTGGATGGTGAGGAATGGAAAGATTGAAAACAGCAAAGCCCATATTTTGGACAGAGAGGATTGCTGGTTCGAAAGAGGGGTCAAAGAGTCCATCTGTGTCAAAACTGAGTGTCAGGTATGCTTCCTTCAAAGTCCAGGAAAGTATGACCCAAACTCCACTGTATATAGAGATAGGTACCTTTATACTAGAAAATGAAGTGATCGCAACCAAGGAAAAGCAGAATCTGAGGCAAAAGCGTGAAAATTACAGATAGAAAGCATCCCCTCCCACTGTCCAACGTAAATCATCCAATCCAAAGGTCTCCCAAGGGTCAGGTGGAAGCACATGTCTGGCGGTGTCATCAATCAGGAATGCCGTGACCGTTGACCCGATAGCAGCTTCAAAAATGCAGCACTATATATTAGGTATCACTTTTGATTCCCTCTCTCCAGCACGCTTATACTCAAAACTAGCTCCCCCCACTCCTGTTACCATGGCAGCCAAAGCAGGAAAAGGCGGAAGCTGACACTGAGGGGGAAGGATATGACGTAATCTATATTCCATCTACAACATAGTCCTTTCGACAGTTCTACGAAGGCTCCACACTCATTTCCACCACTCAGGTGACCCTGATGACACAGAAAAATTTCCAGGTGACCTTAACAACTCGCTAAAAGAATGATCAGCTGTTTGCAAGCAGTATAAATCCTTCCATTCTCCACCATCCAGCTGAAGAAGCTTCTTGGATCAGAAGCAAAACATCTTCAAAGAAAAACCAGAAAATCCGGTTGCCTCTTAAAAGAAGCACCTTTGGGATGTCCTTTAATGTATTTTCATGTGGAAAGGGTAACATTAAATGGGTATACAATAGATGTGATCTATTTAGCAATGCATCACAAATATTGGAGATATTGAGTTTTGCCATTCATACAGTACATTCATGTATATAGTTTCTTATGATCTTCCCTGTAGGTAAGGCCAACTTAATGTTTAAGCGCTGGTATACCTTTTCCATTATGTTTTCACTTCCTTTCTTTCCACAATTTTTTTTTAAAATTTGATTTATATGCCGCCCTTCTCAGGAGACTCAGGGCGGCTTACAATGCATTAAGCAATTTAAGGCAAAAACTGATTCATGTTGATAGGACTGAAGGATCTGAAAAAAAAAATCATCAGGAACTTCATACAGACCTGATATTTGAAATTCTCTCCATCTCAGTTTATCAAAGAACAGAAACTGGTCCATGAGCCAATTTTGTAACAAACTCAGGTTTTAAGGTTGACCCTTTCATCTCATATTTATACAGGTCCTGCAAGGATTTATGCAAAGCCAACAAGACTTTCACTTCCTATTTAAACTCTCATTCGTCTTCTTCAGGCTCATCTCAAAACTCATCCTTCCAAGCTTCTTCACAATGGCACCCCACTTTTTGATTCTCGCCATGCTGGCTGCCTTCTTGAAAGGTTTGTAGCTTGGACCACATTAAGCATTTTTCACATTTAAAGGAAATTTCATCCCTTAATCATGGCTCCTATTTCCTAACTATTATCCAATTGTCTCTGGTCTTTTTTTATAAGGTGGTCTTTCCCAGATAACTCTGACCCAGTCAGATCCAGTGCTGAAGAAACCAGGAGAATCCCACAAACTGACTTGTGCTGTCACTGGATTCGACATTAACAGCTACGCTATGGGATGGATCAGACAGAAACCTGGCCAAGGACTGGAATGGCTTGTTTACTACTACTCATCTAGTAGCAACTATTATTCTCCAACAATCCAAGGACGGTTTACTGCCTCCAAAGACAGTTCCAATTTCTATCTGCAAATGAACAACCTAAAAGCTGAAGACACAGCTGTCTATTACTGTGCAGCAGACACAGTGAGATAGATCTTAAGGGATCTCATGCAAAAACCTTTCTTTTAACTGCAGAAATGTCTCAACAGAGGACACCAGAGAACCACAAAATGAGTTGTCTAACCATCTGGAACAAAATCACTCAGGCAGAGAAAGGATGGAACTGAAAAGACAAAGCAAATATACCCCAACATACATTTTACTCTATACTTAGTGTGGTTGACTTTCATTCACTTACAGTTTTCCAGCAATTTGTTGTGGTTTCCTGCAGATTCTTTTTTTTTTAAAAATTGATTTATATGCTGCCCTTCTCCTGAGACTCAGGGCGTCTTACAATGTGTTAAGCAACAGCCTTCATACTTTTGTATATTTATACAAAGTCAGCTAATTGCCCCCACAAACTGGGTCCTTATTTTACCTACCTTAGAGAGGATGGAAGGCTGAGTCAACCTTGAGCCTGGGGAGATTCGAACTTACAGTAATTGCACCCAGCTGATGTTAATCACAAGGCTTTACTCTGCTGAGCCACCAGCCCCTCCTCCTCCTCCTCTCCTTCTTCTTCTTCAAGGGTCAGATGACATCTCAAAATATTGTCCTTTCCCTTCTTTAGGGATTCATTTCCAAAATGAGAAACCATAGGTAAAGTAAAGGTACAGGTTCCCCTCACACATATGTGCTAGTAGTTCCCGACTCTAGGGGGCAGTGGTCATCTCCGTTCCAAAGCCAAAGAGCCAGTGCTGTCCAAAGATGTCTATGTTTTGTTTTTGATGTGTTTAAAATAAAAAACTTTTTAAAAAAAGAAATAAACATGAAAGCCAAAATGTTCCCTCACATTTTTCTTTCTGTGAGAAAAAAGATGCTTAATTACTTAATATCCACTTCAAGATTTAAACTAGGAGTAAAAGGATTTTGGACCTCATGAATAGAAGTGTTGGATCTTGAAAAGGCTGAGTGTCAACTCGCAAAAGCATTTCTAATCTGCTCTTGAGTTAAAGCTAACAACTCTTTAACTTTGGTTGAGGGAATTATCAGGATTCCTAGGGCCTAACCCAGTATGCACTATTGTGAATTGAAATTAATTTTTCAGGTTATCTGCAGCCACTGGACAAGGTTGTCCATATGGACTGAATTAAATTTTATTTCTTAGATTAAATTAAAAACTTCAAAAAGTTTTATTCAAAATGACCAAACGTGAGTTTAATATTAAGCATGTGTAAGTCATTTCTTTAAAACCTGTTTTCTCCAGTACATTTATCTGAAAGTGCCAAGTTAAGGATAAGGAGTTAGTTCTGTTGACCTTAAGCTGAAAATGTTCACATGATTGTGCAGTCCCCAAGAAAGGACCACGTCCTTATAATATGGAGATGATGCAAATTAATTCAACGGCTTCATCTCCTTAAAAGCAGTTCTTGCAAACTTACATCTGCGGAGCCAAATCAACCAATCAGCCTCAAGAGAAGACAACATAATTGGAGATATGCTTCTTTGGACTTTCCTCCTGTTCCTTATTCATCTTTCAGGTAGATCTGACCTCATAACCAAAAGTATGAGTTAATAACTGTTCCTGTTCAGGTTTCCTCCTCATTCCCTCTTGATGTTTGATTTTCAGGCTGCCATGCAGAGGTGAAGTTGGTGGAGACTGGAGGGGGTGTTGTAATCCCTGGAGGTTCCCTTCGCCTATCCTGTAAAGCATCTGGATTCACCTTTACTAACTATACAATGCACTGGATCCGGCAGTCTCCAGGAAAAGGACTTGAGTGGGTGGCTCAAGTTAGCAAACCAGAAGGGACTAAACAGTGGTATAACTCCAAAGTGGAGGGAAGATTCACAATCTCCAGGGACAATTCCCAGACTTCAGTTTATCTCCAGATGAACAATTTGAAGCCTGAAGACTCTGCCTTGTATTACTGTGCAAGGGGACACAGTGATTCCATCTGCTTTCCTCCTTGTACAATTACTTCAGGGGTCCCTTGAGAGGAGAAGCCAAGAACAGAAGGCACAACCATTCAGCCTCTGTCCCCAGAGACAACTCATTATGTGCTTCTCGGGTTTCCCCTGTCAAGACAGACCTAGTGGTGAAGAAACCAGGAGAATCACATAAACTGACTTGTGCTGTCACAGGATTCAACGTTAAGAGCTACTATATGGATCAGACAGAGACAGAGACCTGACCAAGAACTGGAATGGCTTGTTTACTACTCCTCATTTAGTATCAACTCTTATTCACCAACAAACGGTTTACTCCCTCCAAGGACAGGTCCAACTTCTTTTTTTTTTAATGAATGATTTTATTGAACATATTCCATCATTTTATATCACATTTACAATTTTTATAGCATTCCTGCATCGATAAAACTCATAGATACACAACATACTTTTTTTATTCATCCTTTAACTATATATTGCCTTAAGTTACCTTTTACTTTTAATCTTCACTTCTATTCTCAAGCCATTTGTACCACCTATCCCAGACTGAATAATTTCTTTTAATTCCAATGTTAGCCTGTCCATTTCAGTGTTGTCTAAGTTCTCAGCACTTTTTCTAGAGTCTCAACATCTTTTTTACATCATGGCGACCAAAACTGGATGCAGTATTCCAAGTGTGGCCTTACCAAGGCATTATAAAGTGGTATGAACCCTTCCCGTGATCTTGATTCTATCCCTCTGTTTAGGCAGCCTAGAACTGTGTTGGCTTTTTTGGCAGCTGCTGCACATGGCTGGCTCATATTTAAATGATTGTCCACTAGGACTCCAAGATATAGCAATAGAGTCACAATCCACTTGTCCTGCCCTCCATTTATCTTTGAGAGAATGAAGAAGGGTTTTGTCTGAGATGTTTTCTCAGGTGACAATTCTGACCCGCACTCAGGTTTCTTTTCTCTGACTAGTAGCTGATAGTAGCTCTTCCTCCTGTCCTCCAAGATAGTTTTCTTGACATTCTGCCATTGGATTACTGTAAAGTACTCTGCCTAGGACAGCTCTTGAAGTCTATTTCTAATCTGCATCACTCCAGAACATAAAGGAATGGACACTTTGGGCATTATAAAGCTTCCACTCTCTGAGTTGCACTTACTCCCACTTCAACATGCTGGTTAACTGAACAAATGTTCTTTGAGTTGTTTCTGGTGAAGTGGGTGCTTCTACATGTGACAACAATGACTCACTACCAAAATTACAGTCCAAATTGCAGTCATAAGTTGAAGATTGTCTACATTCAGGTACACTCCATCTTCTCTGTAAAAAAAAATACTCTACTAGATTTCTATACACTCCCGGACTCCATGTCCTATTTATACAGTTCTCAGCAGGATTTATGCAAAGCCAACATGACTTTCACTTCCTATTTAAACTCTCCTTCTCCTTCTTCAAGTTCATCTCAAGGTGCAAAACTCATCCCTCCAAACTTCTTCACAATGGCGCCCCACTTTTTGATTCTCATCATGCTGGCTGTTTTCTTGAAAGGTTTGTAGCTTGGAGCATTTTAAGCATTTTCCGCACTGAAGGGAAATTTCATCTTTTAACCATGGCTCCTATTTTCTAACTATTATTCAATTGTCTCTGGTCTTTTTTTATAAGGTGGTCTCTCCCAGTTAGCTCTGACCCAGTCAGATGCAGTGCTGAAGAAACCAGGAGAATCCCACAAACTGACTTGTGCTGCCACTGGATTCGACATTAACAGCCACAGCATGCGTTGGATCAGACAGAAACCTGGCCAAGGACTGGAATGGCTTGTTTCCTACTACTCATCTAGTAGCAACTATTATTCTCCAAAAATCCAAGGACAGTTTACTGCCTCTAAAGACAGTTCCAACTTCTACCTGCAAATGAACAATCTAAAAGCTGAAGACACAGCTGTCTATTACTGTGCAAGACTCACAGTGAGATAGATCTTAAGGGATCTCATGCAAAAACTTTCTTTTAACTGCTGAAATGTCTCAACAGGGGACACCCGAGAACTGCCAAATGAATTGTCTAGCCATCTGGAACAGAATCACTCAGGCAGAGAAAGGATGGAACTGAAAAGACAAAACAAATATACGCCAAAATAAATTATTACTTTATACTTGGTTTTGGACCATAAGAAAGGTTGAGCGCCAAAGAATTGAGGCCTTTGAACTATGGTGCTGGAGAAGACTCCTGTGAGTCCCTTGGACTGCAAGGCAATCTAACCAGTCAGTCCGAGAGGAGATCAACCCTGACTGCTCTTTAGAAAGCCAGGTCCTGAAGATGAAACTCAAATATTTTGCATAAATCCTGCTGGGACCTGTATAAATATGTGATGAAGTTTAGGAGTATGCTAACATTTAATAGATAATATTTTTTTCACAAAGAGGATGAAGTGCATCTGTAAAGGAATTCTGGATGAAAATTAAAACTTGGATAGAAGAAATAACTCAGAATTCAATAGAAGGAGAACCAGAACAGTTTTTGTTAGGAATCTCAACAGAAAATTACACTAAAGAAATACAGTACCTCATATTGCATATACTGACTGCTGCATGTATTGTATATGCGCAATATTGGAAGAAAGAAAACTCTCCATCCGAAGAAGATTTAATTAAGAAAATTCTGGAATGCACAGAATTAGATAAACTAACTAAAGAAATTAAGGGAAAAGAAGAATCAAAGTATTATAAGATATGGAGTAAATGGTATGAATGGTTGAAAAATAAGGAAATAAGTTAAATGAATGAAGATGTCAGCGTTCCAGAAAATTCCCGACTCCCAGTAAAGACACCGAAGAAGGCATTTTCCAAAGTTCTCTTTACTAGCAAGAGGGAAACTGGCACATCTGGGAAATCCCGAATCTGAAAACCCCAGGCTTTCCTTCAATACTACAAAGCTCCAAAAACCAAGCCCTCTCTCCCCTTTTGGTCACATGCTCCAATCATCGTCTGTTCCACCTCAAGCCAGCCTCTGACCACTCTTCCTCCAGATGCTGGCTCCCCCTGACCTTGACAGATAGAAAGAATGTTATTATGTCTACTAACTTCCCTCTCCTAAATCCCCCCTCCTACTTTCTCACACATGAGGAGGTGGCAGCATTGAAGCTTCCGGCCTAATATGGCTTCCAAGGCTGACAGAAGAAAGGAGGGGGGGAAAGTGGTTGATCAACTTATAGGATAGAGGGAATGAAAGAATGTAAAAAATGAATGTTAAATAAGTTAATATTAAAACATCTGTAAATATTGATATATAGAAAGAAAGGATCACTGCATACAGCCGAAAATAAAAGTGATATTTTTACTTTTTTTTGTTTTTATTTTTTATTTTTCTTCTATAAATGTAGTATGTCTATGTTTTGTTTTTAATGTGTTTAAAAATAAAAACTTTTTTTTTAAAAAAAAACTTGAAAGCCAAAAGTGTCCCCACACATTTTTGTTTCTGAGAGTTAAATGAGTGTGTTGCTTAATTACTTAATATCCACTTCAAGATTTAGACTAGGAGTAAAAGGATTTTGAACCTCATGGATAGAAGTGTTGGATCTTGTTAACTTGCAAAAGCATTTCTAATCTGCTCTTGAGTTAAAGCTAACAACTCTTTAACTTTGGTTGAGGGAATTATCAGGATTCCTAGGGCCTAACCCAGTATGCACTATTGTGAATTTAAGTTAATTTTTCAGGTTATCTGTAGCCACTGGACAAGGTTTGTCCATACGGACTGAGTTAAACTTTATTTCTTAGATTAAATTCAAAACTTCAAGGAGTTTTATTGAAAATGACCAAACATGAGTTTAATATTAGACATGTGTAAGTCATTTCTTTAAAACCTGTTTCCTCCAGTACATTTATCTGAAAGTGCCAAATTAAGGATAAGGAGTTAGTTTTGTTGACTTTAAGCTGAAAATGTTCACATGATTGTGCAGTCCCCAAGAAAGGACCACGTCCTTATAATATGGAGATAATGCACATTAATTCAACGGCTTCATCTCCTTAAAAGCAGTTCTTGCAAACTTACATCTGCGGAGCCAAATCAACCAATTAGCCTCAAGAGAAGACAACATAATTGGAGATATGCTTCTTTGGACTTTCCTCCTTTTCCTTATTCATCTTTCAGGTAGATCTGCTCTCATAACCAAAAGTAGGAGTTAATAACTGTTCCTCTTCAGGTTTCCTCCTCATTCACTCTTGATGTTTGATTTTCAGGCTGCCATGCAGAGGTGAAGTTGGTGGAGACTGGAGGGGGTGTTGTAATCCCTGGAGGTTCCCTTCGCCTAACCTGTAAAGCATCTGGATTCACCTTTACTGAATATGCAATGCACTGGATCCGACAGTCTCCAGGAAAAGGACTGGAGTGGGTGGCACTAGTTAGCCAACCAGAAGGGACTTCACAGTGGTATAACTCCAAAGTGAAGGGAAGATTCACCATCTCCAGGGACAATTCCCAGACTTCAGCTTATCTCCAGATGAACAATCTGAAGCCTGAAGACTCTGCCTTGTATTACTGTGCAAGGGGACACAGTGATTCCATCTGCTTTCCTCCTTGTACAATTACTCCAGGGGTCCCTTGAGAGGGGAAGGCAAGAGCAAAAACCACAACATTCAGCTGCTGTCCCTGGAGGGTATCTGCCAGAAAAGACCAATTCTCATCCACACAAACAACAAAGCAACCAGAGTTGCAGAGAGAGTAAAGACAAATGGAAAATGTGTAACACATTCCCACACTTTCCAGGAGTACTGTGCTCCTAGATTTGCTTTCACCATTTGAGTCTCATTTTTGCAATCTCCCAGAAGCCTGTGTGAACCTCGTTTCCCACATATTTTTCATTCAATGTTTTGTTAATGTTTCATGAAATTGAATTTTCTCTCCTGCTGCTTTTCCCATATATCTCTCGTTTGGAATGCTTAAAAAAAAAAGTTAGCTAAAATTACCGAATGTTGGAAGTCTGATTCATCTGTATTCCTCATCCTTCTTAGACTCCAGTGAATCAGTAGCTGTCTGAATTGCTTCCAAATATTATCTGGTGATTGCAAATCTGCAAAACTGCTTCAGCTCCCTTTTCCTTGGTAACCATGACTGTGCAATTTTGTCAATGCAACCTGTGCATTGAGCTTTCCATTGCTTCTTCTTCAATGGAAATTGAATAAAGTGACTGATACCTTATGCAGCATCCGGTCGTTGTCAAACCTTCAAGCTAGTCCAGACAAGGAGGCCCAACTCATATATCATCTATACTATTTTCATTAGAAAAATGCCGTAATAGAGACTTTCAAATTCCCCGTCCCTCCTTTTCCTTTGTGAGAATGGGGGAGGGTCTTGTAAGAGGTTTTATCATGTGACTCTTCTCCCCCAGAGTCAGGTTCTTCTGATTGTTGTTCTGGTAGTGGCTTTTCACAGGGGCTACTCTTGAAGGTGATTTCTAATCTGAACTGTTTGAGAATTTACAGGGATATGCAGTTTAGCCATTATTTATTTATTTATTTTATTTATTTTATTAGATTTTTATACCGCCCTTCTCCTACTGGACTCAGGGCAGTGAATAGCAAAAGATTAAAAAAAATCACATACAAAATTTAAATTTTTTTAAAAGAATTAAACAAATATTGGCCCAATAAAATTTAAAACACTCCTATTATAAAACTTCTAATGAGTTAATTGCACTAACGTCTATTAGAAATTCTGTTTATAGCACAACAGATAAAACAAAGTGTACAGTCACCATGTACTTTACTGCTCAACTGTTTTAAGTGTAACAGGAAACTTTACTTAGAACAAAAGAACATAGGGTATATACCATAGATCCAAACTTGTAAATACATCCATCTACTGCCTGAATATTACTTTAGCTGTTGCACAAAAATACTTGAAAGTGCTACTTATTACATATAAAGCCATAGGATCAGGTTAATTGCCTTACTTAATTCCCTTGTCCCTTAATGCCCACCAGAACTGGAAGTGCAGGCCTGCTGCAGGATGGGATCCAGATTCTAAAATTTGTGTCACAACTCCAATTTAATGGAACAACATCCCCAGGAGATCTGTGTGGCCCTAACTTCTTTGGCACTTTTAGAAATAAAGATGAAAGCCAGAGTTTTCCCACACATTTTTGGCTCTGAGAGTTAAATGGCTCTGTTGCTTAATTACTTAATGCCTACTTCAAGTTTTAAACTAGGAATAAAATGGTTTGGGACCTCATGAAGAGAAGTGTTTGATCTGGAAAAGGCTGAGAAACTAACAACTCTTTAATTTTGGGTGAGGGAATTATCAGGATTCCTAGAGCCTAACCCAGTATGCATTCTTGTGAGTTTAAATTAAATTTTTAGGTTTTCTTCAAGGTTTGTCCATGTGGACCGAGTTAATTTTTTTTCCTTAAATTAAAAGATTCATGGAGTTTTAATGAAATGACAAAACATATGAATTTAATATTAGGCATCTGAAAGTAATTTGTTCAGTACCTGTTCTCTCCAGTACATTTGTCTAAAAGTGCCTAGTTACAGGAAAATGAGTTAGTTCTGTAGACCATAAGCTGAAAATGTTCACATGATTGTGAAGCCCTCAAGAAAGGACCATGTTCTTATAAGATGGATAAGATGCAAATGAATTCAACGGCTTCATCTCCTTAAAAGCAGTTCTTGCAAACTTACATCTGCCGAGCCAAATCAACCAATCACCCTCAAGAGAAGACAACATAATTGGAGATATGCTTCTTTGGATTTTCCTCCTGTTCCTTATTCATCTTTCAGGTAGATCCGCTCTCATAACCAAAAGTAGGAGTTAATTACAATTCCTGTTCAGGTTACCTCCTGATTCGCTCTTGATGTTTGATTTTCAGGGTCCCATGCAGAGGTGAAGTTGGTGGAGACTGGAGAACAGGTTGTAATCCCTGGAAGTTCCATCCGGCTAACCTGTAAAGCATCTGGATTCAACTTTACTGACTATGCAATGGATTGGATCCGGACATCTCCAGGAAAAGGACTGGAGTGGGTGGCAAGCGTTAGCCAACCACAAGGAACCAAACAGTGGTATAACTCCAAATTGGAGGGGAGATTCATCATCGCGAGGGACAATTCACAGACTTTATCTTACCTCCAGATGAACAATTTGAAGCCTGAAGACTCTGCCTTGTATTACTGTGCAAGGGAACACAGTGATTCCATCTGCTTTCCTCCTTGTACAATTACTCCAGGGGTCCCTTGAGAGGAGAAGCCAAGAGCAGGAAGTGCAACCATTCAACCTTTGTCCCTGGAGACAACTCGTTATGTGTTTCTCGGGTGTCCCCTGTCAAGACAGACCTAGTGGTGAAGAAACCAGGAGAATCCCACAAACTGAACTGCGCTGCCACTGGATTCAACATTAACAGCTACTGCATGTATTGGATCAGACAGAAACTTGGCCAAGGACTGGAATGGCTTGTTTACTGCTCCTCATCTAGTATCAACACTTATTCACCAACAAATGGTTTACTTCCTCAAAGGACAGGTCCAACTTCATATATATATATATATATATCAGTTGAATATATATATATATGATTTTAATGAACATATTCCATCATTTTATATCACATTTACAATTTTTATAGCATTCCAGCATCGATAAAATTCATAGATACATAACATACACTACATTTTTATTCATCCTTTTACTATATTTTGCCTTTAATTTTAGTGTTCCTCTTACATTACCTCAAGCTATTTGTACCACTTTTTTAAAAGTTTGATTTATATGCCACCCTTCTCCGGAGACTCAGGGCGCCTTATAATGCATTAAGCAATAGCCTTCATACTTTTGTATATTTTATACAAAGTCAGTTTATTGTCCCCACAAACTGGGTCCTCAATTTACCTCAATATGTTGACTCATGATTTCTTCCAATCATTTTTTAATTCTAATCCAATACTTCCTGGCTTCTTGGCACATATCCCAGACTGAATAATATTCCGTTTCCCCTCTTTCTTTTAATTCCAAGGTTAGCCTGTCCATTTCAGTACCATCTAATACAGTGGGGAAATCTTTTTTTTAACTACTGGTTCTGTGGGTGTGGCTTGGTGGACGTGGCAGAGAAAGGATACTGCAAAATCTCCATTCCCATGCCACTCCAGGGGAAGGATACTGCAAAATCCCAATTTCCTCCCTATTCCTGGGGGAAGGATATTGCAAAATCTCCATCCCTGCCCCACTGTGGGGCCAGCCAGAGGTGGTATTTGCTGGTTCTCTGAACTACTCAAAATTTCCACTATCAGTTTTCCAGAACCTGTCCAAACCTGCTGGATTTCATCCCTAGTCTAATACCTTCTAATTCTCTCAGAGGGCGTGCTGTCCTGTTTCCAGTTTTGTGCATAGGCAATTCTGGCTGCCGTTGTTATATGTAGTATCATATATTGAATTTCCTTACTGTAGTTTCCTCTTGTTATCCCTAATAGAAATAATTCTGGTTATAGCTCAATACATTGACTCGTGATTTCTTCCAACCATTTTTTAATTCTAATCCAATACTTCCTGGCTTCTGGGCACAACCACCATATATGGAAGAATGTACCTTGATTATGTTTACATTAGACAGTTCCAACTTCTATCTGCAAATGAACAACCTAAAAACTGAGGACAAAGCTGTGTATTATTGTACAACAGAAACAATGAAAGAGATCTTAAGGGATCTCATGTA
This sequence comes from Coluber constrictor foxii, assembly GCA_038048745.1. NCBI lineage: Eukaryota > Metazoa > Chordata > Lepidosauria > Squamata > Colubridae > Coluber > Coluber constrictor. The sequence goes on from CM075961.1 coordinate 38,054,677, forward strand.
AAAACCGTTCCTGATAAGTGTTTTGAGAGGGAACACCCGAGAACCACAAAATGAGTTGTCTAAGCACCTGGAACAAAATCACTCAGGCAGAGAAGAGATGGAAATGAAAAGAGAAAACAAATATACCCGAAAATAAATTATAATTCTATACTTAGTTTTGTTGAACATCATTTGTTTATTGGTTTCCATTTCCTTTGTTATTGTTTCCTGCATGTTTTTCTTCTTCCAGGGCCAGGTGACATCTCAAAATGTCCTCCCTTTTCTCTTCAGGGATCCATTTCAAAAAGATTCTTGGGATTTTTTTTCCATGAGAAGCCACATTTTTCATTAAATGTTTTGAATGGTATGGAATTTCCTCTCCTGCTGTTTTTCCCCCACCTCAAGTTCGATTTTGAGTAGATCTGCAAACTATAAATTAAAGGCAAGCAGTGAGAGCTATCACTCTCTTTTAGAAATAGAAAAAAAAAGTCAGCTAAAATAGGAAAATCTTGGAAGTAGGATACTGCTGTATTTCCCATCATTCTTAAACCCCTGAATCAGTGGGTAATTGTTTGAATTGTTGACCAATATCATCTGACAATTTTGGTCCTCCAAATGAGTCTCAGCTCCCTTTTCCATTGTAATGCTTTTTGTGTAATTCTAATGAAGTCAATTTTCTATGGACAATTTGCATTATTTCTTCTTTGAAAACTTCTCATTTCTAAATCAAGTAACTCCATCAGCTTCCAGTTCTTGTTAGACGTACAAGCTAGACCAGATTAGGAAACCAAAGCTCTACCATTCCTCTATTCCATTTCTCTATCCACAGTAGAATACCTTATGCCACCAGACTTGAAATTTTGCGCTTAGATAATTTAGAACTACACCAACTTCAGTCTGACCTATGTTTAGTACATAAGATTATCTGCTACAATGTCCTACCTGTCAATGACTACTTCAGCTTCAGCCACAATAATACATGAGCAAACAACAGATACAAACTCAAGGTAAACCGCTCCAAACTCAATTGCAGAAAATACAACTTCAGTAACAGAGTGGTCAATGCCTGGAATGCACTACCTGACTCTGTGGTTTCTTCCCCAAACCCCAAAAAATTTAACCTTAGATTGTTTACTGTTGACTTCATCCCATTCCTAAGAGGTCTGTAAGAGGTGTGCATAAGTGCACCAATGTGCCTACCATCCCTTTTTATTTCTATCCATTTCATGTATTCATAATTATGTTTATACTTATATCTGTTATCTGATACATGCTTGACAAAACAAAGAAAGAAAGAAAGAAAGAAAGAAAGAAAGAAAGAAAGAAAGAAAGAAAGAAAGAAAGAAAGAAAGAAAGAAAGAAAGAAAGAAAGAAAGCCATGTAGAACAAATATTATTTAGAAAGATGTAGTAGTAGCGTCTTTCAAGTCTCAATGCATATGCCTCACTCTCCTTTTATCTTTGTGAGAATGAGGGAGGTTTTTGTCTGCGATGTTTTCTCAGATGACAGTTCTGACCCAGACTCAGGTTTCTTTCCTCTGATTCTTAAATTGTCCCTCAAGACAATTTCCTTGGCCCTCTGCAGTTTGATTACTGTAAAGTACACTGCTTGGGACTGCTCTTGAAGATAATTCCTAATCTGCATTGCTGCAGAATGTGGAGGGATAGGCAATGTGGCCATTAGAAAACATCTAATCTGTGAGCTGCACAGACTCCCACTTCTAAGTGCAGGTTATCAGCTCTACATCTCTATATGCCATAGGATCAGTTTACCTGCTTGACTTTACCCTCACCAACTTTCTGTCAGGGCAGACCAGGATGGGACTTTACATGTTGGGACAAAACTATACAAGACATGATCAAATTGTTGACAGGAGGGATCTTAACTTAATTTCTTTTCACATAGAAAGGCTAATGTTGGGTATATAGTAGATGTGATCTGTTTAGGGATGCCTCACAAATATTGAAGATAATGACATTTGCCATTCATAACTTGCCTTTCCCAGAGTGTAATTGTGTAATTACACTCTGAAGAATTGTGTAATTCTGTCAAAATCACCAGCACCAAGATCATGTGCTCGTGGCCTCCCGGATCAACTTCTGCAATGCTCTCTATATGGGGCTGCCCCTGAAGACCACTAGGAGGCTTCAGCTGGTGCAGAATGTGGCCAAACAGGTTGTGATGGGAGTGTCCCGACACTATCATGTTACACCCCTCCTGCGTGACCTGCATTGGCTACCGGTTGCCCTCCTGGTGAGATTCAAGGTGCTGATTATCACCTATAAAGCCCGGGGTACCTGATGGACCATCTGCAACCAGCGACAGCTCCCCATTGCCCGGTGCGTTCCCACAGGGAGGACCTTCTTGGAGTGCCGTCGGTCAAGCAGTGTCGACTGGTGACTCCTAGAAAATGGGCTTTCTCTGTGGGTGCACCTACTTTATGGTATCAACTCCCCCTGGAGCTCCGGGTGGCCCCTGACCTGCGCTACTTCCGCCATGATCTTAAGACATGGTTATTTCGCCAGACCGGATGGGACTGAAGGGGTTTTTAAGGGGAATTTTAATAGTTTTAACATTTAAATATTGATTTATTTATATGTTTTATTGCTGTGAGCCGCACTGAGTCCTTGTCGGAGAGATGGCGGCATATAAGCTTAATAAATAAATAAATAAATAAATAAATAATATGCTCCATTTTCTTTGCAAATAATGAAATGAAATAAAATAATAATAAAATGAAATGAAATGAAATGAAATAAAGTAAAATAAAGTAAAATAAAATAAAATAAAATAAACAAGTAAAAATAAACAAGTATGGCAATCACATGACCACTTGAAATATTTTTTTGCCAATCTCTGATATTTTTTGCAAGTGTCTGGGGGGAAAAATGCCCCTTTGGAACAATAGATTTGCTTAACCATGAAAAGATTCTCTGATCAATCGCTGAAACTAATGGTGTGAAAATTTGTGTCCAGTTATGTGGTTTCCTCTACTTTTGACAAAGCTGATTAACAACCAAAATTCCGGTCCATAAATTGAGGAATGCTTTCATCCAGATAGACTCCATTATTCTTGTCAAAAGTATTATCTACTAAATTTTGGTGCACTTCTAGACTTCATCTCACATTTATACAGGTCCCGTCAGGATTTATGCAAAGCCAACAAGACTTTCACTTCCTATTTATACTCTCAATCTCCTTCTTCAGGCTCAACTCAAGGTGCAAATCTCATCCCTCCAAATTTCTTCAGAATGACACCCAACTTCTTAATTCTCATCATGCTGGCTGCCTTCTCCAAAGGTCTGTAATTTGATCCATGTTAAGTTTTTTTTTCCTAGCACTCAAAGACATCTGATATATTAAATGTCTCTATGAGCACTATGGCTCTTACTTTCTAACCATTATCCAATTTTGCTCTGTGTTTTTGATTAGGTGGCCTCTCCCAGGTAGTTCTGACCCAGTCAGATCCAGTGCTGAAGAAACCTGGACAATCCCATAAATTGACTTGTGCTGTCACTGGATTCAATGTTAACAGCTACTATATGGTATGGATCAGACAGAAACCTGGCCAAGGACTGGAATGGCTTGTTTACTACTACTCGTCTAGTAGCAACTATTATTCACCAACAATCCAAGGACGTTTTACTGCCTCCAAGGACAGTTCCAACTTCTATCTGCAAATGAACAATCTAAAAGCTGAAGACACAGCTGTTTATTACTGTGCAAGAGACACAGTGAGATAGATCTTAAGGGATCTCAGGCAAAAACCTTTCCTTTCACTATTGAAATGTCTCAAGAGGGGACACCCGAGAACCACCAAATAAGTTGCCTAAGCATCTGGAACAAAATCACTGAGGCAGAGAAGGGATGTAACTGAAAAGACAAAACAAATATACCCCAAAATATATTATTACACTATATTTAGTGTGGTTGACTTTTATTTACTTATAGGTTTCCAGCCGGTTTGCTGTGGTTTCAGCCTAATGACATCTCAAAATGTCCTCCCTTTTCTCTTCAGGGATTCATTTCAGAAAGTTTCCTGCAATTTCTTCCAAATGAGAGGGCAGAATTCACACTGCTTGCCTTTATTAATACTTTGTTGTATCAAGCACATCTTCTCAAAAAAGAACTTGATTTGGGAAAAACAGCAGGAAAGGAAATTCCATAGAATTCAAAACAGCAAAAACCACAACATTCAGCCTCTGTCCCTGGAGGGTACCTGCCAGAAAAGACCAATTGTCATCCACACAAACAACAGAAGTTTTATGTCACAATATACATCTGCCTAAATTCTCAAACAGTGCAGATTAAAAATCACATTCAAGAGCAGTCTCAGTGAAGAGCCACTTCCAGAACAACCATCATAAGTGCCTGAGTCTCGGGGAGAACAGTCACATGAGAAAACCTCTTAAAAGGCCCTCCCTCATTCTCACAGAGTATGTAAAAAAGTGGCAGTGGGCAGGGCTTTCAGAGTTGAAATACTCTATTGCTGTATCATTCTCCTGAATATAATATTGCTCTATGGCTTCGGTTTCCTTGTATGGACTAGCTTGGAGGTTTGCCAATTGAATGCTGAATAAGGGATGAGTCACTTGATTCAAACCTTAGCTTCTGTTAGAAACACAGATAAAACAAAGTGTACAGTCACCATGTGCTTTACTGCTCATCTGTTTTAACTTCTAAGAGAAAACCGGAAAATTTATTTAGAACAAAAGAACATAGAGTATATACCATAGATTCCAACTTGCAAACACCGCCATCTACTGCCTGAATTCTACTGTAATTGTTGCACAAAAATACTTCAAAGTGCTAGTTATTACCTATAAAGTCATAGGACCAGGTTACTTGCCTTACTTCGATCTCTCTGATTGTCCTTTAATGCCCACCAAAACTGGCAGTGCGGGACTGCTCTACGATGGGATCCGGACACTAAAATTTGTGCCAGAATTCCAATTTAATGGAACAACGGTCCGCAGCAGATCTGAGTGGCCTTAACTTCATCGGCACTTTTAGAAATAAACATGAAAGCCAGAGTGTCCCCACACATCTTTGGTTCTAAGAGTTAAATGAGTGTGTTGCTTAATTACTTAATATACACTTCAAGATTTAGATTAGGAGTAAAAGGATTTTGGACCTCATGATTACTATTGTTTGATCTTGAAAAAATCTGAAAAGCTAACAACTCTTTAATATTGGAGGAGGGAATTATCAAGATGCCCAGGGCCTAAGCCAATATGCACTCTTGGGAATTTAAATTATATTTTCAGGTTATCTGTAACCATTGGACAAAGTTTGTCCATATGGAATGAGTTAGGTTTTATATTTTAAGTTAAACTAAAAACTAGGAGTTTTAATGAAAATGACAAAACATGAGTTTAATATTCGGCATGTGTAAGTCATTTCTTTAAAACCTGTTTTATTCAATACATGTATCTAACAATGCCAAGATATAGGATAAGGAGTTAGTTCTGTTGACCTTAAACTGAAAATGTTCACATGATTTTGCAGTCTCAAATAAAGGACCACGTCCTTAAAATATGGATATGATGCAAATGAATTCAATGGCTTCATCTCCTTAAAAGCATTTCTTGAAAACATGCATCTGCGAAGCCAATAAACCAAATAGCACCAAGAAAAGACAACATAATTGGAGATATGCTTCTTTGGACTTTCCTTCTGTTCCTTTTTCATCTTTCAGGTAGATTTGTTCTCATAACCAAAAGTAGGAGTTAATAACTGTTCTTGTTCAAGTTACCTCCTGATTCGCTCTTGATGTTTGATTTTCAGGCTGCCATGCAGAGGTGAAGTTGGTGGAGACTGGAGGGGGTGTTGTAATCCCTGGAGGTTCCCTTCGCCTAACCTGTAAAGCATCTGGATTCACCTTTACTAACTATACAATGCACTGGATCCGACAGTCTCCAGGAAAAGGACTTGAGTGGGTGGCAAGAGTTAGCCAACCAGAAGGGACAAAACAGTTTTATAACTCCAAAGTGAAGGGAAGATTCACCATCTCCAGGGACAATTCCCAGACTTCAGTTTATCTCCAGATGAACAATCTGAAGCCTGAAGACTCTGCCTTGTATTACTGTGCAAGGTTACACAGTGATTCCATCGAATTTTCTCCTTGTACAATTACTCCAGGGGTCCCTTGAGAGGAGAAGCTAAGACGCAACCATTCAGCCTCTGTCCCCGGAGACAACTCATTATGTGCTTCTCAGGTTTCCCCTGTCAAGACAGACCTAGTGGTGAAGAAACCAGGAGAATCACATAAACTGACTTGTGCTGTCACAGGATTCAAAGTTAAGAGCTACTATTTGTATTGGATCAGACAGAGACCTGACCAAGAACTGGAATGGCTTGTTTACTACTCCTCATTTAGTATCAACTCTTATTCACCAACAAACGGTTTACTCCCTTCAAGGACAGGTCCAACTTCTTCTTTTTTTAATGAATGATTTTATTGAACATATTCCATCATTTTATATCACATTTACAATTTTTATAGCATTCCTGCATCGATAAAACTCATAGATACACAACATACTTTTTTTATTCATCCTTTAACTATATATTGCGTTAAGTTACCTTTTACTTTTAATCTTCACTTCTATTCTCAAGCCATTTGTACCACCTATCCCAGACTGAATAATTTCTTTTAATTCCAATGTTAGCCTGTCCATTTCAGTGCCGTCTAAGTTCTCTGCACTTTTTCTGGAGTCTCAACATCTTTTTTACATCATGGCGACCAAAACTGGATGCAGTATTCCAAGTGTGGCCTTACCAAGGCATTATAAAGTGGTATGAACCCTTCACGTGATCTTAAATCTATCCCTCTGTTTATGCAGCCTAGAACTGTGTTGGCTTTTTTGGCAGCTGCCGCACATGGCTGGCTCATATTTAAATGATTGTCCATTAGGACTCCAAGATATAGCAATAGAGTCACAATGCACTTGTCCTGCCCTCCGTTTGTCTTTGAGAGAATGAAGAAGGGTTTGTCTGAGATGTTTTCTCAGGTGACAATTCTGACCCGCACTCAGGTTTCTTTTCTCTGACTAGTAGCTGATAGTAGCTCTTCCTCCTGACCTCCAAGATAGTTTTCTTGACCCTCTGCAATTGGATTACTGTAAAGTACTCTGCCTAGGACAGCTCTTGGAGTCTATTCCTAATCTGCATCACTCCAGAACGTAAAGGAATGGACACTTTGGGCATTATAAAGCTTCCACTCTCTGAGTTGCACTTACTCCCACTTCAACATGCTGGTTAACTGAACAAATGTTCTTTGAGTTGTTTCTGGTGAAGTGGGTGCTTCTACATGTGACAACAATGACTCACTACCAAAATTACAGTCCAAATTGTGGTCATAAGTTGAAGATTGTCTACATTCAGGTACACTCCATCTTCTCTGTAAAAAAAATATACTCTACTAGATTTCTATACACTCCCGGACTTCATGTCTTATTTATACAGTTCTCAGCAGGATTTATGCAAAGCCAACATGACTTTCACTTCCTATTTAAACTCTCCTTCTCCTTCTTCAAGTTCATCTCAAGGTGCAAAACTCATCCCTCCAAACTTCTTCACAATGGCACCCCACTTTTTGATTCTCATCATGCTGGCTGTTTTCTTGAAAGGTTTGTAGCTTGGAGCATTTTAAGCATTTTCTGGACTCAAGGGAAATTTCATCTTTTAACCATGGCTCCTATTTCCTAACGATTATCCAATTGTCTCTGGTCTTTTTTTATAAGGTGGTCTCTCCCAGGTAGTTCTGACCCAATCAGATCCAGTGCTGAAGAAACCCGGAGAATCCCATAAACTGACTTGTGCTGCCACTGGATTTGACATTAACAGCTACAGCATGCATTGGATCAGACAGAAACCTGGCCAGGGACTGGAATGGCTTCTTTACTACTACACGTCTAGTAGCAACAATTATTCTCCAACAATCCAAGGACGGTTTACTGCCTCTAAAGACAGTTCCAACCTCTATCTTCAAATGAACAACCTAAAAGCTGAAGACACAGCTGTCTATTACTGTGCAAGAGACACAGTGAGATAGATCTTAAGGGATCTCATGCAAAAACTTTCTTTTAACTGCTGAAATGTCTCAACAGGGGACACCCGAGAACTGCCAAATGAATTGTCTAGCAATCTGGAACAAAATCACTCAGGCAGAGAAGAGATGGAACTGAAAAGACAAAACAAATATACGCCAAAATAAATTATTACTTTATACTTGGTTTCGGACCATAAGAAAGGTTGAGCACCAAAGAATTGAGGCCTTTGAACTCTGGTGCTGGAGAAGACTCCTAACCAGTCAGTCCGAGAGGAGATCAACCCTGACTGCTCTTTAGAAAGCCAGGTCCTGAAGGTGAAACTCAAATATTTTGGCCACCTAATGAGAAGGAAGGACTCACTGGACAAGAGCCTAATGCTGGGAAAGTTGGAGGGCAAAAGAAGAAGGGGACCACAGAGAATGAGGTGGCTGGATGAATCAGTGAAGCAGTTGGCATGACCTTAAATGGATACCAGAGGATGGTAGAGGATAGGAAGGCCTGGAGGAATGTTGTCCATGACTTGTGCTGTCTCCTTCATATGTTTTAGTCTCCAGTTGCTCTTCTCTGCACTTTTTCCTAGAGCCTCAATATTTTTTTTATAGTGTGGTGACCAAAATTTCAGTCTAGGTCAGATTAGGAAGTCAAAGCCACGTAGTTTATTTTCAAGTATACGGGCCTAAGACATGCTTCAATTATTAAAGAGTTACTGATGTCCATTATCATCACCACTTGCACTGTTTTGCAGGCAAGCAAATAGGTAGTTGTTCAGACTGGAAAACTCCCATCTCTCCTATCCTTTTTTTCGGAAAAAAGATGTGTCACTAGAAATTGAGTTCATCTTTTGACATGTAAACATAGAAATCAGAAGGAGCTGATCAGAAAGACTTCCAGGTCTTCTTTCAAGAATATTTACTTGTTTGTTTGTTGGTTGGTTGGTTCAATTTATATGCCGCCCTCCTCCGGAGACTCAGGGCAGCTTACAATGTGTTAAGCAATAGCCTTCATACTTTTGTATATACCTGCTTAGAGCTTTTGCCCGCCCCCCTCCCCAAGCAGTGTTCTTTTTTTTATACAAAGTCAGCTTATTGGCCCCACAATCCAGGTCCTCATTTTACCTACCTCGGAAGGATGGAAGGCTGAGTCAACCTTGAGCCTGGTGAGATCTGAACTCACAGTAATTGCAGGCAGCTAAGTGCTAATTAACAGTACTTTAGTCTGCTGCGCCACCAAGGCTCCTAAATAAAATAAAAGGAACTTGGCCACTGTTTTAAAAGATTAATAGGTAGTTTTGGAAATACCTAGCTAAATAGATACAACCCAGCCCTGAACATTCTTGTATGACAAATGCTGTTAGAGTTGTTTCCGGTTAAATGTTGGTACTAGGCAGCAGTGACTTACTATCAAGATTACAGTGCCAGTTGTGGTCATAAGTCAAGGACTGGTGGCCCCCAGGGGGAGAGCCTTCTCTGTGGGGGCACCTGCCATCTGGAACAAGTTCCCCACGGAGATAGAGACAATCTGTACGCACTTTCCACCGCGTCCCAAAAACATTTTTATTTCAACAGGCTGGTCTCGTCTAACTCTTCCTTTTAATCTGGTTTTAAATTTTGTAAATTGGGTGTTTTAAATCTGTTTTTAATTGTCTTGAGCCTAAATTATTGAATATGTTTTAATAATCTCTCTTAATTTTTGTATTATGTTTTTTATCTTGATGCTGTACACCGCTCTGAGTCCTTCGGAGTAGGCAGTATAGAAATCTAATGAAATAAAATAATAAATAAAATAAGGACTGCTTGCATCCAGATGCACTTCATCCTCTTTGTGAAAAAAATATTCTCTATTAAATGTTAGCATACTCCTAAACTTCATCACATATTTATACAGGTCCTAGCAGGATTTATGCAAAGTCATCATGACTTTCACTTCCTATTTAAACTCTCAGGCACCTTCTTCAGCCTCGTCTCAAAACTCATCCCTCCAAACTTCTTCACAATGCCACCTCACTTCTTAATTCTCATCGTGCTCACTGCCTTCTCCAAAGGTCTGTAATTTGCTCCATACTAAGCTTTTTCTAACACTCATATCTTAACAATGGCTCTTACTTTCTAACCATTATCCAATTGGGCTTGGTGTTTTTTCATTAGGTGGTTTCTCCCAGGTTTCGCTGACCCAGTCAGACCCAGTGGTGAAGAAACCAGGAGAATCCCATAAACTGACTTGCGCTGCCACTGAATTCAATGTTAACAGCTACGACATGTATTGGATCAGACAGAAACCTGGCCAAGGACTGGAATGGATTGTTTACTACTACTCGTCTAGTAGCAACTCTTATTCACCATCAATTCAAGGACGTTTTATTGCCTCCAAGGATAGTTCCAACCTCTATCTCCAAATGAACAACCTAAAAGCTGAAGACACAGCTGTGTATTATTGTGCAAGAGACACAGTGAGATAGATCTTAAGGGATCTCATGCAAAAACATTTCCTTTCCCTAGTGAAATGTCTCTGTAGGAGACAGCAGAGAACCACAAAATGAGTTGCCTAGCCTCTGCAACAGAGTCACTAGGGCAGAGAAGAGATGGAAATGAAAAGGCAAAACAAAAATACTACCAAGGATATTATTGCTCCACACTTAACGTGGTTGAACAACTTTCACTCAATGGTTTCTAACCATTTTGCTGTGATTTCCTGTGGCTTCTTCTTCTTCCAGGGCCAAATGACATCTCAAAACGTGTTCCTTTCCCTCTTCAGGGATTCATTCCGAAAGATTCCTGGAATTTCATCCACGAGAAGCCATATTCTTCATTAAATATTTTGAATTGTATGGAATTTTCTTTCCGGGTGGGAGCAGGAGGATGAGAGCTGTTTCAAAACATGCTTATCCATTTCTCATCCCAGGAAATATAATATTCGGCCTTTTTAATATTTCCCAAAATATTTCATTCTCCTAGGAAAGGGGTGTGTGCTAACTTCCTACAGCACCACAGATAAAACAAAGTGTACAGTCACCATGTGCTTTACTGCTCAACTGTTTTAACTGTAAGAGAAAATAGAAAACTTTACTTAGAACAAAAGAACATAGATTATATACCATAGATCCCAACTTGCAAACACTGCCATCTACTGCCTGAACACTACTGTAATTGTTGCACAAAAATCCTTCAAAGTGCTGGTTATTACCTATAAAGTCATAGAATCAGGTGAATTGCCTTACTTTATTCCCTCTGATTGTCTCTTAATGCCCACCAGAACTGGCAGTTCAGGCTTCCTCCAGGATGGGATCCGGACTCCAAAAATTGTGTCAGAACTCCAACTGAATTGAACAACACTCACCAGGAGATTTGAAGGGCCCTAACTTCATTCATACTTTAAGAAATAAACATGAAAGCCAAAAGTGGTCTTTATAATTGAAGAACTTTTAAAATTACACCCTAAACTGATCAGAAAAATAGAAGAATTCAATGTAGTAGCAGGCTTAAAAATTAATAAGAATAAATTGAAATTATTAACTAAAAACTTTACAAAAGAACAAGATACAGAATTAGAAAAGATTATGAATATACAAATAACAAAAAAATATATAAATTTTGGGGAATTTGGTTGACCGCAAGAAGCTCCTTAATTAAATGAGAAAACTATGATAAATTAATTGAGCAAATTGGGAAAGATTTGGAAAACTGAACAAATTTGCAGATCTCATGGATGGGAAGAGTGGCAGTAATAAAAATGAACTTTTTGCCCAAAAATTTATTCCTCTTCCAGGTTATGCTGATAAAAATAGAAAATTTTTTTGGACCTATTAAATAGATTGACCACAACATTTATTTGGCAAGGGAAGAAGCCTAGATTTATACTAAAAGTATTACAAGACACTAGAGATGGGGGGGGGGGCTGCCTTCCCAGACTGGGAGTCTTATTACCAAGCAGCAGGATTAATCTGGATAAAGGAGTGGATAGAGTTAGAAAATAAAAGACTGCTAATATTAGAAGGACATGATTTACTTATAGGGTGGCACTCATTTCTGGGGGGGGGGGGGCAGAATACCCATGGATATTTTAAAAGACAAAGAATTAGGAATTCATTATTAACAATTTGGAATAAAATTAAAAAACATACAAGTAACGTTTTGGATTTCCCCAGATGAAACACTAACACACCCAAATTTAGTAGATTGGACTAAAATAATCAGATATAGTGATATAATAAATGAGAGGGGAACACTAAATATGAACTGGAACATAATTTAGGTAGGGAAGTGCAATGATGGATATATCTACGGATAAAATCAAGGTATACAGAGGAGATAAAAAAGGATCAAGTCCCTTTAGAACAAACTGATTTAGATAAAATTCTACTAGGGAATGAACGAAAACTAATCAGTAGATTATATAAATGTTTATTACGGCATAAAATGGAAGAGGAAACAATGAAAGACACCATGATCAAATGGGCAAAAATTTTGACCATGTGATAGAATTAGAGAAGTGAGAGAAGATGTGGAGAATGAATATGAAATTGACAATTGCGATGGCCTAAAAGGAAAACCAGATGAAAATGTTTCATAGATGGCACCTCCGTCCAGCCAGAATTGCGAATATGAACCGGAACACAATTTAGGTAGGGAAGTGCAATGATGGATATATCTATGGATAAAATCAAGGTATACAGAGGAGATAAAAAAGGATCAAGTCCCTTTAGAACAAACTGATTTAGATAAAATTCTACTAGGGAATGAACGAAAACTAATCAGTAGATTATATAAATGTTTATTACGGAATAAAATCGAAGAGGAAACAGTGAAAGACATGATGATCAAAGGGCAAAAACAATTAACCATGTGATACAATTAGGAGAAGATGTGGAGAACGAATATGAAATTGACAATTGCGACGGCAGAAAGGAAAACCAGATGAAAATGTTTCATAGATGGCACCTCCGTCCAGCCAGAATTGCGAAAATGTTCCCTAGTAACTCCCCGAAGTGTTGGAAATGTAAGAGTAGTTATGGAACATACTATCATCAATGGTGGATATGCCCAATTGCAAAGGAATTCTGGACGAAAATTAAAACTTGGATAGAAGAAATAACTCAGAATTCAATAGAGTTATTGAACAGTTTTTGTTAGGAATCTCAATAGAAAATTACACTAAAGAAATACAGTATCTCATATTGCATATACTGACTGCTGCATTGTATTGTATATGCACAATATTGGAAGAAAGAAAACTCACCATCCGAAGAGGATTTAATTAAGAAAATTCTGGAATGCGCAGAATTAGATAAACTAACTAAAGAAATTAAGGGAAAAGAAGAATCAAAGTATTATAAGATATGGAGTAAATGGTATGAATGGTTAAAAAATAAGGAAATAAGTTAAATGAATGAAGATGTCAGCGTTCCAGAAAACTCCCGACTCCCAGTAAAGACACTGAAGAAGGCATTTTCCAAAGTTCTCTTTACTAGCAATAGGGAAACTGGCACATCTGGGAAATCCTGAATCAGGCTTTCCTTCAATACTAGAACGCTCCCAAAACCAAGCCCTCTCTCCCCTTTCGGTCACATGCTCCAATCATCGTCTGTTCCACCTCAAGCCAGCCTCTGACCACTCCTCCTCCAGATGCTGGCTCACCCTGACCTTGACAGATAGAAAGAATGTTATTATGTCTACTAACTTCCCTCTCCTAAATCCCCCCTCCTACTTTCTCACACATGAGGAGGTGGCAGCATTGAAGCTTCCGGCCTAATATGGCTTCCAAGGCTGACAGAAGGAAGGAGGGAGGAAAAGTGGCCGATCAACTTATAGGATAGAGGGAATGAAAGAGAGTAGAAAATGAATGTTAAATAATTTAATACTAAAACATCTGTAAATATTGATATATAGAAAGAAAGGATCACTGCATACAGCCGAAAAGAAAAGTGATATTTTTACTTTTTTTTGTTTTTATTTTTTATTTTTCTTCTATAAATGTAGTATGTCTATGTTTTGTTTTTAATGTGTTTAAAATAAAAAAACTTTTGTTAAAAAAAAGAAATAAACATGAAAGCCAAAAGTGTCACCACACATTTTTGTTTCTGAGAGTTAAATGAGTGTGTTGCTTAATTACTTAATATCCACTTCAAGATTTAGACTAGGAGTAAAAGGATTTTGGACCTCATGAATAGAAGTGTTGGATCTTGTTAACTTGCAAAAGCTTTTCTAATCTGCTCTTGAGTTAAAGCTAACAACTATTTAACTTTGGTTGAGGGAATTATCAGGATTCCTAGGGCCTAACCCAGTATGCACTATTGTGAATTTAAATTAATTTTTCAGGTTATCTGCAGCTACCATCAATTCAAGGACGTTTTACTGCCTCCAAGGACAGTTCCAACCTCTATCTCCAAATGAACAACCTAAAAGCTGAAGACACAGCTGTCTATTACTGTGCAGGAGACACAGTGAAATAGATCTTAAGGGATCTCACGCAAAAACTTTTCCTTTCACTACTGAAATGTCTCTGTAGGAGACAGCAGAGAACCACAAAATGAGTTGTCTAGCCTCTGCAACAGAGTCACTCAGGCAGAGAAGAGATGGAAATGAAAAGGCAAAAGAAAAATACCACCAAAGATATTATTGCTCCACACTTAACGTGGTTGAATAACTTTCACTCAATGGTTTCTAACCATTTTGCTGTGGTTTCCTGTGGCTTCTTCTTCTTCCAGGGCCAAATGGCATCTCAAAACGTGCTCCTTTCCCTCTTCAGGGATTTCTTCCACGAGAAGCCATATTCTTCATTAAGTATTTTGAAATGTATGGAATTTTCTTTCTGGATGTTTTTCCCAAATCAAGTTCTGTTTTGAGAAGATCTGCTGGATACCACAAAGTATAAATTAAAGGCAGGCATTTTGGGTGAAAAATCAGCTAGAATCATACGTTGTTGCAAGTCAGATTCAGCTGTACTTCCCATCTTTCTTACACCCCAGTGAATCAAGGGGGTAGTTGCCTGAATTCCTTCCAAAATTGTTTGGTGATTGCAAATCTGCAAAACTGCCTCAATTACCTTTTCCTTAGTAACAATGATTGTGTGTCAAAATGACCTGTCCGTTGATATATGCATTGCTTCCTCTTTTATACAAACTATGCTAATGTCTAAATCAAGTGCCTCATCCCTTATTCAGCATTCAATTATCAAACCTCCAAACTAGTTCAGAAATGAAACCCAACCCATATAGAACAATATTACATTCAGAAGAAATATACAGTAATAGAGACTTTCAACTCTGAATGCCCTGCATATTGTCACCATTTACATCCTTTGTGAGAATAAGGGTGGGTATTATTGTAAGAGGTTTTATCATGTGACTGTTTTCCCCAGACTAAGTTGATTTTTGTTCTGGTAGTGTTTCTTCACAGGGGCTGCTATTGAAGGTGATTTCTAATCTGCATTGTTTGAGAATTTAGAAATATGCAGTTTGGCCATTATAAAACTTTTAATGTGTTAATTGCACTAACATCTATTAGGAATTCTGTTTATAGCACCACAGATAAAACAAAGTGTACAGTCACCATGTGCTTTACTGCTCAACTGTTTTAACTGTAAGAGAAAATGGGAAACTTTACTTAGAACAAACGAACATAGATTATGTACCATAGATCCCAACTTGCAAACACTGCCATCTACTGCCTGAACACTACTGTAATTGTTGCACAAAAATACTTCAAAATGCTAGCTATTACCTATAAAGTCATAGAATCAGGTGACTTGCTTTACTTCATTCCATCAGATTGTCCCTTAATGCCCACCAGAACTGGCAGTGCAGGCCTGCTCCAGGATGGGATCCGGACTCTAAAATTTGTTTCAGAACTCCAACTTAATGGACACTCACCAGGAGATTTGAATGGCCCTAACTTCATTCATACTTTAAGAAATAAACATGAAAGCCAAAAGTGCTCTTTATAATTGAAGAATCTTTAAAATCACGCCCTAAACTGATCAGAAAAATAGAAGAATTTGGTGTAATAGCAGGCTTAAAAATTAATAATAAATCAAAATTATTAACTGAAAACCTTACAAAAGAACAGGAGACAGAATTAGAAAAGATTATGAATATACAAATGACAAAAAAAAAATTAAATACTTGGAAATTTGGTTGACCGCAAGAAGCTCCTCAATTAAAAAAGAAAACTATGATAAATTAATTGAGCAAATTGGGAAAGATTTGGAAAACTGGACAAATTTGCAGATCTCATGGATGGGAAGAGTGGCAGTAATAAAAATGAACATTTTGCCCAAAATTTTATTCCTCCTCCAGGTTATGCCAATAAAAATAGAAAAAAAAAATTGGGCCTATTAAATAGATTTACCACAAAATTTATTTGGCAAGGGAAGAAGCCTAGAATTAGACTAAAAGTATTGCAAGACACTAGAGATGGGGGGGAGGGGGGCTGCTTCCCAGACTGGGAGTCTTATTACCAAGCAGCAGGATTAGTCTGGATAAAGGAGTGGATAGAGTTAGAAAAATAGAAAAGACTGTTAATATTAGAAGGACATGATCTACTTATAGGGTGGCACACATTTCTGTCGGGGTGTGGGAACAGAATACCCATGGATATTTTAAAAGACATACAATTAGGGATTCATTATTAACAATTTGGAATAAAATTAAAAAACAATCAAGTCCCGTTTTGGATCAGAAGATTATATAAATGTTTATTATGGCATAAAATGGAAGAGGAAACTGTGAAAGACATGATGATCAAATGGGCAAAAAAAATTAACCATGTGATACAATTAGGAGAAGATGTGGAGAACGAATATGAAATTGACAATTGCAACGGCATACAAGGAAAACCAGATGAAAATGTTTCATAGATGGCACCTCCATCCAGCCAGAATTGCGAAAATGTTCCCTAGTAACTCCCTGAAGTGTTGGAAATGTAGGACTAATTATGGAACATACTATCATCAATGGTGGATATGCCCGATTGTAAAGGAATTCTGGACGAAAATTAAAACTTGGATAGAAGAAATAACTCAGAATTCAATTACTTAATATCCACTTCAAGATTTAGACTAGGAGTAAAAGGATTTTGGACCTCATGAATAGAAGTGTTGGATCTTGTTAACTTGCAAAAGCATTTCTAATCCGCTCTTGAGTTAAAGCTAACAACTATTTATCTTTGGTTGAGGGAATTATCAGGATTCCTAGGGCCTAACCCAGTATGCACTATTGTGAATTTAAATTAATTTTTCAGGTTATCTGCAGCCACTGGACAAGGTTTGTCCATACGGACTGAGTTAAATTTTATTTCTTAGATTAAATTAAAAACTTCAAAGAGTTTTATTGAAAATGACCAAACATGAGTTTAATATTAGGGATGTGTAAGCCATTTCTTTAAAACCTGTTTTCTCCAGTACATTTATCTGAAAGTGCCAAATTAAGGATAAGGAGTTAGTTCTGTTGACCTTAAGCTGAAAATGTTCACATGATTGTGCAGTCCCCAAGAAAGGACCACATCCTTATAATATGGAGATGATGCAAATTAATTCAACGGCTTCATCTCCTTAAAAGCAGTTCTTGCAAACTTACATCTGCGGAGCCAAATCAACCAATCACCCTCAAGAGAAGACAACATAATTGGAGATATGCTTCTTTGGAGTTTCCTCCTGCTCCTTATTCATCTTTCAGGTAGATCTGCTCTCATAACCAAAAGTAGGAGTTAATAACTGTTCCTGTTCAGTTTTCCTCCTCATTCACTCTTGATGTTTGATTTTCAGGCTGCCATGCAGAGGTGAAGTTGGTGGAGACTGGAGGGGGTGTTGTAATCCCTGGAGGTTCCCTTCGCCTAACCTGTAAAGCATCTGGATTCACCTTTACTGAATATGGAATGCACTGGATCCGACAGTCTCCAGGAAAAGGACTGGAGTGGGTGGCAGGAGTTAGCCAACCAGAAGGGACTTCACAGTGGTATAACTCCAAAGTGAAGGGAAGATTCACCATCTCCAGGGACAATTCCCAGACTTCAGCTTATCTCCAGATGAACAATCTGAAGCCTGAAGACTCTGCCTTGTATTACTGTGCAAGGGGACACAGTGATTCCATCTGCTTTCCTCCTTGTACAATTACTCCAGGGGTCCCTTGAGAGGGGAAGGCAAGAGCAAAAACCACAACATTCAGCTGCTGTCCCTGGAGGGTATCTGCCAGAAAAGACCAATTCTCATCCACACAAACAACAAAGCAACCAGAGTTGCAGAGAGAGTAAAGACGAATGGAAAATGTGTAACACATTCCCACACTTTCCAGGAGTACTGTGCCCCCAGATTTGCTTTCACCATTTGAATCTCATTTTTGCAATCTCCCAGAAGCCTGTGTGAACCTCGTTTCCCACATATTTATCATTCAATGTTTTGTTAATGTTTCATGAAATTGAATTTTCTCTCCTGCTGCTTTTCCCATATATCTCTCGTTTGGAATGCTTAAAAAAAAAGTTAGCTAAAATTACCGAATGTTGGAAGTCTGATTCATCTGTATTTCTCATCCTTCTTAGACTCCAGTGAATCAGTGGCTGTCTGAATTGCTTCCCAATATTATCTGGTGATTGCAAATCTGCAAAACTGCTTCAGCTCCCTTTTCCTTGGTAACCATGACTGTGCAATTTTGTCAATGCAACCTGTGCATTGATCTTTCCATTGCTTCTTCTTCAATGGAAATTGAATCAAGTGACTGATACCTTATGCGGCATCTGGTCGTTGTCACACCTTCAAGCTAGTCCAGACAAGGAGGCCCAACTCATATATCATCTATACTATTTTCATTAGAAAAATGCCGTAATAGAGACTTTCAAATTCCCCGTCCCTCCTTTTCCTTTGTGAAAATGGGGGAGGGTCTTGTAAGAGGTTTTATCATGTGACTCTTCTCCCCCAGAGTCAGGTTCTTCTGATTGTTGTTCTGGTAGTGGCTTTTCACGGGGGCTACTCTTGAAGGTGATTTCTAATCTGAACTGTTTGAGAATTTACAGGGGTATGCAGTTTAGCCATTATTTATTTATTTATTTTATTTATTTTATTAGATTTTTATACCGGCCTTCTCCTACTGGACTCAGGGCAGTGAATAGCAAAAGATTTTAAAAAATCACATACAAAATTTAAAATTTTTAAAAGAATTAAACCAATATCGGCCCAATAAAATTTAAAACACCCCTATTATAAAACTTCTAATGAGTTAATTGCACTAACGTCTATTAGAAATTCTGTTTATAGCACAACAGATAAAACAAACTGTACAGTCACCATGTGCTTTACTGCTCAACCGTTTTAATTGTAACAGGAAACTTTACTTAGAACAAAAGAACATAGGTTATATACCATAGATCCAAACTTGTAAATACATCCATCTACTGCCTGAATATTACTTTAGCTGTTGCACAAAAATACTTGAAAGTGCTAGTTATTACCTATAAAGCCGTAGGATCAGGTTAATTGCCTTACTTAATTCCCTTGTCCCTTAATGCCCACCAGAACTGGAAGTGCAGGCCTGCTGCAGGATGGGATCCAGATTCTAAAATTTGTGTCACAACTCCAATTTAATGGAACAACATCCCCAGAAGATCTGTGTGGCCCTAACTTCATTGGCACTTTTAGAAATAAAAATAAAAGCCAGAATGTTCCCACACATTTTTGGCTCTGAGAGTTAAATGGCTCTGTTGCTTAATTACTTAATACCCACTTCAAGTTTTAGACTAGGAATAAAATGGTTTGGGACCTCATGAATAGAAGTGTTTGGTCTTGAAAAGGCTAAGAAGCTAACAACTCTTTAATTTTGGGTGAGGGCATTATCAGGATTCCTAGAGCCTAACCCAGAATGCAGTCTTGGGAGTTTAAATTAAATTTTCATGTTTTCTGCAAGGTTTGTCCGTATGGACCGAGTTAATTTTTATTCCTTAAATTAAAAGCTTCATGGAGTTTTAATGAAATGACAAAACATATAATTTAATATTAGGCATCTGAAAGTAATTTGTTCAGTACCTGTTTTCTTCAATACATTTATCTAACAGTGCCAAGATATAGGATAAGGAGTTAGTTCCTTTGACTTTAAACTGAAGATGTTCACATGATTTTGCAGTCTCCAATAAAGAACCACGTCCTTAAAATATGGATATGATGCAAATGAATTCAACGGCTTCATCTCCTTAAAAACAGTTCTTGCAAACTTACATTTGCAGAGCCATTCAACCAAGTAGCATCAAGAAAAGCCAACATAACTGGAGATATGCTTCTTTGCACTTTCCTTCTGTTCCATTTACATTTTTCAGGTAGATTTGTTCTCATAACCAAAAGTAGGAGTTAATTACTGTTCTTGTTCAGGTTACCTCCTGAGTTACTCTTGATGTTTGATTTTGAGGGTGCCATGCAGAGGTGAAGTTGGTGGAGACTGGAGGGGGTGTTGTAATCCCTGAAGGTTCCATCCGCCTAACCTGTAAAGCATCTGGATTCACCTTTACTAACTATACAATGCATTGGATCCGGCAGTCTCCAGGAAAAGGACTTGAGTGGGTGGCTCAAGTTAGCAAACCAGAAGGGACTAAACAGTGGTATAACTCCAAAGTGGAGGGAAGATTCACCATCTCCAGGGACAATTCCCAGACTTCAGCTTATCTCCAGATGAACAATTTGAAGCCTAAAGACTCTGCCTTGTATTATTGTGCAAGGGGACACAGTGATTCCATCTGCTTTCCTCCTGATCTGTCCCCCCCCTTCAGAGACCCACAAAAACACAGCCAGCCGAGGGTTAATAATCACTTGGCACACTCCGCAGTTCTTATCTCAACCTTGGCAGCAATATGCACACCGTCTGCCAAGGACTTTATTGGTTTACACAAACAAGAAAATCTCCTACGTAGCTTTGCCGTTCATCTAGCTTCCAAGACTACGAGGTTGCTCCGTTTGTTTAGCTTTGTTCGTCACGAACTTCGTAACCCACCGTACTGTCTTATATACATATGCTTCTGGGTGTGGTCCAGTGAGTCATTGATCCCGTGACTCCAATCCAATGACTCAGGATTTCCTCATACGCCTCAGCTGCAGTACCCTTTTCTCTCGCCTTCTTTGGCGTGCGTCCAGGAATGACGTCTCTCCCTCACTCTCATCTGAGACACCTGTTTCCCCACTACTTGGCTCTCTTTCAGCTGGCACCTGAGCCGGTGCCAGAGGGGGAGGGCTGGGAGATCTGGCTGGCTCCTCTTCCTCCTGCTCAGAGCTGCCTTCCTCCAAAGGGATAGGCTCAGAGGACGGGGCCACAACACTATCCCCCACCGCAGGGCCCTTCCCCCGGGTCTGACGGTCGGGATGGGGTCGGGACGGGAACTGTTCGTGGAAAGCCCGCACCAGGTCAGGGGCCTGAACGGCAGATGCGTCCACCCAGGTGAAATCCTCGGCCCCGTACCATTTCCAAGTGATGAGGTATTGGAAGCGCCCCTTCAGCCAACGGGAGTCCCGAATACTGTCCACCTCATACGTCGAGGCGTCGTCCTCGTCGGCTGCGGCTGGGGGGGCAGGCGGCGGCGGGCGGCGGAAACGGCTAGTGGGAGTCTCAGGGACCAGGAGGGACCGATGAAAAACGGGGTGGAGCCGCATGGAGCGGGGTAGAGTCAACCGATAGGCCACCGGGTTGATGACCGCCTCGATGGGGAAGGGACCGATAAAGCGGGGGGCCAGTTTCCTCACCGGCTGGTCCGTGGGGAGGTGTTTCGTGGACAGCCAAACCCGATCTCCAACTTCCAGCGGTGGCGTCGCCCGGCGGCCGCGATCGGCGAACCGTTTATAGTCCTCTTTCGCCCGGATCAGCTGTCGCCGCACCAGTTGCTGCACCGCCTGCAGCTCCGAGAGGAAGTCCCGGGTCTCAGGAACAGGGGAGTCCATGATGGTCAACGGAAAAAACCGTGGATGGTACCCGACGTTGGCATGGAACGGTGTCATCTGGGTGGAGGTATGTTGGGAGTTGTTAAAAGCGAACTCCGCCAGGGGAAGGTACTCGGCCCAGTTGTCCTGCTGTTGGTTGACAAAACAGCGGAGGTACTGCTCCAGTATGCCAATGACCTTCTCCGTGCCCCCGTCAGTCTCCGGATGGTGTGACGACGACAGGCACACCTGCACCTCCAGCGCAGCCATCAGGCTTTTCCAGAAGCGGGCCGTGAACTGGGCCCCGCGATCCGAAACCACCCGGTCCGGCAGGCCGTGGAGGCGGAAGATGTGTTGCAGGAACAGGCGAG
Source organism: Coluber constrictor foxii (assembly GCA_038048745.1). NCBI lineage: Eukaryota > Metazoa > Chordata > Lepidosauria > Squamata > Colubridae > Coluber > Coluber constrictor. Next base: position 38,076,956 of record CM075961.1, read on the forward strand.
CCGTGGTACGAGCCGAGGGCAGGCCGCGGCATGGGATGAAATGTGCCATCTTCGTGAGCGCATCCACCACCACGAGGACGGTCGTGAATGTAGCGGACAGGGGCAGGTCAGTCAGGAAGTCCATGGAGATGGCTCCCCATGGTCTCTCCGGTGTTGGCAGCGGCTGGAGGAGTCCAGGAGGGGGGCCGGATGCGGCTTTGGCCTGTCGGCATGGCACACAGGATGTCACGTAGGCGTGCACATCGTGCCGTACCCGAGGCCACCAAAAAGTCCGTGTCACTAGGTTCAAGGTCTTAAAGAAGCCGAAGTGCCCCGCCGCGGGGTTGTCATGGCACTGGTTCATGACGAGGGCTCGGAGCGGACTTGTGGGCACGTACAGCCAACCCCGGTGCCTGAGCAAGCCCTCCTCCACGGTCCATGGGGACGCGGGGCCGACGTCCGCTCTCCGCTGCTGCGACCAGTCATCCCGTCGCTGCGCTTCCAGCACCTGAGTCCGCAGGTCCACCGGTTCCTGGACCGCGGCCAAGGAGTCCGCTGGCAGCACCGTCCGGGGGGAAAGGGAGTCCTTGGGGCAAAAGTATTCCGGTTTACGGGATAGCGCATCCGCCCTCTGGTTGAGGTGGCTCGGAATGTATGTGACGTGGAAGTTGAACCGGGCGAAAAACAACGACCACCGGATCTGCCGCTGGTTCAAATTCCTGGCCGTGGTGAGGTGCTCCAGGTTCCGATGGTCCGTCCGCACCTCCACCTGGTGTCGGGCCCCCTCGAGGTGATGTCGCCAAGCCTCGAACGCGGCCTTGATAGCCAGCAACTCCTTTTTCCAGATGGTGTAGTTGCGCTCGGAAGGAGTGAGTTTCCGGGAGTAGTAAGCGCAGGGAAAAAGAGTGCCGCCATCCACCGGAGCCTGTAGCAGCACCGCTCCAATTGCCACGTTGGACGCGTCTGTCTCAACCACGAACGGACGGTGTGGATCGGGGTGCTTCAGGACCGGCTCCATGACAAAGGCCTGCTTGAGAACCTCGAAGGCCTGCTGCTGCGGGGGCCCCCACTGGAATGGAACCTTCTTCCGAAGGAGCTGGGTCAACGGCACGGTCAGGGTGGCAAAGCCCGGGATGAAGGTCCGGTAGTAGTTGGCGAATCCCAACAGACGCTGGACGTCCTTCACCCGACGCGGGGGTTCCCAACTGCGCAAGGCCGCCACCTTGTGTGGGTCCATCGCGATGCCCTCGGGGGTGATGATGTGCCCGAGGAACTCTATGGAAGTCTGGAAGAAGTAACATTTCTCCAACTTCGCATAGAGCTGGTGCTCCCGCAGGCGCTGCAGGACCTGGCAGACATGCTGGAGGTGACTCTCCGGGGTCCGGGAATAGATCAAAATATCATCCAGGTAGATCACCACGAACCGATCCAGCATGTCCCGGAACACGTCGTTCATCAAGTGCTGGAAGACCGCGGGGGCGTTGGTCAACCCGAACGGCATGACGGTATATTCAAAGTGTCCGTATCGGGTGCCAAATGCCGTCTTCCACTCGTCCCCCTCTCGCATCCGCACCAGGTTGTAGGCTCCCCGGAGGTCGAGCTTGGTGAAAATCGAAGCCTCCCGCAACCTCTCCATCAGCTCCGGAATGAGCGGCAGGGGATAGCGATTCCGTACCGTGATGGCATTCAAGCGCCGGTAGTCGCAACACAGGCACAAGTCCCCCGTCTTCTTTTTCACGAAGAGGACTGGGGCCGAGAGCGGGGAGGTCGAAGGCCGGATGAACCCACGGGCCAGGTTCTTGTCCAGAACGTCCCGTAAGGCGGCCAGCTCGGGCTCCGACATGGAGTACAGGCGTCCCGAGGGCAGGGGCGCGTTGGGCATCAAGTCCACCGCGCAGTCGTAGGGTCGGTGCGGGGGCAAGCGATCCGCCTCCTTCTCGCTGAACACGTCGGCGAAGGATGTCAGCTCCGGAGGCAAGGAGACGTTCGGGGCAGCGACGTCCTGGCCGGCACAGGTGTGGCGAAGGTGGTCGACACACTGCAGGCTGGGGAACGAGATGGCATTTCTCGACCACGCCACCTGAGGGTCGTGCGCCCGAAGCCAGGCCATCCCCAGGACCAAGGGGAAGTGCAGGTCCGTCGTCACATAAAACTGGATCGCCTCCTCATGGTTCCCAATGGCAAGGCGCAAGGGCTGAGTAGCAAAGTTGATGGGCCCCGCCACAAGTTCCCGCCCATCAATAGTTTCGACCCTCAACGGAGGGTCCACTGGAACCAAGGGAACCTTGTAATGGGCCACAAAGGCCTGGTCCATAAAGTTCGTGGTGACCCCCGAGTCCACCAGCGCGTGCGCCTGGAGCCCCTCCGACCGGTTAGCCAACAACACCCGGGTGTTCAAAATCAGGTGCCGAGGGGGCTCACAGTCCACAGCCGCCGCCTCCGGCGGGGCATGGTCACCTGCCTGACCCAGAGTTTCCCCTAAGCCAGGCCTGACCCGTTTCCCGGCTGGTCACGCCGAGGTTCCGGAACAGACTTGAGCGATCCACTCCGCTTCCGGGGACACGAGGCGGCAAAATGTCCAGCCTCGCCGCAATAGAGGCACAACCCCCCTTGGCGTCTCCGCATCCGCTCCTGGGCCGTCAGTTGAGGTCTGGCTGCTCCGAGCTCCATGGGCTCCTCAGCCGTCGCCACCAAATGCGGTACGGTCCGGGGCGCTGTTGGTACGAAACGCGGGGGTGCCGGCACTGTTGGTGGTTCCGGAAGAGCCCTACGGGGCCGTCGCCGTTGTAGGCGGGCATCGATGCGCAGGCATTGGGTCACCAGCGCGTCCAGGGTCTGTGGCGCCTCCACCCGAACCAGCTCGTCCTGCATCTCATCGCAGAGGCCGTCCTGGAAGGCATCCATCAGCGCCGCCTCATTCCAGGCCGAATCCTGGCCTAGCAATCGGAACTCCGCAATATAGTCCTGCAGGGGGCGCTTGCCTTGGCGGAGGTCTTTGATGCGCCTCGCTGCCGTCTGCACCCGGAGGGGGTCCTCAAACATGGTGCGCAGGTGTTGCAAAAAGCCCTGATAGTCCAGAAGCAAGGGGCTGTCTTGCAGCAACAGGGGCGTGGCCCATCGGGCGGCAGTGCCAGAGAGGGAGCTGATAATAAAAGCCACCCGAACCCGGTCATCCGGAAAATCCTCCGGCTGCATTGCCATGTACAGCTGGCACTGTCCCAAGAAGGCCGGGAACATTTCCTGCTGTCCAGAAAACTTATCTGGCATGTTCACTGGGCATCTTGGACGGGGAAGGGGAGCAGGTGGAGCTGCTACAGGAGCATTTCCCAAAGCAAGTTGTGCAGTTAGCTGTGCTACTTGCTGTTGCAGAAGTTGATTGGCCTCCAGCATCTGCTGTACCTGCTGCTGCAGCTGTTGGTCCATCGTGGGTTAACGATGGAGTTTTGGGTGACGAACAAGATGATCTGTCCCCCCCCCCTTCAGAGACCCACAAAAACACAGCCAGCCGAGGGTTAATAATCACTTGGCACACTCCGCAGTTCTTATCTCAACCTTGGCAGCGATATGCACACCGTCTGCCAAGGACTTTATTGGTTTACACAAACAAGAAAATCTCCTACGTAGCTTTGCCGTTCATCTAGCTTCCAAGACTACGAGGTTGCTCCGTTTGTTTAGCTTTGTTCGTCACGAACTTCGTAACCCACCGTACTGTCTTATATACATATGCTTCTGGGTGTGGTCCAGTGAGTCATTGATCCCGTGACTCCAATCCAATGACTCAGGATTTCCTCATACGCCTCAGCTGCAGTACCCTTTTCTCTCGCCTTCTTTGGCGTGCGTCCAGGAATGACGTCTCTCCCTCACTCTCATCTGAGACACCTGTTTCCCCACTACTTGGCTCTCTTTCAGCTGGCACCTGAGCCGGTGCCAGAGGGGGAGGGCTGGGAGATCTGGCTGGCTCCTCTTCCTCCTGCTCAGAGCTGCCTTCCTCCAAAGGGATAGGCTCAGAGGACGGGGCCACAACACCTCCTTGTACAATTACTCCAGGGGTCCCTTGAGAGGAGAAGCCAAGAACAGAAGGCGCAACCATTCAGCCTCTGTCCCCGGAGACAACTCATTACGTGCTTCTCGTGTTTCCCCTGTCAAGACAGACCTAGTGGTGAAGAAACCAGGAGAATCACATAAACTGACTTGTGCTGTCACAGGATTCAACGTTAAAAGCTACTATATGGATCAGACAGAGACAGAGACCTGACCCAGAACTGGAATGGCTTGTTTACTACTCCTCATTTAGTATCAATTCTTATTCACCAACAAACGGTTTACTCCCTCCAAGGACAGGTCCAACTTTTTTTTTTTAATGAATGATTTTATTGAACATATTCCATCATTTTATATCACATTTACAATTTTTATAGCATTCCTGCATCGATAAAATTCATATACATAACATACTTTTTTAATTCATCCTTTAACTATATATTGCCTTAAGTTACCTTTTACTTTTAATCTTCACTTCTATTCTCAAGCCATTTGTACCACCTATCCCAGACTGAATAATTTCTTTTAATTCCAATGTTAGCCTGTCCATTTCAGTGCCCTCTAAGTTCTCTGCACTTTTTCTAGAGTCTCAACATCTTTTTTACATCATGGCGACCAAAACTGGATGCAGTATTCCAAGTGTGGCCTTACCAAGGCATTATAAAGTGGTATGAACCCTTCACGTGATCTTAAATCTATCCCTCTGTTTATGCAGCCTAGAACTGTGTTGGCTTTTTTGGAAGCTGCCGCACATGTCTGGCTCATATTTAAATGATTGTCCACTAGGACTCCAAGATATAGCAGTAGAGTCACAATGCACTTGTCCTGCCCTCCTTTTGTCTTTGAGAGAATGAAGAAGGGTTTTGTCTGAGATGTTTTCTCAGGTGACAATTCTGACCCACACTCAGGTTTCTTTTCTCTGACTAGTAGCTGATAGTAGCTCTTCCTCCTGTCCTCCAAGATAGGTTTCTTGACATTCTGCCATTGGATTACTGTAAAGTACTCTGCCTAGGACAGCTCTTGAAGTCTATTTCTAATCTGCATCACTCCAGAATGTAAAGGAATGGACACTTTGGGCATTATAAAGCTTCCACTCTCTGAGTTGCACTTACACCCACTTCAACATGCTGGTTAACTGAACAAATGTTCTTTGAGTTGTTTCTGGTGAAGTGGGTGCTTCTACATGTGACAACAATGACTCACTACCAAAATTACAGTCCAAATTGTGGTCATAAGTTGAAGATTGTCTACATTCAGGTACACTCCATCTTCTCTGTAAAAAAAATATACTCTACTAGATTTCTATACACTCCCGGACTTCATGTCCTATTTATACAGTTCTCAACAGGATTTATGCAAAGCCAACATGACTTTCACTTCCTATTTAAACTCTCCTTCTCCTTCTTCAAGTTCATCTCAAGGTGCAAAACTCATCCCTCCAAACTTCTTCACAATGGCACCCCACTTTTTGATTCTCATCATGCTGGCTGCCTTCTTGAAAGGTTTGTAGCTTGGAACATTTTAAGCATTTCCCGCACTGAAAGGAAATTTCATCTTTTAACCATGGCTCCTATTTTCTAACTATTATTCAATTGTCTCTGGTCTTTTTTTATAAGGTGGTCTTTCCCAGGTAGCTCTGACCCAGTCAGATGCAGTGCTGAAGAAACCAGGAGAATCCCACAAACTGACTTGTGCTGTCACTGGATTCGACATTAACAGCTACGCTATGGAATGGATCAGACAGAAACCTGGCCAGGGACTGGAATGGCTTGTTTACTACTACTCATCTAGTAGCAACTATTATTCTCCAACAATCCAAGGACGGTTTACTGCCTCTAAAGACAGTTCCAACTTCTATCTTCAAATGAACAACCTAAAAGCTGAAGACACAGCTGTCTATTACTGTGCAAGAGACACAGTGAGATAGATCTTAAGGGATCTAATGCAAAAACTTTCTTTTATTTGCTGAAATGTCTCAACAGGGGACACCCGAGAACTGCCAAATGAATTGTCTAGCCATCTGGAACAGAATCACTCAGGCAGAGAAGAGATGGAACTGAAAAGACAAAACAAATATACGGCAAAATAAATTATTACTTTATACTTGGTTTCGGACCATAAGAAAGGTTGAGCGCCAAAGAATTGAGGCCTTTGAACTATGGTGCTGGAGCAGACTCCTGTGAGTCCCTTGGACTGCAAGGCAATCTAACCAGTCAGTCCGAGAGGAGATCAACCCTGACTGCTCTTTAGAAAGCCAGGTCCTGAAGATGAAACTCAAATATTTTGGCCATCTAATGAGAAGGAAGCACTCACTGGAGAAGAGCCTAATGCTGGGAAAGTTTGAGGGCAAAAGAAGAAGGGGACGACAGAGAATGAGGTGGCTGGATGGAATCAGTGGAGCAATTGGCGTGACCTTAAATGGATACCAGAGGATGGTAGAGGATAGGAAGGCCTGGAGAACATTGTCCATGGGGTCGCAATGGGTCAGACGCAACTTTGCACCTAACAACAACAACAAATACTTGGTTTGATTGACTATCATTCATTTACTGGTTTCCAGCTACTTTGTTGTGGTTTCCTTCAGGTTCTTCTTCTTCAGGGCCAGATGACATCTCAAAATGTCTCCCTTCAGGGATCCATTTCAGAAAGATTGCTTGGAGTTTTCCCCAGACAAGCCATATTTTCCATTAATTGTTTTGAATTGTTTGGAATTTCCTCTCCTGCTGTATTGCTTCCCCTCTGAAATCAAGCTCCATTTTGAGAAGATTTGCTAGACTGAGCAAACTAACAACAGGCAGAGTGAATTATAGCTAAAATCTAAAAACAAATAGTCAGCCAAAATAGGAAAACCTTGGAAGTCGGATTTTGCTCTGTTTCTTATCCTTCTGATACCCCAATGTATCAGGGGGGTATTTATCTCAATTGTTTCCTAATATATGAGGAGCAATTCTTGTCCTTAGAATAGGTTTCAGCTCTGTTTCCCATTGTGACAGTTTTTGTGGAGTTCTGTGAAAGTCACATTTGAATTGACACCTTCATTGCTTCTTCTTTGCAAACTGTACTCATTTTTGGATCAAGTGACTCCATCAACATCTAGTTATTGTCAGATCTTCAGATTAAGAGATTGACAGAGTTGGAAGGGGCCTTGTAGGTCATCTAGTCCAACCCCCCAGCCAAACAGAAGACCCTATACCATTTCTGACTAACGGCACTGATGTCCATTATCATCACCACTTGCATTGTTTTGCAGGCAAGCAAATAGGTAGTTGTTCAGACTGGAAAACTCCCACCTCTCCTATCCTTTTTTTCGGAAAAAGATGTGTCACTAGGAATTGAGTTCATCTTTTGACATGTAAACATAGAAATCAGAAGGAACTGATCTGAAAGGCTTCCAGGTCTTCTTTCAAGAATATTTACTTGTTTGTTTGTTTGTTTCTTTATTGGTTCAATTTATATGCCGCCCTTCTCCGGAGACTCAGGGCAGCTTACAATGCGTTAAGCAATAGCCTTCATACTTTTGTATATACCTGCTTAGTGCTTTTGCCCCCACCCCCCTAGCGGTGTTCTTTTTTCATACAAAGTCAGCTTATTGGCCCCACAATCTGGGTCCTCATTTTACCTACCTTGGAAGGATGGAAGGCTGAGTCAACCTTGAGCCTGGTGAGATTTGAACTCACAGTAATTGCAGGCAGCTAAGTGTTATTTAACAGTACTTTAGTCTGCTGCTCCACCAAGGCTCCTAAATAAAATAAAAGGAACTTGGCCACTGTTTTAAAAGATTATAGGTAGTTTTGGAAATACCTAGCTAAATAGATACAACCCAGCCCTGACCATTCCTGTATGACAAATGCTGTTAGAGTTGTTTCCGGTTAAACGTTGGTACTAGGCAGCAGTGATTTACTATCAAGATTACAGTGTCAGTTGTGGTCATAAGTCAAGGACTTGCAGCCCCCAGGGGGAGAGCCTTCTCTGTGGGGGCACCTGCCATCTGGAACAAGCTCCCCCCGGAGATATAGACAATCTGTACGCAGTTTCTGCCGCATCCCAAAAACATTTTTATTTCAACAGGCTGGTCTGGTCTAACTCTTCCTTTTAATCTGGTTTTAAATTTTATAAATTGGGTGTTTTAAATCTGTTTTTAATTGTCTTGAGCCTAAATTATTGAATATGTTTTAATAATCTCTCTTAATTTTTGTATTATGTTTTTTATCTTGAGGCTGTACACCGCCCTGAGTCCTTCGGGAGTAGGGCGGTATAGAAATCTGATAAAATAAAATAATGAATAAAATAAGGACTGCTTGCATCCAGATGCACTTCATCCTCTTTGTGAAAAAAATATTCTCTATTAAATGTTAGCATACTCCTAAACTTCATCACATATTTATACAGGTCCCAGCAGGATTTATGCAAAGTCAACATGACTTTTACTTCCTATTTAAACTCTCAGGCACCTTCTTCAGCCTCGTCTCAAAACTCATCCCTCCAAACTTCTTCACAATGCCACCTCACTTCTTAATTCTCATTGTGCTGGCTGCCTTCTCCAAAGGTCTGTAATTTGCTCCATACTAAGCTTTTTCTAACACTCATATCTTAACAATGGCTCTTCCTTTCTAACCATTATCCAATTGGGCTTGGTGTTTTCTCATTAGGTGGCCTCTCCCAGATAGCTCTGACCCAGTCAGACCCAGTGGTGAAGAAACCAGGAGAATCCCATAAACTGACTTGTGCTGCCACTGGATTCAATGTTAACAGCTACAGCATGTTTTGGATCAGACAGAAACCTGGCCAAGGACTGGAATGGCTTGTTTACTACTATTCGTCTAGTAGCAACTCTTATTCACCATCAATTCAAGGACGTTTTACTGCCTCCAAGGATAGTTCCAACCTCTATCTTCAAATGAACAACCTAAAAGCAGAAGACACAGCTGTCTATTACTGTGCAAGAGACACAGTGAGATAGATCTTAAAGGATCTCATGCAAAAACCTTTCCTTTCACTGCTGAAATGTCTCTGTAGGAGACAGCAGAGAACCACAAAATGAGTTGTCTAGCCTCTGCAACAGAGTCACTCAGGCAGAGAAGAGATGGAAATGAAAAGGCAAAACAAAAATACCACCAAGGATATTATTGCTCCACACTTAACGTGGTTGAACAACTTTCACTCAATGGTTTCTAACCATTTTGCTGTGGTTTCCTGTGGCTTCTTCTTCTTCCAGGGCAAAATGACATCTCAAAAAGTCCTCCTTTCCCTCTTCAGGGATTCATTTCCAAAAGATTCCTGGGATTTCTTCCACGAGAAGCCATATTCTTCATTAAGTATTTTGAATTGTATGGAATTTTCTTTCTGGATGTTTTTCCCAAATCAAGTTCTGTTTTGAGAAGATCTGCTAGATACAACAAAGTATAAATTAAAGGCAGGCATTTTGGGGGAAAAATTAGCTAAAATCATAAAATGTGGTAAGTCGGATTCATCTGTACTTCCCATCTTTCTTATACCTCAGTGAATCAAGGGGGTGATTACCTGAATTGCTTCCAAATATTATTTGGTGATTGCGAAGCTGCCAAGCTACCTTTCCTTAGTAACAACGATTGTGTGTCAAAACGACCTGTCTGTTGATATATGCATTGCTTCCTCTTTTATACAAACTATACTAATGTCTAAATCAAGTGCCTCATCCCTTATTCAGCATTCAATTGTCAAACCTCCAAGCTCGTTCAGAAAAGGAAACCCAATCCATATAGAACAATATTATATTCAGAAGAAATATAGTCTTTCAGCTCTGAATGGCCTGCCCACTGTCACCTTTTACATCTTTTGTGAAGATGAGGGTGGGTATATGTAAGAGGTTTTATCATGTGACTGTTTTCCCCAGACTCAGGTTCCTCTGATTTTTGTTCTGGTAGTGTCTCTTCACAGGGGCTGCTATTGAAGGTGATTTCTAATCTGCATTGTTTGAGAATTTAGAAGGATATGCAGTTTGGCCATTATAAAACTTGTAATGCGTTAATTGCACTAACATCTATTAGAAATGCTGTTTATAGCACCACAGATAAAACAAAGTGTACAGTCACCATGTGCTTTACTGCTCAACTGTTTTAACTATAAAAGAAAATAGGAAACTTTACTTAGAACAAAAGAACATAGATTATATACCATAGATCCGAACTTGCAAACACTGCCATCTACTGCCTGAATACCACTGTAATTGCTGCACAAAAATACTTCAAAGTGCTAGTTATTGCCTATAAAGCCATAGAATCAGGTGAATTGCCTTACTTCATTCCCTCTGATTGTCCCTTTATGCCCATCAGAACTGGCAGTGCAGACTTCCTCCAGGATGGGATCTGGACTCTAAAAATTGTGTCAGAACTCCAACTTAATGGAACACTCACCAGGAGATTTGAAGGGCCCTAACTTCATTCATACTTTAAGAAATAAACATGAAAGCCAAAAGTGGTCTTTATAATTGAAGAAACTTTAAAATCAAGTCCTAAATTGATCAGAAAAATAGAAGAATTTGGTGTAGTAGCAGGCATAAAATTAATAAGAATAAATTGAAATTATTAACTAAAAACCTTACAAAAGAACAGGATACAGAATTAGAAAAGATTATGAATATACAAATAACAAAAAAAATTAATTTTTTGGGAATTTGGTTGACCGCAAGAAGCTCCTCAATTAAAAAAGAAAATGATGATAAATTAATTGAGCAATTTGGGAAAGATTTGGAAAACTGGACAAATTTGCAGATCTCATGGATGGGAAGAGTGGCAGTAATAAAAATGAGCTTTTTGCCCAAAATTTTATTCCTCTTCCAGGTTATGCTGATAAAAAAAGAAAAAATTTTTTGGACCTATTAAATAGATTGACCACAAAATTTATTTGGCAAGGGAAGAAGCCTAGAATTAGACTAAAAGTATTACAAGACACTAGATATGGGGGGGGGGGGGGCTGCCTTCCCAGACTGGGAGTCTTATTACCAAGCAGCAGGATTAATCTGGATAAAGGAGTGTATAGAGTTAGAAAATAAAAGACTGCTAATATTAAAAGGACATGATTTACTTATAGGGTGGCACTCATTTCTGGGGGGGGGGGGCAGAATACCCATGGATATTTTAAAAGACAAAGAATTAGGAATTCATTATTAACAATTTGGAATAAAATTAAAAAACATACAAGTACCGTTTTGGATTTTCCCAGATGAAACACTAACACACCCAAATTTAGTAGATTGGACTAAAATAATCAGATATAGTGATATAATAAACGAGAGGGGAACACTAAATATGAACTGGAACACAATTTAGGTAGGGAAGTGCAATGATGGATATATCTACGGATAAAATCAAGGTATACAGAGGAGATAAAAAAGGATCAAGTCCCTTTAGAACAAACTGATTTAGATAAAATTCTACTAGGGAATGAACGAAAACTAATCAGTAGATTATACAAATATTTATTACGGCATAAAATGGAGGAAACAATGAAAGACACCATGATCAAATGGGCAAAAATTTTAACCATGTGATAGAATTAGAGAAGTGAGAGAAGATGTGGAGAATGAATATGAAATTGACAATTGCGATGGCCTAAAAGGAAAACCAGATGAAAATGTTTCATAGATGGCACCTCCCTCCAGCCAGAATTGCGAAAATGTTCCCTAGTAACTCCCCGAAGTGTTGGAAATGTAAGAGTAGTTATGGAACATACTATCATCAATGGTGGATATGCCTGATTGTAAAGGAATTCTGGACGAAAATTAAAACTTGGATAGAAGAAATAACTCAGAATTCAATAGAGTTATTGAACAGTTTTTGTTAGGAATCTCAATAGAAAATTACACTAAAGAAATACAGTACCTCATATTGCATATACTGACTGCTGCATGTATTGTATATGCACAATATTGGAAGAAAGAAAACTCACCATCCAAAGAGGATTTAATTAAGAAAATTCTGGAATGCGGAGAATTAGATAAACTAACTAAAGAAATTAAGGGAAAAGAAGAATCAAAGTATTATAAGATATGGAGTAAATGGTATGAATGGTTGAAAAATAAGGAAATAAGTTAAATGAATGAAGATGTCAGCGTTCCAGAAAACTCCTGACTCCCAGTAAAGAAACTGAAGCAGGCATTTTCGAAAGTTCTCTTTAATAGCAATAGGGAAACTGGCACATCTGGGAAATCCCAAATCTGAAAACCCCAGGCTTTCCTTCAATACTACAAAGCTCCCAAAACCAAGCCCTTTCTCCCCTTTCGGTCATATGCTCCAATCATTGTCTGTTCCACTTCAAGCCAGCCTGTGACCACTACTCCTCCAGATGCTGGCTCATCCTGACCTTGACTGATAGGAAGAACGCTATTATGTCTACTAACTTCCCTCTCCTAAATCCCCCCTCCTACTTTCTCACACATGAGGAGGTGGCAGCATTGAAGCTTCCGGCCTAATATGGCTTCCAAGGCTGACAGAAGAAAGGAGGGGGAAAATGTGGCCGATCAACTTATAGGATAGAGGGAATGAAAGAAAGTAGAAAATGAATGTTAAATAAGTTAATACTAAAACATCTGTAAATATTGATATATAGAAAGAAAGGATCACTGCATACAGCCGAAAAAAAAAGTGATATTTTTTTTACTTTTTTGTTTATATTTTTTATTTTTCTTCTATAAATGTAGTATGTCTATGTTTTGTTTTTAATGTGTTTAAAAATAAAAACTTTTTTTTAAAAAACAACTTGAAAGCCAAAAGTGTCCCCACACATTTTTGTCTCTGAGAGTTAAATGAGTGTGTTGCTTAATTACTTAATATCCACTTCAAGATTTAGACTAGGAGTAAAAGGATTTTGGACCTCATGAATAGAAGTGTTGCATCTTGTTAACTTGCAAAAGCATTTCTAATCTGCTCTTGAGTTAAAGCTAACAACTCTTTCACTTTGGTTGAGGGACTTATCAGGATTCTTAGGGCCTAACCCAGTATGCACTATTGTGAATTTAAGTTAATTTTTCAGGTTATCTGCAGCCACTGGACAAGGTTTGTCCATACGGACTGAGTTAAACTTTATTTCTTAGATTAAATTCAAAGCTTCAAAGAATTTTATTGAAAATGACCAAACATGAGTTTAATATTAGACATGTGTAAGTCATTTCTTTAAAACCTGTTTCCTCCAGTACATTTATCTGAAAGTGCCAAATTAAGGATAAGGAGTTAGTTCTGTTGACTTTAAGCTGAAAATGTTCACATGATTGTGCAGTCCCCAAGAAAGGACCACGTCCTTATAATATGGAGATAATGCAAATTAATTCAACGGCTTCATCTCCTTAAAAGCAGTTCTTGCAAACTTACATCTGCGGAGCCAAATCAACCAATTAGCCTCAAGAGAAGACAACATAATTGGAGATATGCTTCTTTGGACTTTCCTCCTTTTCCTTATTCATCTTTCAGGTAGATCTGCTCTCATAACCAAAAGTAGGAGTTAATAACTGTTCCTCTTCAGGTTTCCTTCTCATTCACTCTTGATGTTTGATTTTCAGGCTGCCATGCAGAGGTGAAGTTGGTGGAGACTGGAGGGGGTGTTGTAATCCCTGGAGGTTCCCTTCGCCTAACCTGTAAAGCATCTGGATTCACCTTTACTGAATATGCAATGCACTGGATCCGACAGTCTCCAGGAAAAGGACTGGAGTGGGTGGCAGGAGTTAGCCAACCAGAAGGGACTTCACAGGGGTATAACTCCAAAGTGAAGGGAAGATTCACCATCTCCAGGGACAATTCCCAGACTTCAGCTTATCTCCAGATGAACAATCTGAAGCCTGAAGACTCTGCCTTGTATTATTGTGCAAGGGGACACAGTGATTCCATCTGCTTTCCTCCTTGTACAATTACTCCAGGGGTCCCTTGAGAGGGGAAGGCAAGAGCAAAAACCACAACATTCAGCTGCTGTCCCTGGAGGGTATCTGCCAGAAAAGACCAATTCTCATCCACACAAACAACAAAGCAACCAGAGTTGCAGAGAGAGTAAAGACAAGTGGAAAATGTGTAACACATTCCCACACTTTCCAGGAGTACTGTGCCCCCAGATTTGCTTTCACCATTTGAGTCTCATTTTTGCAATCTCCCAGAAGCCTGTGTGAACCTCGTTTCCCACATATTTTTCATTCAATGTTTTGTTAATGTTTCATGAAATTGAATTTTCTCTCCTGCTGCTTTTCCCATATATCTCTCGTTTGGAATGCTTAAAAAAAAAAAGTCAGCTAAAATTACCGAATGTTGGAAGTCTGATTCATCTGTATTCCTCATCCTTCTTAGACTCCAGTGAATCAGTGGCTGTCTGAGTTGCTTCCAAATATTATCTGGTGATTGCAAATCTGCAAAACTGCTTCAGCTCCCTTTTCTTTGGTAACATGACTGTGCAATTTTGTCAATGCAACCTGTGCATTGAGCTTTCCATTGCTTCTTCTTCAATGGAAATTGAATCAAATGACTGATACCTTATTCGGCATCCAGTCATTGTCAAACCTTCAAGCTAGTCCAGACAAGGAGGCCCAACTCATATATCATCTATACTATTTTCATTAGAAAAATGCAGTAATAGAGACTTTCAAATTCCCCGTCCCTCCTTTTCCTTTGTGAGAATGGGGGAGGGTCTTGTAAGAGGTTTTATCATGTGACTCTTCTCCCCCAGAGTCAGGTTCTTCTGATTGTTGTTCACAGGGGCTACTCTTGAAGGTGATTTCTAATCTGAACTGTTTGAGAAGTTACAGGGATATGCAGTTTAGCCATTATTTATTTATTTATTTTATTAGATTTTTATACCGCCCTTCTCCTACTGGACTCAGGGCAGTGAATAGCAAAAGATTTAAAAAATCACATACAAAATTTAAATTTTTTAAAAGAATTAAACCAATATTGGCCCAATAAAATTTAAAACACCCCCATCATAAAACTTCCAATGAGTTAATTGCACTAACGTCTATTAGAAATTCTGTTTATAGCACAACAGATAAAACAAAGTGTACAGTCACCATGTACTTTACTGCTCAACCGTTTTAACTGTAACAGGAAACTTTACTTAGAACAAAAGAACATAGGGTATATACCATAGATCCAAACTTGTAAATACATCCATCTACTGCCTGAATATTACTTTAGCTGTTGCACAAAAATACTTGAAAGTGCTAGTTATTACATATAAAGCCATAGGATCAGGTTAATTGCCTTACTTAATTCCCTTGTCCCTTAATGCCCACCAGAACTAGAAGTGCAGGCCTGCTACAGGATGGGATCCAGATTCTAAAATTTGTGTCACAACTCCCATTTAATGGAACAACATCCCCAGGAGATCTGTGTGGCCCTAACTTCTTTGGCACTTTTAGAAATAAAGATAAAAGCCAGAGTGTTCCCACACATTTTTGGCTCTGAGAGTTAAATGGCTCTGTTGCTTAATTACTTAATACCTACTTCAAGTTTTAAACTAGGAATAAAATGGTTTGTGACCTCATGAAGAGAAGTGTTTGATCTTGAAAAGGCTGAGAAGCTACCAACTCTTTAATTTTGGGTGAAGGAATTATCAGGATACCTAGAGCCTAACCCAGTATGCATTCTTGTGAGTTTAAATTAAATTTTCATGTTTTCTGCAAGGTTTGTCCATATGGACCGAGTTAATTTTTATTCCTTAAATTAAAAGCTTCATGGAGTTTTAATGAAATGACAAAACATATGAATTTAATATTAGGCATCTGAAAGTAATTTGTTCAGTACCTGTTCTCTCCAGTACATTTGTCTAAAAGTGCCTAGTTACAGGAAAATGAGTTAGTTCTGTAGACCATAAGCTAAAAATGTTCACATGATTGTGAAGTCCTCAAGAAAGGACCATGTTCTTATAAGATGGATAGGATGCAAATGAGTTCAACTTCATCTCCTTAAAAGCAGTTCTTGCAAACTTACATCTGCCGAGCCAAATCAACCAATCACCCTCAAGAGAAGACAACATAATTGGAGATATGCTTCTTTGGATTTTCCTCCTGTTCCTTATTCATCTTTCAGGTAGATCCGCTCTCATAACCAAAAGTAGGAGTTAATTACAATTCCTGTTCAGGTTAGCTCCTGATTCACTCTTGATGTTTGATTTTCAGGATGCCTTGCAGAGGTGAAGTTGGTGGAGACTGGAGAACAGGTTGTAATCCCTGGAAGTTCCATCCGCCTAACCTGTAAAGCATCTGGATTCAACTTTACTGACTATGCAATGGATTGGATCCGGACATCTCCAGGAAAAGGACTGGAGTGGGTGGCAAGTGTTAGCCAACCACAAGGAACCAAACAGTGGTATAACTCCAAATTGGAGGGGAGATTCATCATCGCGAGGGACAATTCACAGACTTTATCTTACCTCCAGATGAACAATTTGAAGCCTGAAGACTCTGCCTTGTATTACTGTGCAAGGGAACACAGTGATTCCATCTGCTTTCCTCCTTGTACAATTACTCCAGGGGTCCCTTGAGAGGAGAAGCCAAGAGCAGGAAGTGCAACCATTCAGCCTTTGTCCCTGGAGACAACTCATTATGTGTTTCTCGGGTGTCCCCTGTCAAGACAGACCTAGTGGTGAAGAAACCAGAAGAATCCCACAAACTGAATTGAGCTGCCACTGGATTCCACATTCACAGCTACTGCATGTATTGGATCAGACAGAAACTTGGCCAAGGACTGGAATGGCTTGTTTACTGCTCCTCATCTAGTATCAACACTTATTCACCAACAAACAGTTTACTTCCTAAAGTAAATATATATAAATGATTTTAATGAACATATTCCATCATTTTATATCACATTGACAATTTTTATAGCATTCCAGCATCGATAAAACTCATAGATACATAACATACATTATATTTTTATTCATCCTTTAACTATATATTGCCTTTAATTTTAGTGGTCCTCTTAAATTACCTTTTACTTTTAATCTTCACTTCTATTCTCAAGCCATTTGTACCACTTTTTTTTTTTTAATATGATTTATATGCCGCCCTTCTCTGGAGATTCAGGGCGGCTTACAATGCATTAAGCAATAGCCTTCATACTTTTGTATATTTTATACAAAGTCAGCTTATTGCCCCCACAAACTGGGTCCTCAATTTACCTCAATTACTCATGATTTCTTCCAACTGTTTCTTAATTCTAATCCAATACTTTCTGGCTTCTGGTCACGACCACCATATATGGAAGAATGTACCTTGATTATGTTTACATTGGACAGTTCCAACTTCTATCTGCAAATGAACAACCTAAAAACTGAGGACACAGCTATGTATTATTGTACAACAGGAACAATGAAAGAGATCTTAAGGGATCTCATGTAAAAACCTTTCCTGAAAGTGTTTTGAGAGGGGACACCCGAGAACCACAAAATGAGTTGTCTAAGCACCTGGAACAAAATCACTCAGGCAGAGAAGAGATGGAAATGAAAAGAGAAAACAAATATACCCCAAAATAAATTATAATCCTATACTTAGTTTGGTTGAACATCTTTGTGTATTGGTTTCCATCTCCTTTGTTATTGTTTCCTGCATGTTTTTCTTCTTCCAGGGCCAGGTGACATCTCAAAATGTCCTCCCTTTTCTCTTCAGGGATCCATTTCAAAAAGATTCTTGGGATTTTTTTTCCCACGAGAAGCCACATTTTTCATTAAATGTTTTGAATGGTATGGAATTTCCTCTCCTGCTGTTTTTTTCCCTCACCTCAAGATCTATTTTGAGTAGATCTGCAAACTGTAAATTAAAGGCAAGCAGTGAGAGCTATCACTCTCTTTTAGAAATAGAAAAAAAAAAGTCAGCTAAAATAGGAAAATCTTGGAAGTAGGATACTGCTGTATTTCCCATCATTCTTAAACCCCTGAATCAGTGGGTAATTGTTTGAATTGTTGACCAATATCATCTGACAATTTTGGTCCTCCAAATGAGTCTCAGCTCCCTTTTCCATTGTAATGCTTTTTGTGTAATTCTAACGAAGCCACTTTTCTGTGGACAATTTGCATTATTTCTTCTTTGAAAACTTCTCATTTCTAAATCAAGTAACTCCATCAGCTTCCAGTTTTTGTTAGACGTGCAAGCTAGACCAGATTAGGAAACCAAAGCTCTACCATTCCTCTACTCCATTCTTCTACCCACAGTAGAATACCTTGTCACCAGACTTGAAATTTTGTGCTTAGATAATTTAGAACTACACCAACTTCAGTCTGACCTATGTTTAGTACATAAGATTATCTGCTACAATGTCCTACCTGTCAATGACTACTTCAGCTTCAGCCACAATAATACATGAGCAAAGAACAGATACAAACTCAAGGTAAACCGCTCCAAACTCAATTGCAGAAAATACAACTTCAGTAACAGAGTGGTCAATGCCTGGAATACACTACCTGACTCTGTGGTTTCTTTCCCAAACCTCCAAAACTTTAATTTTAGACTGTATACTGTTGACCTCACCTCATTCTTAAGGGGTCTGTAAGGAGTGTGCATAAATGCACCAGCCTGCTTACCGTCCCTGTCCTACCATCCCTTTTTATTTGTATCCATTTCATGTATTCATAATTATGTTTATACTTATATCTGTTATCTGATACATGGTTGACAGAACAAAGAAAGAAAGAAACAAACAAACAAACAAAGCCGTGTAGAACAAATACTATTTAGAAAGATGTAATCCTAGCGTCTTTCAAGTCATGATGCATATGCCTCACTCTCCTTTTATCTTTGTGAGAACGAGGGAGGTTTTTGTCTGCGATGTTTTCTCAGATGACAGTTCTGACCCAGACTCAGGTTTCTTTCCTCTGATTCTTAAATTGTCCCTCAAGACAATTTCCTTGGCTCTCTGCAGTTTGATTACTGTAAAGTACACTGCCTGGGACGGCTCTTGAAGATAATTCCTAATCTGCATTGCTGCAGAATGTGGAGGGATAGGCAATGTGGCCATTAGAAAACTTCTAATCTGTGAGCTGCACAGTCTCCCACTTCTAAGTGCAGCTTATCAGCTCTACATCTCTACATGCCATAGGATCAGTTTACCTGCTTGACTTTATCCTCACCAACTTTCTGTCAGGGCAGGCCAGGATGGGACTTTACAGGTTGGGACAAATCTATACAAGACATAATCAAATTGTTGACAGGAGGGATCTTAACTTAATTTCTTTTCACATAAAAAGGCTAATGTTGGGTATATAGTAGATGTGATCTATTTAGGGATGCCTCACAAATATTGAAGATAATGACATTTTCCATTCATAACTTGCCTTTCCCAGGGTGTAATTGTGTAATTACACTCTGAAGAATTGTGTGATTTTGTCAAAATCACCAGCACCAAGATCATGTGCTCGTTGCCTTCCGGATCAACTTCTGCAATGCTCTCTATATGGGGCTGCCCCTGAAGACCACTCGGAGGCTTCAGCTGGTGCAGAATGTGGCCACGCGGGTTGTGATGGGAGTGTCCCATCACTCTCATGTTACACCCCTCCTACACGAACTGCATTGGCTACCGGTTGCCCTTCTGGTGAGATTCAAGGTGCTGATTATCACCTATAAAGCCCGGGGTACCTGATGGACCCTCTGCAACCAGCGACAGCTCCCCATTGCCTGGTGCGTTCCCACAGGGAGGGCCTTCTTGGAGTGCCGTCGGTCAAGCAGTGTCGACTGGTGACTCCTAGAAAATGGGCTTTCTCTGTGGGTGCACCTACTTTATGGTATCAACTCCCCCGGGAGCTCCGGGTGGCCCCTGACCTGCGCTACTTCCGCCATGATCTTAAGACATGGTTATTTCGCCAGACTGGATGGGACTGAAGGGGTTTTTAAGGGGAATTTTAATAGTTTTAGCATTTGAATATTGATTTATTTATATGTTTTATTGCTGTGAGCCGCCCTGAGTCCTCGTCGGAGAGACGGCGGCATATAAGCTTAATAAATAAATAATATGCTCCATTTTTTTGCAAATAAAATAAAATAAAATAAAAAAAAATAAAATAAAAAATAAAATAAAATAATAAAATAAAATAAAATAAAATAAAATAAAATAAAATAAAATAAAATAAAATAAAATAAAATAAAATAAAATAAAATAAAATAAAATAAAATAAAATAATAAAATAAAATAAAATAAAATAAAATAAAATAAAATAAAATAATAAAATAAAATAAAATAAAATAAAATAAAATAAAATAAAATAAAATAAAATAAAATAAAATAAAATAAAATAAAATAAAATAAAATAAAATAAAATAAAATAAAATAAACAACTTTGGCAGTCACATGACTACTTGAAATATTTTTTTGCCAATCTCTGACATTTTTTGCCAATGAATTCGTCTTTGTATTTTTTGTCTGGGGGGAAAAAATGCCCCTTCGGAACAATGGATTTGCTTAACCACGAAAAGATTCTCTGATCAATCGCTGAAAGTAACGGTGTGAACATTTGTGTCCAGTTATGTGGTTTTCTCTACTTTGACAAAACTGACTCACAACCAAAATTCTAGTCCATCAATTGAGGACAGCTTTCATCCAGATAGACTCCATTATCCTTGTCAATAGTATTATTTGCTAAATTTTGGTGCACTTCTAGACTTCATCTCACATTTATACAGGTCCCATCAGGATTTATGCAAAGCCAACAAGACTTTCACTTCCTATTTATACTCTCAATCTCCTTCTTCAGGCGCAACTCAAGGTGCAAATCTCATCCCTCCAAACTTCTTCAGAATGACACCCAACTTCTTAATTCTCATCATGCTGGCTGCCTTCTCCAAAGGTCTGTAATTTGGTTCATGTTAAGTTTTTTTTTTCTACCACTCAAAGACATTTGATATATTAACTATGGCTCTTACTTTCTAACCATTATCCAATTTTGCTCTCTGTTTTTGATTAGGTGGCCTCTCCCAGGTAGCTCTGACCCAGTCAGACCCAGTGCTGAAGAAACCCGGAGAATCCCATAAATTGACTTGCGCTGTCACTGGATTCAATGTTAACAGCTACTGGATGGATTGGATCAGACAGAAACCTGGCCAAGGACTGGAATGGCTTGTTCACTATTATACAGCTAGTAGCAACTATTATTCACCGACAATCCAAGGACGATTTATTGCCTCCAAGGACAGTTCCAACTTCTATCTGCAAATGAACAACCTAAAAGCTGAGGACACTGCTGTCTATTACTGTGCTAGAGACACAGTGAGATAGATCTTAAGGGATCTCCGGCAAAAAACTTTCCTTTCACTACTGAAATGTCTCAAGAGGGGACACCCGAGAACCACCAAATAAGTTGTCTAAGCATCTGGAACAAAATCACTCAGGCAGAGAAGGGATGTAACTGAAAAGACAAAACAAATATATCCCAAAATATATTATTACACTATATTTAGTGTGGTTGACTTTTATTCACTGATAGGTTTCCGGCTGGTTTGCTGTGGTTTCAGCCTAATGATATCTCAAAATGTTCTCCCTTTTCTCTTCAGGGATTCATTTCAGAAAGTTTCCTGCGATGTCTTCCATGAGAAGCTATATTCTTCATTAAATGTTTTGAATTCTATGTAATTTCCTTTCCTACTGTTTTTCCCATGACAGGTTCTTTTTTGAGAAGATCTGCTAGATACAACAAAGTATCAATGAAAAGCAAGCAGTGTGAATTCTGCCCTCTCATTTGGAATGTTTAAAAAAAGTCAGCTAAAATTATCAAACGTTGGAAGTCTGGTTCAGCTGTTTCTACTCTGAGAGCACTTCCTTCCCCTCCTTGAAATTTTTCAGGATGAGAGAGGGATTTGTAAGAGGTTTTATCATATAGCTGTTCTCCCCAGAATCAGGTTCTTCTGCTTGCTGTTCTGGTAGTGGCTCTTCACAGGGGCTACTCTTGAAGGGGAATTCTAATCTGAATTGTTTGAGAATTTAGCAGTTGACTATGGTAAAACGTCTAATGCATTAATTACACTAGCTTATGTTAAAAATTCTGTTTATAAAACCACAGATAAAACAAACTGTACAGTCACCATGTGCTTTACTGCTTAACTGTTTTAACTATAGTGGGAAACAAAAGAACATAGAGTATATACCATAGACCCAAACTTGTAAACACTGCATCTACTGCCTGAATACTACTCTAATTGTTGCACAAAAATACTTCAAGGTACTAGTTATTACCTATGAAGCCATGGGATCAGGTTATTTGCCTTACTTCATTCTCTCTGATTGTCCTTTAATGCCCACCAGAACTGGCGGTGCAGGTTTGCTCCAGAATGGGATCCAGATTCTAAAATTTGTCTCAGAACTCCAACTTAATGGAATAACACTCCCCAGGAGATTTGAATGACCCTAATTTCATTCATATTTTAAGAAATAAACATGAAAGCCAAAAGTGTCTCCACACATTTTTGGTTCTGAGAGTTAAAAGTGTCTGTTGCTTAATTACTTAATATCCACTTCAAGATTTAGACTAGGAGTAAAAGGATTTTGAATCTCATGAATAGAAGTGTTGCATCTTGAAAGGACTGAGTGTCAACTCGCAAAAGCAATTCTAATCTGCTTTTGAGTTAAAGCTAACAACTCTTTGAGGGAATTATCAGGATTCCTAGGGCCTAACCAGTATGTACTCTTGTGAATTTAAATTTATTTTTCTGGTTATCTACAGCCACTGGATGGTTTGTCCATTATGGACTGAGTTAAATTTTATTTCTGAGATTAAATTAAAAACTTCAAGGAGTTTTTTTGAAAATGACCAAACGTGAGTTTAATATTAGGCATGTGTAAGTCATTTCTTTAAAACCTGTTTCCTCCAGTACATTTATCTGAAAGTGCCAAGTTAAGGATAAGGAGTTAGTTCTGTTGACCTTAAGTTGAAAATGTTCACATGATTGTGCAGTCCCCAAGAAAGGACCACGTCCTTATAATATGGAGATGATGCAAATTAATTCAACGGCTTCATCTCCTTAAAAGCAGTTCTTGCAAACTTACATCTGCGGAGCCAAATCAACCAATCACCCTCAAGAGAAGACAACATAATTGGAGATATGCTTCTTTGGACTTTCCTCCTGTTCCTTATTCATCTTTCAGGTAGATCTGCTCTCGTAACCAAAAATAGGAGTTAATAACTGTTCCTGTTCAGGTTTCCTCCTCATTCCCTCTTGATGTTTGATTTTCAGGCTCCCATGCAGAGGTGAAGTTGGTGGAGACTGGAGGGGGTGTTGTAATCCCTGGAGGTTCCCTTCGCCTATCCTGTAAAGCATCTGGATTCACCTTTACTAATTATACAATGCACTGGATCCGACAGTCTCCAGGAAAAGGACTTGAGTGGGTGGCTCAAGTTAGCAAACCAGAAGGGACTAAACAGTGGTATAACTCCAAAGTGGAGGGAAGATTCACAATCTCCAGGGACAATTCCCAGACTTCAGTTTATCTCCAGATGAACAATCTGAAGCCTGAAGACTCTGCCTTGTATTATTGTGCAAGGGGACACAGTGATTCCATCTGCTTTCCTCCTGGTACAATTACTCCAGGGGTCCCTTGAGAGGAGAAGCCAAGAACAGAAGACACAACCATTCAGCCTCTGTCCCCGGAGACAACTCATTATGTGCTTCTCGGGTTTCCCCTGTCAAGACAGACCTAGTGGTGAAGAAACCAGGAGAATCACATAAACTGACTTGTGCTGTCACAGGATTCAACGTTAAGAGCTACTATTTGTATTGGATCAGACAGAGACCTGACCAAGAACTGGAATGGCTTATTTACTACTCCTCATTTAGTATCAACTCTTATTCACCAACAAACGGTTTACTCCCTCCATGGACAGGTCCAACTTCTTCTTTTTTTAATGAATGATTTTATTGAACATATTCCATCATTTTATATCACATTTACATTTTTATAGCATTCCTGCATCGATAAAACTCATAGATACATAACATACTTTTTTAATTCATCCTTTAACTATATATTGCCTTAAGTTACCTTTTCCTTTTAATCTTCACTTCTATTCTCAAGCCATTTGTACCACCTATCCCAGACTGAATAATTTCTTTTAATTCCAATGTTAGCCTGTCCATTTCAGTGCCGTCTAAGTTCTCTGCACTTTTTCTGGAGTCTCAACATCTTTTTTACATCATGGCGACCAAAACTGGATGCAGTATTCCAAGTGTGGCCTTACCAAGGCATTATAAAGTGGTATGAACCCTTCACGTGATCTTAAATCTATCCCTCTGTTTATGCAGCCTAGAACTGTGTTGGCTTTTTTGGCAGCTGCCGCACATGGCTGGCTCATATTTAAATGATTGTCCATTAGGACTCCAAGATATAGCAATAGAGTCACAATGCACTTGTCCTGCCCTCCTTTTATCTTTGAGAGAATGAAGAAGGGTTTTGTCTGAGATGTTTTCTCAGGTGACAATTCTGACCCGCACTCAGGTTTCTTTTCTTTGACTAGTAGCTGATAGTAGCTCTTCCTCCTGTCCTCCAAGATAGTTTTCTTGACCCTCTGCAATTGGATTACTGTAAAGTACTCTGCCTAGGACAGCTCTTGCAGTCTATTCCTAATCTGCATCACTCCAGAACGTAAAGGAATGGACACTTTGGGCATTATATAGCTTCCACTCTCTGAGTTGCACTTACTCCCACTTCAACATGCTGGTTAACTGAACAAATGTTCTTTGAGTTGTTTCTGGTGAAGTGGGTGCTTCTACATGTGACAACAATGACTCACTACCAAAATTACAGTCCAAATTGTGGTCATAAGTTGAAGATTGTCTACATTCAGGTACACTCCATCTTCTCTGTAAAAAAAATATACTCTACTAGATTTCTATACACTCCCGGACTTCATGTCTTATTTATACAGTTCTCAGCAGGATTTATGCAAAGCCAACATGACTTTCACTTCCTATTTAAACTCTCCTTCTCCTTCTTCAAGTTCATCTCAAGGTGCAAAACTCATCCCTCCAAACTTCTTCACAATGGCACCCCACTTTTTGATTCTCATCATGCTGGCTGTTTTCTTGAAAGGTTTGTAGCTTGGAACATTTTAAGCATTTCCCGCACTGAAAGGAAATTTCATCTTTTAACCATGGCTCCTATTTTCTAACTATTATTCAATTGTCTCTGGTCTTTTTTTATAAGGTGGTCTCTCCCAGGTAGCTCTGACCCAGTCAGATGCAGTGCTGAAGAAACCAGGAGAATCCCATAAACTGACTTGTGCTGCCACTGGATTCGACATTAACAGCTACTTTATGGGATGGATCAGACAGAAACCTGGCCAAGGACTGGAATGGCTTGTTTACTACTACTCATCTAGTAGCAACTATTATTCTCCAACAATCCAAGGACGGTTTACTGCCTCTAAAGACAGTTCCAACTTCTATCTTCAAATGAACAACCTAAAAGCTGAAGACACAGCTGTCTATTACTGTGCAAGACACACAGTGAGATAGATCTTAAGGGATCTCATGCAAAAACTTTCTTTTAACTGCTGAAATGTCTCAACAGGGGACACCCGAGAACTGCCAAATGAATTGTCTAGCCATCTGGAACAAAATCACTCAGGCAGAGAAGAGATGGAACTGAAAAGACAAAACAAATATACGGCAAAATAAATTATTACTTTATACTTGGTTTTGGACCATAAGAAAGGTTGAGCGCCAAAGAATTGAGGCCTTTGAACTATGGTGTTGGAGCAGACTCCTGCGAATCCCTTGGACTGCAAGGCAATCTAACCAGTCAGTCCGAGAGGAGATCATCCCTGACTGCTCTTTAGAAAGCCAGGTCCTGAAGATGAAACTCAAATATTTTGGCCATCTAATGAGAAGGAAGAACTCACTGGAGACGAGTGTAATGCTAGGAAAGTTTGAGGGCAAAAGAAGAAGGGACAACAGAGAATGAGGTGGCAGTGCACACTTCCTCCAGGATGGGATCTGGACTCTAAAATTTGTGTCAGAACTCCAACTTAATGGAACAACACTCACCAGGAGATTTGAAGGGCCCTAACTTCATTCATACTTTAAGAAATAAACATGAAAGTCAAAAGTGGTCTTTATAATTGAAGAAACTTTAAAATCACACTCTAAATTGATCAGAAAAATAGAAGAATTTGGTGTAGTAGCAGGTTTAAAAATTAATAAGAATAAATCAAAATCATTAATGAAAAACCTTTCAAAAGAACAACAGACAGAATTAGAAAATATTATGAATATACAAATAACAAAATAAATAAATAAGTAAATACTTGGGAATTTGGTTGACCACAATAAGCTCCTCAATTAAAAAAATAGAACTATGATAAATTAATTGAGCAAATTGGGAAATATTTGGAAAACTGGACAAATTTGCAGATTCCATGGATGGGAAGAGTGGCAGTAATAAAAATGAACATTTTGCCCAAAATTTTATTCCTCCTCCAGGTTATGCTGACAAAAAAAGAAAAAAAAATTGGACCTATTAAATAAATTGACTACAAAATTTATTTGGCAAGGGAAGAAGTTAGAAATGAGTTAGAAAAATAGAAAAGACTGCTAATATTAGAAGGACCTGATCTACTTATAGGGTGGCACACATTTCTGGGGGGGGGGGGGGGACAGAATACCCATGGATATTTTAAAAGACATACAGTTAGGAATTCATTATTAACAATTTGGAATAAAATTAAAAAACATACAAGTCCCATTTTGAATCAGAAGATTATATAAATGTTAATTATGGCGTAAAATGGAAGAGGAAACTGAAAGACATGATGATCAAATGGGCAAAAAAAATTAACCATATGATACAATTTGGAGAACGAATATGAAATTGACAATTGCAACCGCATACAAGGAAAACCAGATGAAAATGTTTCATAGATGGCACCTCCGTCCAGCCAGAATTGCGAAAATGTTCCCTAGTAACTCCCCGAAGTGTTGGAAATGTAAGACTACTTATGGAACATACTATCATCAGTGGTGGATATGCCCGACTGCAAAGGAATTCTGGACGAAAATTAAAACTTGGATAGAAGAAATAACTCAGAATTCAATAGAGTTATTGAACAGTTTTTGTTAGGAATCTCAATAGAAAATTACACTAAAGAAATACAGAACCTCATATTGCATATACTGACTGCTGCATTGTATTGTATATGCACAATATTGGAAGAAAGAAAACTCACCATCCGAAAAGGATTTAATTAAGAAAATTCTGGAATGCGCAGAATTAGATAAACTAACTAAAGAAATTAAGGGAAAAAAAGAATCAAAGTATTATAAGATATGGAGTAAATGGTATGAATGGTTGAAAAATAAGGAAATAAGTTAAATGAATGAAGATGTCAGCGTTCCAGAAAACTCCCGACTCCCAGTAAAGACACTGAAGAAGGCATTTTCCAAAGTTCTCTTTACTAGCAATAGGGAAACTGGCACATCTGGGAAATCCCGAATCAGGCTTTCCTTCAATACTACAAAGCTCCCAAAACCAACCCCTTTCTCCCCTTTCGGTCACATGCTCCAATCATTGTCTGTTCCACCTCAAGCCAGCCTCTGACCACTCTTCCTCCAGATGCTGGCTCACCCTGACCTTGACAGATAGAAAGAATGTTATTATGTCTACTAACTCCCCTCTCCTAAATCCCCCCTCCTACTTTCCCACACATGAGGAGGTGGCAGCATTGAAGCTTCCGGCCTAATATGGCTTCCAAGGCTGACAGAAGAAAGGAGGGGAAAAATGTGGCGGATCAACTTATAAGATAGTGGGAATGAAAGAAAGTAGAAAATGAATGTTAAATAAGTTAATATTAAAACATCTGTAAATATTGATATATAGAAAGAAAGGATCACTGCATACAGCCGAAAAGAAAAGTGATATTTTTACTTTTTTTGTTTTTATTTTTTATTTTTCTTCCATAAATGTAGTATGTCTATGTTTTGTTTTTAATGTGTTTAAAAATAAAAACTTTTTTTTTAAAAAAAACTTGAAAGCCAAAGTGTCCCCACACATTTTTGGTTCTGAGAGTTAAATGAGTGTGTTGCTTAATTACTTAATATCCACTTCAAGATTTACACTAGGAGTAAAAGGATTTTGGACCTCATGAATAGAAGTGTTGGATCTTGTTAACTTGCAAAAGCATTTCTAATCTGCTCTTGAGTTAAAGCTAACAACTCTTTAACTTTGGTTGAGGGAATTATCAGGATTCCTAGGGCCTAACCCAGTATGCACTATTGTGAATTTAAGTTAATTTTTCAGGTTATCTGCAGCCACTGGACAAGGTTTGTCCATACGGACTGAGTTAAACTTTATTTCTTAGATTAAATTCAAAGCTTCAAAGAATTTTATTGAAAATGACCAAACATGAGTTTAATATTAGACATGTGTAAGTCATTTCTTTAAAACCTGTTTCCTCCAGTACATTTATCTGAAAGTGCCAAATTAAGGATAAGGAGTTAGTTCTGTTGACTTTAAGCTGAAAATGTTCACATGATTGTGCAGTCCCCAAGAAAGGACCACGTCCTTATAATATGGAGATAATGCAAATTAATTCAACGGCTTCATCTCCTTAAAAGCAGTTCTTGCAAACTTACATCTGCGGAGCCAAATCAACCAATCACCCTCAAGAGAAGACAACATAATTGGAGATATGCTTCTTTGGACTTTCCTCCTTTTCCTTATTCATCTTTCAGGTAGATCTGCTCTCATAACCAAAAGTAGGAGTTAATAACTGTTCCTCTTCAGGTTTCCTCCTCATTCACGCTTGATGTTTGATTTTCAGGCTGCCATGCAGAGGTGAAGTTGGTGGAGACTGGAGGGGGTGTTGTAATCCCTGGAGGTTCCCTTCGCCTAACCTGTAAAGCATCTGGATTCACCTTTACTGACTATGGAATGCACTGGATCCGACAGTCTCCAGGAAAAGGACTGGAGTGGGTGGCAGGAGTTAGCAACCCAGAAGGGACTTCACAGTGGTATAACTCCAAAGTGAAGGGAAGATTCACCATCTCCAGGGACAATTCCCAGACTTCAGCTTATCTCCAGATGAACAATCTGAAGCCTGAAGACTCTGCCTTGTATTATTGTGCAAGGGGACACAGTGATTCCATCTGCTTTCCTCCTTGTACAATTACTCCAGGGGTCCCTTGAGAGGGGAAGGCAAGAGCAAAAACCACAACATTCAGCTGCTGTCCCTGGAGGGTATCTGCCAGAAAAGACCAATTCTCATCCACACAAACAACAAAGCAACCAGAGTTGCAGAGAGAGTAAAGACGAATGGAAAATGTGTAACACATTCCCACACTTTCACACAATTTGAGTCTCATTTTTGCAATCTCCCAGAAACCTGTGTGAACCTCGTTTCCCACATATTTTTCATTCAATGTTTTGTTAATGTTTCATGAAATTGAATTTTCTCTCCTGCTGCTTTTCCCATATATCTCTCGTTTGGAATGCTAAAAAAAAAAAAGTTAGCTAAAATTACCGAATGTTGGAAGTCTGATTCATCTGTATTTCTCATCCTTCTTAGACTCCAGTGAATCAGTGGCTGTCTGAGTTGCTTCCAAATATTATCTGGTGATTGCAAATCTGCAAAACTGCTTCAGCTCCCTTTTCCTTGGTAACCATGACTGTGCAATTTTGTCAATGCAACCTGTGCATTGAGCTTTCCATTGCTTCTTCTTGAATGGAAATTGAATCAAGTGACTGATACCTTATTCAGCATCCAGTCGTTGTCACACCTTCAAGTTAGTCCAGACAAGGAGGCCCAACTCATATATCATCTATACTATTTTCATTAGAAAAATACAGTAATAGAGACTTTCAAATTCCCCGTCCCTCCTTTTCCTTTGTGAAAATGGGGGAGGGTCTTGTAAGAGGTTTTATCATGTGACTCTTCTCCCCCAGGTCAGGTTCTTCTGATTGTTGTTCTGGTAGTGGCTTTTCATAGTGGCTACTCTTGAAGGTGATTTCTAATCTGAACTGTTTGAGAATTTACAGGGATATGCAGTTTAGCCATTATTTATTTATTTATTTTATTTATTTTATTAGATTTTTATACTGGCCTTCTCCTACTGGACTCAGGGCAGTGAATAGCAAAAGATTAAAAAAAATCACATACAAAATTTAAAATTTTTAAAAGAATTAAACAAATATCGGCCCAATAAAATTTAAAACACCCCTATTATTACTTCTAATGAGTTAATTGCACTAACATCTATTAGAAATTCTGTTTATAGCACAACAGATAAAACAAAGTGTATAGTCACCATGTACTTTACTGCTCAACCGTTTTAACTGTAACAGGAAACTTTACTTAGAACAAAAGAACATAGATATATATATTGTATATACCATAGATACAAACTTGTAAATACATCCATCTACTGCCTGAATATTACTTTAGCTTTTGCACAAAAATACTTGAAAGTACTACTTATTACATATAAAGCCATAGGATCAGGTTAATTGCCTTACTTAATTCCCTTGTCCCTTAATGCCCCCAGAACTGGAAGTGCAGGCATGCTCCAGGATGGGATCCAGATTCTAAAATTTGTGTCACAACTCCAACTTAATGGAACAACATCCCCAGGAGATCTGTGTGGCCCTAACTTCATTGGCACTTTTAGAAATAAAGATGAAAGCCAGAGTTTTCCCACACATTTTTGGCTCTGAGAGTTAAATGGCTCTGTTCCTTAATTACTTAATATCTACTTCAAGTTTTAAACTAAGAATAAAATGGTTTGGGACCACATGAAGAGAAGTGTTTGGTCTTGAAAAGGCTGAAAAGGTAACAACTCTTTCATTTTGGGTGAGGGCATTATCAGGATTCCTAGAACCTAACCCAGTATGCATTCTTGTGAGTTTAAATTAAATTTTCAGGTTTTCTGCAAGGTTTGTCCATATGGACCGAGTTAATTTTTATTCCTTAAATTAAAAGCTTCATGGAGTTTTAATGAAATGACAAAACATATGAATTTAATATTAGGCATCTGAAAGTAATTTGTTCAGTACCTGTTCTCTCCAGTACATTTGTCTAAAAGTGCCAAGTTACAGGAAAATGAGTTAATTCTGTAGACCTTAAGCTGAAAATGTTCACATGATTGTGAAGTCCTCAAGAAAGGACCACATCCTTATAATATGGAGATGATGCAAATTAATTCAATGGCTTCATCTCCTTAAAAGCAGTTCTTGCAAACTTACATCTGCGGAGCCAAATCAACCAATCAGCCTCAAGAGAAGTCAACATAATTGGAGATATGCTTCTTTGGACTTTCCTCCTGTTCCTTTTTCATCTTTCAGGTAGATCTGCTCTCATAACCAAAAGTAGGAGTTAATAACTGTTCCTGTTCAGGTTTCCTCCTCATTCACACTTGATGTTTGATTTTCAGGGTGCCATGCAGAGGTGAAGTTGGTGGAGACTGGAGGGGGTGTTGTAATCCCTGGAGGTTCCCTTCGCCTATCCTGTAAAGCATCTGGATTCACCTTTACTAACTATACAATGCACTGGATCCGGCAGTCTCCAGGAAAAGGACTGGAGTGGGTGGCAACAGTTAGCAAACCAGAAGGGACTTCACAATGGTATAACTCCAAAGTGGAGGGAAGATTCACAGTCTCCAGGGACAATTCCCAGACTTCAGCTTATCTCCAGATGAACAATTTGAAGCCTGAAGACTCTGCCTTGTATTACTGTGCAAGGGGACACAGTGATTCCATCTGCTTTCCTCCTTGTACAATTACTCCAAGGGTCCCTTGAGAGGAGAAGCCAAGAACAGAAGACGCAACCATTCAGCCTCTGTCCCCGGAGACAACTCATTATGTGCTTCTCGGGTTTCCCCTGTCAAGACAGACCTAGTGGTGAAGAAACCAGGAGAATCACATAAACTGACTTGTGCTGTCACAGGATTCAATGTTAAGAGCTACTAATTGTATTGGATCAGACAGAGACCTGACCAAGAACTGGAATGGCTTGTTTGCTACTCCTCATTTAGTATCAACTCTTATTCACCAACAAACAGTTTACTCCCTCCGAGGACAGGTCCAACTTCTTTTTTTTTTAATGAATGATTTTATTGAACACATTCCATCATTTTATATCACATTTACAATTTTTATAGCATTCCTGCATCGATAAAACTCATAGATACACAACATACTTTTTAAATTCATCCTTTAACTATATATTGCCTTAAGTTACCTTTTCCTTTTAATCTTCACTTCTATTCTCAAGCCATTTGTACCACCTATCCCAGACTGAATAATTTCTTTTAATTCCAATGTTAGCCTGTCCATTTCAGTGCCGTCTAAGTTCTCTGTACTTTTTCTAGAGTCTCAACATCTGTTTTACATCATGGCGACCAAAACTGGATGCAGTATTCCAAGTGTGGCCTTACCAAGGCATTATAAAGTGGGATTAACCCTTCCCGTGATCTTAAATCTATCCCTCTGTTTATGCAGCCTAGAACTGTGTTGGCTTTTTTGGCAGCTGCCGCACATGGCTGGCTCATATTTAAATGATTGTCCATTAGGACTCCAAGATATAGCAATAGAGTCACAATCCACTTGTCCTGCCCTCCATTTGTTTTTGATACAATGAAGGAGGGTTTTGTCTGAGATGTTTTCTCAGGTGACAATTCTGACCCACACTCAGGTTTCTTTTCTCTGACTAGTAGCTGATAGTAGCTCTTCCTCCTGTCCTCCAAGATAGTTTTCTTGACCCTCTGCAATTGGATTACTGTAAAGTACTCTGCCTAGGACAGCTCTTGGAGTCTATTCCTAATCTGCATCACTCCAGAACGTAAAGGAATGGACACTTTGGGCATTATAAAGCTTCCACTCTCTGAGTTGCACTTACTCCCACTTCAACATGCTGATTAACTGAACAAATGTTCTTTGAGTTGTTTCTGGTGAAGTGGGTGTTTCTACATGTGACAACAATGACTTACTACCCAAATTACTGTCCAAATTGTGGTCATAAGTTGAAGATTGTCTACATTCAGGTACACTCCATCTTCTCTGTAAAAAAAATATACTCTACTAGTTTTCTATACACTCCTGGACTTCATGTCTTATTTATACAGTTCTCAGCAGGATTTATGCAAAGCCAACATGACTTTCACTTCCTATTTAAACTCTCCTTCTCCTTCTTCAAGTTCATCTCAAGGTGCAAAACTCATCCCTCCAAACTTCTTCACAATGGCACCCCACTTTTTGATTCTCATCATGCTGGCTGTTTTCTTGAAAGGTTTGTAGCTTGGAGCATTTTAAGCATTTTCTGGACTCAAGGGAAATTTCATCTTTTAACCATGGCTCCTATTTCCTAACGATTATCCAATTGTCTCTGGTCTTTTTTTATAAGGTGGTCTCTCCCAGGTAGTTCTGACCCAATCAGATCCAGTGCTGAAGAAACCCGGAGAATCCCATAAACTGACTTGTGCTGCCACTGGATTTGACATTAACAGCTACAGCATGCATTGG
The DNA here is from genome assembly GCA_038048745.1 of Coluber constrictor foxii. NCBI lineage: Eukaryota > Metazoa > Chordata > Lepidosauria > Squamata > Colubridae > Coluber > Coluber constrictor. The sequence goes on from CM075961.1 coordinate 38,110,411, forward strand.
ATCAGACAGAAACCTGGCCAGGGACTGGAATGGCTTCTTTACTACTACACGTCTAGTAGCAACAATTATTCTCCAACAATCCAAGGACGGTTTACTGCCTCTAAAGACAGTTCCAACCTCTATCTTCAAATGAACAACCTAAAAGCTGAAGACACAGCTGTCTATTACTGTGCAAGAGACACAGTGAGATAGATCTTAAGGGATCTCATGCAAAAACTTTCTTTTAACTGCTGAAATGTCTCAACAGGGGACACCCGAGAACTGCCAAATGAATTGTCTAGCCATCTGGAACAAAATCACTCAGGCAGAGAAGAGATGGAACTGAAAAGACAAAACAAATATACGCCAAAATAAATTATTACTTTATACTTGGTTTCGGACCATAAGAAAGGTTGAGCACCAAAGAATTGAGGCCTTTGAACTCTGGTGCTGGAGAAGACTCCTAACCAGTCAGTCCGAGAGGAGATCAACCCTGACTGCTCTTTAGAAAGCCAGGTCCTGAAGGTGAAACTCAAATATTTTGGCCACCTAATGAGAAGGAAGGACTCACTGGACAAGAGCCTAATGCTGGGAAAGTTGGAGGGCAAAAGAAGAAGGGGACCACAGAGAATGAGGTGGCTGGATGAATCAGTGAAGCAGTTGGCATGACCTTAAATGGATACCAGAGGATGGTAGAGGATAGGAAGGCCTGGAGGAATGTTGTCCATGACTTGTGCTGTCTTCTTCATATGTTTTAGTCTCCAGTTGCTCTTCTCTGCACTTTTTCCTAGAGCCTCAATATTTTTTTTATAGTGTGGTGACCAAAATTTCAGTCTAGGTCAGATTAGGAAGTCAAAGCCACGTAGTTTATTTTCAAGTATACGGGCCTAAGACATGCTTCAATTATTAAAGAGTTACTGATGTCCATTATCATCACCACTTGCACTGTTTTGCAGGCAAGCAAATAGGTAGTTGTTCAGACTGGAAAACTCCCATCTCTCCTATCCTTTTTTTCGGAAAAAAGATGTGTCACTAGGAATTGAGTTCATCTTTTGACATGTAAACATAGAAATCAGAAGGAGCTGATCTGAAAGACTTCCAGGTCTTCTTTCAAGAATATTTACTTGTTTGTTTGTTGGTTGGTTGGTTCAATTTATATGCCGCCCTCCTCCGGAGACTCAGGGCAGCTTACAATGTGTTAAGCAATAGCCTTCATACTTTTGTATATACCTGCTTAGAGCTTTTGCCCGCCCCCCTCCCCAAGCAGTGTTCTTTTTTTTATACAAAGTCAGCTTATTGGCCCCACAATCCAGGTCCTCATTTTACCTACCTCGGAAGGATGGAAGGCTGAGTCAACCTTGAGCCTGGTGAGATCTGAACTCACAGTAATTGCAGGCAGCTAAGTGCTAATTAACAGTACTTTAGTCTGCTGCGCCACCAAGGCTCCTAAATAAAATAAAAGGAACTTGGCCACTGTTTTAAAAGATTAATAGGTAGTTTTGGAAATACCTAGCTAAATAGATACAACCCAGCCCTGAACATTCTTGTATGACAAATGCTGTTAGAGTTGTTTCCAGTTAAATGTTGGTACTAGGCAGCAGTGACTTACTATCAAGATTACAGTGCCAGTTGTGGTCATAAGTCAAGGACTGGTGGCCCCCAGGGGGAGAGCCTTCTCTGTGGGGGCACCTGCCATCTGGAACAAGTTCCCCACGGAGATAGAGACAATCTGTACGCACTTTCCACCGCGTCCCAAAAACATTTTTATTTCAACAGGCTGGTCTCGTCTAACTCTTCCTTTTAATCTGGTTTTAAATTTTGTAAATTGGGTGTTTTAAATCTGTTTTTAATTGTCTTGAGCCTAAATTATTGAATATGTTTTAATAATCTCTCTTAATTTTTGTATTATGTTTTTTATCTTGATGCTGTACACCGCTCTGAGTCCTTCGGGAGTAGGCAGTATAGAAATCTAATGAAATAAAATAATAAATAAAATAAGGACTGCTTGCATCCAGATGCACTTCATCCTCTTTGTGAAAAAAATATTCTCTATTAAATGTTAGCATACTCCTAAACTTCATCACATATTTATACAGGTCCTAGCAGGATTTATGCAAAGTCATCATGACTTTCACTTCCTATTTAAACTCTCAGGCACCTTCTTCAGCCTCGTCTCAAAACTCATCCCTCCAAACTTCTTCACAATGCCACCTCACTTCTTAATTCTCATCGTGCTCACTGCCTTCTCCAAAGGTCTGTAATTTGCTCCATACTAAGCTTTTTCTAACACTCATATCTTAACAATGGCTCTTACTTTCTAACCATTATCCAATTGGGCTTGGTGTTTTCTCATTAGGTGGTTTCTCCCAGGTTTCGCTGACCCAGTCAGACCCAGTGGTGAAGAAACCAGGAGAATCCCATAAACTGACTTGCGCTGCCACTGGATTCGATGTTAACAGCTACAACATGTATTGGATCAGACAGAAACCTGGCCAAGGACTGGAATGGATTGTTTACTACTACTCGTCTAGTAGCAACTCTTATTCACCATCAATTCAAGGACGTTTTATTGCCTCCAAGGATAGTTCCAACCTCTATCTCCAAATGAACAACCTAAAAGCTGAAGACACAGCTGTGTATTATTGTGCAAGAGACACAGTGAGATAGATCTTAAGGGATCTCATGCAAAAACATTTCCTTTCCCTAGTGAAATGTCTCTGTAGGAGACAGCAGAGAACCACAAAATGAGTTGCCTAGCCTCTGCAACAGAGTCACTAGGGCAGAGAAGAGATGGAAATGAAAAGGCAAAACAAAAATATTACCAAAGATATTATTGCTCCACGCTTAGTGTGTTTGAACAACTTTCACTCAATGGTTTCTAACCATTTTGCTGTGGTTTCCTGTGGCTTCTTCTTCTTCCAGGGTCAAATGACATCTCAAAACGTGCTCCTTTCCCTCTTCAGGGATTCATTTCTGAATGATTCCTGGGATTTCTTCCATGGGAAGCCATATTCTTCATTAAATATTTTGAATTGTATGGAATTTTCTTTCCCGATGTTTTTCGCAAATCAAGTTCTGTTTTGAGAAGTTCTGTATCTGCGAGATACAGCAAAGTATAAATTAAAGGCAGGCATTGTGGGAGGAAAAATCAGCTAAAATCATAAAATGTTGCAAGTTGGATTCAGCTGTACTTCCCATCTTTCTTACACCCCAGTGAATCAAAGGGGTAGTTGCCTGAATTGCTTCCAAATATTATTTGGTGATTGCAAATCTGCAAAACTGTCTCAGCTACCTTTTCCTTAGTAACAACAACTGTGTGTCAAAATGACCTGTCCGTTGATGTATGTATTGCTTCCTTTTTTATACAAACTATTCTAATGTCTAAATCAAGTGCCTCATCCCTTATTCAGCATTCCATTGTCAAACCTTCAAGCTAGTTCAGAAAAGGAAACCCAACCCATATAGAACAATATTACATTCAGAAGAAATGTACAGTAATAGAGTCTTTCAACTCTGAATGCCCTGCCCACTGTCACCTTTTACGTCCTTTGTGAGAATGAGGGTGGGTATTGTAAGAGGTTTTATCATGTGACTGTTTTCCCCAGACTAAGTTTCCTCTGATTTTTGTTCTGGTAGTGTCTCTTCACAGGGGCTGTTATTGAAGGTGATTTCTAATCTGCACTTTTTGAGAATTTAGAAGGATATGCAGTTTGGCCATTATAAAACTTTAATGCGTTAATTACACTAACATCTGTTAGAAATTCAGTTTATAGCACCACAGATAAAACAAAGTGTACAGTCACCATGTGCTTTACTGCTCAACTGTTTTAACTGTAAGAGAAAATAGGAAACTTTACTTAGAACAAAAGAACATAGATTATATACCATAGATCCCAACTTGCAAACACTGCCATCTACTGCCTGAATACTATTGTAATTATTGCACAAAAATACTTCAAAGTGCTAGTTATTACCTATTATTACCTATTACCTATTATTACCTATTACCTTAATGCCCATTCGAACTGGCAGTGCAGGCTTCCTCCAGGATGGGATCCGGACTCTAAAATTTGTGTCAGAACTCCAACTTAATAGAATAACACTCACCAGGAGATTTGAATGGTCCTAACTTCATTCATACTTTAAGAAATAAACATGAAAGCCAAAAGTGTTCTTTATAATTGTAGAACTTTTAAAATCACACCCTAAACTGATCAGAAAAATAGAAGAATTCAGTGTAATAGCAGGCTTAAAAATTAATAATAAATCAAAATTATTAACTAAAAACCTTACAAAAGAAGAGGAGAAAGAATCAGAAAAGATTATGAATATACAAATAACAAAAAAAATATATTAAATATTTGGGAATTTGGTTGACCGCAAGAAGCTCCTCAATTAAAAAAGAAAACTATGATAAATTAATTGAGCAAATTGGGAAAGATTTGGAAAACTGGACAAATTTGCAGATCTCATGGATGGGAAGAGTGGCAGTAATAAAAATGAACATTTTGCCCAAAATTTTATTCCTCTTCCAGGTTATGCTGATAAAAATAGAAAAAAATTTTTGGACCTATTAAATAGATTGACCACAAAATTTATTTGGCAAGGGAAGAAGCCTAGAATTAGACTAAAAGTATTACAAGACACTAGAGATGGGAGGGGGGCTGCCTTCCCAGACTGGGAGTCTTATTACCAAGCAGCAGGATTAGTCTGGATAAAGGAGTGGATAGAGTTAGAAAATAAAGGACTGCTAATATTAGAAGGACATGATTTACTTATAGGGTGGCACTCATTTCTGGGGGGGGGGGGGGCAGAATACCCATGGATATTTCAAAAGACATGCAATTAGGAATTCATTATTAACAATTTGGAATAAAATTAAAAAACATACAAGTACCGTTTTGGATTTCCCCAGATGAAACACTAACACACCCAAATTTAGTAGATTGGACTAAAATAATCAGATATAGTGATATAATAAATGAGAGGGGAACACTAAAAACCAAATATGAACTGGAAAACAATTTAGGTAGGGAAGTGCAATGGTGGATATATCTACAGATAAGATCAAAGTATACAGAGGAGATAAAAAGGATCAAGTCTGATTAGAACAAACCGAATTAGATAAAATTCTACTAGGGAATGAACGAAAACTAATCAGTAGATTATATAAATTTCTATTACAGCATAAAATGGAAGAGGAAACAGTGAAAGACACGATGATCAAATGGGCAAAAATTTTTAACCATATGATAGAATTAGAGAAGTGGGAGAAGATGTGGAGAACTAATATGAAATTGACAATTGCAACGGCATACAAGGAAAACCAGATGAAAATGTTTCAAAGATGGCACCTCCCTCCAGCCAGAATTGCAAAAATGTTCTCTAGTAATTCCCCAAAGTGTTGGAAATCTAAGACTAATTATGGAACATACTATCATCAATGGTGGATATGCCCAATTGTAAAGGAATTCTGGACGAAAATTAAAACTTGGATAGAAGAAATAACTCAGAATTCAATAGAAGGAGAACCGGAATAGTTTTTTTTTAGGAATCTCAATAGAAAATTACACTAAAGAAATACAGTATCTCATATTGCATATACTGATTGCTCCACGTATTTTATATGCGCAATATTGGAAGAAAGAAAACTCAGCATCCAAAGAGGATTTAATTAAGAAAATTCTTAATTAAGAATTTAAGAAGAATCAAAGTATTATAAGATATGGAACAGATGGTATAAATTAACTTTTCTGCAGCCACTGGACAAGGTTTGTCCATACGGACTGAGTTAAATTTTATTTCTTAAATTAAATTAAAAACTTCAAAGAGTTTTATTGAAAATGACCAAACATGAGTTTAATATTAGGCATGTGTAAGTCATTTCTTTAAAACCTGTTTCCTCCAGTACATTTATCTGAAAGTGCCAAGTTAAGGATAAGGAGTTAGTTCTGTTGACCTTAAGCTGAAAATGTTCACATGATTGTGCAGTCCCCAAGAAAGGACCACGTCCTTATAATATGGAGATGATGCAAATGAATTCAACGGCTTCATCTCCTTAAAAGCAGTTCTTGCAAACTTACATCTGCGGAGCCAAATCAACCAATCACCCTCAAGAGAAGACAACATAATTGGAGATATGTTTCTTTGGACTTTCCTCCTGTTCCTTATTCATCTTTCAGGTAGATCTGCTCTCATAACCAAAAGTAGGAGTCAATAACTGTTCCTGTTCAGGTTTCCTCCTCATTCACTCTTGATGTTTGATTTTCAGGGTGCCATGCAGAGGTGAAGTTGGTACAGAGTGGAGGGGGTGTTATAATCCCTGGAGGTTCCCTTCGCCTAACCTGTAAAGCATCTGGATTCACCTTTACTAACTATACAATGCACTGGATCCGACAGTCTCCAGGAAAAGGACTTGAGTGGGTGGCAGGAGTTAGCCAACCAGAAGGGACTACACAGTGGTATAACTCCAAAGTAGAGGGAAGATTCACCGTCTCCAGGGACAATTCCCAGACTTCAGCTTATCTCCAGATGAACAATTTGAAGCCTGAAGACTCTGCCTTGTATTATTGTGCAAGGAGACACAGTGATTCCATCTGCGTTCCTCCTTGTACAATTACTCCAGGGGTCCCTTGAGAGAGAAGCTAAGAGCAAAAACCACAACATTCAGCCACTGTCCCTGGAGGGTATCTGCCAGAAAAGACCAATTCTCATCCACACAAACAACAAAGCAACCAGAGTTGCAGAGAGAGTAAAGACAAATGGAAAATGTGAAAGACATTCCATACTTTCCAGGAGTACTGTGCCCCTAGATTTGCTTTCACCATTTGAGTCTCATTTTTGCAATCTCCCAGAAGACTGTGTGAACCTCATTTCTGAGTCCGAGGGAGACCACTGTACCTCAGATAGCCGGGTGTGAGTCCATCTTCGTGAGGTGGGGTCGTGGTGGGCAGAGGGGTCTGTTAGTCACGTACCTGGCTCCCTGCCACGTGGCAACGACCCTGCCCGAGCTTCTCAATGTTGTAGCCGAGGTGGCGGTTGATACCCCTGGGCTCATGGTCATGGGGGATTTCAACCTGCCATCCATCGGTGAAACATCTGAGTTAGCTCGGGAGTTCATGGCTTCCATGACGGCCATGGACCTGACCCAGGTAATTCAAGGCCCGACCCACGTTGGTGGACACACCCTGGATCTAGTTTTTGTCTCTGGTCAGTGGTTGAGTGGTCTAGATATTGGGGATATAGTTGTGGAGCCCTTGTCATGGACTGACCACTCGCTCCTTCGACTCGACTTTCAGACCGCTGCACCTCACCGCAGGGAGGCGGAACCGACCAGGTGGTTCCGCCCCAGGCGCCTGATGGATCCTGATAGGTTCCAGACGGAGCTTGGGCCATTTCCTGAGACACTGACACACGACTCGGCTGAGGATCTGGTGGCTGCCTGGAATAGGGCAGCCGGTGGGGCCTTGGACCGCGTCGTGCCTTCGCGGCCTCTGACCCGGCGCCGAACTCACTTATCTCCTTGGTTTACCGAGGAGCTGAGGGAGATGAAACGCCGGAGAAGACGCCTAGAGAGCGGTTGGAGGGCCAGTCGCTCTGAATCTGACTTGACACTAGTAAGAGCTCACATTAAGACTTACTTAGTGGCGATAAAAGCGGCAAAATCCAATTATTTTGCCGCCCTTATCGCGTCATCAGATAATCGCCCAGCCGCCCTGTTTAGGGTGACCCGCTCCCTCCTTCATTCGGGAGCGCGGGAGGATCCCTTGCAGGGTCGTGCTGAGGATTTTGTGCAATATCTGGATGACAAAATAACTCAGATTCGGGATGACTTGGCCGCCGACTGGGTTAGTTCGGGCGAGGTGACTGAGGCAGGTCTTGAGAGTGTTATCTGGGCTGAGTTCGATCCTGTGGCTCCCGAGGACGTGGACAGGACCTTGGGTAGACTGAATGCAACCACATGTTTATTGGACCCGTGTCCCTCCTGGTTGGTGCTGGCTTCCCGGGAGGTTACACGAGGCTGGCTCCAGGAGATTATAAATGCTTCTTTGAGCGAGGGTGCCCTACCAGATGCCTTGAAGGAGGCGGTGGTGAGGCCCCTCCTCAAGAAGCCCTCCCTGGACCCGGCTATTTTGGCAAACTACCGTCCAGTCTCCAACCTTCCCTTTTTAGCGAAGGTTGTCGAGAGTGTGGTTGCATGGCAGCTCCCTCGGTACCTGGATGAAGCTGTCTATTTAGACCCGCTCCAGTCCGGCTTCAGGTCTGGATACAGCACCGAAACGGCATTGGTCGCGTTGGTGGATGATCTCTGGCGGGCCCGGGGTAGGGGATATTCCTCTATCCTGGTGTTATTAGACCTCTCAGCGGCTTTTGATACCATCGACCATGGTATCATGTTGCGCCGGTTGGAGGGACTGGGGGTGGGAGGCACCGTTTTACGGTGGTTCTCCTCCTACCTCTCCGACCGGTCGCAATCTGTGTTGACAGGGGGGCAGCAGTCGACCCCGAGGCGCCTAGTGTGTGGGGTGCCACAAGGGTCGGTCCTCTCGCCCCTTCTGTTCAACATTTATGTAAAGCCGCTGGGTGAGATCATCCGTGGTTTTGGGGTGGAGTTCCATCAGTACGCTGATGATACGCAGCTGTACATTTCCACCCCAGACCACCCCAACGATGCCGTGGAAGTGATGTCCCAGTGCCTTGAAGCCGTGCGGGTCTGGATGGGGAGAAACAGGCTTCGACTCAACCCCTCCAAGACCGAGTGGCTGTGGTTGCCGGCGTCCCGATATAGCCAGCTGACACCATCGCTGGTTATTGGGGGCGAATCTCTGGCCCCCACGGAAAGGGTGCGCAACTTGGGCGTCCTCCTGGATCCACGGCTGTCCTTGGAGGATCACACGACAGCTGTGGCCAGGGGAGCTTTTTATCAGGTCCGCCTGATACGCCAGTTGCGGCCCTTTCTAGATCGGGACTCCCTACGCACAGTCACTCAGGCACTCGTCACCTCTCGCCTGGACTACTGCAATGCTCTCTACATGGGGCTCCCCTTGGGGTGCACCCGGAGGCTCCAACTGGTGCAGAATGCGGCCGCGCGGGGGATTATGGGAGCGACGGGACGCTCCCATGTGACACCTCTCCTGCGCGAGCTGCATTGGCTGCCGGTGGACTTCCGGGTGCGTTTCAAGGTGTTGGTGACCACCTTTAAAGCGCTCCATGGCTTAGGACCAGGGTACTTATGGGACCGCCTTCTGCCGCCAATAGCCTCCCACCGGCCGGTGCGCTCCCACAGAGTGGGTCTCCTCAGGGTGCCGTCAGCTAGACAATGTCGGCTGGCGACCCCCAGGGGGAGGGCTTTCTCTGTGGCAGCCCCTACCCTCTGGAACGATCTGCCTCCAGAACTGAGAACAATTGCTGACCTCCGGACTTTTCGTCGGGCCCTAAAAACCCATCTTTTTCAGCTTGCTGGTCTAGCCTGACCCAGTTGAATTTTTAAGATTGTATTAGAGGGTTGGGTATTTTAATTATTTAGTGGTTTTAATTTTAGCCATAGTTATATGTCTTTTAAGAAATTTTAACTTTTGTATACTGTTTTTTATTCGGCTGTCCACCGCCCTGAGTCCGCAAGGAGAAGGGCGGTATACAAATCTAATAAATAATAATAATAATAATAATAATAATAATTTCCCACATATTTTTCATTCAATGTTTTGTTAAATGTTTCATGAAATTAAATTTTCTCTCCTGCTGCTTTTCCCAAATATATATTTTTTTTATTTTGAGAAGACCTGCTAATTACAATAATGTATCGCCTTTAGAATAGAATAGAATAGAATAGAATAGAATAGAATAGAATAGAATAGAATAGAATAGAATAGAATAGAATAGAATAGAATAGAATAGAATAGAATAGAATAGAATAGAATAGAATAGAATAGAATAGAATTTTTTATTGGCCAAGTGTGATTGGACACACAAGGAATTTGTCTTTGATGCATATGTTCTCAATGCACATAAAAGAAAAGAAAGATTCATCAAGAATCATAAAAGCCGAGGGCTCAGGGTAGGGGCGGGGGTGGTGGTGGTGGCTCTTACCACTGTACCTCAGATAGCCGGATGTGAAGTGGTGTCATGGGGTGCAGATGGCCTTGCTGATTGCATACCTGGCTCCCTGCCACATAGCGGTGACCCTGCCCAAGCTGCTCAACGTAGGAGCCGGGGTGGTGGTTGAGATCCCCAGACTTATGGTCATGGGGGATTTCAACCTGCCATCTGTCGGTGAAACGTCAGAGGCAGCCCGGGCATTCATGGCTCCCATGATGGCCATGGACCTTACCCAGTTAGTTCAAGGCCCTACTCACATGAGGGGACGCATTCTGGACCTGATTTTTGTCTCTGGTCAGTGGCTGAATGATCTAGAAATAGGGGATATAGTCATCAAGCCCTTGTCATGGTCAGATCACTCACCTCTTTGACTAGACTTTCGAGCCGCTACCCTCCACCGCAGGGAGACGGAACCAATTAGGTGGTTCCGTCCCAGGTGCCTGATGGATCCGGACAGGTTCCTTACGGTGCTTGGGCCATTCCCTGAGGCTCTGGCTCACAACTCAACTGAAGAATTAGTGGCTGCCTGGGATAGGGTGGCTGCTGGAGCTTTAGATTACGTCATGCCTTTGCAGCCTCTGACCCGATGCCGAACCCAATTGGCTCCCTGGTTTTCTGAGGAGCTCAGGGAAATGAAGCGTCAGAAAAAATGCCTGGAGAGCGATTGGAGGGCCAGCCATTCTGAATCTGACCCAACACTGGTGAAGTCTCATATTAAGATCTACCTAGTGGTGATAAGAGTGGCAAAGAGTGCCTTGAAAGAGGCGGTGGTGAGGCTCCTCCTCAAGAAGACTTCCCTGGACCTGGCTGTATTAACGAACTATCGTCCAGTCTCCAACCTTGGCTTTGTGGCAAAGGTTGTTGAGAGTGTGGTGGTGCGACAACTTCCTCAGTACCTGCATGAAGCTCTCTATCTGGATCCATTCAAAATAAAATAAAATAAAATAAAATAAATATAATATAATATAAAATAATAAAATAATAAAATAAATAAAATAAAATAAAATAATAAAATAAAATAAAATAAAATAAAATAAAATAAAATAAATAAAATAAATAAAATAAATAAAATAAAATAAAATATAATAAAATAAAATAATAAAATAATAAAATAAAATAAAATAATGAAATGAAATGAAATGAAATGAAATGAAATGAAATGAAATGAAATGAAATGATGAAATGAAATGAAATAATGAAATGAAATAAAATAACATACAATAACATACAATAAAATAAAATAAACAAATCACAGTGTATGGCAGTCACATGACGACTTGAATTTTTTTTTTTTGCCAATCTCTGACATTTTTTGCAAGTATCTGGGGGGAAAAATGCCCCTTCGGAACAATGGATTTGCTTAATCACGAAAAGATTCTCTGATCAATCGCTGAAAGTAATGGTGTGAAAATTTGTGTCCAGTTATGTGGTTTCCTCTACTTTTGACAAAACTGACTCACAACCAAAATTCTAGTCCATCAATTGAGGACTGCTTTCATCCAGATAGACTCCATTATCCTTGTCAAAAGTATTATCTACTAAATTTTGGTGCACTTCTAGACTTCATCTCACATTTATACAGGTCCCGTCAGGATTTATGCAAAGCCAACAAGACTTTCACTTCCTATTTATACTCTCAATCTCCTTCTTCAGGCTCAACTCAAGGTGCAAATCTCATCCTTCCAAATTTCTTCAGAATGACACCCAACTTCTTAATTCTCATCATGCTGGCTGCCTTCTCCAAAGGTCTGTAATTTGATCCATGTTAAGTTTTTTTTTTCTAGCACACAAAGACATTTGATATATTAAATGTCTCTATGAGCACTATGGCTCTTACTTTCTAACCATTATCCAATTTTTTTCTGTGTTTTTGATTAGGTGGCCTCTCCCAGATAGCTCTGACCCAGTCAGATCCAGTGCTGAAGAAACCCAGAGAATCCCATAAATTGACTTGTGCTGTCACTGGATTCAATGTTAACAGCTACTATATGGATTGGATCAGGCAGAAACCTGGCCAAGGACTGGAATGGCTTGTTCACTATCACACAGCTAGTAGCAACTTTTATTCACCGACAATCCAAGGACGATTTATTGCCTCCAAGGACAGTTCCAACTTCTATCTGCAAATGAACAATCTAAAAGCTGAGGACACTGCTGTCTATTACTGTGCAGGAGACACAGTGAGATAGATCTTAAGGGATCTCAGGCAAAAACCTTTCCTTTCACTTCTGAAATGTCTCAAGAGGGGACACCCGAGAACCACCAAATAAGTTGCCTAAGCATCTGGAACAAAATCACTCAGGCAGAGAAGGGATGTAACTGAAAAGACAAAACAAATATACCCCAAAATATATTATTACACTATATTTAGTGTGGTTGACTTTTATTTACTTATAGGTTTCCAGCTGGTTTGCTGTGATTTCAGCCTAATGACATCTCAAAATATCCTCCCTTTTCTCTTCAGGGATTCATTTCAGAAAGTTTCCTGCTATTTCTTCCATGAGAAGCCATATTCTTCATTAAATGTTTTGAATTCTATGGAATTTCCTTTCCTGCTGTTTTTCCCAAATCAAGTTCTTTTTTTGAAAAGATCTGCTAGATACAGCAAAGTATCAATGAAAGGCAAGGAGTGTGAATTCTGCCCTCTCACTTGGAATGTTTAAAAAAAGTCAGCTAAAATTACCAAACGTTGGAAGTCTGGTTCAGCTGTTTCTACTCTGAGTGCACTTCCTTCCCCTCCTTGAAATTTTTCAGGATGAGAGAGGTATTTGTAAGAGGTTTTATCATATGACTGTTCTCCCCAGAATCAGGTTCTTCTGCTTGCTGTTCTGGTATTGGCTCTTCACAGGGAATACACTTGAAGGGGAATTCTAATCTGAATTGTTTGAGAATTTAGCAGTTGGCTATGATAAAACTTCTAATGCATTAATTACACTAGCTTATGTTAAAAATTCTGTTTATAAAACCACAGATAAAACAAACTGTACAGTCACCATGTGCTTTACTGCTTAACTGTTTTAACAGTAGTGGGAAACAAAAGAACATAGAGCATATACCGTAGACCCAAACTTGTAAACACTGCATCTACTGACTGAACACTACTCTAATTGTTGCACAGAAATACTTCAAGGTGCTAGTTATTACCTACAAAGCCATGGGATCAGGTTACTTGCCTTACTTCATTCTCTCTGATTGTCCTTTAATGCCCACCAGAACTGGCAGTGCAGGCATGCTCCAGGAAGGGATCCAGATTCTAAAATTTGTGTCAGAACTGCAACTTAAAAGAGTAACACTGCCCAGCAGATTTGAATGGCTCTAATTTCATTCATACTTTAAGAAATAAACATGAAAGCCAAAAGTGTCCCCACACGTTTTTGGTTCTGAGAGGTAAAAGTGTCTGTTGCTTAAAAACTTAATATCCAATTCAAGATTTAGATTAGGAGTAAAAGGATTTTGGATCTCATGAATAGAAATGTTGCATCTTGAAAGGGCTGAGTGTCAACTCGCAAAAGCATATATAATCTGCTCTTGAGTTAAGAGTAACAACTCTTTGAGGGAATTATCAGGATTCCTAGGGCCTAACCAGTATACACTCTTGTCAATTTAAATTTATTTTTCTGGTTATCTACAGCCACTGGACAAGGTTTGTCCATTATGGACTGAGTTAAATTTTATTTCTTAGATTATATTAAAAACTTCAAAGAGTTTTATTGAAAGTAACCAACCATGAGTTTAATATTAGGCATGTGTAAATCATTTTTTTAAAACCTGTTTTCTCCAGTACATTTATCTAAAAGTGACAAATTACAAGAAAAGGAGTTAATTCTATTGACCATAAGCTGAAAATGTTCACATGGTTATGCAGTCCTCAGGAAAGGACCATGTTCTTATAATATGGAGATGATGTAAATGAATTCAATGGCTTCATCTCCTTATGATGGTTGTTCTGGTAGTGGCTCTTCACCGGGACTGCTCTTCAATGTGATTTTTAATCTACACTGTTTGAGAATTTAGGCGGATGTACAGTGTGACCTTATAAAACTTCTGTTGTGTTCCTTGCACTAGCTTCTGTTAGAAACACCGATAAAACAAAGTGTACAGTCACCATGTGCTTTACTGCTCATCTGTTTTAACTTGTAAGAGAAAACCGGAAACTTTATTTAGAACAAAAGAACATAGAGTATATACCATAGATCCCAACTTGCAAACACCACCATCTACTGCCTGAATTCTACTGTAATTGTTGCACAAAAATACTTCAAAGTGCTAGTTATTACCTATAAAATCATAGGATCAGGTGACTTGTCTTACTTCAATCTCTCTGATTGTCCTTTAATGCCCAACAGAACTGGCAGTGCAGGACTGCTCTAGGATGGGATCCGGACACTAAAATTTGTGTCAGAATTCCAATTTAATGGAACAACAGTCCACAGCAGATCTGAATGGCCTTAACTTCATCGGCACTTTTAGAAATAAACATGAAAGCCAGAGTGTCCCCACACATCTTTGGTTCTAAGAGTTAAATGAGTGTGTTGCTTAATTACTTAATATACACTTCAAGATTTAGACTAGGAGTAAAAGGATTTTGGACCTCATGATTACTATTGTTTGATCTTGAAAAAAGCTGAAAAGCTAACAACTCTTTAATATTGGAGGAGGGAATTATCAAGATGCCCAGAGCCTAAGCCAATATGCACTCTTGGGAATTTAAATTATATTTTCAGGTTATCTGTAACCATTGGACAAAGTTTGTCCATATGGAATGAGTTAGATTTTATATTTTAAGTTAAACTAAAAACTAGGAGTTTTAATGAAAATGACAAAACATGAGTTTAATATTCGGCATGTGTACGTCATTTCTTTAAAACCTGTTTTCTCCAGTACATTTATCTGAAAGTGCCAAGTTAAGGATAAGGAGTTAGTTCTGTTGACCTTAAGCTGAAAATGTTCACATGATTGTGCAGTCCCCAAGAAAGGACCACGTCCTTATAATATGGAGATGATGCAAATGAATTCAACGGCTTCATCTCCTTAAAAGCAGTTCTTGCAAACTTACATCTGCGGAGCCAAATCAACCAATCAGCCTCAAGAGAAGACAACATAATTGGAGATATGCTTCTTTGGAGTTTCCTCCTGTTCCTTATCCATCTTTCAGGTAGATCTGCTCTCATAACCAAAAGTAGGAGTTAATAACTGTTCCTCTTCAGGTTTCCTCCTCATTCCCTCTTGATGTTTGATTTTCAGGCTGCCATGCAGAGGTGAAGTTGGTGGAGACTGGAGGGGGTGTTGTAATCCCTGGAGGTTCCCTTCGCCTAACCTGTAAAGCATCGGGATTCACCTTTACTAACTATACAATGCACTGGATCCGGCAGTCTCCAGGAAAAGGACTGGAGTGGGTGGCTCAAGTTAGCAAACCAGAAGGGACTAAACAGTGGTATAACTCCAAAGTGGAGGGAAGATTCACCATCTCCAGGGACAATTCCCAGACTTCAGTTTATCTCCAGATGAACAATCTGAAGCCTGAAGACTCTGCCTTGTATTATTGTGCAAGGGGACACAGTGATTCCATCTGCTTTCCTCCTTGTACAATTACTTCAGGGGTCCCTTGAGAGGAGAAGCCAAGAACAGAAGGCGCAACCATTCAGCCTCTGTCCCCAGAGACAACTCATTATGTGCTTCTCGGGTTTCCCCTGTCAAGACAGACCTAGTGGTGAAGAAACCAGGAGAATCACATAAACTGACTTGTGCTGTCACAGGATTCAACGTTAAGAGCTACTATATGGATCAGACAGAGACAGAGACCTGACCAAGAACTGGAATGGCTTGTTTACTACTCCTCATTTAGTATCAACTCTTATTCACCAACAAACGGTTTACTCCCTCCAAGGACAGGTCCAACTTCTTTTTTTTTTAATGAATGATTTTATTGAACATATTCCATCATTTTATATCACATTTACAATTTTTATAGCATTCCTGCATCGATAAAACTCATAGATACACAACATACTTTTTTAATTCATCCTTTAACTATATATTGCCTTAAGTTACCTTTTACTTTTAATCTTCACTTCTATTCTCAAGCCATTTGTACCACCTATCCCAGACTGAATAATTTCTTTTAATTCCAATGTTAGCCTGCCCATTTCAGTGCCGTCTAAGTTCTCTGCACTTTTTCTAGAGTCTCAACATCTTTTTTACATCATGGCGACCAAAACTGGATGCAGTATTCCAAGTGTGGCCTTACCAAGGCATTATAAAGTGGTATGAACCCTTCACGTGATCTTAAATCTATCCCTCTGTTTATGCAGCCTAGAACTGTGTTGGCTTTTTTGGCAGCTGCCGCACATGGCTGGCTCATATTTAAATGATTGTCCATTAGGACTCCAAGATATAGCAATAGAGTCACAATGCACTTGTCCTGCCCTCCTTTTATCTTTGAGAGAATGAAGAAGGGTTTGTCTGAGATGTTTTCTCAGGTGACAATTCTGACCCGCACTCAGGTTTCTTTTCTCTGACTAGTAGCTGATAGTAGCTCTTCCTCCTGACCTCCAAGATAGTTTTCTTGACCCTCTGCAATTGGATTACTGTAAAGTACTCTGCCTAGGACAGCTCTTGGAGTCTATTCCTAATCTGCATCACTCCAGAACGTAAAGGAATGGACACTTTGGGCATTATAAAGCTTCCACTCTCTGAGTTGCACTTACACCCACTTCAACATGCTGGTTAACTGAACAAATGTTCTTTGAGTTGTTTCTGGTGAAGTGGGTGCTTCTACATGTGACAACAATGACTCACTACCAAAATTACAGTCCAAATTGTGGTCATAAGTTGAAGATTGTCTACATTCAGGTACACTCCATCTTCTCTGTAAAAAAAATATACTCTACTAGATTTCTATACACTCCCGGACTTCATGTCCTATTTATACAGTTCTCAACAGGATTTATGCAAAGCCAACATGACTTTCACTTCCTATTTAAACTCTCCTTCTCCTTCTTCAAGTTCATCTCAAGGTGCAAAACTCATCCCTCCAAACTTCTTCACAATGGCACCCCACTTTTTGATTCTCGCCTTGCTGGCTGCCTTCTTGAAAGGTTTGTAGCTTGGAGCGTTTTAAGCATTTTCCGCACTGAAGGGAAATTTCATCTTTTAACCATGGCTCCTATTTTCTAACTATTAACCAATTGTCTCTGGTCTTTTTTTATAAGGTGGTCTCTCCCAGGTCGTTCTGACCCAGTCAGATGCAGTGCTGAAGAAACCAGGAGAATCCCACAAACTGACTTGTGCTGCCACTGGATTCGACATTAACAGCTACCCTATGGGATGGATCAGACAGAAACCTGGCCAAGGACTGGAATGGCTTGTTTACTACTACTCATCTAGTATCAACTATTATTCTCCAACAATCCAAGGACGGTTTACTGCCTCTAAAGACAGTTCCAACCTCTATCTTCAAATGAACAACCTAAAAGCTGAAGACACAGCTGCCTATTACTGTGCAAGGGACACAGTGAGATAGATCTTAAGGGATCTCATGCAAAAACTTTCTTTTAACTGCTGAAATGTCTCAACAGGGGACACCCGAGAACTGCCAAATGAATTGTCTAGCCATCTGGAACAAAATCACTCAGGCAGAGAAGAGATGGAACTGAAAAGACAAAACAAATATACGCCAAAATAAATTATTACTTTATACTTGGTTTCGGACCATAAGAAAGGTTGAGCACCAAAGAATTGAGGCCTTTGAACTATGGTGCTGGAGAAGACTCCTGTGAGTCCCTTGGACTGCAAGGCAATCTAACCAGTCAGTCCGAGAGGAGATCAACCCTGACTGCTCTTTAGAAAGCCAGGTCCTGAAGGTGAAACTCAAATATTTTGGCCACCTAATGAGAAGGAAGGACTCACTGGAGAAGAGCCTAATGCTGGAGGGCAAAAGAAGAAGGGGACCACAGAGAATGAGGTGGCTGGATGAATCAGTGAAGCAGTTGGCATGACCTTAAATGGATACCAGAGGATGGTAGAGGATAGGAAGGCCTGGAGGAATGTTGTCCATGACTTGTGCTGTCTTCTTCATATGTTTTAGTCTCCAGTTGCTCTTCTCTGCACTTTTTCCTAAAGCCTCAATATTTTTTTTATAGTGTGGTGACCAAAATTTCAGTCTAGGTCAGATTAGGAAGTCAAAGCCACGTAGTTTATTTTCAAGTATACGGGCCTAAGACATGCTTCAATTATTAAAGAGTTACTGATGTCCATTATCATCACCACTTGCATTGTTTTGCAGGCAAGCAAATAGGTAGTTGTTCAGACTGGAAAACTCCCACCTCTCCTATCCTTTTTTAAGGAAAAAGATGTGTCACTAGAAATTGAATTCATCTTTTGACATGTAAACATAGAAATCAGAAGGAGGTGATCTGAAAGACTTCCAGGTCTTCTTTCAAGAATATTTACTTGTTTGTTTGTATGTTTGTTTGTTTATTGCTTCAATTTATATGCCGCCCTTCTCCGGAGACTCAGGGCAGCTTACAATGCGTTAAGCAATAGCCTTCATACTTTTGTATATATCTGCTTAGGGCTTTTGCCCCCCCAAACGGTGTTCTTTTTTTATACAAAGTCAGCTTATTGGCACCACAATCCGGGTCCTCATTTTACCTACCTCGGAAGGATGGAAGGCTGAGTCAACCTTGAGCCTGGTGAGATTTGAACTCACAGTAATTGCAGGCAGCTAAGTGCTAATTAACAGTATTTTAGTCTGCTGCACCACCAAGGCTCCTAAATAAAATAAAATGAACTTGGCCACTGTTTTAAAAGATTAATAGCTAGTTTTTGGAAATACCTAGCTAAATAGATACAACCCAGCCCTGAACATTCTTGTATGACAAATGCTGTTAGAGTTGTTTCCGGTTAAATGTTGGTACTAGGCAGCAGTGACTTACTATCAAGATTACAGTGCCAATTGTGGTCATAAGTCAAGGACTGGTGGCTCCCCAGGGGGAGAGCCTTCTCTGTGGGGGCACCTGCCATCTGGAACAAGTTCCCCACGGAGATAGAGACAATCTGTACGCACTTTCCGCCTTGTCCCAAAAACATTTTTATTTCAACAGGCTGGTCTGGTCTAACTCTTCCTTTTAATCTGGTTTTAAATTTTGTAAATTGGGTGTTTTAAATGTGTTTTTAATTGTCTTGAGCCTAAATTATTGAATATGTTTTAATAATCTCTCTTAATTTTTGTATTATGTTTTTTATCTTGAGGCTGTACACCGCTCTGAGTCCTTCGGGAGTAGGCAGTATAGAAATCTAATGAAATAAAATAATAAATAAAATAAGGACTGCTTGCATCCAGATGCACTTCATCCTCTTTGTGAAAAAAATATTCTCTATTAAATGTTAGCATACTCCTAAACTTCATCACATATTTATACAGGTCCTAGCAGGATTTATGCAAAGTCATCATGACTTTCACTTCCTATTTAAACTCTCAGGCACCTTCTTCAGCCTCGTCTCAAAACTCATCCCTCCAAACTTCTTCACAATGCCACCTCACTTCTTAATTCTCATCGTGCTCACTGCCTTCTCCAAAGGTCTGTAATTTGCTCCATACTAAGCTTTTTCTAACACTCATATCTTAACAATGGCTCTTACTTTCTAACCATTATCCAATTGGGCTTGGTGTTTTTTCATTAGGTGGTTTCTCCCAGGTTTCCCTGACCCAGTCAGACCCAGTGGTGAAGAAACCAGGAGAATCACATCAACTGACTTGCGCTGCCACTGGATTCGATGTTAACAGCTACAACATGTATTGGCTCAGACAGAAACCTGGCCAAGGACTGGAATGGATTGTTTACTACTACTCGTCTAGTGACAATTCTTATTCACCATCAATTCAAGGACGTTTTACTGCCTCCAAGGATAGTTCCAACCTCTATCTCCAAATGAACAACCTAAAAGGAGAAGACACGGCTGTCTATTACTGTGCAAGAGACACAGTGAGATAGATCTTAAGGGATCTCATGCAAAAACATTTCCTTTCCCTACTGAAATGTCTCTATAGGAGACAGCAGAGAACCACAAAATGAGTTGTCTAGCCTCTGCAACAGAGTCACTCAGGCAGAGAAGAGATGGAAATGAAAAGGCAAAACAAAAATACCACCAAGGATATTATTGCTCCACACTTAACGTGGTTGAACAACTTTCACTCAATGGTTTCTAACCATTTTGCT
This sequence comes from Coluber constrictor foxii, assembly GCA_038048745.1. Taxonomy (NCBI): domain Eukaryota; kingdom Metazoa; phylum Chordata; class Lepidosauria; order Squamata; family Colubridae; genus Coluber; species Coluber constrictor. The sequence goes on from CM075961.1 coordinate 38,130,708, forward strand.
GTGGTTTCCTGTGGCTTCTTCTTCTTCCAGGGCCAAATGACATCTCAAAACGTGTTCCTTTCCCTCTTCAGGGATTCATTCCGAAAGATTCCTGGGATTTCATCCACGAGAAGCCATATTCTTCATTAATTATTTTGAATTGTATGGAATTTTCTTTGTGGGTGGGAGCAGGAGGATGAGAGCTGTTTCAAAACATGCTTATCCATTTCTCATCCCAGGAAATATAATATTCTGCCTTTTTAATATTTCCCAAAATATTTCATTCTCCTAGGAAAGGGGTGTGTGCTAACTTCCTACAGCACCACAGATAAAACAAAGTGTACAGTCACCATGTGCTTTACTGCTCAACTGTTTTAACTGTAAGAGAAAATAGAAAACTTTACTTAGAACAAAAGAACATAGATTATATACCATAGATCCCAACTTGCAAACACTGCCATCTACTCCCTGAACACTACTGTAATTGTTGCACAAAAATCCTTCAAAGTGCTGGTTATTACCTATAAAGTCATAGAATCAGGTGAATTGCCTTACTTTATTCCCTCTGATTGTCCCTTAATGCCCACCAGAACTGGCAGTTCAGGCTTCCTCCAGGATGGGATCCGGACTCCAAAAATTGTGTCAGAACTCCAACTGAATTGAACAACACTCACTAGGAGATATGAATGCCCCTAACTTCATTCATACTTTAAGAAATAATCATGAAAGCCAAAAGTGGTCTTTATAATTGAAGAACTTTTAAAATCACACCCTAAATTGATCAGAAAAATAGAAGAATTCAATGTAGTAGCAGGCTTAAAAATTAATAAGAATAAATTGAAATTATTAACTAAAAACTTTACAAAAGAACAAGATACAGAATTAGAAAAGATTATGAATATACAAATAACAAAAAAATATATAAATTTTTGGGAATTTGGTTGACCGCAAGAAGCTCCTTAATTAAATGAGAAAACTATGATAAATTAATTGAGCAAATTGGGAAAGATTTGGAAAACTGAACAAATTTGCAGATCTCATGGATGGGAAGAGTGGCAGTAATAAAAATGAACTTTTTGCCCAAAAATTTATTCCTCTTCCAGGTTATGCTGATAAAAATAGAAAATTTTTTTGGACCTATTAAATAGATTGACCACAACATTTATTTGGCAAGGGAAGAAGCCTAGATTTATACTAAAAGTATTACAAGACACTAGAGATGGGGGGGGGGGGGCTGCCTTCCCAGACTGGGAGTCTTATTACCAAGCAGCAGGATTAATCTGGATAAAGGAGTGGATAGAGTTAGAAAATAAAAGACTGCTAATATTAGAAGGACATGATTTACTTATAGGGTGGCACTCATTTCTGGGGGGGGGGGGCAGAATACCCATGGATATTTTAAAAGACAAAGAATTAGGAATTCATTATTAACAATTTGGAATAAAATTAAAAAACATACAAGTACCGTTTTGGATTTCCCCAGATGAAACACTAACACACCCAAATTTAGTAGATTGGACTAAAATAATCAGATATAGTGATATAATAAATGAGAGGGGAACACTAAATATGAACCGGAACACAATTTAGGTAGGGAAGTGCAATGATGGATATATCTACGGATAAAATCAAGGTATACAGAGGAGATAAAAAAGGATCAAGTCCCTTTAGAACAAACTGATTTAGATAAAATTCTACTAGGGAATGAACGAAAACTAATCAGTAGATTATATAAATGTTTATTACGGCATAAAATGGAAGAGGAAACAATGAAAGACACCATGATCAAATGGGCAAAAAATTTAACCATGTGATAGAATTAGAGAAGTGAGAGAAGATGTGGAGAATGAATATGAAATTGACAATTGCGATGGCCTAAAAGGAAAACCAGATGAAAATGTTTCATAGATGGCACCTCCGTCCAGCCAGAATTGCGAATATGAACCGGAACACAGTTTAGGTAGGGAAGTGCAATGATGGATATATCTACGGATAAAATCAAGGTATACAGAGGAGATAAAAAAGGATCAAGTCCCTTTAGAACAAACTGATTTAGATAAAATTCTACTAGGGAATGAACGAAAACTAATCAGTAGATTATATAAATGTTTATTACGGAATAAAATGGAAGAGGAAACAGTGAAAGACATGATGATCAAATGGCAAAAACAATTAACCATGTGATACAATTAGGAGAAGATGTGGAGAACGAATCTGAAATTCACAATTGCGATGGCATACAAGGAAAACCAGATGAAAATGTTTCATAGATGGCACCTCCGTCCAGCCAGAATTGCAAAAATGTTCCCTAGTAACTCCCTGAAGTGTTGGAAATGTAAGAATAGTTATGGAACATACTATCATCAATGGTGGATATGCCCGATTGCAAAGGAATTCTGGACGAAAATTAAAATTTGGATAGAAGAAATAACTCAGAATTCAATAGAGTTATTGAACAGTTTTTGTTAGGAATCTCAATAGAAAATTACACTAAAGAAATACAGTATCTCATATTGCATATACTGACTGCTGCATTGTATTGTATATGCACAATATTGGAAGAAAGAAAACTCACCATCCGAAGAGGATTTAATTAAGAAAATTCTGGAATGTGCAGAATTAGATAAACTAACTAAAGAAATTAAGGGAAAAGAAGAATCAAAGTATTATAAGATATGGAGTAAATGGTATGAATGGTTGAAAAATAAGGAAATAAGTTAAATGAATGAAGATGTCAGCGTTCCAGAAAACTCCCGACTCCCAGTAAAGAAACTGAAGCAGGCATTTTCGAAAGTTCTCTTTAATAGCAATAGGGAAACTGGCACATCTGGGAAATCCCAAATCTGAAAACCCCAGGCTTTCCTTCAATACTACAAAGCTCCCAAAACCAAGCCCTTTCTCCCCTTTCGGTCATATGCTCCAATCATTGTCTGTTTCACCTCAAGCCAGCCTCTGACCACTCTTCCTCCAGATGCTGGCTCACTCTGACCTTGACAGATAGAAAGAATGTTATTATGTCTACTAACTTCCCTCTCCTAAATCCCCCCTCCTACTTTCTCACACATGAGGAGGTGGCAGCATTGAAGCTTCCGGCCTAATATGGCTTCCAAGGCTGACAGAAGAAAGGAGGGGGAAAATGTGGCCGATCAACTTATAGGATAGAGGGAATGAAAGAAAGTAGAAGATGAATGTTAAATAAGTTAATACTAAAACATCTGTAAATATTGATATATAGAAAGAAAGGATCACTGCATACAGCCGAAAAGAAAAGTGATATTTTTACTTTTTTTGTTTTTATTTTTTATTTTTCTTCTATAAATGTAGTATGTCTATGTTTTGTTTTTAATGTGTTTAAAATAAAAAAACTTTTGTTAAAAAAAAGAAATAAACATGAAAGCCAAAAGTGTCACCACACATTTTTGTTTCTGAGAGTTAAATGAGTGTGTTGCTTAATTACTTAATATCCACTTCAAGATTTAGACTAGGAGTAAAAGGATTTTGGACCTCATGAATAGAAGTGTTGGATCTTGTTAACTTGAAAAAGCATTTCTAATCTGCTCTTGAGTTAAAGCTAACAACTATTTAACTTTGGTTGAGGGAATTATCAGGATTCCTAGGGCCTAACCCAGTATGCACTATTGTGAATTTAAATTAATTTTTCAGGTTATCTGCAGCTACTGGACAAGGTTTGTGCATACGGACTGAGTTAAATTTTATTTCTTAGATTAAATTAAAAACTTCAAAGAGTTTTATTGAAAATGACCAAACGTGAGTTTAATATTAAGCATGAGTAAGTCATTTCTTTAAAACCTGTTTCCTCCAGTACATTTATCTGAAAGTGCCAAGTTAAGGATAAGGAGTTAGTTCTGTTGACCTTAAACTGAAAATGTTCACATGATTGTGCAGTCCCCAAGAAAGGACCACGTCCTTATAATATGGAGATGATGCAAATTAATTCAACGGCTTCACCTCCTTAAAAGCAGTTCTTGCAAACTTACATCTGCGGAGCCCAATCAACCAATTAGCCTCAAGAGAAGACAACATAATTGGAGATATGCTTCTTTGGACTTTCCTCCTGCTCCTTATTCATCTTTCAGGTAGATCTGCTCTCATAACCAAAAGTAGGAGTTAATAACTGTTCCTGTTCAGGTTTCCTCCTCATTCTCTCTTGATGTTTGATTTTCAGGCTGCCATGCAGAGGTGAAGTTGGTGGAGACTGGAGGGGGTGTTGTAATCCCTGGAGGTTCCCTTCGCCTAACCTGTAAAGCATCTGGATTCACCTTTACTGACTATGAAATGCATTGGATCCGACAGTCTCCAGGAAAAGGACTGGAGTGGGTGGCACGAGTTAGCCAACCACAAGGAACTAATCAGTGGTATAACTCCAAGGTGGAGGGAAGGTTCACAGTCTCCAGGGACAATTCCCAGACTTCATCTTATCTCCAGATGAACAATTTGAAGCCTGAAGACTCTGCCTTGTATTATTGTGCAAGGAGACACAGTGATTCCATCTGCGTTCCTCCTTGTACAATTACTCCAGGGGTCCCTTGAGAGAGAAGCCAAGAGCAAAAACCACAACATTCAGCCACTGTCCCTGGAGGGTATCTGTCAGCAAGATCCAACTCTCATCCACACAAACAACAAAGCAACCAGAGTTGCAGAGAGAGTAAAGACAAATGGAAAATGTGCAAGACGTTCCCACACTTTCCAGGAGTTCTGTGCCCCCAGATTTCCTTGCACCATTTGAGTCTAATTTTTGCAATCTCCCAGAAGCCTGTGTGAAACTCGTTTCCCACATATTTTTCATTCAATGTTTTATTAAACGTTTCATGAAATTGAATTTCTCTCCTGCTGCTTTTCTCTCTCTCTCTCTCTCTCTCTCTCTCTCTCTCTCTCTCTCTCTCTCTCTCTCTCTCTCTCTCTCTCTCTCTCTCTCTCACACACACACACACACACACACACACACATATATATTATTTTGAGAAGACCTGCTAATTACAATAATGAATCACGTTTAGAATAGAATAGAATAGAATAGAATAGAATAGAATAGAATAGAATAGAATAGAATAGAATAGAATAGAATAGAATAGAATAGAATAGAATAGAATAGAATAGAATAGAATTTTTTATTGGCCAAGTGTGATTGGACACACAAGGAATTTGTCTTTGGTGCATATGTTCTCAATGCACATAAAAGAAAAGAAAGATTCATCAAGAATCATAAAAGCTGAGGGCTCAGGGTTGGGGCGGGGGTGGTGGTGGTGGTGGTGGCTCTTACCACTCTACCTCAGATAGCCGGATGTGAAGTGGTGTCATGGGGTGCAGATGGGCTTGCTGATTGCATACCTGGCTCCCTGCCACATAGCAGCGACCCTGCCCGAGCTGCTCAACGTAGTAGCCGGGGTGGCGGTTGAGATCCCCAGACTTATGGTGATGGGGGATTTCAACCTGCCGTTTGTCGGTGAAATGTCAGAGGCAGCCCGGGAGTTAATGGTTTCCATGACGGCCATGGACCTGACCCAGTTAGTTCAAGGCCCTACTCACATGAGGGGATGAATTCCGGACCTGATTTTTGTCTCTGGTCAGTGGCTGAATGATCTAGAAATAGGGGATATAGTCATCAAGCCCTTGTCATGGTCAGATCACTCACTTCTTCGACTAGACTTTCAAGCCGCTACCCTCCACCATGGGGAGATGGAACCAATTAGATAGTTCCGTCCCAGGTGCCTGATGGATCCAGATAAGTTCCTTATGGTGCTTGGGCCATTCCCTGAGGCTCTGGCTCACAACTCAACTGAAGAATTAGTGGCTGCCTGGGATAGGGCAGCCGCTGGATCTTTAGATCATGTTGTGCCTTTGCAGCCTCTGACCCGGAGCCGAACCCAATTTGCTCCCTGGTTTTCTGAGGAGCTCAGGGAAATGAAGTGTCAGAAAAGATGCCTGGAGAGCGATTGGAGGGCCAGCCATTCTGAATCTGACCCAACACTGGTGAAGTCTCATATTAATATCTACCTAGTGATGATAAGAGCAGCAAAATCTAATTATTTTTCTGCTCTTGTTGCATCTGCAGATAACCTCCCAGCCACTATCTACTTCATTTGGGATCACGGGAGGACCCCTTGCAGGATAGGACTGAGGATTTTGCGCAATACCTGCATGACAAAATCGCTCAGATTAGGGAAGGCTGAGTAGGTTCAGATGGGGTGATGAGGATGGGACTTAAGAGTGTTATCTAGGAGGAGTTTGACCCTGTGGCTCCCAAGGGCATGGCAAGGATTCTGGGTAGACTTAGCACTGCCACATGTTTATTGGACCCGTGTCCCTCCTGGTTGGTTCTGGCCTCCCGGGCGGTCACATGAGGCTTGCTCCAGAGGATTATTAATGCTTCTTTGAGTGAGAGTTTCTTCCCCTCTGCCTTGAAAGAGGCAGTGGTGAGGCTCCTCCTCAAGAAGACTTCCCTAGACCTGGCTGTATTAATGAACTATCGTCCAGTCTCCAACCTTGGCTTTGTGGCAAAGGTTGTTGAGAGTGTGGTGGTGCGACAACTTCCTCAGTACCTGGATGAAGCTGTCTATCTGGATTCGTTCCAGATAGAATGAAATGAAATGAAATGAAATGAAATAAATAAAATAAAATAAAATAAAGTAAAATAAATAACATAACATAACATAACATAACATAACATAACATAACATAACATAACATAACATAACATAACATAACATAACATAACATAACATAACATAACATAACATAACATAACATAACACAACATACCATACCATACCATACCATACCATACCATACCATACCATACCATACCATACCATACCATACCATACCATACCATAACATAACATAACATAACATAACATAACATAACATAACATAACATAACATAACATAACATAACATAACATAACATAACATAACATAACATAACATAACATAAACAAATCACAGTGCATGGCCGTCAAATGACCACTTGAAATATTTTTTTGCCAATCTCTGACATTTTTTTGCAAGTGTCTGGGGGAAAAATGCCCCTTTGGAACAATGGATTTGCTTAACCACGAAAAGAATTGCTGAAAGTAATGGTGTAAAAATTTGTGTCCAGTTATGTGGTTTCCTCTACTTTTGACAAAGCTGACTTACAACCAAAATTCTGGTCGATAAGTTGAGGATTGCTTTCATTCAGATAGACTCCATTATTCTTGTCAAAAGTATTATCTGCTAAATTTTGGTGCACTTCTAGACTTCATCTCACATTTATACAGGTCCCATCAGGATTTATGCAAAGCCAACAAGACTTTCACTTCCTATTTATACTCACAATCTCCTTCTTCAGGCTCAACTCAAGGTGCAAATCTCATCCCTCCAAACTTCTTCAGAATGACACCCAAATTCTTAATTCTCATCTTGCTGGCTGCCTTCTCCAAAGGTCTGTAATTTGGTCCATGTTAAGTTTTTTTTTTCCTAGCACTCAAAGACATTTGATATATTAAATGTCTCTATGAGCACTATAGCTCTTACTTTCTAACCATTATCCAATTTTGCTCTGTGTTTTTGATTAGGTGGCCTCTCCCAGGTAGCTCTGACCCAGTCAGATCCAGTGCTGAAGAAACCTGGACAATCCCATAAACTGACTTGTGCTGCCACTGGATTCAATGTTAACAGCTACAGCATGTTTTGGATCAGACAGAAACCTGGTCAAGGACTGGAATGGATTGTTTACTACTATTCGTCTAGTGACAATTCTTATTCACCATCAATTCAGGACGTTTTACTGCCTCCAAGGACAGTTCCAACCTCTATCTCCAAATGAACAACCTAAAAGCTGAAGACACAGCTGTCTATTACTGTGCAAGAAACACAGTGAGATAGATCTTAAGGGATCTCATGCAAAAACCTTTCCTTTCACTACTGAAATGTCTCTGTAGGAGACAGCAGAGAACCACAAAATGAGTTGTCTAGCCTCTGCAACAGAGTCACTCAGGCAGAGAAGAGATGGAAATGAAAAGGCAAAACAAAAATACCATCAAAGATATTATTGCTCCATGCTTAGTGTGGTTGAACAACTTTCACTCAATGGTTTCTAACCATTTTGCTGTGGTTTCCTGTGGCTTCTTCTTCTTCCAGGGCCAAATGACATCTGAAAACATGTTCCTTTCCCTCTTCAGGGATTCATTCCGAAAGATTCCTGGGATTTCATCCACGAGAAGCCATATTCTTCATTAAATATTTTGAATTGTATGGAATTTTCTTTCCGGGTGGGAGCAGGAAGATGAGAGCTGTCTCAAAACATGCTTATCCATTTCTCATCCTGGGAAATATAATATTCTGCCTTTTTAATATTTCCCAAAATATTTCATTCTCCTAGGAAAGGGGTGCGGGCTAACTTCCTACAGCACCACAGATAAAACAAAGTGTACAGTCACCATGTGCTTTACTGCTCAACTCTTTTAACTGTAAGAGAAAATAGGAAACTTTACTTAGAACAAAAGAACATAGATTACATACCTTCGATCCCAACTTGCAAACACTGCCATCTACTGCCTGAACACTACTGTAATTGTTGCACAAAAATACTTCAAAGTGCTAGTTATTACCTATAAAGTCATAGAATCAGGTGAATTGCCTTACTTCATTCCCTCTGATTGTCCCTTAATGCCCTCCAGAACTGGCAGTTCAGGCTTCCTCCAGGATGGGATCCGGACTCCAAAATTTGTATCAGAAGTCCAACTTAATGGAACAACACTCACCAGGAGATTTGAATGGCCCTAACTTCATTCATACTTTAAGAAATAAACATGAAAGCTAAAAGTGGTCTTTAAAATTGAAGAACTTTTAAAATCACACTCTAAACTGATCAGAAAAATAGAACAATTCAATGTAGTAGCAGGCTTAAAAATTAATAAGAATAAATAGAAATTATTAACTAAAAACCTTACAAAAGAACAGGATACAGAATTAGAAAAGATTATGAATATACAAATAACAAAAAAAATTAAATTTTTGGGAATTTGGTTGACCGCAAGAAGCTCCTCAATTAAAAAAGAAAACCATGATAAATTAATTGAGCAAATTGGGAAAGATTTGGAAAACTGGACAAATTTGCAGATCTCATGGATGGGAAGAGTGGCAGTAATAAAAATGAACATTTTGCCCAAAATTTTATTCCTCTTCCAGGTTATGCTGATAAAAATAGAAAAAAATTTTTGGACCTATTAAATAGATTGACCACAAAAATTATTTGGCAAGGGAAGAAGCCTAGAATTAGACTAAAAGTATTACAAGACACTAGAGATGGGGGGGGGGCTGCCTTCCCAGACTGGGAGTCTTATTATCAAGCAGCAGGATTAATCTGGATAAAGGAGTGGATAGAGTTAGAAAATAAAAGACTGCTAATATTAGAAGGACATGATCTACTTATAGGGTGGCACTCATTTCTGGGGGGGGGGGGCAGAATACCCATGGATATTTTAAAAGACATACAATTAGGAATTCATTATGAACAATTTGGAATAAAATTAAAAAAACATACAAGTCCCGTTTTGGATTTCCCCAGATGAAACACTAACACACCCAAATTTAGTAGATTGGACTGAAATAATCAGATATAGTGATATAATAAACGAGAAGGGAACACTAAAAACCAAATATGAACTGGAAAACAATTTAGGTAGGGAAGTGCAATGGTGGATATATCTACAGATAAGATCAAAGTATATAGAGGAGATTAAAAGGATCAAGTCTGATTAGAACAAACCGAATTAGATAAAATTCTACTAGGGAATGAACGAAAACTAATCAGTAGATTATATAAATTTCTATTACAGCATAAAATGGAAGAGGAAACAGTGAAAGACAGGATGATCAAATGGGCAAAAAATGTTAACCATGTGATAGAATTAGAGAAGTGAGAGAAGATGTGGACAATGAATATGAAATTGACAATTGCAATGGCATACAAGGAAAACCAGATTTCCTTGTACCTCCCTCCAGCATAATTGCGAAAATGTTCCCTAGTAACTCGCTGAAGTGTTGGAAATGTAGGACTAATTATAGAACATACAATCATCAATGGTGGATATGCCCGATTGCAAAGGAATTCTGGACGAAAATTAAAACTTGGATAGAAGAAATAACTCAGAATTCAATAGAAGGAGAACCGGAACAGTTTTTGTTAGGAATCTTGATAGAAAATTACACTAAATACAGTACCTCATATTGCATATACTGACTGCTGCACGTATTGTATATGCGCAATATTGGAAGAAAGAAAACTCACCATCCGAAGAGGATTTAATTAAGAAAATTCTGGAATGCACAGAATTAGATAAACTAACTAAAGAAATTAATGAAAAGAAGAATCAAAGTATTATAAGATATGGAGTAGATGGTATAAATTAACTTTTCTGCAGCCACTGGACAAGGTTTGTCCATACGGACTGAGTTAAATTTTATTTCTTAAATTAAATTAAAAACTTCAAAGAGTTTTACTGAAAATGACCAAACGTGAGTTTAATATTAAGCATGTGTAAGTCATTTCTTTAAAACCTGTTTCCTCCAGTACATTTATCTGAAAGTGCCAAGTTAAGGATAAGGAGTTAGTTCTATTGACCTTAAACTGAAAATGTTCACATGATTGTGCAGTCCCCAAGAAAGGACCACGTCCTTATAATATGGAGATGATGCAAATTAATTCAACGGCTTCATCTCCTTAAAAGCAGTTCTTGCAAACTTACATCTGCAGAGCCAAATCAACCAATCACCCTCGAGAGAAGACAACATAATTGGAGATATGCTTCTTTGGACTTTCCTCCTGCTCCTTATTCATCTTTCAGGTAGATCTGCTCTCATAACCAAAAGTAGGAGTTAATAACTCTTCCTGTTCAGGTTTCCTTCTCATTCACTCTTGATGTTTGATTTTCAGGCTGCCATGCAGAGGTGAAGTTGGTGGAGACTGGAGGAGGATCCGTTGTCCCTGAAGGTTCCCTTCGCCTAACCTGTCAAGCATCTGGATTCAACTTTACTAACTATGCCATGCACTGGATCCGACAGTCTCCAGAAAAAGGACTGGAGTGGGTGGCAAGAGTTAGCAAACCAGAAGGGACTAAACAGTGGTATAACTCCAAAGTGGAGGGAAGATTCACAATCTCCAGGGACAATTCCCACACTTCAGCTTATCTCCAGATGAAAAATCTGAAACCTGAAGACTCTGCCTTGTATTATTGTGCAAGGAGACACAGTGATTCCATCTGCGTTCCTCCTTGTACAATTACTCCAGGGGTCCCTTGAGAGAGAAGCCAAGAGCAAAAACCACAACATTCAGCCTCTGTCCCTGGAGGGTATCTGCCAGAAAAGACCAATTCTCATCCACACAAACAACAAAGCAACCAGAGTTGCAGAGAGAGTAAAGACGAATGGAAAATGTGTAACACATTCCCACACTTTCCAGGAGTACTGTGCCCCCAGATTTGCTTTCACCATTTGAGTCTTATTTTTGCAATCTCCCAGAAGCCTGTGTGAACCTTGTTTCCCACATATTTTTCATTCAATGTTTTGTTAAATGTTTCATGAAATTGAATTTTCTCTCCTGCTGCTTTTCCCAAATATATATTTTTTTTATTTTGAGAAAACCTGCTAATTACAATAATGTATCACCAATAGAATAGAATAGAATAGAATAGAATAGAATAGAATAGAATGGAATGGAATGGAATGGAATGGAATGGAATGGAATGGAATGGAATGGAATGGAATAGAATAGAATAGAATAGAATAGAATAGAATAGAATAGAATAGAATAGAATAGAATAGAATAGAATAGAATAGAATAGAATAGAATTTTTTATTGGCCAAGTGTGATTGGACACACAAGGAATTTGTCTTTGGTGCATATGTTCTCAGTGCACATAAAAGAAAATAAACATTCATCAAGAATCATAAAAGCTGAGGGCTCAGGGTAGGGGCAGGGTGGTGGCGCTATTATAAAGGAATATCTTTGTCCGAGGGAGGCCACTGTACCTCAGATAGCCAGATGTGAATCCCTCCTTGTGAAGTGGGGTCATGGGGTGCAGATGGGCTTGCTGATTGCATACCTGGTTCCCTTCCACATAGCGGTGACCCTGCCCGAGCTGCTCAACGTAATAGCCGGGGTGGCGGTTGAGATCCCCAGACTTATGGTGATGGGGGATTTCAATCTGACATCTGTCGGTGAAATGTCAGAGGCAGCCCGGGAGTTCATAGTTTCCATGACGGCCATGGACTTGACCCAGTAAGTTCAAGGATCTATTCACTTGAGGGGATGCATTCTGGACCTGATTTTTGTCTCTGGTCAGTGGCTGAATGATCTAGAAATAGGGATATAGTCATGAAGCCCTTGTCATGGTCAGATCACTCACTTCTTCTACTAGACTTTCCAGCCACTACCCTCCACCACAGGGCGACGGAACCAATTAGGTAGTTCCATCCCAGGCGCCTGATGGATCCAGATAAGTTCCTTATGGTGCTTGGGCCATTCCCTGAGGCTCTGGCTCACAACTCAACTGAAGAATTAGTGGCCACCTGGGATAGGGCAGCCGCTGGATCTTTAGATCACGTCGTGCCTTTGCAGCCTCTGACCCGGAGCCGAACCCAATTTGCTCCCTGGTTTTCTTAGGAGCTCAAGGAAATGAAGTGTCAGAAAAGATGCCTGGAGAGCGATTGGTGGGCCAGCCATTCTGAACCTGACCCAACACTGGTGAAATCTCATATTAAGATCTATCTAGTGGTGATAAGAGTGGAAAAATCTAATTATTTTTCTGCAGATAACCTCCCAGCCGCTCCCTACTTCATTTGGGAGCACGGGAGGACCCCTTGCAGGGTAGGACTGAGGATTTTGTGCAATACCTGCATGACAAAATCACTCAGATTAGGGAAGGCTTGGACTCTGACTGGGTAAGTTCAGATGGGGTGATGGGGATGGGGCTTGAGAGTGTTATCTAGGAGGAGTTTCACCTTGTGGCTCCCAAGGGCATGGCAAGGATTCTGGGTAGACTTAGCACTGCCACATGTTTATTGGTCCCGTGTCCCTCCTGGTTGGTGCTGGCCTCCCAGGCGGTCACATGTGGCTGGCTCCAGAGGATTATTAATGCTTCTTTGAGTGAGAGTTTCTTCCCCTCTGCCTTGAAAGAGGCGGTGGTGAGGCTCCTCCTCAAGAAGACTTCCCTGGACCCGGCTGTATTAATGAACTATCGTCCAGTCTCCAACCTTGGCTTTGTGGCAAAGGTTGTTGAGAGTGTGGTGGTGCGACAACTTCCTCAGTACCTACATGAAGCTGTCTATCTGGATCCATTCAAAATAAAATACAATACAATAAAATAAATATAATATAAAATAAAATAAAATAATAAAAAAATAAAATAAAATAAAATAAAATAAAATAAAATAATAAAATAAAATAAAATAAAATAAAATAAAATAAAATAAAATAAAATAAAATAAAATAAAATAAAATAAAATAAAATAAAATAAAATAAAATAATAAAATAAAATAAAATAAAATAAAATAAAATAAATAAATGAAATGAAATGAAATAATGAAATGAAATGAAATGAAATAACATAAAATAACATAAAATAACATACAATAAAATAAAATAAACAAATCATAGTGTATGGCAGTCACATGACCACTTGAAATATTTTTTTTGCCAATCTCTGATATTCTTTGCAAGTATCTGGGGGGAAAAATGCCCCTTCGGAACAATGGATTTGCTTAACCACGAAAAGATTCTCTGATCAATCACTGAAAGTAATGGTGTGAAAATTTGTGTCCAGTTATGTGGTTTCCTCTACTTTTGACAAAACTGACTCACAACCAAAATTCTAGTCCATCAATTGAGGACAGCTTTCATCCAGATAGACTCCATTATCCTTGTCAAAACTATTATCTACTAAATTTTGGTGCATTTCTAGACTTCATCTCACATTTATACAGGTCCCGCCAGAATTTATGCAAAGCCAACAAGACTTTCACTTCCTATTTATACTCTCAATCTCCTTCTTCAGGCTCAACTCAAGGTGCAAATCTCATCCCTCCAAACTTCTTCAGAATGACACCCAACTTCTTAATTCTCATCATGCTGGCTGCCTTCCCCAAAGGTCTGTAATTTGGTCCATGTTAAGTTTTTTTTTTTTTTCTAGCACTCAAAGACATCTGATATATTAAATGTCTCCATGAGCACTATGGCTCTTACTTTGTAGCCATTATCCAATTTTGCTCTGTGTTTTTGATTAGGTGGCCTCTCTCAGGTAACTCTGACCCAGTCAGATCCAGTGTTGAAGAAACCCGGACAATCCCATAAATTGACTTGTGCTGTCACTGGATTCAATGTTAACAGCTACTATATGGATTGGATCAGACAGAAACCTGGCCAAGGACTGGAATGGCTTGTTCACTATTATTCAGCTAGTGGCAACTATTATTCACCGACAATCCAAGGACGATTTATTGCCTCCAAGGACAGTTCCAACTTCTATCTGCAAATGAACAACCTAAAAGCTGAGGACACTGCTGTCTATTACTGTGCAAGAGACACAGTGAGATAGATCTTAAGGGATCTCAGGCAAAAACCTTTCCTTTCACTACTGAAATGTCTCAAGAGGGGACACCCGAGAACCACCAAATAAGTTGTCTAAGCCTCTGGAACAAAATCACTCAGGCAGAGAAGGGATGTAACTGAAAAGACAAAAGAAATATATCCCAAAATATATTATTACACTATATTTAGTGTGGTTGACTTTTATTGATTTATAGGTTTCCAGCTGGTTTGCTGTGGTTTCAGCCTAATGATATCTCAAAATGTCCTCCCTTTTCTCTTCAGAGATTCATTTCAGAAAGATTCCTGTTATTTCTTCCATGAGAAGCCATATTCTTCATTAAATTTTTTGAATTCTATGGAATTTCTTTTCGTGCTGTTTTTCCCAAATCAAGTTCTTTTTTGAGAAGATCTGCTAGATACAACGAAGTATCAATGAAAAGCAAGCAGTGTGAATTCTGCCCTGTCATTTGGAATGTTAAAAAAAAGTCAGCTAAAATTACCAAATGTTGGAAGTCTGGTTCAGCTGTTTCTACTCTGAGTGCACTTCCTTCCCCTCCTTGAAACTTTTCAGGATGAGAGTGGGATTTGTAAGAGGTTTTATCATATGACTGTTCTCCCCAGAATCAGGTTCTTCTGCTTGCTGTTCTGGTAGTGGTTCTTCACAGGGGCTACTCTTGAAGGAGAATTCTAATCTGAATTGTTTGAGAATTTAGCAGTTGACCATGGTAAAACTTCTAATGCATTAATTACACTAGCTTATGTTAAAAATTCTGTTTAGAAAACCACAGATAAAACAAACTGTACAGTCACCATGTGCTTTACTGCTTAACTGTTTTAACTATAGTGGGAAACAAAAGAACATAGAGTATATACCATAGACCCAAACTTGTAAACACTGCATCTACTGCCTGAATACTACTCTAATTGTTGCACAAAAATACTTCAAGGTACTAGTTATTACCTATGAAGCCATGGGATCAGGTTATTTGCCTTACTTCATTCTCTCTGATTGTCCTTTAATGCCCACCAGAACTGGCAGTGCAGGTTTGCTCCAGAATGGAATCCAGATTCTGAAAACCACAACATTCAGCCTCCGTCGCTGGAGGGTATCTGTCAGAAAAGACCAATTCTCATCCACACAAACAACAAACCAACCAGAGTGGCAGAGAGAGTAAAGACGAATTGAAAATAAGCAAGATATCCCCACAGTTTTCAGGAAAATGTCTGCCCCCAGATTTGCTTTCACCATTTGAGTCTCATTTTTGCAATCTCCCAGAAGACTGTGTGAACCTCATTTCCCACATATTTTTCATTCAATGTTTTGTTAAAGATTTCATGAAATGGGATTTCCTCTCCTATTGCTTTTCCCAAATAAATTTTTATTTTGCGGAGATCTGCTAATTACAATAAAGTATTGTTGGAAGAAATATCCTTCTGGGTTCAGCTCCAAGTGGGGAAAAGACACTGGAAACATGGAGACTGCTTGGAAAGATGGTTTAATGGTGGACAAGATCACATGGTTTGAGATCCTGAACAGAAAAGGGGCCGAGATGTAACGAGTCCCCAGGTTTTATGCCCTGTCTGGCTTTGAACTTTCTGGGCCCCCGAAAGAGTATCCTGATTGGTTGTCAGACTCCCTGGTGGTGGGGGTCTTAGCTGGCCTTGCTGGTTGATATAATCTTCCCAGGTGCCATGTGGTCAGTTTCTGTTGCTAGATGGGTCCTATTATGTTGCAGATGATGGCCCATTGATAAAGGATTGTCTTTCTGCCTCTGGCCCATTGACAAAAAGTTGGGAGGGAGGCAGGAAGGTGGGAGCTGTTTTGTCTTTAAAACATGTTTCTCCATTTCTCATCCAGAGAAACATAATATTCTGCCTTTTTAATATTTCCTAAAATATTTCATTCTTCTACGAAAGGGGTGGTTGCTAACTTTCTACAATATCATCCTTAGGCTGTGAATTCCAGCTCTCTTTTAGGAATCTACTCCTCACCCCCCAACAAGAAAGTCAGTTAATATACTAAAACCTTGCAGGTCTGATTGTAAATGCTCCAGTACTGGAAATTTTTAAGAAGAGATTGGACAGCCATTTGTCTGAAATGATGTAGGGCTCCCATGTCAAAACCTTCCTTTTTGCCTCTGAAATGTTTCCAGAGAATCACAAGATGAGTTCTCTATATTCAGGGACCAAGTAATTAAGTCAGAGTAGGGATGAAATGAAAATTCCAAACCAATAAACCCTAAAATATATTATTACTCCATATTTACTGTGGTTTCAGCGTCATTCACTTATTGATTTCTAAGTGGTCTCCTGTGGTTTCCTGCAGGTTTTTCTTCTTCCAGGGCCAGAGGACATCTCAAAATGGCCTCTCTTTCCTCTTCAGAGCTCCATTTCAGAAAGATTCCTAGGATTGTTTCCATGAGAAGCCATATTTTTTATTTAATGTTTTGAATTGTATGGAATTTCCTCTCCTGCTGGTTTTTTCTCCCCAAATCAAGTTCTATTTTGGGAAGATCTGCCAGATATAGCAAAGTATCTGTGGAAAAAATGCCCCCATTTGGAACAATGGATTTGCTTAGCAACTAAAAGATTCTCTTATCGAAAAGAAGGGTTGAACATTTGTGTCCAGTCATGTGGTTGCCTTCATTTATGGCAGCACTGACTAACAACCAAAATTTGAATCCATAAATTGAGGACTGCTTGCATCTAGACATACTCTATCATTATTCTCAACTAAATTTCAGTACTCTTCTTAACTTCATCTAATATTTATACAGGTCCCAGCAGGATTTATGCAAAGCCAGCAAGACTTTCACTTCCTATTTAAACTCTCAAAACTGCTTCTTCAGGCTCAACTCAAGGTGCAAATCTCATCCCTCCAAACTTCTTCAGAATGACACCCAAGTTCTTAATTCTCATCATGCTGGCTGCCTTCTCCAAAGGTTTGTAGCTTGGTCCATGTTAAGTTTTTTCCAGCACTCAGGGGAATTTTATATTTTTACTATGGCTCTTACTTTCTAACCATTATCCAATTGTGGTTTGTCTTTTCTCATTAGGTGGCCTTTCCCAGGTAACTCTGACCCAGTCAGATGCAGTGCTGAAGAAGCCAGGAGAATCCCATAAACTGACTTGTGCTGTCACTGGATTCAATGTTAATAGCTACTATATGTATTGGATCAGACAGAAACCTGGCCAAGGACTGGAATGGCTTGTTTACTACTACACGTCTAGTAGCAACTCTTATTCTCCAACAATCCAAGGACGTTTTATTGCCTCCAAGGACAGTTCCAACTTCTATCTGCAAATGAACAACCTAAAAGCTGAGGACACAGCTGTCTATTATTGTGCAAGAGACACAGTGAGATAGATCTTAAGGGATCTCATGCAAAAACCTTTCCTTTCACTACTGAAATGTCTCAAGAGGGGACACCCAAGAACCACCGAATGAGTTGCCTAGGCATCTGGAACAAAATCACTGAGGCAAAGAAGGGATGGAACTGAAAAGACAAAACAATTATATTATTACACTATATTTAGTGAGGTTGAACATTATTAACATATGGTTTCTAGCTAGTTTGGTTTCCTGCAAGTTCGCCTTCTTCCAGGGCCCGATGATACCTCAAAATGTCTTTCCTCTTCAGGGATTCATTTCAGAAAGATTCCTGGGATTTTTTCCATGAGAAGCCACATTTTTCATGAAATGTTTTTAATTCTATGGAATTTGCTCTCCTGCTATTTTCCATGTCAAGTTCTCCGGCTCTTATTTTCTAACCGCTATCCAATTATGCTTGGTGTTTTTTCACAAGGTGTCCTCTCACAGGTACCACTGATCCAGTTCAACCCAGTGCTAAAGAAAACAGGAGTATCCCATAAACTCATTTGTGCTGTCGCTGGATTCAACATTAACCACAAGAATGTGGATTGGGTCAGAAAGAAACCTGGCCAAGGACTGGAATTGCTTGTTTACTAGTACTCATCTAGCGACAACTCTTATTCACCAACAATTCAAGGGTCTTTTAATGCCTCCAAGAACAATTTCAACTTCTATCTTCAAATGAACAAGCTAAAAGCTGTCTATTACTGTGCAAGAGACGTAGTGAAATATCCTGAACAACCTAAAACGTAAAAGCTGAAGACACAGCTTCTATTACTGTGCAAGACACACAGGGAAATAGCTTAAACAACCTAAAATCTACAAGCTGAAGACACGGCTGTCTATTACTGTGTCAGAGACACAGTGAAATAGATCTTAAGAGATCTCAAGCAAAAGCTTTTCTTTTCACTACTGAAATGTCTCCGTGGTGGACAGCAGAGAGCCACAAAATGAGTTCTCTAGCCCAAGGCTGTCTTAACAGCATTATGGGCCTCCAGGCAAAGCTGGGGCCCCTATGACAACTACTCCCAGGAATAAAAATGTAAATAATCGATAAAATTAAACATATTTTTATTTTATTGGTAGTTCCAACAAAATCGGTGTTGAAACATTAAAAACATGCTGTGCAGCAACAACTAATCAACATCATAAACATGTGAACAATACACAACGATACTAAGTAAACCATACAGTTGCTTTATTTATATGACACAACGCGCATTGAAGTTTTAAGATCAACAGATTAGTATGGGGCCCCTTTACTAGTGGGGCCAGGGGGTGAGTGCCCATCAGGCCCATGCGTTAAGACAGCCCTGCCTCTGGAACAGAATCACTCAGGCCGAGAAGAGATGAAGGTGAAAAGGCAAGACAAAAATACCCCCAAAGATATTATTGTTCCACACTTAGTGTGGTTGAACATCATTCACACATTGGTTTCCAACTATTTTGCTGTGGTTCCTTCTTCTTCCAGGACCAG
Organism: Coluber constrictor foxii; assembly: GCA_038048745.1. NCBI lineage: Eukaryota > Metazoa > Chordata > Lepidosauria > Squamata > Colubridae > Coluber > Coluber constrictor. Next base: position 38,150,128 of record CM075961.1, read on the forward strand.
ATGACACCTCAAAATGTGCTCCTTTCCCTTTTCAGGGATTCCTTCCATGAGAAGCCATATTCGTCATTAAATATTTTGAATTGCATGGAATTTCCTTTCTTGCTGTTATCTAAGGTCAAGTTCTATTTTGAGAAGATCTGCTAGATACAGCAAGATATAAACTAAAGGCAGGCAGATCAGCTAAAATCAAAGATTGCTGCAAGTTGGATTCAGCTGTACTTCCCATCTTACTTATGCCCCAGTGAATCAAGGGGGTAGTTGTCTGAATTGCTTCCAAATATTACTTGGTGATTGCAAATCTGCAAAAACTGCCTCAGCTCCCTTTTCCTTAATAACAATGTGTGTCAAAGTGACCTGTCCATTGATGCTTACATTGCTTCCTCTTTTATGCAAACTATGCTAAAGTTTGAATCAAGTGACTCATCCCTTATTCAGCATTCAATTGGCAAACCTCCAAGATAGTCCATACAAGGAAACCGAAGCCATAGAGCAATATTACATTCAGGAGAATGATACAGCAATAGAGTATTTCAACTCTGAATGCCCTGCCCACTCCCACTTTTTTACATACTCTGTGAGAATGAGGGAGGGCCTTTTAAGAGGTTTTCTCAGGTGACTGTTCTCCCCGAGACTCAGGCACTTATGATGGTTGTTCTGGTAGTGGCTCTTCACCGAGACTGCTCTTGAATGTGATTTTTAATCTGCACTGTTTGAGAATTTAGGCGGATGTACATTGTGACCTTAGAAAACTTCTGTTGTGTTCCTTGCACTAGCTTCTGTTAGAAACACAGATAAAACAAAGTGTACAGTCACCATGTGCTTTACTGCTCATCTGTTTTAACTTGTAAGAGAAAACCGGAAACTTTATTTAGAACAAAAGAACATAGAGTATATACCATAGATCCCAACTTGCAAACACCGCCATCTACTGCCTGAATTCTACTGTAATTGTTGCACAAAAATACTTCAAAGTGCTAGTTATTACCTATAAAATCATAGGATCAGGTGACTTGTCTTACTTCAATCTCTCTGATTGTCCTTTAATGCCCAGCAGAACTGGCAGTGCAGGACTGCTCTAGGATGGGATCCGGACACTAAAATTTGTGTCAGAATTCCAATTTAATGGAACAACGGTTCGCAGCAGATCTGAGTGGCCTTAACTTCATCGGCACTTTTAGAAATAAACATGAAAGCCAGAGTGTCCCCACACATCTTTGGTTCTAAGAGTTAAATGAGTGTGTTGCTTAATTACTTAATATACACTTCAAGATTTAGATTAGGAGTAAAAGGATTTTGGACCTCATGATTACTATTGTTTGATCTTGAAAGAATCTGAAAAGCTAACAACTCTTTAATATTGGAGGAGGGGATTATCAAGATGCCCAGAGCCTAAGCCAATATGCACCCTTGGGAATTTAAATTATATTTTCAGGTTATCTGTAACCATTGGACAAAGTTTGTCCATATGGAATGAGTTAGGTTTTATATTTTAAGTTAAATTAAAAACTAGTATCTCAGATAGCCGGGTGTGAGTCCATCTTTGTGAGGTGGGGCCCTGGTGGGCAGATGGGTCTGTTAGTCACGTACCTGGCTCCCTGCCACGTGGCAACGACCCTGCCCGAGCTTCTCAATGTTATAGCCGAGGTGGCGGTTGGTACCCCCAGGCTTATAGTCATGGGGGATTTCAACTTGCCATCCATCGGGGAAGCATCTGAGATGGCTCGGGAGTTCATGGCTTCCATGACGGCCATGGACCTGACCCAGGTAATTCAGGGCCCGACTCACATTGGTGGACACACCCTGGATCTAGTTTTTGTCTCTGGTCAGTGGTTGAGTGGTCTTGATATTGGGGATATAGCCATGGAACCCTTGTCATGGACTGACCACTCGCTCCTTCGACTCGACTTTCTGACCGCTGCACCCCACCGCAGGGAGGCGGAACCAACTAGGTGGTTCCGCCCCAGGTGCCTGATGGATCCTGATAGGTTCCAGATGGAGCTTGGGCCATTTCCTGAGACACTGACACACGATTCGGCCGAGGACCTGGTGGCTGCCTGGAATAGGGCAGCCGGTGGGGCCTTGGACCGCGTCGTGCCTTTGCGGCCTCTGACCCGGCGCCGAGCTCACTTGTCTCCTTGGTTCACCGAGGAGCTGAGGGAGATGAAGCACCGGAAAAGACGCCTAGAGAGCGGTTGGAGGGCCAGCCGCTCTGAATCTGACTTGACACTAGTAAGAGCTCATATTAAGACTTACTTAGTGGCGATAAAAGCAGCAAAATCTAATTATTTCGCCACTCTTATCGCGTCATCAGATAATCGCCCAGCCGCCCTGTTTAGGGTGACCCGCTCCCTCCTTCATCTGGGAGCGCGGGAGGATCCCTTGCAGGGATGTGCTGAGGACTTTGTTCAATATCTGGATGATAAAATAACTCAGATTCGGGATGATCTGGCCGCCGACTGGGTTAGTTCAGGCGGGATGACTGAGCCCGGTCTTGAGAGTGTTATCTGGGCTGAGTTCGATCCTGTGGCTCCCGAGGACATGGACAGGATTCTGGGAAGACTGAACGCTACCACATGTTTATTGGACCCGTGTCCCTCCTGGTTGGTGCTGGCCTCCCGGGAGGTTACACGAGGCTGGCTCCAGGAGATTATAAACGCTTCTTTGAGTGAGGGTGCCCTACCGACCGCTTTGAAGGAGGCGGTGGTGAGGCCCCTCCTCAAGAAGCCCTCCCTGGACCCAGCTGTTTTGGCTAATTATCGTCCAGTCTCCAACCTTCCCTTTCTAGCGAAGGTTGTTGAGAGTGTGGTGGCGTGGCAGCTCCCCTGGTACCTGGATGAAGCTGTCTATTTAGACCCGCTCCAGTCCGGCTTCAGGTCTGGTTACAGCACTGAAACGGCATTGGTCGCGTTGGTGGATGATCTCTGGAGGGCCCGGGGTAGGGGGTACTCCTCTATCCTGGTGCTGTTAGACCTCTCAGCGGCTTTTGATACCATCGACCATGGTATCATGTTGCGCCGGTTGGAGGGATTGGGGGTGAGAGGCACCGTCTTACGGTGGTTCTCCTCCTACCTCTCCGACCGGTCGCAATCTGTGTTGACAGGGGGGCAGCGGTCGACCCCGAGGCGCCTGATGTGTGGGGTGCCACAAGGGTCGGTCCTCTCGCCCCTTCTGTTCAACATTTATGTAAAGCCGCTGGGTGAGATCATCCGTGGTTTTGGGGTGGAATTCCATCAGTACGCTGATGACACTCAGCTGTACATTTCCACCCCAGACCACCCCAACGATGCCGTGGAAGTGATGTCCCAGTGCCTTGAAGCTGTGCGGGTCTGGATGGGGAGAAACAGGCTTCGACTCAACCCCTCCAATACCGAGTGGCTGTGGCTGCCGGCGTCCTGATATAGCCAGCTGACTCCATCGCTGGTTATTGGGGGCGAATCATTGGCCCCCACGGAAAGGGTTCGCAACTTGGGCGTCCTCCTGGATCCACGGCTGTCATTAGAGGATCATACGACAGCTGTGGCCAGGGGGGCTTTTTATCAGGTTCGCCTGATACGCCAGTTGCGGCCCTTTCTAGATCGGGACTCCCTACGCACAGTCACTCAGGTGCTCGTGACGTCCCGCCTGGACTACTGTAATGCTCTCTACATGGGGCTCCCCTTGGGATGCACCCGGAGGCTTCAGCTGGTGCAGAATGCGGCCGCGCGGGGGATTATGGGAGCGACAGGGCGCTCCCACGTGACGCCTCTCCTGCGTGAGCTGCATTGGCTGCCGGTTGACTTCCGGGTGCGTTTCAAGGTGTTGGTAATCACCTTTAAAGCGCTCCATGGCTTAGGACCAGGGTACTTACAGGACCGCCTTCTGCCACCAATTGCCTCCCACCAGCCGGTTCGCTCCCACAGAGAGGGCCTCCTCAGGGTGCCATCAGCCAGACAATGTTGGCTGGTGACCCCCAGGGGGAGAGCCTTCTCTGTGGCAGCCCCGACCCTCTGGAACGATCTTCCTCCAGAACTGAGAACAATTGCTGACCTCCGGACGTTCCGTCGAGCTCTGAAGACCTATCTTTTTCAACTTGCAGGACTGGCCTGATCCCTTCTATTTTTAAAATTTTAGGATTTTATTGGTTTTAAATTTCAGCCTAATTTATTTGTTTTAGCATGATTTTAACTTTTGTATTGGTTTTTTAATTGGCTGTTCACCGCCCTGAGTCCGTCAGGAGAAGGGCGGTATACAAATTTAATAAATAAATAAATAAATAAATAAATAATGAAAATGACAAAACATGAGTTTAATATTCGGCATGTGTAAGTCATTTCTTTAAAACCTGTTTTCTCCAGTACATTTATCTGAAAGTGCCAAGATATAGGATAAGGAGTTAGTTCTGTTGACCTTAAATTGAAAATGTTCACATGATTTTGCAGTCTCAAATAAAGGACCACGTCTTTAAAATATGGATATGATGCAAATGAATTCAATGGCTTCATCTCCTTAAAAGCATTTCTTGAAAACATGCATCTGCAGAGCCAATAAACCAAATAGCACCAAGAAAAGCCAACATAACTGGAGATATGTTTCTTTGGACTTTCCTTCTGTTCCTTATTCATTTTTCAGGTAGATCTGCTCTCGTAACCAAAAGTAGGAGTTAATTAGTGTTCCTGTTGAGGTTACCTCCTGATTCGTTCTTGATGTTTGATTTTCAGGCTGCCATGCAGAGGTGAAGTTGGTGGAGACTGGAGGAGGATCCGTTATCCCTGAAGGTTCCCTTCGCCTAACCTGTAAAGCATCTGGATTTACATTCAGTAACTATGGAATGCACTGGATCCGACAGTCTCCAGGAAAAGGACTTGAGTGGGTGGCAGGAGTTAGCCAACCAGAAGGGACTACACAGTGGTATAACTCCAAAGTAGAGGGAAGATTCACCGTCTCCAGGGACAATTCCCAGACTTCAGTTTATCTCCAGATGAACAATTTGAAGCCTGAAGACTCTGCCTTGTATTATTGTGCAAGATACACAGTGATACCATCTGCTTTCCTCCTTGTACAATTACTCCAGGGGTCCCTTGAGAGGAGAAGCCAACAGCAAAAACCACAACATTCAGCCTCTGTCCCTGGATAGTATCTGTCAGAAAAGACCAATTCTCATCCACACAAACAACAAACCAACCAGAGTGGCAGAGAGAGTAAAGACGAATGGAAAATAAGCAGGATATTCCCACAGTTTTCAGGAAAAAGTCTGCTTCCAGATTTGTTTGCACCATTTGAGTCTCATTTTTGCAATGTCCCAGAAGACTGTGTGAACCTCATTTCCCACATATTTTTCATTCAATGTTTTGTTAAAGATTTCATGAAATGGGATTTCCTCTCCTATTGCTTTTCCCAAATGAATTTTTATTTTGCGGAGATCTGCTAATTACAATAAAGTATTGTTGGAAGAAATATCCTTCTGGGTTCAGCTCCAAGTGGGGAAAAAGACACTGGAAACATGGAGACTGCTTGGAAAGATGGTTTAATGGTGGACAGGATCTCATGGTTTGAGATCCTGAACAGAAAAAGGGTCGAGATGTAGCGAGTCCCCAGGTTTTATGCCCTCTCTGGCTTTGAACTTTCTGGGCCCCCGAAAGAGTATCCTGATTGGTTGTCATACTCCCTGGTGGTGGGGGTGTTATCTGGCCTTGCTGGCTGATGTAATCTTCCCAGGTGCCATGTGGTCAGTTTCTGTTGCTAGATGGGTCCTATTGTGTTGCATATGATGGTCCATTGATAAAGGATTGTCTTTCTGCCTCTGGCTCATTGACAAAAAGTTGGGGGGGAGGTAGGAAGGTGGGAGCTGTTTTGTCTTTAAAACATGTTTCTCCATTTCTCATCCAGAGAAACATAATATTCTGCCTTTTTAATATTTCCTAAAATATTTCATTCTTCTACGAAAGGGGTGGGGGCTAATTTTCTACAATCATCCTTAGGCTGTGAATTCCAGCTCTCTTTTAGGAATCTACTCCTCACCCCCCAACAAGAAAGTCAGTTAATATACTAAAACCTAAGACCTCTGATTGTAAATGCTCCAACACTGGAAATTTTTAAGAAGAGATTGGACAGCCATTTGTCTGAAATGATGTAGGGCTCCCATGTCAAAACCTTTCTTTTTGCCTCTGAAATGTTTCCAGAGAATCACAAGATGAGTTCTCTATATTCAGGGACCAAGTAACTAAATCAGAGTAGGGATGAAATGAAAATTCCAAACCAATAAATCCTAAAATATATTATTACTCCATATTTAGTGTGGTTTCAACGTCATTCACTTATTGATTTCTAACTGGTCTCCTGTGGTTTCCTGCAGGTTTTTCTTCTTCCAGGGCCAGAGGACATCTCAAAATGGCCTCTCTTTCCTCTTCAGAGCTCCATTTCAGAATGATTCCTGGGATTATTTCCATGAGAAGCCATATTTTTCATTAAATGTTTTGAATTGTATGGAATTTCTTATCCTGCTGGTTCCACCCCCACCCCCACCCCTCAAATCAAGTTCTATTTTGGGAAGATCTGCCAGATACAGCAAAGTATCTGTGGAAAAAAGGCCCCCATTTTGGAACAATTGATTTGCTTAGCAACCAAAAAATTCTTTTATCAATTACTGAAAAGAAGGGTTGAATATTTGTGTCCAGTCATGTGGTTGCCTCCATTTATGGCAGCACTGACTCACAACCAAAATTCTAATCCATAAGTAGAGGACTGCTTGCATCCATACACACTCTATCATTATTCTCTACTAAATTTCAGTACAATTCTGGATTTCATCTAATATTTATACAGGTCCCGGCAGCATTTATGCAAAGCCAGCAAGACTTTCACTTCCTATTTAAACTCTCAAAACTGCTTCTTCAGCCTCAGCTCAAGGTGCAAATCTCATCCCTCCAAACTTCTTCAGAATGACACCCAAGTTCTTAATTCTCATCATGCTGGCTGCCTTCTCCAAAGATTTGTAGCTTGGTCCATGTTAAGTTTTTTCTAGCACTCAAAGGAATTTTATATTTTTACTATGGCTCTTATTTTCTAACCATTTTCCAATGGTGGTTTGTCTTTTCTCATTAGGTGGCCTCTCCCAGGTAACTCTGACCCAGTCAGATGCAGTGCTGAAGAAACTAGGAGAACCCCATAAACTGACACGTGCTGTCACTGGATTCAATGTTAACAGCTACTGGATGAATTGGGTCAGACAGAAACCTGGCCAAGGACTGGAATGGCTTGTTTCCTACTACTCGTCTAGTAGCAACTATTATTCACCAACAATCCAAGGACGTTTTACTGCCTCCAAGGACAGTTCCAACTTCTATCTGCAAATGAACAACCTAAAAGCTGAGGACACAGCTGTCTATTATTGTGCAAGACACACAGTGAGACAGATCTTAAGGATCTCATGCAAAAACCTTTCCTTTCCTGTCGAGAGGGGACACCCAAGATCCACCAAATGAGTTGTCTAAGCATCTGGAACAAAATCACTCAGACAGAGAAGAGATGGAACTGAAAAGACAAAACAAATATATTATTACACTATATTTAGTGTGGTTGAACATTATTAATGTATGGTTTCTAGCTGGTTTGGTTTCCTGCAAGTTCGCCTTCTTCCAGGGCCCGATGACACCTCAAAATGTCTTTCCTCTTCAGGGATTCATTTCAGAAAGATTCCTGGGATTTTTCCATGAGAAGCCACATTTTTCATGAAATGTTTTTCATTCTATGGAATTTGCTCTCCTGCTATTTTCCATGTCAAGTTCTACAGTGAAAGAGATCTTAAGGGAACTCATGCAAAAATCTTTCCTGAAAAGTGTTTTAAGAGGGACACCCAAGAATCACAAAATGAGTATTCTAAGCATATGGAATAAAATCACTCAGGCAGAGAAATAATGGAATTGAAAAGACAAAACAAATATACCCCAGAATATATTATTACGCTATACTTAGCATGGTTGAAGAGGTTTCACTCATTGGTTTCTAACTCTTTTGCTGTTTCCTGGTCTTTTGTGGTTTCCTGCAGATTCTCCTTCTTCCGTAGCCAGAGGACATCTCAAAATGTCTTCACTTTTCTCTTTAAAGATCCATTTTAGAAAGATTCCTGAGATTTCTTCAACGAGAAGCTATATTCTTCATTAAATGTTTTGAATTGTATGGAATTTCCTATCCTGCCGTTTTTCCCAAATCAAGTTCTATTTTGAGAAGATCTGCTATGTATATTGAAGTCTAAATTAAAGGCAAACAGAGTGAATTCTAACTCTCATTTGAAATGTTAAAAAAAAAAGTCAGCTAAAATTATTGAATGTTGGAAGTCTGATTCATCTGTATTTCCCATCCTTCTTATACACCAATGAATAATTGGCTTTCTGAATTGCTTCCAAATATGAATTGGTGATCTTAGACCTGCAAAACTGCCTCAGCTCTCCTTTGCTTTGTAACAATAATTGTGTAATTTTGTCAACCCAACCTGTGCATTGATCTTTCCACTGCTTCTTCTTCAACGGAAATTGAATCAAGTGATTCATTCCTTATTCAGCACCCAGCTGTCAAACCTTCAAGCTCGTACCCATATACATCAATAGTATTTTCATTAAAAGGATACAGTAATAGAGTATTTCAACTGTGAATGCACTTCCCCCTCCCTCCTTGAAATGTGTGAGCATGAGGGAGGGTCTTGTAAGAGATTTTCTCATGTGACTCTTCTCCCCCAGAGTCAGGTTCTTCTGATTGTTCTTCAGGTAACACAGGGGAGGTGATTTCTAAATCACACTTGGAGGTGATTTCTAATCTGAATTGTTTGAGAATTTATAGGGATATGCATTTTGGCCAATATAAATCTTCTAATGTGTTAATTGCACTAGCTTCTGTTAGAAATTCTGTTTATAGCACCACAGATAAAACAAAGTGTACATTCACCATGTACTTTACTGCTTAACTGTTTCAACTGTAAGAGAAAACAGGAAACTTTACTTAGAACAAAAGAACATAGGGTACATACCATAAATCCAAACTTGTAAACACTTCCATCTACTGCCTCAGTACTACTTTAGCTGTTGCACAAAAATACTTCAAAGTGCTAGTTATTACCTATAAAGCCATAGGATCAGGTTAATTGCCTTACTTAATTCCCTCTGATTGTCCCTTAATGCCCACCACAACTGGCAGTGCAGGCCTGCTCCAGGATGGGATCCGGATTCTAAAATTTGTGTTACAACTCCAACTTAATGGAACAACACCCCCAAGAGATCTGAATGCACTAACTTCATTGGCACTTTTAGAAATAAAGATGAAAGCCAGATTGTCCCCACACATTTTTGGTTCTGAGAATTAAATGTATCTCTTGCTTAATTACTTAATATCCACTTCAATATTTAGACTAGGAGTAAAATGATTTTGGACTTCCTGAATAGAAGGGTTTGATCTTGAAAAGGTTGAGAAGCTAACAAATGTTTAATTTTGGGTGAGGGAATTATCAGGATTCCTACGGCCTGAACAGTATGCACTCCTGTGAATTTAAATTAAATTTTCAGGTTATCTGCAAGCATTGAACAAGGTTTGTCCATATGGACTGAGTTAAATTTTAATTCTTAGATTAAATTAAAAAAACTTCATGGATTTTTAATGAAATGACAAAATATATGAATTTAATATTAGGCATCTGAAACTTGCATGTTCAATATCTGTTCTCTCCAGTATATTTATCTAAAAGTGCCAAATTATAGTAAAAAGGTGTTTGTTTTGTATACCTTAACCTGAAAATGTTCATATGATTTTGCGGTCCCCAAGAAAGGACCACGTCCTTATAATATTGAGATGATGCAAATGAATTCAACAGCTTCATCTCCTTAAAAACAGTTCTTGCAAACATTGATCTGCAGAGCCAAATCAACCAATTAGCCTCAAGAAAAGTCAACATAACTGGAAATGTGCTTCTTTGGACTTTCCCCCTGTTCCTTATTCCTCTTTCAGGTAGATCTGCTCTCATAACCAAAAGTAGGAAGTAATAAATGTTCCTGTTCAGGTTTTGCCTTGATTCCTTGTGGATGTTTGATTTTTCAGGCTGCCATGCAGAAGTGAATTTGGTGCAGACTGGAGGCGGTGTTGTAATCCATGAAGGTTCCATCCGCCTAATCTGTAAAGCATCTGGTAACCATACAATGCACTGGATTCAACAGTCTCCAGGAAAATGGACTGGGATGGATGGCAACTGTTAGTAAACCAGAAGGAACTACAAAGTGGTATAACTCCAAAGTGGAGGGAAGATTCACAGTCTCCAGGGACAATTCCCAGACTTCAACTTATCTCCAGATGAACAATTTGAAACTTGAAGACCCTGCCTTGTATTATTGTGCAAGGCGCACAGTGATTCCATCTGCTTTCTTCCTTGCACAATTACTCCAGGGGTCCCTTGAGCGGAGAAGCCAAGAGCAGAAAGCGCAAGCATTCATCCTCTTTCCCTGTAGACAACTCATTATGTGCTTCTCGGGTGTCCCCTGTCAAGACAGACCCAGTGGTGAGGAAACCAGGAGAATCCTATAAACTGACTTGCGCTGCCACTGGATTCAATGTTAACAGCTACAGCATGTATTGGATCAGACAGAAACCTAGCCAAGGAATGGAATGGCTTGTTTACTATGTCAGATTATTCATGAACTGGCAGAGACATAGTAACAAGGACAGCCAATGAATAGGCATAGCAACTAAATCAGCCAATTGGGAGCTGAGACAGACTGGAGCCAGGGCGTGTCTTAGTCTACAGCTTCTCAGTCTGTGCAGAGAAACTGAAACTAGTCTGCTCAGATCTAAAATGAAACTAGCCTGATCTTGTCTGCTGATCTAAACTGAAGTGAAATTGTTCTCTGCTATTGGTATTGTAAAATTATTTCATCTGTTATTAAGTATATAAAAAAGTTAATGAATCCAGCTGAATCTGAATCTGAAGTTATCTGTGTGTGGTTCTGGGTTTGATTTTTGCAAGAAACTCTGACATACTACTACACATCTAGTATCAACTCTTATTCACAAAAAATCCAAGGAGAGTTTACTGCCTCCAAGGACAGTTCCAACTTCCATCTGCAAATGAATGACCTAAAAGCTGGGGACACAGCTGTCTATTATTGTACAACAGGCACAGTGAAAGAGATCTTAAGGGATCTCATGCAAAAACCTTTCCTGAAAAGTGTTTTGAGTGGGGACACCCGAGAACCACAAAATAAGTTATCTAAGCATCTGGAACAAAATCACGCAGGCAGAGAAGAGCTGGAAAAGGAGAGGGATCTTAAGAGTCTTAGTGGACAACCATTTAAATATGACCCCAGTAGTGTGCAGCAGCTGCCAAAAAAGCCAACACAGTTCTAGGTTGCATAAACAGAGAGATAGAATCAAGATCACATGAAGGGTTAATGCCACTTTATAATGCCTTGGTAAGGCCACACTTGCAATACTGAAACCAGTTTTGGTTGCCATGATGTAAAAAAAATGTGGTGGCTCTAGAAAGGGTGCAAAGAAGAGCAATAAAGATAATGAGGGGACTGGTGGCTAAAACATATGAAGAATAGTTGCAGGAACTGGATATGTCTAGTTTAGTGAAAAGAAGGACTAGGAGAGACATGATAGCAGTGTTCCAATATCTCAGGGGCTGCCACAAAGAAGTGGGAGACAAGCTATTCTCTAAAGCACCCAAGGGTAGGGCAAGAAGCAACCGGGGGGGGGGGGACTAATCAAGGAGAGAAGCAACTTAGAACGAAGGGGAAATATCCTGACAGTGAGAGTAATTAGTCATTGGAACAACTTGCCAGAAGTTGTGAATACTCCAACACTGGAAGTTTTAAAGAAGATATTGGATAACCATTTGTCTGAAGTGATGTAGGGTTTCCTGCCAAACAGGGGGTTGGATTAGAAGATCTCCATGGTCCCTTCCAACTCTGTTATTCTAAGTGGATGATAATGTGGGTTATGGCTAGATTTGTCACACGTGCATGAAAGTTGCTATCAGGCTCTGAACAAAAAGAAATCCAGGAGCCAACCTTGTAACAAAGCCAGGTTTTAAGACTGAATTTATTTTTCACTCTTTGCAGTAGAGGAGGCGCTCATGCAAAACTTTATGAAATTTCACGTCAACATAAGGCCATTCAGGATGAGATCCTCAGTTCAAAGACCTCACTGGGACATCCTAGGTGGCCTTCATGGCATTGTGGTTCTTTGCATTTTGTTTTACAGCTCTCCCAACACATAAGAATGTTTGATAGGAAATCATTAGATCATTATTTGGTCAGTAATGTTGTTTGTTGATCGAAATCTTTTCTTTCTTTTTTTTTCCCCAAGGGGTCTTTTCAGACATTCAGCTTATAGAATTCCTTTCAAAGAATTCATTGGGACAACCTAAATCGCCATCATGAAATCATGGTTCTTTGCAGTTTGCCTTGCAGCCCTCCCAAGATGTAAGAAAATTTATTGGAAAATTAAGAGATCTATATTTGGTCAATGATGTGTTTCTTCACTGCAATCCTTTCTCTCCTCCACTCCCCCCCCCACAGGGGTCTTCACAGACATTCAACTCGTAGAATCTGGACCAGGAATGGTGAAACCTGGAAGTCAAGTCAACCTAGTTTGTAAAGTCACAGGTTTCTCCATTGCTACTTCTTCATCGTACGCTTGGCATTGGGTCAGGCAATCACCCGGGAAAGGTCTTGAATGGCTTTCAGCGATAAATGTCAACAATGGAGGCAAATGGTATGCTAATTCTGTAAAAAGCCGTGCCACCATTTCTGCAGATCAATCCAGGAATGAGTTCTCTCTCCAAGTGAGTTCTATCGTAGCTGAAGACTCGTCTGTGTATTTCTGTTTCCGAGAATACACAGTGGGATACCATCTATTTGTGGTCTGTAAAAAACAATGGGGAGGGAGGGAAGGAGGGGGGGAGAGACAGAGAGACAGACAGAGAGAGAAAGAGAGAGAGAGAGAGACAGAGAGACAGAGACAGAGACAGACAGAAACAGAGAGAGAGAGAGAGAGAAAGAGAGAGAGACAGAGAAAGAGAGAGAGACAGAGAGACACACAGAGAGAGAGGGAGGGACAGAGGGAAGGAGGGGGAGAGACAGAGAGACAGACAGACAGAAAAACAGAGAGAGAGAGAGACATACACAGAGAGAGAGAGAGAGAGAGAGAAACACACATACAGAGAGAGAAACAGAGAGAGAGAGATACAGAGAGAAACAGAGAGAGAGGGAGGAACAGAAAGAGACACACAGAGAGAGAGAGAAATAGAGAGAAACAGGGAAGGAGGGAAGGAGGGGGGAGAGACAGACAGACAGACAGACAGACAGAGGAACAGAGAGAGACACACACAGAGAGAGAGAGAGAGAGAGAGAGATACGCACAGAGAGAGGGAGAAAGACAGAGACAGAGACAGACAGAGAAACAGAGAGAGAGAGAGAGAGAGAGATACAGAGAAATACAGAGAAAAACAGAGAGAAACACAGAGAGAGAGAGAGACAGAGAAACAGAGAGAAACAGAGAGAGAGAGAGAGAGAGAGAGAGAGAGAGAGAGAGAGAGAGAGAGACAGACAGACAGACAGACAGAGGGAGAGGGGGGGAGAGGGAGAGAAAGAGAGACCTGTCAGAACAATGTAAAAGTAATCTCTTTTGTGAAAAGAGATTAATTGATGAGAAAGCAACATTGCTGTCACCTCCCATTTAAATGACTTGCTAGCACCTGAAACAGAATCTTTCAGGCAGAGAAGAGATGGAAATGAAAAGACAAAACAAATATACCCCAAAAATATACTGTATCATTACTGCATACTTAATGTTGTTAAACATCTCTGATCAGAGGTCTTCAAACTTGGCAGCTTTAAGACTTGTGGATTTGACATCCACAAGCAGCCCATGTTCGAATCCGAGTAAGGGTATGGCTAGCTGATGAGAGCTAAATAGCTTGGAATAGATCTATACTAGTCTCCCTTTATTTCTTTGTCAGCAAATATAAATTTGGTATAAAATGGTTTGTTGTGAATCTGACCGTTTGAGGGCTCCTGGATTGGAACTGAAAGGCAAAATGGAAGCAGTATGCTCCCTCTCATATTGGGGTAGACAAGGTGCTTTGATAGAAAAACACTTAATCTCTCCTCTGGCTCAAGCTGATGTTGCTTCATAAATGTCTTTTTTTTGTTCTATAAGGACCCAGTTTGTTCTATAAGCAATGGGCAAATGGAACATCAAATAGTTACATAGCAATCCAAATGCCTGAGCAAAATATAATCTACCATCTTTGTAGAAGAAATTAGCTATTAGTGGTCAATGCCGCTGGGTATTGCTGTCACAATTCAGTAGGTTTCAGATAAATTCACGAGAAGTCAATATTATTTCACTTCCCATTTAAATTTTGGGAATAGGGAATGAAAAAGTCATATATTTATAAGAGCAATGATTCAGGTTTGTAATACCCTAAATCAAAAGACCAGAATCTATCTTTGGTTTGTGGAGTTTTACTGATGTTACACATGACCAGATCCCCAAATTGTTGCACAATTTGATTTTAAGGATAAATGCTTTCTTACTCATAAAATTAGCATAGATCTGCATAAATTGGAACCTAAAGAAAAGGAATGCTGCAAAATATATCACACTTGTAGCAAAGAGCCTGGTGGCTCAGCAGCCTAAAGCATTGTGATTAACACCAGTTGTCTGCAATTACTGGAAGTTTGAATCTCACCAGGCTCAAGGTTGACTCAGCCTTCCATCCTTTCTAAGGTAGGTAAATTGAGGACCCAGTTTGTGGGGGCAATAAGCTGACTTTGTATAAATATACAAAAGTGTGAAGGCTATTGCTTAACACATTGTAAGCCGCCCTGAGTCTCCGGAGAAGGGCTCATTATATAGAATATATAGAATATAAATCAAATTTTTTTAAAAAAGGAAAAGGAAACATCAAATGCCAATTGTGCAAAGATGTGCAGGTAGTCCTTGATTTACAACAAGTTGTTTAATGTCCATTCAAAGTTATGACAGCCTTAGGAAAAAATCTTTAAGTCCACAGACCACTTCTGGCCATCACAATACAGGATAATAAGAACAAGGACAAATAAGCTGAAAAAGAGCTTCTATCCCAGGGCAGTAACTATATTGAATATTACGGTATAGTGCAATATTAATGCAATATCGGGTTTTCAATTCCATTATATAGAATGTGAAGGATGTCTGTTTGTGTTATTTATTTTTATAGTTATAATGTACACTAAAGATGGCATTTAATTTCGTTGGACGAGGTGCAATGACAATAAAGTAAACTAAACTAAAATATGCTGTTGCTACCCCTTCTTCCTTGAGGTCCCCTAACCACATTTCAGGCACCTGAAATCTGAGCTGTGGTGGCACAGTAGTTAGAATGCAGTATTGCAGGCTAGAAGTTGGATTCTCACCAGGCTCAAAGTTGACTCAACCTTCCATTCTTCCGAGATCAGTAAATTGAGGACTCAAGATTGTTAGAGGCAATATGCTGAAAACTGCTTAGAGACAGCTGTTAAAGCATTGTAAAGCAGTATATAAGTGCTACAGCTGTTGCTATTGCATTTATAACCAGTTGCAACATATCACAGTCACATGACCATTTACAATATTTTTGGCCAATATCTGACATTTTAACATTGTACTGCAGCAACATTGTACTGCAAACTAGGGCATATAAAACCTTTGCCAGACCAATTCTTGAATACAGCTTGTCTGCCTGGAATTGAACATTAAGACAATTGAGCGAGTCCAGAGGGACTTCACGAGAAGAGTGCTCCACTCCTCTGCTCACAACAGAATACCTTACATCACCAGGCTCAAAATTTTGGGATTGCCTAGAACTATGCCCCCTACAGTCTAGTACACAAAATTGTCTGCTACAACATCCTACCTGTCAATGACTACTTCAGCTTCAACCGCAATAATACATGGGCAAACAATAGATACAAACTCAAGGTAAACCGCTCCAAACTCGATTGCATAAAATACGACTTCAGCAACAGAGTGGTCAACACCTGGAATGTTCTACTTGACTCCATTGTTACATCCTCAAACCGCCATAGCTTTAACCTTAAACTGTCTATCGTGGACCTCACCCCATTCCTAAGAGGTCCGTAAAATGGGCGTGCATAAGGGCACCATCGTGCCTACCGTCCCTGTCCTACTGTCCCCATTTATTTGTACTTATTTCCTGTGTTCATGTCCATGTTTATACTTATAGCTGTTATCTAGTACATGTTTGACAAATAAAATAAATAAATAAATAAATAATTTTTTTTGCAAGTGTCTGGGGAAAAAAATACCCATGCGAAACAATGGATTTGCTTAAACAACTCGAAGTTTCTCTTAACAATCACTGAAAATAATGGTTGAAAATTTGTATCCAGTCATATGGTTGCCTCTACTTACGACAACAATAACTTATAACCAAAATTCTGGTCGATTTTTTTTTTTAAAAAAAGTTTTATTTTGAACACACTAAAACAAGACATAAACACAGGTTTATATACATATCACTTATTCCTCCAGCTATTTCAAGGTGATGCTTTCTTGCTATTTACATCTATTTACACATTTTTTAAATTTTGTCTTATTCAACAATTATTTTCCATCTTTCTTTATTTTGTCTACATTGTACCTTGATCTTCAACATTTTTCCCCCTCTCTCCTTTATTCCTTTTTCTTGTTTTTCCTATTCTCCAACCATTCATACCATCTTACGCACTTTCTGTCGCGCCCTAAAAACGTTTTTATTCCAACAGGCGGGTTTGGCCTAACTCTCCTGTTTAAATTGGTTTTTAAATGTTTTATATAAATTGGATGTTTTAAATTCTGTTTTTTGAGCCCAAACTATTTAATCTACCGTATTTTCCGGCGTATAAGACGACCCTCCTCAGAGCCATTTAAGGCTCGTCAGAGCCTTATGGGCTGGTCTGCCTGGTTACAGGAGAATGAGACCCGGCGTATAAGAAGACCCCCGACTTTTGAGAAGATTTTTGTGTGTTAGAAAGTAGTCTTATACGCAGGAAAATACAGTATTTTTAATAGCTTTTAACTTTTGTATGTTATTTGTATTTTACCTTGGCTGTTCACTGCCCTGAGTCCCTCTGGGAGTAGGGCGGTATATAAATTCAATAACAACAACAACAACAGCAGCAATAATTTACAACACACTTTGTAATATTCTGTATTCTCTTTCTCCTTGAGTTCTTTTGTTCATTTGCCCATCTCTGTGCATTCTAAAATTTTTCTAATTAAATCTTCCGATGGTAGGTTTTCCTTCCTCCAATTTTGCACACAGAGTATGGTTGAAATTTGTGGTCATTAGTCAAGGACTGCTGGCATCCAGATACACCCCATCATCTTTGTGGAAAAATATTCTCTATTAAATTTCAGTACCACTTCTAGACATCATCTCATACTTATACAGGTCCCGGCAGGATTTATGCAAATCCAACAAGTCTTTCACTTCCTTTTTAAATTCTCATTTGCCTTCTTCAGACTCAACTCAAGGTGCAAATCTCATCCCTCCAAACTTCTTCACAATGACATCCCACTTCTTAATTCTCCTCGTGCTGGCTGCCTTCTCCAAAGGTCTGTAATTCGGTCCATACTAAGCTTTTTACAGCACTCAAGGGAATTTCACATATTAACTACTACTTTTACTTCCTAATCATCATCCAATTGTGGTTGGTGTTTTTTTTTCCATTAGGTGGCCTCTCCCAGGTAGTTCTGAGCCAGTCAGATCCAATGGTGAAGAAACCAGGAGAATCCCATAAACTGACTTGCACTGTCACTGGATTTGACCTTAACAGCTACAGTATGTATTGGATTAAAAAGAAACCTGGCCAAGGACTGGAATTGCTTGTTTACTATTACTCAACTAGTAGCAACTATTATTCATCAACAATCCAAGAATGGTTTACTGCCTCCAAGGACAGTTCCAACTTTTACCTACAAATGAACAACCTTAAAGCTGAGGATACGGCTGTCTATTATTGTACCAGAGGCGCACAGTGAAATAGACCTTGTGCAAAAACTTTTCCTTTAACTACTGAAATGTCTCAAGAGGGGACACCAGAGAAGCACAAAATGAGTTGTCTAAGCATCTGGAACAAAATCACTGAGGCAGGGAAGGGATGTAATGAAAAGGCAAAACAAATATATTATTACTCTATATTTAGTGTGGTTGAACATTTTTGACTTATTGGTTTCTAACTAGTTTGCTGTGGTTTCCTGCAAGTTGTCTTTCTTCTTCTTTCAGGACCAGACGACATCTCAAAATGGCTTCCCTTTCCTCTTCAGGGATTAATTTCAGAAGGAATCCTGGGATTTGGTGGCACAGCAGACTAAAGTGCTGTTAATATGAGTTAGAATAGAATAGAATGAAATAGAATTTTTATTGGCCAAGTGTGATTGGACACACAAGGAATTTGTCAGAAATGAGAGAGCCTTGGTGGCTCAGCAGACTAAAGTGCTGTTAAGTAGCACCAGCTGCCTGCAATTATTGCAAGTTCAAATCTCACCAGGCTCAAGGTTGACTCAGCCTTCCATCCTTCCGAGGTAGGTAAAATGAGGACCCAGATTGTGGGGGCAATATGGTGACTTTGTATAAAAAAGAACACCACTTGGGGGGGGGGCAAAAGCCCTACTAAACAGGTATATACAAAAGTATGACGGCTATTGCTTAACATATTATAAGCTGCCCTGAGTCTCCAGAGAAGGGCGGCATATAAATCAAACCATTAAATAATAAACAATAAATTTTTTTTTCTTCCTGAGAAGCCATCTTGTTCACTAAATGTTTCAATTTCTATGGAATTTCCTCTCCCGTGTTTCCCAAATCAAGCTCTACTTGAAGAAGATCTTCTAGATATAGTAAAGGATAAACTAAAGGCAGGCAGTGTGGATTCTAGCTACCTTTTAGAAAAAGGTAAAAAAAAAAGTCAGCTAAAATATGAGAATCAAGCAAGTCATAAACATATGAAGAAACATATGAGGAACTGGGCATGGCTAGTCTAGTGAAGAGAAGGACCAGGGGAGACATGATAACAGTCTTTCAATATTTGAAGGGCTGCCTCAGAGAGGAGGGGGGTCAAGCTATTTTCCAAAGCACCTGAAGGCCAGACAAGGAATAATGGATGGAAACTGACCAAGGAGAGATTCAACATAGAAATAAGGAGAAATTTTCTGACAGTGAGAACAATCAGTAGCTTGCCTTCAGAAGTTGTGGGGGTTTCATCACCGGGATGTCAGAATTTCATGCTGCACTTACTCCAATGCTGACATAAGAAGAAGAAGCGGAGGCATCTGGAAAGAGACATTTGACACTTCACCTACTTATTTTCCCTGAAGAGAATATCACCTAGGAGATGAGATGGGAGGGAGTAAATTCCTTTGAGTGGGAGTAGTAGATCAGGGGCAGAGTGATGGGGAAGATGGCCAATGAGTGCAGAGGAGTGGGGAGAGGAAAAGGAGGGTTTTGCCTGAGGAAGCCAGAGTTGGCCGCAATGAGTCAGAGCTAGAACATTCGTGCTTAATAAATTAGAGGGTTTTTTTTCGAAGACTTTGTTTGAAATGCAATTTATTTAAGATGACTTCAAAACTTGACACGGAGGCTTTCAGGAAAAAATTGGATTACCATTTATCGGAAATGGCGTAGGGTCTCCTGCTTTGGCAGGGTGTTGGACAAAATGACCTACTAGGTCCTTTCCTACTCTGTTAATCTAAATTCTGATGCTGTTGTACTTCCCATCCTCCTTATACCCCAATGAATCTGTCCTGCCCTTCCTCTTCTCCAGAAGATCTTGGAGCCCAGGGAATAACATCAGTGGGAACAGTAGAAAGTCTCTAGGGTCCTTACTCCAGAGGGTCAGGGGCCAGCCACTGCTGGGTTCAGCTGAAAGGGAGCCACAGCAGGGGGATGAAAGAGCCATGAGTTGCCGACACCCATTGCTTCGGCCCGTCTGTGCTGCCCTTGCCACAACTGCATCATTACCTCATTCCGGCCAGCGAGGGCTGTGCTACTCCTTGCACATTGCACCACCTGCAAAGTTGCACAGTACACGTACCACCCTTACAGTGGAGATTTCCAGCCCCACCACGAGCTGCCTGGCTGGTCCCATATTCCAGAGTTCTAGTCACATGACTGGCCCATTGGTCACCGCTCCACCAGGGTGCACTGCAGACCACCAAAATTTTCTTGCGGACCACCAGTGTCCATGGACCCGGTTGGTGACCCAGTGTCCATGGACCCGCTGGACTAGATTACCTACAAGGTCCCTTCCAACTATGTTAATCTAAAATCTGATGCTGCTTCTTATACCCCAACAAATCTATCCTATCTGTTCTATTCAGCCCACAAACACTGAGGAAAACAGTTAACTTCCTATCCCCTGGCAGGCTTTTATAGTTATTTGCAGTCAGGAAACAGTTGAAGCGGTCGAAGAAGGAATCCCAGGTCTCCACCGCCTGGTTGAAAGGAGCAAATGTAGATAGGGTGGACATGTTCAGGGAGAACAGCGTCAGATCTTAGAATTTGTGACTCGCTGGCTCAGCTCAGTGCTTCAGCTCTTGTAGTGGCTTCACCTTCATCGCCAGTTGTTCTATTTGAGGAACAAGAGGCTAAGAAAGGGAGGCGAGGCAGAATAAATACTTCATAATGTTTATTGGCTAACAAATAACAGCTAACAATGACTCGCTCTGGTTTGCTAACTACCATGGAGAGCGAGCAGCATCTTGAGGCAATGACAGCTCTTTTATACTCAGCTGTCAGAAACTGGGCCAATCAGGAGCCGCCAATTTCCCGCTGGCTGCCTGTCTGCTCACGGACCAATCGGCTGCTTTATTGGCCGCTCGTGCTTGCCGTCCAGATGTAACACTATCCTTCCTCTTCTCCGGAAGAGCTTGGAGCCCAAGGAATAGCAGAAAACCGCTAGGGTCCTTGTTCGAGAGGGTTTAGGAGGTCTTTGCACCTGGTCTAAAATGGCCCATCGTATCTTCTGGAGGTTACAACCTTGTTTTATTTAGTTCCCAAGAAAGGCTTTAAGGGGTGATGGTGGGAGATGGGTGTGTCGGCTTTTCCAATGTTACATACTGGAAAACAAGCTCATTGTTAGCAATCTGCACAGGAGTAGGAATACATTTTCTATAGAAATTTGCAAAGCCCAAAAAACTTTGCAAATGCCTTCTGGTCTGGTCTGGTCTGAGGAGCAAGCCACTCCAATATAGCCTTTACATTCCCTGCATCTATTTCTACCCCTTCTGCAGAGACATGATACCTTAAATAATTTAAACTGGATTATTAATTAGATGGACAAGAACTTGTAGATGACTCTCACTCAGTCAGGGAACTTGGAGTACTTCTTTCTTTCTTTTTTCTTTTTTAAAATAATTTTTATTAAACAGTTTTTTTAAAAAAAAACAAAACAAAAAGAGATATTAACACTTTCTTCTTTTCAACCGTTTCGCGTCGGTAATCCATACTGATACATTTTCTCTCTCTTATCTTAGTATATCTTTTATACATATATTTCTAATATATCATATATATATACCATTATAATGTATTATATTATGCTAATTGTTTTATTTACATTTGACATAAGATCTAAGTGCCAAAGCCCACTGTAGCAACATTGCCAAAAAGGCATTAAAAGTTGTTAACCTAATCTTGCGTAGCTTCTTCTCTGGTAATATTGTACTGCTAACTAGAGCATACAAAACATTTGCTAGACCAATTCTTGAATACAGTTCATCTGTCTGAAACCCGCACTGCGTATCGGACACTAATACAATTGAGAGAATCCAGAGATATTTCACAAGAAAAGTCCACCATTCTTCTACCTGCGATAAAATACCTTATGCCACCAGATTTGAAATTTTGGGCTTAGACAATTTAGAACTATGACGCCTTCATTCTGACCTAAGTGTAGTACACAAAATTATCTGCTATAATGTACCACCTGTCAATGACTACTTCAGTTTCAACCGCAATAATACACGAGCACACAATAGATACAAACTTAAAGTAAACCACTCCAAACTCGATTGCAGAAAATATGACTTCAGCAACAGAGTGGTCAATACCTGGAATGCACTAACTCACTCTGGTTTCTTCACCAAACCCTCAAAACTTTAACCTTAGACTGTCTACTGTGGACCTCACCCCATTCCTAAGAGGTCTGTAAGGGACGTGCATAAGTGCACCAGTATGCCTACCCTCCCTGTCCTAATGTCTCATTTTACTTGTAACCTTTTCATTATTTAAAATCATGTTTCTACTTATTTTTATTTTATTTTACTTTACTTTACTTTACTTTACTTTACTATTTTATTTTATTTTATTTTATTTTATTTTATTTTATTTTATTTTATTTTATTTTATTTTATTTTATTTTATTTTATTTTATTTTATTTTATTTTATTTTATTTTATTATTTTATTTTATTTTATTTTATTTTATTTTATTATTTTATTTTATTTTATTTTATTTTATTTTATTTTATTTTATTTTATTTTATTTTATTTTATTTTATTTTATTTTATTTATTTTATTTTATTGTGATTTATATGCCGCCCTTCTCCCAAAGGACTCAGGGCAGCTTACAAGATAAAAAATTCAACAATATGAATTAAATATAAATTAAAATCCAATTAAAGTTAATTAAAATTATTACAATGTAAAAAAAAAACCCTCAACGGGTCAATATCTGTTACTTATACGTGTTTGACAAATAATAAAATAAAATAAAATAATAAAGAAAAGAAAAGAAAAGTAAAGTAAAATAAAATAAAATAAAATAATCTTTTCTTTAACTACTGAAATGTCTCAAGAGGGGACATGTAGATCAAATATTGATTTTATTACAAAGATATAGGAATAGTGTCTTTAGAATGGAATAGAGTAGAGTAGAGTAGAGTAGAGTAGAGTAGAGTAGAGTAGAGTAGAGTAGAGTAGAGTAGAATAGAATAGAATAGAATAGAATAGAATAGAATAGAATAGAATAGAATAGAATAGAATAGAATAGAATAGAATAGAATAGAATAGAATAGAATAGAATAGCAGAGTTGGAAGGGACCTTGGAGGTCTACTAGTCCAACCCCCTGCTTAGGCAGGAAACCCTACACCACTTCAGACAAATGGCCATCCAACATTTTCTTAAAAACTTCCAGTGTTGGAGCATTCATAACTTCTGGAGTCAAGTCGTTCCACTGATTAATTGTTCTAACTGTCAGGAAATTTCTCCTTAATTGTAGGTTGCTTCCTGCCAAATCTGGCCATGAAGGCCTGCTCCAGAATGGGATAGCAATAGCAAAAGCACTTCAGCTTGCTGTATATACCACTTTACAGTGCTTTGCAGCCCTCTCTAAGCAGTTTACAGACTCAGCATATTGCCCCCAACAATCTAGAAAGGAACCTTGGAGGTCTTCCGATCCAAACATCTGTTCAAGTAGGAGACCGTATACCATTTCAGATGAATTCCTTGTGTGTCCAATTTTATTGGCCAATAAAAATTCTATTCTATTCTATTCTATTCTATTCTATTCTATTCTATTCTATTCTATTCTATTCTATTCTATTCTATTCTATTCTATTCTATTCTATTCTATTCTATTCTATTCTTCTAATGGAAAATTTTTGTAATGGACTTGACGAGAACAAAGATAGAGGAGATAAGATAAGATAAGATAAGATAAGATAAGATGAGAGGAGAGGAGAGGAGAGGAGAGGAGAGGAGAGGAGAGGAGAGGAGAGGAGAGGGGAGGGGAGGGGAGGGGAGGGGAGGGGAGGGGAGGGGAGGGGAGGAGAGGAGAGGAGAGGAGAAGAGAAGAGAAGAGAAGAGAAGAGAAGAGAAGAGAAGAGAAGAGAAGAGAAGAGAAGAGAAGAGAAGAGAAGAGAAGAGAAGAGAAGAGAAGAGAAGAGGTTTTTGGAGATAACACCAAAATGTCACATGGAAGAAATTAATGATGTATTAAACGTTTGTTTGTCTTAAAAAGTAAAAAAAAAACTTTAAAAACCCCCCAAATATTGGAGATATTGAGTTTTGCCATTAGTAACGTCACTTATTTGGGGATGTTTCTTATGATCTCCCCTCAAATCAAGCCCCAAAAGCATTAAGGGTTGGTATTATTGATCCATATTATTTCTACTTTTTCTCTTCCCAAAATTAGGCAAAACGTAACACCTAGTGCTATGACAAAACTCGGTGATATGACAATAGGTTCTGCCAATAAAATTTCATCAGGGACTTCATTCAGAATGGATATTACAATTTCTCTCTATCTGGGTTGATCAAAACAAACAGAAAGAGGTCCGTGAGCCAACCCTGGGTTTTAAGACTGAATTTATTTTTCCCCACTCAATGCAGGAGGAATTCATGCAAATCTGATGAGCTGCAATGCTGATGCTTTGCTTCAAAATAAACCCATCCACTATGAGATAGTTGTTTCCTTTCGAAGAACCCACTGGGACAAGCTAAATGGCCTCTATGACATCATGGCTCTTTGTATTTTGTCTTGCAACCTTCCCAAGATGTAAGAAAATTTATTGGAAAATTAAGAGACCTATATTTGGTCAGTGATGTTGTTTGTTCATCGCAATCCTTTCTTCTTTTTTTTCCCCCAAGGGGTTTTCTCAGACATTCAGATCATAGAAACTGGGCCGGCAGTGGTGAGACCTGGAAGTCAACTCAACCTAGTTTGTAAAGTCACAGATTTCTCCATTACTACTCCGTATTATGCTTGGGATTGGGTCAGGAAATCGCCAGGAAAAAGTCTGGAATGGCTTGCAGCCACAAGTCCCCCCAGTGGAGGCAAATGGTTAGCCAATTCAGTCAAAAGCCGTGCCACGGTTTTTGCAGATCAGTCCAGGAACGAGTTATCCTTCCAGCTGAAGTCTGTCACAGCTGCAGACTCATCTGTCTATTTCTGTGTCCGACAATACACACCGAGACAACATCTATTTGGACTCTGTACAAAAACAGATGAAACAGATGGGACAGGGGGAGGGGAGAGAGACACGCAGATAAAGAGAGACAGAGAGATAGACACACGTATCAGAGAGAGAGAGAGACAGAGAGAGACAGAGACAGAGACATAGAGGCCAGGGTGGGTTCTACTTATCTTTACAGAGACAGAAACACAGAGACACAGAGAGAGGGGGGAGAGGGAGAGGGAGAGAGACAGGCAGAGAGACAGGCAGAGAGAGAGACACAGAGAGAGAGAGAGAGAGAGAGAGAGACAGAGACAGAGAGACAGAGAGAGAGGGGAGAGAGAGAAAGAGAGACAGAGACAAGCAAAGAGAGAGAGACAGAGAGAGACAGACAGACAGAGGGAGAGAGAGAGACAGACAGAGAGAGAGAGATGATATAGATGTACTTGAATAGAATGATCTAAAGGTTACTGAATTTAGAAATGGGGTAAATTTTATTAAATCAATTTTGACAGAGTTTTAATAGGGAGAAATCAGAAGACTCATAAAGTTAGAGACATACGAGTTAATTTTCAAGTAGCTAAAAGATGCTCCAATTATTAAAGAGTTACTGAACTCCTTTACCAATAGCACTTTCATTTTATATTTGATTTGCAGGCAAGGGAAATAGGAAATGGTTTAGCCTGGAAAACTCCCTCCTGTCCCATCCTTCCTCTGTCTTCTGAAAAAGCAGAGAGGACACTGAATAGATATTACTAGGAACAGGACAAAGCCTCTAGGATCCTCATTCCGGAAGGGTTAGGAAGTCTTTGAACCTATACTGGTCCATGATATTTCCTGGAAGTCACAACCTTGTTCAGCTTTGTCCCAACCAAGAGATTGAATGAGGAGGGATGGGTTTCATTGGCTTTTGCAAAGATACATACCTTAAACATGCTTTTGTTATTTTACCATGCAAAAGTAAGTAAGCTTTCCCCTCTCTATCAAAATGTATCTTGGAATTCCATTGACAGGACTGCTTTAAGTTCCCAACTTTTGCCAAAATAATGAATAGAATAGAATAGAATAGAATAGAATAGAATAGAATAGAATAGAATAGAATAGAATAGAATAGAATAGAATAGAATAGAATAGAATAGAATAGAATAGAATAGAGGAGAGGAGAGGAGAGGAGAGGAGAGGAGAGGAGAGGAGAGGAGAAGAGAAGAGAAGAGAAGAGAAGAGAAGAGAAGAGAAGAGAAGAGAAGAGAAGAGAAGAGAAGAGAAGAGAAGAGAAGAGAAGAGAAGAGTTGGAAGGGACCTTGGAGGTCTACTAGTCCAACCCCCTGCTTAGGCAGGAAACCCTACACCACTTCAGACAAATGGTCATACAACATCTTCTTAAAAACTTCCAGTGTTGGAGCATTCACAATTTCTGGAGGCAGGTTGTTCCACTGATTAATTGTTCTAACTGTCAGGAAATTTCTCCTTAGTTGTAGGTTGCTTCCTGCCAAATCTGGCCATGCAGGCCTGCTCCAGAATGGGATAGCAACAGCAAAAGCACTTCAGCTTACTGTATATACCACTTTATAGTGCTTTGCAGCCCTCTCTAAGCAGTTTACAGACTCAGCATATTGCCCCCAACAATCCAGGAAGGGACCTTAGAGGTCTTCCAAGCCAACCTCTGTTCAAGTAGGAGACCGTATACCTTTTCATACAAATTCCTTGTGTGTCCAATCACACTTGGCCAATAAAGAATTCTATTCTATTCTATTCTATTCTATTCTATTCTATTCTATTCTATTCTATTCTATTCTATTCTATTCTATTCTATTCTATTCTATTCTATTCTATTCTATTCGATTCTATTCTATTCTATATGGCTGTGCAATCTCTTCTTAAATGCCTCCAGTTCTGAAGGCAAGTCATTCCCCTGATTAATTGTTCTCACTTTCAAGAAATTTCTCTTTAGTTCTAGGTGATTCTCCTGGATTAGTTTCCATCCCTTGCTTCTTGTCCTGCCTTCAGGTGCTTTGGTTGACCCCCCCCCCCTTCTTTGTGGCAGCCCCTTAGATATTGGAACATGGCTATCATATTTCTAAATATGTATTTATTTAGTTTGTCAAACATGTACGAGATAACAGGTGTAAGTATAAACATGGACATGAGCCCATGAAATGAGTACAAATAAATGAGGACAGAAGGACAGGGACGGTAGGCACGATGGTGCACCTATGCACACCCACTTTACAGATCTCTTAGGAATGGGGTGAGGTCCATGGTAGACAGTTTAAGGTTAAAGCTATGGGGGTTTGAGGATATAACAATGGAGTCAGGTAGAGCATTCCAGGCATTCACCACTCTGTTGCTGAAGTTGTATTTTATGCAATTGAGTTTGGAAGGGTTTACCTTGAGCTTGTATCTATTGTTTGCCCATGTATTATTGTAGTTGAATCTTAAGTAGTCATTGACAGATAGGATGTTGTAGCAGACAATTTTGTGTACTAGACTGTAGGTGGCATAGTTCTAGGTTTTCCAATCCCAAAATTTTGAGCCTGGTGATGTAAGGTATTCTGTTGTGAGCAGAGGAGTGGAGTACTCTTCTCGTGAAGTCCCTCTGGACTCGCTCAATTGTATTAATGTTCGATTCCAGGCAGACGAGCTGTATTCGAGAATTGGTCTGGCAAAGGTTTTATATGCCCTAGTTTGCAGTACAATGTTGCTGCAGTACAATGTTAAAATGTCAGGGATTGGCAAAAAATATTGCAAGATAACAGGTGTAAGTATAAACATGGAGCGGTTTACTTTGAGTTTGTATCTATCGTTTGCCTGTGTATTATTGCAGTTGAAGCTGAAGTAGTAGTAACATCATGTCGCCCCTAGTCCTCTTTTTCACTAGACTAGACATTTCTACTTCCTACTTGATCATGAGTTTAAACTAGGTGACTTCCAAGGTTCCTTCCAACTCTATTATTCTGTTATTCATTAGATAATGTTTCTTCCATAGGTACCTGACTGACATTTTAATTTTTAAGTTGAAAACTTCACTGCATTTTAATGAAAATGACAAAACCTATGAATTAAATGCTAGATATATATATAAGTCATTTCTACAAAGCCTGATTTCTTCAGTATCTTTATCTACAAGTGCCCAGTCTGAATGAAGAGAAAGCAGCTCTGCAGACCTTATGCTGAGAATTATTTATTTTTATTGATTTATTTGTACTTCTAACTTCATCTGCCAACCTAGCAGTTCGAAACCACGTAAAGAATGCAAGTAGAAAAATAGGGACCACCTGTTGTGGTCCGCCAGCAGCTTGTAGAGCTGGCAGCGGAGTCAGACAGTGAGGAAGCTGGGGAGGACAATGGGCCAGTCCTGGAGTCAGGGAAAGGCCCGGACGAGGGCTCTGCACCGGAGACAGAGCGGGAGCCAAGGCCATCTGGGTGGGATGTGCGGTCTCTGGATAGCAGAGAGTCAGAGGAACAGGAGGAGCCTGTTCCTAGGCACGCATGTGAAGAGCTGCCAGAAGGCAGCTAAAGCAAAAAGGACGACTCAGGAGTAAGGCCAGGAGATGATTGACCCTTCCCAGAAGGCTTAAAAGAGCAGCAACGGTTCTTGGGATCTTTGTAGGAAAGCAACATTGCTACATGTGTTTCTTGTCAGCGTCTCTTGCTTCTGAGTAAGGCCAGGAGAAAAGCCTTTGGCAGGGTGCCAAAGAAGACAAAGGTTGGTGATAAGGCCGAAGGACTGTTTATGAAGAATTTGTTTGGAATTAATTTGGACTAAGGTGAGAATGAAGTAATTCTCAGTTGTTATAATAAAATACATTTGTTTAGGACTGATTGTGTCAGGTAATAACTATTTGGTCCTAGGGCACAATGGCACCTTTGGTGGTAAGGTAACAGTGTTCTGTACGCCTTTGGCATTTAGTCTAACTTTATTATTAATTTGACAGGTAACTCAAATTGATGGAGAAACCCAACATACCTTCGTCCTCCTAGTTTCCCCACAAACAACCATTCAACTGAACAACCTCCTTCCC
The DNA here is from genome assembly GCA_038048745.1 of Coluber constrictor foxii. Lineage (NCBI taxonomy): Eukaryota > Metazoa > Chordata > Lepidosauria > Squamata > Colubridae > Coluber > Coluber constrictor. The sequence continues at coordinate 38,179,090 of CM075961.1, forward strand.
AATCATGTGAAAATGTTTGCATCAGTTTTCAGTCCCCAAGAAAAGACCATGTTGTGAGGGTTCTGGTTTCATTCTCAAAATAAAGTGGATTTCCAAACAACAGATCTTTAGGAAATATTCTCTTTATTGAGCAATGCAGTCCGCACCTGACTGCCATGCAGTCAGCACTGACCCCCCCCCAAAACCCTCCTTTTCCTTTTCCCCATTCTCTGATCCCCATTGGCTGTCTTCCAAATCATTCTTCTCTTCTCTATTACCTCAGTTCACATGAATGTCGCCCCTCCCATGCATCTCCCAGAGACTAAGTTTTCAGAAAGATTTAACTAGGTGAAATGTCACACTATTTCTCTTCCTTCTATGTCAGCCCTGGAACTCTGACACATATCCTTATAACATGGAGATGATGCAAATGAATTCAACTGCCTCATCTTCTTAAAAACGGTTCTTGCAAATGTGCCTCTCCAGAGCCAATCACCAAGTAGCCTCAAGAAAATACAACAGAATAGTAGACATGGTTCTTTGGACCTTCCTCCTGTTCTTTATCCATCTTTCAGGTAGAACTTCTCTCATAACCGTAAGTATAAATGTTCCTCATCAGGTTTCCTCCTGATTCCCTGTTGATGTTTGATTTTCAGGCTGCCATTCAGAGGTTCGTTTGGTGGAGACTGGAGGAGGTGTTGTAGCCCCTGAAGGTTCCCTCCACCTAAAATGCAAAGCTTCAGGCTACAACTTTACAAGCTATGAAATCCATGGGATTCGACAGACTCCAGGAAATGGGCTGGAGTGGGTGGCAGGCATTAGCCAACCAAAAGGAACCAGTCAGTGGTATAACCGCAAAGTGGAGGGAAGATTCAGTGTCCTCCTGGATTCACGGCTGTCCTTGGAAGGGCATATGGCGGCCGTGGCCAGGGGGCCTTTTATCAGGTTTGCCTGATACGCCAGTTGCGCCCCTTTCTGGATCGGGACTCCATGTGCACAGTCACTCATGCACTCGTCATGTCTCGCCTGGACTACTGTAATGCTCTCTACATGGGGCTTCCCTTGGGGTGCACCCGGAGGCTCCAACTGGTCCAGAATATGGCCACGCGGGTGATTATGGGAGCGACAGGGCGCTCCCACATGACACCTCTCCTGCGCGAGCTGCACTGGCTTCCGGTGGTCTTCCGGGTGCGCTTCAAGGTGTTAGTTTTGACCTTTAAAGCACTCCATGGCATGGGACCGGGGTATTTGCAGGACCGCCTGCTGCTACCGATAACCTCCCACCGGCCAGTACGCTCACACAGAGAGGGCCTTCTCAGGGTGCCATCAGCCAAGCAATGTCGGCTGGCGGCCCCCAGGGGGAGAGCCCTATGGAACGAGCTGCCTCCTGAAATTCGTTTGATCCCGGATCTCTGTGCTTTCCGAAAGGCCCTTAAGACTTATTTATTCCAACAAGCCAGCCTTGCTTGATTGATTTTAATGGGGTTTTGAAAATTTTTGTACTAGTAATCTAAAAGTCTTTGAGACTTTTATTTTGGAACGCCAATTAATTTAATCTAATTTTAAATTCTTTTAATATTTGTATTATATGTGTTTTAATTTGGTTGTTCACCGCCCTGAGTCCCCCTCCCGGGGAGAAGGGCGGTATATAAATTGAAATAATAAATAAATAAATAAATAAATAAATAAATAAATAAAGTGTCTCCAAGGACAATTCCCAGACTTCAGTTTATCTCCAGATGAACAATTTGAAGCCTGAAGACTCTGGCTTGTATGATTGTGCAAGGAGACACAGTGATTTCCCCTTGTAGAATTACTCTGTGGGTCTCTTGAGAGGAGAAGTTAAGAGCAAGAAGTGGAACTACTTAGCCCCTGTCCCTGGAGGGCATTTCCCAAAAAGGAAATGCCCTCCAGGGCATTTTCATCCACACCATCAACAAAGTAACCACAGGTGCAGACAAAGTAAAGAGGAATAGAAAATTAGCAAGACATTCTTACACTTTTTCAGACAGAGGTGTGTCACTTTTGATGCCAGATTTGCATGCAACCTTTGTTTGAGCCTTATTTTTGCACTCTCCTTGCAGGTTCTTTGTGAATCTGGATTCCCACATTAAGTATGTGGCTTAAAAGGAATGCAGGTTTTCTCTTGAACTCCCAATGCTGGGAATGGAAAGTCCATCTTTGACCATGAATACAATCAGTTCCCTCTTATTTGGCGTAACTGTGGTAGTTCTGAAAACTGTTGGAATACATGTTAGAATGTATTTTGCTTTGCAACAACTAGAGAAACATTCAGCCACTAGATGGCAGTGTTTGTAAGTTTACTAGGTACGAACTATGATATAAAAAACTATGATATATAATCTTTTTGTTCTGAGAAGAGTTTCCTGTTTCCTATCACAGTTAAACTGTTGAGCAGTAAAGCACATGGTGACTGTACTTTTTGTTTGCTCTGTGGTGCTATATAGAAACAGAATTTCTAACCAAAACAGAAATGTATAATAGGTGAGTCTTCCCACCATCAACTAATTCCATAGTTTTTATCTAAGGAGTGAAATGAGAATGGAGAAAGACATATACAAATGTATGTTTCATGGGTAGCAGAAATTGATTTGAAAGGTATTTTTGAGATTTTTGCCAGTTTCCCACCTTTTTCTAGAAGGGAAAAAGGACATGGGGAAAATATTCATATGCTTCTTAAATATGAGTTCAAAACAACAACAACAACAACAACAACAACAACAACAACAACAACAACAACAACAAAACATCAACTCTATTGTCTAGGACAATGTTTCTCAACCTCAGCAATTGTCAGAGTACAGTCACATTGATCCCCGGGGTCGATGGGACTATCCAAGGGATTGATAAATGTCTAGGAGACAATAGTTGATCAATAAATGATGGAAGGTCTTCAATCAAGATGGAGAGAAGATCAAAAAAATTGGTTTAATGTCACATGAAGTAGATCTGGTGATATAGATAAAACAGAAAGGGCCGATGCACATTAAAAGGGTTTATAATATATTGTTAGAAAGAGACTCTGAAAGCGAATTGGTTAAAGATTGTATGATAAAGTGGGCACAAAATTTTACAGAACCAGTTATGTTGGAAACGTGGGAAAAGATATGGGTCCAGAATGTTAAATTTACTCAGGCACAGAATTTGAGGGAAAACTTTTATAAAATGTTTTATAGGTGGCATTTAGATACTAAGAAATTGTCATGCATGTATCCTAATGTTCAACCAAGATGCTGGAGGTGTGAATGTTTAGTTGCTACATATTTTCATATATGGTGGACTTGTAGAAAAGTGAAAGCTTTTTGGATGGGTGAAAAGTGAAAGCTCTGGTGGGTTATGCAGAATGTTTTGAAAAAGAAGCTTCAATTTTCTCCGCAATTGTTTTTGCTGGGTATAGTTAAGATTGCTCACCGAGTGAAACAAGATTGATATTATACATGACTACTGCAGCTAGGTTACTGATTGGACAATATTGGAAAAAAAGACAGTGTACCTACTATAGAAGAATGGACTTTGAAGATGGCTAGTTTTGCAGAAATGGCAAAGATTTCAACATATTTAAAAGATAGGACCCAAGAAGCTTTTGTTCGGGAATGGAAGAAATGGATAGATTATGTGCAGAATAAATATCAAACCAAGAAGTATCAGTTAGTATTTGCTTGAAGAAGATTATGTTGAGTTGAGAGTTATAGCATATGGGAGGGAAAGTATTTGGAGGTAAAACAAGGTGTGGAGTAGTGATTGATACATTAGAATTGTTAAATTATTAATACAGTATATATTTGATAGAATAATTTTATTTTATATACATATTGATACAGAATGTTATAATGTATATGTTATATAGGGATTAGTCAATGCTTGGGTATAAGTAATTGGGGGGAAACTAGGTTTTTTTTGGATTTTATTATGTATTAAGGGGGATTGATTAATATAGATAATTAGTTTTACTATATTGATACTTAGAAAAATTTTAATGTCGAAAGGGGGTAGATTAGATGATAGAAATATCTGATATGTTATCTGATCTGGATTTCACCTTTATTTTTTGTTTAATATTGGTAGACGAATAAGAATAATATTTTTCGTAAGGGAAGCCAAGTGGGGGAAGGGAGGGGAGGGGGAATAGGGGGTGAGGGGGAAATGGGGGGGGGGGAATGATAAAATTTGTATTTGTAAAACTTTTTCAATAAAAAATAAATGATGGAAGGTCATTTGGGCTAAATTAATTGTTTGTGAACTCTGCAGAGCTTTTTCCATATTTCTGGCTTTTCATCTCATATTTATACACCTAGATTGTTGCAAAGCTGATGTTGTTTTATTTTAAACTTCAGACTCTACCACGTCACTTGATTCATGCTCAGGGAACCTCCCAAAGATCCAGACTATTCCTACATTATGCTGTTTTTCTTTCCAATATTTACCACTCTTTGTGGGTTTTCATATTTTATTGCTTCACTTCAAATTGCATTAGATGGAAAAGGTTGATTGTCCCACATACTAATCCTAAACCAGTTCTGCTCCTTCTTCTACAATTAGGTTGCCTGCTCAGGTAGTTCTGATCTAATCCAATTCAGGTGGAGAAGAAATCAGAAAGAGGCCATAAACTGACTTTGCTGTGGCTGGATTCATTGTCAACAGCTACTGGATAGATTGGATTAGGCCAGGAGTCAGCAACCGGTGGCTCTGGAGCCGCATGTGGCTCTTCCACCCCTCTGCTGTGGCTCCCTGTCACTCAAAATATGCATCACAACCACCAATGTGCGACACCTACTGGCACACGATTTATTGAGCTTTTCAACCCCTGGTAGGCCAACCACGAATAAACCCCAAAAAAGAAAAGTTTCAGAAGAAAACAGATTGTTTAATTCAACTACATATGCTAGTTTTGTGGCCGCTCAAGAAATAGTCAGACACAGGAAGGGTTTTGTGGTTCCTGGTGTTTTCTTTTCTGTGGGAAACGGGTCCAAATGGCTCTTTGAGTGTTTAAGGTTGCAGACCCCTGGATTAGGCAGAAATCCAGAAAAGGACTGGACTGGCTTGTTCATTATGGCTCTTCCAACAACTCTTACTCTCCAGCAATCCAAGAATAATTTATCACCTCCAAGGACAGTTTCAACTTCAGCCTGCAAATGGATAAAAAGCCAAAGACACACCAGTTTATTATTGTGCAGGAGATACATTGAAAGAAACTTTATTCAACTGTACACAAACAATCTTCACTGTTTTGATAAATGTTCTCAAGAGAGGGCACTAGAGAATCACTAAATGAATTATCTGGCATTTGGAAAAACACTCACCAAAGAGAGGTTAAAAATAAAAGGACAGTAGACCACAAAAAGTTATTAATAATTAGTGATTATGGTTTTCGGTTAGGGACCTCCAACCAGCCTGCTGTGGTTTCTTGAAGGGCCTTCCTTCTCCAGTAGAAGGAAGATCTTTCAAGAAATTTCATTTTCCAGTAGAAGATGGTACAGTATACGTTCAAAATGTATTCCTTTTCTTCTTCAGGATTTCATCGTGAAGCGGAATAACCGAATGATAGAGTTGGAAGGGACCTTGGAGGTCTTCTAATCCAACCCCTGCTGAGGCCCACTGCTACACCAACCCCATGTTATACCAATTCAGACAAGTGGTTGCCTAAACCTCTCCTTAAAAACCAGTGATGGAGCAACTCACAACTTCAGAAGGCAAGTCATTTCATCTCTGGATTTTATTCAGGCTCAGGGAGGACAAAAAACGGGCCTACCGGATGTTTGGGAAGGCCGGAAATGGGCCCATTTCTGGCTTCCAGAGGGCTTCCGAAGCCTGGGCAGGGCGTTTTTGCCCTCCCAGAGGCTCAAGAAAAGCCTCCGGAGCCCGGGAGGGCAAAAACGCCCCCTGAGAGCAGGAAGCCGACGAGGCCATGCCCTCCCAGCCTATGAAACAAAATCAGTGAAGCAGAGAAGTATGAGATTAAAAAGACAAACCAAATCCATGAAACAGTAAAAGATTATTCACCTGCACTTAATATGGTTCAACAACTTTTGCTTATTAAACTCTGGCTGGACTGCTGTGGCTTCTGTGGTCATAAGAGCCTGGTGGTGCAACAGCTTAAGCAGCAGCTTAAGTGGTGTTAAAGTGACACCAGCTGCCTGCAATTATTGCAAGTTCGAATCTCACCAGGCTCAAGGTTGACTCAGCCTTCCATCCTTTCAATGTAGGTAAAATGAGGACCCAGATTGTGGGGGCAATAAGCTGACTTTGTATAAAAAAGAACACCGCTTGTGGGGAGGAGGCGAAAGCCCTACTAAGCAGGTATATACAAAAGTATGAAGGCTATTGCTTGACACATTGTAAGCTGCCCTGAGTCACCGGAGAAGGGCAGCATATAAATTAATTTTTTAAAAAAAGATCTAGAATCTATATATATATAAGCCAAATATCACTCAATCATCACAAAATCTCCAGAACTGTAAAGCCTACAAACTTGAAATTTGGCACATATGTTCCTCTTGGCTTCTAGATACTCACTAAGAAAGGATTTTCCAAAATGACCATCAGATCATTAGTATTTCATATACAGTATTATATCCATATTCTCTGATGCTAAAGAGCTAGACATTCTACTCCCCTCCCCATCTCAAAAGCCTCAGATAGCTCAACAGGCTAATAGCCTGTTATTTACATTCAGCTGTCTGCAATTATTGCAAGTTCGAGGCAAAAGGTTGACTCAGCCTTCCATCCTTTCTAAGGTAGGTAAATTGAGGACCCAGTTTGTGGGGGCAATAAGCTGTATAAAAAATATACAAAAGTATGAAGGCTATTGCTTAATGCATTGTAAGCCGCCCTGAGTCTCTGGAGAAGGACAGCATATAAATCTATTTTTTTAAAAAAAATAACTCTGTTTCATCTGCCAGTTGCCTTATATTAACACACTCCGTTGCTACCCCTTCACTAAACCGGGTATGGGCATGGCCAGCACATGACTCATCCGGCCTGTGGACTGGGAGATTCCCCTTCCCCTTCCCCTCTGTTCCAACTGCCAGTTGCCTTAAATTAATATGCTCTGATGCTATGGTGCTACACATTCTACATTACATTAGAATTAGAAATTAGGATTAGAAATCTTGGTGACTATGTAAAAAGAAGCTAGATGGTTCAAGATAAAGAAATAAAGAACATACCGTAAGCCCAAGCATGCATAGATTGACTCTTAAGGGAACACATTCTAAAATACATTTAAAATTAAATAAGAAATGAAGCACCAAGTACAATTTACATAGGAAAATAATCTGGACCGAGGTGTTAAAATAGTGCAAAGCTTCCAATTGGAGAAGAGATTTGTTTATATTGTGCAAGACACCCTAATATTCATCTCGTATTTATACAGTCTCCAACATGATTTATGCATGTCTAACATGATTTATAACTGTCTAAGGACAGTTAAGCCACTTCCTTAGTATTGCCTAAAAGCTTTCAGGGTTGTGTCTATGCAATCACTGAAGAGTTAAAATCATCTGCAGATTTCTGTGTGCAGTCATTCAATAAAACCATGAAATGAATTGGTGGTTTTTCAGGTATGTGCTCAGGATTAGAAATCCTGGTGATTATGTAAAAACAAGGTAACTAGTTTAACATAGAGAGCATAAATCGAAACTTGCATATCTTGGATCCTAAGGGAACATATCCTAAAATACATTTACAATTAAATAAGAAGTGAAGTACCAAGTACAATTTACACAGGAAAATAATCTGGACCGAGGTGTTAAAATAGTGCAAAGCTTCCAATTGGAGAAGAGATTTGTTTATATTGTGCAAGACACCCTAATATTCATCTCGTATTTATACAGTCTCCAACATGATTTATGCAAACTGGACATCACTTTCACTTCTCATTTAAACCCTCAAAGCTCCCCACCACAAACAGACAGACACATTCACCTCAGAGAAGCCCTCAGAGAAAGAGCTGTTCTTCCACTATGCCATCCTTCCTTCCAGTTCTCCTTGCATTGGCTGCCTTCTCTTCCCGTGGGTTCATTTTGCCACTTTATTCTATTACTTTTATTCCTTCGTTGATGTGTAGTTTCAATTCTTAAAACATTGGCTGTGATGTCCTAACTCTCATCCAATTCTGTTTTTCTTTCTTTAGGAGGCTTCTCCCAGGTAGTCCTGACCCAATCAGATCCAGTGCTGAAGGCACCAAGAGAAGCTCATAAACTGACTTGCGCTGTCACTGGATTTAATGTTAACAGCTACTGGATGGCTTGGATCAGACAGAAACCTGGACAAGGATTGGAATGGCTTGTTTACTATTATTCATCATCTACTAGCAACGATTATTCACCCACAATCCAAGGACGCTTTACTGCCTCCAAGGACAGTTCCAACTTCTATCTGCAAATGAACAACCTCAAAGCTGAAGACACGGCTGTTTATTATTGTGCAAGAGACACAGTGAAAGGATTCCTAGGAGAATTCGTGCAAAAACTCTTCCTTGAATGACTGAAATAGCTTGAAACAGGATGCCAGAGGACCACTCAATCGTTTGTCTAGCCTATGAAACAAAATCAGCCAGGCAGAGAGGAGTGGGATAAATAGGCAAAAGAAAAACACGAGACAGACAGAGATTTTTCACCCTGATTTAACATGGTTGAACAACTTTTGCTTATTAGGCTCCAGCTGGACTGCTGTGGTTTTCCTCTTCAGATGCAAAACAACATTACAATACATGTTCCTTTTCCTCCTTCATGCTTCCATATAATAGTACACATGTGTTTTATTTATGTGTAGTGTTATCACTCATTTAACATTTGGAGTTAGGGAATCTTTTGTTTGTCATCATTTCCCACATACCAAGTTGTATTTCTCAAAATTGTGATGCACAATTATGAATTATACCCAAATATATGTATGATTATGAGGTCATAAAATCTTGATTTCTTTATTATAAAACATGAAATAATTCTCACTGTAACAATTCATTTAGAACAAATGTTTGCTGTCAATGCTGAGTTTTGTCCGATTAGTGGTTGAACATCTTCCTATTTTCTTTTCACAATGATCTCCTTTTACCCCTATGTTCTCATTCATGCCCATAGATGTGTGGAGGGAAGGTTATTGGCATTTTATTGGTTTTATATTGGTTTTTTAGCCTTGTAAGCTGCCTAGAATAATTGAGAGTAAGTTGGGTGGCCATATCAATTTAATTAAATAAATAGAAATAAACTAAATTTGATGATCAGCAAAATATTTTGCATGCTTTGGTAATTGAAAGTGGATGGGGAAAATAGAATAGAGTAGGCACATACTGGGGAAGACAAATGGAAATAGCATATTCTTCTCGAGACATTAATTTGCCAGGATTGACAGAATTGTATCCACACTGCATCTATTATTCTATGTTAATGAAGGAAGAGGAGGAAAAGGAATAATAGAAGCAGGTAAAAGAAAGTGGAGAAATGGATAAAGGAAATAAAAAGAGTGGAATATACAGCAGGCAGGAGCGAGGGAGGGAGGGTGGGAGGATTAGAAGAGAAAATAAGAGAAGCCAGAAAATGTAATAAACCTGTTAACATTTTAAACTTAAAATCAACTCGGAAGAGGCAGCTGAGAAGCACAGAATATGTTGGATGGCAATGTGAGTGAAACCTGCAAACAGCTAATAGAATACTCCATATTTTGGAAAATGAATACAACAGGTAAATCAAGACAATTAAAAATTGATCTTATTTATTAAAGATATAGAAGGGTGTTTCCCTTCTAGTTCCTTGGGGATCTTCCTGGGAATGATGGCAGTGTCCTGTAATGGTCCTATCTCTAAAGACTTGATCTTCCTTCTCAGAATATTTCTGTCTTTAAGAACATTTTAAGGAAGGTCAGCTTTACAATTTCACACTAAATATAAGGATATAAAAATATCTCCTGTCCATAAATGGACGATAATGTTGGTTATGGCTAGATTCATCACATGTGCCTGAAAGTTGTTATCAGATCCTGGCTTGCTTTCTTGGGACTCTGAAACAAAAGAGGGTCAGGGGTCATTTCTTGTGGGATGGAGACCACCAGAGGAATCCAGAGATCTACCCTTTATTATCAGTTGGGATTCAGCTATAATGCAATGAAAAGGTCGATCGTTGAAGAGGGAGAGTATTAGGTTCTAAGGACATTTCAAAGTAGGTTACTCTAATCAACACTGTCAAACTATTTACTAAGTCTGCATTACTATTACTATTAATCTTCTCATCATTCCTATCACCTCCTCCCACTTATGACTGTATGACTGTAACTTGTTGCTTGTATCATTACGATATTGATTGTTTTCTAGTATGATTTGATTGTTTATATGTACCCTATGACTATCATTAAGTGTTGTATCTTATGATTCTTGACGAATGTATCTTGTCTTTGATGTACACTGAGAGCATATGCACTAAAGAAAAACTCCTTGTTCCAATCACACTTGGCCAATGCAGAATTCTCTTCTCTTCTCTTCTCTTCTCTTCTCTTCTCTTCTCTTCTCTTCTCTTCTCTTCTCTTCTCTTCTCTTCTCTTCTCTTCTCTTCTCCTCTCCTCTCCTCTCCTCTCCTCTCCTCTCCTCTCCTCTCCTCTCCTCTCCTCCGCTCTGCTCATCTCTATTCTATTCTATTCTATTCTATTCTATTCTATTCTATTCTATTCTATTCTATTCTATTCTATTCTATTCTATTCTATTCTATTCTATTCTATTCTATTCTATTCTATTCTAATTAAACAGGAAATGGAACAGAAAGAACAATGTACAGAAAGAAATGATCCAGCCAGATGAATTAAAATGTTTAGTAGCTTCTCTTTTAAGAGCATCCTTTGATATTGTAATACTCCTGGGGATTCATCTTGTATTTCTGCAGTTGCCAACTGGATATATGCAAAATTAGCACTGCTTTCACTTCTCCTTTAAACCATCACAACTTCAAATCTCACAAAAACTGACAGGCTCACTTCACAGAAGTCCTCAAAGATCCAGCTATTCTTCCATTATGATGTCCTTCTGTTCGGTTCTCCTCACACTGGTTATCTTCTGTTCTAGTGTGTTTCTTTTTTCATTCCATTCATGGCGGTGCTCCAATGAAGCTTTGTTCCTCAGCCATGGCTGTGATGTCCTAACCCACCCCCAATTCTGTTGTTTCTTCTGTTTAGGTGGCCTTTCTCAGAAAGTTCTGACCCAGTCAGATCCGGCGCGGAAGAAACCAGGAGAAGCTCATAAACTGACTTGCGCTGTCACTGGATTCAACATTCACACCTACGGGATGGATTGCGCTTTGACAGAAATCCAGTCAAAGACTGGAGTGGATAGTTTACTATCACACCTCTAGTAGCAACTTTTATTCTCCCACAATCCAAGGAAGGTTTACTAGCTACAAAGACAGTTCCAACTTCTATCTGCAAATGAACAGCCTTAAAATAGAGGGCACAGCCATCTATTTCTGTGCTGGGGAAGCACAATGAAAGGAGTCCTGTGAGATCTCATGCAAAATCTCTTCACTGTATTAATATAGTGTGCCTGAAGGGGTCACCAGAGAACCACTAAATGATTGATTCACATTTGGAAGTGAATCACCAAGAGTTAACGGAAAAGTTAATCAAAAGAAAAATATCAAGAACAAATAGTGCACAGTTAATGTGGTTCAACAGCATTTATTTACTGACCTCCGATGAGCCTGCTGTGGTTTTTTATTCCTAATACAAGATGTCATTTCAAATTGTATTCATTTCCACTGTCATGTCTGCTTTCATCTGCTTTCATCTGTCTTTCAAATCTCCTCCCTCCTTCCCCAATCTATGGAGAAGTTTAATAATAACTATTTCTCTATGAACATTCCCATCAATCTAGTCTCCCAATGACGTCAATCCTGGAGGGAGACCATGAAAATTCCAGAGTTGTACTTTACATTGCCAAGCTTGAAAAACTTGAAAATGTAGACAGGAATGATAAGCCACTTAGTATTGCCCCAAAACCTGCAGGATGGTGTCCATGCAATTAAAATATGGTGGAGATTTCTGTGTGCAGTGATTCAATAAGACCTCAAAATGAATTAGGGATCTTTCTAAGTTCAGGATTAGAAATCTTGGTGACTATGTAAAAAGAAGCTACCAAATTTAAGATAGAGAACATCCGTATCTTGGATCCTAAGGAACACATTCTAAAATACATTACACTACCATTAAATAAGAAATGGAGCCCCAACCTTGTCTCCCAATGACTTCAGCCTTGTATGGAGACCATGAGAATTTCAGAGTTCTATCCTACATTGCCAAGCTTAAAAACATCTAAGGGGAAGGGACAGTTAAGCCACTTCCTTCGTATTGCCTAAAACCCCACAGGACTGTATCTATGTAATCATTGAAGAGTTAAATCAGATGTAGATTTCTGTGTGTAGTGATTCAATAAAACCATGAAATGAATTGGTGGTTTTTCAGGTATGTGCTCAGGATTAGAAATTTTGGTGACTATGTAAAAAGAAGCTACATAGTTTGAGATAGAGAACATACCATAAGCCCAAGCATGCCTATCTTGGATCCTAAGGGAACACATCCTAAAATACATTTACAATTAAATAAGAAATGAAGCCCAAGTACAATTTACACAGGAAAATAATCTGGACGGAGATGTTAAAATAGTGCAATGCTTCCAATTGCTGTAGAGATTTTTATATTGTGCAAGACAACCTAATATTCATCTCCTATTTATACAGTCTCGAACATGATTTATGCAAACTGGACATGATTTTCACTTCTCATTAAAACCCTCAAAGCTCCCCACCAAAAAGAGACAGACACATTCACCACACAGAAGCCCTCAGAGAAATAGCTGTTCTTCCACTATGACATCCTTCCTTCCAGTTCTCCTCGCATTGGCTACCTTTTCTTCCCGTGTGTTCATTTTGCCACTTTCTTCTATTATTTTTATTCCTTTATTGATGTGAAGTTTCAATTCTTAAAACAATGGCTGTGATGTCCCAACTCTCATCCAATACTGTTGTTTTTTCTTTCTTTAGGAGGCTTCTCCCAGGTGGTCCTGACCCAATCAGATCCAGTGCTGAAGGCACCAGGAGAAGCTCATAAACTGACTTGTGCTGTCACTGGATTTAATGTTAACAGCTACTGGATTGTTTGGATCAGACAGAAACCTGGGCAAGGATTGGAGTGGCTTGTTTCCTATTATGATTCTAGTATCAAACGTTATTCACCAATAATCCAAGGGCGCTTTACTGCCTCCAAGGACAGTTCCAACTGCTATCTGCAAATGAACAGCCTCAAAGCTGAAGACACAGCTATGTATTATTGTGCAAGATACACAGTGAAAGGAGTCCTAGGAGAACTGATGCAAAAACTCTTCTTTAATTACTGAAATATCTTGAGACAGGATACCAGAAAAAGACCCAATGATTTCTCTAGCCTATGAAACAAAATCATCCAGGCTGAGAGGAATGGGATAAATAGGCAAAAGAAAAACACAAGACAGACAGAGATTATTCAAGGTTTCTCCCAGGTAGTCCTGACCCAGCCGGATCCAGTGCTGAAGGCACCAGGAGAAGCTTATAAACTGACTTGTGCAGTCGTTGGATTTAATCTAAACAGCTACTGGATCAGTTGGGTCCGAGAGAACCCTGGCCAGGGATTGGAGTGGCTTGTTTACTATTATTCATTACCTAATAATGAATATTCTTCATGCGTCCATCTCACAGTGCACATCTGTCTTTTTCCATGTGGTGTTATCAGTCATTAAACATTTGGAGTTAGGGAATCTTTTGTTTCTCATGGTCTCCTACATACCAAGTTGTAGTTCTCAAAATTGTGATGCACAACTATGAGGTATACCGATATACAGAAATGAAGAAATTGTACTTTTCTCTAATGTTTCCTATGTGGAAAGATCTTTTTTTTCCCCAACAACGGTAATAATTAAATATTGATCTAATTTGAGAATTCCAGAGTTGTATCATTACATTGCCAAACTTAAAAACATCTAAGGGGAAGAGAATGGCAATGCGCTTCCTTACTATTGCCTAATAACCTGGAGGCTTGTGTCTATGCAATCACTGAAGAGTTAAAGTCATCTGTAAATTTCTGCATGCTGTGATGCAATAAAACCTTGAAACCAATTGGTGGTTTTTCAAGTAAGTGTTCAGGATTAGAAATCTTTGTGACTATGTAAAAAGAAGCTAGCTGGTTTAAGATAGAGAACATAAGCCCAAGCAACCATGTCTTGCATCCCAAGGGAACACATTCTAAAATACAAGTAAATGGGTAATGAAGCATCAAGCACAATTTACAGAAGAAAATTATCTGGACGGATATGTGGAAATAGTGCAATGCTTCCAATTGCAGAAGAGATTATATGGTATGTAGTTCAAGACACCCTGATATTCATCTCGTATATAAAATATTCTGTTTTTCAGGTATGTGGTCAGGATTAGAAATCCTGGTGATTATGTAAAAACAAGCTAACTAGTTTAACATAGAGAGCATAAGTCCAAACTTGCATATCTTGGATCCTAAGGGAACACATCCTACAATACATTTACAATTAAATAAGAAATGAAGCCCAAGTACAATTTACACAGGAAAATAATCTGGACCGAGGTGTTAAAATAGTGCAATGCTTCCAATTGGAGAAGCCAATTGTTTATATTGTGCAAGACACCCTAATATTCATCTCGTATTTATACAGTCTCCAACATGATTTATGCAAACTGGACATCACTTTCACTTCTCATTTAAACCCTCAAAGCTCCCCACCACAAACAGACAGACACATTCACCTCAGAGAAGCCCTCAGAGAAATAGCTGTTCTTCCACTATGCCATCCTTCCTTCCAGTTCTCCTTGCCTTGGCTGCCTACTCTTCCCGTGGGTTCATTTTGCCAGTTTATTCTATTACTTTTATTCCTTCGTTGATGTGAAGTTTCAATTCTTAAAACAATGGCTGTGATGTCCTAACTCTCATTAAATTATGTTGTTCTTTCTTTAGGAGGCTTCTCCCAGGTAGTCCTGACCCAGTCAGATCCAGTGCTGAAGAAACCAGGAGAAGCTCATAAACTGACTTGCGCTGTCACTGGATTTGATGATAACAGCTACTGGATGTTTTGGGTCAGACAGAAACCTGGCCAAGGATTGGAGTGGCTTGTTTACTATCATTCATCAGGTAGTAGCAACTATTATTTACCCACAATCCAAGGGCGCTTTACTGCCTCCACAGACAGTTCCAACTTCTATCTGCAAATGAACAACCTCAAAGCGGAAGACACGGCTGTGTATTATTGTGCAAAAGACACAGTGAAACGAGTCCTAGGAGAACTCGTGCAAAAACTCTTCCTTGAATGACTGAAATAGCTTGAAACAGGATGCCAGAGGACCACTCAATCGTTTGTCTAGCTTATGAAACAAAATCAGCCAGGCAGAGAGGAGTGGGATAAATAGGCAAAAGAAAAACACGAGACAGACAGAGATTATTCACCCTGATTTAACATGGTTGAACAACTTTTGCTTATCAGGCTTCAGCTGGACTGCTGTGGTTTTCTTCTTCAGATGCAAAACAACATTACAATACATGTTCCTTTTCCTCCTTCATGCTTCCATATAATAGTACACATGTGACTTATTTCATGTGAAGTGTTATCACTCGTTCAACATTTGGAGTTAGGGAATCTTTTGTTTGTCATCATTTCCCACATACCAAATTGTAGTTCTCAAAATTGTGATGCACAATTATGAGTTATGCCCAAATATACATATGATTATGAGGTCATAAAATCTTGATTTCTTTATTATAAAACATGAAATAATTCTCACTGTAACAATTCATTTAGAACAAATGTTTGCTGTCAATGCTGAGTTTTGTCCGATTAATGGTTGAACATCTCCCTATTTTCTTTTCACAATGATCTCCTTTTCCCCCTATGTTTTCATTCATGCCCATAGATGGGTGGAGGGAAGGTTATTGGTGTTTTATTAGTTTTATATTGGTTTTTTAGCCTTGTAAGCTGCCTAGAATCATTGAGAGTAAGTTGGGTGGCCATATCAATTTAATTAAATAAATAGAAATAAACTAAATTTGATGATCAGCAAAATATTCTGCATGCTATGGTAATTAAAAGTGGATGTGGGAAAATAGAATAGAGTAGGCACATACTGCGGAAGACAAATGGAAATAGCATATTCTTCTCGAGGCATTAATTTGCCAGGATTGACAGAATTGTATCCACACTGCATCTATTATTCTATGTTAATGAAGGAAGAGGAGGAAAAGGAATAATAGAAGCAGGTAAAAGAAAGTGGAGAAATGGATAAAGGAAATAAAAAGAGTGGAAGGTACAGCAGGCAGGAGGGAGGGAGGGAGGGAGGGAGGGAGGGAGGGAGGGAGGGAGGATTAGAAGAGAAAATAAGAGAAGCCAGAAAATGTAATAAACCTATTAACATTTTAAACTTAAAATCAGCCCAGAAGAGGCAGCTGAGAAGTACAGAATACATTGGATGGCAATAGGAGTGAAACCTGCAAACAGCTAATAGAATACTCCAGATTTTGGGAAACGAATACAATAGGTAAATCAAGACAGTTAAAAATTGATCTTATTTATTAAAGATATAGAAGAGTGTTTCCCTTCTAGTTCCTTAGGCATCTTCCTGTGAATGGCAGTGTCCTGTCATGGTCCTATCTCTAAAGACTTGATCTTCCTTCTCAGAATATTTCTGTCTTTAAGAACATTTTAAGGAAGGTCAGCTTTACCATTTCACACTAATATAAGGATATAAAAATATCTCCTGTCCATAAATGGATGATAAGGTTGGTTATGGCAAGATTCATCACATGTGCCGGAAAGTTGTTATCAGATCCTGGCTTGCTTTCTCGGGACTCTGAAACAAAAGAGGGTCAGGGGTCATTTCTTGTGGGATGGAGACCACCAGAGGAATCCAGAGATCTACCCTTTATTATAAGGTTGAGATTCAGCTATAATGCAATGAAAAGGTGGATTGTTGAAGAGGGAGAGCATTCTAAGGACATTTCAAAGTAGGTTACTCTAATCAACACTGTCAAACTATTTACTAAGTCTGCATTACTATTACTATTAATATTCTCATCATTCCTATCACCTCCTCCCACTTATCACTGTATGACTGTAACTTGATGCTTGTATCATTACAATATTGATTGTTTTCTAGTATGATTTGATTGCTTATTTGTACCCAATGACTATCATTAAGTGTTGTATCTTATGATTCTGGACGAATGTATCTTGTCTTTTTATGTACACTGAGAGCATATGCACTAAAGACAAACTCCTTGTTCCAATCACACTTGGCCATTGCAGAATTCTCTTCTCTTCTCTTCTCTTCTCTTCTCTTCTCTTCTCTTCTCTTCTCTTCTCTTCTCTTCTCTTCTCTTCTCTTCTCTTCTCTTCTCTTCTCTTCTCTTCTCTTCTCTTCTCTTCTGCTCTGCTCTGCTCTGCTCTGCTCTGCTCTGCTCTGCTCTGCTCTGCTCATCTCTATTCTATTCTATTCTATTCTATTCTATTCTATTCTATTCTATTCTATTCTATTCTATTCTATTCTATTCTATTCTATTCTATTCTATTCTATTCTATTCTATTCTATTCTATTCTATTCTAATTAAACAGGAAATGGAACAGAAAGAACAATGTACAGAAAGAAATGATCCAGCCAGATGAATTAAAATGTTTAGTAGCTTCTCTTTTAAGAGCATCCTTTGATATTGTAATACTCCTGGGGATTCATCTTGTATTTCTACAGTTGCCAACTGGATATATGCAAAATTAGCATTGCTTTCACTTCTCCTTTAAACCATCACAACTTCAAATCTCACAAAAACTGACAGACTCACTTTACAGAAGTCCTCAATGATCCAGCTATTCTTCCACTATGATGTCCTTCTCTTTGGTTCTCCTCACATTGGTTATCTTCTGTTCTAGTGTGTTTCTTTTTTCATTCCATTCATGGCGGAGCTCCAATGAAGCTTCCCTCCTCAGCCATGGCTGTGATGTCCTAACCCACCCCCAATTCTGTTGTTTCTTTTCTGTTTAGGTGGCCTCTCTCAGAAAGTTCTGACCCAGTCAGATCTGGTGCGGAAGAAACCAGGAGGAGCTCATAAACTGACTTGCGCTGTCACTGGATTCAACATTCACACCTACGGGATGGATTGGGTCAGACAGAAACCCGGTCAAAGACTGGAGTGGATAGTTTACTATCACACCTCTATAGCAACTTTTATTCTCCCACAATCCAAGGAAGGTTTACTAGCTACAAAGACAGTTCCAACTTCTATCTGCAAATGAACAGCCTTAAAATAGAGGACACAGCCATCTATTTCTGTGCTGGGGAAGCACAATGAAAGGAGTCCTATGAGATCTCATGCAAAATCTCTTCACTGTATTAATAAAGTGTGCCTGAAGGGGTCACCAGAGAACCACTAAATGATTGCTTCACATTTGGAAGTGAATCACCAAGAGTTAACGGAAAAGTTAATCAAAAGAAAAATATCAAGAACAAATAGTGCACAGTTAATGTGGTTCAACAGCATTTATTTACTGACCTCCGATGAGCCTGCTGTGGTTTTTTATTCCTAATGCAAGATGTCATTTCAAATTGTATTCATTTCCGCTGTCATGTCTGCTTTCATCTGCTTTCATCTGTCTTTCAAATCTCCTCCCTCCTTCCCCAAATCTATGGAGAAGTTTAATAATAACTATTTCGTTATGGACATTCCCATCAATCTAGTCTCCCAATGACGTCAATCCTGGAGGGAGACCATGAAAATTCCAGAGTTGTATTTTACATTGCTAAGCTTAAAAAACTTGAATATATAGAAGGGAATGCCAAGCCTCTTAATATTGTCTAAAAACTTGCAGGATTGTCTCTATGCAATGAAAAATTGGGCGGAGATTTCTGTGTGCAGTGATTCAATAAGACCTCGAAATGAATTAGAGGTCTTTCTAAATTCAGGATTAGAAATCTTGGTGACTATGTAAAAAGAAGCTACCAAATTTAAGATAGAGAACATCCGTATCTTGGATCCTAAGGAACACGTTCTAAAATACATTACACTACAATTAAATAAGAAATGGAGCCCCAATCTTGTCTCCCAATGACTTCAGTCTTGGATGGCGACCATGAGAATTCCAGAGTTCTATCCTACATTGCCAAGCTTAAAAACATCTAAGGGGAAGGGACAGTTAAGCCACTTCCTTCGTATTGCCTAAAACCCCACAGAACTGTATCTTTGTAATCATTGAAGAGTTAAATCAGATGTAGATTTCTGTGTGTAGTGATTCAATAAAACCATGAAATGAATTGGTGGTTTTTCAGGTATGTGCTCAGGATTAGAAATTTTGGTGACTATGTAAAAAGAAGCTACATAGTTTGAGATAGAGAACATACCATAAGCCCAAGCATGCCTATCTTGGATCCTAAGGGAACACATCCTAAAATACATTTACAATTAAATAAGAAATGAAGCACCAAGTACAATTTATACAGGAAAATAATCTGGACGGAGATGTTAAAATAGTGCAATTGCAGAAGAGATTCGTTTATATTGTGCAAGACACCCTAATACTCATCTCGTATTTATACAGTCTCCACATGATTTATGCAAACTGGACATCACTTTCACTTCTCATTTAAACCCGCAAAGCTTCCCACCACAAAGAGACAGACTGATTCACCTCACAGAAGCCCTCAGAGAAATAGCGGTTCTTCCACTATGCCATCCTTCCTTCCAGTTCTCCTCGCATTGGCTGCCTTTTCTTCCCGTGGGTTCATTTTGCCATTTTATTCTATTATTTTTATTGCTTCGTTGACGTGAAGTTTCAATTCTTTAAACAATGGCTGTGATGTCCTAACTCTCATCCAGTTCTGTTGTTCTTTCTTTAGGAGGCTTCTCCCAGGTAGTCCTGACCCAGTCAGATCCAGTGCTGAAGAAACCAGGAGAAGCTCATAAACTGACTTGCGCTGTCACTGGATTTGATGTTAACAGCTACTGGATGGCTTGGATCAGACAGAAACCTGGCCAAGGATTGGAGTGGCTTATTTACTATCTTTCATCATCTAGTAGCAACAATTATTCACCCACAATCCAAGGGCGCTTTACTGCCTCCAAGGACAGTTCCAACTTCTATCTGCAAATGAACAACCTCAAAGCTGAAGACACGGCTGTGTATTATTGTGCAAGAGACACAGTGAAACGAGTCCTAGGAGAATTCGTGCAAAAACTCTTCCTTGAATGACTGAAATAGCTTGAAACAGGATGCCAGAGGACCATTCAATCGTTTGTCTAGCCTATGAAACAAAATCACCCAGGCAGAGAGGAGTGGGATAAATAGGCAAAAGAAAAACACGAGACAGACAGAGATTATTCACCCTGATTTAACATGGTTGAACAATCTTTGCTTATTAGGCTCCAGCTGGACTGCTGTGGTTTTCTTCTTCAGAGGCAAAACAACATTACAATACATGTTCCTTTTCCTGCTTCATGCTTCCATATAATAGTACACATGTGACTTATTTCATGTGAAGTGTTATCACTCATTCAACATTTGGAGTTAGGGAATCTTTTGTTTGTCATATTTCCCACATACCAAGTTGTATTTCTCAAAATTGTGTTGCACAATTATAAATTATACCCAAATATACACATGATTCTGAGGTCATAAAATCTTGATTTCTTTATTATAAAACATGAAATAATTCTCACTGTAACAATTCATTTAGAACAAATGTTTGCTGTCAATGCTGAGTTTTGTCCGATTAATGGTTGAACATCTCCCTATTTTCTTTTCACAATGATCTCTTTTTCCCCTATGTTCTCATTCATGCCCATAGATGGGTGGAGGGAAGGTTATTGGTGTTTTATTAGTTTTATATTGGTTTTTTAGCCTTGTAAGCTGCCTAGGATCATTGAGAGTGAGTTGGGTTGCCATATCAATTTAATTAAATAAATAGAAATAAACTAAATTTGATCATCAGAAAAATATTCTGCATGCTATGATAACTGAAACTGGATGGGGAAAATAGAATAGAGTAGGCACATACTGGGGAAGACAAATAGAAATAGTATATTCTTCTGGAGAGATAAAGTTGCCAGGATTGACAATTCATTCATCCACACTGTATCTACTATTCTATGTTAATCGAAGAAGGGGAGGAAAATGAATAATAGAAGCAGGTAAAAGTAAATGGAGAAATAGATAAAGAAATAAAAGAGTGGAAGGTACAATGGAATGAAAGAAGAGATAGAAGGAAGCAAGCACTGGAGAGAGGGGGGATTAGAAGGGAAAAGAGAAGCCAGAAAAAGTAATAAACCTATTAACATTTTAAACTTAAAATCAACTTGAAAGAGGCAGCTGAGAAGCACAGAATATGTTGGATGGCAATGTGAGTGAAACCTGCAAACAGCTAATAGAATACTCCATATTTTGGAAAACGAATACAACAGGTAAATCAAGACAGTTAAAAATTGATCTTATTTATTAAAGATATAGAAGAGTGTTTCCCTTCTAGTTCCTTAGGCATCTTCCTCTGAATGATGGTAGTGTCCTTTAATGGTCCTAGCTCTAAGGACTTGCTCTTCCTTCTCAGAATATTTCTGTCTTTAAGAACATTTTAAGGAAGGTCAGCTTTACAATTTCACACTAATATAAGGATATAAAAATATCTCCTGTCCATAAATGGATGATAATGTTGGTTATGGCTAGATTATATAACATGTGCCTGAAAGTTGTTATCAGATCCTGGCATTCTTTCTCGGGACTCTGAAACAAGAGAGGGTCAGGTGTCATTTCTTGTGGGATGGAGACCACCAGAGAAATCCAGAGATCTCCCCTTTATTATCAGGTTGAGATTCAGCTGTGATGCAATGAAAAGGTGGATCGTTGAAGTGGGAGAGCATTAGGTTCTAAGGACATTTCAAAGCAGGTTACTCTAATCGACACTGTCAAACTATTTACTGTATTACTATTACTATTAATCTTCTCATCATTCCTATCACCTCCTCCCACTTATGACTGTATGACTGTAACTTGTTGCTTGTATCATTACGATATTGATTGTTTCCTAGTATGATTTGATTGCTTATTTGTACCCTGTGACTATCATTAAGGGTTGTATCTTATGATTCTTGACGAATGTATCTTGTCTTTTTATGTACACTGGAAGAATATGCACCAAAGACAAATTCCTTGTGTGTCCAATCACACTTGGCCAATGCAGAATTCTGTTCTGTTCTGTTCTGTTCTGTTCTGTTCTGTTCTGTTCTGTTCTGTTCTGTTCTGGTCTGGTCTGGTCTGTTCTGGTCTGCTCTGCTCTGCTCTGCTCTGCTCTGCTCTGCTCTGCTTTGCTCTCCTCTCCTCTATTCTGTTCTAGTTTAGTCTAGTCCAGTCCAGTCCAGTCCAGTCTACTCTAGTATAGTCTAGTCTAGTCAATTTAAACAGGAAATGGAACAGAAAGAACAATGTACAGAAAGGAATGATCCAGTCAGATGAATTAAAATGTTTGGTAGCTTCTCTTTTAAGAGCTTCCTTTGATATTGTAATACTCCTGGGGATTCATCTTGTATTTCTGCAGTTGCCAAATGGATATATGCAAAATTAGCATTGCTTTCACTTCTCCTTTAAACCATCACAACTTCAAATCTCACAAAAACTGACAGGCTCACTTCACAGGAGTCCTCAAAGATCCAGCTTTTCTTCCACTATGATGTCCTTCTCTTCAGTTCTCCTCACACTGGTTATCTTCTGTTCTAATGTGTTTCTTTTTTCATTCCATTCATGGCGGTGCTCCAATGAAGCTTTGTTCC
This sequence comes from Coluber constrictor foxii, assembly GCA_038048745.1. Classification (NCBI taxonomy): domain Eukaryota; kingdom Metazoa; phylum Chordata; class Lepidosauria; order Squamata; family Colubridae; genus Coluber; species Coluber constrictor. The sequence goes on from CM075961.1 coordinate 38,201,917, forward strand.
TCAGCCATGGCTGTGATGTCCTAACCCACCCCCAATTCTGTTGTTTCTTCTCTGTTTAGGTGGCCTCTCTCAGAAGGTTCTGACCCAGTCAGATCCAGTGCTGAAGAAACCAGGAGAAGCTCATAAACTGACTTGCGCTGTCACTGGATTCAACATTCACACCTACGGGATGGATTGGGTCAGACAGAAACCCGGTCAAAGACTGGAGTGGATAGTTTACTATCACACCTCTAGTAGCAACTTTTATTCTCTCACAATCCAAGGAAGGTTTACTAGCTACAAAGACAGTTCCAACTTCTATCTGCAAATGAACAGCCTTAAAATAGAGGACACAGCCATCTATTTCTGTGCTGGGGAAGCACAATGAAAGGAGTCCTATGAGATCTCATGCAAAATCTCTTCACTGTATTAATAAAGTGTGCCTGAAGGGGTCACCAGAGAACCACTAAATGATTGCTTCACATTTGGAAGTGAATCATCAGGAGTTAATGGAATAGTTAATCAAAAGAAAAATATCAAGAACAAATAGTGCACAGTTAATGTGGTTCAACAGCATTTATTTACTGACCTCCGATGAGCCTGCTGTGGTTTTTTATTTCTAATGCAAGATGTCATTTCAAATTGTATTCATTTCCGCTGTCATGTCTGCTTTCATCTGCTTTCATCTGTCTTTCAAATCTCCTCCCTCCTTCCCCAATCTATGGAGAAGTTTAATAATAACTATTTCGTTATGGACATTCCCATCAATCTAGTCTCCCAATGACGTCAATCCTGGAGGGAGACCATGAAAATTCCAGAGTTGTAATTTACATTGCCAAGCTTGAAAAACTTGAAAATGTAGAAGGGAATGATAAGCCACTTAGTATTACCCCAAAACCTGCAGGATGGTGTCTAGGCAATTAAAATCTGGTGGAGATTTCTGTGTGCAGTGATTCAATAAGACCTCGAAATGAATTAGAGGTCTTTCTAAGTTCAGGATTAGAAATCTTGGTGACTATGTAAAAAGAAGCTACCGAATTTAAGATAGAGAACATCCGTATCTTGGATCCTAAGGAATACATTCTAAAATACATTACACTACAATTAAATAAGAAATGGAGTCCCAATCTTGTCTCCCAATGACTTCAGTCTTGGACGGCGACCATGAGAATTCCAGAGTTCTATTCTACATTGTCAAGCTTAAAAACATCTAAGGGGAAGGGAAGGTTAAGCCACTTCCTTAGTATTGCCTAAAAGCCTGCAGGGTTGTGTCTATGCAATCATTGAAGAGTTAAAATCAGTTGTAGATTTCTGTGATTCAATAAAACCATGAAATAAATTGGTGGTTTTTCAGTTATGTGCTCAGGATTAGAAGTCTTGGTGACTATGTAAAAAGAAGTTAAAGATAGAGAACAAACCCTAAGCCCAAGCATGCATATCCTGAATCTTAAGGGAACACATTCTAAAATACATTTACAATTAAATAAGAAATGAAGCACCAAGTACAATTTACACAGGAAAATAATCTGGACGGAGATGTTAAAATAGTGCAATGCTTCCAATTGGAGAAGAGATTTGTTTATATTTTGCAAGACATCCTAATATTCATCTCGTATTTATACAGTCTCCAACATGATTTATGCAAACTGGACATCACTTTCACTTCTCATTTAAACCCTCAAAGCTCCCCACCACAAACAGACAGACAGATTCACCTCAGAGAAGCCCTCAGAGAAAGAGCTGTTTTTCCACTATGCCATCCTTCCTTCCAGTTCTCCTCGCATTGGCTGCCTTCTCTTCCCGTGGGTTCATTTTGCCACTTTATTCTATTACTTTTATTGCTTCGTTGATGTGAAGTTTCAATTCATAAAACAACGGGTGTGATGTCCTAACTCTCATCCAATTCTGTTGTTTTTTCTTCGTTTAGGAGGCTTCTCCCAGGTAGTCCTAACCCAGTCAGATCCAGTGCTGAAGAAACCAGGAGAAGCTCATAAACTGACTTGTGCTGTCACTGGATTTAATGTTAACAGCAACTGGATGGGTTGGGTCAGACAAAAACCTGGCCAAGGATTGGAGTGGCTTGTTTACTATCATTCATCAGCTAGTAGCAACTATTATTCACCCACAATCCAAGGACGCTTTACTGCCTCCAAGGACAGTTCCAACTTCTATCTGCAAATGAACAACCTCAAAGCTGAAGACACGGCTGTGTATTATTGTGCAAGAGACACAGTGAAAGGAGTCCTAGGAGAACTCGTGCAAAAACTCCTCCTTGAATGAATGAAATATCTTGAGACAGGATGCCAGAAAAAGACCCAATGATTTCTCTAGCCTATGACACAAAATCAGCCAGGCAGAGAGGAGTGGGATCAATAGGCAAAAGAAAAACATAAGAGACAGAGATTATTCACCCTGACTTCAGATGGTTGAACAACTTTTGCTTATGAGTCTCCAGCTGGACTGCTGTGGTTTTCAGCAGGATTTTTCTTCTTCAGATGCAAAACAACATTACAATACATGTTCCTTTTTCTCTGCATGTTTCCATCTCACGGTGCACATGTGTCTTTTTCCATGTGGTGTTATCAGTCATTAAACATTTGGAGTTACGGAATCTTTTGTCTATCATCATTTCCTACATACCAAGTTGTAGTTCTCAAAATTGTGATGCGCAATTATGATTTATATGAAAATATGCATACAATTATGTAGTCGTAAAACCTTGATTTCTTTATTATAAAACGTGAAATAATTATCACTGTAACCATTCATTTAGGACAAATGTTTTCTTTCAATTTTGTCCTACTATTGGTAGAACATTTCCCATACTTTTTTTTCACAATGGTCTTTTTTTCTATCTTCTCATTCATGCCAAAATACTATAGAAGGGTGAAGCCGAGGTAATTGCTTTATTATTGTTCTTATATTGGGTTTTTCTCCTTGTAAACTTCCCAGAGTTACTGAGAGTGAGCTGGGAAGCAATATAAATTTAATTAATTAATAAAAATAAAATAGATAGATGCCTTTGAATTTTCCTCCCTCCTTCCCCAATCTAAGGAAAACTTTAATTAAGGAAAACTTTAATTGCAGCTATTTCATGATGTAACTTCACCTCAATCTTGTCTCCCAATGACTTCAATCTTGGATGGAGACTATGAGAATTCAAGAGTCATACTCCACATTGCCTATCTGAAAAACATCTAAAGGGAAAGGAATGTTAAGCCACTTCCTTAGTATTGCCTAAAAACATACAGGATTGTGTCTATGCAATCATTGAAGAGTTAAAATCAGCTGCAGATTTCTGTGTGCAGTGATTCAATAAAACCATGAAATGAATTGGTGGTTTTTCAGGTATGTGCTCAGGATTAGAAATCCTGGTGATTATGTAAAAACAAGGTAACTAGTTTAACATAGAGAGCATAAATCGAAACTTGCATATCTTGGATCCTAAGGGAACATATCCTAAAATACATTTACAATTAAATAAGGAATGAAGTACCAAGTACAATTTACACAGGAAAATAATCTGGACCGAGGTGTTAAAATAGTGCAAAGCTTCCAATTGGAGAAGAGATTTGTTTATATTGTGCAAGACAACCTAATATTCATCTCGTATTTATACAGTCTCCAACATGATTTATGCAAACTGGACATCACTTTCACTTCTCATTTAAACCCTCAAAGCTCCCCACCACAAAGAGACAGACACATTCACCTCAGAGAAGCCCTCAGAGAAAGAGCTGTTCTTCCACTATGCCATCCTTCCTTCCAGTTCTCCTCGCATTGGCTGCCTTCTCTTCCCGTGGGTTCATTTTGCCACTTTATTCTATTACTTTTATTGCTTCGTTGAAGTGAAGTTTCAATTCTTAAAACAATGGCTGCAATGTCCTAACTCTCATCCAATTCTGTTTTTCTTTCTTTAGGAGGCTTCTCCCAGATAGTCCTGACCCAGTCAGATCCAGTGCTGAAGAAACCAGGAGAAGCTCATAAACTGACTTGCGCTGTCACTGGATTTGATATTAACAGCTACTGGATGGCTTGGATCAGACAGAAACCTGGCCAAGGATTGGAGTGGCTTGTTTACTATCATTCATCATCTAGTAGCAACGATTATTCACCCACAATCCAAGGGCGCTTTACTGCCTCCAAGGACAGTTCCAACTTCTATCTGCAAATGAACAACCTCAAAGCTGAAGACACGGCTGTGTATTATTGTGCAAGAAACACAGTGAAAGGAGTCCTAGGAGAACTCGTGCAAAAACTCCTCCTTGGATGAATGAAATATCTTGAGACAGGATGGCAGAGAAACACCCAATGATTTCTCTAGCCTATGAAACAGAATCAGCCAGGCAGAGAGGCGTGGGATAAATAGACAAAAGAAAAACATAAGAGAGAGAGAGATTATTCACCCTGACTTCATATGGTTGAACAACTTTTGCTTATGAGGCTCCAGCTGGACTGCTGTGGTTTTCTGCAGGATTTTTCTTCTTCAGATGAAAAACAACATTACAATACATCTTCCTTTTTCTCTTCATGCTCCCATCTCACAGTGCAGATATGTCTTTTTCCATGTGATGTTATCAGTCATTAAACATTTGGAGTTACGAAATCTTTTGTTTCTTATGGTTTCCTACATACCAAGTTGAAGGTCTCAAAATTGTGATTTATTATGACAATTATGAGTTATACGGAAATACAGAAATGAAAAATTGTATTTTCTCTAGTGTTTCCTATGTGGAAAGATCTTTTTTTTTCAACAACTGTAATAATTAAATATTGATCTAATTTGAGATTTCCAGAGTTGTTTCATTACATTGCCAAACTTAAAAACATCTAAGGGGAAGGGAATGGCAATCTACTTCTTTCGTATTGCCTAATAACCGGGAGGGTTGTGTCTATACAATCATCAAAGAGTTAAAGTCAGCTGTAAATTTCTGTGTGCAGTGATTCAATGTGACTGTTGTGGTTTTCAACATTGCAATACATGTTCCTTTTCCTCTTTTATGCTTCCATCTAAGAGTACACATGTGTCTTCTTCCATGTGAAGTGCAGAGGTGGTATTCACCCAGTTAGCACAATTCAGGTGAACTGGTACGGCCAGTTTAGCCTGTGTCGCCAAGCTGGAAGCGACTTCTGGCTGGCCACAGCATCCACCTAGTCACCCATTTGCCGCTTGCTCACCCCACCTCTCGCTTGACGCTCGGTCATCTCTTCTAGCCACTTGACATTTGACCCTCCCACTAATATATGTTACTTTCACCATGAGGCCCAGCTAATCTCCTCACCGGTCACCTCACCGATGCCCTCTCAGCTCAGCTCACCAAAGGAAAGCAATGAATGCTGCCCGCTCACACTTCACCTTGGGTTGGGGGCCAGGGCCCCTGGGACGCACCATACCACAATGCTCCAGAGCCACCTCTCACCTCAGACGGGTTTGGGAACATGAATTTCCCTGCCTCTGGCCTTGCTCTGGAGGTCCATCTGCTCACCACCCATCACAGCCAGGTCAGGGAAAGCACCATTCCCCAGCTCTAGCCTTACCCTGGAGGTCTGCCCACTTGCTGCCCGCCTCAGCCAGATCGGGGAATGTGCCATTCCCTGACTAGGCCTTTCCCTGGAGCCACCGGCCTCTTGCTGCCCACTCTCCCTTAAGTGTGATGCATCATCCCATATCTCCTCTTTCAGAGGCCCCAGTCCTTAATCTCCCCACTTTCTCCCTCATGACCATCTCTTTCGTCATCACATGGCCACGATCTTACCTTCCTCCCACAGCTGGCTACCAGGGAAGGCAAGTCAGGGATGAGCCATCATCGTCACTGGGCTTCCCGCCATCCTGCATCTCACTCCCCCTTGTCACAATATGCTTGCAGCCGTCATATATATATCTATCTGTTTTCTGAGGTTTTTGCGGATGTTTGTATGTAGGACTTTGGTTATTCAGGTCTTCTCCCATGTAAAATTGGAAGTGTCTTGGCGACGTTTCAACGAAGTCTCATTTGTCATTTTCAGGCTGGGGTTCGAAGCTGAGAATACCAGCCTGAAGATGACCAATGAGACTTCGTCAAAAAGTCACCAAGACACTTCCAATTTTACGTGGGAGAAGACCCGAATAACCAAAGACCTATATATATTTATATATGATGTTCTAACCCTCCCCCAATTTAGGTTGCCTCTCTCAGAAAGTTTTGACCCAGTCAGATCTGGCACTTAAGAAACCAGGAGAACCTCATAAACTGACTTGTGCTGTCGCTGGATAAGTTTATATAGTACAAGATGCCCTGATATCCATCTTGTATTTGTACAGATTCCAAGATGATTTATGCAAACTTGACATCACTTTCACTTCCCATTTAAAGCCTCAAAGCTCCCCACCACAAACAGACAGACCGATTCACCTCACAGAAGCCCTCAGAGATACAGCAGTTCTTCCACTATGCCATCCTTCCTTCCAGTTCTTCTCGCATTGGCTGCCTTCTCTTCCCGTGGGTTCATTTTTCCACTTTATTCTATTACTTTTATTCCATCGTGGAAATGAAGTTTCAATTCTTAAAGCAATGTGTGATGTATTAACTCATCCTATTCTGTTGTTTTCTCTTTGTTTAGGAGGCTTCTCCCAGGTAGTCCTGATCCAGTCAGATCCAGTGCTGAAGAAATCAGGAGAAGCTCATAAACTGATTTGTGCTGTCACTGGATTTAATATTAACCACTACTGGATAGAATGGGTCAGACAGAAACCTGGCCAAGGATTGGAGTGGCTTGTTTCCTATTATGATTCTAGTTTCAAACGTTATTCACCAATAATCCAAGGGCGCTTTACTGCCTCCAAGGACAGTTCCAACTGCTATCTCCAAATGAACAACCTCAAAGCTGGAGACACGGCTGTGTATTATTGTGCAAGATACACAGTGAAAGGAGTCCTAGGAGAACTCATGCAAAAACTCTTCTTTAATTATTGAAATATCTTGAGACAGGATACCAGAAAAAGACCCAATGATTTCTCTAGCCTATGAAACAAAATCATCCAGGCAGAGAGGAGTGGGCAAAAGGAAAACATAAAACAGACAGAGATTATTCAAGGTTTCTCCCAGGTAGTCCTGACCCAGTCAGATCCAGTGCTGAAGGCACCAGGAGAAGTTCATAAACTGACTTGTGCTGTCACTGGATTTAGTCTAAACAGCTACTATACCAGTTGGGTCCGGGAGAAACCTGGCCAAGCATTGGAGTGGCTTGTTTACTATTATTCATTACCTAGTAATGAATATTCTTCATGCGTCCATCTCACAGTGCACATCTGTCTTTTTCCATGTGGTGTTATCAGTCATTAAACATTTGGAGTTAGGGAATCTTTTGTTTCTCATGGTCTCCTACATACCAAGTTGTAGTTCTCAAAATTGTGATGCACAACTATGAGGTATACCGATATACAGAAATGAAGAAATTGTACTTTTCTCTAATGTTTCCTATGTGGAAAGATCTTTTTTTTCCCCAACAACGGTAATAATTAAATATTGATCTAATTTGAGAATTCCAGAGTTGTATCATTACATTGCCAAACTTAAAAACATCTAAGGGGAAGAGAATGGCAATGCGCTTCCTTACTATTGCCTAATAACCTGGAGGCTTGTGTCTATGCAATCACTGAAGAGTTAAAGTCATCTGTAAATTTCTGCATGCTGTGATGCAATAAAACCTTGAAACCAATTGGTGGTTTTTCAAGTAAGTGTTCAGGATTAGAAATCTTTGTGACTATGTAAAAAGAAGCTAGCTGGTTTAAGATAGAGAACATAAGCCCAAGCAACCATGTCTTGCATCCCAAGGGAACACATTCTAAAATACAAGTAAATGGGTAATGAAGCATCAAGCACAATTTACAGAAGAAAATTATCTGGACGGATATGTGGAAATAGTGCAATGCTTCCAATTGCAGAAGAGATTATATGGTATGTAGTTCAAGACACCCTGATATTCATCTCGTATATAAAATATTCTGTTTTTCAGGTATGTGGTCAGGATTAGAAATCCTGGTGATTATGTAAAAACAAGCTAACTAGTTTAACATAGAGAGCATAAGTCCAAACTTGCATATCTTGGATCCTAAGGGAACACATCCTACAATACATTTACAATTAAATAAGAAATGAAGCCCAAGTACAATTTACACAGGAAAATAATCTGGACCGAGGTGTTAAAATAGTGCAATGCTTCCAATTGGAGAAGCCAATTGTTTATATTGTGCAAGACACCCTAATATTCATCTCGTATTTATACAGTCTCCAACATGATTTATGCAAACTGGACATCACTTTCACTTCTCATTTAAACCCTCAAAGCTCCCCACCACAAAGAGACAGACACATTCACCTCAGAGAAGCCCTCAGAGAAATAGCTGTTCTTCCACTATGCCATCCTTCCTTCCAGTTCTCCTTGCCTTGGCTGCCTACTCTTCCCGTGGGTTCATTTTGCCAGTTTATTCTATTACTTTTATTCCTTCGTTGATGTGAAGTTTCAATTCTTAAAACAATGGCTGTGATGTCCTAACTCTCATTAAATTATGTTGTTCTTTCTTTAGGAGGCTTCTCCCAGGTAGTCCTGACCCAGTCAGATCCAGTGCTGAAGAAACCAGGAGAAGCTCATAAACTGACTTGCGCTGTCACTGGATTTGATGATAACAGCTACTGGATGTTTTGGGTCAGACAGAAACCTGGCCAAGGATTGGAGTGGCTTGTTTACTATCATTCATCAGGTAGTAGCAACTATTATTTACCCACAATCCAAGGGCGCTTTACTGCCTCCACAGACAGTTCCAACTTCTATCTGCAAATGAACAACCTCAAAGCGGAAGACACGGCTGTGTATTATTGTGCAAAAGACACAGTGAAACGAGTCCTAGGAGAACTCGTGCAAAAACTCTTCCTTGAATGACTGAAATAGCTTGAAACAGGATGCCAGAGGACCACTCAATCGTTTGTCTAGCTTATGAAACAAAATCAGCCAGGCAGAGAGGAGTGGGATAAATAGGCAAAAGAAAAACACGAGACAGACAGAGATTATTCACCCTGATTTAACATGGTTGAACAACTTTTGCTTATCAGGCTTCAGCTGGACTGCTGTGGTTTTCTTCTTCAGATGCAAAACAACATTACAATACATGTTCCTTTTCCTCCTTCATGCTTCCATATAATAGTACACATGTGACTTATTTCATGTGAAGTGTTATCACTCGTTCAACATTTGGAGTTAGGGAATCTTTTGTTTGTCATCATTTCCCACATACCAAATTGTAGTTCTCAAAATTGTCATGCACAATTATGAGTTATGCCCAAATATACATATGATTATGAGGTCATAAAATCTTGATTTCTTTATTATAAAACATGAAATAATTCTCACTGTAACAATTCATTTAGAACAAATGTTTGCTGTCAATGCTGAGTTTTGTCCGATTAATGGTTGAACATCTCCCTATTTTCTTTTCACAATGATCTCCTTTTCCCCCTATGTTTTCATTCATGCCCATAGATGGGTGGAGGGAAGGTTATTGGTGTTTTATTAGTTTTATATTGGTTTTTTAGCCTTGTAAGCTGCCTAGAATCATTGAGAGTAAGTTGGGTGGCCATATCAATTTAATTAAATAAATAGAAATAAACTAAATTTGATGATCAGCAAAATATTCTGCATGCTATGGTAATTAAAAGTGGATGTGGGAAAATAGAATAGAGTAGGCACATACTGCGGAAGACAAATGGAAATAGCATATTCTTCTTGAGGCATTAATTTGCCAGGATTGACAGAATTGTATCCACACTGCATCTATTATTCTATGTTAATGAAGGAAGAGGAGGAAAAGGAATAATAGAAGCAGGTAAAAGAAAGTGGAGAAATGGATAAAGGAAATAAAAAGAGTGGAAGGTACAGCAGGCAGGAGGGAGGGAGGGAGGGAGGGAGGGAGGGAGGGAGGATTAGAAGAGAAAATAAGAGAAGCCAGAAAATGTAATAAACCTATTAACATTTTAAACTTAAAATCAGCCCAGAAGAGGCAGCTGAGAAGTACAGAATACATTGGATGGCAATAGGAGTGAAACCTGCAAACAGCTAATAGAATACTCCAGATTTTGGGAAACGAATACAATAGGTAAATCAAGACAGTTAAAAATTGATCTTATTTATTAAAGATATAGAAGAGTGTTTCCCTTCTAGTTCCTTAGGCATCTTCCTGTGAATGGCAGTGTCCTGTCATGGTCCTATCTCTAAAGACTTGATCTTCCTTCTCAGAATATTTCTGTCTTTAAGAACATTTTAAGGAAGGTCAGCTTTACCATTTCACACTAATATAAGGATATAAAAATATCTCCTGTCCATAAATGGATGATAAGGTTGGTTATGGCAAGATTCATCACATGTGCCGGAAAGTTGTTATCAGATCCTGGCTTGCTTTCTCGGGACTCTGAAACAAAAGAGGGTCAGGGGTCATTTCTTGTGGGATGGAGACCACCAGAGGAATCCAGAGATCTACCCTTTATTATAAGGTTGAGATTCAGCTATAATGCAATGAAAAGGTGGATTGTTGAAGAGGGAGAGCATTCTAAGGACATTTCAAAGTAGGTTACTCTAATCAACACTGTCAAACTATTTACTAAGTCTGCATTACTATTACTATTAATATTCTCATCATTCCTATCACCTCCTCCCACTTATCACTGTATGACTGTAACTTGATGCTTGTATCATTACAATATTGATTGTTTTCTAGTATGATTTGATTGCTTATTTGTACCCAATGACTATCATTAAGTGTTGTATCTTATGATTCTGGACGAATGTATCTTGTCTTTTTATGTACACTGAGAGCATATGCACTAAAGACAAACTCCTTGTTCCAATCACACTTGGCCATTGCAGAATTCTCTTCTCTTCTCTTCTCTTCTCTTCTCTTCTCTTCTCTTCTCTTCTCTTCTCTTCTCTTCTCTTCTCTTCTCTTCTCTTCTGCTCTGCTCTGCTCTGCTCTGCTCTGCTCTGCTCTGCTCTGCTCTGCTCATCTCTATTCTATTCTATTCTATTCTATTCTATTCTATTCTATTCTATTCTATTCTATTCTATTCTATTCTATTCTATTCTATTCTATTCTATTCTAATTAAACAGGAAATGGAACAGAAAGAACAATGTACAGAAAGAAATGATCCAGCCAGATGAATTAAAATGTTTAGTAGCTTCTCTTTTAAGAGCATCCTTTGATATTGTAATACTCCTGGGGATTCATCTTGTATTTCTACAGTTGCCAACTGGATATATGCAAAATTAGCATTGCTTTCACTTCTCCTTTAAACCATCACAACTTCAAATCTCACAAAAACTGACAGACTCACTTTACAGAAGTCCTCAATGATCCAGCTATTCTTCCACTATGATGTCCTTCTCTTTGGTTCTCCTCACATTGGTTATCTTCTGTTCTAGTGTGTTTCTTTTTTCATTCCATTCATGGCGGCGCTCCAATGAAGCTTCGTTCCTCAGCCATGGCTGTGATGTCCTAACCCACCCCCAATTCTGTTGTTTCTTTTCTGTTTAGGTGGCCTCTCTCAGAAAGTTCTGACCCAATCAAATCCGGTGCTGAAGAAACCAGGAGGTGCTCATAAACTGACTTGCGCTGTTACTGGATTCAACATTCACACCTACGGGATGGATTGGGTCAGACAGAAACCTGGTCAAAGACTGGAGTGGATAGTTTACTATCACACCTCTATAGCAACTTTTATTCTCCCACAATCCAAGGAAGGTTTACTAGCTACAAAGACAGTTCCAACTTCTATCTGCAAATGAACAGCCTTAAAATAGAGGACACAGCCATCTATTTCTGTGCTGGGGAAGCACAATGAAAGGAGTCCTATGAGATCTCATGCAAAATCTCTTCACTGTATTAATAAAGTGTGCCTGAAGGGGTCACCAGAGAACCACTAAATGATTGCTTCACATTTGGAAGTGAATCACCAAGAGTTAATGGAATAGTTAATCAAAAGAAAAATATCAAGAACAAATAGTGCACAGTTAATGTGGTTCAACAGCATTTACTTACTGACCTCCGATGAGCCTGCTGTGGTTTTTTATTCCTAATGCAAGATGTCATTTCAAATTGTATTTATTTTTGCTGTCATGTCTGCTTTCATCTGATTTCATCTGTCTTTCAAATCTCCTCCCTCCTTCCCCAATCTATGGAGAAGTTTAATAATAACTATTTCGTTATGGACATTCCCATCAATCTAGTCTCCCAATGACGTCAATCCTGGAGGGAGACCATGAAAATTCCAGAGTTGTACTTTACATTGCCAAGCTTGAAAAACTTGAAAATGTAGAAGGGAACGATAAGCCACTTAGTATTGCCCCAAAACCTGCAGGATGGTGTCTATGCAATTAAAATATGGTGGAGATTGCTGTGTGCAGTGATTCAATAAGACCTCAAAATGAATTAGTGGTCTTTCTAAGTTCAGGATTAGAAATCTTGGTGACTATGTAAAAAGAAGCTACCAAATTTAAGATAGAGAACATCCGTATCTTGGATCCTAAGGAACACGTTCTAAAATACATTACACTACAATTAAATAAGAAATGGAGCCCCAATCTTGTCTCCCAATGACTTCAGTCTTGGATGGCGACCATGAGAATTCCAGAGTTCTATTCTACATTGCCAAGCTTAAAAATATCTAAGGGGAAGGGAAGGTTAAGCCACTTCCTTAGTATTGCCTAAAAGCCTGCAGGGTTGTGTCTAAGCAATCATTGAAGAGTTAAAATCAGTTGTAGATTTCTGTGATTCAATAAAACCATGAAATAAATTGGTGGTTTTTCAGTTATGTGCTCAGGATTAGAAGTCTTGGTGACTATGTAAAAAGAAGTTAAAGATAGAGAACAAACCGTAAGCCCAAGCATGCATATCCTGAATCTTAAGGGAACACATTCTAAAATACATTTACAATTAAATAAGAAATGAAGCATCAAGCACAATTTACACAGGAAAATAATCTGGATGGAGATATTAAAATAGCACAATGCTTCCAATAGCAGTAGAGATTCGTTTATATTATGCAAGACAACCTAATATTCATCTCCTATTTATACAGTCTCCAACATGATTTATGCAAACTGGACATCATTTTCACTTCTCATTTAAACCCTCAAAGTTCCCCACCAAAAAGATACAGATACATTCACTGCACAGAAGCCCTCAGAGAAATAGCGGTTCTCCCACTATGCCATCCTTCCTTCCAGTTCTCCTCGCATTGGTTACCTTTTCTTCCCGTGTGTTCATTTTGCCACTTTCTTCTATTATTTTTATTCCTTTATTGATGTGAAGTTTCAATTCTTAAAACAATGGCTGTGATGTCCCAACTCTCATCCAATACTGTTGTTTTTTCTTTCTTTAGGAGGCTTCTCCCAGGTGGTCCTGACCCAATCAGATCCAGTGCTGAAGGCACCAGGAGAAGCTCATAAACTGACTTGTGCTGTCACTGGATTTAATGTTAACAGCTACTGGATGAATTGGGTCAGACAGAAACCTGGCCAAGGATTGGAGTGGCTTGTTTACTATTTGGATTCTAATAGCAAATATTATTCACCCACAATCCAAGGACGCTTTACTGCCTCCAAGGACAGTTCCAACTTCTATCTGCAAATGAACAACCTCAAAGCTGAAGACACGGCTGTGTATTATTGTGCAAGAGACACAGTGAAAGGAGTCCTAGGAGAACTCGTGCAAAAACTCCTCCTTGAATGAATGAAATATCTTGAGACAGGATGCCAGAGAAACACCCAATGATTTCTCTAGCCTATGACACAAAATCAGCCAGGCAGAGAGGAGTGGGATCAATAGGCAAAAGAAAAACATAAGAGACAGAGATTATTCACCCTGACTTCATATGGTTGAACAACTTTTGCTTATGAGGCTCCAGCTGGACTGCTGTGGTTTTCAGCAGAATTTTTCTTCTTCAGATGCAAAACAACATTACAATACATGTTTCTTTTTCTCTTCATGCTTCCATCTCACAGTGCACATGTGTCTTTTTCCATGTGGTGTTATCAGTCATTAAACATTTGGAGTTATGGAATCTTTTGTTTCTCAAGGTTTTCTACATATCAAGTTATAGTTCTCAAAATTGTGATGCACAATTATGATTTATACCGTAATATGCCTACAATTATGTAGTTGTAAAATCTTGATTTCTTTATTATAAAACATCAAAATAATTCTCACTGTAACCATTCATTTAAGACAAATGTTTTCTTTCAATGCTCAGTTTTGTCCTACTATTGGTAGAACATGTCCCATACTTTCTTTTCACAATGATCTTTTTTTCTATCTTCTCATTCATGCCAAAATACTATAGAAGGGTGAAGCCTCTCGCTTGATGCTCGCTCATAACTTCCAGCCATTTGACACTTGGCCCTCCCACTCCCTCCCCTATATATGTTACTTTCACAATGAGGCCCAGCTAATCTCACCGATCACCTCACCGATGCCCTCTCAGCTCAGCTCACCAAAGGAAAGCAATGAATGCTGCTCGCTCACCCTTCACCTTGGCTTGGGGGCCAGGGCCCCTGGCACGCATCATTCTCCAATGCCCCAGAGCCACCATTCGCCTAAGACGGGTTGAGGAACATAAAATTCCCTGCCTCCTGCCTGCTCACCACCCACCACAGCCAGGTCAGAGAAAGCATCATTCCCCAGCTCTAGCCTTACCCTGGAGCCGCCTCCCTCTTGCTGCCCACTCTCCCTTAAGTGTTATGCATCATCCCATATCTCTTCTTTCAGAGGCCCCAGTCCTTAATCTCCCCACTTTCTCCCTCACGACCACCTCTTTTGTCATCACATGGCCACGACCTTACCTTCCTCCCACAGCTGGCTACTAGGGAAGGCAAGTCTTGGAATAATAGAAGCAGGTAAAAGGAAATGGAGAAATGGATAAAGGAAATAAAAGAGTGGAAGGTACAGTGGAATGAAAGAAGAGGATAGAAGGAAGGAAGCGCTGGAGAGAGGGGGGATTAGAAGAGAAAAGAGAAGCCAGAAAAAGTAATAAACCTATTAACATTTTAAATTTAAAATCAACTCGGAAGAGGCAGCTGAGAAGCACAGAATACGTTGGATGGCAATGTGAGTGAAACCTGCAAACAGCTAATAGAATACTCCATATTTTGGAAAACAAATACAACAGGTAAATCAAGACAGTTAAAAATTGATCTTATTTATTAAAGATATAGACTGGTTCAAGGGTGTTTCCCTTCTAGTTCCTTAGGCATCTTCCTCTGAATGATGGTAGTGTCCTTTAATGGTCCTAGCTCTAAGGACTTGCTCTTCCTTCTCAGAATATTTCTGTCTTTAAGAACATTTTAAGGAAGGTCAGCTTTACAATTTCACACTAATATAAGGATATAAAAATATCTCCTGTCCATAAATGGATGATAATGTTGGTTATGGCTAGATTATATAACATGTGCCTGAAAGTTGTTATCAGATCCTGGCATTCTTTCTCGGGACTCTGAAACAAGAGAGGGTCAGGTGTCATTTCTTGTGGGATGGAGACCACCAGAGAAATCCAGAGATCTCCCCTTTATTATCAGGTTGAGATTCAGCTGTGATGCAATGAAAAGGTGGATCGTTGAAGTGGGAGAGCATTAGGTTCTAAGGACATTTCAAAGCAGGTTACTCTAATCGACACTGTCAAACTATTTACTGTATTACTATTACTATTAATCTTCTCATCATTCCTATCACCTCCTCCCACTTATGACTGTATGACTGTAACTTGTTGCTTGTATCATTACGATATTGATTGTTTCCTAGTATGATTTGATTGCTTATTTGTACCCTGTGACTATCATTAAGGGTTGTATCTTATGATTCTTGACGAATGTATCTTGTTTTTTTATGTACACTGGAAGCATATGCACCAAAGACAAATTCCTTGTGTGTCCAATCACACTTGGCCAATGCAGAATTCTGTTCTGTTCTGTTCTGTTCTGTTCTGCTCTGCTCTGCTCTGCTCTGCTCTGCTCTGCTCTGCTCTGCTCTGCTCTGCTCTGCTCTGCTCTATTCTATTCTATTCTATTCTATTCTATTCTATTCTATTCTATTCTATTCTATTCTATTCTATTCTATTCTATTCTATTCTATTCTATCCCATTCCATCCCATCCCATCCCATCCCATCCCATCCCATCCCATCCCATCCCATCCCATCCCATTCCATTCCCTTTCTATTCTATTCTATTCCATCCCATCCCATCCCATCCCATCCCATCCCATCCCATCCCATCCCATCCCATCCCATCCCATTCCATTCCATTCCCTTTCTATTCTATTCTATTCTATTCTATTCTATTCTATTCTATTCTATTCTATTCTATTCTATTCTATTCTATTCTATTCTATTCTATTCTATTCTATTCTATTCTATTCTATTCTATTCTATTCTATTCTAATTAAACAGGAAATGGAACAGAAAGAACAATGTACAGAAAGAAATGATCCAGTCAGATGAATTAAAATGTTTAGTAGCTTCTCTTTTAACAGCAAACTTTGATATTGTAATACTCCTGGGAATTCATCCTGCATTTTTGCAATTTCCAAATGGATATTTGCAATACTGGGATTGTTTTCATTTTTCATTTAAACCATCACAACTTCACATTTCAAAAAAACTGACAGGCTCAATTGACAGAAGCCCTCAAAGATCCAGACATTCTTCCATTATGAAATCCTTCTCTTCAGTTCTCCTCATACTGGTTATTTTCTGTTCTATTGTGTTTCTTTTTTCATTCCATTCATGGTGGCACTCCAATGAAGCTTCGTTCCTCAGCCATGGCTGTGATGTCCTAACCCACCCCCAATTCTGTTGTTTCTTCTCTGTTTAGGTGGCCTCTCTCAGAAAGTTCTGACCCAGTCAGATCCAGTGCTGAAGAAACCAGGAGAAGCTCATAAACTGACTTGCGCTGTCACTGGATTCAACATTCACACCTACGGGATGGATTGGGTCAGACAGAAACCCGGTCAAAGACTGGAGTGGATAGTTTACTATCACACCTCTAGTAGCAACTTTTATTCTCCCACAATCCAAGAAAGGTTTACTAGCTACAAAGACAGTTCCAACTTCTATCTGCAAATGAACAGCCTTAAAATAGAGGACACAGCCATCTATTTCTGTGCCGGGGAAGCACAATGAAAGGAGTCCTATGAGATCTCATGCAAAATCTCTTCACTGTATTAATAAAGTGTGCCTGAAGGGGTCACCAGAGAACCACTAAATGATTGCTTCACACTTGGAAGTGAATCACCAAGAGTTAACGGAATAGTTAATCAAAAGAAAAATATCAAGAAAAAATAATGCACAGTTAATGTGGTTCAACAGCATTTATTTACTGACATCCGATGAGCCTGCTGTGGTTTTTTATTCCTAATGCAAGATGTCATTTCAAATTGTATTCGTTTCCGCTGTCATGTCTGCTTTCATCTGCTTTCATCTGTCTTTCAATTCTCCTCCCTCCTTCCCCAATCTATGGAGAAGTTTAATAATAACTATTTCGTTATGGACATTCCCATCAATCTAGTCTCCCAATGACGTCAATCCTGGAGGGAGACCATGAAAATTCCAGAGTTGTACTTTACATTGCCAAGCTTGAAAAACTTGAAAATGTAGAAGGGAATGATAAACCACTTAGTATTGCCCCAAAACCTGCAGGATGGTGTCTATGCAATTAAAACATGGCGGAGATTTCTGTGTGCACTGATTCAATAAGACCTCAAAATGAATTAGTGGTCTTTCTAATTTCAGGATTAGAAATCTTGGTGACTATGTAAAAAGAAGCTACCAAATTTAAGATAGAGGACATCCGTATCTTGGATCCTAAGGAACACTTTCTAAAATACATTACACTACAATTAAATAAGAAATGGAGCCCCAATCTTGTCTCCCAATGACTTCAGTCTTGGATGGCGAGATGAAAATTCCAGAGTAATTCTATTCTACATTGCCAAGCTTAAAAACATCTAAGGGGAAGGGACAGTTAAGCCACTTCCTTAGTATTGCCTAAAAACCTGCAGGGTTGTGTCTATGCAATCATTGGAGAGTTAAAATCAGCTGCAGATTTCTCTGTGTAGTGATTCAATAAAACCAGGAAATGAATTGGTGGTTTTTCGGATATGTGCTCAAGATTAGAAATCTTGGTGACTATGTAAAAAGAAGCTAGATAGTTTGAGATAGAGAACATACCGTAAGCCCAAGCATGCATATCTTGAATCTTAAGGGAACACATTCCAAAATACATTTACAATTAAATAAGAAATGAAGCCCAAATACAATTTACACAGGAAAATAATCTGGACGGAGATGTTAAAATAGTGCAATGCTTCCAATTGCAGTAGAGATTCATTTATATTGTGCAAGACAACCTAATATTCATCTCCTATTTATACAGTCTCCAACATGATTTATGCAAACTGGACATCATTTTCACTTCTCATTTAAACCCTCAAAGCTCCCCACCAAAAAGAGACAGACACATTCACCTCACAGAAGCCCTCAGAGAAATAGCGGTTCTTCCACTATGACACCCTTCCTTCCAGTTCTCCTCGCATTGGCTGCCTTTTCTTCCCGTGGGTTCATTTTGCCACTTTCTTTTATTATTTTTATTCCTTCATTGATGTGAAGTTTCAATTCTTAAAACAATGGCTGTGATGTCCCAACTCTCATCCAATACTGTTGTTTTTTCTTTCTTTAGGAGGCTTCTCCCAGGTAGTCCTGACCCAATCAGATCCAGTGCTGAAGGCACCAGGAGAAGCTCATAAACTGACTTGTGCTGTCACTGGATTTAATGTTAACAGCTACTGGATGAATTGGGTCAGACAGAAACCTGGCCAAGGATTGGAGTGGATTGTTTTCTATTATTCATCATCTAGTAGCAACTATTATTCACCCACAATTCAAGGGCGCTTTACTGCCTCCACAGACAGTTCCAACTTCTATCTGCAAATGAACAACCTCAAAGCTGAAGACACGGCTGTGTATTATTGTGCAAGAGACACAGTGAAAGGAGTCCTAGGAGAAGTCGTCCAAAAACTCCTCCTTGAATGACTGAAATATCTTTAGACAGGATGTCAGAGAACCACCCAATGATTTCTCTAGCCTATGGAACAAAATCAGCCAGGCAGAGAGGAGTGGGATCAATAGGCAAAAGAAAAACATAAGAGACAGAGATTATTCACCCTGACTTCATATGGTTGAACAACTTTTGCTTATGAGGCTCCAGCTGGACTGCTGTGGCTTTCAGCAGGATTTTTCTTCTTCAGATGCAAAACAACATTACAATACATCTTCCTTTTTCTCTTCATGTTTCCATCTCACAGTGTACATGTGTCTTTTTCCATGTGGTGTTATCAGTCATTAAACATTTGGAGTTATGGAATCTTTTGTTTCTCATCATTTCCTACATACCAAGTTGTAGTTCTCAAAATTGTGATGCGCAATTATGATTTATACCAAAATATGCATACAATTATGTAGTCGTAAAACCTTGATTTCTTTATTATAAAACGTGAAATAATTCTCACTGTAACCATTCATTTAGGACAAATGTTTTCTTTCAATTTTGTCCTACTATTGGTAGAACATTTCCCATACTTTTTTTTCACAATGGTCTTTTTTTCTATCTTCTCATTCATGCCAAAATGCTATAGAAGGGTGAAGCGGAGGTAATTGCTTTATTATTGTTCTTATATTGGGTTTTTCTCCTTGTAAACTTCCCAGAGTTACTGAGAGTGAGCTGGGAAGCAATATAAATTTAATTAATTAATAAAAATAAAATAGATAGATGCCTTTGAATTTTCCTCCCTCCTTCCCCAATCTAAGGAAAACTTTAATTAAGGAAAACTTGAATTGCAGCTATTTCATGATGTAACTTCACGTCAATCTTGTCTCCCAATGACTTCAATCTTGGATGGAGACTATGAGAATTCAAGAGTCATACTCCACATTGCCTATCTGAAAAACATCTAAAGGGAAGGGAATGTTAAGCCACTTCCTTAGTATTGCCTAAAAACCCACAGGATTGTGTCTATGCAATCATTGAAGAGTTAAAATCAGCTGCAGATTTCTGTGTGCAGTCATTCAATAAAACCATGAAATGAATTGGTGGTTTTTCAGGTATGTGCTCAGGATTAGAAATCCTGGTGATTATGTAAAAACAAGGTAACTAGTTTAACATAGAGAGCATAAATCGAAACTTGCATATCTTGGATCCTAAGGGAACATATCCTAAAATACATTTACAATTAAATAAGAAATGAAGTACCAAGTACAATTTACACAGGAAAATAATCTGGACCGAGGTGTTAAAATAGTGCAAAGCTTCCAATTGGAGAAGAGATTTGTTTATATTGTGCAAGACACCCTAATATTCATCTCGTATTTATACAGTCTCCAACATGATTTATGCAAACTGGACATCACTTTCACTTCTCATTTAAACCCTCAAAGCTCCCCACCACAAAGAGACAGACACATTCACCTCAGAGAAGCCCTCAGAGAAAGAGCTGTTCTTCCACTATGCCATCCTTCCTTCCAGTTCTCCTCGCATTGGCTGCCTTCTCTTCCCGTGGGTTCATTTTGCCACTTTATTCTATTACTTTTATTGCTTCGTTGAAGTGAAGTTTCAATTCTTAAAACAATGGCTGCAATGTCCTAACTCTCATCCAATTCTGTTTTTCTTTCTTTAGGAGGCTTCTCCCAGGTAGTCCTGACCCAGTCAGATCCAGTGCTGAAGAAACCAGGAGAAGCTCATAAACTGACTTGCGCTGTCACTGGATTTGATATTAACAGCTACTGGATGGCTTGGATCAGACAGAAACCTGGGCAAGGATTGGAGTGGCTTGTTTCCTATTATGATTCTAGTATCAAACGTTATTCACCAATAATCCAAGGGCGTTTTACTGCCTCCAAGGACAGTTCCAACTGCTATCTGCAAATGAACAGCCTCAAAGCTGAAGACACGGCTGTGTATTATTGTGCAAGAGACACAGTGAAAGGAGTCCTAGGAGAACTCGTGCAAAAACTCTTCCTTGAATGACTGAAATAGCTTGAAACAGGATGCCAGAGAAACACCCAATTATTTCTCTAGCCTATGACACAAAATCAGCCAGGCAGAGAGGAGTGGGATAAATAAGGGGAAAAAAAACATAAGAGACAGAGATTATTCACCCTGACTTCATATGGTTGAACAACTTTTGCTTATGAGGCTCCAGCTGGACTCCTGTGGTTTTCAGCAGGATTTATCTTCTTCAGATGCAAAACAACATTACACCTTAGGGTGCCGTCAGCCAGACAATGCCGGCTGGCGACCCCCAGGGGGAGAGCCTTCTCTGTGGTAGCCCCCACCCTCTGGAACAATCTTCCTCCAGAACTGAGAACGATTGCCGACCTCCAGACTTTTCGTCGGGCTTTGAAGACCCATCTTTTCCAACTTGCCGGTCTAGCCTGATCCTTTCTAATTTTAAAATTTTTTAGAGTTTTTAGATTTGATCTATTTTAATACCTATTGTTTTTAAATTTCTCAGCCAAATTTTATATTTGTTTTTAGAATCATTTTAACTTTTATGTATAGGTTTTTACTCGGCTGTTCACCGCCCTGAGTCCGTAAGGAGAAGGGCGGTATATAAGTCTAATTAATAAATAAATAATAAATAAATAAACAATACAAGTTCCTTTTTCTCTTCATTCTTCCATCTCACAGTGCACATTTGTCTTTTTCCATGTGGTGTTATCAGTCATTAAACATTTGGAGTTATGGAATCTTTTGTTTCTCATCATTTCCTACATACCAAGTTGTAGTTCTCAAAATTGTGATGCACAATTATGATTTATACCAAAATATGCATACAATTATGTAGTCGTAAAATCTTGATTTCTTTATTATAAAACGTGAAATAATTCTCACTGTAACCATTCATTTAGGACAAAAGGTTTTCCTTCAATGTTCAGTTTTGTCCTATTATTGGTAGAACATCTCCCATACTTTCTTTTCACAATGACCTTTTTTTCTATCTTCTCATTCATGCCAAAATACTATAGAAGGCTGAAGCGGAGGTAATTGCTTTATTATTGTTCTTATATTGGGTTTTTCTCCTTGTAAACTTCCCAGAGTCACTGAGAGTGAGCTAGGCAGCAATATAAATTTAATTAAATAATAAAAATAAAATAGATAGATGTCTTTGAATTTTCCTCCCTCCTTCCCCAATCTAAGGAAAACTTTAATTAAGGAAAACTTTAATTGCAGCTATTTCATGATGTAACTTCACGTCAATCTTGTCTCCCAATGACTTCAATCTTGGATGGAGACTATGAGAATTCAAGAGTCATACCCCACATTGCCTATCTGAAAAACATCTAAGGGGAAGGGACAGTTAAGCCACTTCCTTAGTATTGCCTAAAAGCTTTCAGGGTTGTGTCTATGCAATCACTGAAGAGTTAAAATCAGCTGCAGATTTCTGTGTGCAGTGATTCAATAAAACCATGAAATGAATTGGTGGTTTTTCTGGTATGTGCTCAGGATTAGAAATCCTGGTGATTGTGTAAAAACTAGCTAACTAGTTTAACGTAGAGAGCATAAGTCCAAACTTGCATATCTTGGATCTTAAGGGAACACATCCTAAAATACATTTACAATTAAATAAGAAATGAAGCCCCAAGTACAATTTACACAGGAAAATAATCTGGACGGAGATGTTAAAATAGTGCAATGCTTCCAATTGCAGAAGAGATTATGTTAGGTAGTTCAAGAACCCTGATATTCATCTCATATTTATACAGTCTCCAACATGATTTATGCAAACTGGACATCACTTTCACTTCTCATTTAAACCCTCAAAGCTCTCCACCACAAACAGACAGACAGATTAACCTCAGAGAAGCCCTCAGAGAAAGAGCTGTTTTTCCACTATGCCATCCTTCCTTCCAGTTCTCCTCGCATTGGCTGCCTTCTCTTCCCGTGGGTTCATTTTGCCACTTTATTCTATTACTTTTATTGCTTCATTGACGTGAAGTTTCAATTCTTTAAACAGAATGTCCTAACTCTCATCCAGTTCTGTTTTTCTTTCTTTAGGAGGCTTCTCCGAGATAGTCCTGACCCAGTCAGATCCAGTGCTGAAGGCACCAGGAGAAGCTCATAAACTGACTTGCGCTGTCACTGGATTTGATGTTAACAGCTACTGGATGGCTTGGATCAGACAGAAACCTGGCCAAGGATTGGAGTGGCTTATTTACTATCTTTCATCATCTAGTAGCAACGATTATTCACCCACAATCCAAGGGCGCTTTACTGCCTCCAAGGACAGTTCCAACTTCTATCTGCAAATGAACAACCTCAAAGCTGAAGACACGGCTGTGTATTATTGTGCAAGAGACACAGTGAAAGGAGTCCTAGGAGAACCCGTGCAAAAACTCTTCCTTGAATGACTGAAATAGCTTGAAACAGGATGCCAGAGGACCACTCAATCGTTTGTCTAGCCTATGAAAAGAAATCAGCCAGGGAGAGAGGAGTGGGATAAATAGGCAAAAGAAAAACACGAGACAGATAGAGATTATTCACCCTGATTTATCATGGTTGAACAACTTTTGCTTATTAGGCTCCAGCTGGACTGCTGTGGTTTTCTTCTTCAGATGCAAAACAACATTACAATACATGTTCCTTTTCCTCCTTCACGCTTCCATATAATAGTACACATGCGACTTATTTCATGTGAAGTGTTGAATTACTGAAATATCTTGAGACAGGATGCCAGAGAACCACCCAATGATTTCTCTAGCCTATGAAACAAAATCAGCCAGGCAGAGAGGAGTGGGATAAATAGGGGGAAAAAAAACATAAGAGACAGAGATTATTCACCCTGACTTCATATGGTTGAAAAACTTTTGCTTATGAGGCTCCAGCTGGACTCCTGTGGTTTTCAGCAGGATTTTTTTTCTTCAGATGAAAAACAACATTACAATACATGTTCCTTTTTCTCTTCATGCTTCCATCTCACAGTGCAGATGTGTCTTTTTCCATGTGATGTTATCAGTCATTAAACATTTGGAGTTACGAAATCTTTTGTTTCTTATTGTTTCCTACATACCAAGTTGAAGGTCTCAAAATTGTGATTTATTATGACAATTATGAGTTATACGGAAATACAGAAATGAAAAATTGTATTTTCTCTAGTGTTTCCTATGTGGAAAGATCTTTTTTTTTCAACAACTGTAATAATTAAATATTGATCTAATTTGAGAATTCCAGAGTTGTTTCATTACATTGCCAAACTTAAAAACATCTAAGGGGAAGGGAATGGCAATCTACTTCTTTCATATTGCCTAATAACCGGGAGGGTTGTGTCTATACAATCATCAAAGAGTTAAAGTCAGCTGTAAATTTCTGTGTGCAGTGATTCAATGTGACTGTTGTGGTTTTCAACATTGCAATACATGTTCCTTTTCCTCTTTTATGCTTCCATCTAAGAGTACACATGTGTCTTCTTCCATGTGAAGTGCAGAGGTGGTATTCACCCAGTTAGCACAATTCAGGTGAACTGGTACGGCCAGTTTAGGCTGTGTCGCCAAGCTGGAAGCGACTTCTGGCTGGCCACAGCATCCACCTAGTCACCCATTTGCCGCTTGCTCACCCCACCTCTCGCTTGACGCTCGGTCATCTCTTCCAGCCACTTGACATTTGACCCTCCCACTAATATATGTTACTTTCACCATGAGGCCCAGCTAATCTCCTCACCGGTCACCTCACCGATGCCCTCTCAGCTCAGCTCACCAAAGGAAAGCAATGAATGCTGCCCGCTCACCCTTCACCTTGGGTTGGGGGCCAGGGCCCCTGGGACGCACCATACCACAATGCCCCGGAGCCACCGCTCACCTCAGATGGGTTGGGGAACATGAAATTCCCTGCCTCCGGCCTTGCTCCGGAGGTCCACCTGCTTACCACCCATCACAGCCAGGTCAGGGAAAGCACCATTCCCCAGCTCTAGCCTTACCCTGGAGGTCTGCCCACTTGCTGCCCGCCTCAGCCAGATCGGGGAATGTGCCATTCCCTGACTAGGCCTTTCCCTGGAGCCACCGCCATCTTGCTGCCCACTCTCCCTTAAGTGTGATGCATCATCCCATATCTCCTCTTTCAGAGGCCCCAGTCCTTAGTCTCCCCACTTTCTCCCTCATGACCACCTCTTTCATCATCATGTGGCCACGGCCTTACCTTCCTCCCACAGCTGACTACCAGTGAAGGCAAGTCAGGGCTGAGCCATCATCGCCACTGGGCTTCCCGCCATCCTGCATCTCACACACACCCCTTGTCACAATATGCTTGCAACCGTCATATATATATATGTTTTCTGAGGTTTTCGCGGGTGTTTGTATGTAGGTCTTTGGTTATTCGGGTCTTCTCCCGTGTAAAATTGGAAGTGTCTTGGCGACGTTTCAACAAAGTCTCATTCGTCATTTTCAGGATGGGGTTCGAAGCTGAGAATACCAGCCGGAAGATGACCAATGAGACTCCGTTGAAACGTCACCAAGACACTTCCAATTTTACGTGGGAGAAGACCCGAATAACCAAAGACCAACATACATATATATACATATACACATATATACACATATACATATACACATATATACACATACGCACACACACACACACACACACACACACACACACACACACACACACACACACACACACATATATATATATATATATATATATATATATATATATATATATATATATATATATATATATATATATATATATATATATATTTGTGCAGCTGGAATCCATGTCTTTCTTTGAAATCACCTTCCTCAGCCATGGCTCTGATGTTCTAACCCTCCCCCAATTTAGGTTGCCTCTCTCAGAAAGTTTTCACCCACTCAGATCTGGCACTTAAGAAACCAGGAGAACCTCATAAACTGAACTTGTGCTGTCGCTGGATAAGATTATATAGTACAAGATGCCCTGATATCCATCTTGTATTTGTACAGATTCCAAGATGATTTATGCAAACTCGACATCACTTTCACTTCTCATTTAAACCCTCAAAGCTCCCCACCACAAACAGACAGACCGATTCACCTCACAGAAGCCCTCAGAGATATAGCGGTTCTTCCACTATGCCATCCGTCCTTCCAGTTCTCCTCGCATTGGCTGCCTTTTCTTCCCGTGGGTTCATTTTGCCATTTTATTCTATTACTTTTATTCTTTCGTTGAAGTGAATTTTCAATTCTTAAAACAATGGCTGTGATGTCCGAAATCTCATCCAATTCTGTTGTTTTCTCTTTCTTTAGGAGGCTTCTCCCAGGTAGTCCTGACCCAGTCAGATCCAGCGCTGAAGAAATCAGGAGAAGCTCATAAACTGATTTGTGCTGTCACTGGATTTAATATTAACCACTACTGGATAGAATGGGTCAGACAGAAACCTGGCCAAGGATTGGAGTGGCTTGTTTCCTATTATGATTCTAGTAGCAACTATTATTCACCCACAATCCAAGGGCGCTTTACTGCCTCCAAGGACAGTTCCAACTGCTATCTCCAAATGAACAACCTCAAAGCTGGAGACACGGCTGTGTATTATTGTGCAAGATACACAGTGAAAGGAGTCCTAGGAGAACTCATGCAAAAACACTTCTTTAATTACGGAAATATCTTGAGTCAGGATGCCAGAAAAAGACCCAATGATTTCTCTAGCCTATGAAACAAAATCAGCCAGGCAGAGAGGAGTGGGATCAATAGGCAAAAGAAAAACATAAGAGACAGAGATTATTCACCCTGACTTCATATGGTTGAACAACTTTTGCTTATGAGGCTGCAGCTGGACTGCTGTGGTTTTCTGCAGGATTTTTCTTCTTCAGATGCAAAACAACATTACAATACATGTTCCTTTTCCTCCTTCATGCTTCCATCTCACAGTACACATGTGTCTTCTTCCATCTGAAGTGTTATCACTCATTCAACATTTGGAGTTATGGAATCTTTTGTTTGTCATCATTTCCCACATACCAAGTTGTATTTCTCAAAATTGTGATGCACAATTATGAATTATACCCAACTATACATACGATTATGTAGTTGTAAAATCTTGATTTCTTTATTAGAAAACATGAAATAATTCTCACTGTAACCATTCATTTAGGACAAATGTTTGCTTTCAATGCTCAGTTTTGTCCGATTAGTGGTTGAACATCTCCCTATTTTCTTTTCACAATGATCTCCTTTTCCCCTATGTTCTCATTCATGCCCAAATACCATAGATGAGTGGAGGGAAGGTTATTGATGTTTTATTGGTTTTATATTGTTTTTTTTTTAAGCTTGTAAGCTGCCTAGAATCATTGAGAGTGAGTTGGGTGGCCATATCAATCTAATTAAATAAATAGAAATAAACTAAATTTGATGATCAGCAAAATATTCTGCATGCTATGGTAACTGAATGTGGATGGGGAAAATAGAGCAGAGTAGGCACATACTTGGGAAGACAAATTGAAATAGTATATTCTCGAGACATTAAGTTGCCAATATTGACAGAATTGTATCCACACTGTATCGATTATTGTATGTTAATGAAGGAAGAGGAGGAAAAGGAATAATAGAAGCAGGTAAAAGAAAGTGGAGAAATGGATAAAGGAAATAAAAAGAGTGGAATATACAGCAGGCAAGAGGGAGGGAGGGAGGGAGGGAGGATTAGAAGAGAAAATAAGAGAAGGCAGAAAATGTAATAAATCTATTATTATTTTAAACTTAAAATCCACCCGGAAGCGGCAGCTGAGAAGCACAGAATACATTGCATGGCAATAGGAGTGAAACCTGCAAACAGCTAGTAGAATATTCCATATTTTGGAAAAGGAATACAACCGGTAAATCAAGAGAGTTAAAAATTGATCATGTTTATTAAAGATATAGACTGGTGCAAGAAAATTACCCTTCTAGCTCCTTCAGCATCTTATTTTATTTTATTATTGTATTATTGTATTATTGTATTATTCTATTATTGTATTATTTATTTATTTATTTATTTATTTATTTATTTATTTATTTATTTCCTCAAGCATGTATTTTATGACAGATACAAGTGTAAACATAATTATAAATACATGAAAAGGATACAAATAAAAGAAAACGTTAGGACAGGGACAGTATCTCCCTTATCTTCCTGTGAATGATGGTAGTGTCTTGATACGGTCCTACTTCTAATGACTTGATCTTCCTTCTCATAATATTTATTTATTTATTAGTTCAATTTATATGCCACCCTCCTCCGAAGACTCAGGGCGGCTTATAATGCATTTATAGTAATAGCCTTCATTTTTTTGTATATACGTGCTTATTAGGGCTTTTGCCCCCCCCCCCCATAAGCGGTGTTTCTACAAAGTCAACTTATTGCCCCCACAATCCGGGTCCTCAATTTACCTACCTCGGAAGAATGGAAGGCTGAGTCAACCTTGAACCCGGTGAGATTTGAACTCGCACTAATTGAACTAATTGCAGGCAGCTGGCGGCTAAGTGCTACATAACAGCACATAGTCCGCTGCACCACCAAGGCTCTTTAAGCATATTTATGTCTTTAAGGAAACATAAAACATATTTATGTCCTTAAGGAAGGTCAGCTTTACAATTTCACTCAGTTTTAAATAAGGATATAAAAAATATCTCCTGTTCATAAGAATATGACAATGTGTGTTATCGATATTTTTTTCACATGTGACTGTAGCAAACCCTCACTTGTTTTCCCAGGGCAATAATACAAAATAGATCGGGTGTCATTTCTTCTGGGATGGAGACCACCAGAGAAACAGAGTTGTCCCCTATACTGTGAGGTCAAAATATAGCTACAATATGATGAGAAGGTGAGCAGTAGAACTGAGAGACCATGAGGTTCTAAGGACATGCCGAAGCATGTTACACTATAATTATACAACAAACCCATGACGAAGAAGATTTTACAGAAAGGAATGATCCAGTCAAATGTATAAAACGTTTAATAGCTTCTCATTGCAGAGCACATTAGCTTGGATAGTTTAATAATCTATAAATCTTGTATTTATGCAAGTTTCCATCTGGATAGATGCAACATTGGCATCGCTTCGACTTCTCATTTAAACCATCACAACTTCAAATCTCCCATACACTGACAGGCTCTTTAAAGAGCTAATGCCCCCTACTAAAGGCAGCAATTAACATCCAGCTGCCTGCAATTTCTGCGAGTTCAATCCTAGCCAGGCTCAAGGTCGACTCAGCCTTCCATCCTTTCTAAGGTGGGTAAATTGAGAACCCAGTTTGTGGGGGCAATAAGCTGACTTTGTATAAATATACAAAAGTATGAAGGCTATTGCTTAACGCGCTGTAAGCCACCCTGAGTCTCTGGAGAAGGGCGGCATATAAATCAAATTTAAAAAATAAAAAAAGAATCACTTCACAGAACACCTCAAGGATCCAGCAATTCTTCTACTATGGTGCCCACCAACCCTGATATCCATCTCGTATTTATACCATTTCCAAAATGATTTATGCAAACTCGACATCATTTTCACTTCTCATTTAAACCCGCAAAGCTCCCCACCACAAACAGACAGACCGATTCACCTCACAGAAGCCCTCAGAGAAATAGCAGTTTTTCCACTATGCCATCCTTCCTTCCAGTTCTCCTCATATTGGCTGCCTTTTCTTCCCGTGCGGTTATTTTGCCATTTTATTCTATTACTTTTATTCCTTCATTGATGTGAAGTTTCAATTCTTAAAACAATGGTTGTGATGTCCTAACTCTCATCCAATTCTGTTTTTCTTTCTTTAGGAGGCTTCTCCCAGGTAGTCCTAACCCAGTCAGATCCAGTGCTGAAGGCACCAGGAGAAGCTCATAAACTGACTTGCGCTGTCACTGGATTTAATATTAACAGCTACTGGATGAGTTGGGTCAGACAGAAACCTGGCCAAGGATTGGAGTGGCTAGTTTTCTATTACGATTCTAGTAACAAATATTATTCGCCCACAATCCAAGGGCGCTTTACTGCTTCCAAGGACAGTTCCAACTTCTATCTGCAAATGAACAACCTCAAAGCTGAAGACACCGCTGTGTATTATTGTGCAAGAGACACAGTGAAAGGAGTCCTAGGAGAAGTCATGCAAAAACTCTTCCTTTAATTTCTGAAATATCTTGAGACAGGATGCCAGAGAACCACCCAATGATTTCTCTAGCCTCTGAAACAAAATCAGCCAGGCAGAGAGGAGTGGGATAAATAGGCAAAAAAAAACAACAAAAAAAAAAACCCATAAGAGACAGACAGAAATTATTCACCCTGATTTAACATGGTTGAGCAACTTTTGCTTATGAGGCTCCAGCTGGACTGCTGTGGTTTTCAGCAGGATTTTTCTTCTTCAGATGCAAAAAGGCATCACAATACATGTTCCTTTTCCTCCTTAATGTTTTCATCTAACAGTACATGTGTGTCTTCTTCCATCTGAGGTTTTATCACTCATGAAGCATTTGGAATTATGGAATCTTTTGTATCTCACCATTTCTCACATACCAAGTTGTATTTCTCAGATTGCACAATTCTACGTGTTTCACTTTTCTTCTTTATAATTGCTATTCTAATAGCAAATTCTTCATAAAGGTAATTGCATCACATTCTTCATTAAATTATCTTTTGGTTTAATTTTTGATTTTGATATATAATGGTAGTACTACAAGAAAAAGAGACATTATTATCCATCAAACCTCAAAAATACTATACACTTTTCCCAAAAGTTTTCCACAATTTTGGCCATTACTTTAGGTGGCCATATAAATTTTCTTAAATAAATTAAAATAAAAATAAATTTGAGCATTCAGCCAGGAGAATGTTCTGCACCTTATGGTAACTGAGAGTGGATGGAGAAAATAGTGGAGAAGATGGAGTGTGCACATACTGGGGAAGACAAGCTGAAATAGTATATTCTTCTTCGGAGATATTTTTTTTTAAATTAGATTTATATGCCGCCCTTCTCCGGAGACTCAGGGCAGCTTACAATGTGTTAAGCAATAGCCTTCATACTTTTGTATATTTTATACAAAGTCAGCTTATTGCTCCCACAAACTGGGTCCTCAATTTACCTACCTTAGAAAGGATGGAAGGCTGAGTCAACCTTGAGCCTCGAACTTTGCAATAATTGCGGACAGCTGAATCTTAATAACAGGCTATTAGCCAGTTGAGCTATCTGAGGCTCTTAAGATTAAATTTTGAGGAACAAAAAGCCATACATCCTCATTGTGTTTACTATTCTATGTTGATTAAAGAACAGGTGGAAAAAGAATAATATAAGGAGGTGTAAGAAAAAGGAAGTGTGCCTGAAAATTTCTGTCAGATCAGGGGTGTCAAACTCATGGCCCGGGGCCTGGATCTGGCCTGTGGGTTGCTTAGATCTGGCCCAAGGGGCCACCCTGGAAACAGTGAAGGACTGGCCAATGGTGCCTCTGCCAATGAAAATGGAACTCGGGAGGGCTGTTTTCACTGGCAGAAGGTTGCAGAAGGCTGTCACAGCCCAAAATGGAGCTCAGGAGGCCCTTTTCTCTGGCAGAGCACTCGGGCCAACACAGGTGCCTCCGACACAAGTGACGTTGAGCTGGCCATGCCCACCCCAGCCAAGGCCACTCTTCCCCCCTCTCCCCGACATCAAACACAAACCTGATGCAGACCTCAATGAAATCAAGTTTGACACCCTTGTGTTAGATCCTGGCTAGCTTTCCTTAGGGCTATGAAACAAAATTGTTTCAAAAAATTGTTTGACTGATGCAATTTGCAGGAAACAACTTTGTTCATATTCCTTTGCATCTTAATTACAGAAACATTTGATTGGCTCTTGTCAGTTTTCCTGCAAATTGCTTCTGGGCATTCTGCCAACCACAATAAGCTTACGGTTATCTGAAATACTGTGCCTCAAAACTGAGTTATTATTCTTTGGATTCTTGTCAGCTGTTAATGAAGTTAAATTAACAGCCCTTATTCAGAAAAGACTGATTTAAACTGTACTTGTGTTCGAACAACTACTAAGAAAGCTCATTAGTAGTCCTTAATTAGTAAACTAAGGTTTGTAATGACTTTGTGTGTGTGTGCTGCATTCTTTGGGGTCCATAGCTGGAGCAGAACACCTGGGCAGTCATCTTTTTACACACTTTCCATCTGGATTTATGTAAAACTGGCATCGCTTTCACTTCTCATTTAAACCATCACAACTTTACATCTCATATAAATTGACAGGCTTACATCACAGAAGTCCTCAGAGATCCAGCTATTTCTCCACTATGGTGTCATTTTTTTCCTGTTCTCTCCACATTGGCTGTCTTCTCTTCCAGTGTGTTCATTTGGCCATTTTTTCCTCAATCTTTTGTTATTCCTTCATTGAACTGAACTTGTTAACGATAGCCATGATGTTCTAATACTCATCCAATTTTGTTTAGGATGCTTCTCCTAGGTGGTCCTGACCCAGTCAGATCCAGTGGTGAAAAAAACAGGAGAAGCCCATAAACTGACTTGCTCTATCCCTGGATTTGATGTTAGCAACAACTGGATGAGTTGGATCAGACAGAAACCTGGCCAAGGATTGGAATGGCTTGCTTATTATTACAGCTCTGATAAAAACTATTATTCACCAATTACCCAAGGACGATTTACTGCCTCCAAAGATGCTTCCAACTTCTATCTGCAAATGTACAATTTAAAAACTGAGGATACATCCATATATTACTGTGGAAGGGAGACACAGTGAAAGAAATCCTAAGTGATCTTATACAAAATCTCTTCACTGTAATATTAATGTGTTCCCAAAGGGGTCACCAGAGAAGTACTAAATGATTGTTTCACATTTGGAAGAAAATCAACAAAGGGTAGTGGAGTAGCAAATCAAAAGAACACTACCAGGAACACATACTATAGCCCATATTTAATGTGGTTCAACAGTTTTGATATATTAACTGTAACTAGCCTGCTGGGCAGGAGTGAAATTCAGTAGGTTTTGGAGAACCGGTAGCAGAAATTTTGAGTAGTTCGGAGAACCGGCAAATACCACCTCTGGCTGGCTCCAGAGTGGGGTGGGAATGGAGATTTCGTAATATTCTTCCCCTGCCATGCCCACCAAGCCCACCAAGCCACACCCTCAAAACCGGTAATAAAATAATTTGAATTCCACCACTGCTGCTGTGGTTTTCCTTTTGTGATGCAAGACACCATGTTGAATTGTGTTCATTTTTTTCCTCATTTTTATATCTGTACTTTCATCTAGGTTTAATCCATGGTCCTGCTCCTAAACTCCTTAAAGTTTAGTTAACAATAGTTAATTGTGTGCCTTCTAAATCAGTCTTGTCTCCCAATGACTGCCAGGACAAATCATAGCATATTTTTCTTGGCAATATTTTCAGAGGTGGCTTATTTATCAGTTACTAGCTGATAACCCAGCGTTGCCTAGGTATTTATCTATCCCACTCCTGTATTAGACAGGGAGAGCAACTTCACCCTGAGCCCTGATTTTGGCGAGAATTAAATTAGTTAAAAATGTTTTCGCTGTGCTCCCAGAAGCATCAAGTAAAATTATATCATCTTGTTGTTTTGCTAGCTGATCTATGATCTTTTGGTATGCTTTTTTCTGATCTTGATTTAGAAGTGGCTTCTTGTCCGCGATATATGCACTAAGCTGTTTGATGTTGTAGTTCTTTTCTTGTATGTAATCTGTGTGAAGTATGTCATGTCGGTCTCATATGGTGCAGGCAGACCAAGTTGCAGTGATGTTTTATTGATCATGGCCATACATTTGTCCTCAAGAATAATCAAAGCCTTGTTGAAAATGTCCGGACCAAAAGTAATTTCTAATATTGGATTTTCCCCTTTCCCCTTGTGGAGTACTGTGAAGCCGTTACCATGGCAACTCCACTGTGCTGCACAATAGAAGCCATTTTAAGGCAGTACAGTAGAAGCCATTTTAAGGCACAACAGGCTGTATCTTAACAGAACACACACCCCGAGGGGTGTTGGGGGTGTCTTATCCCCACAGTATTTTTTTTTCCAGACAATAAGTCATCTGTGTACCAAGTTTGGTTGAAATTGCTCGAGGCGTTCCAGAGTTATGCTGGAACGTGCACACACGGACACCCACACACACATACAGCCTTTTATATATAGATAGATAGATTCCTATTTTCTCTTTGGATTCCATACAAATAACTCTGAGACTACTGAAGAGAGAGAATAGAGACCATTTCTAGTCTTGATTCCCAATATCTGTCATTGTTTTCTTTAAAAGAGGGGTGGGGGAGGGAGAGAAGACTCTCTGTTCCAGAATATTGGATGGGATGGGATAATTTCAAGAGGAAAGAGGATGAAGTTGAAGAAATGGAGGGGGAAATGGGGGGGATATGAAAGAGGATTTTCTTGCACTAATTCTGCCATTTTTTTTTTCTATTCAGAAAAGATCTATTTTTCATTGTTAAAATACACTACATCAGGGGTGTCAACCTCAAGGCCTGGGGGCTGGATCCGGCCTGTGAGGTGCTTAGATCTGGCCCACAGGGCAGCCCTGAAAACAACAAAGGACTGGCCCACAGTGCCTCTGCCAGTGAAAACAGAGCTCAGGAGGGCCAAGGGCGGCTCTACCGAGCTCCGTTTTCACTAGCAGAAGTTTGCAGGAGGGCATCACAGAGCTCGGGAGTCTGTTTTCACTAGCAGAGCACTTGGGCTACCACAGGTACCCCCAACACAACCCCTGCTCCCCCCCAACAAGGTCAAACACAATGATCCTGAGATTCTAATGTAGACCTCAATGAAATCAAGTTTGACACCCCTGCTCTACGTGATCCAGTAGGTATTCTGAAACATTCTGAGACTGCTGTTTTATGAAGGATCTGATTGATTCATCCTTCAATGGGTGACCGGAAGAAAATTCCAAGATGGGATAGGGAGTTTGGATGTTTGCATTCCAGGGAAAGAATTATGCAATATATAATGAAATTGAAATTAAAGTAGTGCACGGTGTAGTAAAAGATCATTAAAAGAAAAACATATTTAAAATAAAATATGTTCCTTTTTTTTAGGGACATGGCGTTCCCATGTGACACCTCTCCTGCGCGAGCTGCACTGGCTCCCGGTGGCCTTCCGGGTGCACTTCAAGGTTTTAGTTACCACCTTTAAAGCACTCCATGGCTTAGGACCTGGGTACTTGCAGGACCGCCTACTACCACCAATAGCCTCCCACCGGCCGGTACGCTCCCATAGAGAGGGGCTCCTCCAGGTGCCGTCAGCAAAACAGTGTCGACTGGCAGCCCCCAGGGGAAGAGCTTTCTCTGTGGGAGCACCTACTCTCTGGAACGAGCTCCCCCCGGAGATACGGAGGATCCCGGATCTGCGCACCTTCCGCCGCGCTCTTAAGACCTTTTTATTTCGCCAGGCGGGCCTGGCCTAACCTCTCTCCATTTTTAGCGTTAAATTTTAATTTGTTTTAAATTATGTGGGGTGTTTTAATTTTGTCTGGGCCAAATTTATTTAATTTGTTTTTAGTTGGTTTTAAATTTTGTATTCATGTATTTTTATTGTTGGCTGTACACCGCCCTGAGTCCTTCGGGAGTAGGGCGGTATATAAATCCAATAAAATCAAAATCAAATCAAATCAAATTTAGCATTTAGTATTTATTTGGCAATCTGTTGCAGATTCAGAAACATATATGAGATATTTAATATCCTCCTGTGCCATCATTCTGGGTCATCCTATGACACTTTTACCCGCTTAACTGATTCTTTTTGATTCAAAATTATCTTCATTTCTTAAGAGGATCTAGCAGGACAGACTTTAAGCTGACTATATTCGCATGAATTTATAGTCTGAATGGAAGGACCACGTCTTTATTATATGAAGGGCATGCAAATCAGGTTAACTCTTTCACTTTTTTAAATACACTGATTCACACAAGAAGTCAAGGAATCAGAGTCAAAAGACACCAACTGAATTATGATGATTTGCATTTTGCTTATCTTCTTTACCAGCTTTTCAGGTAAATGTTCTTCCACAACCAAAGGCAGAATTTATATTTTCCTGGTTTATGTTATTTCTGACTTCCTATTTGTTTTTCTTTCTCAGGCTGTTACTCACAGGTCCAGTTGGTGGAGACTGGAGGGGGTATTGTAACCCCTGGAGGGTCACTCAGCCTATCCTGCAAAGCATCTGGATTCACCTTCACATGCTGTGAGATGCACTGGGTCCGTCAGGCTCCAGAAAAAGGACTGGAGTGGGTGGCTGGACTGAGTAGTTCAGGAAGTACCAAATGGTACAATGCCAAAGTCAATGGAAGATTCACCGTCTCTAGGGACAATTCCAAAAACACAGTTCATCTCCAGCTGAACAGCTTGATGATGGAAGATTCTGCCTTGTATCATTGTGTAAGGCACACAGTGACTCCACTTCCCTTCCAGCTTGTACAATTTCTCCAGGGCTCTCTTTGGAGAAGAAACTGAGAGGAAGTGGCCCAACTGTAGCTCCTTCCTCTCAACTTGTCCTCTTAAGGGACTCCTGACAATAATATACAAAGTCAGAATTTGCATCTGTAGAAAGTTGGCACCCACCCTTCTTTCATTGTTGTTGTTAGTTGTGAAATCGTGTCTGATCCATCGTGACCCCAGGGACAACGTTTCTCCAGGTCTTCCTGTCCTCTACCATTCTCTGGAGTCCATTTAAGCTCACACCTACTGCTTCAGTGACTCTGTTTGGCCACCTTGTTCTCTGTTGCCCCATTCTTTTGCCACCAATCCTTCCCAGGATTAGGCTCTTCTCCAGTGAGTCCTTCCTTCTCATTAAGTGGCCAAAATTTTTGAGGTTCATCTTCAGGATTTGGCCTTCTAAAGAGCAGTCAAGGTTGATCTCTTCTAGGACTGACCAGTTTGGTCGCCTTGCAGTCCAAGGGACTCACAGGAGTCTTCTTTCATTGAAGAATGAAATATTTTGAGAAATATTAAAAAGACAGAATATTATATTTCCCTAAAGGAGGAATGGAAAAACATGTTCTTGGAAAGCAGCCCCCACCTTCCTTAATAGCCCTAGCAGATATTTTTTGTCTGTTGAGAAAGATTGGGCCAGCATATCTACAAAACAAAAGATCTTCAGTTCCAGGGTGAATGGATTAAGACATGACCCTTCAGGACATAATAGGATTAACCCACTACCATCTAGCAGCAGAGCTCACCACATTGCACAATCTCATAAGGACATTGCATTACACTCCAAATGTCAATCAAATTTAGCTCAGACAACCTACAGAGCCAGCCAGTTTTCAACAACTGATTCCAAATTGGTCTTTTGTCTACAGAACAGAAGAGGGCACCAGAGGTTCAAATATCACAAAACACCATTAATCTTTATGGTTTCTGCTATCAACTGTAATTAAGGAAAAGGATAGAGTCAAGCATTCATTGGAATACAGGAATTTAAGGAAAGTCTTCTGAAGTGTAAACTGGAGACTTTCAAAACATGTATTTGTGGTCCATTTTAATTGATCTCCATCCAAGAGACTTGACTTCTGGTGGGAGAAAGACCCACGAATGTGGAAAAAAAACTTTAGAGTAACAGTGTAAAAGCAGGAAGGGAAATTCAAGGGAGGAGGAAGATGATGGAGGAAAATAGGGAGATTGATTGTGGACTTGGAAAAAAGTAAGATGGCTATTAGGGTAGGGTAGGGTAGGGTAGGGTAGGGTAGGGTAGGGTAGGGTAGGGTAGGGTAGGGTAGGGTAGAATAGAATAGAATAGAATAGAATAGAATAGAATAGAATAGAATAGAATAGAATAGAATAGAATAGAATAGAATAGAATAGAATAGAATAGAATAGAATAGAATAGAATAGAATAGAATAGAATAGAATAGAATAGAATAGAATAGAATAGAATAGAATAGAATAGAATAGAATAACAAAGTTGGAGTACCCTCCACCTAAGCTGTAAAACATCTGGATTCACATTCACAAGCTATGACATGCACTGGTTCTGACAACCTGCAGAAAAAGAAATGGAATGGGTGGCTGGACTGGATACTTCAGGAAGTAGAAACTGGTAGAACCCCAAAGTCAATGGAAGATTCACCATCTCCAGGGACAATTCCCAAAGCTTCACACTGTTCCAGATGAACAGTGTGAAGACTCAAGATTCTGCGTTCTATCATTGTGCAAGGCACACACTGACTCCACTTCCCTTGCAGCTTGTACAATTTCTCTGGTGGTCCCTTGAGAGGAAATGTTGAGAGGAGGAGGTCCACCCTTACAGCTTTTTCATTTCAACTTGTCTTCTTAATAGTGCACAAGGCCAAGATTTGCAGTTTCTGCCTTAGGAGTTATGGTTATGGGACAAGATCTCATAAAACAAACTACAAAATCAGCATCATTGTAGAAAATAAAAATGGTTAGAATATCCAACAAAACTTGATCTATATTTTGAAGGCAAATTTTAGTGCTTCTGGGATTGATGCTGACAGGAAGAAGATTAATCTATCTATATTAAAAAGACTGTATGTATGTATGTTCCAGCATAACTCTGGAATGCCTCAAGCAATTTCAACCAAGTTGGTACAAGATGATTTACTATCTGGAAACAAATACTGTGGGGTTAAGACACCCCTGGTATGTGTCTCTCTGTGTGTGTCTCTCTCTGTGTGTGTATGTTCCAGCATAACAGTAGAATGCCTGGGCCATTAAGGAGAGCGAGTGTGGCATCCTAGAGTGGCAATTGTTTGTGATGTCAGTTCCTTCACAGCTTCCTCTGGAAAGGCAGTCGTGATGTTCTCCCTCCAGTGGAGCAATGGGGAAGCACCTGATGGATTTGGGACAAAGTGTAAGAATTGTAGATAGGGTGGGAAAGAGGAGCACACGGGAGGGGGAAGGGAGAGGACAGGGATGATGTGCATTAGAGAAGGGGGAAGAAAGGCCTCAATGACTCCCTGACAGACAAAGGCTTCAACATCGATAAATACCCAGGCAACGTCGGGTTACCAGCTAGTAAAACAAGGTGGAACATTCAAGGGTGGGGAAAGATGATGGAGAACAATAGAGCGATTTACTGTGCTCTTGTAAAAATGCAAAATGGCCACGAGTAACCAAAAAAAAAAAGAATGAAAAAAAAAGACTTCTGCTTAAACTCACTATCATAAAAACAACAAAGTTAATGGAAAAAATATGGAATATAAAATTTCAATAGAGCAGTCAAGCTGTTTTGAATTTTAAAAAGTTATGTTAACAGTAATATACTTGTACTGCATTTCTACTATTTTTAATGTAGTAAAGACCTGTAATCTAAAGAGAAATATACAATTTTTATATCTTCTTCATTAACAACTTCTTCTTCTTGTGCCATGTCCATCATCGGATGTTAGCCATCATGTTGGCGATCCTATTTTTATCAACGGCTGCATGGAAAAGTGCTGCTGAGTTTTGTCCAAACCAGTACCTCAGATTTTGAAGCCATAATGTTCTTCTTCCTGGACCTCATTTCAATCTTTCCTTGGAGGATTAAGTGAAGTGAAGTATGGCGCATTTTTTAAGGTGTCGCATCACATGTCTAAAATGTTCTAACTTTCACTTTTTTATGGTTTTGATGATTTTCCTTGGCTTTCCCAGGCAGTTTATCACCTCCTCATTTTTGATTTTGTCATCCCAGTTTATACGTAACAATCATCTGTAAATCCACAATTCAAATCCTTCTTCTAGTCTCTTCAAGGGGCTTTCTGTCAGAGACCAACTCTGGACTCCATAGAGCAGGATAGAAAAGATGTAACATCTGACAAGCCTGATTTTCAATCTTAGGTTTATGTTCTGATGCAGAAGACCTTCATCAACGTAGGTGATCAAAAGAGGTGGTGGTGCCAAGATAGTTGAATTTCTCGGGAATGAACAAAGAAGTTTTAAATTGTACCAAGTACCATATCTGAAAGAGAAGAGACCTAGGAAAGCTCAGGATTTGCAAGCTTGTTAAACAAACATGTACTCCTTGAAATATACCATGAATTGCAATACAACTTTCATTAGTGAACATTGTACAGTGGGAGGAGTATTAAAGTATCAAAATCTTGAAATGTAATATTAGATGTGATCCCAGTAATTGCTCCCTTTTATTAAAGACCGATATTCTCCAATCTACTGATTGAAATTTTTTTTTAAAAAAAAAAATATTCCTAAAATCCTGGTCTCAGGAAAGTACTTTACAGTATGTTTGCCACCACGGGATGAATTTATAGAGTGAATGGAAGGAGCATGTTCTTATACTTTGGGGACTATGCAAATTGTTGAGTTGTTGAATTGATGCACCCTTAAATGCATCTCTTGAGAACTCCACTCTGCAGAGGAAGTTAGGAAGTTAACTTCAAGAGACACCAGCACTGACATAATTATGTTTTGCATCTTCATTGTCTTCTTTCTCAGTCTTTCAGGTAGATGACCTCTTCTAACCAAAATTGACAATTGGTCAACTCTGCTTTTCTGATTTTCCTCTGATCCAGTTTTTATCTTTTCTTCTCAGGCTGTAACTCACAGGTCCAGTTGGTGGAGACTGGAGGGGGTGTTGTAGCCCCTGGAGGTTCTCTCCGTCTTACCTGTAAAACATCTGGATTCACATTCACAAGCTATCACATGCACTGGTTCCGGCAGCCTGCAGAGAAAGAACTGGAGTGGGTGGCTGGACTGGATACTTCAGGAAGTAGCAAATGGTACAACCCCAAATTCAGTGGAAGATACAGCATTTCCAGGGATAATTCCCAAAGCTTAGTATATCTGCAGATGAACAGCTTGAAGACTGAAGACTCTGCCTTGTATCATTGTGCAAGGCACACAGTGACTCCACTTCCCTTCCAGCTTGTACAATTTCTCTGGTGGTCCCTTGAGAGGAAATGTTGAGAGGAGGAGGTCCACCCTTACAGCTCTTTCATTTCAACTTGTCTTCTTAATAGTGTACAAGGCCAAGATTTGCAGCTTCTGCCTTAGGAGTTATGGTTATGGGACAAGATCTCATAAAACAAACTACAAAATCAGCCTCATTGTAGAAAAGAAAAATGGTTAGAATATCCACCAAAACTTGATCTATATTTTGAAGGCAAATATTAGTACTTCTGGGATCGATGCTGGCAGGAAGGAGATTAATCTATCTATATTAAAAAGACTGTATGTATATATGATCCAGCATAACTCTGGAATGCCTCAAGCAATTTCAACCAAGTTGGTAAACGGATGACTTACTATCTGGAAACAAATACTGTGGGGTTAAGACACCCCTGGTATGTGTCTCTCTGTGTGTGTCTATGTGTGTGTGTGTATGTTCCAGCATAACTGTGGAACGCCTGGGCCATTAAGGAGAGCGAGTGAGGCATCCTAGAGTGGCAATTGTTTGTGATGTCAGTTCCTTCACAGCTTCCTCTATAAAGGCAGTCGTGATGTTCTCCCTCCAGTGGAGCAACGGGGAAGCACCTGATGGATTTGGGGCAAAGTGTCAGGATTGTAGACAGGGTGGGAAAGAGGAGCACATGGGAGGGGGAAGGGAGAGGACAGGGATGATGTGCACTGGAGAAGGGGGAAGAAAGGCCTCAATGGCTCCCTGACAGACAAAGGCTTCAACATCGATAAATACCCAGGCAACGTCGAGTTACCAGCTAGTAAAGTATAAAACAAGATGGAACATTCAAGGGTGGGGAAAGATGATGGAGAACAATAGAGAGATTTACTGTGCTCTTGTAAAAATGCAAAATGGCCACGAGTAACAAAAAAGGAATGAAAAAAAAAGACTTCTGCTTAAACTCACTACCATAAAAGCAACACAGTTAATGGAAAAAATATGGAATATAAAATTTCAATAGAGCAGTCAAGCTGTTTTGAATTTTAAAAAGTTATGTTAACAGTAATATACTTGTACTGTATTTCTACTATTTTTAATGTAGTAGAGACCTGTAATCTAAAAGAGAAATATACAATTTTTATATCTTCTTCATTAACAACTTCTTCTTCTTGTGCCATGTCCGTCATCGGATGTTAGCTATCATGTTGGCGATCCTATTTTTATCAACGGCTGCATGGAAAAGTGCTGCTGAGCTTTGTCCAAACCAGTACCTCAGATTTTGAAGCCATAATGTTCTTCTTCTGCCTGGACCTCATTTCAATCTTTCCTTGGAGAATTAAGTGAAGTGAAGTATGGCACATTTTTCAAGGTGTCGCATCACATGTCTAAAATGTTCTAACTTTCACTTTTTTATGGTTTTGATGATTTCCCTTGGCTTTCCCAGGCAGTTTATCACCTCCTCATTTTTGATTTTGTCAACCCAGTTTATACGTAACAATCATCTGTAAATCCACATTTCAAATCCTTCTTCTAGTCTCTTCAAGGGGCTTTCTGTCAGAGACCAACTCTGGACTCTATAGAGCAGGATAGAAAAGATGTAACATCTGACAAGCCTGATTTTCAATCTTAGGTTTATGTTCTGACTGCAGAAGACCTTCATTAACATAGGTGATCGAAAGAGGTGGCGGTGCCAAGACAGTTGAATTCCTCTGGAATGAATGAAGGAGTTTTAAATTGTACCAAGTACCCTACCTGAAAGAGAAGAGACCTAAGAAAGCTCAGGATTTGCAAGCTTGTTAAACAAACAAGTACTCCTTGAAATATACCGTGAATTGCAATACAACTTTTGTTAGTGAACATTGTACAGTGGGAGGAGTATTAAAGTATCAAAATCTTGAAATGTAATATTAGCTGTGATCCCAGTAATTGCTCCCTTTTATTAAAGACCAGTATTCTCCAATCTTCTGATTGATTTTTTTTAAAAAAAATATTCCTAAAATCCTGGAAAGTAGTTTATGATTGCCACCACAGGATGAATTTATAGAGTGAACGGAAGGAGCATGTTCTTATACTATGGGGATTATGCAAACTGTTGAGTTGTTGAATTGATGCACCCTTAAATGCATCCCTTGAGAACTCCACTCTGCAGAGGAAGTTAAGAACTTAGCTTCAAGAGACACCAGCTCTGACACAATTATGTTTTGCATTTTCATTGTCTTCTTTCTCAGTCTTTCAGGTAGATGACCTCTTCTAACCAAAATTGACAATTTGTCAACTCTGCTGTTATAATTTTCCTCTGATCCAGTTTTTATCTTTTCTTCTCAGGCTGTAAGTCACAGGTCCAGTTGGTGGAGACCGGAGAGGGTGTTGTAGCCCCTGGAAGTTGCCTCCGTCTTTCTTGTAAAACATCTGGATTCACATTCACAAGCTATCACATGCACTGGTTCCGGCAGCCTGCAGAGAAAGAACTGGAGTGGGTGGCTGAACTGGATACTTCAGGAACTAGAAAATGGTACAACCCCAAATTCAATGGAAGATTCACCATCTCCAGGGACGATTCCCAAAGCTCATTATATCTGCAAATGAACAGCTTGGAGACTGAAGACTCTGCCTTGTATCATTGTGTAAGGCACACAGTGACTCCACTTCCCTTGCAGCTTGTACAATTTCTCCAGCGGTCCCTTGAGATAAGACATTGAGAGGAAGTGGCCTTGCAGCTCTTTCCTCTCAACTTGTCCTTTTAAGGGATTCCTGGAAATAGTGTTCAAGGCCTGAATTTGCATCTTCTATATCAGGATGTCAAAAAGGGACAAGATTTCATAAAACAAACTACAAAATCAGCACCATCGTCGAAAGGAAAAATGGTTACAATATCACCAAACCTTGATCCATATTTTTGATCCAAAGTTTAGTGCTGATGGGATTGCTGCTGGTGGAAAGGTAGATTAGTAAAGCATAAAACAAGGCAGAAAATTTAAGAGTGGAGGAAGATGATGGAGGAAAATAGAGAGATTTAATGTTGTTGGAAGAAAAATCTGGTCCGGTTTCAAGCCGGGAGAAAGGCGCTGGAAATAAAATGGAGGCTGATTGGAAAGAAGGACTCTGTTTATTGATAAGCAGAGACCACAACAGCATGTAGTTCTGGGGCAGCTGGTTTGATGAGTGCATGGATTTTTATAGGGTTCTAAATTGCTGCTAGGGGCAGCAAATTGGGCAATGTAGTGAGCTTGGTGTCTTCACCATCTCAAGGGATTCACCATCTCCAGGGACAATTCCATAAGATCAGCTTATCTGCAGATGAACAGAACAGAAGGCTGAAGATTCTGCCTTGTATTATTGTGCAGGGACACAGTGACATCAAGCTTTTACAAATTATCCAGGGGTCCCTTGAGAGGAGAAGCTGAGAGGAAGAGGCCCAACATTGCCTCTACTTCCTCTAAGGTTCTCCTGTCAAGGAATCCCTGGACATATTATA
Organism: Coluber constrictor foxii; assembly: GCA_038048745.1. Lineage (NCBI taxonomy): Eukaryota > Metazoa > Chordata > Lepidosauria > Squamata > Colubridae > Coluber > Coluber constrictor. The sequence continues at coordinate 38,246,240 of CM075961.1, forward strand.
CAATGCCCAACTGTACAGCCTCTGGCATTGCAGCGACAGCTGTCAGTGTTATTGCCATGTGCTCAAAAGCCCAATTGGCCTTATTATCAGGGGATGTCTTATTTTGGGGAAAACAGGGTATTCCCATAATACCCATGTTTCAGTGGTGGGTTGCCCCCAGTTTGCACCAGTTCTATAGAACTGGCAGTAAAACTGGCGGGAGGCTCTGCCAACCGACCCCAATGTCACTAAAACACTTCTGTGTGAGCAAAGTGAGTGCATGCGGCCCCGCTGCAAACCAGTAGTAAAGTAAGTAGAACCCAATCCTGCCATGTTTCTGTTGTGGCTCCATTGCCTGAGCCTGTGTCATCTGCAGGAGAGGACTCCGAGAGTGAAGGAGAGGAGTTGGCAAAGTCTCCCTCCCCAGGACCCTCCTCTCTGGCAATGCCTCCGGAGGACACCAAAGGGCAAGAGATAGGCCCGGGGCCAAGCACGTCCATGCAGCCACAGGTGGACAGTGATGAGGGTAATGAGTCTTGGCTGGATCCTCGGCAGCATCGCAGAGATAAGTGCAATAGAAGAAAGGGCGTGCCAAAGATTAGGCTGAGTCACTGGACCATACCCCACAGGGTATAAAAGGGGGTGAGGTAGCCATTCAGACTCTGTGACGGACAAAACTAACTACTATCAAGTCACATTGCATCTTTGGAAACAACATTATCGGTCTTGGATTTATTTTACGAACTGGACAATTCTTGACTGTGGGTATTTTGTTTATTGAGTAAAAGTTCTTGGCAAGCAGCTACAGGGTGGCTGCCAAGATCTTATCAGAAAAATTGGTTATCTGCCAGGTTATTTAACCCCTGGCTGTCTGTGTGTGTGTGAGAGAGAGACGAGGACAGAACAGTTTCCCTGGAAATATTTTTGCCACCAAAAAAAAAAAGGCACCAAGTCTTATTTTCAGAGGATGTCATCCACTGACTTACCTCACTTGCGTGTGTCACCCTGGCCTCCTTTACCCTGTCAGAAACCTTCAGAAACTTTTTCTGTTGCTGGGAAGGCCAGCAAGGCTTTTTTGAAGGCCTCCGCAATCGATAACAGAGCTGTAGCTGTAGTTCTGTTATCAGCTACAGAGGCCTTTAGGAAAGCCTTGTTGGCTGCAGAAGAAATGAGCCAGCAAGGCAGGTGTCAGGGTGTGCGAGACCTGGCTACAATTGTCTGAAGGTAAGTAGTAGAGCAGTCCCACCCTAAGAGTCCCACTTGCTTAATTTTTACTCATGCATCCTGGAGTGGGCAGGTTCTTAATTAGGGCTTATTTTTTTGGGGGGTAGGGTTTATATTGGGTGCATGTGTAAAAAATCAAGCTAGGACTTACTTTCATAATAGGCCATATTTTCAGGGAAGCACAATAATTATTTATTTATTTATTTATTTATTTATTTATTTATTTATTTATTTATTTATTTAGATTTGATTTATATGCTACCCTTCTCCGGAGACTCAGGGAGGCTTACAATGTGCAAGCCTTCATATTTTTGTATATACCTGCTTAGTAGGGCTTTCGGGCCCCCCCAAGCGGTGTACTTTTTAATACAAAGTCAGCTTATTGCCCCCACAATCTGGGTCCTCATTTTACCTACCTTGGAAGGATGGAAGGCTGAGTCAACCTTGAGCCTGGTGAGATTTGAACTTGCAGTAATTGCAGGCAGCTGGCAGCTAAGTGCTATTTAAGAGGACTTTAGTCCACTGCTCCACCAGGCTCCTAATTAGAAAACCATAATATCCAGTTTATCATTAAAAACTAAATTATCTTTAGTTGAGATGTTTCTTATGCTTCCTTTTGTATACAAATTAAATTCAAGTTTATTCCCTCCAGTTTTATATGGCTTAAATTTTCAGTACTGCATTGAAAGGTAACTGCGGTGTAACCAGTAACATTTTCTCCTGCAGAACTAATAGGCATTAAATTACCTATTTTTTTTTTTTAAAAAAACTGTATATGAAAATTTGCTTAAATACCAATGGAACCATCATTCTTGAACTTAAGTTGGAAAATATGAGAGAAATATTAATGTCGGAGATGTAGCTCCGTAAATTTATAATATCAGAATTATGCAAATGGGTTGACGCCTTTCAACAGCCTTAAAAATTCCCCTCTCGGGAATGCAGGTCTGCAGAAGAGACCAAGAAATAAGCTTCAAGGGACACCAACACTTTCAACATTATGATACTTTGCATCTTCTTCCTCTTCTTCCTCAGTCTTTCAGGTGCAGTGAGATGGTCTCTCCTAATCAAAAATGACAAAGGATCAACTCTCCTTTTCAATTTTTTTTTATCTGATCTCTTCATTATGTTTCCTTCACAGGCTGCCACTCACAGGTTCAGTTGGTGGAGACTGGAGGGAACACTGTAGCTCCAGGAGGATCCCTCCACCTAACTTGTAAGGCCTCCGGATACACCTTCACATGCTGTGACATGCACTGGTTCCGTCAGTCTCCAGAGAAAAGACTGGAATGGGTGGCTGGAGTGAGTAGTTCAGGAGGTTATCAATCGTATAACCCTAAGGTCGCCAGAAGATTCATCATTTCCAGGGACAATTCCCAAAGCACAATTTATCTTCAGATGAACAGCTTGAAGGCTGAAGATTCTGGCTTGTATTATTGTGGAAGGGAGCAGAGTGACTCACAGTGACTCAATGCTGTCAGAAAAGAAGAAGTTCCCATAAAACAAACTGTCAATTTTGGAAGACAATTTTTGCTTCTAAACTGCCACATATTTTAGCTGGAGAAGTTGGGAGGGGGTTGTTGTTGGAGTGGTAGAAAGTTAGTCATAACAACATTCCATATTCAAGGACTTTTGCCTGCGTCTGATGGAGACTGCCTGAAGATTATATCCGGTGTAGTGTGAAGAGTTGATTGGACAATGTGATGAACGGTGACAATGTGGTTCCATCACTGGCTATTGAGGGTGAAATCTTGCCCCCTTCAGAGAGGGTTCGCAACCTGGGCATCCTCCTGGACGCATGGCTGTCTTTAGAAGAACATATGACAGCTGTAGCCAGGAGGGCTTTTTATCAGGTTCACCTGATGTACCAGTTGCGTCCCTTTCTGGACCGGGACACCCTACCCATGGTCACTTACACCTTGTCACATCCCGTCTGGATTACTGTAACACTCTCTACATGGAGCTCCCCTTGAAGAGCACCTGGAGGCTCCAACTGGTCCAGAATGCAGCCGTGCGGGTGATTATGGGTGCAACTAGACACACCCATGTAACACCTCTCCTGCGCGAGCTGCACTGGCTCCCAGTGATCTTCTGGGTGCAGTTCAAGGTGTTGGTTACCACCTTTAAAGTGCTCCATGGCCTCAGGCCCGGATACCTACGGGACTGCCTTCTGCCACCAATAGGCTCCCACTGACCAACGCGCTCCCACAGAGAGGGGCTCTTCAGGGTGCCATTGGCAAAATAATGTAGGCTGGCAACCCCCAAGGGGAGAGCCTTCTCTGTGGGGCTGCTACTATAACTGTCAAAACTTGCTTTTGCATTGTATAACCATAGAGTTAGTTAACTTTGAATTCCACTGATGGAAAGAATATCTGAATTACGTGGACTTTTCATATTTCATTAGAAATATCTCATTTCAAAAACTAATTTCCATTTTTTTTTCATCTGCAAGTCATAAAAGGCTGCTATTTTATAAAACACCATTAATCTTTAAGATTTTGTTTAATGAGCTATGATTAAGAATAGGACTAGATTCAAGGATCCAGAGGACTGATCAAAATAGAGACACTTAAATTTAAACTGAAGACTTTCAAACCTCGTATAGCTGTAATCCATTTTGGCTAATCTCCATCTGACAGACTTGATCTCCAGGTGGGAGAAATATCTAGTAATATAGAAAAATCATTGACAGTGGAAAAACAGGGGCAGATTCAGGAGTGAATGAACATGATGGAATTAAATCGGAAGGTTGAGTATGTTTTTGTAAAAATGTAAGATAGTCATGAGTAATAATGAGAATAGGCCTTTCTGCATAAACTTATTACCATAAAAGTAACAAAATAAATGGAAAAGATATGGGATACAAAGTGTCCATAGCACCAGACCAGTTAATTTCATTTTTTAAAAAGTGGTGTTAATTATAGTATATTTGCATGATGTTTCTACTATTTGCAATATAATAAAGATCTGTATGTCAAGCCTGAATCTGACCAGGTTATGTGGTTGTTTCTATCATGGGTTATTCTCACATGAATTCAGGTTGACACAGTTTGGAGCTGAAGGGGGGGGGGAAGCAGAGGTGGATGGAGCCTTCAGCCAAAACAACATTGTTAAAGATGAGTCGGATGTATTCCAATGGCTGGCTGGCCAGAGGAGGAGGAGAGAAGTTGCCAAGCAACCAGCTCTTATCATGATTAGACACTGTGACATATTGTTTTGGAAAATTGAGAGACTCTTACTTTAAGTGGGGTGGAAAGCCTGGATCATTTAGTACTGGCTTTCCACCAGTTCATGCCAAGTTGATGTATCTAAATAAATTTGTTCTTTGAGGAAATGGAATGCCTCAGAGTTCAATTTGTGATGGGTGCATTAATTGGAACCTGACATTTGTAATCTGAATGAAAAATATACTGGGTTTTTTGTTTTTTGTTTTGTATCTTCTTCATTAACATAGGGAACTAAAAGAGTGGTGGTGCCAAAACAAATTTAATTTCTCTGGAGTGAATGGAGGAGTTTTAAATTTTACCAAGGGTGTCTACATGTGAAAATAAACAGACCCAGGAAATCTCAGGATTGCAAGCTTTGTTGGGAATATGATAAATAAACCTGTAACCCTTTAAATATATCCTAACCGGCAGTGTAACTTTCTTTTTTAAATATTGCTCAATGCAACAAGTATCAAAATACTGAAATGTAATATTAGCTGCATGTCCAGTACTCTGTTTTTATAAACAATAATCTCCAATCAACTGACTGAAGACTTTTTTAAAAAAATCTGTTGTTAAAATCCCGGTCTCAGGAGAGTACTGTATGCTTGAAACTAGAATGGAAAGAACATGTTAATTAGTTAGTTAGTTAGTTAGTTTACTTTATTGTCATTGCATCTCATACAATGAAATTAAATGCCATCTTCAGTGTACATTATAATGATAAAAATAAAACACAGACGTCCTTCACATTCTATACGATTGAGTTGAAAACCCCTGATATTGCATTAATACTGCATTATATTATAGAATTCAATATAGTTACTGCTCTGGGATAGACACTGTTTTCCAGCCTATTTGTCCTTGTTTTTATTATCCTGTACCATCTGCCAGATGGTAATAGTTCAAAAAAAAAAAAAGGATGCCCAGAATGAGATGAATATTTTGAACTCTCTTAAGGCAGCGGGAGCTATAGAGCTCTTCCAATGTTCTTATAATATGGAGACTATGCAAATTGGTTGATATCTTTCACAACTTTAAATGGAGCCCTTGAGAACTTCACTCTGCAGAGAAAGTCAAGAACTTATTGTCAAAAGACACCAACACTTGCCACAATTATGTTTTACATCTTCTTTATTTTCTTTCTCAGTTTTTCAGGTAGATATTCTCTTTCATCAAAAATGACCATCGGTAAACTCTCCTTTTCTACTTTTCTTCTGTAACCATCTTTATTGTTTTTTCCCCCTCAGTCTGTGACTCACAAGTTCAGTTTGTGGAGAGCGGAGGAGGTGTTGGAGCCCCTGGAGCTTCCCTCCGCCTTACCTGTAAAGCATCTGGATTTACCTTCACAAGCTATAACATACACTGGATCCGTCAGGCTCCAGAAAAAGGACTGGAGTGGGTGGCTGGAGTGGATACTTCAGGAGGTACCAAATGGTACAATTCCAAAGTCACCGGAAGATTCACCGTCTCCAGAGACAATTCACAAAGTACTGTCTATCTCCAGATGAACAGCTTAAAGGCTGAAGACTCTGCCTTGTATCATTGTACAAGGTACACAGTGATTCATTCTTCCTTCCAGCTTGTACAATTTCTCCAGTGGTCCCTTGGGAGAAGAAATTGAGAGACAACTCACAGTTTCTTTCTGTAGGAAGCCTCCCTCCCCAGATTTAAATATGCTTTATTCTTAATATTAAAAAGAGGCAGGATAGAATATTTCCCCCAAAGGAGAAATGGATAAAAATCTTAACAAAGGCAGAAAGCAGCCCCAGTCTTCCTGTCATAGAAAAATAGCCTCAAGCAGAAGCTTAAAGAGGCTGGCCTTTTGGAATGGAGATTTTGTATCCATTCAGAAAGACTAGGCCAATCGATTGATAGGTAAAGAGACTCCAAATAAGCAACACAGTTAGGAAAGCCAAAGCTGACAAGATTAGCACCTAGGATTTGCATTTCCCCTTTTGCCTGTAGAGCCAGCAATAATCCCCTATATGACCCCAATGGCAACAGCCATTAAAATAGTAAAGGATACATTCTTACACAGGAGCACGCATCTCAATCACAAAGCCCTGAAGAATGTATAAAAGCCCATCTAACTCAACCCCATTTTGTCAGCCATCCCAGAAACATGCTGCTGTCTCTGAAGTTTCTGGCATCCAAACAAACAGAGACATTCTTGCCTGCAGACAGCCTCCATTTTATTTCCAGCGTCTTTCTCCTGGATTGGCACCAGGTCAGATTTTACTTCCAACAATTCTCTTAAGAATTTCTCCTCTCAAGAAATCCAGGAAAACATTCAATCTAGCAGCCACTGGCTCAGGAGTGCAGCTGTCAAAAAGGGAGATTTTTTTTTTTCTAACCATTTCTTATTGTGGAAAATCGAAATTGATCTCCTATTTCTTCCTCGGTGATCATTCTCTTATGTTACATTTACCTCTCTTGTCTTTGAGAGTGAAACCACAAATCACCCAATCAACTGACCGAAAATTAAAAATTTTCTATTCCTAAACTTCTGGTCTCAGGAAAGTACTAAGTGATTGTCACCATGGGATGAATTAATAGTCTGGATGGAAGGAGGGTGTTCTTATAATATGGGGACTATGCAAATTGGTTCAATTCTTTCACACCCTTAAGTGTCGTTCTTGGAAACTCCACTCTGCAGAAGAAATCAAGAACTTAGCTCCAAGAGACACCAGCACTGACACAGTTATGTTTGGCATCATCTTTATCTTCTTCCTCAGTCTCTCAGGTCATTGTTCTCTCATAAGCAACAACAATTCATATGATCTTTTCCCCCATGTTTTTCCTGATTCTACCTCTTTGTCTTTCCTTCTCAGGCTGCCACTCAGTGGTTCAGTTGGTGGAAACAGGAGGAAGTGTTGTAGCTCCAGGAAGGTCACTCCACCTGTCCTGTAAAGCATCTGGATTCCAGTTTGCAGGCCATACCATGGCCTGGGTCCGTGGAACTCATGAGAATGTACTAGAGTGGGTGGCAAGTATTAATTTTAATGGAGCTAGCCAATGGTACAACTCCAAAATCAGAGGAAGATTCACCATCTCCAGGGACAATTCAGAAAGTTCAGTTTATCTCCAGATGAAGAACCTGAAGGCTGAAGACACTGCCTTGTATCATTGTATTATTATGCAAGGTCCACAGTGACTCAATCTTCCTTCTAGCTTGTACATTTTCTCCAGTGCTCCCTCGGGAGAAAAAAAATTGAGAAACAGAGGTTGCAACTCACAGCTTCTTTCTCTCAGATTCTCCTCTTAAGGGAGCCAGGAAAATATTGTTCAAGGTTCAACCTAGCAGCCATTGGCTCAGGAATGTAGCTGTCAGAGAGGGAGAAGTTCTCATACAACAGACCACAAACTCAGCAGAATCACAGGAAGAAAACATGGGTGGAAATAAGCAAATCTTCCCCCATATTTTGAAGAGAAGAGAGTTGGCAGGGGGGATTCTGGTGGGAAGAGACTAATAAAGGGCAAAACAGATTTATTAAGGAAAAATCAATGCTCTTTGAGTCACCACAGTAGTTGTTTATTGACGCTAATTAATCCTGTTGCAGAAGGTTCTTCCTTTTCCAGGGCAAGTTAGACATGAAAATGGACAAATTCATGTGCCATTACTAAAAATCTCTTCTAAAAAAAATCACCCAAATTTACTTTCATTTACAAGTCAGAAGAGGGCACTGGAGGTTCAAATATTATAAAACACCATTAGTCTTAAAGATTTCGCCTACTAACTGTGGTTAACATTAAGACCAGATTCAAGGATTCAGAGAACTGATTTGAGGACATTTAGAAAGGTCTTCAGAAGAATAAGGTTCCTTATTTCTAAATAAGGAAGAATAAGGCGATATAAGGATATCTGCAAGAGGGACCTAAAGGCCCCGGGAAATGGATATTAACAAATGGGAAACCTTGACCTCCAATTGTTCAACGCAGCATGGCCTTCTCTAACTCAAAGAGACACTTGTTCGGCAGGCTGAAGCAAAGAGGCAGTCCTGGAACCAGCGAAATCTGGGGGCTGGGCAGGGTACAGAATGTATCTGCCCTCAGTGTGGAAGGGATTGCCATTCTCGAATTGGCCTTTTTAGTCACACTAGATGCCATTTTAGGACCTCTTTCCAGAGCATGATACCATAGATACCATAGGACCGGGGTATTTGCGGGACCGTCTGCTGCTACCGATAACCTCCCACCGGCCAGTATGCTCACACAGAGAGGGCCTTCTCAGGGTGCCATCAGCCAAGCAATGTCGGCTGGCGGCCCCCAGGGGGAGAGCCTTCTCTGTGGGGGCACCCACCCTATGGAACGAGCTGCCTCCTGAAATTCGTTTGATCCCGGACCTCCGCGCTTTCCGAAAGGCCCTTAAGACTTATTTATTCCAACAAGCCAGCCTTGCTTGCTTGATTTTAATAGGGTTTTAAAATTTTTGGTAGTATTAATTTCTGGGGTTTTAAATTGGGTATTTTAACGGGGTTTGAGACTTTTATTTTGGAACGCCAACAATTTAATCTAATTTTAAATTTTTTAATATTTGTATTATATGTGTTTTAATTTGGCTGTTCACCGCCCTGAGTCCCCCTCCCTTGGAGAAGGGCGGTATATAAATTTAAATAAATAAATAAATAAATAAATAAATAAATAAATAAATAAATAAATAAATAAATAAATAAATAGTTTCTTGAGACTGAAGGATGCCAATTATACAGAAGAATAAACTGAATATTTTCCAACAATGTTAAATACCATCCAAGAACAACATCGGAATAATAGTTGAAAAGCAGGGAAGGATATCTGAGGGGCAGAGAAAGAATGATAGAAGAAAATATAGATTTTAATGTAAACCTTTTTTTTTTTACTGTGTCAGCCCCTTAAATTGCATTTTGTTGGACTGTAAAACATGGCTGTAAAAAATACAGAGCCAACTTCATACACTTTACTTAAGCTCAGTCTTGTCATATAATATAATATATGAATTCTCTGGATGGATACTATAAGTGATAATTCGGTTTTTTAAAAGTGTTTTGAAAGCAAAAGTAAAAGTCATCCGATTTAACTTACATTCATACTGGATCTTTTGCTACAAGGATTCTGTATTTTACTATTTTTAATTTTTAATTTTTAATTTTTGCTTTTCATTATGAAGTATTTATTTTATCAACTTACAACATTTGTTCTTATTAACACTTCCATAGCAGAGATATGGTCCACATAGGTCTGAAATGGCCTAAGGTACACTTTTTAAAATGTTTTTCCAAAAACTGTAGAGATCGGAGATGAGATTTTTAGCATCTAAAAGACATGCGTTAGGCACTGTATAGTTATATCACTGAATGCTTTCTACTTAAGAAGTAGGTCATGTTAGCAAGAGCCAACACCCACTGTTAGTGATTTACATTAATATGAGTGACACCTGTTCCATCAATCATAGGGACCATAGTTTCACACATGGAAAAACAACAATCAGGTGAATTACACAGCACAGCACACTTGGCTTAATTCATCTCATTGTTTTCCTACAGTCTAGAAAATGGTTGGTTCTGCTTCTGAGACTTAAGTTACAAGATTGAGTTCTGCTCAGGTGGATCATGTCCTAGCCTTTAATCTGAAAAAATACTCCTTCAGAGGAATTGGAGATAAAGTAGTTAAAGTTACTATTTTTAAAAAAATCTCTGGTCTTTTTTTTTTTAACTTCTGATGGGAAATTTCCCTTTTATCTTCTAACCATTTCTTATTGTGGAAAATTGAAATCTATCTCCTATTTCTTCTTTGGTGATCATTCTTTTATGGTACATTTACTTCTCTTGTCATTGAGAGTGAAACCACAATCCTCCAATCTACTGATTGAAAATTAAAACTTTTCTATTCCTCAAATCCTGGTCTCAGGAAAGTACTATATGATTGCCACCATGGGATGAATTTATAGTCTGGATGGAAGGAGGGTGTTCTTATAATATGGGGACTATGCAAATTGGTTCAATTCTTTCACACCCTTAAGTGTCGTTCTTGGAAACGCCACTCTGCAGAAGAAATCAAGAATTTAGCTCTAAGAGAGACCAGCGCCGACACAGTTATGTTTGGCATCGTCTTTATCTTCTTCCTCAGTCTCTCAGGTCATTGTTCTCTCAGAAGCAAAAACAACAATTCATACGATTTTTTTCCCCCCAAGTTTTTCCTGATTCTACCTCTTTGTCTTTCCTTCTCAGGCTGTCACTCAGCGGTTCAGTTGATGGAGACTGGAGGAAGTGTTGTAGCTCCAGGAAGGTCACTCCGCCTGTCCTGTAAAGCATCTGGATTCAACTTTGCAGACCATAGCATGGCCTGGTTCCGTGAAGCTCATGAGAATGTACTTGAATGGGTGGCAAGTATTAATCCTAATGGAGCTGGCCAATGGTACAACTCAAAAGTCAACAGAAGATTCATCATCTCCAGGGACAATCCCCAAAATTCTCTTTATCTCCAAATGAACAGCCTCAAGGCTGAGGACTCTGCCTTATATTATTGTGTAAGGTACACAGTGACTCCACTTCCCTTTCAACTTGTACAGTTTCTCCAGTGGTCCCTTGAGAGGAGACATTGAAAGAAAGAGGCCTACCCTTGCAGCTCTTTCTTCTCTATTTGTCCTCTTAAGAGACTCCTGGAAATAGTGTACAAAGCCAAAATTTGCAGCTTCTGCTGCAGGCATGCAGTTATCAGAATGGGACAAGATCTCATAAAACAAACTACCAAATCAACAGCATTGCAGAAAGGAAAAATGGTTACAATATTACCAAAGCTTTATCCATATTTTTTGATCCAAAGTTTAGTGCTGCTGGGATTGATGCTGGTGGGGAGGATATTAATAAAGTATGAATAGAATAGAATAGAATAGAATGGAATGGAATGGAATGGAATGGAATGGAATGGAATGGAATGGAATAGAATAGAATAGAATAGAATAGAATAGAATAGAATAGAATAGAATAGAATAGAATAGAATAGAATAGAATAGAATAGAATAGAATAGAATAGAATAGAGAAGAGAAGAGAAGAGAAGAGAAGAGAAGAGAAGAGAAGAGAAGAGAAGAGAGTTGGAAGGGATCTTGGAGGTCTTCTAGTCCAACCCCCTGCCCAGGCAGGAAACCCTACACCACTTCAGACAAATGGTATCCAACATCTTCTTAAAAACTTCCAGTGTTGGAGCATTCACAACTTCTGGAGGCAAGTTGTTCCATTGATCAACTGTCCTATATCAGGAAATTTCTCCATACTCCTAAATTGCTTCTCTCCTTGATTAATTTCCATCCATTGCTTCTTGTCTGCCTTCTACTGCTTTGGAGAATAGTTTGAATCCCTCTTCTTTGTGGCAGCCCCTGAGATATTGGAACACTGCTATCATGTCTCTCCTAGTCCTTCTCATTAAACTAGACATACCCAGTTCCTGCAACCATTCTTCATATGTTTTATCCTCCAGTCCCATAATCATCTTTGTTGCTCTTCTTTGCACTCTTTCTTGAGTCTAAAACAAGACTAGAGTATAAAACAAGGCAGAAAATTCAAGAGTAGAGGAAAATGACGGAGGAAAATAGGGAGATCTACTGTTTTTGGAAGAAAAATCTGGTCCAAGCCGGGAGAAGGGCGCTGGAAATAAAATGGAGGCTGATTGGAAAGAAGGACTCTGTATATTGATTAGCAGAGCCAACAACAGCATGTAGTTCTGGGACAGCTGACAAATTGGTTTGCTGAGTGCATGGATTTTTATAGGGTTCTAAGTTGCTGCTAAGGGGTTGCGCAATGTGAGCCTGGTGTCTTCACCATCTCCAGGGGTTCAACCATCTCGAGGGACAATTCCATAACATCAGCTTATCTGCAGATGAACAGAAGAGAAAGCTGAAGATTCTGCCTTGTATTGTTGTGCAGGGACACAGTGACTTCAAGCTTTTACAAATTCTCCAGGGGTCCCTTGAGTGGAGAAGGGAGGGAGAGGCCCAACATTGTCTCTACTTCCTCTTAAGGTTCTCCTGTCAAGTAATCCCTGGACGTATTATACAAAGCCCAACTTTGTATAATAAACTGACTGAAAATTTTTAAAAAATAATCTGTTCTTAAAATCTTGGTTTTAGGAGAGTAATGTGTACTTGGAAACCATGGGATGAATTTATAGTTTGAATGGAAGGAGCACATTCTTATAATATGGGGACTATGCAAATTGTTGAGTTGTTGAATTGATGCACTTTTAAAGGCATCCCTTGAGAGCTCCACTCTGGAGAGGAAGTTAAGAACTTAGCTTCAAGAGACACCAGCACTGTCACAATTATGTTTTGCATCTTTGTTGTCTTCTTTCTCAGTCTTTCAGGTAGATGTTCTCTTCTAACCAAAAATGATAACTGGTCAACTCTCCTTTTTCCGGTTTTCCCCTGATCCCTTCTTTATCTTTCCTTCTCAGGCTGTCACTCACAGGTCCAGTTGGTGGAGACCGGAGGGGGTGTTGTAGCCCCTGGAGGTTCCCTCCGTCTAATCTGCAAAGCATCTGGACTCACCTTTGCAAGTGCTTACATGGACTGGGTCCGTCATGCTCCAGAGAAAGGACTGGAATGGATGGCTAGAATTAGTGATACAGGAAGTAGCAAGTTGTACAACTCCAAAATAGCCAGAAGATTCACCATCTCAAGGGACAATTCCCAAAGTTCTCTTTATCTACAGATGAACAGCTTGAAGCCCGAAGACTCTGCCTTGTATTATTGTGCAACGGACACTGTGACTGAATTTCCCTTTAAGCTTTTACAATTTCTCCAAGGGTCCCTTGAGAGGAGAGGCTAAGAGGAAGTGGCCCCACCCTGTCTCTACTTCCACTGAGCTTCTACATTCAAGGAACCCCTAGGCATATTGTTCAAGGCCAATTTTGTAGCTTCTGGAAACTGGAGTGCAGCTGTCAGAAAGAAACACATTCTCTTCTCACAAACAAAAGAGCAGGCAGGAGCATGAAGAGAGAAGAAAAAAGTTCAGATATGTAAGCTCTAATTAAGACCCTGGTACTTATAGTCGACATCAGTTAATCTTCTGCTACAAAATTTGATCTCTGGTGGGAGAAAAATCCAATAATGTTGAAGACACATTAGAGCAATGATGGCTAATCTTTTTGTCATCGCGTGCCGAAAGCACGCACTCCCCCTGCCCCCTGCACATACTCCCCCCATCCCCCGTGCATGTGTTTGTGACTGCCTCGCACTCCCGGCCCCCAATGAATGAATGCACACCCACCTGAAGGTGTGTGTATAACCCCCGCCCCCACACATGCGCACATGCCTCCCACATGTGCCCCACCCTCATGCACATGCGAGACAGAGACCCAAAAATCAGCTGGTTGATGGGAGGTACACACACATGCATGGTGGAACTGAGCTGGGGAGACAGCTTGCATGCAACACAGTGGACACTGCATGCCACCTCTGGCACTCATGCCATAGGTTCACCATCACGGCATTAGAGTAAAAGCAGAAAAGTAGAGGGTGGAAGACTATAATGGAGGGATACAGGAAGGTAGACTATACTCTTCTAAAATTTAAAATAGCCATCAGGAGTAAAGGTGAAATGAAATGAGACTTTTTTTTTTACCTAAAGCTGCACTGTCATAAAAATAACAAAATTGATAGAGAGGAACAATCGTACCATGGAAGGACAACAAAACCTTGAAATGTAATAATAGATGTGTCTCCAGTAATTGTGCCATTTTATTAAAGGCCAGTTGTTGTTCAGTCACTAAGCCATTCTGACTCTTTACAACACCATGTCCTCCAAAGCACAGGAGATGCCCATGTCCTCTACTGTACTGATGAATGGGATAGGATAGGATAGGATAGGATAGGATAGGATAGGATAGGATAGGATAGGATAGGGTAGGGTAGGGTAGGGTAGGGTAGGGTAGGGTAGGGTAGGGTAGGGTAGGGTAGGGTAGGTAGGGTAAGGTAGGGTAGTGTAGGGTAGTGTAGGGTAGGGTAGGGTAGGGTAGGATAGGATAGGATAGGATAGGATAGGATACGATAGGATAGGATACGATAGGATAGGATAGGATGAGGAATGGAATGGAGTGGAGTGGAGTGGAGTGGAGTGGAGTGGAGTGGAGTGGAGTGGAGTGGAGTGGAGTGGAGTGGAGTGGAGTGGAGTGGAATGGGATAGGATGGGTGTGGGATGGGACTGGACGGGACGGGACAGGACGGGACGGGACAGGACAGGACAGGACAGGACAGGACAGGACAGGATAGGATGAGGAGCGGAACGGAATGGAACGGAATGGAACAGAACAGAACAGAACAGAACAGAACAGAACAGAACAGAACAGAACAGAACAGAACAGAACAGAACAGAACAGAACAGAATAACAGAGTTGGAAGGGACCTTGGAGGTCTTCTAGTCCAACCCCTGCTCAGGCAGGAAACCCTATATCATTTCAGAGAAATGGTTTTGATCTATCCATCCTGAGTTGCTTTGCATGGCTTAGTTCATAACTTCTTTGAGCTACACAAGCCCCTTCACCCCATCCAGGCAGTGATCCATGAAAGGGAAAGAATAGCATTCTTCACTAAACTGGCTGCACATTTAAAAAAAAAAAACTTCCCTATTTCTAAAATCCCGTTCCTCAGATCATAAACCTGAAACCTTGGGATGAATTTATAATTCAAATGGAAGGAACGTGTTCTTATAAGAAGGGGACTATGCAAATTGGTTGAACTCCTCCTCACCCTTAAATGCAGACCTTAAAGACTGAGGAAGTCAAGTACATAGTTTCAAGAGACACCACAAGTGACACAATTATGTTTTGCATCGTCTTTATCTTCTTCCTCAGTCTCTCCGGTTGTTGTTCTCTCATAAGCAAAAACTACATTTCATAAGATCTTTTTGCCTGTGTTTTTCTTGATTCTATCTCTTTGTCTTTTCTTCTCAGGCTGTTACTCAAAGACAGCCTGAGACAGCCAGATGGAGACTGGAGGAGGTGTTGGAGCTCCAGGAGGGTCATTGTGCCTGTCCTGTAAAGCATCTGGATTCAACTTTGCAGGCCATAGCATGGCTTAGTTCTGTGAATCTGATGAGAATGTACTAGAGTGGGTGGCAAATATTAATTCTAAAGGAGCTAGCCAATAGTACAATTCCAAAATCAACAGAAGATTCACCATCTCCAAGGGCAATTCCCAATCTTCTCTTTATCTCCAAATGAACAGACTCAAGGCTAAGGACTCTGCCTTGTATTATTGTACAGCAGTCAAAGTGACTCCACTTCCCTTTGAGCTTGTACAATTTCTCCAGGGGTCCCTTCAAAGGAAGAGGTCATCCTAGTGGTTGCTCTCACTCAGCTTCTTTATTCAATTGTCCCTTCAAAAAAAAATCTGCATAAGTTATAATTCTGCAGATTCTGCCCTGGAGCACCACAGAATTGGAATCATCCTCATTGATATGCCTTAGACATCGGTATCTGGATGTTATTCAATCTGATTCAAAGGCTCAATCAGGAATTGAACTCATGGTTGCTCGGATACCAAGCAAGGACAATATTCCACAGCAAAGAAGATAGAAAGGAGGGAGGAGGAGAGGGTAGAAAGAGGAGAGGGAGGGAGAGGAATGGAAGAAAGGGAAAAGGAGAGGAAGGAAGGAAGGGTAGAGGACAGGAGTAGGAGAGAAGGTGAGAAGAGGGAAAAGAAGAAAGGAGTGGGGGAAAGGAAGGGGAAATAGGATGGGGTAGGAGAGGAGGAAGGAGAAAGTAGGAGATGAGGGGAGGGAGGGAAGGGAAAGAGGAGGAGAGAGAGAAGGTTTGTTGTGAAATGAGGGAAGAAAGGGTAGAAGAGCAACTCCATATGTAATTAAAATGCCTTATTTTAATACTTCCTTTAAGGAAAACATGTATATGTATGATTAATTATGTATAAGAAAATGTACATTTTATATTATGTGTATAAGAAATAAAACTGAAAACTTTTCAAAAAAAAAAGGAATCGAACTCATGGTCCTTCATCTCTTAGATGACTACGCAGTGGCATTATTTGAACACTTTTACAGGCGATGGTGCTCATTGGTCTCAGAAAGATGATACAATGTCATAATCTTGAAAAGAAGCACAACCTGAACATAACATCAACAGCAGTTCTATAGACTAGACTAGACTAGACTAGACTAGACTAGACTAGACTAGACTAGACTAGACTAGACTAGACTAGACTAGACTAGACTAGACTAGACTAGACTAGAATAGAATAGAATAGAATAGAATAGAATAGAATAACAGAGTTGGAAGGGACCCTGGAGGTCTTCTAGCCCAACCTCCTGCTTAGGCAGGAAACCCTATACCATTTCAGACACATGGTTATCCAATCTTTTCTTTAAAAGCATTTACAACTTCTGGAGGCAAGTCATCCCACTGATTAATTGCTCTGTCAGGAAATTTCTCCTTAGTTCTAAGTTCTGAAGAAGAAAGTAGTGTTCTCTGGAGTCTACATTGTGAAATTGGAGATGGGTAAATAAAGGGGAGCAAGAGGGTCAGATAGTCAAGTCTTCCCCACCTTGCAGTCAGCCTGAGTCCTGCAAAGTACCTGACAAAAGAGGAATCTTAGCTAAAATGTATAGTGAGCTGTGATCAACTTTAGAAAATGTATAATAACTTGTTGGAGAAGATTCAAAAGGAGAAGTTAATCCTTTTATCACAGGAAGATGTTTCTTGTTTCTAGAAGTAGTGAAATATGTGATTTGTGATGACCCAGGGCATGGCACAAAGGCAATACAGCCAGAAAACAGGTATGAGTCCCTTTATTTGCTCCAACTTTGTCCCCAATGTTCCGTTTACTCTCCAGCCTGGAGAAAAGCTCTCCCACAAACCTGCAGCAGGCTCTGGATGCAGTTACTCCAGTCCAAATGCTGTAAGCAGAATGACTGCAATCAAGCACTCCAGCAGAGCAAAATAATGAGTCCAAGAAGCAAAGAATCACGGCAATACTTCCAACAAGGCAAGATAAGCACACAGAAGCACAGCAATAATTTAAACAGTCAGGAGGAATGCCAGGAATGCTGGCCACAACTCTCAACATTAGATTAATTCCGTGTTTGTGTCAGCTTTGGAAGCCATATTAACATATTCCCAAAAAACGCCCCTCCCAACTACATCTCCTTTAAAGTCCATCCCCAGGTGTGCCTTGTGAAGAGAATCAGGGCCCTTTCCTTCCTTGTAAGCCATGCAATCCATATCACTCTCTTCTGCATTCTTCTCTGTGCACCCTGGGATAAGGAGAGGATAGGCCTTGGTCTTCATCTGAACCCCCTCTCCTTTGTCCTACTTCTCCCCTGCTCTGCCCAGCCTGACTTGCCCTTCCCCAGTTTCCGCCACAGCCACAGAGCCACTCTCCTGCTCTCTGTCAGCTGTTCATCCTGCATCTCAGATTCAGACTCTGATGGGGGCATGACAGGATTCTCTGATTCTTCAAAACTATCATATTAATAGTCCACACACTGATTTATGCAAAAACCTGAATCCCTTTCATTTCCCATTTAAATTCTCAAAGTTTCCCATCTCACATGAGCTTTGTGTACAGACTACTCAAAGGTTTTCCAAGATTTAGCTGCTGCTTCTACTATGTCATCTTTCTTTCTGTTACTCACTGCAGTGGGCACCTTCTCGCGTACGTTGGGTTTAAAGCTTCAGCGCTTTGTGATATTGGCATTTAGTCCCATTGGGTGACAAGAATTCCCATCCCACCTTTTCATTTCTATTTTTTTTTCCAACCAGGTGGTTTTGCACAAATATTGCTTACGCAGTCAGGCGAACAGGTGGAAGCACCAGGAGCAACCGTGTCATTGACATGTACTGCCACTGGTTTTGATATCAACAGCTACATTATGGACTGGATTAGGGAAGAACCTGGAAAAGGACTACAATGGCTTGTTAGCTATCACACCCCTACACTTCATTTCTATTCTCCTGACATTCAAGGGAGATTTTCAGCCTCGAAAAGTGGCTCCAACTTCTACCTGAAAATGGATCGTTTAAAGGAAAAGGATACAGCCACTTATTACTGTGCAAGGAACACAGTGAAACGAATCAAGCAAAAAAGGTTGGCAGCGTCACATTTTTGAAAAAAAAAAGACTCTAAAGGGGGCAGCAAATAACCATTGAGTGAATTAAAGAAAGACCAGAAAGTATTTCAAGCCAAATCAGATGAATCAAACAGGAAAGCCATATCTTTGGAAATCAACAGCTGTTGTTCTTTCATCCATGTCGATACCATTTACAGGCCTACCAGGTTCTTCCTGTTGATTTTTGACAATGAATGGAAATAGTTCCTCTTTCTAGCACAGGTTTCCATCTCAGCAAATTTAAGCGCTCCATGTAGTACAGCCTTTTTATTAACCAGCTTCAAAAATCCCAAAGAAATCAGCCGAAGAGAACCACAATGCTATCCATTCAATCCTATCAAGAACGTGTGAAGTATTACTACTGCTTTATAAAGCCTTATAAAACCATCTCTGGAGTACCGCATCCAGTTTTGGTCACCACGATATAAAAAAAAAAGATGTGGAGACTATGGAAAGAGTACAGAGATGAGTAGTAAGGATGAATAGGGGACAGGAGGCTAAAACATATGAAGAATGGTTGAAGATAGAATTTGGTATGACAAGTGAAAAGAACTAAGGGAGACGTGATAGCAGTAGTCCAATAATTAAGGGTTGCCATGAAGAAAGAGGATGTCAACCAGTGGTGAAATCCAATTTTTTTTTTACTACTAGTTCTGTGGGCATGGCTTTGTGGGCATGGTGTGGCTTGGTGGGTGTGGCATGGCTTGGTGGCCATGGCAGGGGAAGGATACTGCAAAATCTCTATTCCCACCCCTCTCCAGGGGAAGGATATTGAAAAATATCCATCCCCTCCGCACTCCTGGGGGATGGAAATTGCAAAACCTCCATTCCCTCTCCACTCCTGGGGGAAGCATATTGTAAAATCTCCATTCCCACCCCGCTCTAGGATCAGCCAGAGGTGGTATTTGCCGATTCTCCAAATTTTACTCAAAATTTCCGCTACCGGTTCTCCGAACTGCTCAAAATTTCCTCCAGAACATGTCAGAACCTGCTGGATTTCACCCCTGATCTCCATGTTGTAATGCCTTTTTTATTAAATAGCCTTAAAAATCCCGAAGAAATCAGGTGAAGATATAAATCATGATGCTATCCATCCATTGTTTTGTATTTCATCAAGCATGAATTTTATGACAGATCCAAGTGTAAACATAATTATAAACACATGAAATGGATACGAATAAAAGGAAACATTAGGACAATTAGAGAAATCCTATCAAGATTGTGTGAAGTATGAGTACTGCTTTATAAAGCCTTATAAAACCATGTCTGGAATACTGCATCCAGTTTTGGCTTTAACAGTCTCAGGTCACTATACTTTAATGTGAACTTCTCAACTATCTCATTGTTTTACCCACTATCTTATTAGGAGCTTAGAACTGACACATTTAGGGTTTAGGATTTATTGTATCAGCTCTTATAACTCTTCTACATCTACAGAGTATGATTGTATTTCCACCCTTACATTCTTTGAAGCCTGCCTTTTTAGGCACTTAAAATGGATGGATGGATGGATGGATGGATGGATGGATGGATGGATGGATGGATGGATGGATGGATGGATGATAGATAGATAGATAGATAGATAGATAGATAGATAGATAGATAGATAGATGATAGCATGCAGACTCAGCATAGTCAGTCCTGACCAAACACAGAGGAACCCGGCAGGGCTGTCTCAAACTGTAACAAATAGGATTAATGAGAAAGAACTCGGCCAACCAGAAGATCACGGACAAGACAGCAAATTGCGATGGTTGACAGGCTAACATCATCCCCCACTGATAAGCAGGCTAGGAGGGAGGAAACAGTAGGAATCAAGCCTCCATCATCCAGCATGACGACAGCAAAAACAACACAGCTAATGACAAGAGGGAGATGACTGGAAGGGCCTATTACGCGCACAATGGCCAAATTGATTAATGGCATATAAAGGCAGAGATTTCTGTAATGGTAGTTTAATACTCTGATGATGTCAGCAGATAGCTGATGAAAGCTTAGTAAAATATATTTTTTTAATTATTGTATTTAATTATTTTAAAATTTTAAACTCTGGGGATGGATAGATAGATGGATAGATAGATAGATAGATAGATAGATAGATAGATAGATAGATAGATAGATAGATAGATAGATAGATAGATAGATAGATAGATAGATAGATAGACAGACAGACAGACAGACAGACAGACAGACAGACAGACAGACAGACAGACGATAGGGATAGATAGATAGATAGATAGATAGATAGATAGATAGATAGATAGATAGATAGATAGATAGATAGATAGATAGATAGATAGATAGATAGATAGATAGATAGTTGGTAGATAGATAGACAAATAGATAGATAGTTGATAGATAGATAGATAGATAGATAGATAGATAGATAGACAGACAGACAGACAGACAGACAGACAGACAGACAGACAGATCATAGGGATAGATAGATGATAGATAGATAGATGATAGATAGATAGATAGATAGATAGATAGATAGATAGATAGATAGATAGATAGATAGATAGATAGATAGATAGATAGATAGATAGAGCTGAGGCACAACCCTGGGTTACCAAGAGATCACCAAAGACAATTTCCTCCCTGTTTCATTGTCTTCTCTGCCCTTCTGCCAGGTTATGCCCATCGGCAGTGTGACTTGAACGGCAGCTGGGCGTTGGTGCCCAACCAGAATCTCACCTGGGCGAATTACACCGAGTGTGCCAGATAGATAGATAGATAGATAGATAGATAGATAGATAGATAGATGGATGGATGGATGGATGGATGGATGGATGGATGGATGGATGGATGGATAGATAGTTGATAGATAGATAGATAGATAAACAGTAACAGAGTAGAAAGGGACCTTGGAGGTCATCTAGTCCAACCCCCTGTTTACATAGGAGACCTGTAGGGATTTGAACCACCGAACTACCAACCTTTCTGTTTGATAAGCTCAGTGTTTTAGCTACTGAGCCACCTAGTCAAGCTATAGTTCGAATCCGAGTAAGGGTATGGCTAGCTGATGAGAGCTAAATCACTGGAAATAGATCTATACTAGTCTCCCTTTATTTCTTTATCAGGAAATATAAATTTGGTATAATGTGTGTGTGTGTGTGTGTGTGTGATAGATGATAGATCGATGATAGATTGATGTGTGTGTGTACACACATACATGCATACATGCATGCATACACACACTTCAAATCAGTGTCAATTAACTCCTGACAACTGCTGTATTAGTTCCTGCCTAGGAAGTAGTTTGCCATCACTCTTGCAAAAAAAAGGGTGGGGTGGGGGGGAGGTGGCTCTGGTAAAATATTTGAGTTGCCTTTTTATCCTCAAAGAGATGCAAATGTGTAGAGAATTGTCTCTATATGCTTGTCCCAGACAGAAGCAGTTAAGCCCATAAGGTCAAAGAGTTCTGCCTCTATTTCCTCTGCAAACAATCCCATAGCAAAGCCCTCAAGAGTGGGAAAATGGTTTTTGGTCTCCCGTTTCTTCTTCTTTTAACAATAGGGAAAGGTACTTGTTTAAATGGTCTTTCCGAAGCGATACAGTACATCTTAATGTTGCATTACTTGAAATAAACTTTTTCCGTCGTCATTCTAGGAGCGCAGTCTGCAGTACAATTGGTGGAGTCTGGAGGGGATGTCAGAAAGCCTGGCGAGTCCCTCCGTCTCTCCTGCCAAGCCGCCGGATTCACCTTCGGTGACCATTGGATGACCTGGGTGAGGCAAGCTCCTGGGAAAAGCTTGGAATGGGTTTTGTATATAGGTACTTCCTCCTCTCCAATTTACTATTCGGATAAAGTCAAGGGACGCTTCACCGTCTCCAGGGATGACTCCCGCGGCCAGGTTCATCTGCAAATGAGCAGCCTGAAACCGGAGGACACAGCTGTCTATTACTGTGGGAGACTCACAGTGAGAGGAAATGAATATGAAACCAAGGAAAAACATTTTTCTTCCTTCTAATAAATTCTCTATCATGCTTCCTCTGTAGGTTTTCCAGAGGATTAACCCTCAAAGAAAAGTGACATGGCAATTTTCATCTCCTACAATTGAAGCTAATGAGGCCGGTCATTTCTAATTACATATTCAGCTCAAATCTTCCTTTACTTTGGGCCTCTCCAAAGTGACTTACTCAAAGACAAAACAAACATGGCAGGGCAGGGCAGGGCAGGGCAGGGCAGGGCAGGGCAGGGCAGGGCAGGGCAGGGCACGGCAGGGCAAGGCAAGGTCTCGTCATCAGAGACCACTGTCAACTTGCAAAGCATCCCTGGCCTGCTCTCGAGTTGCCGTAGGTAAGAGGGTTGGGAAAACAACGAAGCAGCACAACAGCCCAAAATAGAACCACATTCCAGCCTTATCTCTCTTAAGGCCATCTACCAAAGTTACCCACAGCAGCCGGAGGGGACTGATCTCTAAAACCTGTGAAATTGCTCCATTGGTGAATGTGATTGATGACACACCCTCGGGGGAGGGGAGAAACAGGGTCATGATTGGGGCATAAATTAGGGAATCAAGGAAAATCAAGGAATCAAGGAAAAGCAAGGCAAGGCAACTTGGAGGGATAGAACATTACTTTTTTTAAAAAAAAATTAGATTTATATGCCGCCCTTCTCCGGAGACTCAAGGCGGCTTACAATGCGTTAAGCAATAGCCTTCATACTTTTGTATATTTATACAAAGTCAGCTTATTGCCCACACAAACTTGGTCCTCAATTTACCCACCTTAGAAAGGATGGAAGGCTGAGTCAACCTTGATCCTGGCTAGGATTGAACTCACAAAAATTGCAGGCAGCTGGATGTTAATTGCTGCTTTTAGTAGCAGGCATTAGCCCCCTATGCTACTCAGGCTCTGAATAGCTTTCTGCTGCTCAGAAAGCTACTACTTTCTGAGTAGTAGCTTTTATCTATCATCTATCTATAGCATCTATCAGAAAGCTATTACTTTCTGATAGATGATAAAGAAATGGCTTGTTTTAATTTTTCAAATTATTGAATCCATCAATCTTACCCATACAGGTGGCAAAGATTAGAAAATGGGGATTTTCTGCACTGGTCCTTGCTCTTCCCTCAGAGATTAGAGTGGCCCCAATCGTGTGGGTTGGCTGGCTATATTCCTGAGTCTAAAGTGTTTAATGTCTTAAGGACCCCAATTCCTGGCTTTACTATTTACTATCCTGGCCAGATATCTTGGTTGCTGCATATGTTTATTTTGGATCTTTCTTTTTTTATTGTAGTATTATTTTTAAATGTTTTAAAATAATACTAAATTTAGTGTTATTTTTAAATGTTTTAGTTCTGTATATTTTTTGAGTTGTGAGCCACCTAAAGTTATTGACTGAGAAGGGTGGTTATAGAAATTGAATGAATGAATGAATGAATGAGTGCTCCCCCGCCCTTGTTGACTGTTTGTATTGTGTATATTGTGTATATTGTTATATATTATATATTATGATTTATGTATGTTAATTTTTATTAATAAAATTTATAAATAAATAAAAAATAAATTAAAAAATAGATAGCTAAACATAAAAAGAATAGTTAAAATATAAAAGAAAAAAATTAAAAAATGAATGAATGAATGAATGATTTTATTTATTTATTTATTTATTTTAATTTTTATACCGCCCTTCTTCCAGAGGACTCAGGGCGGTGTACAGCCAACAAGAAAACACATCCACATACAAAATTTAAAAACAGTTTTAAAAACATATTAAATAATTTGGCTCCCAATATCATTAAAATAAACTAACAGTTAAAATTCATGCTTAAGCCAGCCCAGCTTGTTGGAACAATAATGTCTTGAGGGCACGGCGAAAGATTGAATGTTCTAGTCAGGTCCTTCTATTCCTCAAGATTATATAATGGAATGGTACAGAAGCAATCAGGAATATCTGAATTCCTTAAGTGACCGCAAAAATGTCCTTTGTGGCAGCCCCTGAGATACTGGAATGGCTGTCATGTCCCCCTTAGTTCTTCTTTTCACTAGGCTAGGCATACCAAATTCTTCAACCATTCTACTTATTTTTTTAACCTCCAGCTGCTTAATCATCCTTGTTGTTCTTCTTTGCACTCTTTCCAGAGTCCCAGCATCGTTTTTATAAAACTAGTGTGGTCCTCTTAGTAAAACTATACTAATACTTCACACCAGTGGTGATATCCAATTTTTTTTTTACTACCGGCAGTTGCTCCCTGGCGTCCTTGGCCTGTTTAACAACATAATAAAATAAAGTTTAGTTTAAATGCACTGCTGGGTCAACTGCTCTTTTATCCTGTAGCATATGCAAATATTTGGGCAGTTTCCTTGTCATATAATTGCCATATAGTTGCCCTGCCCCAGTTAGCATGAGCTCAGAGTTGTGCCTCTGATTTCTTTGTATCCACAAAGGGAAAACAGGGTAGAAAATGATTCAGTTTCTTCTCTGTTTATCCCTTTTCCAAGGTAATCTAGGTTTGTTCAGCAGGAACGATGCACCATAACTTTGAATTATCACAAAACAACTTTTTTACATGCATTATTTGTTTCAGGCATGCAATTGGTCAAATTAGAGGAGTCTGGAGGGGCTGTGAGAAGTCCTGGAGACTCCCTCCCTCTCTCCTGCCAAGCCTCTGGATTCACCTTCAGCAGCTATTACATGGCCTGGGTGAGACAGGCTCCAGGGAAAGGGCTGGAATGGGTGGCCCGCATCAGTACAGGCTCATCTTCCAATTACTACTCAAATAAAGTGAAGGGACGTTTCACCATCTCCAGGGATGATTCCAATAGTCTGTTGTATCTGCAAATGAACAACCTCAAGCCAGAAGACACAGCACTTTATTACTGTGCAAGTGACACAGTGAGAGGAAGTCAATCTAAAACCAAGCAAAAACTTGGTTCTGTTCCAGGAAACTCTGTACTCTACAACCTTTGTTTGATCTTCAAAGCAGGGGTGAAACGTTCTCGGTTTGGACTGGATCGCCCAATCTGGTAGTTATGGAGGCAGGTGGTTTGGAGAACCAGTAGCAAAAATCCCTGCTGCCCCCCGCCCCTATGACCAGCTGAGCCACACAATCATTAGAGGGTTTTTTTAAAAAAATGAAAAGCATTTTTCATTTTTTCTACAACCTCTTCGGCTGAAAAAATGCTTTTAAAAGAAAAAAAAAGCCTCTGATGATCGCTCAGTTCAGCTGGGATCGTCAAACGCTTTTAAATGCCTCTGAGAATCCCAGCTGAGCTGCCTGATCGGCAGAGGCTTTTTTTTCTTTTAAATGCCTCTGACGATCCGAGCTGAGTTGCCTGATTGGCAGAGGCTTTTTTTCTTTTAAATGCCTCTGAAGATCCAAGCTCAGTTGCCTGATCGGCAGAGGCTTTTTTTCTTTTAAATGCCTCTGATGACTCAAGCTGAGTTGCCTGATCGGCAGAGGCTTTTTAAAAAACCTCTGCTGATCAGGCAACTCAGCTGGGATCATCAGAGCCTTTTGAAAACATTTTTTGACAACCTCTTCACAGAAGAGGTTGTAGAAAAAATGGTTTTAAAAGTTAAAAAAAAATTGGCCAGTCACATTACCCCACCACCACCAAGCCACACCCACAGAACCGGTAGTAACAAATTTTAGCTTTCACCACTGCTTCAAAAGATAGCATTCAGAAAATGGTAACAGGCTAAAATCTTCTCCCATTCATTCAAGTCGGCAAGCCTTATGACAGAAATTAGAACTATCATTTGAAGGTGAATTGGTAGGGACACTCAAACCTGAATATATCTTCCCAGGGAAAAGTAGCTCAGGCTTATAATGTCAAATAAGGCAACTCTCTTCTCCACAAATACACTTTCCAGGAAAATCAAAATTCTAAGCTCAGCCATCTTTTGAAGATCAAGTCAGGAAATGCATGAATGAATGAATCTGGAAACTGTGAGAACTTTTAAGGAGTATCTTCTCTTTCTATATTGCTTGGTCTCGCATCTCAACGGCTGTGGAAGATACAAATATTAACTTGGAGTGGACTGGATAAATACTTAAATTGGATATTATTTGAAAACAAAACGAGAGTATATGGTTTTTAAATTTTAATTAAATGTGACATAATTTAAAAGGAGGAGTAAAGGAAAAGGTTGGTATGCAGTTAAAATTATACTGTGAACCAGCCAAAATAATTAAGGTAAGGAGTGGAGGAAGCATTGCTGGAAAGCAGCTGACTAAGATGCGAACCAGCTCAAAAATAAACCTAGGAGGAAGCGGAAGAGATATTATTGGACAATAGTAATTGAACTGTGAACCAGTTAAATAAATGGAGAAAGGAATATCAGAAATTATAACTGGGAAATAGATATTTAAACCATGAATCAGTTAAATAGCTGGTCTAATAGAATTTGAGAATAAATTTGAAGTATTAAGGATTATTCTGGAAGTAATAAAATATAGAAAGAAATGTTGATTTATTTTAAAATGATTTTAAGAGAGGAGGAACATATTTCTTGTCAAGAGTTGGATATCTGTTGTCATTTAAGAGAGATAAAGTATAGTTTTGAGGCAATGGGTTTTAGGATTGAGGAATATATATGAAATATTAATTGTTAAAATGATAAAGATTTAGAATGGTGTTTATTGTTTAGAATATTGGGTGTTATAGTAGAATGATAAATGTTTAGAATAAGAATTTTGTCCCTTTTTGTTCTTTTTTTTTTCTTCTTAAAGATTTTAAAATTTGGAATAAAATTGATTGAGGGAATGTGAATCATTGTACTTATTTTCAGCTGGACCAAACCCCTGCTCTAAAAAGATGTATTTTATGTTTTATGTTAAAAAATAAAACAAAATGGAAAAAAAAGTTTTAACACTTTCTTAAATTAGCAATATGCGTCTTGGATGTGTGAGGAATTAATTGAGATGTTTAAAAATAGGTGTGAATCACTAAAGGGTAATAAAAAGTCAGAAACATTGCTGGAACACATAGAACAAGAAATAGGGGAGAAGGTAGCAGAAGAGAGCATAAACGAGGAGCAAGAAAATAATATTGATGGAAAAGGAATTTCATGCAAAAAGCAGTTAGATGATTTCACTAGGATTTACAGTGGTAAAAAAAGTGTGGATGGTGGGGGGGACGTCCCCCAAGAAAGAATCAATCAAAGGGCAAAGAGGGAAATAGTGGAAGGACATTAGGAGAAAACATGGGGAGAACTATTCGAATAATATATCTAAAAGTGAGAAAAAGATGTCAGAAGAAAGAAAGAAAGGAAGAAAGAAAGAAAGAAAGAAAGAAAAAAGAAAGAAAGAAAAAAAGAAAGAAAGAAAGAAAGAAAGAAAGAAAGAAAGAAAGAAAGAAAGAAAGAAAGAAAGAAAGAAAGAAAGAAAGAAAGAAAGAAAGAAAGAAAGAAAGAAAAAGAATCAATCAATCGGATTATAGAATGGAATAGTACAGAAGCAATCAGGAATATCTTAACAGTGACTATAAAAATGTATAACCTCTGGAAATGGCACTTAGACTTATATAACACTTTATAGTGTTTTACAGCCCTCTCTTAGCAGCTTACAGAGTCAGCCTATTGTCCCCAACAATCTGGGTCCTCATTTTACTGAACTCAGAAGGATGGAAGGCTGAGTCCACCAAGAGCCGCTCAGAATTGAACTCCTGGAGTGAGCAGTGAGTTAGCTCTGCAGTACTGCATTCTAACCACTGTGCCACCAGGGCTCCACCACAAGCAAAGAATTTGACCAATCACTCTTAGACCAGCCTATGAACAATTTTATTTGGATAGGACAAGTAAAAAGAGGCAAGACTACATATGAGGCTCTAAACTCCTGCATGAAAATTTAGGAGACAGAATATAAATTCCATCCATCCATCCATCCACAAATGAAAATGTGTGTGCACGAGATCTTAGAGAGCCGAGATTGACAAAATGATTTGCAAAGCATGGTAATAAAACCAGCCAACTGCTCTGCAAATATTTCTGGCCCGTCTTGGTGACTGCAGATTGAGAACAAGGATTGCTTTAAACCTTGGATTTATTTCTATAATAAACAGACTGTTTCCTTGCGTCCTTGGCCTGTTTAACAACAAAATAAAATAAAGTTTAGTTTAAATGCATCGCTGGGTCAACTGCTCTTTTATCCTGTAGCGTATGCAAATATTTGGGCAGTTTCCTTGTCATATAGTTGCCTTGCCATATAATTTCTCTGCCCAGGTTAGCATGAGCTGTTGTGCCTCTGATTTCTTTTTATCTGCAAAGGGAAAATCGGATAGAAAATGATTTGGTTTCCTCTCTGTTTATCCCTTTTCCAAGGTAATCTTGGTTTGTTCAGAAAGAACGATGCACCATAACTTTGAATTATTTCAAAACAATTTTTTTACATGCATTATTTGTTCCAGGCGTGCAATTGATCAAATTGGAGGAGTCTGGAGGAGCTGTGAGAAGACCTGGAGAATCCCTCCATCTCTCCTGCCAAATCTCTGGATTCACCTTTAGCAGCTATGACATGGATTGGGTGAGACAGGCTCCAGGGAAAGGACTGGAATGGGTGGCCCGCATCGGTACGGGATCACCTCCTTCCACTTACTACCCAAATAATATGAAGGGACGCTTCATCATCTCCAGAGATAATTCCAATAGTTTGTTGTATCTGCAAATGAACAACCTCAAGCCAGAAGACACAGCACTTTATTACTGTGCAAGAGACACAGTGAGAGGAAGTGAATCTGAAACCAAGCAAAAACTTGTTTCTGTTCCAGGAAATGCTGTGCTCTGCATTTCTAGTCTGCTCTCAAGTTGCCATGGGCAGAAACGGAGGAGAACTGATGGAACAGTTCAGCAACCATGTTCAAAAGCGCATTCCACACCTACCTTCCTCCAGTGGTGGGATTCAAGTAATTTAAGAATCAGTTCTCTGTCCTAATGATTTCTTCCAACAACCAGTTTGCCAAACTGCTCAGAAAGTTAACAACTGGTTCTCCTGAAGTGGTGCAAACTGGCTGAATCCCATCACTGTCTTCCTCCATGTTTAGATCTCAGGTTACCAAGAGCCAGCTTGTGAGGTGTGTTTTCTACAGCCCGTGAAAGTGCTTCATTGGAGAATGTGATTTATGACACAGCTTGACAGGAAGGGGGAAGCAGGGTCAGAGTTGAGCCCTAAATAAGGTGTGGCAGAGTCAACTACATTTGGGTTATTGCTGATGGGTTGCTCCTAATAAATAACTGGATTCCTTTTGAAATTTGGCTCAAGGCTCATGAGTTAATTAGGGCATTCGTTTGAACCCTGACATACACTTTCCAGGGAAATTAAAATTGTCAGCTCAGCCATATTTAGAAGGTCAAGTCATGAAATGTACCGGGAGATGAACATAAGGACAGGTCAGATCAGTGTATCTCAAACTCAGCAATTTTAAGATGAGTGGACTTCAACTCCTAGATTCCCTCCAGCTTAGTGATGGAAGATTGTGTTGCAAAACTCTGCAAACAGAGGACTACTTTTCAGAAAGGGTGTGATGCTAGTTTGCCTCCTCATGGTGCACCCTGGATAGCATGGAGGTGTGAACCAAATGACTAGCAACAATTGGCAGTTAGACGACATTGAAGAATTGACATTAACAACATTTGACAGTCAGACATCTTTCTAGCTCTCTAAATAAATGGCCACAGATAAACAAAATGGCTCCTTGTCCTGAGCTACATTGCACCACCACCTCTATGAAGGCAAGAAGCCTTAGTGAAGGAGTCCAGTAAAATTACAACTTGCTCAACAGCTATCTAACAACTTCGACATCAAAACACAGTAGGAAGCCAAATGGGCTGTTAAACACCCAGATACAGGCAGTTACATAGATGACCCTACACAAAAGGTGCCAGGTTTTGAACTTCCTCACCAGAATTGGTCAACTCTGAATAGGATCCGTATCCAACATTCATTCATTCATTCATTCATTCATTCATTCATTCATTCATTCATTCATTCATTCATTCATTCATTCATTCATTCATTCATTCTATTGATTGATTGATTGATTGATTGATTGATTGATTGATTTAGGCAAACATGTATGAGATAACAGATATAAGTATAAACAGTGGTGGGATTCAATTTTTTAACAACCGGTTCTGTGGGCGTGGCTTAGTTGGGGGTGTGGCTTGGTGATCATGTGACTGGGTGGGCGTGTCTAGCTGGTCATGTGACTGGGTGGGTGTGGCTATGTGCATAGGGACTACTCAGAGGGCTGAAAAAAGTCATTTCTGACTTGTCCTCGCACTTTTGACCGGTCCTTGCACTTATGACCATCCTCACATTTATGCCCATTGCGGCATTCTTAACAACCGTGTCAGTAATTTCACAGATGCTTTTCTACACCATGGTGACAAGATAGGGCAAAAAACGTAAAATGTGAGGACAGTTGTAAGTTTGAGGACTGGTCAAAAGTGCGAGGACCAGTCAAAAATAACTTTTTCAGCCCTCTGAGTAGTCCATATGCACAAAAGGACTACCCAGAGGGCTGGAAAAAGTGATTTCTGACAGGTCCTCACACTTTTGACTGGTCCTCACACTTATGACCATCTTCACATTTATGCCCTTGCAGCATTCTTAACAACCATGTCATCATTTCACAACTGCTTCTCTACACCATGGTGATAAGATAGACCCTTCATTGCATTGAAGAATTAATTATTTAGTTGCTGAGTACTTGTCTAAATCAGGGAATGGAGGCAACATTGACAGCCATGGCATAAACATGCTTGCTTGAAAAGAAGATCAGGAAGAGCAGAGTTGACATGTCTTTTATCTGCCATCCACTTCCTCATATCAGGACTTGGCTTTCTGAACACAAGAAATTAAAAAGAAGTTTTCAGATTTTGCTTATTTGCTTCTGAAAGACAGCGAGCATCTGAGAGAGATGGGCCAATTACTATAATTAGAAATATTCCACTGGGTAATAATTAGTATTGGGATACTAACTTAGTGTTATTAGTCCTCAACCCCCTCCCTTCCAGATCTGAATTGAAGTCACTTCTGCTCCTTCATGGCCAACAAGCAAAAATAAGACAATGTTCCTGATTGACCCCAACATCTACTCTTCTTTCTCCCTGTCCATTTTCTCCTTTTGTCACACATTCCTTCTATTTTACAACCCTGCCACCTGCCTTTTCCTGATTTATTATTTATCCAATAAACACGGTGGACATCTGAAGGAACAATGAAAATGGTTTATAATGATAATGAAGTGATACACTTGGCAGACAGGAGATAATTACAGGGTAAAATGTATTTTCTTTCTAAAACTGAGAGCTTGATGCCTGACCAAAATGGGTTATAAACTCTTCTGTGGGTGTCTACTGGGTTAGGAACAGATTCTTCATTTTAACGGTTAAGAATGTTATATCTTTCTTGTGCAGTTGTGAGATCAAATCTGTTGCTTGACATTTATGGTCTAATGTTGTAATAATTCTCTTGACATTCATGATGCTGGATTTAGTTAGATCGCAGCTCCTGAGTAGAACAGAATTGGAAGGGATTTGGAGGTCTTCTAATCCAACCTGCTGCTGAGGCAGACTGATCACAGGAGAAACTCCGCTTACGAAGAATCCTCCCTCTCAGATATCATAAGCCAATTCAAAAGTCTTTCTACGGCATGTTAGCTACTTAAAATGAAGTGCCCCGCGACAATTCCTTTCCCTGTTCCTCACGAGCGACATCAATCTGGTGATCTCTTCATAGGGGGAATGCTGTCTCAGATAATGTATATTTTAAGTGAAGTTGACTACATGAAACATCCCTTGCAGGAGCTAAGTTTTGATCTTCCAGTGTAAGGAGTTTTATTTTCAATTCAACCTTTGTAATATAAAAATGGGTTTCAGCCGCAGTTTACTCACAGTGTTGAAGGAATTACAATGATTAGAATAGAATAGAATAGAATAGAATAGAATAGAATAGAATAGAATAGAATAGAATAGAATAGAATGGAATGGAATGGAATGGAATGGAATGGAATGGAATGGAATGGAATGGAATGGAATGGAATGGAGTGGAACGGAGTGGAGTGGAGTGGAGTGGAGTGGAGTGGAGTTCTTTATTGGTCAAGTGTGATTGGACACACAAGGAATTTCTTTTCGGTGTATATGCTGTCAGTGTACATAACGAGAATAAAATACATTCATTGAGAATAAAAAGATACAACACATAGTGATAGACAAATCGTACTATCAAATCGTACTAGGAAACAAGTAAAAACAATATAATTGAAAGATACAAGCAACGTGGTTGTAGTAATAAGTGGGAAGAGATAGATACTAGTAAAGAAGAGATGACTAGTAGTAATACAGTCTTAGTAAATTATTTGTTGTGGGAATTAGTTGTTAAGTAGAGTGATGGCATTCAAGAAAAAAACTGTCCTTGTGTCTAGTTGTTTTGGTGTGCAGTGCCCTATAGTGTCGTTCTCAGGGTAGAAGTTGAAACAATTGATGTCCAGGATGTGAGGGGGTCTGTAATTATTTTCCCAGCCCTCTTTTTGACTCGTGCAGTATACAGGTCCTCAATGGAAGGCAGGTTGGTAGCCATTGTTTTTTTCTGCGGTTCTAATTATCCTTTGAAATCTGTGTCTGTCTTGTTGGGTTGCAGAGCCAAACCCAGACAGTTATGGAGATGCAGATGAGATATTCAATAATTCTTATTATTATTATAATGATTAGATGGTGGCGATGGAAAAGATAATCGTGATTAACTCCATAGAAGGCATGACTGAAGGCATAGTGAAAGGGCTGAACTCAACATTTCTCCATATTTTTGAGAAGTTGTTTTTTTCTGATTCTTATTGAAAATTATTATTACATGGAGCTGCCCTTGACAGCATGAAGAAAATGGCTTGGGCAGAGGATTCTGTTCTCATTGTTTCCAGAATTCTGGAATTGTGTAACATTCATTTGCATGTATAGTCATGGTTTAGATATCATACCAAACTGGTTTATTATTCTGCTGCAAACACTTTGTAAGAAACGTATCGCAATAATAGATTACACCATTACATGAATGTAAAATAAGGCGAGTTCTCAGAGGTAGAAACAATTGGACAGCGTAAAATTGGGCAGTGTCTTTGTTTTACTTTGGAATGGAAATATAAAGTTGGACTGGAAGAGAGTTCAAACAAACAAGCATTTTTTTTGTATAGTGGAAGGACAAATGTTACTAAAACTGCAATATATTTCTGTGTTGATACGTAGCATGATCACCAAGTTCTACCAACATCTGCTAGCTTTGGTGTTTGCTGTAAATGAGATCAATAAAGATACCAACCTTTTGCCCAATACCACCCTTGGATGCCATATTTATGACAGCTATTACGATGCAAGGACGGTCTATCGCAATATCTTGGATCTGCTTTCCAAAGCTGACTGGTTTGTCCCCAACTTCCAATGTGGGATGGAGAAAAATCTCATAGCTGTCATTGGGGGGATTGGCCATGATGTTTCCATGGTCATGGCAGATCTCTTGACCCTCTACAAAATCCCACAGGTAAAACATTTCAATAAAGGCGATTATTTGTAGCTCATGGTTGAAATGAGGAGTCCTTGGTGCTCTCTGAGCTTGGTTGTTTTCTTGTAGGAGTTTCATTAACCAAACTAGGTATCATCATCAGTGCTAGAGATGATGTTGCCTAGTTTGGGTAATGAAACCAAGCTCAGAGCACACCGAGGTTCCCTCAAAACATTTCAGAGGCAGCTGGGCATTTTCCCATGCCTCCTGTTTCCTCTTTCTCTTAGCATTGGGACAGGGGTGAAATCCAGAAGGTTCTAACAGGTGCTAGAGAACCAGTAGCAGACATTTTGAGTAGTTGAGAGAACCGGCAAATACCACCTCTGGCTGGCCCCAGAGTGGGGTGGGAATGAAGATTTTGCAATATCCTTCCCCCAGGAGTAAGGAGGGAATGGAAATTTTGCAGTATCCTTCCCCTGCCACACCCGCCAAGCCATGCCCACAGAACCAGTAGGGAAACATTTTGGATTTCACCCCTGCATTGGGGGCAATATGCTGAATCTGTAAACTGCTTAGAGAGGGCTGTAAAAGCACTGTGAAGGGATATATAAATCTAAGTGCTATTGCTATTCCCAAACTTGTTGTGGCAGAATTATGGGGGCATATCTGAATGAAAAATGAATTAATTACCACACTATTATTGGAAAGGGAATATCTAAAGAGCCCAATAGTCATTCCATCTCCTTTGCTAACATTTTAAAGACTCTACAGTTTTTAACATTTCAGGTTGGCCAATTGCTTCATCTGTTGCCTTGTAGGCTACAGTCAACTACAAAATTGTTAAGTGAGCCCCTCTTTTTCTGTTTGTGCTTCCATATGGGTTGTTTCCACTCTCAGTTTCTTACTTATGTGCATCTCCCAGTCTCTTTCAGGTCTTCTCTTCAGCTTTATTTATAATGACTTCTCTTTGACTGCACTAGAGGAGTCAAAAATATTTCTCATTTCCTCTGTTCAATATACCTGAAGTTACACCTGCATCAGTAATATGGCCCCCTTATACAGTCTGAGAGTAATATAAGGGTATTTCTATGGGTCTCCGGGATTATCTTAATAGAGCGTTCTCTTCTATGTTAATACTAGTCATTTTTTGAACAACGGGCAGGCAAGTGCCTGATATTAGGGGAAATCTATAGACTGACACAGAGTGGTGCAGTGGCCTAGAGGTGGAGCTCTCACCTCACAATCAGGAAGCTGTGAGTTTGATCCTAGGTAGAGGTGGCTATTTCTCTCTCTGGGCACAATGAGAATACATATGCTGAATAAAACTCTGCATTGGTGATAGGAAGAGCATCTGGCCAGTAAACACTCAGCTCCATTCAGTTGCCCAGACTCCACCCCGTAAGGGATTACGCGGTCATTAAAAAGAGATTATATAGATTGACAAAAATAAGAAGCTCATTTTTCTTGAGCTCACATTTCTTCTATGAAAAGAAGGTTACTGAAAGTTTTAAAGAAGACAACCATTTGTCTGAAATGGTGTAGAGTTTTCTACTTGAGCATATATATGTGTGTGTGTGTGTGTGTATAGGTAGGTAGGTAGGTAGGTCTTTGGTAATTCGGGTTTTCTCCTGCATAAAATTGGAACTGTCTTGGCGATGTTTCGACGAAGTTTCATTCGTCATCTTCAGGCTGGTGTTTTCGGCTTCATGCTTCTAGGAGATGTGGCACGACCATGAACACGAAGCCAAACAACAGCAATACAGTTCACACCCCCACTAGCAGTTAAAAGGAAGAAACAGCTGCGATCGCACATTGCTCCTAGAAGCATGATATATATGTTCTGTATCTTAGTGATACAGTGAAAAGAAACCAACATACTGTTCAGATCAATCAGCACTGTGCAAATATTAAACTCAACATAGTTGGAAAAGGAATATATTAGACTTATGGCAAGAGATCTAACTAATATATTAAAAAGTATATTGTAAAAAACTGAATCTTATTTTGTATACGAAGGAAGCATGTAGAGATCATTCTGCTAATTTCCTAACATCAGTGAAGTATATCAATATTCATTTCACATACCAATTTGTCTCAGGATATTCATAATCAATGAGTATGGAATTTAGTCGTTAAGTGATAAGGGGAGAGAGTGCGTGCAAAATTTGAACATTAAAAATTCAACATGTTAGGTATACGGGATTAAACATACCTCAAAACTAGAGACAGGAAAATTAGTTCTCCGCTTGTGGGAAATAACTAGAGGTCTTTTTTTTAACTTTACTAAATTCAGATTTTTTCCTCCCCCATTATGTTCATTTTCACTAACCACATGAACTAGGAAGTAAAATGGTTGCGAGCACGCTATGCATAACAGGGCACCTATTGAAAAATCATCCACCGGTCCAGTGACTTCCTTTTTCGTTTATTTATTTTATTTATAAAACATGTACAAGATAACAGAAATAAGTATAAACATGAATATTAATACAGGAAATCGATATGAATAAATGGGGACATTAGAATAAAGATGGAAGGCAGCTGGTGCCCTTATGCACCCCTTACAGACATCTTAGAAATGGGGTGAGGTCAACAGTAGACAGTTTAAAGTTAAAGTTTTGGGGGTTTGAGGATGTAACAACAGAGTCAGGTAGTGCATTGTTGTTGACTTCTATATTTTTATTTCTTTGGTTTTTTGTAGATTACCTACGGCTCTTTTGTCCCAGAAAAGACATATAAAACCCCTTCCTTTTACCGCATTGTCCCTAATGAAGCCCATCAAGTTTTGGGGATGATCCACGTGTTACAACATTTTGGATGGACTTGGGTTGGCCTCTTCATTGTAGACGATAACAGCGGGACACTTTTCCTGCAAAGTTTGCAGGTCTTGTTTTCCAAGAATGGGATCTGTTCAGCTTTCATCGAAAGACCTCCGAAACAAGCTTTTATTTACAAGTACGAAGACACATTGGAGACGGCTGAAAAATATAACCTACACGTGATGCAAGGAAAAGCAAATGTCTTTATCATTTATGGAGAAACCAGTTCCTTTATTTGGTTGACCTTAATGATAGAAACCGTCAGTAGTCTACCTGAAGAAC
Source organism: Coluber constrictor foxii (assembly GCA_038048745.1). Lineage (NCBI taxonomy): Eukaryota > Metazoa > Chordata > Lepidosauria > Squamata > Colubridae > Coluber > Coluber constrictor. Next base: position 38,283,287 of record CM075961.1, read on the forward strand.
TGATTCCTGGTGGGAAAGTGTGGGTCACAACTGCTCAGATTGATTTTGCATTAATGAGCTTCCAGCACGGCTGGCGTTTGCAAAAGTTTGGGGGAGCCATTTCTCTGACAGTTCAGTCCAACGAAGTTCAGGGGTTCCATTCATTTCTTCAGAGGTTTCAACCATTTGAGAAGCAAGGAGATACCTTTCTCAAGGATTTTTGGGAACAAGCGTTTGGGTGTCTTTTCCCAAATTCCACTGGAACATTGAACGTCAACAAGACATGTACTGGAGAAGAAAAGCTGGAGCGTCTTCCCGGTTCCTTTTTTGAAATGGCCATGGCTGCTCATAGTTACAGTATTTATAATGCCATCTATGCTGCGGCACATGCTCTACATAAAATCTCTTCACCTCAGCCGAAAAGGAAAACAAAGATAGATCACCAAGATTTTAATCTTCAGAAACTAAAGCCCTGGCAGGTAATTTTTCTTCTGTTGGATTAATTAAGTGGTACTAAGATATCAGAAGGGATGCGGTGGCTCAGTGGCTAAAGCACTGAGCTTGTCGATCAGAAGATCGGCAGTTCAGCGGTTCAAATCCCTAGCGCCGAGTAATGGAGTGAGTTCCCATTACTTATCCCAGCTTCTGCCAATCTAGCAATTTGAAAACACATAAAAATGCAAAAATAAGGACCACCTTTGCTGGGAAGGTAACAGTGCTCCATGTGCCTTTGGCATTTAGTCACTCCGGCCTCATGACCACGGAGACGACTTCGGACAGTGCTGGCTCTTGAAATGGAGGTGAGCACCACCCCTAGAGCCAGAAATAACTAGCACACATTTGTAGGGGAAATTTTACCTGAAAATATCGGAATAACAGAATAACAGAGTTGGAGATCTTCTAATCCAACCTCCTGCTCAAGCAGGAAACCCTATGCCATTTTAGACTAATGGTTGCCAAATCCTTTTTTAAAAGCTTCTAGTGTTGGAGCACTCATAACTTCTGAAGGCAAAGCTGTTCCATTCGTTGATTGTTCTTACTGTCAGGCAATTTCTCCTTAGTTCTAAGTCGGTTCTGTTCTTGATTAGCTTCCATTTTTGGTTCCAATATCTGAGGGGCTGCCACAAAGAAGTGGGATTCAAGCTTTTCTCCAAAGCACCTGAGGGCAGGACAAGAAGCAATGGGTGGAAACTAATCAAGGAAAGAAGCAACCTAGAACTAAGGAGAAATTTCCTGACAGTTAGAACAATCCATCAGTGGAACAACTTACCTTCAGAAGTTGTAAATGCTCCAACACTGGAAGGTTTTAAGAAGAGATTGGATAACCATTTGTTTGAAGTGGTGTAGGGTTTCCTGCCTAAGCAGGGGGTTGGACTAGAAGAACTCCAAGGTCCCTTCCAACTCTGTTATTCTATTCTATTCTATTCTATTCTATTCTATTCTATTCTATTCTATTCTATTCTATTCTATTCTATTCTATTCTATTCTATTCTATTCTATTCTATTCTATTCCATCCATTGCTTCTCTTGACTTCAAGAGTTTTGGAGAATATGTTGACCCTCTCTTCTTTGTGGCAGCCCCTGAAATATTGGAACACTGCTATCATGTCACCTCTAGTCATCCATATCAAGGATGAGATGATGTAATTTCCATAGGAACTGAAAATAATTTATTATTATAGAAACCATCAGTAAGATATGAATAGTGGATGTAGATTCACAGTGCTTACTTTTTATATTAATAATGTATTGGTTGTCTGTTGTATCTTTTATTCAGAGGCTTTTCTTTATTCAGGTCAGGTGCACCTTCAAATTATAGATATTAAACATTCAGCACTGAGCAAGCACAATAGATATAAAACAGGTTGTAGAAATATAGCATGTGTAAACAATACGTAAAATAAAAAGGATTAAAACTAAATGACATTCCCCCAGAATCGGGCCAGATTGACAGTATTTTCTTTTGCCAGCATGAGGTCTTCCTCCATATCTGTTAAAGGACATTATATCCAACATAACATATGTAAGATGGATGGTTCTTCTCCACATTAAAACAAAGAGTGTCTTCTACTGGGAAGTCCCATTTTCTTAGATTGTCCTTTGAACTTCCTATCTTGGCACATGGTCCTATTCAGGAGCTAACGGCAACATAATGTCCCTTCCACCAATTTATCCTAACAACAGCAGCTCTATGATGTTGCTCAGGCTGACGCACACCCTCAGTCACCCAATGTGCTTCCAAAGGTTCAAATAAATCAGATTTCCCCAGTTTTGTCCCAAAGTTTAATCATGTAGGACCTCAACTTGTCTTCAAAACAGTGGTGGAATGCTACTGGTTTAACAACCGGTTCAGTGAGTAAGCATGTCCGCAGCGCTGAAAATGGAGCATTTAGAAGCTCAGCTGCTTACCTTCCAAATCAGCAACAGTAACTAAAACAGCGAGGGGGGGAAATAAGCTGTGCTGCACAATTGAGATGAGCTACAAAGCAGGAAATAAAGGACAGGATAGAACAGGGAGGGTGGATGGGCCCAAGTGATTGTCACCGCTACCAGTTCGCCCAAACTGTTTCGAACCGGCTGAATACCACCTTTGCTTCAAAAGTACTGAAGTCCAATAGCACTTTAGCAGGTTATCTTTCATGGACCTACAGAACGTAATGTGGGAACTGGGTAGCTCTGCTAAAAGCATTGCAATTAACACCAGCTGTCTGCAATTACTGTAAGTTCGAATCTCACCAAGCTCAAGGTTGACTCAGCCTTCCATCCTTTCTAAGGTGGGTAAATTGAGGACCCAGTTTGTGAGGGCAATAAGCTGACTTTGTATAAATATACAAAAGTATGAAGGCTATTGCTTAACGCATTGTATGCCGCCCTGAGTCTCTGGAGAAGAGCACCATATAAATCAAATTTTTAAAAAAATCCAGTCTCTGAAAAATAAAAGTTTAACCCACAATTAATTCATGTGAAGATTACTGCAATTTACAATGTACAGAATATCAACAACAATAAAGAAGCTATCTATCCTATATATATCAGCTGGCAGCCCCCAGCGGGAGAGCTTTCTCTGTGGGGGCACCTACTATCTGGAACGAGCTCCCCCCAGAGATACGGAGGATCCCGGATCTGCGCACCTTCTGCCACACTCTTAAGACCTTTTTATTTCGCCAGGCGGGCCTGGCTTAACCTCTCTCCGTTTTTAGCATTAATTTTAATCTGTTTTAAATTATTTGGGGTGTTTTAATTTAGTCTGGGCCAAATTTATTTAATCTGTTTTTAGTTGGGTTTTAAATTTTGTATTTATGTATTTTTATCGTTAGTTGTACACTGCCCTGAGTCCTTTGGGAGTAGGGCGGTATATAAATCCAATCCAATCAAATCCAATCAAATCAAATCAATCTTTTTTTTAAAGGAAAAAAAAACCCCTGCCTCACAGAAAACCAAAAGTGAACTAAACTTTTTCCCCTGCTTATAACTAGCTTCATCAATTTCTTCAAGATCTTTCATTCAACAATTCTGCTGGAGATGCTATATTCCTGGATAAACATGGAGAAATGCCAACTAGTCTTGAAATTACTAACTTGGTTGTCTTCCCAAACAACTCCTTCCAAAGGCTTAAAATTGGATGGGTAAATCCTTACATTTCTGATGGGAGATATTTAACTATAGATGAGGATAAGATTCTTTGGCACCCAGGATTTAACCAGGTGAAGTATAATAGATGTCAGCCCTAGAGGCCATCTTTTCTTTTGGATCTTCAGGGCTGCCACACTTAGTGCTGTGGGAAAGTGGGAGTGGGGGTTGCCTGGAGTTGGTAGAGTGATTTAGCCATAACAACATTCTTTTCTCTGAGAGTCAAGGACATTCAGCCTGCACCTGGGAGGCATCTCCAGTTGGGATGGTGGATTGATTGGACCTTGTGATGGACATGTGGGTGCAGGGGAAGGGACTTTGCCTTTCCTTTGGGTGGGCAAAACCTGGGGGCTTTCAGATTCAGATGTGCCAATATGACATCTCGAATAAAATGGATCTTTGAGGAGTTGCTTGCCTCAGAGTCTTACTTGGTTGGGGATGTTACTTGGAACCCTGACAGTAGATTCCAGATGTTCCTAAATTCTTGTGTATCTTTATGTTCATTTTCAGAAACAGAAACAATTCTAGATGAATCTATGCATAACAGAAGAACAGAATTGGATGGGACATTGGAAGTCTTCTAGTCAAACCCCCTCCTCAAGTAGGAGACCCTATATCATTGCAGACAAGTGGCTGTTCAGTCTTTTCTTAAAAGCCTTCAGTGATGGAGCATCCACAGCTTCTGAAGGCAAGCTGTTCCATTGGTTAATTGTTCTCACTATCAGGAAATTTCTCCTTAATTCCAGGTTGCTTCTCTCCTTGATTAATTTCTACACATTGGTTCATGTCTTGCCTTATGGTGCTTTGGAGAATAGGTAGGCCCCCTTTTCTTTGTGGTACCCCTCAAATATTGGAACAGTGCTATCATATCAGCCCTAGTCCTTCTTTTCACTAGACTAGACAAACTCAATTCCTGCAACCATTCTTCATATATTTTAGCCTTCAACCCCTTAATCACCTTTGTTGCTCTTTTCTGTACTCTTTCCAGAGTCTCCATGTGATGAATTTCACCCTAAGAATCAAAATAAGACAATAATCAAATCTCAAATATTTTCATTTCTTACATTTCAATTATTATTTTTTCTTTAGAAATGTAAAATGCTGCCATTTTTTAAAATTTGATTTATATGCCGCCCTTCTACGGAGACTCAGGGCGGCTTACAATGCGTTAAGCAATAGCCTTCATACTTTTGTATATTTATACAAAATCAGCTTATTGCCCCCACAAACTGGGCCCTCAATTTACCTACCTTAGAAAGGATGGAAGGCCAAGTCAACCTTGAGCCTGGGGAGATTCGAACTGGTGTAATTGCAGACAGCTAGATGTTAATTTCGGTGCTTTAGTCTGCAGAGCTAAACCAGGCTCTGCCAAATAAGGCCACTAATCTATGTATCCAAATATTTACTAATTCATGGACAGATTGATTTTCAGGCACCTATAGCTTGTCTTATCTTGAGGAATCAATGTTTTATAGAGCAATCTATCCTCCATTTTTTTTCTTCCATTCTTCTGGAATGGGTTGAACTGAGAGCTACTGGGCAGACCAGAATAATTTAGAGAGCCCATAGTTGACCTATTTCTCATTTCCCCAAGAAATAAAAACCAGACCCGGAACTATGTACCAGACATGGTCTCATAATGCTGTCACTTTGCTGTTAAGGACTTATTAGGATTCTGTCAGGAATATCCCAGTATTTTATTGTAAAGCAGAACAAGATGCAAGGGGTGGAAACTAGTCAACCAACCTAGAAATAAGGAGAAAATTCTTGACAGTTAGAACCATTAGTCAGTGGAACAATTTCCTTTCAGAAGTTGTGGATGCTCCGTCACCGGAGGTTTTTAAGAAGAGTTTGGACAACCATTTGTCTGAGATGATACAGGTTTTTATTGCTTGACCAGAAGGTTGGACTAGAACTGTGGCACACATAGCCATATTGGTGAGCTTAGCTCCAGTGCGCATGTGAGTGCTGGCCAGATGATTTTCGGGCCTTCTGGGCCCACCTGAAGTAGGGAAACAGGCTGTTTCCTGCTTCTGGAGGGCCTCGGGGGTGGGGGGTGGGGAAGGCCCATTTTTCTCTCTCCTCAGGCTCCAGAGCCATTCTAGGACTCTGGGGGTGGCAAAAACAGCCTTTCCCACCCCCCCACCCCTGCAGGCCCTCCAGAGGCTGGAAACGACCCATTTTCCAACTTCCCGTGGGACCTTCCTCACCAACCCCAGGCTCCTAGAAAGGCTCTGGAGCCTGGGGAGAGAGAAAAAAACAGGCCCACAGGGCCATCACGTGCCAGGAGTGGCAGGAGCGGGGGGAAAAGGGGTGTGTCGCGCACACATGCACGGGGGCAGGGCACATAGAATTATGGGTATGGACACACACACATGTGACCCCCCCCACACACTCTCCCCCCACTCCTGGCATGCAATGGCAAAAAAGTTAGCCATCACTGGACTCGAAGATCTCCAAGGTCCCTTTAAATTCTGCATTCTTTCCTGTATCTATCTTCTTTTCTACTACAGGGTTGTTGTTGTTTTTTTGTTTTTTTTTGTAGTTATACCTGATTTATTCTGTTGATCTTAGTTTATTAGCCATCTAGAATCATGTTTAGTAAGATAGAAAGCCACTGATGCAGCTGTAAATTGATTAAAATATAGCAGAATACTAGGTTGGTAAAGTTTTTTTTTTATTTTTAATTTGATTTATTTGCCGCCCTTCTCCGAAGACTCAGGGCGTCTTACAATGCATTAAGCAATAGTCTTCATACTTTTGTATATTTATAGAAAGTCATAAACTGGGTCCTCAATTTACCTACCTTGGAAAGGATGGAAGGCTGAGTCAACCTTGAGCCTGGGGAGATTTGAACTGGTGTAATTGCAGACAGCTGGATGTTAATGACAGTGCTTTAGTCTGCAGAGCTAAACCAGACTCTAAAGTTGTGATTTTATGGATTTATCTGATGCATTTGGCTCCATGATAATCTAGTTATCTATGATTTATATAGGTTTATCTTTCTTAATTCATTAGAAGAATCCACCATTGTTAAGAAAAAGAATATTAGAATAAAATATAGAGCGCTCGTCACTTCTCGCCTGGACTACTGCAATGCTCTCTACATGGGGCTCCCCTTGGGTTGCACCCGGAGGCTCCAACTGGTGCAGAATGCAGCTGTGCGGGGGATTATGGGAGCGACAGGGCGTGCCCATGTGACACCTCTCCTATGGGAGATGCATTGGCTACTGGTGGACTTCCGGTGCACTTCAAGGTGTTGGTAATCACCTTTAAAGCGCTCCATGGCTTAGGACCAGGGTACTTACGGGACGGCCTTCTGCCACCAATTGCCTCCCACCAGCCGGTTCGCTCCCACAGAGAGGGCCTCCTCAGGGTGCCGTCAGCCAGACAATGTTGGCTGGCGACCCCCAGGGGGAGAGCCTTCTCTGTGGTAGCTCCCACCCTCTGGAACGATCTTCCTCCAGAGTTGCGAACGATCTCTGACCTCCGGACTTTTCGTCGGGCCTTAAAAACATACTTTTTTCAGCTTGCCGGCTTGGCCTGATCCCTGTAATTTTTTTTTTTTTTTAGAATTTTTTAGAGTTTTTGATATTAATTTTAGATTGAATTGTTTTAACTATCAGCCAAATTCATATTAGTTGTTTTTAAAATTTTAACTTTTGTGCAGCTTGCTTTTTATTTCTGGCTGTTCACCACTCTGAGTCCGCAAGGAGAAGGGCAGTATACAAATCTAATAAATAAATAAATTTTCTAGCACATAAATAAATTATGTGCTAGAAAATCATAGAATGGTTTGTATATCTATTTCAGAGGTGGGATTCACTTACCTTCCCTTTGCAAATGTAAGCGGGCACGTGCACGACCTCTGCGCATGTGCATAGCCTTCCAGGCATGTACAGTACTCGTGCATTATGTCCAGGTGGGTCGGCAGAGCCTCCCGCAGTCACCACTGCCGGGTCTCCTGAACCGGACAGAACCAGCTGAAAACCACCTCTGATCTATTTCCATCTATAGTTACTGTTTATCTGCTCAGCTGATAATACCTATCTGAAGGTTGCATCACAAAACTACTGAATAACTAAAAAATTGGAATACTATTCTTTTTCACCATTGGCCAGTCCTGAAATTCCTTTTCTTTCTATGGATAGATACGGCCAGTTTCTGCATGCAACCCTTCCTGTCTTCCTGGTTTTTGGAAAGAAAAGAAAGAAGGAGAGAAATTTTGTTGTTACAACTGTGTTCCATGTCCAGAAGGGAAGATTTCACAACAGAAAGGTATGCAATTTCTAAATATAGGTAGTGTGCCCTTTCTACTCCTCCAAAAAATGCCTACTTCTTTAGAAGTTTTCAATTGGGGTGATTAGGGGACTGAAGACTAAAACATATGAAGAACAGGATTTGAACCGCTGAACTGCCGACCTTCTGATCGACAAGTTCAGCGTCTTAGCCACTGAGCCACCGCATCCCTCACATGACCATGAGGATATTCCAAAGATCATTAAGTGTGAAAAACTGTCACAAGTCACTTTTTTCAGTCCATTATAACTTTGACCAATCATTAAATGAACTGTTGTAAGTCTGTGTAGCAAATGTTTGGGTTGATGAATGACCAGCCAAAGGAGGAAGAAGCCAGAAAATGTATGATTTCTTGTTGTTTTTCTCAGATATGAATGACTGCTTCAAATGTCCAGAGGATCAATATCCAAGCAGACAGCATGACCACTGCGTTCTCAAAACTATAATTTTCCTATCTTATCAAGATCCCTTAGGAGCTTGTTTAGCATTTCTTGCTCTATTTTTTTCCCTTCTCACACTTTTCTTGCTAGGAATTTTCATCAAGCACAGAGATACTCCAATTGTCAAAGCGAACAACAGAGAACTCACTTACACCCTCCTTGGATTCCTCCTTCTTTGTTTTCTCTGCTCTTTTTTATTCATTGGACAACCCAGGACAATAACCTGTCTATTCCAGCAAACAGCTTTTGGCTTCATCTTCTCAGCAGTGGTTTCTTGCATCTTGGCCAAAAACATCACGGTCATTGTGGCTTTCATGGCCACCAAACCAGGGTCCAGCCTGAGAAAGTGGATGGGAAAAAAATTGGGCAGATGTATCATTCTTTCTTGCTCCCTTTTTCAAGCAACTATCTGTGTAGTGTGGTTGGCCATCTCTCCTCCTTTCCCAGATCTGGACCATAACACTCTAATCACTGAAATTATAGCCGAATGCAACGAAGGTTCTTCCAACATGTTTTATCTTGTCTTGGGTTACTTGGGCCTTTTGTCCATCATCAGTTTCATGGTGGCTTTCCAAACTAGGAAGTTGCCGGATAACTTCAATGAAGCCAAGTTTATCACCTTCAGCATGCTGATTTTTTGTGCCGTTTGGTTTTCCTTCATTCCAGCCTATCTGAGCATCAAAGGGAAGTATATGGTAGCTGTGGAGATCTTCTCCATTTTAGCTTCCACTTTTGGACTACTGGGTTGTATATTTTTCCCCAAACTTTACATTATTGTGCTGAGACCTGAGCTGAATTCCAAGGAGCACTTAATAAAAACAAAGAGTTAAAAATTATTCATTTGTGTCTCTTTTGTCAGTTTGGGAAGCCATATTAACACCGAAGATTCCATGCTGCCGCCTTCTTGTGCTTGGGAAAGTAGGAGGGGGAATTTAGTAGAGAGATTGTAGTTAGACATAATAGCATTCTTCTTTTCGGTCAAAGTCATGGTGTTCCTGCATCTGGAGGAGGAGTGATTGCAGTGGTGGCTCAAGTTGGGATGGATGGTGATTGGGCCATGTGATGGACTGATGGGTGCAAGGGCTAAATTTGGGGTTTTGATTTAATGAGGGAAAACCTGGAACTCTCAGATTCAGGTTTTCCCAGATGTGCCAGTATACCTACTCTAATAAATGGAAGATTTGAGATGATCCCTGTCTCTGAGTTTTTCATTGGAGTTGAGTTGTTCTACAATGCTGACATCTTAATTTTGAAAGATCTGCCTCTACAAGGAGGCAATAGAGGGCTGAATGCCAATGAGGAATGAGGACAGTGAACTGGAAAAAAAGTTCAATGAGAAAACACCAAGAGCAATGAGGAATGATCACATCGACTCATTTAACACCTCATTTTTTAAAAATCTCTATCTCCCCATCTATCTCCCAACTTTCCCATTCATCTGGAAAACTTACATGGAGTTCACAAACAGTAGTTTGATTTGAAGGTGCTCAGAGTAGAATTACGACCATAAACTAATGAAATCGATTTAATAAACACAATAGTTATCCTTTCCTACACCTATCCAAGCCACAGGACAGTTATTAGACACTTTCACCGGCACAAAATGTAAAGACGATTGTCAGTTGGGATGACTTTAATAGGCATTTGACAAATTCATGGAAGATACATCTAACAGTGGCTAATATTGCATGGAAATTTCACTCACTCAAATGAACAATTGTTCAAAACATATCAACTCAGTTTTAGTTGGGGCTTCAAAACTGCAGTGAATTCAAAATGCACAACCTGTATACTTTCAGGTTCCTGACAACATATTACAAGTTTTGCATGGATCACTAACTGATTTCCACAACCAATTTTAGGTACAATTTTAGGGACCTGTAATGCTCTCCATGAAATGGCTTCCTGATAGATATGGACAATCTTGGCTCAACCAATTAGATCACAGGGAGAGATTGTTGGCCATCCCTTCTTTTAAGGAGGTTTGGAGAGCTGAAGCAAGGAGAGAAAATTGCATAGCCAAAACTGTAGAACAGCCTTCTGTTTTGTTGGCCTTTGAAAACTCTTGAAATTTTGGAGAGTCTTTTGCATATTTGGTTTGATTTGATCTTGCCGTCTGTCCTGTCTCAGATCACACACACACACACACACACCACATATCTCACACACAGACACACACAGACACTCATTTGCAAGATACCTCAGAATAAAAGTGGCAGAGTTTCAGGAGCATGAACCAGGAGCATGGTTCAGATGCAACAAGGGAAACAACTAGCTATAGCTAGTTGTTCCCAACTCCAGGGGGCAGTGCTGATCTCTGTTTCAAAGCTGAAGAGCCAGCGCTGATCAAAGACATCTCTGTGGTCCTGTGGCCAGCATGACTAAACGCCAAAGCTGCATGGAGCACTCTTATCTTCCCACCAAAGGTGGTCCCTATTTTCCTACTTGCATTTTTTATGTGATTTCAAATTGCTAGGTTGGCAGAAGCTGGAACAAGTAATGGGAGCTCACCCCGTTATGCGGTACTAAGGAGTCAAACAGCTGAACTGCCGACCCTTTGATCGACAAGCTCAGCATCTTAGCCACTGAGCTACCACGTCCCTTACCTCTGTACTTACATTTGAATTTGATACTTCTTTAAATGCAATTGTGTCATTTCAGACAATTTATATGGATGCTTAGAAAATTTTCATTGATTGACTTGAGACTAGCTGGTTTCTGGCTTTCCTCAAACCATATTTGCCCACTAAGTTCTGTGAGCCTCCCTTGGAAGTTGTTGGAACAGACAAAAGGATTTCCTATAAATCCAGATTTCCAAGTAAATCAGAATGGTAAAACTACACCTATCGGAATAACTTAAACATATCTTTGAATTTTGATGCTTCTCCTCTCAACTTAAAAACATAACAAAAAGAAAAAAGAAAAGAAAAAGTGTTTAAAAAAATCTTCTTATCAGTTGCTCCCTGTTATTTAAATCAGACCTGAATACAATAATGTAACACTTGGGGAAAAAGATGCAACATAGAAGCCCAGCACTAGAGGACAAGATAGAGAAGATCTCCACAGCCACCATGGCTTTTCCCCTGGTGCTCAGGTATGTTGGCACAAAGGAAACCCACACACTGCAGAAAGCCAACATGCTGAAGGTGATGAACTTGGCTTCATTAAAGCTGTCGGGCAGTTTACGAGCCTGGAAAGCCACTATGAAGCTGGCAAGTGAAAGGAGGGCCATATAGCTCAGGACACAATAAAACATAACAACTGACCCCTCATTACATTGTAGGACCATTTCTTCAGTTGTTGAATGCATGTCTAATTCTGGAAATGGGGGAGAGGTGGATAACCAAACAATACAGATGCTTGCTTGGAGTAGAGAGCAAAGAAGGACAATAGAAACAGCCAGTCTTTTTCCCACCCATGTCCTCATCCGAGATCCTGGCTTGGTGGCCTTGAAGGCAAGAGAAACAAGGATGGTTTTGGCCAATACACAGGAGATGGACAATGAGAAGGTGAGGCCAAATGCAGACTGTCTGAGGAGACAGGTGACTCTCCCAGGTTGCCCAAGAAAGAGCAAAGGACAGAGGAAGCAGAAGAGAAGGGAGATGAGGAGAGTGTAGGTGAGATCCCTGTTATTGGCTTTGACAATCGGACTGTCTTTGTGCTTCAAAAAAGTTCCCAGCACCCATGTTGTAATGAGGGAGAGCACAGCAGCAAGACAAGCTAAACTATACCCTAAAGGTTCTTCATAAGACAGAAAGTTTATCCTTTTCAGGCGACATCCATTTTTTCCTTGATTTGGATACTGATCTTCTGGACATTGGACACAAGCTACCATATCTGAAATTGAAAAAAGAAAAAGACACGTGTTGTAATCAGGAAAAATAAAATAGCAACAGTGACTAAACTGACTTCTAAAGATTCTTTATAAGACAAGCAAATATTTTTTTTTCATGGTGCGTCCAACTTTGTAATGATTTGTGTATTGATTTTTAGAGCACTGAAAGTAAGTCAGAATGTCTAGAATGAAAAAAAAAGATGCCAATTTAGATTCATGAGACGGAGAATTAATGTCATGCTTAGAATCATATAATTTTCAATGAACTTCTTCATTGTCTCATTCCACTTCCAAATACAGTGATACTTTGGTACTCAATTGCTTTGAAACTCTTTGAATTTGGCATTTTGACAGGAAAAGCTTGTCCCGGTATTCACTGTATGTTCAGTACTCAACACACAAGCTGGAACTAGTCAGTTTTGTCTACATTGTGACTCACTATATTATTCATTGTGGGAAAAAATTGTTTGGTACTCATTGTTTTTGTAGAATGGGACAACTTGACACGGCTAACTCACCCAACTTGCATGGTCAACTGACCGTGGCCAACTCACCATGGCAAATTCATGGTGCGACAACTTGCCATGGCATACTCACTGTGTCACAACATGCTGCGGGACAATTCAACAATTCAATGCAAGTATTTAAAATAATTTTTAAAATAATTTAATTTTGGTCATTCACATTTCATTTTGTCCCTCTTTTTGCATCCTTTCTTTAATGATTCAATTCCACCATTTCTTTGATATAAATGCAAGATGTCCCACAGTGAGTTGACTGCACTGAGATGGCTGTGCCGAGTTGTCCTAGACCAGCGATGGTTAACCTTTTTAGCCATTGTGTGCCAAAAGCAGGGGGAATGTGGGGGGGTCACGGGCACGTGTGTCCACATCCGTAATTCAATGCACCTCACCCTCCTGCGCATGTGCATGCAACCCCCCCACCCTCCCCCCTGCTTTTGGCATGCGATCGCATGGTGGGCCTCTTAGGCCCATTTTTTGCCCTCCCCAGGCTCCAGAGGCTTTCTTGGAGCCTGGGGAGAGTGAAAACAGACTTTCCTCACCCTGTCGGAAGCCCTCTGGAGACCGGAAATGGCCCATTTCCTGACTTCCAATGGGGCTGGAAGGCCCATTTTTCACCCTCCCTAGGCTCCAAGGGCTTTCTAGGAGCCTGGGGAGCAGGCAAAAAGAGCCTTCCCCACTGTTAAGGATATAGTTGTGAGATAACCAGGAATGGTTATGAAGCAGAGCATAGAGTTTTGCGCACGGAAACGGTTCTGAGAGTAGTTGTGAATAAACTGCATACTAACTGTTTTTTAAAGTATTTTACTTATAGAGCAAAGCAAAAGCATAGTCCTTTTACCAATCCAAGTCTTAGCCATGCATAACCAATTCAGAGGTACAAAACTTCTTACTGGTTCGTAAAACAAGACATGAATCATTCAGGAACAATATAAACAGTTCATAAAAGCAGTAATAAATAAACCATGATCACATTGACCACGTAAAGAGATCAAAGATGTCTATAACATAGCAGCAGGTAACAATATGGTGTAATGTCCACACTGACCACAATCAAGCTCTCCTTAAATACAGTTGCTACAGAGCTCATCCAATCAGGACGCAGAATGGCTCAGCAATACTCTTAAAGCTATATTATACATATTCATACTGTAAACATAAAATGTTGGCTTATGTATTACCTGGCCAACTAGTTAGGCAATGACCATTTCCTAACCCCCACCCTGCTGGAGGCCCTCCAGAGGCCAGAAACAGCTCATTTCCTGACTTCCAGTGGGACCAGAAGGCCTGAAAATCAGCTGGCTGGCACGCACATGTGTGCTGGAGTTGAGCTAGGGCAACACTCGCGTGCCCACCAATATGGCTCTATGTGCCACCTGTGGCACGCATGCCATAGATTCGCCATCCCGGTCCTAGACCTTCATTTTCGGTTCTCATTATATCTTGAACAAATTAATGTTGAGTACCAAGGTACCACTGTAAAATGACATGAATGCACAACCTGAACAAGAAACAGATTAGCTGAAGGTATTAAGTGATTTCTGTGGATTTCGGTCTGAAATTTCAACTTCATCTCTATAACAAAAAAATCAGAGTACTTCGTCAATTTACCCATCTCTTTGGAGATTTTCCCCTCTGGACATGGAACACAATCATAGCAGCAGAATTTTTTCCCTTCGTTCTTCCTCTTCTGATAACCAAGGTGACAATAGTCATTGCACAGAGAAACGGGAAGGACCTAATTATCAATATTAAATGTTGGAAGATGAAGATGTATTATTTTGAAGAAAAATTAATTACACTGTAAATAAAATGCTCTATTATATTAAAAGGAATATACTAACCAAAGGATTTACAAAAGGACCAAAAATCAATTTATTTGAAAATACAGTTGGGTCCATTTTAACTGGAAATGTAATTTGAATTTGTGAGCATATCTGATCTGGATTTCCAGGTTTTTCAATTATCAGGATTTCAATATGGGATATTTCATTAATTCAATTCATTGAATGAGAAAAATGGAGTCAATCAAATTCCCTTTAAATCACAGCTGTGATGTATCTTCACTCAAACATGGTAATGAAGTCACTTAAATGCATGTGTTTTTCTTTCACTTTTTTTTCAATTTTTAAGGAAAGTATAATAAGTAATGTGCAAAAAAATATACTGTATTTGTCTTAGTTTTTAACAGTAAAAGTTGAAAGAATGTTCTTCTTGATTTTTATAAGTTATCTGGAAGAAAAACATTAAATATCCCAACCAAATGAACCCATCTTACAATTGCCATACAATTCCTTGCATCCATACCTGGTTAAACGATCTGTGCCAAACTATTGCGTCCTCATTTATGTCTAATTCCTTTCCTTTGAGAGCATCAGAGTTCACTCTTCCAACCTGTACTCTCTGGTAAGTGGAATTGGGAAAGACAGCTATATTTATAATATCAAATCCACCCTCCATCTTCTTTTGATCATAAAAAGTCAAAGTCTGTCCAAGAGAATTATTGAATGTCATGCCTTTCAGAAACTGGTGGAGCTAGATTATTGGGATGAATACAATAGGAAAATAAAATAATTTTGTCATAGCAGTACTATACTTTTGAGGGAGAAACTCTGAAAACGTAGACAATCTATTTGTCCAACATGTTGAGAAACTGTTTACTGCCCTCAACATAGGGGGTACTGTCAACTTGCAAAGCATCCCTGGCCTGCTCTCGAGTTGCCATAGGTAAGGGGGATGGGAAACTGGCAAAGCAGCACAGCTGCCAAAAACACATTCCAGACATATCTCTCTCAAGGCTGTCTCCCAGGGTTATCTACAGCGGCCGGAGAGGAGTGATCTCTACAACCCATAAAATTGTTCCATTGGTGAATGTGACTGATGACACACCCTGGGGGAGGGGGGGAATCAGGGTCAAGATTGGGTCATAAATAACATGGGGTCAGAGTTGGCCTCACTTGGAATGTGCTGGCATGAAGCTCCTAATAAATGACTGGATTTCTTTTGAAGCTCGGCTCAAGGCTAATGATTTAATTAGGGCATCCATCGGAACCCTGACAGGGTAGCATAATAAGAAGGTTTCAATACTTCAATTTAAGGAATAGTCAAATAAAAGGTAAAATATATTCTAGCCTAGCACAACCCCTTGATCCCAGTCCCAGGAAGAGGCATATAAAGAAACTGGGGAAACAATTTTCAAACCTACTCCTCACTTCTCATCTATTTTCATTTCATGTTATTCTCATAGATATAAGGCTGGTAAGGATGTGGTAAGAACTGAACAACAGCTAAGGAGCATTCATTTACTATCTTCATCAATAGGTGAAATTCCTGAATAGATATAGAGCAGTGATGGCTAATCTTTTTGCCATTGCATGCCAGGAGTGGGGGGTAGCGTAACTATGGGTGTGGGCAAATGAGTCACACACTCATTTGCCCACACCCATAGTTCTATGCGCCCTGCCCCCCTGCATGCACGTGCGACCTCCCCATGCTGCCCACGCTCCTGGCATGTGATGGCCCAGTAGGCCCATTTTTCTCTCTCTCCAAGCTCCAGAACCTTTCTAGGAGTCTGGGGAGGGTGAAAATGGCCTTCTCCACCCTCCAGAGGCCCTTTGGAGGCTGGAAATGTCCTGTTTGCCAACTTCTGTTGAAACCAGAAGGCCTGTTTTTTGCTGTCCCCAGGCTCCAGAGCCTTTCTAGTCCGGAGTCTAGTCTGGAGTCTAGTCTGGGGAGTCTAGTCTGGGGAGGATGAAAATGGCCTCCCCACCCCCATGGAGGCTCTCCAGAGGCCAAAAAATGGCCCGTTTGTCAACTTCTGGTCCCAAACAAGCCATTCCCAGCTTCTGGAAGGCCTCAGGGGGTGGGGAAGGCCATTTTCGCCCTTCACACACTCCTAGAAAGGCTCTGAAGCCTGGGGGGAGAGAAAAACAGGCCTTCCCCACACACCCCGAAGTCCTCCAGAGGCAGGAAACAGCCTGTTTCCCTACTTCTGGTGGGCCCAAAAGGCCCAAAAATCAGTTGCCTGAGGCATACACGTGTGCCTGGATCTGAGCTCGCATGCCCACCAATATGGCTATGTATGCTACCTGTGGCACACGTGCCATAGGTTCGCCATCACGGATATAGAGCTTTGAAAACCAAAAGATATGTTCAGGGGTCTCCAAGCCCTGGTCTGTGGACTGGTATTAGTCTACAACCTGTTGGGAACTGGGCTGTGCAAGCGGTGGGCAAGCACACGAAGCTTCATCTGCACATGCAACCATCTCCCCTTCTGCCACTGCCACCCCTGCACCCACTGCCAATCCATGGAGCCAGAAAGGTTGGGGACCACTGCCTTGGTTCATTCAAGTTTTAATCCTTGCATCCTGAAGATGTCCAAGGAATAAAATGGAAAAGCTATTTCTGTGAACTTAAACCCAACAACCACATAGAAAAATTCAGCTGAGTTCAATTTTTTATTTGCTTACACACAATAGACAGAATCTTTCCTGATTCCTAAACCCTTACTATTCTCATCCTAACAGATATAACCGGAGAGATTCAAAGTATGGCTATTCTAATTCCTTTCTATCTTTTTCTTTTAAATATCAGGGCTGTGTGTCTCCTTCAACTTTCTGGAATGTGTTCCTTTCTTCTTGGGAATCTGACTGTTCACTGTAGTCCATCAAACCAGCTCTACTTCTACAAACATCATTTCTATCAATACAAAGATGCAAATAAAGATAAATACAATCAATGGACATCAATATCTGCTTCTTCCCTGCTTGAATCGCGCACCCTAACTTTACTATGACCTAGTGCAAAGTATTTGTAGCACACAAATCACCTGCCATGGTTGTGAATCTTGAAATGTTGATGATTTATGCCTCAAAAAATGCCTGTGGTTAGATTGAAGTATGGAAACAGCTTGAGCCAATACATAGACTGCATTATAGATACTATAGCTGTGCCCGGACATTTCCAGCTCAAAAAGAGCTCTAGGAATGTCCTTCATCCTCTCCTTTCCAGTACAAATTTCACTGTCTGGAGGGGTCAAAGTATGAGTTGGCAATGAACAATCGAATACTTGTTCCCAGAAAAGTGGAAAAAATCTATCTTCCTGAATCCAAGGAGGTTTTATGAACTTCAGGAATTCCTTGAACCCTGGAATGTCTTTGGAGTGAATGGTAAAAAAAATGGCACCATCCAAACACTGCCGATCCCACCTTGTTTGCATGCCCGTTAACAAATAGACAATCTGGGCAGTCATGATCCACACCTTTCCCAAGGAACTCTGCTCATGTCTAGGGTCAAACGTGAATACAGTATTAATGATCCATGCAATTGTCAACGTTTCTCCACAGACGATAAAGGTATTGATCTTCTCATCAGCTATGTGCTTGTAAATATTTTCCCCTATAAGGTACATTTCAGATAAATTGTCCCAGTGGGTTAAATAGGGAATTCTTTGTGTACAAGCAGAGCAGATTCCATGCTGGGAAAAGAGGGACTCCATGGTCTCCAGAAAATATTCTCCGTGCCTATTATCAATAGCAAAGAGCCCAACCCATCTCCACCCAAAATGTTGAAGCAGTCGGATAATCCCAATGTATTGTGAAGACTCATTTGGAACCATGGAGTAATAGATGGGAATTTCAGCAGTATGAATATCCTTTGGGGCAAATGACCCATATGTGAGCTAAAAGAAAATAAATACCTATTATGTACTATCATCATCATCACCACTATCATCATCAATTTCTCTTTTTCTATTCAGAAAAGTATATTTCTTGACAAATTTGGTCACATTGTGGCAGTGGTGAAATCCATTTTTTTTACTACCAGTTCTGTAGTAAAACTACTACTGGCTTGGTAGGCATGGCTTAGTGGGTATGGCAGGGGAAAGATACTGCAAAAATCCCCATTCCCAACCTACTCTGGGGCCAGCCAGAAGTGGTATTTGCCAGTTCTCCTAACTACTCAAAATTTCCACTGCCGATTCTCTGAACTGCTCAAAATCTCTGCTACCAGTTCTCCAGAACCTGTCAGAACCTGCTGAATTTCACTCCTGCATTGTGGGCTATCTGGACATTGTTCAGAATATAATCATTTTTTTTTCATTGCCCTTGGTTGGAAAAAGGAAGGAGGGGGGAATTTTCATGCCTCTGTTCTCAAAGATCCTACCTGTGGATTTCATCTTTCATTAAACAGTGTGTCATCTGGGTACAAATTTTTTGTGCAATAGCCATTAACATTGGTTTAACCATTAAAAATCAACCATGTTCATTATTTATCTATTTTTGAATTAATACTAATATATAGCATATCTACTATTGTAACATTTCTCTTCTTAGCTTATGCGACTTTGTAGCACATTTTTGATATTTCATTCCTGTTTTTTATTTCTAGTTTTCATATTTATTCTCTAACCATTGATAAAATAATTCCCATACACTATAATATTAGAATGTGCAGAAATGAATAGATTAACAATTGCAATTAAAGGAAAGGAAGAATCAGGCTACCTGTGGAATCTTGTAAAACTGTATAAGGTCTGCAATATAGGATGAGGTTTCAGAGCTGAGTCCCCCAATGACAGAAATGAGATTTTTCCTGGTGTCACACTTGTAGTTGGGGATGAATTTCCATGACTTGTAGAGGAGGTCTAGAGTGGTCCGATAGGTCATCATTGCATTGTAGTAGCTGTCATGGATATGGAAGCCAAGAGTGACGTTGGACAAGATTTTTGGATTCTCATTGATCTCCTTCACAGCAAAGACCAAGGCAAGGACATGCTGGTAGAATTTTGTTATCACACTGAAAGCAGGATAATTTATCAGTCTCATTAAACATTTCTAATTCTTGCCATTTTCCTGTAATCTCATGGAGGTGCTTCAGTCAATATTCAAGGACAATGGAAGAACAGTCATTTCAAAGCTATTGCCATCTCTACTGAACTGAATAAAGGAAAATGATTCTGGGACTCAGCATTCTGGATCAATGGGTGCCAAATGAAAGGAAATTACAGTGGATGGATAAGAAAATGACAAATGAAGAAACATATATAATACTAATAATAACTTTATTGTCATTGTACGTGTATACACAGTATACCCATACAACGAAATTCACTTAACATCCAAAGACCAGGTCCAACACACATAACCATCTCCAAACATACTCCCACACACCACAATTCCCCACCCCTAAACCACCCAAACATCCACACAACAGACCAAGTAATACTGTCCAACAGCTCACTGATGGTGGCCCTTTAGTTCATTGTTGAGTGCAATTATAGCTCTGGGATAAAAACTATTCAGAAAATGTGTGGTCCGAGTTTTAATGGTTCTGTATCTTCTGCCAGAAGGCAACAATCCAAAAAGATTGTAAGCAGGATGGGAAGAGTCTCTGAGAATGTTATGCAACTTTCTCAAACAGCGAGATTCAAAGATGTCATCCAGGGCTGGTAGCTGGAGTCCAAAGATATTCTGGGCAGTTTTAATGATTCTCTGTAGAGCTTTTTTGTCCGCTACAGAGTTGCACTCATACCACGCAAGAATGCCGTATGTCAGGACACTCTCAATGGTGCTGCGGTAGTAGGACAGAAGTAGATGCTGAGATAGATTTATCTTCCTGAGCATCCTCAGGAAGTACAGCCTCTTCTGTGCCTTCTTCATAAGCGTGTTAAAGGGAAAGGATAGAGAAAAACGTTCTGCTAGAGAAGAAATTCAGGAAAGTGATGAAAATAACTCAATAACCGAATTGGAGGAGATATTGGAAATCTTCTAGTCCAACCCCATGCTCCAGTAGGATACCTTATACCATTCCAGGCAAGTGGCTGTCCAGACTGTTGTTAAAAACTTGCATTGTCGGAGCACCCACAATTTTGAAAGCAAGTGATTCTACTGATTAATTGCTCTAATTGTTCTAACGAAGGAAATTTCTCCTTAGTTCGAGGTTGCTTTTCTCCTTGATTAATTTACATCTGTTGTTTTTTTGGTTTTCCTTCTCTTTCAGAAAATACAGGTTGTGTTAGCCCCTCAAATATTGGAACATGGCTATCATGTCATCCCTAGTATACAGTTGATAGTACAGTACAGTACAGTATAGTATAGATTAGTATACTAATTATACTAATATCTATAAACCTATATCTAACAATATAGATTGTAGATCTGACTCTGTGGTCGAATGCATCTTCTTTAACACACTTTTTTAATTGTCTGCTGTCCTGTACTTGTTCAAATCTCCATAAAGTCAATAAACACTTGGCTTTCTAAATTTTAATAATTAATTGCTTTGATTTTTTCCCCCCAAACTTTGACATAACTGCCGACCGAAAAAGTTACTCCTCTTTAGAAAAAAAATAAAATTGCTTTGCCATTGTTATGCTACAGAAGTCTCTTGTTATAAGATCGCTATTTTCACATTTCGGATAGGTTTATTGTCATGTAAATTTCCTCCCAGTTTTCTCCTTTGAGCATAAAGATAATAGTGGCCAAAATTGTGGAAACCTTTTGGGGAAAAGTGTATTTTCTAAAAGTAGCTAATAACACCACCTTTTTTTTTTTTTTGAAGTAGTACCATAAAATTATATCTCAATGGAAATATAATTTAATCAAGAATGTAATGCAATAGCTTTTAGGAAGGAATTGCTATTAGAATAGCAGTTACAGTATAAAGAAGAAAAGTGAAACACATAGGGAAAAAAACGAGATATACAAAAATTATCCCCATAGAAAAAATGAGATATACAAAAACTATCACCATGTCAGTTAATACTCAGTTGGGTAACCTTTAGCATGAATTACTGCCTTATAACGTCTTCCCATGGAGTGAACCAAGTCATTTAGTTCTGCACCTGTTACAATGTGAAATCAAGATTGAATGATGGCTTCTATTAACTGGGTTTTCTTGCTGGGTTGCTTCTGACTAACAACTTTCCGACTTTTCTTTAGTCGGCTCCATAGATTTTTCTATTGAGTTAAGGTCTGGACTATTCCCAGGCCATTCCAGCAGTGGAATATGATTATCTTGAAACTCCCACCAAAAAAGTGGTGTTATTAGCCATCAAACCTCAAAAATACACTTTTCCCAAAAGGTTTCCACAATTTTGGCCACTATTGTATATCTAATAGTATAGATTGTAGATATGACTCTGTGGTCAAATGCATCTTCTTTAACACACTTTTTTTTTATTGTCTGCTGTCCTGTATCTGTTCAAATCTCCATAAAGTCAACAAAGCTTTGACTTTCTAAATTTTAATAATTAATTGATTTGATTTATTTTCCCCAAGCAGCTGCAGACTGAACAGTGTTCTCCTCTTTATAAAAAAATAAAAATAAAATAAATTTGCTTTGGCATTGCTATGCTACGTATGAAATCACAGAAGTCTCTTATTATAAGATAGCTATTTTCACATTTCTGGTAGATTTAGTGTTTTGTAAATTTCCTCCCAGTTTTCTCCTTCGAGCATAAACTAGGTTTCCTGATCTAAAGTTTTTCCAATTTAAAATTTTGTTGCATTAAAAACAAGCAATGTTTTTTTTTTAAATGCCAATTTCCAAACGGTAGCATCTTTTATTAGAAAGTACTCTCATTATGAAAAGAAACCGTCACAAATGTGAAAAATAAGAATTGCTTACTCTGGACTTTCAAAATACTCCTGAGAAGGATGCTGCTGGAATGAAACTTCATTAAATTGGTAGTTCGCCATGGATACCATCCCACCAATGACAAGGTCCCCTTCTTGGTACCATTCATTTGGAACAGGTATGGCTTCACCTGGGTGACACGGCAAAGATTTCACTCTGAAGAGTGGAAATAGTAGAAGAAAGAACATTTGGGCAGCAAATACTCTCTAGGTATAGACTTTCCACCACCAGTAGCATCCCATATTGATCTGCATTCACCAGCCTCAAAATTGCTGTTAAGATCGAGGCGGAAGACTAACTTTTAGCCCTGATTCTTCTTCTTATAGTGATAATACTGAAAAAGCTCTGAGTGACAATGTAGAGTTCCAGCAACACAACTTAATTTCGGGCACTTAAAATCACAAGACATGTGTGTTCATTTCTTCTACTCCCCAGTCTCCATGGGGTGGTCCTCTTATATATATATTTATTTTATATATATATATTTCTTTTCCCTAATGTCTTCTTCAATTGTTTACAGTTTTGATGGAGGGAGAAAATTATTATCATTGAAATAATTTCAGTGGGGAGTCCTGTCTTCAGCGCTCGCTCTCTCTCTCTCTCTCTCTCTCTCTCTCTCTCTCTCTCTCTCTCTCTCTCTCTCTCTCTCTCTCTCTCTCTCTCTCTCTCTCTCTCTCTCTATATATATATATATATATATATATATATATATATATATATATATATATATATATATATATATATATATATATATATATATATAAAGGGGCAGTTGAATTTAACATTTCCTAACTTATTTTCTCTTTGTGATGCACTCATTTGAAAAGTTCAGAGGGGAACTTCGATTCATCAGAAAGCTACACTCTGAGCATTAAAACTTTGATCATTTTCCACTTTTCAACGAAAAATGTTTTTGTGTTCACGCAAGGTTCACAATAACAATTACACCAATGAATTCCTTGAGTAAAATGAATGATTACTAATATCACTCCCCAGAACTTTTTGGAAATCAGAACATTGTTCCATATGTAATTTGTAGGCCTCCTTATGTGTAACACAACAGATCAGTTTGGTTTAGCTGCAGGACCTGATCCACATCTATCTGAAAGGAATCGGTAATCGGGGAAAGGCAATTGTTCTGAATGGAATGGGACTTTTCATTCATTTCATTTCATTCATTTATTAAATTTGTATACCGCCCTTCTCCTGACGGACTCAGGGTGGTGAACAGTCAAAAATTAAAATTCAAGCAATATGAAAGTTAAAATAATTTAAAACATAATTAAATCAATTTTGGCTTCCCCAAATTTAAAACCCCTCATAAATTAACCCATTAAAATCTTCATTTAGTCAGCCCAGCTTGCTGGAATAGAAAAGTCTTCGGGGCCTTGCAGAAAGTGCGGAGGTCTGGGATTAATCATATTCCCAGGGGTAAGTCGTTCCAGAGGGCGGGTGCCCCCACAGAGAAGGCTCTCCCCCCGGGGGTCGCCAGTCAACATTGCCTGACTGACGGCACCCTGAGGAGACCCTCTCTATGAGACCGTATTGGCCGGTGGGAGGTTATCGGTGGTAGAAGGTGGTGTTGTGGCCCCGTCCTCTGAGCCTATCCCTTTGGAGGAAGGCAGCTCTGAGCAGGAGGAAGAGGAGCCAGCCAGATCTCCCAGCCCTCCCCCTCTGGCACCGGCTCAGGTGCCAGCTGAAAGAGAGCCAAGTAGTGGGGAAACAGGTGTCTCAGATGAGAGTGAGGGAGAGACGTCATTCCTGGACGCACGCCAAAGAAGGCGAGAGAAAAGGGTACTGCAGCTGCGACGTATGAGAAAATCCTGAGTCATTGGAATTGGAGTCACGGGATCAATGACTCACTGGACCACACCCAGAAGCATATGTATATAAGACAGTACGGGGGGGTCACGAAGTTCGTGACGAACAAAGCTAAACAAACGGAGCAACCTCGTAGGCTTGGAAGCTAGATGAACGGCAAAGCTACGTAGGAGATTTTCTTGTTTGTGTAAACCAATAAAGTCCTTGGCAGACGGTGTGCATATCGCTGCCAAGGTTGAGATAAGAACTGCGGAGTTTGCCAAGTGATTATTAACCCTCGGCTGGCTGTGTTTTTGTGGGTCTCTGAAGGGGGGGGGGACAGATCAGGTGGTCACGTAAGTACCCAGGTCCTAAGCCATGGAGCATTTTAAAGATGAGAACCAAAACCTTGAAGCGCACCCGGAAGACCACTGGGAGCCAGTGCAGCTCGCGCAGGAGAGGTGTTACATGGGAGCGCCAAGTCACCCCCATAATCACCTGTGCGGCCGCATTCTGGACCAGTTGGAGCCTCCGGGTGGTCCTCAAGGGGAGCCCCATGTAGAGAGCTTAATCTCTGACTTTTCATTCTCCTCAGGCATTTCTCCTCAGGCAATTCTCCCCCCCCCCAATTTATCTCCTCAGCTGGCACACCTCCAGTCATTTGCCCTGTGAAATGGGCCACCAGCTTCTTAGTCCCAGGGTCTTTGACAAGGCCCATTCGCAGAAAGAGGGTTCATTCTGGGTGTTCCATCCTCTGTGACAATTAGCCTCAACCAATTGGCTAGAGGGTGTGTAATAGAAATCCAGCCAAAGGAGAGAGGTGTAAAAGAATTTGCCAAAATGCCTGACTTCCTTCCTTCCTCTCCCCGCACCCCAAAATACAGGGAGGAAAGTTGGTTTACTCATAAGTAAGTCTCACTAAATTCAATGCTAGGATTTAAATCCAACGAAAGGAGAGAGGTGTAAAAGAATTTGCCAAAATCCTGACTTCCTTCCTTCCTCTATCTCTCTTTCCCCCCACCCCCATCAATACAGGGACACTGTTACTGAGCTGGCTAAAAGCCTCCCTCCCTCCCTTCCTTCAACAGTTAGTTAACCAAATCTGGAAGGGTCCGATAGAAGAGAATTTTCCTTCCTTCCTTCCTTCCTTCCTTCCTTCCTTCCTTCCTTCCTTCCTTCCTTCCTTCCTTCCTTCCTTCCTTCCTTCCTTCCTCCCTCCCTCTCTCCCTCCCTCCCTCCCTCCCTCCCTCCCTCCATCCCTCCATCCATCCATCCATCCATCCATCCATCTACCCACCATAACAGCATAACATGGCAACTAGCCATGTTTGAGGCTCCTCTAGAGAGGTGGAGTTTAACGAAGGTTTTGTGTGTGTGTGAAAAAGGAAAGGAAGGCAGGTGCAGAGATAAAGGCCATTTCATTGGATCACACTGCAGAGAGCAGTTGGTTCCTCTTCTGAACTGGAGACCAGGCTATTGGGAGGGGGGATAAAATAAAATAAAGGAAGATGGACATTGTTTTTTTGGAACTCCACCTCTCTAGAGGAGCCTCAAACATGGCTAGTTGCCATGTTATGCTGTTATGGTGGATGGATGGATGGATGGATGGATGGATGGATGGATGGATGGATGGGTGGGTGGATGGAAGGAAGAAGGAAGGAAGGAAGGAAGGAAGGAAGGAAGGAAGGAAGGAAGGAAGGAAGGAAGGAAAAATTCTCTTCTATTGGATCCTTCCAGACTTCCAGGGCAAATGACTGGAGGCGTGCCAGCTGAGGAGATAAGTCAAGAGCAAATCGCTGAAGGAGAAACACCCGAGGAGAATGAAAAGTCAGAGACGAAAAGTCCTAGACCCTTTCTAAGTGCAGCTGATACTTGGTAGTTGCTTTTAGGGATCCCATTTTATATCCATGGGAGACCTGCTGAACGTCCCTCACTCAGAGAGGATCTCTACTCCTTTGTCTCTACTTACTGTAATTGACACCGAAGAAAGGAGGAAAAGCAGCACAATGCCATTTAGAATTTAGAATAACAGATTTGGAAGGGACCTTGGAGGTCTTCTAGTCCAACCCCCTGCTTAGGCAAGAAACCTTACACCACTTCAAACAAAATCGTTATCCAAATCTTCTTAAAAAATTCCAGTGTTGGAGCATTTACAACTTTTCCACTGATTAATTGTTCGCACTGTCAGGAAATTTTTCCTTAGTTTTAAGTTGCTTCTCTCCTTGATTAGTTTACACCCATTGCTTTTTGTCCTGCCTCAGGTGCTTTGGAGAATAGCTTGACTCCCTCTTCTTGTGATGAAGCGATCAGAACTTCTAATGTGATGTGAAAGTATGTCAGTCTTGGTTTGGGATGCAAACTGCTGCACTACAGACTATTCTCATAATGTGGGAGTGGTCCTAATCTCAAGGGTCCAAGCTCCGGTCTGACACAAGCAGGGAAATGCAAACTGGTTTATTCAGCTGGACTCTGGCCTGCAATGAGTTCATTCAGCAGCAAAACAGCAGTCTATAAAGTCTGTTTGAAGCAAGTCCGTTAGATGCAAAGTCAGCGTTGGGAGTGTCCATCTCCCAGCGCCCTTAACAGGGGAGCCACACCTCTTCTCTGCACTGGCCTTGCCCCTATGGTTGTCATGAGCCGAAGCTCCGGCCCAGCTGATTGTTAGTGTGGCATTCTTCATGTCGCTCATCACATTCTTCATGTGGCCACACCTCCGGGCCTTGCAGCTGAGCCCCATTGCTGCCTCTGTTGCCTCTGAGGCTGCTGAGACAAGCCAATCATGATGAGGAGCGGCTGTACATGCCATGTCTCCCCGCCTCACAGCTGGGCCTCCTCCATCACTGCTGTAGCCATCCAACACCCCCAGTCACCGGTCACCATGGTCACTGCTCTGGCGTACCCAACACCCCCCTTCATCTTTCCCACCCTAATATGGCAAGCCCTGGGCTTCGAGGCCTAACTAACTCAGGGAAAAAGGAGACTCTGATCTTTGCAATCAAAACTCTGAGGCCTGGAGTTTTCTCAAAGTAATAATTTATTAGGAATGTCATATTAGCACAGCTGGGGAAAACCTGACTAAGAAGGACCCTACACAAATCAAAACCCCCGTGTCACATGTCCATCACATGGTCAAATCAGGTCACGATCCCCACTCTGGCTGACTTCAGTCCATGCATTTCAAACACCTGATGAGGATGTCCTTGGCTCCCACAGGAAAGAATGTTATTTTCGCTACACATTCCCCCAGCTATCTCTACCTCCCCCCTCTCATGTTTCCACAACTCCAACCAACCTTGATGTGGCAGCCCTCAAAATGGCTTCAGGGCTGACAGAATGGTTCCACAGTTTCCATTTGAAGTGCTGTACTATTGAATTTGATGAATTGTGATTCAATTACATTTTAAAAGAGAGTACAGTGAACTGCTAACAAAAGGAAGCGATAGAGAGAATGAATAGGAAGGGGAGTAAAAAAAGCAAAATCTCTCATGAAGGAAGGAATTATTTAATAAAAAATATCTTGTCTCACAAAGCAAATTACTAAGTTAGATAGTAATGATTATTCAGGATTTATAGATATTTTAGTTCTATATTGTTATTAAAATTTGTGTTTCCTAATAACAACTGATAACTTTAACGTAATAAGTAAAAAAGAACAAACGCAGAGCAAAAATGAAAAAAAAATTCTTATCCATCTTCCTTAGGTATAAAAGAAATGCATTTATTGACCTTGTGTGATCTTGTTCACATTAGAATTCACACTCTTGGATTTTTACTTTTAAAAAAGAAAGTTGCTATTAGAAAACTAGGTTGACCTTCACTCTGTGAGCTTTATCTTTGTGCTTATATTTAATTTTGCTATTTCCTTAAATGCAATTAAGTAATTTCAGACAATTTAGATGGATAGTTAGAAAAATTTAATTCATTGACTTGACAACAGGTTTTCTCTGGTTTTGCACAGTAAGTTCTGTGAGCCTCCCTATTCCATCAAGATTTCAGAGTTACAACTAAATCAGAATGGACCCCACCCCTTCAAATAGAATAATAACTTAAAATTTAATTTTGAATTTTGATGTTTCTCTTCTCAACTTTAAAACATAATAATAATTAAAAAAAGGTATTTAAACAAATCTTTTTATCAATTGTTCCCTATTATTTAAATCAGGCCTAAATACAATAATGTAACACTTGGGGAAAAAGATGCAACCTAGGAGCCCAGCACTAGAGGACAAGATAGAGAAGATCTCCACAGCCACCATGGCTTTTCCCCTGGTGCTCAAGTAGGTTGGCACAAAGGAGACCCACACACTGCAGAAAGCCAACATGCTGAAGGTGATGAACTTGGCTTCGTTAAAGCTGTCAGGCAGTTTACGAGCCTGGAAAGCCACAATGAAGCTGGCAAATGAAAGAAGGGCCATATAGCTCAGGACACAATAAAACATAACAACTGACCCCTCATTACATTGTAGGACCATTTCTTCAGTTGTTGAATGCATGTCTAATTCTGGGAATGGGGGAGAGGTGGATAACCAAACAATACAGATGCTTGCTTGGAATAGAGAGCAGAGAAGGACAATAGAAATAGCCAGTCTTTTCCCCACCCATGACCTTATCCGAGATCCTGGCTTGGTGGCCTTGAAGGCAAGAGAAACAAGGATGGTTTTGGCCAACACACAAGAGATAGACAATGAGAAGGTGAGGCCAAATGCTGATTGTCTGAAGAGACAGGTAGCTCTCCCAGGTTGTCCAATAAAAAGTAAAGAACAAAGGAAGCAAAGCAGAAGGGAGATGAGGAGAGTGTAAGTGAGATCCCGGTTGTTGGCTTTGACAATGGGGCTGTCTTTGTGCTTAATAAATGTTCCCAACACCCATATGGTAGTGAGGACAAATAAAGTAGCAACAGTGGTTAAAATGAGTCCTAAAGGTTCTTCATAAGACAAAAAGCTAATTGTTTTCATGATGCATCCATTTTTCTTATGGTTTGCATATTGATCATCAGGACATTGAAAGCAAGCAACAGTGTCTAAAAAAAAAAACAATATCAACACAGATTCATAAGAATGATCATTATTAATTTTCAGATTGATCCACACCCTAATGTTTATGCCTTTGTACCAAACATAGGATTTACAGTATGAAAATACATTTGAACGTTTCCCTATGTATGTTTTGTGTGTATTAAGTCAAAGTCAAAGTATTAAGTCAAATATTACTTTGATTATACACAAGGAAAATTAACAAACACCATGAAAATCCATGTTATTTTATTTGCTTTCTTGTGATATAGGAGTGCTCCAATGAAGATTTATGAATATCTGAAGAGATTATTTTCATATTTAAAACCATATTGAGTTATTGAATATTGAACCAAAAATGATCACATTTTAAAATATGGTACCTAAGTATAATATATTCACCAAATTCAAAGTGAAAATGAAAGATAGTAGATATCAAGGAGGAAATTGTAAAAAGATGAGTAATTTTGTATTTTAAGGGAAAACTAGAGAAGGAAATGGGATTAACTGCTTCTGTAAGAGAAGTATATATCCCCTTTTATTATTTTTAACATTAAGTATATTATTATTTTCCTTTCTATGTTTCTTTTATCATTTTATTTCTTGTGTTAACTCCAATAAAGAGGATATAGGAATCAGTCCACATTACATATAAAATACATACTTAGCTATTACATACCCAAGAAGGGTGTTCCCCAAAGAGGAACACTTTGGGGAAAATATGAAGAAGGATTTTTTTTTAATGAAGCAAAATTGTTCAGAAATAGGTAGATGATAGATAGATAGAGTGACTTAATGGAAATGAAAAATAATTAAGATTTTTAAAAAGGGGAGGGACAAAAGAAAACTAAACAATGGTTAAATTAGGTGGAGGAATATGGGGAAAAATGGAAAGATATAAATTGTGGAAAGGAAATTAGGTACCTGTTTATGTTAAATGGAAATAAAATATTTAGATTAAGGGAATATATTATAATGGTATATGTACTGTATGATATACTAGAAATATGTGTATAAAAGACAGATTAAGATAAGAAAGAGAAAATGTATAAATATGGATTACTGATAGAAGATGTTGAAAAGAAGATGATGTAAATATCTGTTTTTGTTTGTTTACTTGTTTTTTAAAAACTGTTTAAAATTATTTTTAAAAAAGAAGAAAAATAATTAAGATTTAAAGTAGAAAGTGATTTAATTATATCTCTCATTATGACTGCAGGATTCTCATTATTATTAAAATATATGTTTCATTAGTTTGTCCACTCTTCCTGAGAACTAATAAATTCCATAAATTTCAGAAATTCTTGTTTTCATTATTGTATTTCAAGAGTGTCCTTATTTAGTTGGTGTACTGTGGAGGTTTTTCGATTCCACAGTACTGTAGTACCAAATTTTTCAATTTAAATAACAAGACATCAATTCTGAATTCCTTCCTTCCTTCCTTCCTTCCTTCCTTCCTTCCTTCCTTCCTTCCTTCCTTCCTTCCTTCCTTCCTTCCTTCCTTCCTTCCTTCCTTCCTTCCTTCCTTCCTCCCTCCCTCCCTCCCTCCCTCCCTCCCTCCTTCCTTCCTTCCTTCCTTCCTTCCTTCCCAGTCCTTGAGTGAGGGTGTCTTCCCCGCCGCCTTAAAAGAGGCGGTGGTGAGGCCTCTCCTCAAGAAGCCTTCCCTGGACCTGGCAGTGTTGGCAAATTATAGTCCAGTCTCCAACCTTCGTTTTATTGCAAAGGTTGTTGAGAATGTGGTTGCATGACAGCTTCCTCAGTACCTGGATGAATCGACTTATCTAGATCCATTCCAGTCGGGCTTCAGGCCTGGATACAGCATGGAAACGGCATTGGTCGCATTGGTTGATGATCTCTGGAGGGCTCGGGACAGGAGATGCTCCTCTGTTCTGGTCCTATTAGACCTCTCAGCGGCTTTTAATACCATCAACCATGGTAAGATGCTGCACCGGTTGGAAGAGTTAGGGATGGGGGGCATCGTGTTGCAGTAGTTCTCCTCCTTTCTCTCCAACCAGTCACAGTTTGTGTTGACAGGGGGGCAGAGATTGACCCCGAGGCTCCTTTTATGTGGGGTGCCACAAAATTCGGTCCTCATGTCCCTTCTGTTCAACATTTATGGGAAGCTGCTGGGTGAGATAATCTGTGGTTTCGGGATGAAGTACCATCAGTACGCTGATGACACTCAGCTGTACATCTCCACCATGATGCCATTGAAGTGATGTCCTGGTGCCTGCAGGCCATACGGATCTGGATGGGGAGAAACAGACTCAGGCTCAACCCATCCAATACTGAGTGGCTGTGGTTTCCAACGTCCCAATATATATGCCATCACTGATTATTGGGGGCAGGTAGTTGGCCCCTACAGAGAGGGCCCGCAACTGGGGTGTCCTCCTGGATTCACGGCTGTCCTTAGAAGAGCATTTGACGGCCATGGTGGGGAGGGCTTTTATCAGGTCTGCCTGATTCACCAGTTGTGTCCCTTTCTGGATCAGGACTCATTATAGTCCCTCATGCTCTCATCACTTCCCGCCTGGATTACTACAATGCTCTCTACATGGGGCTCCCCTTGAGGAGCACCCGGAGGCTCCAGCTGGTGCAAAATGTGGCTGTGCAGGTGGTTATGGGAGCGATGTGGTACTCCCATGTGAACCCCCTCCTGCGTGAGCTGCACTGGCTCCTGGTAGTCTTCCAGGTGCGCTTCAAGGTTTTGGTTACCACCTTTAGAGTGCTCCATGGCATAGGATCGGGGTACATACGAGACCGCCTTCTGCCATCAGTGGCCTCTCACTGACCACTACACTCCCAAAGAGAGGGGCTTCTCAGGGTGCCGTCAGCCAAACAATGTTGACTGGCGGCCCCCAGGGAGAGAGCCTTCTCTGTGGGGTCACCTGCCACCTGGAAGGAGCTGCCCCCAGAGATATGGAGGATCCTGGATCTGCGCACTTTTTGCCGTGCCCTCAAAACATTCTTATTTCAGAAGGCTGGTCTGGCCTGACTTTTCTTTTAAATTGCCTTTTCAGTCGGGGTGTTTTAAATCTGTTTGGGCCAAAGTATTTAATGTATTTTAAATGGTTTTAATGTTTGTATTTCATACATTTTATCTTTTGGCTGTTCACCACCCTGTGTCTTTCAGGAGTAGGGCGGTATATAAATTTAATTAAATAAATAAATAAATAAATAAATAAATAAATAAATAAATAAATAAATAAATAAATAAATAAATAAATAAATAAATTGTATTATATGTAGTTTTTAAATTGTACAATCACTTTTTTCCCTTTCCTATTTTTCATCTTTTTAAAAAAATCTCTGAAATAATTTGTGTGTGTGTGTGTGTCCGTACATTCTCTACATTGCAAATGTTTCTGAATCTCCACTGTGATGGTTGCTTGGTTATAAAGCTGAAACCATTGCAAGGTTTATTTATTTAATTAATTGAAACATTGTTGAGATAGTTGTAGTGTGATCATCATCATCCCTTGTAATTCCTTTGTTGGAACCTATAATTTGTCATGTAATAAAGAATTTGATTTCATTGTCCCATTTAGTTTCCAAGGAAACTCTTATCCATACACAACAGACAATTTAATTAGCTGAAAGGGTTCCCCTCAATAGACAGTATAACAACAAAATCAAATGATTTGTAAACTTACCCATCTCTTTGGAGATTTTCCCCTCTGGGCATGGAACACAATCATAACAGCAGAATTTTTTTCCTTCCTTCTTCCTTTTCTGATATCCACGGTGACAATATTCATTACACAGAGAAATGGGGAGCACCTAGTTATCAATATTAAAATGTTGGAAGATGAGGATTGATTGTTTTCAAGAAAATTCAGGTGTTACACTGAGGATGGAATGTGCTGTTACAATAAAAAGGAAAGTCCCATCTAAAGTTTGTAAAACAAGAAATTGATTGGATTTGATGATTTATTTCAAAAACAATGAAGTACATTTCAATTTGCCCTCTGATTTTATTTTGTGAGCACAATTATTCTGGGTTTCCAGTTTTTGTTTAATTAAATCCATATGAGAATTTCAATGATGGATTGATCAGATGGATTGAGTCAATCAAATTTGCTTTAAATCTCATCAAACATTCAACCAAGGAAATACAGTAATTTAAATACATTTATTTTCTGTCACATTTTCAGTTTGCTATTTGGGGGGAACTCTAATAATGTGCCCAATATTAGTAAAGTTCGTTTTCTGCATTTAAACATCATTTAAAAAAAAAACAACTCAGCTCTTCCTCGTGGTTTGCCTGGAAGGAATACAATAAATTTCTAAAAGAATCCATACAAGAATGAGTCACAAAAATTCTTCTTGAAACCATACCTGGTTAAATGATCTATGCCAAACAATCATGTCCTCCTTAATGACTAATTCCTGTCCTTTTATGGAATCAGGATCCACTTTTCCAATCTTGTATCTCTGGAAAGTGGAATTGGGAAAGACAACTATGTTTGCGATATCAAATCCACCTTCCATATTCTTTTGATCATAAAAAGTCAATGTTTCTCCAAGGGAATTGTTGTATATCATGCCTCTAAGAAACTGGTGGAGCTATATGATTGGGAATAATAACAGAGGTAAATAAAACAATAGAAATGTATGAGTAATTTTATCATAGTTGTACTATACTATGTGCTATTTAATATATAATATTACTATACTGTACTGTACTATCCCATCCCATCCCATCCCATCCCATCCCATCCCATCCCATCCCATACCATACCATCCCATACCATCCCATCCCATACCATACATATATATACAATTATATACGAAAACATGTGAAGTACATTTCTCTTGAGAACCTGTTTGCTATCTTTTGCACATGATAATCAATAATCTGACAATCCATGTTATAACTGGTTTTTCCTCTATTTGGATTTGCATCATATGTGCATTACGCTCAGGAAATAAAATAGAAAACTTATTACTGAGAGGCCAAGCCAAAGAATGAGATACAAAAAATGAACCAGAATTCAGGTTTTTTATTTGATTTCACACTGTAGGAATAATTTTTCCCATACTAAATCCTTACTATTCACATCCGGATGGATATTCCCGGAGAGATTTGAGGGAGTGGTTATTCTAACTCTCTTCCTCTGTCTCCTCTGACTTCTCTAAAATTTGAGGGTGTGCTGCCTGTTCTCTCCCCTGCAAAACAGTTTCTGAAATACGCTCCCAGGAAATTCGCCCCTTCACTGTAGTCCATCATATCAGCAATCTTCTACATGTGCCATTTCCCACAATTACAGGAATGGAAATAGAGGTATGCAACTAAATATCATCAATAGAAATATTTATTTATTTATTTATTTATTTATTTATTTATTTATTTATTTATTTAACAGCAAATACAAGGAAACAAGTTTCAGTATAGACATACATATGGATACATGGAAAAAATGGCACAAATAAATGGATATAAATAAGCAAAACATAGCCATAAACACATAAAATGAGTACATACAAATGGGGACAGTAGGGCAGGGATGGTAGGCATGCTGGTGTGCTTATGCATGCCCCCTTAGGGACCTCTTAAGAAATGTGTAAGGTCCATGGTAGACAGTTTAAGGTAAAAGGTATGGGGGTTAGAGGAACTAAAAAAAAAAGATAGGGTAAAGTGTTCCAGACATTTATTACTTTATACTCTAGACATCTATTACTCTTACTGAAGTCGTTTTTTCTACAATCAATATTAGAGTGAATTACATTTAGTTTGTATTTATTGATAGCCCTTGTATTATTGCAGTTGAAGTTAAAGTAGTCATTAACAGGTAGGACATTATGTTCAAATCCATTTTAGTAGATACAGCTTCCCTCTCTGAATCATACACACTAACTTGTACTTCACTATTGTCTAATACAGAATACTTCTAGCACACAAATTACCTGCCATTGTTGTGATTCTTCAAATTCTGATGATTTATGCCTCAGAAAATGCCTGTGGTTAGATCGAAGTAAGAGGAGAGCATGTAAAGCTTGAGCCAATACATAGACAGCATTATAGACACTATAGCTATGCCCAGACAGCTCCACCTCAAAAAGAACACCAGGAATGTCGCTTAGCTTCTCCTTTCCGGTACAGATGTATTTATCCCATTTGGTCAAAGAAGAAGATAGTAAAGAACAATCAAACACTTGTTCCCAAAAAAGTGGGAAAAACCCATCTCCTGGAATCCAAGGAGGTTTTACGAACTTCAAGAATTCCTTAAACCCTGGAATTTCTTTTGAGTGAATTGTAAAGCAAATGGAACCATCAAAGAACTGCCGATCCCATTTTTTATTCATTCCTGTTAATAAATAATCCATCTGGGCAGTCATGATCCATACTTTTCCCAAAATAGTCTGTTCACGTCTAGGATCCAGCCCAAAAATGGTATTTGTTAACCATGCAATTGTCAAAGATTCTCCGCAGATGATAAAGGTCTTGATCTTCTCATCAAGTATGTGTTTATAAATATTATTTAATGTCTCAAACATCTCCAAAGGTTTATCCCAATAGGTTAAATATGGAATTCTTTCCATACAAGCCGAGCAGATTCCATGCTGGAAAAAGAGAGACTCCATGGTCTCCAGAAAATGTTCTCCTTCAGCATTATCAATAGCAAAGAGCCCAACCCATCTCCACCTAAAACGTTGAAGCAATCGGATTATACCAATGTACTGTGAAGACTCATTTGGGACTATGGAGTAATAGAAGGGAATCTCTGTGCTATGAACATCTTGTGGGGTAAAGGACCCATATGTGATCTAAAAGGAACACATATTATGAAAATATATCAGTATCTTTTTTTTTGGTCATATTTTCCAACAAATTTAGTCAGGTTGTGAAGGTGTGTAGCCAGGGAATATCCAATTTTTTAAAAAAACGGCCCCAGTTTGAAAAAAAAGGGGGGGGGGAATTTTCATGTCTATGTTTCCAAAGATCCTACCTGTGGAATCTTGTAAAACTTCACAAGATGTGTGATGTAGGAAGAAGTGCCAAAGCTGTACCCTCCTATGATAGAAATGAGATTTTTCCTGGTGCCACATTTATAGTTGGGGGCAAAGCTCTCTGATCTGAAAAGCAGATCCATCGTGGTTCGATAGGTCATTATGGCATTGTAGTAGCTATCGTGAATATAGAAGCCAAGAGTGACATTGGGCAAGATTTCTGGATTCTCATTGATCTCCTTCACAGCAAAGACCAAGGAAAGGACATGTTGGTAAAATTTTGTTAGCACGCTGAAAACAGGATGAATTTACATATATCATTAAATATTTCCAGATTATTTTCCTGGAAGTTCAGAGAGGTGCTTTACCCTATATGCATACACATTTGGGGAATGACCAATGCAACTCTAGTTTTAACTCTACTGCACTGAACCTGAGATTTACATTTTTTTCAGATTGAATCAAAGTGCAGCCAATATCAACACTTTCTCACATAACAAAGTGTTCTCATTATGAAATCAAATAATTTACTTTTCTCTTTATTCATTACAATTCCTCTAACTACATAGAGATGACACAAAGGTTGAATGATAAATATCACTTACTCTGGATGTTCAAAATACTTCTCAGAGGGATGCTGCTGAAATGAAACTTCATTAAATTGGTAGTTAGCCATAGATACCATCCCACCAATGACAAAGTGCCCTTCCTGGTACCATTCATTTGGAACAGGTATGGGTTCACCTGAATGGCATGGCAGAGACTTCACTCTGAAGAGTGGAAATAGAAGAAGAAAGAACATTCTGGGCATTAAATGCTCTCTAAGTATAGACCCTCCCTACCAGCAACACGATTTAATTCAGGGCAGTTGCAATCACAAGACTTGTGTGTTCTTGACTTCTACTCCCCAGTGACCAAAGGGAAGTCCTTATAATGTCTTCTTCATTTGTTTATAGTTTTGATGAAGGGAGAAAATTATCATCATTGGAATAATTTCAGTGAGGAGGTAATTAAAGTATGTCTTCAGCCTTCTTGCTCCTATTGTTGACTCTCTCAACAATGTGGGTCTCTCTGTCTCTCTCTGTCTCTGTCTCTGTCTCTGTCTCTGTCTCTCTCTCTCTCTCTCTCTCTCTCTCTCTCCTTATACCTATACCTACACTTATACCTAACTATACCTATACCTATACCTATACCTATACCTATACCTATACCTATACCTATACCTATACCTATACCTATACCTATACCTATACCTATACCTATACCTATGTTTTTCCTTTAAGCCAGGTATTTCCTACATAACCAAGGTTTTTCTGGAACCACAATTGAGTGAAATCACATTCACTACTTTCTGGGTTTTTTTTCCTCTTCTCCTTCTTTTCATTCTGGCAGCCAGCAAATTTTGTGCTGCATTGTGAGAGACTTATATAGCTATTTCTGGCTCATTAGCCATCCTCAGTAAGCCACACCCACATCTCATGTTCCTCCCTGTAAAGATACAATGTCTATTTTCTTACTTTTTGTAGGTTTTATGTGTGTTTTTCCTTTAATCCAGGTTTTTCCTGTGTATAGGAAATAGACACTGCCCGCAAAATCCAGGATGTAAACGGCTAAGCATGGGGTAGGTGTGGTATTATCAAGCAGGGGCAGACCCATCCTTTACTGTGATAACCAGGTGGGCTATTTAATAGCTGTGTAGCTACCACAGGTAGTGCTAATTTCATCTCGGTCTACGAGTGCAGCAGATTTCTGGAGCTAACCTGTAATTGATTAAACTAGCATACCAAATACATGGGCTGTGAGTGTTGCTTTACGGCATTTTGCCCAGAACGGCTGACAGGAAATTAGCGCTACCTCCAGTTACATATGTGTGTGAGAATGACAGAAGATGTGGAGGCAACCGAGATGACCGTGCTTGCTGAGGAGGAAAGGGGCCAGGAGGAGACGCAGCCAGAGAGCCCAACGGAACCTCAGCAGGTGGTGTAACCGAAGGAATGAAGTCAGAGTCAGTGCTGCTTGCAAGCAGGAGACGTCAGCGGGATGTAGGGTGTGGCTTCCCAGGTGGCGTCTGGGGAGTGGTGGCACAGCCCCGCATTAGCTGGTCTGGGAGGGGTTTCAACAGCACCAACATCACCCCCCTTCAGCGAGCGCTTCTAGAAGTGGAGAGAATGGCGGTGAGTGGAGGAGGAGGATGGTGACTGAAGTTATTCAACGGGACTAGGACAATCCACAATACAAATCCCGAGGGAAGGCTTCGGAGAAGCCAGCTTCCGGGATGTGCAGTCTTGGCAACTGTGGCTGACAGGGTCAGATCCTGGGTCTGGGTGGCACAAAACATCTTCCGGGACAGGGACTAGGTTCCATCTGGCCAGCCCTAAATTGCGCTTGGGGCCCCAAGCAGCAGGTGCTGTCTGGTCTCATGATGCTCAGCCTGCTTCATATCCAACTATGAGAGCGGCTGGAGGGGGGACCCAAGGTTGAGTTCTGGGCCCGTCCGCCAACTGTTGGGGCAGGGGCCCGGTTCTTCCCAGGCAGCCTATGGTCCGGGATCAGGCATACCCTGGTATGGGGGCCTCAGCCGGTGTGGGGGCCATCCCCCCTACAGGCGTCCTTTGATGGTAATCCATACCGGGTGGCCTCTTTTTAAGTCAGGTGTTGAGCTATATTGACCTTTACGGTCACCTATACCCGTCCCAATGGTCAATGATAGTGGCTATTATGACAACATTAACAGGAGAGGCTTCTGACTGGGTTGCAGACCTTCACAACGACCATGCCCAGGAACTAACCGATGTTGGGTTGCAAGGATGACGGTTGTTCTTGGAAGGGCTTACAGTGAGGTTCGAGGATGACACCCAAACACAGGTAGCTGAGGGAGAATTGGTGGCCGTTAAACAACGAGGATGCCCAGTGAAAGAGTAGATCAAGGAGTTTTGAAAGCTGGCAGGGAGAGTGAGGGGTGGCCTGAACGCATGCTGGTCTATCAGTTTCACCTTGGCCTAGAAAGGGACCTTAGACAAGCGTGTGTATATAGGGACTTGCCACCGCAGCAATGGACTGCACTGCAATGGAGAAACGGGCAATGGAGAGGCCGACATGAAGGAAAGAGAAGGTCATTTTCCCTCTTTCTTCTCCCTGTTCCTCCTTCCTCCATGCTGGCTGCTCCATTGCCCGTTTCTCCACTGCAGCACAACAGAGTGCCCAGGATCCATTTTGATAGTGGGAAGGGGTAGATAATTTAACAACTGGCTCACCCAAGGTCAAGAGGCTTGTCCCACATGTGCAGCAGAGCTGGAGGACAGGGATGGGGCATGCCTCCCACGACAGCCAACCTGGCCCTGGGCGAACTGGTTGTTAAATTATTTGAATCCCACCACTGTGCTTTTCCCCATATGCATACACAATTGGGGAATGACCAATCCAACTGTATTTCCAGCTCTTCTGCACTGAACTAATTCGTGTGATTTTCACTGTTGCAGATTGAATCAAAGTGCAGCCAATATCCCTGAAAATACTTTGTCCCACATAAGAAAGTGTTCGCTGTCAATTCGCAAAGCATCCCTGGCCTGCTCTCAAGTTGTCATAGGCGAGGGGTGATGGGAAACCAGTGCAGTGCTGTGCAATGGCACAGCAGCCAAAGACAGATGCACATTCCATGCTTATCTCTCTCAAGGCTGCATCCCAGGGTTACCTACAGCAGCCGGAGGGGAGTGACCTCTACAACCCTTGAAATTGCTCTGTTGATGAATGTGATTAATGACACACCCTGGGGGGAGGGGGACAACAGGGTCATAATAGGAGCATAAATTAAGTAGGGTCAGAGCTGGCTGCACTTGGGAACTATTCCTCTAACTAAATTTGGAACAA
Source organism: Coluber constrictor foxii (assembly GCA_038048745.1). NCBI lineage: Eukaryota > Metazoa > Chordata > Lepidosauria > Squamata > Colubridae > Coluber > Coluber constrictor. Next base: position 38,323,260 of record CM075961.1, read on the forward strand.
AGGTGAAAGATAAGAATTGCTTACTCTGGATACTCCTGAGTAAGGATGCTGCTGAAATGAAACTTCATTAAATTAGTAGTTAGCTATGGATACCATCCAATCAATGACAAAGTCCCCTTCCTGATACCATTCATTTGGAACAGGTATGGGTTCACCTGGCTGACATGGCAGAGACTTAACTATGAAAAGTGGAAGTAGAAGTAGAAAGAACATTTGGGCAGGAAATGCTCCCTAAGTATAGACCTTTCACCATCAGCAGCTTCCCATGTTGTTCTGCATTCACCAGCCTCAAAATTTCTATTAAAAACAAGTCTGAAGCCTAACTTATAGCTCTGCTTCTGCTTGGATTCAGTGGTAATATTCAAAAAGATCTGAATGGCAATTTGGAGGTTCAGCAATAGAACTTCGTTTGGGGGTAATTGAAATGATAGACTTTATCTGTCTATCTTTTACTCTCCAGTCTCCATGGGACGTCCTTTCTCATATGAAGAAGTCTGCATTACTATTAACCTTCTCATCATTCCCATCACCCATCTCATTCTACTTATGACTGTAAGACTGTAACTTCATTGCTTGTATCCTTACGATTTATACTGATATTGTTCCTGATTGCTTATTTGTACCCTATGACTATCATTAAGTGTTGTACCTTATGATTCTTGATGAACGTATCTTTTCTTTTATGTACACTGAGAGTATATGCACCAAGACAACTTCCTTGTGTGTCCAATCACACTTGGCCAATATTCTGTTCTGTTCTGTTCTGTTCTGTTCTGTTCTGTTCTGTTCTGTTCTGTTCTGTTCTGTTCTGTTCTGTTCTATTCTTGTTCATTTCTCTGATGTCTTCTTTTGGTTTCTACAGTTTTGATGAAGGAAACAAATTATTATCATTGGAATAATTCCAATGGGGAAGTAATTATGCTGTCAGTATTTTCTCTAACATTATTAGCTTTTTTTTAAAAGATGGTTGAATTTAGTATGTCCACATTTTTTTTCTGTTTGTGGCTAACAATTGGAGAAGTTCAGATGTGAACTTCAATTCATCTTCATGAATATTAATGAATACACTTTGAATGTTAAATATTAATATTAAATGTTAATGAATATTACTATTAAAACTTGGTCGTTTTCCATTTTTCAACCGAAGTACATTATTTGTTAGTGCAATAGTCACAGTAACAAACTTGGAGGCACGTACAAAAAGTGCATTTCCCTAGTAAAATGGAAGAGTTATTAGTATTACTTTTCAGGCCTTGTTATAAAGTCATTCAAATCTTTATTGTCAGTGCATAACATATGTACAATGAGATTGGTCATATGAATAATCCAACTGATCAACCAGTTTAGACTGCAGAATATGATCCACATCTCTAGAAGGGATTTGTAGTCTATGCAGTGAAATTAATTTGAGTGGAGTCACGCCTGGTGCCTGCTCAGGGGTGGGTTCTAAAATTTTTTACTACCAGTTCTGTGGGCGTGGCTTATTTTGTGGGCGTGGTTTAGGATTTAGCAGAGGAACTGGTTTACCAGGCTTTTAACTGCTTGCAGAGCTGTACCGCTCTGCAAGCAGGCTTTTAACTGCTTGCAGAGCTCTACCCATTTGTTTTTTGTGTGCACTGGTCTACCACCACACTGCCTTTTACCACTGATCAGCTGTAGGGCGGCACTTTGAAGCACCGCGGCAAGAGTTTAAATAGTTTTTTGCTGCTTTGCCACCACCGAGAGTAACGGAAACAGCTTTCAGGCATCTTGGCCTCATTTGCCAATCTACCATCACCAAACAAGGAGCAGATTGGTTCTAGCCGATCAGTTGGGTGGCTTCTTGGCTTCTCAATTTAAAGCAACAGTATCTTGTTTTTTTCTCTCTCTCTTCTTTGTCAAGTGAGCCCTGATTTTTTCCTTGTAGCCAATCAGCTGGGACTCGGGAGGCAGTGAATAGATTGGGGGTGGGGCCAGGCAGAGGTGGTATTTACCGGTTCTCCGAACTACTCAAAATTTCCACTGCCGGTTCGCAAGAACCGGGGAGAACTGGTAGCAACCCACCACTGTCCCTGCTTTCAGAATACATCTATCCCATTGTTTGTCCATGAGGGAGCTCCTGAATGCCCTTCAACTTGCAAGACATCAACCTGAAGGTTACCCTAATTTCCATTCTCACTTGAGATTTCGCCATGACTCTGAATTCCATAAGAATTAAATTTATACAATTTTCACAGCAGAAGACCAAGGTGTGGCTTCTCAAATAGGTGAAAAACAAAGGTAGAGTATGGGGCCAATGATAACAATTTTGAATGAACCTATATGACATTTGGGGAAGCTTATTTTCCAGAGGCTCTGGCATGTCTACAAGAACCATAAATTTCTCAAATTATCCTTGCTCTATCTCACCAAACTATTAAATGTTTCAGTGAAGTCATGGTACTCATTCATTCATTCATTCATTCAGGGGTGAAATGCTCCCGGTTTGGACTGGATCGCCGATTTGGTATTTGGTGATCCAGTCTGATCGCCCAAATCATGTGATCGGACTGGATCGCCCAATTTGGTGGTTTGGAGAACCAGTAGCAAAAATCCCTGCCCTCCCCATTGCCCAGCTGAGCCACACAGTCATCAGAGGCTTATTTTATTTTATTTTAAAAAACATTTTTTCTACAACCTTTTTGGCCGAAAAAATGCTTTTAAAAGCTAAAAAAAAAGTCTCTGAAAAAAAAAGTCTCGCGGCTCAGCTGGGATCATCAGAGGCTTTTAAAAGCATTTTTGGCCACGTCCACTCAGTCATATTACCCCCCCCCCCCCCCAAGTCACACCTACAGAACCAGTAGTAACAAATTTTACATTTCACCACTGCATTCATTCGTTTGTTCATTCATTTGTTTATAACATTTATAAAGCTGAACATCTTCTGACAACACTTTTAATTCCCAGTTAAAGACTGAATAAGAGAATGTTAGATTTAATTATTCATCTGTCTTTCTGGTCAGGTGTTGTTTTGTGTTCAGATGTGGGTTCAAGATAATGATGTAGCACTTGGGCAGGAAGATGCAGCCCAGGAGACCTGCAGTAGAGCCCAAGATGGAGAAGATCTCCACAGCCACCATGTATTTTCCTTTGGTGCTCAGATAGGCTGGGATGAAGGACACCCAAATGCTACAGAACACAAGCATGCTGAAGGTGATCAGTTTGGCTTCATTAAAAGTATCAGGCAGTTTCCTGGCAAAGAAAGCCACAGTGAAACTGATGGTGGCCAGGAGCCCCAAGTAGCCCAGCACAATGTAAAACATGGCATCTGAGCCTTCATTACATTGGACAATGATCTCTTGAACCTGTGAATGCATGTCCCACTCAGGGAAGGGAGGAGACATGATCAACCATATCATGCAGATAACAGCTTGAATACATGAGGAGAAGACAATGATGGATCCTGCCAGTCTGTTTCCTAGCCATTTCCTCATCTGGTTTCCTGGCTTAGTGGCCAGGAAGGCCAAAACGACCGTGATGGTTTTGGCCAAGACACAAGAAACCGAGAGAGAGAAAATGGTGCCAAACATAGTTTGCCTGAGAAAGCAAGTCATCTTCCCAGGCTGACCTATGAAGAGCAGAGAGCACAGAAAACAAAGCAGGAGAGAGGAAAGAAGGATGCATGTGATGTTCCTGTTGTTGGCTTTGACAATGGGGGTGTCCCAGTGCAGAATGAAAGTCACGGACACCAAAATGACAATTGACGAAAAGAAAAGGATCAACGAAGTCAGAATGATTCCCAAGGATTCACCATAGGATAAATAGCTGAAATGTTTGGGAAGGCACTGATTCTTTTCAGCATTTGAATACTGATCACCTGGGCATCTCTCACATTGGTTTGCATCTGAAATACATGATAAAGGGCTAGTCACTTTCAACCATATAGGTCAATCTATAGAGCTAACTGAGAGAGATCATTGCTGGGGATGCCATTCACAGTCTCCATGACATATGCCCAACAATGCTTTCATAACAAGTGTTAAGAAAGTTCTGGACTGTTATTTATGTGTATGTATGTATGTGTATATATATGTATATATATGTATATATATATATGTGTGTGTGTATGTGTATATATATATATATATATATATATATATATATATATATATATATATATATATATATATATATATACATACATACATACATACATACATACACGTAGGTCTTTGGTTATTCGGGTCTTCTCCCGCGTAGAATTGGAAGTATCTTGGCGACGTTTCGACGAAGTCTCATTCATCATCTTCAGGCTGGTGTTCTCGGCTTCGTTCTTCCAGGAGCAATGTGAGATTGTGGCTGACCCTTCCTTTTAACTACTAGTGGGGGTGTGAGCTGATTGGGTGGGAGCTTGTCTGTGTTCTGATTGGGTGGAGGTGTGTTCTGATTGGTTGGGGGCTTGGCTGTGCTCTGATTGGATGGGGGGTTGGTTGTGCTCTGATTGGCTGGGGGTGTGTTCTGTTTGGGTGGAAGATGACGAATGTGACCTGAAGATGACAAATGAGACTTCCTCGAAACGTCGCCAAGTTACTTCCAATTCTACGCGGGAGAAGACCCGAATAACCAAAGACCTACGTACAAACACCCACGAAAACCTCAGAAAACATATATATATACACATATACACACACAGACACACACAGACACAGACACACACACACACACACACACACACATATATATTCCTTTGAACTGCAATATTAGTAGATGAGTGCTCTGAAAAGAACAACTCTCAACATAGCAAAGAATGAATGAATGTATGGAAGTATTTAAATTCCATCCAATTTTTTTTTTAAAAAAAACATCTATTGCAGGTTACCCCAAACTTTATTCCACGAAATAGAATATCAACGATAGAAAGAATGAAGAAAATTTGTGTTTGCAAACTCTCAATCCTTATTTTTCTCTTAAATGTACCTATTTCAGCTGAAATTCTTCCTTCGGGACATTGTGTACATTTGTAGCAACATGTATGTTTCCCCTCCTGAACAACCCTGCTGTATCCCTGACGGCAGCTCTCTACACATCTGGCATGAGGAGGTACCTGGAGAAAAAAAAAACAAGAAGGTTTTGGAGCCTAATTCATCCAGATGTTTTCCGTTTTATTGGGGGACATGAAAGGAGCCTTTCTGAAGAATTTGTACAGTTAAGACATTCAGTTATAACTGGCTAATCCTTTCAATCCAAAAACATCAAAACCCTAGTGAGGTGCTCATTTCCACTCATCCATTTTATCAGGAGAAATTAATAAGTTTAGGAGCATGCATAAACTTCTGACGTCAACATGTCCCACGATGCTTTTGGAGGGTGTCCATGTTTACAGCAAATCATCCGATGAATAGGATGATGAGTTCTGAGTTTTCTGCAATCACATCCATTCTCATTTGTTCTTGTACAACAGTGGTTCCCAATTTGATTTTTAATGGGGGCAATTTGAACCTCGTTTAAACCAAGTTAATGGACTTTTAGGCTTCTTCTGCATGAGTAGAGTTCACTTTTTGAGCAAAGTAAGAATTATATCTCACAGGGGAAGCATCAGGATTTTAGAGATGCTTAGGTGGGGAATGGCCAAAAAATGTTTGGGAACCACTCTTGTAGAACAAGAAAAATGGATAGTAGAGAACATGGGAGTCTCTAATGGGGGATATCTAAAGCGTTTCAATCCTAGTAGAAATCAGAGCAACATAGACAGTCTTGCAAACTGTGGTCTAAATAGAAATGAAAAATTTCATTATGTGTGAAATAATATCAATTTTCTTTCTGTAGAATGGGAATATCCTAGTTGTTTCTTTATATCTGCCACGACTTGAACTCAAGAAAGACATGTGGAGTAAATTCTGAGCAGTCCTCACCTCCAGGCACAAATCATTTGTATACACAGATTTCTCTAAAAGTATGTCCAGATAATGATGATGATGATGATGATGATGCAGCAAGAAAAAATCACAAAGTACCTGGACTTGCAAATTGAAGTTGAGCGACTGTGGAAAAAGAAATCATGTGTTGTCCCGATCATAATTGGAGCCCTTGGAGCAATACCCAAAGGGCTACCCCACTATTTAGAAATTCTATATTTACCGGACTTGAACATTTTGACTCTACAAAAAACTATCTTACTCAGAACAGCTTACATCCTCCGACGATACCTTAACAGTTCCTAGGTCCTTGGTTAGGACTCGAACTCTGAGCTATTAACCAGCCTCAAAGACTGTGAATCTCATTACAGATTAACCAATAATAACAACAACAACAATAACAATAACAACAACAATAACAACAACTTTATTGTCATTGTATGTGTATACACAGTATACACATACAACAAAATGCAACAAAGTGCACTTAACACCCAAAGACCAGCACACATAACAATCCCCAAACACACTCCCATGAACCACAATTCCCCATCCCTAAACCCCCCAAACATCCACACACCAGACTAAGTAATGCTGTCCAACAGCTCACTGATGGTGGCCCTTCAGTTCATTGTTGAGTGCAATTATAGCTCTGGGATAAAAAATCTATTCAGAAAACGTGTGGTCCGAATTTTCATTGTTCTGTATCTTCTGCCAGAAGGCAACAGTCCAAAAAGATTGTAAGCAGGATGGGAAGAGTCTCTGAGAATGTTATGCAATTTTCTCAAACAGCGAGATTCGAAGATGTCATCCAGGGCTGGTAGCTGGAGTCTGATGATATTCTGGGCAGTTTTAATGGTTCTCTATGGAGCATTTTTGTCTGCTACAGAGCTGCTCCCATACCATGCAAGAATGCTGTATGTCAGGATACTCTCAATGGTGCTGCGATAGTAGGACAGAAGTAGATGCTGAGATAGATTTATCTTCCTGAGCATTCTCATGAAGTACAGCCTCTTCTGTACTCCTCATAACAACAATATCTAACATTAAATATTATATTGGGAAAATGCAAAAGGAAATTGTATTTTAGATTTTAAAACATACTTAAAAATTCATGAAGATGAATTCATCTTTGCAAAGAAAGAAAGAAAGAAAGAAAGAAAGAAAGAAAGAAAGAAAGAAAGAAAGAAAGAAAGAAAGAAAGAAAGAAAGGAAGGAAAGGAAAGGAAAGGAAAGGAAAGGAAAGGAAAAGAAAAGAAAAGAAAAGAAAAGAAAAGAAAAGAAAAGAAAAGAAAAGAAAAGAAAAGAAAAAGGGGTGGACTTTTAAAACAATTTTGAGAAATGTTGTCCAATATATGTGTATTTACTTGGTTTTTACCAATTGTATAGAAGAAATAACAACCTGATCTTATTTAACTGATTCATAAGTAGCATTTACAGAAAATATTCATGACAAGTTTAAACCTGTTTCCTCTTTACATTTATTCTGCTTGTTACAAATAATGCAGATATTTTTTTAAAAAAATTAATAGCATGTCAAACAAATTAATAACAATAACAATAATAATAATAAATAATAAATAATAATAAATAAAGTAATGCACTGTGCTTAACTCCAGCTGTCTGAAATTACGGTAAATTCGAATCTCACCAGGCTCAAGGTTGACTTGGCCTTCCATCCTTTCTAAGGTAGGTAAATTGAGGACCCAGTTTGTGGGGGCAATAAGCTGACTTTGTATAAATATGCAAAAGTATGAAGGCTATTGCTTAACTCATTGTAAACCGGAGAAAGGCAGCATATAAATCAAATAAATAAATAAATAAATAAATAAATAAATAAATAAATAAATAAACAAACAAACAAACAAACAAACAAACAAACAAACAAACAAACACACACAAGGATACATACACAAATATTCATATCTCATATTAATTTCAAAATGCAACTAAATTCCATGTAGATATTATCATAAAGACCATCCTAAATATTTAGCAAAACCACAATGATCCAGTGTACCTTCACTGTCCTTCGCTTATGGGCTTTCAGGTCATTGAAGAAGAATCTCTTCTCCTCCAAATAATACTCTATAGCCATGATGATGAACCTATAGCATGTGTGCCACATGTCAGTGGGCAGAGCTCAGCTCTGGTGCACATGTGCGTGCTGGCCAACGGTGCCCACCAGAAGTAGGGAAACAGGCTGTTTCCTGCCTCCGGAGGGCCTAGGGGTGGGTGCAGGAGGCCTGTTTTTCTTTGTTCTGAGGGGGTGGGGAAGGCAAAAACAGCCTTCCCCACCCCCTCAGAGGCCCTCTAGATGCCCAAAACAGTCCATTTCCCAACTTCCGGTTGGACAGGAAGTGATGTTTTTTGATGTCCCCAGCCTCCAGAGACTCCTAGAGAGAGAGAAAAACAGGTCTACCAGGCCATCACAAGTCAGGAGTGGGGGGAGGGGGAGTCATGTGTACATGCATAGGGCGGGGCACATAGAATTATGGGTGTGGGCACACAAGTGCACAAACCTCCCCCATCCTCACTCCTGGCACGTGATGGCAAAAAGGTTAGCCATCACTGCTCTATACAATTATAATATACCAAATATCCCACCTGCTGAAACTTGTGATTCCACACAATGGCACTTTCATTTATGCTGAATTTTTTCCCATCAGGAGCTTTGGAGACCATCTTCCCAATCTGAACTCTCTGAAAGGATTGATTGTGGAAGGTGACAAAGTTGAAGATATGGTATCCTGGGTCAAACTCCCCTTTCTCATCAAAAAAGATTTCCTCTCCCACACTGTTATTAAAATGGGTGTTTCTTAGAAAGTAGTGAAGCTGGATTTGATAGAGAGGAAAAGTCAGATCAGTTATCCTAATCTTTCCCACATGTTTAGCTTTGTTCAGTATTCCAACAGAGTTTCTGTAGTGACTCTTATCAGAATTGTAATATAATTGCTTTCTGGTTTGATTCAGAAATCTCTTCAAGCCATGGACCACATCCATTTTCAATTTCAGCAATATCTGATCCAAAAATTTCCTTCCATTTATTCCTTACATGGAATATGTTAACAGATAAATTAAGATTCTTGGTATAAAAGATCTTGATATAAGATTCTCACACAGCCTTGCAGAAATTTCTTTCGATCTGAATCAATAAGCTTCTTAAGTTAATATTACTTAAATTGTTTGATATCCTGGACATTTAAATTAGCATTTCCAATCTTGCATATCCTATATGTCTGGATATATTATAATGTATGTAATACATCCAGAGCGTTACTTTGCAAATTCATCACCAGAACTGGACTTGAACATTTTATAAATAAGTAAAACTACAGTTGAGTTAAGTTGTTTGTGTGCTGATTATAGAAACTGATAGGTTTCTCTCCGCATGCACAAATACGTAGCTTTAGATCATGTTTTTTTTTCCCTCAATAAATTAATAAACAAGTTTAATGGGTCCTGCCTATCGAGTTGTAATTGTAGTTGTAGTAGACGTTGCAGTTGTAGTAATTGTAGTAGATTTTGTGTGGAAAACCAATCATGTTTTTGGTCACATTTATGCAGAACTATTAAAAATTCATAAGGATTCACAAAAATTTGAGGATTATCATATATGCAAAAGGATAGATTGATAGGTAGGTAGGTAGAAAAATAGATAGATGATAGATGATAGATAGATAGATAGATAGATAGATAGATAGATAGATAGATAGATAGATAGATAGATAGGCAGGCAGGCAGGCAGGCAGGCAGGCAGGCAGGCATTGAAAACTGTTACAGTTTTATAACACAGCAGCTGGTGTAGCAGGAATAGATGAGTTGTTTATTGAAAGAGAATAGGAGAGTTTTGTGCATTCAAATTTTGGGAGATGTTGGGTATGAGTTTTTTTTTTCGCCAGAAGTTGCTGATATTAATGGAATTTCATGTCCTGGAACAGCACTAAATAGCGGATCACCAAAACGTAGCTACTCTGACTTTGGAGACGATTATTTGATATGTTTAAGCTGCACTAGTTACTGCATTGCAGACAAATTCTTGCTAACAGTTAATTGGTTGCTGCAGAGAAACAAATCCAGAGTGTACCTACTGCTGCTTTCCTTCCCATCCACATCAAGGCTTCTACAAATCTATCTGAGAAGAGCAATGACATACCTCCCATGGCTGAAAATGCCAAAGATTTGACCCATCCTGATTCCTCAGAGGAGTTGGCTTTGCTCTATTTGCTCTTCTTGAATGCATTGCTTGCCCAGCATGTGCTGCAAGATGAACCCCATTGTAGATATTGTAGCTCTCTCCAGACATGGTCATTTCAAACACAGAGCCAGAGGCTTCCTTGAGTTTTTCCCTCCCAGTGCAATATTTACCTTTTATATGATATGGAGGCAATGAACAATGAAATACGGACTCCCAGAACCAATTAATATAAGGAAAGGGGCTTAGAGAAGGTTTTATTCTCTCAAGAAACTCCTGAAATCCTGGCACGATCCTTGTGTGGAGTGAGAAGTAGAGGGAACCATTGAAAGTCTGGACTAAAACTTTCTGTAGTGATGATAAACTCACAGTGAAATCCCACTGGTAGGTCATGATCCAAACTCTGTGATCTATTGGGTTCTGATTGTAAATTTCAGACGAATAAAGCCCCCATTGTAAAGTCTCCATAGATTGGGCAGTCCCAAAGGCAAGGAATATCCTGATATTCTTCACTAAGATAGTGTCTATTATGTGTGTTACACGATCAAAAAGGACATACTTATTTATGACTGCATCCATTATAATTGGGATCAACCCTATCCAACCAATGCAAATATCACTCTGGAAGAGCCTTGGTTGAAGATTTAGAAGAAATGCTTCCCCACTCTCGTCCTCTGAGACCAAGAGGCCAATCCAGTTCCATCCAAAATGTTTCAGTAAATGAACAATCCCCTCATATTGCAAATTTTCATTAGGAACCATGCTGAAGAAGGAAGGGAATTGCCTTTTATCACTTAGGACTGGATCAAAGGAACCATAATTGAGCTGTTGGGAAGAATGGTGCATAGAAAATTAAATTGAGAGTTCTTTTATGATTGTGAAGAGCAGAGCACCCAGATCAGCACATCATACCTGAAAACCTTGGTAGTGGCCAGGGAACTGAAGGGCAAGAAAGTAAGGAGGAAAAGGATGAGTGCAAAACACCTGTGGACAGGGAGAAAAGGGATAAATTTTCAAGGAAGGGAGTAGAGGGTTAACAGCATAGCATTTCCTGGAAAATTGGCTGAGATGTCCAGCAAAAAGAAGTGTATATCATTTCATAAAGGGCCAATAACTTTTGTAAATGTTTAAATGTTTAAAATCTCTGAGTTTTTTAACTTCTTTTCTCACATTTTTAAATTCCTCTTTTTCAATTTCAATTTTCAACTTCATTTTTCAATTTCTTTAAACTTTTTTCTACATTTAAATTTCTTTTTTCAATTTTTCAACCTTTTTCAATTTTCAAATTCAAATTTGACAAAATGATTAAATTAGTAGGCCCACAAAATGCTGTCGACATAGTATACGTAGATTTTAGTAATGCATTCGACAAAGTAGACCACAGCCTATTTCTTGGTAAGCTACAAAATTGTGGGTTAGGCAGCATCACCACCAGATGGATTTAAAACTGGCTGACAAACCATACTCAACGAGTAGTCCTTAATGGTACTACATCTACATGGAGGGAAGTAAGTAATGTGGTACCACAAAGTTCTGTCTCAGTACTCTTCAATATCTTCATAAATGACTTAGATGAAGGAATAGAAGAGGAACTCATCAAATTTGCAGATGACACTAAATTGGCTGGAATAGCCAACACCCAAGAAATCAAACTCAAGATCCAAAAGGCTCTTGACAGATTTGAACAATGGGTCCTAACCAACAAAATAAAATTGAATGTGGAGAAAAGCAAAATGTTACACTTAGGCAGGAAAAACGGAAGATAGAAGTACAGATTAGGTGAAACCTGGATCAAAAAAATAACTGTGAGAGGGACTTTTGAGTCCTAGTGGACAATCATTTAAACATGAGCCAGCAGTGTGCAGCAGCAGCCAAAATATAATCCTTGGTTGTATAAAGAGAGGCATACAATCAAAATCAAGTATTAGTACCAATTTATGAAACCTTAATAAGACCACACCTGGAATACAGCATCCAGTTTTCATCACCAGATTACACACACAAAAAAAAAGAAAAAGAAAAAAAGATGTTGAGACTTTAGAAAAAGTGCAGAGAAGAGCAATTAAGATGATTAAAGACCTGGACACTAAAACCATAAGAAAGGCTGAGTGCCAGAGAATGGAGACCTTTGAGCTATGGTGCTGGAGAAGACTCCTGTGAGTCCCTTAGACTGCAAGGTGATCAAACCAGTCGGTCCTAGAGGAGATCAACCCTGACTGCTCTTTAGAAGACCAGTTCCTGAAGATGAAACTCAAATACTTTGGCCACCTAATGAAAAGGAAGGACTCACTGGAGAAGAGCCTAATGCTGGGAACGATTGAGGGCAAAAGAAGAAGGGGACGGCAAAGAACGAGGTGGCTGGATTGAGTCACTGAAGCAGTAGGCATGCGCTTAAAAGGACTCCAGAGGATGGTAGAGGACAGGAAGACCTGGAGGAACATTGTCCATAGAGTCATGATAGGTCAGACATGACTTCACAACTAACAACAACATGATCACTTTTAACCTGGCCTAAACTGATAGATAGGATTTATGAAAAACAGAGGTTTCCTGTGTCTGTATTCATCAAACAAGCTGATCTGTGAAAAAATGGTCATACCTGTGGAAACTTGTAGACATTCAAAATGTGGGCCATCTGGATGGAATTGAGTGAGGTGAGATCACCAATGATAGACAAGAAGTCCATCTCCCTCCTTCTTCCACAGTTGAAGTTCAGAGGACTCCCTTGATTCAGAAATAGAAAACCCAAAACATGCTGACTGGCCATCCAGGCATTGAAACTAGTTTCATAAATCTCCAGTGCTGGTGTGATGTTGGGGAATAGTTTGACATTCTTGTTGATCTCATCAATGGCAAAATACATAGAAAGAGGATACTGGGCATATTTCGGTATCATGCTGAAATGAAAGTGCAAAACTACAGGTAAGTGTATCACAAAAAAGAACGATATCTAGAGGTAATTGTATGAAATGTAGATAATTTCTGCAATTTATGTGGAGGAAATTAAATCTGAATTTCAGTGAAGGATACTTTTTGCTTTGAACATTTTTCTGACACCTCAATAGTCACTGATGGTTGAGCAACAGAATAAGAGCCATGCATCTCAATCCTTTGTCATAGAGCATAGATTCCTTCTGTCTGAATCAGCAGTGGTTTAAACATTTGCCATTACCATTGAAAGATTGTACTTGAACTCTACCAGTTATAAAACTCCACTTCTTGCATTCTTGACACATATGAAAAGCAGCATACTGTTCATCCATCTATCAATCCATCCATTCGTCCATCTATCCATTCATCCATCCATCCACTCACCTACCCATCCATCTATTCATTTATCCATCCATCCATCCACCCATCCACCCAACCATCCATCCATCCATCCATCCATCCATCCATCCATCCATCCATCCATCTGTTTATCCATTCATCCATCTGTTCATCCATCCATCCATTCTTTCATCCATCCACCCATCCACCCATCCACCCATCCACCCATCTGTCCATCCATCCATCCATCCATCCATCCATCCATCCATCCATCCATCCATCCACCCATCCACCCATCTGTCCATCCATCCATCCATCCATCCATCCATTCATCCATCTATCAATCCATTCTTCTATCCATCCATCCATCCACCCATCCATCCGTCCGTCCGTCCATCCATCCATCCATCCATCCATCCATCCATCCATCCATCCATCCATCCTTCCATCCATCCATCCATCCATCCATCCATCCATCCATCCATCTATCCATCCATCTGTTCATCCATCTATCAATCCATTCTTCCATCCATCCATCCATCCACCCATCCACCCATCCATCCATCCATCCACCCACCCACCCATCCATCATCCATCCATCCATCCATCCATCCATCCATCCATCCATCCATCCATCCATCCATCCATCCATCCATCCATTGATTCATTCATATTCTCTGTTATAAGTCATAGTGAAACTATCTCTTAACACTTTGATTACTATTAATCCTATTAATAATGTAGCAACTATTCAAATAATTTAAGAGGAGACTTTCAGCAAGGCTTAGATGTCTAAGCAAGAATTTGGGAGTGGCTGATTGAAATTTCTTGTCCTAATGGATACAGTGATGCTCAACCTGTCTTGTAAAGTCATCTGCTGACAGAGCCTGTATTTTTCTTGGAAAGTCTAGGCACACCAGCATATCAACTTCATCAATTAACATGGGATGGTTAGACTGTATATTAATCTTGGGCAGCAAATTATACAATCAGGTCTATAAAACGAACTTTTAGTTCATGCTTTGCTCATATGATGGAGCTTCTTTCTTTCATAAGAAAGATACAGTGAAGATTGTAGAAAACATGTCCACTATCTAGTTCTCCCTAGAACTGCTATAAAAGTTTACACACAAACACACATGTGGTTGAATATACAGTAGTGGCCAAAAATGTGGAAACCTTTTGGGAAAAGTGTATTTTCTAAAACTGGCTAATAACACCACTTTTTAAGGAGGGAGTAGTACCATAAAATTATATATCAATGGAAAGATAATTTAATCAAGAATGTAATGCAATAACTTTTATGAAAGATTTGCTATTAGAATAGCAGTTTCAGTAAAACATGGAGAAAAAGGAAGAAGGAAAGTAAAACACGTAGAAAAAACAAGATACGCAAAAATGATCACCATAGAGAAAACAAGATGTACAAAAACTATCATGTCAGTTAATACTTAGTTGAGTAATCTTTAGCATGAATTACAGCCTTACAACATCTTCCCGTGAAGTGAACCAAGTCTTTTAGTTCTGCAGCTGTTATAATGTGAAATTAAGTTTGAATGATTGCCTCTATTAACTGGGTTTTATTGCTGGGTCGTTTCTGACTAACAAGTTTCTTTAGTCAGCTCCATAGATTTTCAATTGGGTTAAGGTCTGGGCTATTCCCAGGCTATTCCAGCAGTAGAATATGATTATCTTGAAACTCCAAAAAAGAAGTGGTATTATTAGCCATCAAACCTCAAAAATACAAAAATAAAATTCCGCAAAAGGTTTCCACAATTTTGGTCACTACTGTATGTTAACACTTAAGATGGAAGTAAATGTTCACACTCTTCTTCTGAATCTTGTAAAATTTTTCAGTGTTTCCCTTCATTAATGCGATAAACAATTTGGGGGGTGATGGTTTGAATGGAAGTTTCTCAGAATGGAACCACTTGGAAAATTGCATTCCTGTAAGATTCTGCTTATAATAGTTTGCTAGAAAGAATTGTGCTTTCCTGAATATCAATTTGTGAATTCTGATCTCCATGAGATAAATGATATGACACACACACCCACCCCCAGTATTTGCTGGATTGAAAAAGATAGAGAGGTAATGACCCAGTTTCCTCTGAATTCTGTGGTACTTCCTTTCTTGAGATGGAGGGAGAAATTGTTTCTTCTTCTTCTTCTTCTTCTTCTTCTTCTTCTTCTTCTTCTTCTTCTTCTTCTTCTTCTTCTTCTTCTTCTTCTTCTTCTTCTTCTTCTCCTCCTCCTCCTCCTCCTCCTCCTCCTCCTCCTCCTCCTCCTCCTCCTCCTCCTCCTCCTCCTCCTCCTCATCCTTATCCTCCTTATCCTCCTTATCCTCCTTCTTCCCCCATATTCATCATTGGACGCTGGCGATCATGTTGGCAAATTTATTTTTATCAACAGCTGCATGAAAAAGTGCTGCTGAGTTTTATTTAGTTGGTCAAACATGTATGAGAAAACAAGTATATGTATGAACATAACATATAAACATATAAATATAAACAGGTATAAGTATATACATATTAAATGAGTATGAATAAATGGAAATAGTAGGACAGGGATGGTAGACATGCTGGTGCACTTATGCATGCCCCCTTAGAGACCTCTTAGAATGGGATGAGGTCTAGGGTAGACAGTTTAAGGTTAACCAAGTCCCTTAGATTTTGAAGAAATAGTTTGGAGAATTCCCCCCCCCCACACACAAAAAAATCCATTTATCCCAAAACGCATCTTTAGATTTCTAGATCTCTAAGAAAGTTCATTCCAACCTGAGAAAGTCCCACATCCACATTCTCAGTGAAAACCATGCTCAAAATATCTGACACCTCGAAATGTGACAGCCGAGCTAGCCGTGCCAACTTTGAAGCAGAATAACGTATCTCTTCTCTACATGCTATCACTTGTTTCTCTGGAATTGCATTACATTTTATTCAAAGAAGAACGAGGCACTCACTCACATGCCGTATTCAGAAATGTGTGGGACTTTTTTGAAACTCTGTGTACGTTCATCAGCTTTTATAAAGGAAAAAAATCCCCCAAGTATCATGTTAGCTCCGGAGGTGGAAAATTTCCTTGCAACGTTAGAGGGCTGGAGGCAGATTGATTTCAAAGTCCCATTGACGCTGCCAGGAAAAAAGAAGAAGAGTGGAATGAATTTAAGTACTAGCAGATCTAAGCCATCATTCCATCCTTTCAAATACATGGTCCAAAAATAAAACAACGTACAGCTGTCAAACTTGTCAAATAAAAAAAAAGATGCCTTGTTTAGATCTATAGAGTCATGGTGGCACAGTGGTTAGGGTGCAGTATTGCAGGCTAATTCTGCTGACTGCCAGGAGTTCGATTCCAAGTGACTCAAGATTGACTCAGCCTTCCATCCTTCTGAGGTCAGTAAAATGAGGAGCCAAATTGTTGGGGGTAATAGGCTGACTCTGTAAACCACTTAGAGAGGGCTGTAAAAGCACTGTGAAGTGGTATATAAGCTTAAGCGTTATTGCTAATGGAAAACATCCACTGAAAAGGAAGAAGATATTTTTCTATGTGCAAATTAAAAAGGAAAGCTAAAACAGAACAATCTCCTTGACTCAGATTTCAGTGGCATAAAATAAATATAAAGGGATCTTTCCAAAGTGCAGGAGGTCTTATTTTTTAATCTTCCAGCTATCCTTATTCAGGTGTGAGGCTGCCAAAGAGACAGAAGTGGAATACAGTCATTTTGCAAATTAGAGGGCAAATCATACCCTTGCACCAAATCCTCTATTCCCTTGTGATTCGGACAAACTTCGTTGGTCTAAAATCTGTACTTGGCTATTGTAAGAGTAACAATTAGTGTCCCATAGCAAGCATTTTCTTTCTCTCTCCTTCAGTCTTCCTTATCTTACCCACAACTTGACTTTAATCTAAACAGATTTACACAGATTGACTTTAATCTAACAGATTTACACAGTTGGAAGGGACTTTATAGGTCATCTAATCCAACCTCCCACCTAAGCATTTTCTGACAAATGGCAATCCAATCTTTTCATGAAAGGTCTCAAGTGATGAAGCTCCCACAACTTCCAAAGGAAACTTCTGTTCCATGGGTTGATTGTTCTCACTGTCAGAAATGTCCTCTTTATTTCTAGGTTGAGTCTCTCCTTAGTCAATTTCCATCCATTATTCCTTGCCTGGCCTTCAGGTGCTTTGGAAAATAGGTTGACCCTCTCCTCTCTGTGGCGGCCCCTCAAATATTGGAATACTACTATCATGTCTCCCCTTTGTGGTGACCAAAACTGGATACAGTACTCTAGGTGTGGTCTTACTAAGGTTTTATAGAGTGGTATTAGTACCTCCCTTGATCTTGATTGTATCCCTCTGTTAATGCAATTTAGGATTGCATTGGTTTTTTTGGATGCTGCTGCACACTACTGGCTCATATTTGGTTGTCCACTAAGACTCCAAGATCCCTCTCATGGTCACTGCTATTAAGCCTGGTTTCACCGAGTTTATATAGAAAAGTTTCAGAAACTTTGGCTTTTGAGAATTATTTACATCAATCTACATTAACCGTCACATGGATGCCATCTTGTTAGATCACAGAAAGCTGAATTACAAGGGGCTGAAAGAAAGATGTGATCTTGAGAATTAATGACTTTAATAGAGGGAGAAAAGCTACAGTGATCCATAGTGTTTCCTAAAAATGAAAATGTCAAAATAAATTAATGCAATTGTTTTCTCTCTCTCTTCAAATAATCCATCCAAGCATCTGTCAATCAACTATTCCTACAGTAGAAATCGCACAAATTTCACCAGAATCATACAGTATTTCAATGTTTAAACCAAGAAAATGGACAGGTAATCCTCAACTTAAAACCACATTGACCCTAAAATTTATATTACTAAGTGAGATAATTGTCAAGTGAATTTTGCCACATTTTACAAATTTTCTTGCCACAATGGGCATAATTGGGTCTGATTGGGGTAGACTGCAGGGGTGACACAGAAATATAATTGTATGTCATTTTGTTCAATTTTACATATTTATGTATTAAATTATCGTATTTTATCCTATAACTATTGGATTTTATCCTTGTTGTTGCTGTTAGTCACAAAGTTGTGTCTGACTGACCGCAACTCCATGGACAACATTCCTTCAGGCCTTCTGTCCCCGGAGTTCTTTTAATCTCATGCCAAGTGCTTCACTATTCCATCCAGCCACCTCATTCTCTGCCATCCCCTTCTTCTTTTGCCCTCAGTCATTCCCAGCATTAGGCTCTTCTCCAGTGAGTGCTTCCTTCTCATCAGGTGGCCAAAATATTTGAGTTTCATCTTCAGGATCTGACCTTCTAAAGAGCAGTCAGGGTTGATCTCCTCTAGGGTTTGATCATCTTGCAGTCCAAGGGACTCATAAGAATCTTCTCCAGCACCAGAGTTCAAAGGCCTAAATTCTTTGGCGCTCAGCCTTCCTTATGGTCCAACTTTCACGGCCATACATTGCAGCTGGGGAAACCATAGCCTTGACTATATGCACTTTTGTTGGCAGGGTGATGTCTCTGCTTTTTTCCCCCTACTCTTATTTTAAATTGTTTATATAGGATTTTATTGGTAATACGTGTTTCAACCTTGTACTTTGATATGGTTTATAGACTAATCAATAAAGCTAATATAATCTAGTCTAATCCACAAGTGAGACCAATGCTATTTCTGTTTTATAACCATGCCTCAATCCTGACTAGATGAGGCCAAGATAATACATTTCATACAGGACTCTCTGAAGTTGCAAGCAACAACTATCTAAAAAGGTTAAATGGCAACTGTACCAAAGTTTGTTAATCTTAGATGTTTTTTACTGATCCAAGTAACTTCATCAGCTGCTCTGCCCAACTAAAAAAATAGTTAGGCAATCATTGGAATTTACCAACTCTTGCCACAGTAATTGCAGGGTTTTCTCCCCAAAATGTATTGTAATATTGTCAATGGAAAGTCAATCATCCTTTTAGATACTTTTAGCCTGGATAATTGAGTCTTTATAGACATACTGCAATCCATTTTGGGGAGAAACCTCTGCAAATGGTGTGTCAAGAATTGGTATATTCCAGCAACTCTCCTCCTCCTCCTCCTCCTCCTCCTCCTCCTCCTCCTCCTCCTCCTCCTCCTCCTCCTCCTCTTCTTATTATTATTATGGCTGATGAAGTTACTTGGATGACTAATGAAATGCCTCCGATTATGTTGGAATACAATTTCCTTGTATTCTGTGCAACAACTACAGCAGTATTCAACCAGTAGATGGCAGTATTTATAAGTTGGCATCTATGGTATATACTCTATGGTCTTTTTCTTCTGAGGAGAGTTTCCTGTTACAGTTAAAAACCGTTAAGCAGCAAGGCCCAGGGAGACTGTACGCATTATTTTGATCTATAAGGATCAAAATAAAAAGAATTTTTAACAGGTTATAGGCCCAGTCATAGCCAAACATACAGCAAATAAACACAAGATGCAGCAACAGAAAGAAGACGGCAACAGAATAAAAGAAAATGACCACCAACAGAGCTAAAACAAAGATTTCATTTGCAAATGTAACAAACCAGAATGACCAGCCCTGGAAATTCAAGATGAAAATGCTGCTAATAAGGGAAGAATAGAGACCTGCTAATAAGGGAGGAAAATGCTACTAATTAGGATACATGGAAATGTATAAGTAAAATGAGGCCAGAATACAGTGGTGGGATTTAGCCGGTTCGGGCAAACCAGTAGTTAAATTGCTGGCCCCACCCCTCCCCAGGAAACCAGGAAATAACCTGTTTTTGACCCTTGGCGCTTGCGCAGAAGGCTTTGTGCATGTGCAAAGGGTCCAAAATCACACTTGACGCACACAAGAGCATGCGCACAGACTTTCAAACGTTCCAAACACTTCCAAACCAGTAGGGAAAGTAAGGAGATTTCACTCCTGAATCATATATCTGAAAAACAGTCACTAAATTAACAGTCAGGGCTGTTGTAACGTTGAATGGTCACTAAACAAACTGTTGTATATCAAGGATTACCTTTATGTATTTTCCTATAGGTACCTCACCTCCAGAAGAACAAAAGTCACCTCATTTCCACAGCAGAAAAGCTAGGTATGACTTCTCAAATTAATAAAAAAAACAAAGGTTGAACATAAGGACAAAAACTACAGTGAAGCTACTTGACATCTTGGAAACTTATTTTCTAGTACAGTAATTCTCTCATCACTATAAGACCCCTGATGTCAATGTTCCAAGTAATGCATCCGAAGAAATCAGAACTCCAAGGCAGGAAAGTTCCTTGGAGAACATGTTTATTGGATGCATCATATAGTGAAAACTAACTCTAAAATGTTCCTGCCTTTACAGTATAATTAAAACAGTAAAACTCTCCCTCCCCAAATGTCAGCAATCACATTGTCCAATCGAAACAGTTGGCGGACTCCTTGGTCACATCTGTTCCTCTTCCAACTGCCACCTGTTGGGATGATCTTGGTTCCCACAGAAGAGCTCTTTATTATGTCTACGAGATGGTCTAGCTATTTACCCCTCATCCTACCCCCATAGTAGATTAGATTAGATTAGAATTCTTTATCGGCCAAGTGTGATTGGACACACAAGGAATTTGTTTTTGGTGCATATGCTCTCAGTGTACATAAAAAGAAAAGATACATTCGTTAAGAATCATAAGGTGCAACACTTAATGATAGTCATGTGGTACAAATAAGCAATCCAAAGGAAACAATCGATATAAATCATAAGGATACAGCTGTTAAGGAATTCACAGAATAACCCTTGAGTAGCAAGGGTGTACACATGAAAGCGATTGAGAGTAGTTATGAATAAACACAGCCAACACAGAGATACACTGAGTTATGTTTACTTTTAGGAAATAGTAAGGCACAGTCCAATAAACAGTCCAGGTCATACACATATAAAGCAGTAGATATAGTAAAACAATAATCCAGGGATAATCCAATAACAAAGTCTTCTTACCAGTCGTCATAGTCATACACAATAAACAGCTGCAAACAGTAGCAAACAGCAAATAACAGCAAAAAGCAGTAACGATCAGTAACGATTAGTAAAGGGCAGTAAAGAGAAACAAACTATGTTTCTAACTCCCTCTTAAGGAGATTGGCTACAGAGCTAACCAATCAGGACACAGTACGATGCAATACAGCAGCCTTAAAGCTATATTGAGGGTTTATATATTACCAACCCAACAAGTTAGATAAAATAATTTCCTAACATTCTCCCCTTTGGGTAGGACGATATATAATACCTTACATCCTTAAACCATAGTTATCATAACACTCTTTGTGCTTAATTGCACCCTGAGCCTTTGTTAAATGATCTGCAATATTGTGTTCAGGCATGCAGTACTCTAACTGAATCAATTTACTTTTTATACACTGTCTAACGTTTAAATATCACAAATCAGTATGCTTAGACAATGTTCTTACAGCTAAATTAGCCGTATTGCCATATTGATTTCAGATTGATTGTCTTCGTAAACTATAAATGGATCATTCACATTTACTCCCATATCAATTAACAATTGTTTATAATATACTAATTCAGTACACATCAAGGATAAACATGAAAACTCGGCTTCCATAGTTGATAAACTAAGATGCTTTTGCCTAATAGATTTCCATCCTATCAAAACATTACCCAACATTACCACTATACCTGATGTTGATTTACGAGTAAGTAGATCAGTTGCAAAACTTGAATCGGCATATCCTGTTAAAACTAAGTCACTACTAGGCTCTAAATATAATGAATAATAAATTGTTTGCTTCAGATATCTAAGCATTCGCTTTGCAGCTTTCCACTGCCTTTCAGTAGGTTCAGCATTATATCTAGGCAGTTGGTTCACACTATAAGATATATCTGGCCTAGAGCAATTACTCAAATATGATAGACTGCCTATTAAGGATTGATATGCCTACATGATTTAGGTCCAGGATATTTACAGGATCTTCTCCTGCCTTCTTCCCACCATCCTGTTCGCTCACATAGGGCTGTTCTCCTCAGGGTTCTAATAGCGAGCCAATATCATCTAGCGGTTCCCAGGGGTAGGGCATTCTCTGTGGGTGCTCCCACCCTCTGGAATGAATTACCTACCAAGCTCCAGACGGCTCCTGATCTCTGCTCCTTCCGTCAGGAGCTAAAGACAGAATTATTTGTTTAGCAGAATGATGGTGTTTGGGGGAAGAAATGTTCTTGTGTCTAGTTGTTCTGGTGTGCAGTGCTCTGTAGAGTCATTTTGAGGATAGGAATTGAAACAATTTATGTCCAGGATGCGAGGGGGTCTGTAAATAGTACTTGGCAACTATGAAGCAGCAAAAGATGGCTTTAGCCAGGTTCAAATAAGAGTTGACACCTGCCTTGGCCAGACTACCTTACCGAGCTCCATCTCCCCCAAAGTATTAAAAATTCCAATGCAATCATCATACTTTTATTATTTTATTCCCTTCAAATATTTATATAGCCAATCGTCTTCTAACCAACCCTGTATGATGGCTCCCAATTAAGTTAAAACAAGATATAAACCAATGTTTAAAGGACAACATTAAATTGAAATATTAAAAAGAAATAATTCTGTCACCAAGTCACACTTCTAATGTATAGCCATCCAATCTTACTCCATGCTTGGCAGAAATGCCAGGTCTACAGAGGCCCTGTATGGAAGGCTAGGAAGGTAACATCCTGCCAAAACTCAAGAGGCAAAGTATTCCATGGGACAGTCCTGCCAAACCAAAGTCATGCTTTCTTGCTCTCATTTTATTAAACTATGATTGTATAAATCCGCATACATTTTTAGATGTTGTAAAGAAATTAAGGGATGTGGTGGCTCAGTGGCTAAGACACTGAGCTTGTCGATTGAAAGGTCAGCAGTTCAGAAGTTCGAATCCCTAGTGCTGCGTAACGGGGTGAGCTCCCATTACTTGTCCCTGCTTCTGCCAACCTAGCAGTTCGAAAGCACATAAAAAATGCAAGTAGTAAAATAGGGACCACCTTTGATGGGAAGGTAACAACATTCTGTGCATCTTTGGCATTGAATCATGCTGGCCACATGACCGCGGAGACATCTTCAGACAGTGCTGGCTCTTTGGCTTTGAAACGGAGATGAGCACTACCCCTAGAGTCGGGAACGACTAGCACATATGTGTGAGGGAAACCTTTACCTTTAAAGAAATTATCACAAGGATTCTTTTGAAATAAATGTGAAGAGTAAATACCAAAATTATATGCCAGCCAAACGATCGGAGAAGTTAATGGAATAATAGAACATTTATTTCAACATCAACCAAAGCAGCTACAGAGTGTAGTCCTTTCAATGAAGTTCAAGGTAGGGGCATCCCAATCAGAGAAGATAAAGAGTTTTTACTGAACAAACAATGCCCTGCAACTTTCTTACATGCAACACATATACAAAGCACATAAAAAAGGGAGGAAGTTTCAATTATATGTTTCTGGCTGTTTTCTCCAATATTTGGAGTCTCCCACATAGTTCCTCGTGATCACCAGGGAAATGCCAAAAAATACGAAGCAGGATTTCGCTATTATTGTTCAACTCAGATAAAGCCTTAAGGATTTATCATACATAATACATACATAAAGAACAGAAAAAGGATAGTAATAGTATTGAATAGCATGGTTATAGTTGCTTCATGAATATTTGGACTTTCCACATGGATGCTTTTAATCACCAGGTAAAGACTGAATAATATAAGGTTAAATTGAACTATGAATCAATTCTCCTAGTCAGATGCTGTTTTGTGTTCAGATGTGGGTTCAAGAGAATGATGTAGCACTTGGGTAGGAAGATGCAGCCCAGGAGTCCTGCAGTGGAGCCCAAGATGGAGAAGATCTCCACAGCCACCATGTATTTTCCTTTGGTGCTCAGATAGGCTGGGATGAAGGACACCCAAATGCTACAGAACACAAGCATGCTGAAGGTGATCAGCTTGGCTTCATTAAAACTATCAGGCAGTTTTCTGGCAAAGAAAGCCACAGTGAAACTGATGGTGGCTAGTAACCCCAAGTAGCCCAGGACAATGTAAAACATGGCATCTGATCCTTCATTACATTGAACAATGATCTCTTGAACCTGTGAATGCATGTCCCACTCAGGGAAGGGAGGAGACATGATCAACCATATCATGCAGATAACAGCTTGAATACATGAGCAGAAGACAATAATGGATCCCGCCAGTCTGTTTCCTAGCCATTTCCTCATCTGGTTTCCTGGCTTAGTGGCCAGGAAGGCCAAAACAACCGTGATGGTTTTGGCCAAGACACAAGAAACCGAGAGAGAGAAAATGGTGCCAAACATAGTTTGCCTGAGAAAGCAAGTCATCTTCCCAGGCCGACCTATGAAGAGCAGAGAGCACAGAAAACAAAGCAGGAGAGAGGAAAGAAGGATGCATGTGATGTTCCTGTTGTTGGCTTTGACAATGGGAGTGTCCCAGTGCAGAATGAAAGTCACGGACACCAAAATGACAATTGACGAAAAGAAAAGGATCAACGAAGTCAGAATGATTCCCAAGGATTCACCATAGGATAAATAGCTGATACGTTTGGGAAGGCACTGGATCTTTTCTTCATTCGAATACTGATCTCCTGGGCATCTCTCACATTGGTTTGCATCTGAAATACATGAAGAAGAACTAGTCATTTCCAACTACGTAGGACAATATAAGGAGCTAACTGGGTGAAATAATTCCTGATGATGCGATTAACAATCCCCTTGACATGTACACCATAATGCTTTCTTAAGAACTGATAATTACATGATCTGGGCTATTATTTATGCAAATTATTCCTTTGAATATTAAGATGACTGCCTGGAACCAATCTTGCAGCCGGTTCGGGACTCAGCTTTTTGCAGGATACTTTCCACCTGAGGTACTTGGTTGAACTACCGCCTCCCAGTGCCTTTTGTAGGCAGGATCCACGTCCTTTCGGTCTAGACCTGCTGCTGCCTCTCAACCACAATCTGGCTTCGGCAAACAATCCCTCTGCAACAATCAATAATCTGTCAGCTCCCAGCAACCAGTATTCCAGTTGGGCCTAGCAATACATGAATACTCCGCCCTGTGGGCTGCTCCTGCTCTGTTGCAGCCAGCGCCAGCTAGCTGGGGTTTGGTAGTCCCACCAATCAGTTGGCCTGTGCAACTGGAAATGTCACCAGTGTGTCCCATCTTCACCTGGTAGTTGCTAGAACCGTCCCTGCGAAATAACTGGTCAGCACCCGGAACTTGGGCCCCCGGCATGCTGCTGTTCAACTGTTCCCCAGCAGCCATTGCTTGCTCCCACTGCCACCACTGCTGCTCCCAAATCCTCCTAGCACCCACCCCATGTATGGCAAACCCTGGATGAGGTTTATAGAAAGGACATTAGAATAGAATGAATTTATTCAAAATTTAAATTAGAACCATCTTTTTAAAAAATCTACTGCACTTTACCCCAATCATATCCTACCAAATAACATGCCAAAGATGGAAAGAATGAAGAAAAATTGAGTTTGGCAACTCTCCATTGTCTCTTTACTTACCCATTTCAACTGAAATGCTTCCTTCGGGACATTGCATACAATTATAGCAACAAGTATGTTTCCCCTCCACAACAACCCTGCTGTAACCCTGATGGCAGCTCTCTACACATCTGGAACGGGGAGGCACCTGGGGGAAAAAAAACATCACGAAGTTCATCAAAATGTTGTGGAAGTTCTCCATTTTATTAGGATACATTAGTACATTCCAGAGATGCACAATCTTCTGATGTCAAAATATCCCAGATGCTTTAGGAGAGTGTCCATGTTTACAGAAAAATTTCCTATTTGTAGTTTTCTGCAAACATGTCCATTCTCATTTGTTTTTGTATAACAACATAAATAGATAGCAAAGAGCATTAGTTTATTGCAGGAGATATCTAAAATGTTTCAATTTTGCTAGAAATCAGAGAAATGGATGAGCCACAGTGGTGCAGTAGTTAGAGTGTAGTACTGCAGGCTACTTCTGCTGACTGCTGGCTGACTGCAATTTGGCAATTCAAATCTCACCAGGCTCAAGGTTGACTCAGCCTTCCATCCTTCCGAGGTGGGTAAAATGAGGGCCCAAATTGTTGGGGGCAATAAGCCGACTCTGTAAACAGTTTAGAGGGGGCTGCAAAGCACTGTGAAGTGGTATATAAGTCTGAGTGCTATTGCTATGTCATTATGTATGAAATTTCAATTAGTTAGACAAATAACCACCTCTTATTGTTTATTTTATATATAAATCGTATTTATGATTCAGTACAAGTTTAAACCAGTTTTTTCCTAACGTTTATGTTGTTCATTTCACAAAATGGAGATACATTGTATTTTTTTATAAAAAGGTAGCAAGTTGATCACACTAGATAAAACACAAGAATACAAGGACACATACATAATTATTTTTTTTATTTTTATTTTTATTTGGTCAGGGTATATCATTTACAAAAGAAAAACAAAGAAAAGGCACTAAAATATTAACACATATATTGATAACATAGTAATAATGTAACAGAATAATTTTGGCTAAATTTCTCTTTATATTGGCTTATTTATAATTTTGTTAAATATATTGGCATATTTAAAGGTATAAATTATAAACCATTTTTATCTTTAATTCATATGTAGCAATATTTTTTCTTAATCTAATTTCTACCTCTTATCTCTAACCACTCATAAAACCTATTCCATATCAAGTATTATTCTGTGTCATCCTTCTCTTTTATTTTTAAAGTCAGTCTGTCCATCTCAGCACAGTCTAACATTTTCCAAATTATATCCTCATCTGGTGGAGTATGTTCATTTTACCAATATTTTGCAAATATAATCCTTGCTGCTGTCAGTACATGCAAAATTAAATATGTAGTCCCTTTATCGTAACCCTTCGGCATTATACCTAACAGAAATACTTCTGGTTTCAGGTCTATATGTTGCTTAGTCATCTTTTCCAATCAGGTATGTATTTTGTTCCAAAATTTCCTTGATTTCATACAAGTCCACCACATATGATTGTAAGTACCTGGGGTCTGTAAATAGTTTTATGTCATATTAATTTCAATGTGCAACTTAGTTCTGTGCGGATGGTCTTCATCAAAACCATCCCAAATATTTAGCAAAACCATAAGACTCTAGGCTTTCTGTCCCAGCTACGGACCCCAAAGAACGCAGCACACACAAAGTCCATACAAACCTTAGTTTACTAGTTAAGGACTACTAATGAGCTTTCTTAGTAGTTGTTCGAACACAAGTACAGTTTTAAATCAGTCTTTTCGGAACAAGGTCTGTTAATTTAACTTCATTAACAGCCGACAAGAATTCAAAGAACAATAACTCAGTTCTGAGGCACAGTATTTCAGATAACCATAATCTTACTGTGGTTGGCAGAATGCCCAGAAGTAATTTGCAGGAAAAATGATAAGAGAGAAACAAGAGCCGAATCAAAACATTTCTGGAATCAAGACACGAAGGTATTTGAACGAAGTTGTTTCTTGCAAATTGCATCAGTCGTTGTCCTTCCTTAAATAGGCTAGGGGAGTGGCCAATTAGTCCCAAGCTTTACTCTCAAGGAGTAAAGCTCCTGCCTTTTAACAGCTCTACATGCTCGTGCATCAAGAAGAGGCTCCTCCTCTTCTTCCTCTTCACTTATGGGAGCTTCTAGAGGTTCTGAAGGCCCTGGCTGAATCCCCGCCTCTGGCACCACATCTTCTCCAGCCTCCTCATTGTCTGACTCAAGTGCCACTGCACAGGCTGCTGGCGCAGCACCACACCAGCCTCCTCGCTGTCAGAATCAGCTACTACCTGTACAGGCTGCTGATGAGTCACAACTTTAGGATACCAATACTATTCTTCACTCTGGGCTTTTAGGTCATTAGAGAAGAATCTCTTCCCCTCCAAATAAGAGTCTACCTAATTATAATATACCAAACATCCCACCTGCTGAAACTTGTGATTCCACACAATAGCACTTTCATCAATGGTGAATTTTTTCCCATCAGGATCTTTGGAGACCATCTTTCCAATCCGGACTTTCTGGAAGGATTGATTGTGGAAGGAGACAAAGTTGAAGATGTCGTATCCTGGGTTAAACTCCCCCTTCTCATCAAAAAAGATTTCCTCTCCCACACTGTTATTAAAACGAGTGTTTCTCAGAAAGTAGTGAACCTGGATTTGAGTGGGAGGAGAAGTCAGATCGGTTATCCTAATCTTGCCCAAAGTTTGGCTTTGTTCAGAATCCCAACAGAGTTCCTTTAGTGAATATTGTCGGTATTGTAAATGAAGTGCATTGTGGTACTTCACAATGCACTTCATTGCAGAGAGCACTTCTAATTTCAGCAATCTCAGATCCAACAATTTCCTTAACACTTATTCCTTTAAGTAGAATATGTTAATAGATCTTTGGCATAAGATTTTCACACAGCTTATTTTCCAACTCTTGCCTAAATAAAGAATTGAAGGAAACAGGCCATCCCACATAAATAAGGTAAAATATTCATTACGTCTGATGGTAAGTAAAGGAAAACACAGCCTTGCAGAAATTTCTGTCATCTGAATCAATAACTTCCTTAAATTAATATTACTTAGAAATTTAACTTGGTTTTTCTCATCCTAACTATCCCATACGTTTGGATTGTTATATACATATAGCAATAGCACTTAGATTTTTATACTGCTTCACTGTGCTTTACAGCCCTTTCTAAATGGTTTACAGCATCACTCTATTGACCTGAACAATCTGGGCCCTCGTTTTACTGACCTTGGAAGGATGGAACGCTGAGTAAACCTTGAGCCGGTGAGGTTTGAACTACTGAACTGCTGGTCATTGACAGTCAGCAGAATTAGCCTGCAATACTGCATTCTAACCACTGCATCACCATGGCTCTTGATATAATGCATTCAAAGAATTACAGACAGACAGACAGACAGACAGACAGACAGACAGACAGGTGATAGAGATAGATAGATAGATAGATAGATAGATAGATAGATAGATAGATAGATAGATAGATAGATAGATAGATAGATAGGTAGGTAGGTAGGTAGGTAGGTAGGTAGGTAGGTAGGTAGGTAGGTAGGCAGGCAGGCAGGCAGGTAGGCAGGTAGGCAGGTAGGCAGGTAGGCAGGTAGGCAGATAGATAGATAGATAGATAGATAGATAGATAGATAGATAGATAGATAGATAGATAGATAGATAGATATAGATATAGATATAGATATAGATATAGATATAGATATAGATAGATATAGATATAGATATAGATGATATAGATGATATTGATGATATAGATATAGACAGACAGACAGACAGATGCACAGACAGGTGATAGAGATAGATAGATGATAGATGATAGATAGATAGATAGATAGATAGATAGATAGATAGATAGATAGATAGATAGATAGATAGAGATACAGATAGAGATGTAGATATAGATGATATAGATGATATACCTGTAGATATAGATATAGACAGACAGACAGACAGATAGATATAGATAGGTAGACAGACAGACAGGTGATAGAGGCAGACTGACTGACTGACTGACTGTTCCATAGCACAGGAAGTAGAGTTTGCAAGATCTGAAAAGTTGCTTACTACAAAGACATTGGGGGAGATTCTCTAATGAAGAATGTGGAGACAAACTAAAAGCTTTTGGGAGATATTGGTGTGAGTGTTTGCACAAAAACTGCTTACTTTAATGGGCTTTCACATCCTGAACAGCACTAATAGCAGATCTCCAAAACATAGCTCCTCCTGGACCTTGTTTGACTCTGGAGATGATTCTGAAGAGCCGCGATGGCACAGTGGTTAGAGTGCAGTACTGCGGGCTACCCTATTTCTGTTGATCACTGGCTGCAAGCAGTTTAGCAGATCGAATCTCATCAGGCTCAAGGTACACTCAGCCTTCCATCCTTCCGAGGTCAGTACAATTCAGGGGTGAAACCCAGCAGGTTCTGACAGGTTCTGGAGAACCGGTCCTGGAAATTTTGAGCAGTTTGGAGAACCGGTAGCAGAAATTTTGAGTAGTTCAGAGAACCAGCAAACGCCACTTCTGGCTGGCCGTAGAGTGGGGTGGGGTGGGAATGGAGATTTTGCAATATACTTCCCCCCAGGAGTGGGGAGGGAATGGCGATTTTGCAGTATCCATCCCCTGGAGTGAGCTGGGAATGGAGATTTTGCAATATCCTTCCCCTGTCACACCCACCAAGCCACACCCACAGAACAGGTAGTAAAAAAATTGAATTTCACCACTGGTAAAATGAGGACCCAGATTGTTGGGGGCAACATGCTGACTCTGTAAACTGTTTAGAGAGGGCTGTAAAGCACTGTGAAGTGGTATATAAGTCTAAGTGCTAAGTTCTATTGCTATTATCTGAGAAGTGCAATGACATACCTCCCATGGCTGAAAATGACTTGCAAAATGATACCTCCGAGGAGCTGACTTTACTCTTCTTGATTTTATGGCTTGTGCTGCGTGTGCTGTGAGATAAACCGCATTGTAGATATTGTAGCTCTCTCCAGACATGGTCATTTCAAAGACAGAGACCGGGACTTTCCCAAGCTCCTCCTTCATGGTGCAGCGTTCAGCTTTGAAGCGAAATGGAGGCATGTTACAACGAAATACAGCCCTCCAGAATGAAGTAATATAAGGAAAGGGACTTAAAGAAGGTTTTGTGCTCTCAAGAAACTCCTGAAATCCTGGCACGATCCTTGTGTGGAGTGAGAAGTATAGGGAACCATTGAAAGTCTGGACTTGGATTTTATCTTTTGATAACATCACGGTGAAATCCCATTGGTAAGTCATGATCCACACTCTCTGATCAATTGGGTATTTATGGAGAAACTCAAAGGCATGCAGTCCCCATTGTAGAGTTTCCATAGATCGGGCAGTCCCATAGGCAAGGATTACACTGCTATTCTTCACTAATATATTTTTTATAACATATCTTACACGGAGAAAAAGGACTTGTCTATTTATGTCAGCATCCTTTAAAACTGGGATCAACCCCGTCCAAGCAACGCAAATATCATTCTGGAAAAGCTTTGGCTGGAGGTTCTGAAGAAAGACTTCCCCACTTTCATCCGCTGTTACTAAGAGGGTAATCCAGTTCCACCTAAAATGTTTTAGTAAATGAACAATGGCCTCGTATTGCAAGTTTTCATTGGGAACCATGTTGAAGAAGGAAGGAAAGTGGCTTTTATCACTCAGGACTGGATCAAAGGAGCCATAGCCAATCTATTCGGAACAAAGATGCACATAAAAATCAATTGAGAATCCAATTGCGGTCATTAAATCGTAGCAGTGTTCCAGTATCTATGGGGTTGCCACAGAGAAGAGGGTGTGTGTGCGTCAATCTATTCTCCAGAGCACCTGGAGGCAGGAGAAGAAGCAATGGATTGAAACTAATCAAGGAGAGAACCAAGCTAGAACTAAAGAGAAAATATCCCGTCAGAACAATTCTGCAACATAGATGATTAGGGAACTGGAGGCTAAAACATATGAAGAATGGTTGCAGGAACTGGATAGGTCTAGTTTAATGAAAAGAAGAACTAGAGGTGACATGATAGCAGTGTTCTGATATCTCAGGGGCTGCCACAAAGAAGAGGAAGTCAAGCTTTCTCCAAAGCATCTGAAGGTAGGACAAGAAGCAATGGGTGGAAACTAATCAAGGAGAGAACCAAGCTAGAACTAAAGAGAAAATATTCTGACAGTTAGAACAATTCCACAATGGAACAACTTGCCTACAGAAGTTGTGGGTGCTCCAACACTGGAAGTTGGAGAGATTGGACAACCATTTGTCTGAAAGGGTAGGACTAGAAGACCTCCAAGGTCCCTTGCAACTCTTGTAGCAAATTTCAAAACCTCAAAAGTTTCAACCAAGATTGACATGTAAGATCATAAACTTCAAAATAGGAAATGTTGAGAACTCAGAATTGGGAAACATTGTAGATTTCATTGTTCATTTTTCTTGTCACCCGATAAACTGTCTAAAATTGATAAAAGCTAGGGATTTATAAAACAACAAAAACAACAACGGTTTTCTTGGTCTGCTTTTGCCAAACAGGCGGATCTGTGTAAAATGGTCATACCTGTGGAAACTTATAGATGTTCAAAATGTGGGCCATCTGGATGGAATTGAGGGAGGTGAGGTCACCAATGATAGGCAAGAAGTTCATCTCCCTCCTTTTGTCACAGTTGAAGTTCACAGGACTCCTTCGACTCAGAAAAAGAAATTCAAATACTTCTTTATTGGCTACCCAGGCATTGAAACTGGTTTCATAAATCTCCAGTGCTGGTGTGATGTTGGGGAACACTTTGACGTTCTTGTAGATCTCATCCAGGGCAAAATACATAGAAAGAGGTTGCTGGACAAATTTTGGTATCATTCTGAAATAAAAGTGCGGAAGGACAAAAAAATTATATCACAAAAAGCACTAAATCTAGTTGCAAACTATGTCGATCGTTGCAGCTACTTGTGAGAGATTAATTTTGGATTTGAATCAGAGATACTTTTGGCTTTCAATATCATTCTGACACCTCAATAGCCACTGATGGTTGAGCAACAGAATAGGAGCCATGCATCTGAATCCTTTTTAATATAACTCGTAGAGTTCTTCTGTCCAAATGGGCATCGATTTAATCATTTCAAGACTGTATAAAGATAAAGGTAAAGGTTCCCCTTGCACATATGTGCTAGTTGTTACTGACTCTAGGGTGTGGTGCTCATCTCCGTTTCAAAGCCAAAGCACCAGCATTATCCAAAGACATATCCATGGTCATATGGCCAGCATGACTAAATACCAAAGGCTCATGGAACGCTATTACCTTCCCACCAAAGTTGGTCCCTATTTTTCTACTTGCATTTTAAGTGCTTTCGAACTGCTAGGTTGGCAGAAGCTGGGACAAGTCACGGGAGCTCACCCCGTTAGGTTGCATTAAGTATTCGAACCGCAGAACTGCTGACTTTTCGATCGACAAGCTCAGCATCTTAGCCACTGAGCCACCACGCCCCTATCAAGACTTTATAGTATGGGCCAAAAACTTCAGATATATTAAAATTAGATAAACGGCAGAAATTGTGGGACAGAAACTGTAAGTTAACAATGTCAACTGCCTATAAGGAACATCTATATAAAATGTTTTATAAGTGGCACTTACCACCAGCAAGACTAACAAAGATGTTTGAAAATATGTCCATCCAAACACGTTGGAAATGTAATTAGATGTGGTGGACATGTCCAAAGGCAAAAAGATATTGGACTAAAATAAACACTTGGTTGGCAAAAATGATAAAGCAACAGATTGATTTGAAACCAGAAATATTTTTGTTGGGTATTTTACCAGAACTGTATAATAAAGGGAACACGTATCTGATTTTACATGTGTTAACAGCAGCAAGAATTGTTTTTCCACAACAGTGGAAAAATGAAGAGATTCCCTTCAGATGGAAGTGTTATAAAAAAAAGATTAGAATGTGCAGAGATGGATAGATTAATACTGAAAATAAAGGAGAAGGAAGAAACCAATACTGTTTAACATGGAACTTGTTTTACCAATGGCTAAACAGAAACAGAAGTTAGAAACTAAAAAGATGCAGAGAACGATTCATTATATAATGAAAGTTTTCTAGTATGGATAAGCTAAAGCCACTATCACTATATGATTATTATCAATTATATGTATATTATGATTACTATTATGCTT
Organism: Coluber constrictor foxii; assembly: GCA_038048745.1. NCBI lineage: Eukaryota > Metazoa > Chordata > Lepidosauria > Squamata > Colubridae > Coluber > Coluber constrictor. The sequence goes on from CM075961.1 coordinate 38,357,339, forward strand.
ACTGTCTTTTTGTTATTCAAAAGTAACTGTACTCAGACAACAGTTGTTCATATAGATGTAGGACCTGTATACTGCACAAGTCAAACAGAAGGCTGTGAAAATATTTACAGACCCTTTGCATCCTGGACATAAATTGTTTCAACTCCTACCCTCTAAACGATACTATAGAGCACTGCACACCAGAAGAACTAGACACAAGGACAGTTTTTCCCCGAACGCCATCACTCTGCTAAATAAAGAATTCCCTCAACCAGTGTCAAACTATTCACTCAGGCTGCATTACTATTACTGTTAATCTTCTCATCGTTCCCATCACCCATCTCCTCCCACTTATGACTGCATGACTGTAACTTTGTTGCTTGTATCCTTACGATTTATATTGATTGTTTCCTAGTATGATTCGATTGCTTATTTCTACCCTAAGACTATCATTAAGGGTTGTACCTTATGATTCTTGATGAATGTATCTTGTCTTTTTATGTACACTGAAAGCATATGCACCAAAGACAAATTCCTTTTTTTTAAATCAAGTTTTATTGATTTTTTCCCCACATTCACCTGCATATTTTATGAACAGAGCATTGGCCGTATCATAACTTATACAATTTATCTTAACTTATACAATTTATTTTATTCAAATACATTTTACTCAGTTACAATGTTTGGTTTTGAAATCAGCTACAAGAGTTGCAAGGGACTTTTTTTTTTAAAATTAGATTTATATGCTGCCCTTCTCCGGAGACTCAGGGTGGCTTACAATGTGTTAAGCAATAGCCTTCATACTTTTGTATATTTATACAAAGTCAGCTTATTGCCCCCACAAACTGGGTCCTCAATTTACCCACCTTAGAAAGGATGGAAGGCTGAGTCAACCTTGAGCCTCGAACTCGCATAATTGCAGACAGTTGGGTGTTAATAACAAGCTATCTAGCCCGTCGAGCTATCTGAAAACCTTGGAGGTCTTCTAGTCCTACTCTTTCAGACAAATGGTTGTCCAATCTCTTCTTAAAAACTTCCAGTGTTGGAGCACCCACAACTTCTGTAGGCAAGTCATTCCATTGTGGAATTTTTCTAATTGTCAGAATATTTTCTCTTTAGTTCTAGCTTGGTTCTCTTCCTGATTAGTTTCCACCCATTGCTTCTTGTCCTACCCTCAGGTGCTTTGGACAATCTCTTGTCTACCTCTTCTTTGTGGCAGCCCCTGAGATATTGGAACACTGCTATCATGTCTTCCCTAGTCTTTCTTTTCATTAAACTAGACATACCCAGTTCCTGCAACCGTTCTTCATATTTTTTAGCTTCCAGTCACCTCATCATCTTTGTTGCTCTTCTCTGCACTCTTTCTAGAGTCTCCACATCTTTTTTACATCGTGGTGACCCTAACTAGATGCAGTATTCCAAGTGTGGCTTTACCAAGGCATTATAAAATGGCATTAACACGTCACATGAACTTGATTCTATCCCTCTGTTTATCTAGTTCTTCCTAGAACTGCTATTAATGTTTACATGCAGCTACAGACTTCGATGAATATATGTTAACACTTAAGATACAACATCTTAATCTAGTGACAAGAAGGACCAGAGGAGACATGATAGCAGTGTTCCAATATTTGAGGGGCTGCCACAGAGAGGAGGGGGGGAGGGTCAAGCTATTTTCCAAAGTACCTGACAGTGAGAAAAATCAACCCATGGAATAGAAGTTGTGGGAGCTTCATCACTGGAAGCTTTCAAGAAGAGACTGGACTGTCATTTGTCAAAAATGATGCAGGATTGGCTGTTCATCAACTGAAATGAGATTAATCTTATACATGCTTACTGCAGCTAGATTACTAATTGGACAATATTGGAAGAAGGATAGTGTACCTACTATAGAGGAATGGATATTGAAGATGTCTAATTTTGCAGAAATGGCTAAGATTTCTGCATACCTGAAAGATAGGACCCATGAAGTTTTTGTTAAGGAGTGGAAGAAATGGGTAGAATATACGCAGAATAAATACCAAAGTAAGAAGTTTCAAGTAGCACTTGAGTTATAACAATGTTTATTAATTATATATTGTTATATAATTGAATTTATATTTTTATGATGATGTACTGTTTGAATTTGATATACTGTTATATTATATTTTTTTGGATATAAATATTTTTTTTTTGCATTTATATTACATTTTATGCTAGAATTTATAATTGTTAGATTTTTATGAGTTTTTATAAATTATGTAGGTCTAAAAGATGTTATGAGTTTAGTATAATCTTTTTACTATTTAAGGTCAAATTTGTTATCTTATTTAATGTTTTTTTTCTTATCTTGTCTGATGCTGATTGTTATATTTGACTGGTTAAGAAACACTATTAAGAGTGAATATTGGGAATTATAGTTAATGTTAAATATCTATATGATATTTTAATCTAAAATTTAAGAGGCTCAAAATTATTTTATTACTCTTTTTAAAGATAAGTGTTATATTTAGTTTGCGAGATTTTTATGAGTTTTTATAAATGATTTATGTGGTTATATACTTGGCTAGGGGGGTAATAGATGTTATAAGTTTGGAATATTTTTTTATTACTTAAGGTTAAATTTGCTTTATTTTTAGCTAGATCTCACCTAAAAAGTTGTTAGTTGTTGATTGTTATATATGATTGTTTAATAGTGGAAGTCAGGGGGGGGAAGGGGGAGGGAGAGGGGGGAAGGGAGGGGGTGGTTGTTGGGGTGTGGGGATGGGGGGGAAGGGATATTAAAAACTGTATTGTAAAACTTTTTCAATAAAAAAAATGATGCAGGATTTGCTTGGGCAGGGGGTGGACTACGAAGTCCCCTCCAATTCTGTTAATCTGTATTTTTATCTATCTCTAAATAAGACAGCAAAGGGACCAGAATAATGTACCCTACATCACCTTACATTACACTTTCTTCAAAGAGAAAAAAAGGCACTTACCTTACAATTCCAGCAATCTCTGGCGGTTTTTGGAAACTCTGTACGTGGTCAACACTGAGAAAAAATGAAGTAAATCCGCCAAGTATCATTTTAGCTCCTGAGGTGGGAATTGTCCCTTGAACTTTAGAGGGCTGGAGGCAGATCGATTTCCAACTCTCGCTGACACTGCCAGGAAGAAAGAAGAAGAGCAGAATAAATTTCAGTGCCAGCAGGCTTGAGCCATCATTCCATCTTTTCAAGGACATGGTCAAGAAAATATAGGCGATCAGGTTTTCCTCCAAAAGTTGCTTTGATTAGACCTAATGGGTAACGTTGACTGAGAAGGAGCTTTTGCAACGGTAAAAATAAAACAGAATGGTATCCTTGACTTGGCTAAATGAAATTTTGGTGACACAACGGGGAATTTTGAGGAACCTTTCAAAGTACAGCATTTTTTTATCTTTTTTTTCTCCCAGACATCCTTATGCAAGTTTGATCCTGCCAAAGAAACAGGAGTGGAATATAGTCATTGTGCAAATCACAGCCTTTAACTCTATTCCTTTGTGATTTTAGGCAATTTTGTTTGTCTAAAATCTGTAGACATGGTTATTGTGAGACTTACAGTTAATGTCCCATAGCAAGTGCCATATTCTTTCCATTTTTGCAATCCTCCTTATTCTTACATTGATCTTATACATAGAAAAAGTTCAGAAACTTTTGCTTTTGAGAATTACATTACCTCAGGGATGGGATTCAGACGGTTCGGACCAATTCAGGTGAACTGGATGCTAAATTTACATCTACTGAACTACCGAACCAGTAGTTGCAAGGATTGGCTGGCCCTGCCCACCTCACCCCTCCCCTCCCAGGAGTCTCCATGTGGTCCATTTTGGATGCGAGGTAAATGCAGGCCCCACACAGAGACTATGGCAGGCTATTCCAAGGGTCGGCAACCCGCAGCTCTGGAGCCAAATGCGGCTCTTTGGGCCCTCTGCCATGGCTTCCTGCACCATTATTGGTTGCCCTCGCCCCTCGTCCCTCGTCCCTCACCCCTCTTATTTCTTTTTTGGACTCCAGTTACACATATCGGAGTATAAGATGCACCAAGAATTCGAGGACCTAAACAAGAAAAAAGTTTTTTCTCTTTTTAAAAAAAAGTTTGATTTATATGCCACCCTTCTCCGAAGACTCAGGGCAGCTTACAATGCGTTAAGCAATAGCCTTCATACTTTTGTATATTTACACAATCAGCTTATTGCCCCCACAAACTGGGTCCTCAATTTACCTACCTTAGAAAGGATGGAAGGCTGAGTCAACCTTGAGCCTGGGGAGATTCGAACTGGTGTAATTGCAGACAGCTGGATGTTAATTACGGTGCTTTAGTCTGCAGAGCTAAACCAGGCTCTCCCAGGCCACCAGGAGCTCACTGCAGGCCTCCCAAAATCTGTGTATCCCATTTTTGTGGAAAAACGGGATGCAGAAACGGGATCATTTGGAAGGCCTGCAGAGTGCTCCTGTGGGCTGTGGAGGGCAAAAATGTGATGCTTGGGGGATTTTGGAGGCCAAAAATCGGGCCTGCAGAGTTTTTGGGAAGCCTTCAGATTTCTCCTGGCAGTTGGGGAGAGCAAAAATGCCTCTGTTCTTTTGAGAAACAGGCCCATTTTTGTGAAAAATGGGCCCATTTCTAGCCTCCCAAACTCCCCATGCATCATATTTTTGCCCTCCACGGCCCACAGGAGCACTCTGCAGGCCTCCCAAATCCTCTACAGGCCCCATTTTTGTGAAAAATAGGCTCGTTTTTTGCAAAAAAGGGGCTTATTTTTTTCAAAAACAGACCCATTTTTGGCCTCCCAATCAGAGCACTCTGCAGGCCACTTTTTTGCAAAAAATGGGCCTGTTTTTGGCAAAAACAGATTGCACAAAGCAGGGTTTCAGGAGGCTATAAATGGCTGTATTCGGTGTATAAGATGCAACAACATTTCCACTCTTTTAGGGGGAATAAAGTGTGTCTTATACTCTGAAAAATATGGTATTTTTTCATTTTGACTGATGAAGTTACTTGGATGAGTAATAAAACATCTCAGATTAATAAATTTTGATCCAGTTGCCATGATTTAACCTTTTAAGGTGCTTTTGGCCTGGATGATTGAGTCTTCATTGACATGTGACAAGCAACAACCATTTTATTACCTTCCCTACAAAAATCACACTAAAAAACAAGAAACAATTTCTAGAGGCCAGATCTAGAGGACTTGATGACAAAATTATAGAATGGGGTTTCAAACAGCCCATCCATTCTTTAGCTCCGGTTTTTATCTTTTTGGAGTTCAGATTGAGGAACCTGGCAGATTCGGATTTTAAAAGTTGTTTTCTTTTTGTCAAAAGAGCCAGTTTGATCTCGTAGTGAAAGCACCTGGCTAGAAACCAGGGGACTGTGAGTTCTAGTTCCAACTGGGTGATTTTACACTCTTAGCCCAACTCATCTCATAGACTTGCAGAGTTTTTTATGTAAAATGTGGGAAGTATGTTTGAGTCCTTGGATTATATATATAAATAATATAAGTGGGATAAAAAAACTACTGTGTTTTCCCAAAAATACAACCTACTCAGAAAGTAAGTCCTAGCTTGATTTTTACACGTGCACCCAATATAAGCCCTACCCCCAAATAAGCCCTAATTAAGACCCCACGCAGTACAAGGTGCACAGAGAAAAATTAAGATAGGGTGGGGATGGGGGGGGGGATGAAGTTGGCCTACTACCTACCTTCGGATAGTTGTAGCTAGGCCTTGCACAACCCATCTCATTTCTTTTGCTGCAGCTGGCAAGCCTTTCCTGTAGTCGATCACAGAGCTACGGATTAATCTGGAGCTCTGTTAATTAGCTGAAGGGGCCTTTCCTAAAGGCCTGTCTAGCTGGCTTTTCCGGACAAAGAAGTTCCTGAAGGCCTCTGATAGGCCAGGGACAATGCGTGCAAGTGAGGTGAGTCAGTGGACAACATCCCCCCCCCCTGAAAATAAGACCTGGTGCCTTTTTTGGTGGAAAAAAAGATGTAAGACAGGGACTTATTTTGGGGGGAACATGGTAGAGAAATTTATTTTGGAAGATGTCATGGAGCCAATGTGTATAAAAGTTGGAATAGACTTCTGTGCACAGAGATGAATCTTCTGCTCATGGAAAAAAACTTTTCATGTTTGTGAGTGCACTTGGTACATTTTCTAAACTAGTCTTAAGCAATTCGGAACATCTTCCATTCCTTATAAAGCAGTGGTGGAACAAGCTAGTAAATATATAAAGGTAAAGGATTCCCTGTCCAGTGGTGTCCCACTTTATGACACAATGCTCACCTCTGTTTCTTGGCCGTGTAAATATACGTTAACATAGAAATCTAATATGTTGTTCTGGCCCGCCAGCTGCCAGCAGAGTAATCCCATCCTATATCGCTGTGTTTTTTGATGGCACAAGCATGTGTGGACAGCACCTGAGAGCGAATTACCATGTTTTTCTATGTCGCTCACATGCATGGATGATGCGTGCATGAGTGAAGCTATCCTGTCCTATGTTTTTGATGCAGTGCTCTTGTGCGTGGGCACTGATATTCTCAATTCTGGGCTAACCAGTTGTTAATTAATGTGAAGCCCACCTCTGGTTTTGATTCAGCAAACAAACTCCTGACACTTTTTTTACATGCATCACAAATGCAAAAGGGGGAAAGCTTTGATTATAAGTTTAACAGCTTCTCTGGACTCCCGCTTGGACCACGTGGATGAACCAACTCTGGGAACTTTAGAGAGGTTGTGGAGGAGCATCAGGAAAATGCCAAGGTCTCCAAGTGGCAGTAAATGAGCCAGAAGAGGAAGAGAGAGACCAGGAATCTCAGAGAGGGTATCAGGGAACTATCAAATTAACAATTGGCTGGAAAGGAAAGGGGAGAGATGCAACTGCAGCTGGAAAGCTCAGAGACCTAGTCAGAAGCATGGGGTGGAGAAGGATCATAGCTGAAGCCAGTCAGTGGGGATGAGGATGAACTACCTTCTCTCCTAGATCAAAGAATGTGCACGGCTATATTGAAAGAGGCTCAACAGAGGTCAGTGAGGCTGTTTGTGAGGAGGCAACCTCATTTCCCCTCCCCCACCCAATGAGTTACACCAGTGTGTATCTCCTTATCTGATGCATGGGCAATGCAACATTGGAGACAATTGACTATTTTCCCTGCCTTGCAGGTTTACCTTGACTTCATAACTCCTGTTCCTTTTATTTTTTTAATTTTTATTTATACAAATCAACAGTACAGTAAGAAACATTTTCGGTTCCGTGGTGCATAAACAGATACATAAACTTTTATCTTGTCATACATATACATAATACTATTACTTCTTATAAGTGGACGTAATAGTGATAAATTTTATCTTAATAATTATTACACATAATAATACACAGTAATATATATCTTCATTAATTGGCTAACAATTAACCTCTATATACTATCTCGTTTTTTTTCTTCTCTCCAGCCACTGGAGAGAAGAAAAATGCCCCACACGCATTTACTCCGAATCTGTTCTGTCATTGATTTCTAGGGACAATTTATTCATTTCTGCACATTCCAATATTTTCTTTATAACAAATTCTTCTGAAGGTAGCTGTTTTTCCTTCCAGTACTGGGCAAAAGAAATCCTTGCGGCTGTCACTATGTGTATAATTAGATACTTTTTCTCTTTAACATACTCTGTTTTTAAGATTCCCAGGAGAAGTGCTTTGGGGTCGAAATCAAAATCCTCTCCTATAATTTCTGTAATCCACTTTGATATCGTCTTCCAATATTTTTGTGCCTGGTTACAGGTTGATGGTCGCATTTCCAACAGTTTGCTCTCAGGTTGGGGTATATCTTTGCCATCCTTGCAGGGGCCATGTGCTACCTATAAAACATCTTATAGTGGTTCTCCTTGTAAGTCACTGCCCTGGTCATTTTAAGGTTTTTATTCCAAATTGTATCCCATTCATCCAGATTTATATTTTTACCAATATTTTTAGCCCAGGCCAACATCGGCTCCTTAACCACTTCCTCTACAGTGTCATATTCCAATAGATAATTGTATAATTTAGCTAAAATTTTCTCATCTGAACCCATCCAAATCTTATCGAATCCATTTATACCTGTCTCTATACCGAATTCCTCCTTGTCCTTTTTATATCTTGATGTAATTTGAGTATATGGCCACCAGTCTATAATAATGCCTTGCTCCCTCAATTCTTCCCTAGTTTTAAGGTTCCCTCCCCCATCCAATATCTCTTTATATCTGAACATCTTTCCTATTTCCAGTACATTTGGGTATATTAATGCCTCCATGGTGGAGAGCCATCTCGGAATTTTTATGTATTGCCTCTGTCTTATCTCTCCCCATGTTTGTATCTTAAATACTCTGGTTTCTCTTCAGATTGTATAAATCTTTCGCCTTTTTCATAACTCCTGTTCCATTGATTCCAAGCCTGTGCTTTGTTTGACTGTATCTGTACCAGTGGTGGGTTTCAAATTTTTTTTTTACTACCGGTTCTGTGGGTGTGGCTTGGTGGGTGTGGCAGGGGAAGGAGACTGCAAAATTCCCATTTCCTCCCAATGAGCTGGGACTTGGGAGGCAAAGAATAGATGGGGGCGGGGCCAGTCAGAATTTTTAATACCGGTTCTACGAACTACTCAAAATTTCTGCTACCAGTTCTCTAGAACTGGTCAGAACCTGCTGAAACCCATCTCTGACTTGTACCTCAAACTGCTTTTTGAATATTGGCCTGGAACCTTGGCTTGTGTGTGGACTTTGGACTGTGTCTGAACATCAGACTTCATCTGTGAGAACTTGCAGACTTCTATCTTTGCCATTGGACTTTGCAGCTCCGCATCTGGACTCAATAGAACTTGTGGTTAGTGTGAGTTGGATCTGAGGAAATAGCACAGGGCTTGTAGTGCCTCAATAAAGTTCTTAAACTCCTCAGGTGTGCATGTGTGGGGGACTGGAAAATGACAATATGTTTCTGGCTGTCTTCTTCAATATTTCATGTCTCTGCTATGGTTCCTCATGAGCACCAGGGATTGTTTAAAAAAATGTAGGAGTTCACTATTTAATCCTCCAGCTCAGAAAAAAAACCTAGTGGATTTATTTTATATATATATTCTCCCGCGTAGAATTGGAAGTATCTTGGCGACGTTTTGACGAAGTCTCATTCGTCATCTTTAGGCTGGTGTTCTCGGCTTCGTGCTCCAGGAAGCACGAAGCCGAGAACACCAGCCTGAAGATGACGAATGAGACTTCGGCGAAACGTCGCCATGATACTTCCAATTTTATGCAGGAGAAGACCCGAATAAACAAAGACCTACACATATATATATACATATATATACAGACAAAGAACAGAAAAAAACAGAATTGAATTGCATGGTTAAGGTACCACCTTGAATATTTGAACTTTCCACATGGTTGCTTTTGGTCATAATTAAAGGCTAAATTATAGAATGTTAGATTTAACAATTAATCTGTCCTCCTAGTCAGGTGTTGTTTTGTGTTCAGATGTGGGTTCAAGAGAATGATGTAGCACTTGGGGAGAAAGATACAGCCCAGGAGACCTGCAGTGGAGCCCAAGATGGAGAAGATCTCCACAGCCACCATGTATTTTCCTTTGGTGCTCAAGTAGGCTGGGATGAAGGACACCCAAATGCTGCAGAACACAAGCATGCTGAAGGTGATCAGCTTGGCTTCATTAAAAGTATCAGGCAGTTTTCTGGCAAAGAAAGCCACAGTGAAACTGATGGTGGCTAATAACCCCAAGTAGCCCAGGACAATGTAAAACATGGCATCTGAGCCTTCATTACATTGAACAATGATCTCTTCAATCTGTGAATGCATGTCCCACTCAGGGAAGGGAGGAGACATGATCAACCATATCATGCAGATAACAGCTTGAATACATGAGCAGAAGACAATAATGGATCCCGCCAGTCTGTTTCCTAGCCATTTCCTCATCTGGTTTCCTGGCTTAGTGGCCAGGAAGGCCAAAACGACTGTGATGGTCTTGGCCAAGACACAAGACACTGAGAGAGAGAAAATGGTGCCAAACATAGTTTGCCTGAGAAAGCAAGTCATCTTCCCAGGCCGACCTATGAAGAGCAGAGAGCACAGAAAACAAAGCAGGAGAGAGGAAAGAAGGATGCATGTGATGTTCCTGTTGTTGGCTTTGACAATGGGGGTGTCCCAGTGCAGAATGAAAGTCACGGACACCAAAATGACAATTGACGAAAAGAAAAGGACCAACGAAGTCAGAATGATTCCCAAGGGTTCACCATAGGATAAATAGCTGATACGTTTGGGAAGGCACTGGATCTTTTCTGCATTTGAATACTGATCACCTGGGCATCTCTCACATTGGTTTGCATCTGAAATACATGAAGAACTAGTCATTTCCAACTATGTAGGACAATATATCGAGGTTACTGAGAGAGATCGTTCCTGGTGATGCTCCATGACATATATATCCCCCTTGACCATAATGTTTTCTTAACAAGTGTATGGATTCTGGTCTGTTATTTATGCATATATATTCCTTTGAACTCCAGTATTAGTGGAGAATTGCAACTCTTAACTAAGAAAAGAGATCAAAATAGAATAGAGGTTTTCGCGGGTGTTTGTATGTAGGTCTTTGGTTATTCGGGTCTTCTCCCGCGTAGAATTGGAAGTATCTTGGTGACGTTTCGACGAAGTCTCATTCGTCATCTTCAGGCTGGTGTTCTCGGCTTCGTGCTTCCTGGAGCACAAAGCCGAGAACACCAGCCTGAAGATGACGAATGAGACTTCGTCGAAACGTCACCAAGATACTTCCAATTCTATGCGGGAGAAGACCTGAATAACCAAAGACCTACATATATATATATATATATATATATATATATATATATATATATATATATATATATATATATATATATATATATATATATATATATATATTCATCCCGTGTATCCTCCCAGTAAAGGTACAGTATTTGTTTTCTTTCCTTTTCGTAGGCTTTATGTGTCTTTCTCTTTAGCCAGGTTCTTCCTATGTAAAGCAAGATTTTTATGCAGCCCTAGTTCAGTGAAATCACAATCCACTAGTTTCTAGGCTTTTTTTCCAGGCATCCAGCATGCACTCTGCTGCCCATTGGGAGACTAAGGAGACTAAGATAGATCTATTTCAGATTTATTAGTTAGTCGCACCCATTAGTTAGCCGCACCCTCACCCCATGTATCCTCCCTGTAAAGGTACAGTAATTGTTTTTTTTTCCCTTTTTGTAGGCTTTATGTGTATTTCTCTTTAGCCAGGTTCTTCTTATGGAAACCAAGATTTTTATGCAACCCAAGTTCAGTGAAATCACAATCCACTAGTTTCTAGGCTTTTTTTTTTCTGGCAGCCAGCAAACACTCTGCTACCCATTGGGAGACATACATATTTATATATGTATAAACTGCCATCAGTCGGTGAGACGTCTGAGATGGCTCGGGAGTTCATGGCTTCCATGACGGCCATGGACCTGGCCCAGTTAATTCATGGCCCTACTCACATGGGGGGAAACACGCTGGACCTGGTTTTTGTCTCTGGACAGTGGTTGGGTGATCTTGAGATAAGGGATATAGCGATTGAACCCTTGTCATGGTCAGATCACTCTCTCCTTCGCTTAGACCTTCGAACCGCCACACCTCGCTGCAGGGAGGCGGAACCGGTGAGATGGTTCTGCCCCAAGTGCCTGATGGATCCTGATAGGTTCCAGGTGGAGCTTGGGCCATTTCCTGAGGCTCTGGCACATGGCTCAGCCGAAGACTTAGTGGCCGCCTGGGATGAGGCGGCCGCTGGGGCTTTGGACCGAGTCGTGCCTTTGCGGCATCTGACCCAGCGCCAATCTTGCCTAGCTCCTTGGTATACTGAGGAGCTGAGGGAGATGAAGCACCAGAAAAGACACATAGAGAGCATTTGGAGGGCTAGTCATTCTGAATCCGACCGGACACTGGTAAGAGCTCATATTAAGAATTACCTAGTGGTGATAAAAGCAGAGAAGAGGAGTTACTTTTCCACTCTTATTGCATCATCAGATAATCACCCAGCTGCCCTGTTTAGGGTGACCCACTCCTTGCTCCAACAGGGGGCATGGGAGGAGGGTAGAGCTGAGGATTTTGTACAATATCTGTATGACAAAACCACTCAGATTCGGGAACAGCTGGACTCTAACTCCAAGTGGGTAGATCCAGGGGAGGTGACTGGGGCAGGTCTTGAGAATATTATATGGGAAGAGTTTGATTCTGTGACTCTGGAAAACGTGGACAGGATACTGAGCAGTCTGAGTGCAGCCACATGTTTACTGGACCCGTGCCCCTCCTGGCTGGTGCTGGCCTCCCAGGAGGTGACACGAGACTGGCTCCAGGGGATTATAAATGCTTCTTTGAGTGAGGATGTTTTCCCCGCCGCTTTGAAGGAGGCAGTGGTGAGGCCCCTCCTCAAGAAGCCTTCCCTGGACCCGGCAATGTTGGTAAATTATCGTCCTGTCTCCAACCTTCGCTTTGTTGTGAAGGTTGTTGAGAGTGTGATTGCACGACAGCTGCCTCAATACCTGGATGAATCAACCTATCTAGATCCATTCCAGTCGGGCTTCAGGTCTGGGTACAGCACGGAGACGGCATTGGTCGCGTTGGTTGATGATCTCTGGAGGGCTCGGGACAGGGGTTGTTCCTCTGTCCTGGTCCTATTAGACCTCTCAGCGGCTTTTGATACCATCGACCATGGTGTCATGCTGTGCCGGTTGGAGGGGCTGGGAGTGGGGGCACTGTGCTATGGTGGTTCTCCTCCTTTCTCTCCAACTGGTCGCAGTCTGTGTTGACAGGGGGGCAGAGGTCGACCCCAAGGCCCCTTGTATATGGGGTGCTGCAAGGATCAGTCCTCTCGGCCCTTCTGTTCAACATTTATGTGAAGCCGCTGGGTGAGATCATCCGTGGTTTTGGGGTGAAGTACCACCAATATGCTGATGACACCCAGCTGTACATCTCCACCCCGGACCACCCCAATGATGCCCTCAAAGTGATGTCCTGGTGCCTGGAGGCCTTTTGGATCTGGATGGGGAGGAACAGACTCAAGCTCAACCCTTCCAAAACTGAGTGGCTGTGGTTTCCGACATCCCGGTATAGTCAGCTGGCACCATCTCTGACTATTGGGGGCAAGTCATTGGCCCCCACGGATGGGGTTCGCAACTTGGGCGTCCTCCTGGACTCATGGGTGTCTTTAGAAGGGCATATGACGGCCATGGCCGGGAGGAGTTTTTATCAGGTTCGCCTGATTCACCAGTTGTTTCCCTTTCTGGATCAGGATTCATTTTGCATGGTCATTCATGCCCTTGTCACCTCATGCCTGGACTACTGTAACGCTCTCTACACGGGGCTCCCCTTGAGGAGCACCTGGAGGCTTCAACTGGTCCAGAATGCAGCTGCGTGGGTGGTGATGGGAGCGACGTGGCGCTCCCATGTGACACCCCTCCTGCGCAAGCTGCACTGGCTCCCAGTGGTCTTCTGGGTGCACTTCAAGGTTTTGGTTACCATCTTCAAAGCGCTCCATGGCTTAGGACCAGGGTATCTTTGGGACCGCCTTCTGCCATCAATAGCCTCTCACTGACCAGTCTGCTCCCATAGAGTGGGGCTCCTCAGGGTGCCGTCGGCCAAACAGTGTCAACTGGCAGTCCCCAGGGGAAAAGCCTTCTCTGTGGGGGCACCTGCCATCTGGAATGAGCTCCCCCCTGAGATAAGGAGGTTACAGGACCTATGTACTTCCTGCCGCGCCTTAAAAACATTCTTATTCCAACAGGCTGGTGTGGCTTAACCTCCTCTTTATACTGGGTTTTAAAACGTTTTATATAATTGGGTTTTTAAATTGTTTCTTAGCCTAATTATTTAATTTATTTTAAACAATTTTTAACTTTTGTATCTTACTGTATTTTATCTTGGCTGTTCACCACCCTGAGTCCCTTCTGGGAGTAGGGCAGTATACAAATTCAATAAATAAATAAATATATGCAACCAACCCACTCACAGCAGCAAAGCCAGCACCCCACACCTCCCCACCAGTATTTATAGAGAGACGGCAGCTCTGATCACGCTTTCCTCACACAAGCATGAAGCCAAAGACACCAGCCTGAAGATGATGAGTGGGACCTCGTCAAAACGTCACCAAGATACTCTCAATCTTACATGGGAAAAGACCAGAATACACCAAAACTTGCATAGCTGTACCCGTGAAAACCTACGAAAACATATATATATATATAGTCTCCCAATGGACAGCAATAGTCTTCTTAGTCTCCCATCAGCAGAGGATTTGCTGGCTGCCAGGAAAAAAAAAAGCCTAGAAACTAATGTACCAAAGATGAAAAGAATGAAGAAAAGATGACTTTGAGCCTGAGTAGCATAGGATGCTAATACCTCCTACTAAAGGCAGCACTTAACATCCAGCTGCCTGTAATTACACCAGTTCGAAACTCCCCAGGCTCAAGGTCGACTCAGCCTTCCATCCTTTCTAAGGTGGGTAAATTGAGGACCCAGTTGTGGGGGCAATAAGCTGACTTTGTATAAATATACAAAAGTGTGAAGGCTATTGCTTAACACATTGTAAGCCACCCTGAGTTTCCAGAGAAGGACGGCATATAAATCAAATTAAAAAAAGAAAGAAAGAAAGAAAGAAAGAAAGAAAGAAAGAAAGAAAGAAAGAAAGAAAGAAAGAAAGAAAGAAAGAAAGAAAGAAAGAAAGAAAGAAAGCTCTCAACTCTTAGCTGTCACTTTTTTAACTTACCCATTTCAACTGAAATTCTTCCTTCAGAACATTGAATACAATTGTAGCAGCAAATATGCTTCCCCTCCTGAACAACTCTGCTGTACCCCTGACGGCAGCTCTCTACACATCTGGCACGGGGAGGTACCTGAAGGAAAAATCAAAAGCTTTAGGAATAGGATTCCTCAAGATGGTGTGCAAGTCCTCCATTTTCTTAGGAGAACTTGGTACTTTCAGGGAGATGCATAATCTTCTGATGTCAACATGTCCCAAGATGCTTTTGGAGAGTGTCCATAGTTACATCAAATCATTCTATTCCTAGGATGTATGCCGAGTTTTCTGCAAACACATCCATTCTCATTTGTTCTTGTAAAACAACAAAAAGAGATAATTGAGAACATGGGATTCTCTGGTGGGGGATATCTAAAATGTTTCAATCCTACTATAAATCAGATCAGATCAGAGAGGATTGCAACCTGCACTCTAGGATGAAATGAAGGATTTCATTCTGTAGGAAACATCACCCATTTTCATTTTGTAGGATTGGAATTCCCTTGGTGTTCCTTTTTATCTGCCAGGACCCAAAATCAAGAAAGACATATGGACTTTCTTCGGAGCAGTCCTCACCTGTAGATAGAAATCTTAACGAAGTAAAGGACCTGTTTAGCATCACTATAGATATCAAACATTCCATATTCAACTGCGACTTTGTCTTCTAGAATGTACACCTCCTTTTTGGGAATCCTGACTAAATTCCATCAAATACCATTTGCATTTATAGATTTCTCTAAAAGGGGCTCCATAGGAGTACAGCCATCAATAATATACCTTTTCTCCTTTCAGAAAGTATCCTCCTTTTACTCCATTCATAACATCAATACCCAGTATTAAATATTACATTGGGAAAATACAAAACGTATTCTGTTCATTACAAAAAATGCGTATCTATTGCCTTTTAAGAAATTAGTAGCCTGTCGAGCAAACTAAATCAAACAAAAGGACACATACATAAATATTCTTGTGCCATATTAATTTCAAAATGCAACTCAGTTCCATAATGGGATTGGAAGGGTTGTTTTAGAGAATAACCATTTTAGAGAAATGGTTATGCAATCCACAGCACCCACAACTTCTGGAGCCAAGTTGTTTCAAAGATTAATTATTCTACTGTAATTGACAGGAAATTTCTCCTTAGTCTAGGCTGCCTCTCTCCTTACTTAGTTTGCATCCATTGCTTCTTGTTTTGCCTTAGATTGCTTTCGAAAACAGGTTGACCCTCTTTTCTTTGTCATGGCTCCTTAGATATTGGAACCCTGCTACCATATCACCCCTCATCCTTCTTTTTACTAAGACATATCCAGTTCCTGCAACCGTTCTTCATAAGAATAGAATAGAATAGAATAGAATAGAATAGAATAGAATAGAATAGAATAGAATAGAATAGAATAGAATAGAATAGAATAGAATAGAATAACAGAGTTGGAAGGGACCATGGAGGTCTTCTAGTCCAACCCCCTGCCCAGGCAGGAATCCATCCACCACTTCAGACAAATGGTTATCCAACATCTTCTTAAAAACTTCCAGTGTTAGAGCATTCACAACTTCTGCAGGCAAGTTGTTCCACTGAATAATTGTTCTAACTGTCAGGAAATTTCTCCTTAGTTCTAAATTTCTTCTCTTCTTGATTAGTTTCCACCTACTGCTTCTTGTTCTACCCTCAGGTGCTTTGAAGAATAGTTTGACTCCCTCTTCTTTGTGGCAACCCCTGAGATATTGGAACACTGCTATCATGTCTCCCCTAGTCCTTCTCTTCATTAAACTAGACATACCCAGTTCCTGCAACCGTTCTTCATATGTTTTAGCCTTCAGCCCCCAAATCATTTTGTTGCTCTTCTCGGTATGTAGAGGTCTTCATAAAGACCATCCCAAATATCTAGCAAAACCACAGGATTCCAGAATATCATCACTTCTGCACTGTCAAGTCATTGGAGAAGAACATCTTCCCTTCCAAATAATAGTCTACAAAGTTAGAGTATGTCAATTATCCCACCTGCTGAAACTTGTGATTCCATACAATGGCATTTTCATTAATGGTGAATTTCTTCCCATCAAGAGATTTGGAGACCATCTTTCCAATCCGGACTCTCTGGAACGATTTATTTTGGAAGGAGACAAAGTTGAAGATGTCATATCCCGGGTCAAACTCCCCTTTCTCATCAAAAAAGATTTCTTCTCCCACACTGTTATTAAAACGGGTGTTTTTCAGAAAGTAGTGAAGCTGGATTTGATGGAGAGGAGAAGTCAGAGCAGTTATCCTAATCTTTCGCAAAGTTTGGCTTTGTTTAGAATCCCAACACAGTTTCTTTAGTGAATCTTCTCAGGATTGTAACTGAATTGCTTTCTGGTTTGATTCAGAAATCTCTTCAAAAATTTTAATTTTTTTTTTAAAATTTTGTGCATTCAAATTTTGGGAGTTGTTGGGTGTGAGATTTTGCACAGAAGCTGCTAAAATGTCATTAAGAAAATATTAGAATGTGGAGAAATGAGTAGATTGACGCTTCCAATTAAAGTGAAAGAACAAACTGAATATTATATGACATGGGAATTATTTTATCGATGGTTAGGGACTAAAAATGGAAGTTGGAAACAAAAGAAGGAGATTAGTGAAATGTGGAAAATGTGTTAAGATAGAGATGTAAACAATATGATGATTGTTATTGTTATGACTATTAGGATTATTATGTTTAATATTATTATTATATTCTTATCAGAAGATATGTAAAGAGGGAAAGATGAACATATTTATTATGCTCAATATTACTACTGTGAGATCAGAGAATTATTATCAATGTAATGAATACTGTTGAAAATGTTGATAGTTATTGCAGAGAGATATTTGTACACATTGTTGAATGGAAGATGGAATGTTTATACTATATATATATATATATATATATATATATATATATATATATATATATATACACACACACACACACACACACACACACACACACACACACGTGTGTGTGTGTGTGTGTGTGTGTGTGTGTGTGTGTGTGTACAGGTGATATCTCGGGTTTCTTCCCGTGTAATTGCAAACATATCTTTGGAAGTATTGCAGCGACGTTTCGATGAAATCTCATTCATCATCATCTGGCTGATGTTCTCGGTTTGGTGCCTATGGGCAAACTGTGTGATCTTAACTGACATCCTTCTTTAAAAGGAGGCAGAGGTGTATTCTGATTGGTTGACAGTGCTGCTTTATTCTGATTGGCTGATGATGTAGTTGTATTTTGATTGGGTGGAAGCACTGTTGCTGGGATGTGGGTTGATGGATAAGATATGTTGGAAATGGTGGCAACACAGGTCTCCTGATGAACCTTTGACCTATGGCTTACACTTTGTGTTAAGATTCGTCTATTTATGAGAGCAGGTTTCCAAATAGAAGGCAGACGGGAGGTGTCATCACGTTTATTCATGCAATATGGTCTTTTCTCTATTTCAATGGCCTCAATGGCCACATCAACACTTTGTGATCTGGCCGCATGGAAGAGATAAACTGGAAAACTTCTTAATATATTTGAACAGCCTCCATCCCAAAATAAAGTTCACCATGGAGATAGAATCAGACAACCAGCTACCTTTCCTCGATGTATTAATTTATAAAAAACCTGATGGCACCTTAGGACATACCATCTATCAAAAGAAGACACATACGAACCGCTATCTCAATGCTAAATCACACCACCATCCAGCACAAATAAACTCTGTTGCCAAAACACTAGCCACAAGAACTAAACGTTTAGCTGATAAAGCACATTTAAAAACAGAATTATATACATTAACCAACATATTAACATCAAATGGGTTCTGTAGAAATAAAATCATCAGTATGATCCAACATGCAACACCCAAACAGAAGAGAAATCAACAAGAAGAACAAAACAATGGGAAAGCCATCTTACCCTACATAAAAGGAACAACAGATAAAATTAGCAAACTACTGCAAAGACACAACATCAAAACCATATTTTGCACAGATAGAAAGATATCGTCTATCCTAAGAAACCCTAAGGACAAAATAGAACTAGAAGATCAAGGCATATATGAAATCCCGTGTGCTTCCTGCCCCTCAACATATATTGGGCAGACCAACAGAAGAATGAGTGTGCGCATCGAGGAACATAAAAACTCAATACAGAAGAAAGAACACACATCATCATTAGTACAACACATAAATGCCACAGGACATAATATTAACTTTAATAACACAAAAACAGTTGCAAAAATAGAACATCTCAATGGCAGAATAATCAGAGAGGCCATTGAAATAGAGAAAAGACCATATTGCATGAATAAACGTGATGACACCTCCCGTCTGCCTTCTATTTGGAAACCTGCTCTCATAAATAGACGAATCTTAACACAAAGTGTAAGCCATAGGTCAAAGGTTCATCAGGAGACCTGTATTGCCACCATTTCCAACATATCTTATCCATCAACCCACATCCCAGCAACAGTGCTTCCACCCAATCAAAATACAACTACATCATCAGCCAATCAGAATAAAGCAGCACTGTCAACCAATCAGAATACACCTCTGCCTCCTTTTAAAGAAGGATGTCAGTTAAGATCACACAGTTTGCCCATAGGCACCAAACCGAGAACATCAGCCAGATGATGATGAATGAGATTTCATCGAAACGTCGCTGCAATACTTCCAAAGATATGTTTGCAATTACACGGGAAGAAACCCGAGATATCACCTGTACACACATATATACCCGTGAAAACTTACACAGATATATATATATATATTCATTCTCTTACTTTTCGTAGGTTTAATGTGTGTTTTTCCTTTAAGCCAGATTTTTCCTACTTAGCCAAGATTTTTCTGGAACCACAATTGAGCGAAATCACATTCACTACATTCTGGGTTCTTTCTCCATTTTTTCACTCTGGCAGCAAACAATCTTGTGCTGCATTCTGGGAGACCTAAATAGCTATTTCTGCCTCGTTAGCCATCCTCAGTAGGCCACACCCACATCTCATGTTCCTCTCTGTAAAGGCCCAAAGTCTATTTTCTTACTTTTCGTAGGTTTAATGTGTGTTTTTCCTTTAAGCCAGGTTTTTCCTACGTAGCCAAGATTTTTCTGGAACCACAATTGAGCGAAATCACATTCACTACATTCTGGGTTCTTTCTCCATCTTTTCACTCAGGCAGCAAACACAATCTATTTAGGTCTCCCAGAATCCAGCACAAGATTCTGTTTCCTGCCAGAGTGAAAAGATGGAGAAAGAACCCAGAATGTAGTGAATGTGATTTCGCTGAATTGTGGAGTATTGAGTAACAGATCTCCAAACATAGTTCCATCTGGATTTTGGAGATGATTCTTAGATATGATTGAGCTGCATTAGTTACTGCAGACAAATATTTGCTAACAGATAATTGGTTGCTGCAGAGAAACAAATCCAGAATGTCTATCTATTGCTGCCTTCCCATCCCGTCCCCTTCAGGGCTTCCATAAATGTATATGAGAAAAGCAATGACATACCTCCCATGGCTGAAAATGCCAAAGATTTGATCCATCCTGATTTCTCAGAGGAGCTGGCTTTGCTCTATTTGCTCTTCTTGAATGCAGTGCTTGCCCAGCATGAGCTGCAAGATGAACCCCATTGTAGATATTGTAGCTCTCTCCAGACATGGTCATTTCAAACACAGAGCCAGAGACTTCCTTGAGTTTTTCCCTCCCAGTGCAGTGTTTAACTCCTTTCTGATAGGGAGACAGTGAACAACGAAACACAGATTCCCAGAACCAAGCAACATAAGGAAAGGGATGCTCCAAAGGTTTTATTCTCTCAAGAAATTCCTGAAATCCTGGCATAGTCCTTGTGTGGAGTGAGAAGTATAGGGAGCCATTGAAAGTCTGGACTGGAATTCTCCGTATTAATGTTAAAGACATTGTGAAATCCCACTGGTAGGTCATGATCCATACTCTGTGATCTATTGGGTCCTTTTGGTAAACTTCACGAGAAGAAAGCGCCCATTGTAACATCTCCATAGATTGGACAGCCCCAGAAGCAAGGAATACAGTGACATTCTTCTGTAAGATAATGTCTATTATTTTGTGTACACGTTCTAAAATGAAATCTTTCTTTAAGACTGCATCTCTTAAAATGGGGACCCATGCCATCCAAGCCATGCAAATATCACTCTGGAAGAGCCTTGGTTGGAGATGTTGAAAAAATACTTCCCCACTCTCGTCCTCTGAGACCAAGAGGCCAATCCAGTTCCATCCAAAATGTTTCAGTAAATGAACAATCCCCTCATATTGCAAATTTTCATTGGGAACCATGCTGAAGAAGGAAGGGAACTGCCCTTTGTCACTCAGGACTGGGTCAAAGGAGCCATAATTCAGCTGTTGGGAAGAATGATGCATAGAAAATTAAACTGAGAGTCCTTTTGTGATCATGAAGAGCACTGAGATTTTCCATTCTCCGTAGAATATTGGATTCTACTGTGACATTATGACTTTATTGCAAAATCTCAAAGGTTGCTATTAAGTGTTACGTGAAGGAAGAGATCATAAGCTTCACAATAGTAGATTCTGGGAACTCAGAACTGGGAAATGATAGCCTGGCTAAAGTTGAAAGAAGCTACGGTTTATAAAAACAAAACAAAACAACAGGCTGATCTGTGAAATATGGTCATACCTGTGGAAACTTGTAGATGTTCAGCATATGGGCCATCTGGATGGAATTGAGCGAGGTGAGGTCACCAATGATAGGCAAGAAGTCCATCTCCCTCCTTCTGTCACAGTTGAAGTTCACAGGACTCCTTCGACTCAGAAAAAGAAATTCGAAAACACCCTCATTGGCCATCCAGGCATTGAAACAGGTTTCATAAATCTCCAGTGCTGTTGTGATGTTGGGGAACAGTTTGATGTTCTTGTTGATCTCATCAAGGGTAAAATACATAGAAAGAGGATGCTGGACATATTTTGGTATCATGCTGAAATAAAAGTGCAGAAGGAGAGAAAATCATATCACACACAAAAATCTAAATCAATTCTAAAATACCGTAGTGGTCAAAATTGTGGAAACGTGCATTTTCTAAAACTAGCTACTACTGTACATAGATTATTTCAGCAATTTATCCAGTAGAGATGTAACAGAAATGTATTTTAATTGCATAATTAGTATGATTCCTATTAAACAGGTGGCACTTTCAGGAAGACCCATACCTCTAGGCAAGGATTTTGGAGAGGTTGACTGGAAGATGTTTTCCTAACAGAGAAAGTGATGTTCCTCTTTAGAAGAGATCATAGAATAAAGTCTAGTATAGCTGCCTCTGTTGCTGACTCCTCTATCTTTTGAGTGACAAAGTTGTCAGCTGGGTTGGTAGGAAACAAGTTCAGTCCCCCCCCCCACTTTTTTAAAATTTGATTTATATGCCGCCCTTCTCCGGAGACTCAGGGCAGCTTACAGTATGTTAAGCAATAGCCTTCATACTTTTGTATATTTATACAAAGTCAGCTTATTTCCCCCAACAAACTGGGTCCTCAATTTACCCACCTTAGAAAGGATGGAAGGCTGAGTCGACCTTGAGCCTGGCTAGGATTGAACTCGCAGTAATTGCAGGCAGCTGGATGTTAACTACTGCCTTAGTAGGAGGCATTAGCCTCCTACGCCACTCAGGCTCTTGTTCCTGAGTTTGTCTTCCAGTTAATGTCTGGGTAAATAAAACCCCCCATTACTATTGTGGTGTATTTTGAGATACATTTGTTAACTGATTAGCAAAATGTTCATCTATTCTTTCTGCTCCATTGGGTCGCCTTCCAGTGGTGGGTTGCCTCCATTTCGGACCGGTTCTATAGAACCGGTAGTAAAACCAGCAGGAGGCTCCGCCCACTGACCCCAACATCATCAGGAAGCTCCTGTGCATGCAAACCGGTAGTAAAGATAGTATGAATATCATGCTATGGCAACATCATTCTTTTATCTTGACCCATAAGCATCGTAGAAGGTTTTCATCCTTGGTTTTGTGCATCTCTCTTGTCTTGCAATATCATCTTCTGACAGAGGATGTATTTTCTTCAAAAGTCTGTGATTTCCATCAAATCAACCTTATCATTGGGTGGATATATGTTAATCTTGGGCAGTAAATTTTATCATCAGGTCCATAAATCAAACTTTTAGTTCATAGTTTGCTGATTTGCTGGAGCTTCCTTCTTTCATAGGAAAGGTATATTGAAGAGTTTATAAAATGATCAACTTGTCAGAGCGGCAATCAGCCCCGTTACCTTGGGTGGGGTAATTGCCCTCATTTTGAGTTGGATCGTGGCTTTTATCCTTCTGCATACTTTGATCAATAAAACCGAAGAAACATTCTCTAATTAAACTCATATTTATTGTAAGAAAATAAAGACATCTCACTATCTAAAATAGATTTCATGTTGGCAAAGAATCCCCAGCCTGACCTTAGCTGGCTGGAGAACAAAGGAAAGTTTCTAGAAAAAGTACAAAGGAATGTGTGACATGCTTGGTGGGTGCTGAGATAAGAAAATATAACTACGGTGAGTCTGATAGTCCAGAAATAATAGCTCAGCTGGTAAATATAAAAACGCAGTGACACAACTATCTTCTAGATCTTCCTAAATCTAACAATTTACATGCAACCACACACTTCCAACAATATATGTCAATGTTTAAGATGGATATAAATATTCACACTGTTCTTTTGAATCTTGCAATCTTTTCTTCATCCAATGGCATCAGCTGATAAAAACACCTTCATCATAATGAATTGCAGTTTCTCAGAAATGTGCCAGCTGGTATTTTATTCTTTTGAGAAAGTGCTTCTAATACTTTACTAGACCCTATTTCCTATATTTGGTGGTATTTTCATGTTGTAAATGGAGAGAGGAAGAGAAAGATGCCACCTGGAATTGTATTCCTTTGAGAAAGTGCTATGAACGCTCCCAGTGTTTGCTGAATGGAAAAATTATGAGAAGAAATTACCCTATTTCCCATGAACTCGGTGATATTGCTATTTTTGAAATTTAGAGAGGAATAATCTTGGAGCATTTGTTTCAAAAATCCAAGTTTACCTTAAAATGCATCTTTAGATTTCTAGATCTCTAAGAGGGTTCGTTGTAACATGTGAAGGTACCACGTGCATGTTTTCCTAAGGGCCATCTCTCAATGGAAGCCCTGCTCAACATGTCTAACATCTGTAAATATAACAGCCAAACTAGCAGTGTCATAATTGAACCAGTATAATATCCCTTTTCTCTAAATTCTATCACCTTTGTCTGAAGTTATATTGCATTTTATTCAAAGTAGAATGAGGCACCTACGTTCCATATTCAGAAATTACCGGCGCTTTTTGGAAACTGTGTGTACGTTCATCAGGATTTATAAAGGAAAAAAATCCCCCGAGTTTCATTTTAGCTCCAGAGGTGGAAAATTTCCTTGGAACATTACTGGGCTGGAGGCAGATGGATTTCAAACTCTTACTGACACTGCCAGGAAGGAAGAGGAGCAGAATAAGGTTAAATGAAAGAAGACTTGAGCCATCCTTCCATCCTTTCAAATACATGGTCAACAACATAGAGTAGTCAAGTTTGCCCAAAAAAATCAATTGCCTTGATTAGACCTAATGGGAAACGTCCACTGAAAAGGAGGAAGATATACAGTATAAAGAATAGAATTCTTGATTGGCCAAGTGTGATTAGTCACACAAGGAATTTGTCTTTGGTGCATATGCTCTCAGAGTACATAAAGAAAAATGAAATATATTCGTCACAAATTAAATAAAAAAGTAAAGATAAAACAGAGCGGTTTCCTTGACTCTGATTTCAGTGGCCCAAGATAAATTTTGAGGGATCTTTCAAAGTGCAGCAGGGATTTCTGACTTTTTTTTCTCCTTAAAATCCTTGTTCAGCTGTGATGCTGTCAAGAAACAGAACTGAAATACAGTCATTGG
Organism: Coluber constrictor foxii; assembly: GCA_038048745.1. Classification (NCBI taxonomy): domain Eukaryota; kingdom Metazoa; phylum Chordata; class Lepidosauria; order Squamata; family Colubridae; genus Coluber; species Coluber constrictor. The sequence goes on from CM075961.1 coordinate 38,382,072, forward strand.
CAAACCAGAAGGAAAATTATAACCTTTATTCCTTGGTGATTTAGGCAAATTGTGTTTGTGTAAAATCTGTACATGGTTATTGTAAGAGTTACAGTTATTTTCCTGTAGCAAGTGCAATTTTCTTTCTCTTGCCTTGCAATCTTCTTTGTTTGTACCTTGACCTTAGATACAGAAAAGCTTCAGAAACTTTTGCTTTGGAGAATTTTATTTATTTTACTTATTTATTTATTTATTTATTTTGTCGAATACATATTACATAATATATGAAATGAAATGAATACATAAAATGAAATGAATATATAAAATGAAATGAATACATAAAATGAGTACAATTAAAGGGAACATTAGGACAGGGGTGGTAGGCATACTGGTGCTCTTATGCACGCCCCTTACAGACCTCTTAGAAATGGGGTGAGGTCAACAGTATACAGTTTTAGGTTAAGGTTTTGGGGGTTTTGGGATGAGACCACAGAGTGTGTTAGTGCATTACAGGCATTAACAACTCTGTTATTGAAGTCATATCTTCTGCAATCAAGTTTGGAGAGGTTCACTTTAAGTTTGTATCTATTGTGTGCTCGTGTATTGTTGTGGTTGAAGCTGAAGTAGTCATTGACAGGTAGGACATTGTAGCAGATTATTTTATGAGCTATGCTTAGGTCCTACCGAAGGCGGCATAGTTCTAAATTTTCTAAACCTAGAATTTCAAGTCTGGTGGCATTAGGTATTTTGTTGCGAGAAGAGGAGTGGAGGACTCCTCTTGTGAAATATTTCTGGACACACTCTATTATATTAGTGTCCAATATGCAGTGCGGGTTCCAGACAGATGAGCTGTATTCAAGAATTGGTCTAGCAAATGTTTTTAAATATTTACGTTACCTTTGTCAATCTACATTATCCCTCCCATGGATGCCAACTTGTTAGATCACAGAAAGCTTAATTACAAGGGGCTAAAAGAAAGATGTGATCTTGAAAATGTGTTTAATTTAACATACAGAGAAAAGCTATAATAGTCCATTGGTCTTCCCTAAAATGAAAAAGCCAAAATAAATTGATCCTCAACTTATGGCTGCAATTGAGCTCAAAATTCCTGTTGTTAAGTGATACATTTGTTAAGTGAATTTTGTCCCATTTTATGACCTTAAGTGGCCCTTCTGCAAAGCTCTGGGAGGACCTAAGTAATGCAAAGTATTTGGGATTGTAACGGTGTGGGAAAGAGAAATTTATTTTGAAAGATAATGTAGAGCTACTGAATGAAAAAGTTGGAATAGTCTACTCAGTGCACAGAGATAAGACACAAACATAGAGACACAGATCCCCTCCCCTTGTGTGTGGGGTGGGTGTGGGTGGGCGTGTATGGATGGAGATAGATAGATAGATAGATAGATAGATAGATAGATAGATAGATAGATAGATAGATAGATAGATAGATAGATAGGAAGGAAGGAAGGAAGGAAGGAAGGAAGGAAGGAAGGAAGGAAGGAAGGAAGGAAGGAAGGAAGGAAGGAAGGAAGGAAGGAAGGAAGGAAAGAAGGAGGGGAGAGAGAGAAGAGAGATATAGATAGATGATAGATAGATAGATAGATAGATAGATAGATAGATAGATAGATAGATAGATAGATAGATAGATGGATGGATGGATGGATGGATGGATGGATGGATGGATGGATGGATGGATGGATGGATAGATAGATAGATAGATAGATAGATAGATAGATAGATAGATAGATAGATAGATAGATAGATAGACAGACAGACAGACAGACAGATAGATGTAGGTAGGTAGGTAGGTAGGTCAGGTTACAGAGGGAGAGATATTGATAGATAGATAGAACAGAACAGAACAGAACAGAATTTTATTGGCCAAGTGTGATTGGACCCACAAGGAATTTGTCTTGGTGCATATGCTCTCAGTGTACATAAAAAGACAAGATACATTTGTCAAGAATCATAAGGTACAACACTTAATGATTGTCATAGGGTACAAATAAGCAAGAGATAGAGAGAGAGAGAGAGAGGAAGGAAGGTAGGTAGATAGGGGAGAGAGAGGGAGAGATATTGATAGATAGTAGATAGATAGATAGACAGACAGACAAAATGTGGACATAATGGGTTGTATATTACAGGTAGCCTTCAACTTACATCCACAACTAAGCCCAAAATTTATGTTGCTAAGTGAGAAATTTGTTAAGTGAGATTTGCCCCATTTTATGACTTTTCTTACCATGTTTGTTAAGTGAATCAGTTGTTAAAAAAAGATAACATGGTTGTTAAGTGAATCTGACTTCCCCATTGACTTTGTTTGTTGCAAAAGAGGATCATGAGACCCCTGGGACACTGCAACCATCATAAATATGAACTAGTTGTCAAGCTTTCAAATGTAAATCGCATGACCATGGGGAATGCTGCGATTATCATAAGTGAAAAATGGCCGTAAGCCACTTTTTTCAATGCTGCTCTAACTTTGAACCGTCATTTAATGAACTGTTGTAAGTCGAGGGATACTTGTATTTTTAGGTTGGGTTTTTTTTAAGCACATCATAAATTCCCACTCCAGGTCAGGGGTGAAATCCAGCAGATTCTGACAGGTTCATGGAACACTGTTACCTTCCCACCAAAGATGGTCCCTATTTTTCTACTTGCATTTTTCACATGCTTTCGAACTGCTAGGTTGGCAGAAGCTGGGACAAGTAATTGGAACTCACCCCGTTACGTGGCACTGGGGATTCGAACCGCTGAACTGCTGAATTTTCGATCGACAACCTCAGCATTTTAGCCACTGAGCCACTGCATCCCTTAATCTCTATTACACTTCTCTTAACTACCAATAGTTTCTAACTCAAAGTTGCAGAAGTTTCTTACCCTTTACATCATTCACACATTCATTTGTTTCTTTTTTTTTTAGCCTAGTTAATTTCCAAGTACTTAATTCTTTTGCTCTCAACGACAACTATGTGCCCTATTTGAAACCAAGGGAGAATAACCAACTAGATATAGACATTAGACAAAAAAAAAAAACACCTCCAGGGAATAATAAAGAAAGAAAAAATGTATTACCTTTTATTTAATTTGCATTAAAATCTGATTTGCTAGGATAGAAATAGTACAGCAATCCTCTATAGCAGGAGTGTTAAACTCGATTTCATTGAGAGCCGCATCAGTCTTTGACCTCGAAGGGCTGGGATGGGGGTGGCCAGGGTGGGGGTGGCCAGCTCGACATCACTCATATTGGGGGCCCGAGTGCTCTGCCAGCAAAAATGGGCTCCCGAGCTCCGTTCTCAGCTGTTTTTATCCAGGCCCAAGTAGTTAGTATTAAATGCAAACAGTTCAAAAACAAACAGACTTTATTAGAATAGCTAAGAATTAACTCATTCTCAGCATAGTCCAAACTAAATTAAAGCAAATTCTTCAAAACACCATTCCTCAGTTTATCACTGACCTTGGTATAATTAGGCAAACTGCCAAAGGCTTTTCTTGGCAAAAGTTCAGAAACAAGACACCAACAAGAAATGAATACAGTGAAACAATTCTCTCAAAGTTGTTTTCCGGCAAAGAGGCCAAGAGACATTGCTGGTCTTTTAAGCCTTCTGGGAGGGGCCAATCATCTCTTGGCCCTACTCCTGAGTCATCCTCTCTGCTTTAGCTGCTCCTGCCTTTTGGCAGCTCTTCTCATACGTGCACTAGGAACAGGCTTCTCCTGTTCCTCTGCCTCTCTACTGTCAGCCTTTGGAGGCTCCGAAGTCCACACATCACTCCCCAGATGGCCCATTTCTGCCTCAGACACAGAGCCCTCATCCGGGCCTTCCCCAGCCTCCAGGACTGGTCCATGTTCTTCCTCAGCCTCATCACTGTCTGACTCCACTGCCACCTCTGCAGTCTGCTGGTGGACCACAACATCGACTGCAATGACCTCCTGAAACCTTCTGCCAGCTAAAATGGAGCTTAGGAGTGCCACATGTGGCCCTTGTAAGCTCCATTTTCAACTTCAACGGCCTCCTGAAAACCTCTGCCAGTGAAAATGGAACTCCATTTTTGCTGACAGAAACACCGCGGGCTAGTCCTTTGCTGTTTCCAGGGGTGGGGGGCACAGGCCAGCTCTAAGCACCCCACAGGCGAGATCCACCCCCTGGGCCATGAGTCTATAGCATTTATATTTTTTTAAAAAAAATCTCAGAAATTATATGACATATACAGTTCATGTTTAAATGACCTAAATTCAAAATGACACAATTGGCACAATTTCTCTTATAGCTACCATGTAAGACCTTGAGGAAAATGCATTATTTAATCATTATTTTTAATGATTGCTGCCCATTGTTTAACCATGATGAAGTTTCTGAAGGCAAGGAGGCCTGTATGGAACAAACATAAAACATTAAAAGTGAGATTCATTGCATTCTAGAACCACTACTTCAAAAACTGAGGGCAGAAATTAAAGGAGGAAAGATTACATTCACAAAATGCAAATGTTGGTTTGGAATGGAGGATAGAAAGGATTATTAAAAAGGGCCAGTCTTTAATTTTTTTATGCTAATTCCCTTGTCATTCATAAAAATAATGTAGATTTAATTTAATTATTTCGTTTGATTAGTTGGTGCCTGCTATTTAGTTTTGGTCTCAATACAATGATGAAGCATTTTGGGAAGAAGATGCATCCCAATAACCCAGCACTGGAGGACAAGATGGAGAAGACCTCCACAGCCACCATGGCTTTTCCTTTGGTGCTCAGATAGGTTGGAACAAAGGAGATCCACACACTGCAGAAGACCAACATGCTGAAAGTGATGAACTTGGCTTCATTAAAGCTGTCAGGTAAATTACGGGCAAGGAAAGCCACAATGAAGCTGGCAATAGCCAAGAAGGCCAGATTGCCCAGGACACAATAGAACATGAAGATGGAGCCTTCATTGCATTGCAAAATCATGGTTTCTGTAAGGGAATTCGTGTCTAACTCAGGGAATGGAGGAGAGGTTGCCAGCCACAGAATGCAAACACCTACTTGAAGAAAAGAACAAGAAAGGACAATGGAAAGAGCCAATCTTTTCCCCACCCATTTTCTCATTGAAGAACCTGGCTTAGTAGCCATGAAAGCGACAACCACGGTAATCGTTTTAGCTAACACACAAGAAACAGCTGCTGAGAAGATGGTGCCAAATGCTGGTTGACGGAGAAGGCAGATGATTTTCCCCGGTTGACTAAGGAATAACAAGGAAGAGAGAAAGCAGAGCAGAAGGGCAATGAGCAGTGTGTAAGTGAGGTCCCGGTTATTGGCCTTGACAATGGGGGTATCTCTATGCTTAAGGAAAATTACAAGCACACTGGTTGTCATGAGGGAGAAGAAAACAGCAGCTGAGGCCAGACTGATCCCTAAAGGTTCTTCAAAGGACAGGAAGCTCATTGTTTTGTTAAGACATCGATCTTGTTCCTTGCTTGGATACTGATCTTCAGGACACTTGGAACAATCTTCTGTATCTAGATAAAGGATCAAAAAGAAATTCATTTATTTGCATTTACCATTTTTAAACATTTGTGTGTGGGGGGGGGTATTATTTAATGAATTGATCTTCATCTTTGATAAATTGCCTGTATATTAATATTCCAATGGTTATTTCATTTAATACATTGTCATCATCATCTTCTTTTAAGCACCCCATAATCCGTTGTTGGGTGGAGTCTGGGCAACCGAATGGAGCTAGCAGAGTGTTTTAATGGCCAGATGCTCTTCTTGTCGCCAATGTGGAGTTTCGTTCAGCAGATATATTCTCAGTGTGCTCAGGGAGAGAAATATCTGCCTCTAACTAGGGTAGGATCGAACTCACAGCCTCCTGATTTTGAGGAGAGAGCACCAACTCTAGGCCACCACGCCACTCTATTTCTACACTGTGATCTATACATAATATAAATTATTGTGGTGGGTTTTATTTTCATTTTACAGGAAATATTTCAGCAGTTCTAGTGCTTTCCTAAATGGACTGAATTGTATTTTCAGATAGCGCTCTGCACGAGTATCATAAAACATTTCTCCAGTTTTTCTGGGGACAATGCATACATAGTTTCCAAATGACAACCCTGAATCTAAAACAAATGTTAAAATATCCATTTTCTTTCTTTTCTCTTTCTCTTTTTCCGTTTGTAATTTTTTTTTCCTGAATATTTGGTGCCAGTGTTCTGAAGTATCTGGAATTCAACGAGGTGTTTTAAGGATTTTGTTAAAGCTATTGATGTCAGCACATCAAGACGCATTTATCCTAGTGCTGACATTTAGAAGGAGAATGCAGAAGTCTGCAACGGGACAGTGGCCTTTCACCTACTTATTTTTCGCTAGAGATAATGTCCCCTAGGAGATGGATGGGAGGAGGGAAATTCTTTGAATTGGAGCAGTAGATTAGGGGGGAATGATTGGGAAGATGGCCAATGACTGCAGAGGATGGGGGAAGGAAGAGGAGGGTGTTTGGGTCAGCATGTCAGTGCTGGCTGCATGGAGTCAGTGTAAAAGTTGCCGTGCTAAATAAAATGGAAGTTTGTTTCATAAAAGAGACTTTGTTTGAAATGCAATTATTTTGAAGACGGCCTGAAAACCTGATGATTGTGATATTTTTCACATTTTGAGAATCGTACTAAATTAGACTAACATGAGTTAGTGCTTCCTGTACCACACAGAATCACCCTCAATAATAAATAACTCTGATGGAACAAGTGTTTCATAAAATATACCGCTTCCCCTAAAATAAGACATCCCCTGATAATAAGCCCAATTGGGCTTTTGAGCTCATGCATTAAAATAAGCCCCCACTCCACCAAAAATAAGCCCTCCCCAAAAATATTTAAACACATGAGCAGCCAGTCCCTGCCATTTCCTCTGGTTTCCTCCATGCACCCCAAAATAATAAGACCTCCCTGAAAATAAGGCCAAGCACTTATTTCGGGGTTCAAAAATATATAAGACAGGGTCTTATTTTCAGGGAAATGCGATATATCAATTAAAAGCATCCTCAATATAATAGTTACTGTATGTCATGTTGAATATGGATTCTTTTCCATTCAATTTTAGAAGAATGAATTAGATAATTTTCAGTTTTTTCCCTCTTTGGTATATGTTGTATTGTCATGCAATGCTTTGGATGACCACCATATAAAATGTATGTATATGCATCAGTGGTGAAATCCAATTTTTTTTTACTACCAGTTCTGTGGGTGTGGCTTAGTGGGAGTGGTGTGGCTTGGAGGGCGTGGCAGGGGATGGATACTGCAAAATCCCCATTCCCTCCACACTCTTGGGGGAAGGATATTGCAAAATCTCCATTCCCACCCCACTCCGGGGCCAGCCAGAAGTGGCATTTGCTGGTTCTCTGAACTACTCAAAATTTCTGCTACCGGTTCTCCAAACTGCTCAAAATTTCCACTACCAGTTCTCCAGAACCTGTCAGAACCTGCTGGATTTCACCCCTGATATGCATACATATATCTGGTCTACAGATGAGATTTGCAGCCCCCCTAAAAAAATAATCGTTTGTATTCCAGTTTGTAATCCTATACCTGGGGCAAAAAATTAGGAGCCTGAGTAGCGTAGGGGAGTAATGCCTCCTACAAAGGCAGCATTTAAGATCCAGCTGCTGCAATTACTTGCGAGTTCAATCCCAGGCAGGCTCAAGGTCGACTCAGCCTTCCATCCTTTATAAGGTGGGTAAATTGAGGACCCAGTTTGTTGGGGGAAATAAGCTGACTTTGTATAAATATAAATATACAAAAGTATGAAGGCTATTGCTTAACGCATTGTAAGCCGCCCTGAGTCTCCGGAGAAGGGCGGCATATAAATCAATTTTTTAAAAAAAAATGCCATAAAAGAAGAGATTTAATTGTATTTTAAAGGTTCTACAGGATTTACAGTATTATTTCAGAATTTGGGAGATTATTAATAGTTGAAATTAGTAATAACTGAGATTTATATAGGTTATCCATGTTCCTTGGTTGTTGTTTATTTTGAGGTTAAAAAGCTTCAATTTTAATAATAAATATGTGCATCAGAACACCAAGAGCCTGATGGCGCAGTGGACTAAGTGCTGTTAAAGTAGCACTTAGTTGCCAGCTGCCTGCAATTACTGCAAGTTCAAATTTCACCAGGCTCAAGGTTGACTCAGGCTTACATCCTTTCGAGGTAAATAAAATGAGGACTCAGATTGTGGGGGCAATAAGCTGACTTTGTATTTAAAAAAAAGAACACCACTTAGGAAGGGCCAAAAGCCCTACTAAGCAGGTATATACAAAAAAAGTATGAAGTCTATTGCTTAAATTCTATTGCTTAAAGTCTATTGCCTTCTGCCACCAATTGCCTCCCACCGGCTGGTTCGCTCCCACAGAGAGGGTCTCCTCAGGGTGCCGTCAGCCAGACAATGTCGGCTGGCAATCCCCGGGGGAGAGCCTTCTCTGTGGTAGCTCCCACCCTCTGGAACGACCTTCCTTCAGAGTTGCGAACAATCTCCGACCTCCAGACTTTTCATCGGGCCTTAAAAACATATTTCTTTCAGCTTACCGTCTTGGCCTGATCCCTGTAAAAATTTTTAGAATTTTTAGAGTTTTGATATTAACTTTAAATTGCATTGTTTTAACTATCGGCCAAATTTATATTAGTTGTTTTTAAAATTTTAAGTTTTGTGTACCTTGTTTTTTATCTGGCTGTTCACCGCCCTGAGTCTGCAAGGAGAAGGGCAGTATATAAATCTAATAAAATCAAATCAAAATCAAATCTAAAATGCATTGTAAGCCGCCCTGAGTCTTCGGAGAAGGGCGGCATATAAATCAAACTAATAAAATAAATAAATAAATAACAAATTGAATTGATGAAACAATTCCTTTGCTGCCTAATGTTCTCATAGGTTTACAGAAATTACCTAACTTGCTTGAAATCTTCCCCTGTTGACATGGCACACAATCATAGCAGCAGAAGATCTTCCCTTCAGACCTTCTCTTCCAATATCCAGCGCGACAGTATTCATTGCACAGAGAAACTGGAACAACCTGCTCATCACATGAAAAAGGTTGCACAGATAAATGTCAGGTTTTTCTTCAGTTTCGTTTTGTTTTTTTCATCAAAAAGAGTCAATTAATCATCCTATAATGTAAGTCATGGCTGTCAGTTGGAGACATTTTAACTGAAAACTTTTAAGGAAGGTGAAACCGTGTAGTTAGTTTAGTTTACTTTATTGTCATTGCACCTCATACAACGAAATTAAATGCCTTCTTCAGTGTACATTATAGTTATAAAAATAAAACACAAACACACATCCTTCACATTCTATACAATCGAATTGAAAACCCCTGATATTGCAATAATATTGCATTATACAGTAGAATGTATAGTCAAGGCTATGGTTTTCCCAGTTGGACAATGTATGGCTGTGAAAGTTGGACCATAAGAAAGGCTGAGCACCAAAGAATTGAGGTCTTTGAACTATGTTGCTGGAGAAGACTCCTGCAAGTCCCTTGGATTGCAAGGCGATAAAACTGGTCAGTCCTAGAGGAGATCAACTCTGACTGGTCTTTAGAAGGCCAGATCCTGAAGATGAAACTCAAATATTTTGGCCATCTAGTGAGAAGGAAGGACTAACTGGAGAAGAGCCTAATGCTGGGAAAGATTGAGGACAAAAAAAGAAGGAGACAACAGAGAACAAGGTGGCTGCATGGAGTCACTGAAGCAGTAGGCATGAGCTTAAATGGACTCCAGAGGGTGGTAGAGAACAGGAAAGCCTGGAGGAACGTTGTCCATGGGGTCGCAATGGGTCGGACATAACTTCACAACTAACAACAACAACATGCAGTAGAATTCATATTAGGTCTTATCTTATGGCGATGGAAGCGGCGAAACGCCATTATTTCACCACTCTAATTGCATCTGCAGAAAACCGCACAGCAGCCCTGTTTAGAGTGACCCGCTCTCTTTTCAATCATGGAGCGAGAGAGGACCCCTTGCAGGGCAGAGCTGAGGATTTTGTATAGTTTCTGCAATATAAAATTGCTCAGATCTGGACTGGGTTGGACTCTGACTGGGCAGAGTCTATCAAGGAGACAAGGGCTTCTCTTAAAGGTAACATCTGGGTTGGGTTTGAGCCTGTTTTGGAGGATGAAGTGGACAGGATTGTGGGTCAGCTCAGTGCCTCCACGTGTTTATTGGACCCTTGTCCCTCCTGGCTTGTTTCTGCAGCCAGAGAGGTGACTGGAGGCTGGATCCAGGCTGTTGTCAATGCTTCTTTAAAGGAAGGGGTCTTCACTGCCACACTTAAAGAGGCAGTGATTTAACCCCTCCTTAAGAAGCCTACCCTGGATCCAGACTCCCTTAACAACTATCATCCAGTCTCCAACCTTCGCTTTGTCACAGCAACTCCCTCAATTCCTGGAGGAAACAAACTACTTTGACCCGTATCAATCAGGTTTCAGGCATGGTCACAGCATGGAAACAGCATTGGTCGCCCTGATGAATGATCTCAGGGATGGGGGCTGTTCCTCCATCCTGGTCCTATTTGACCTCTCAGTGGCTTTTGATACCATCGACCATGGTATCCTGCTGCAGTGACTCAGGGGGCTGGGGATAGGAGGCACTGTTTTACAGTGGTTCTCCTCTTACCTCTTGGGTTGCTCGCAGTTTGTATGGGCAGGGGGACAGAGATCCTCCCCGAGGCCTGTCACATGTGGGGTGCCTCAGGGGTTGGTTCTCTCCCCCCTGCTCTTTAACATCTATATGAAGCCACTGGGTGAGATCATTCATGGTTTTGGGGTATATCATCAATATGATGGTATACCCCAGTATATCATATACCCCAGTATATCATCAGTAAGCTGATGATACTCATCTTTATATCTCCACCCCAGACCACCCTGGGGATGCCCTTTCCATGATGTCCTGCTGCCTGGAAGTGGTGCGAGCCTGGATGGGAAGAAGCGGACTCAGACTCAACCCATCCAAGACCGAGTGGCTGTGGATGCCAGCATCTTGGGATCAAGTGGTTCTGTCACTCGTGATAGGTGGGGAGGTACTTACTCCCTCTGAAAGGGTTCACAATCTGGGTGTCCTCCTGAATTCATGGCTGTCTTTAGAAGATCACTTGACAGCTGTAACCAGGGGGATTTTGCATAGGTACACCTGGTGCACCAGTTGCGCCCTTTCCTAGACTGGGATGCCCTCACCATGGTCACTCATGCCCTTGTTACTTCTCGGTTGGATTACTGTAACGTCCTCTACATGGGGCTGCCCTTGGGATGCACCCGGAGGCTTCAGCTAGTCCAGAATGCAGCTGCTCAGGTTGTTACAGGAGCCTCTTGTTACTCCCATATAACACCTCTCCTGCGCAAGCTGCACTGGCTGCCGATGGTCCTCCTGGTTCGTTTCAAGCTGCTGGTGCTCACCTATAAAGCCCTCCATGGCTTAGGCCCGGGGTACTTGTAGGACCATCTCCTGCCATCCTCCCATCATCCAGTGCGCTCTCACAGAGCAGGCCTCCTCAGGGTGCCATCAATCAAACAATGTCGGCTGGTGGCCCCCAGAGGGAGAGCGTTCTCTGTGGGAGCACTGACCCTCTGGAATGGTTTGCCCACCGGGTTTAGGACAGTCCTTCGGGAGAAGGGCAGCATATTCATATCAGATGATGTTCAATCAGGCAGGGCTAAGCACGTTAACTGGGCATGATTAAAATATTATATAACTCTGGGTTTTATTTATTTGGGCTAAACTATGCTATAATTTTAATTATCAATTTTATGAGGTTTATGTATCTTTTATTTTTTTCTTGACTGTACACCGCCTTGAGTCCTGCGGGAGAAAGGCGGTATAGAAATATAATAAGTTAATAAATAAAATAAAATAAATATAAATCATAATAAATAAATAAATAAATAAATAAATAAATAAATAAATAAATAAATAAATAAATAAATAAATAAATAATTCAATATAGTTATTGCTCTGGTACTACACAGGTGCAGTAAGTATTTTTCATTTATGCAGCTTTATACCTGATTAAAGCCTTTGTTCCACTCAATTAAATTTCCATTAATGATCAATTTATTTCCGTAAGATGCAGCGGGATCTAGACTTCCAACTTTCACCTTCCGGATGCTCTTGTTTGGAAACACAATTATATTGATGATGTCAAATTCTCCTACAACTTCCCTCTTCTCACTAAAGGACACTGTTTCTCCTGCTGAATTGTTGAAAGAAATGCCTTGAAGAAATGGATGAAGCTACTTGAAAAAGAAGAAAGCGAGGAAGTTAAAATAACTGAGAGAAATCAACGTATGAGACATTAAACATTTCCACAATTCTTTACACTGTATGATTGGACAAGATGCCAATACAAAACAAAGAATATATACTGTGAAACACTTGATGTTTTCAACCCACCAAGTATTGTCAGTGAATAACATACAGAAATGTGTGATTCAATTTTGTGATGTCTGTGCATTTTACAAAAGGGGGAAATTATGTAAGCCTACATATTTAGAAATGGTAGATCCAGAATTACTGCCTCTTGGCTTATTTGCTCTCAGCAAAAATGAAAAACATGACTTAATTTTAAAAAAATATAGAAATCTCAAAGAAGGGGCAATTTAGGTTGTTAAGTGTTGCTTTGGGTATATTCTCCTTCCACTTATGACTGTATGACTGTAAATGTGTTGCTTGTATCCTTATGATTGTTTCCTCATTGCTTATTTGTTCCCTATGACTATCATTAAGTGTTGTATCTTATGATACTTGATGAACGTATCTTTTCTTTTATGTACACTGAGAGCATATGCACCAAAGACAAATTTTTTGTGTGTCCAATCACACTTGGCCAATAAAAAATTCTATTCTATTCTATTCTATTCTATTCTATTCTATTCTATTCTATTCTATTCTATTCTATTCTATTCTATTCTATTCTATTCTATTCTATTCTATTCTATTCCATTCCATTCCATTCCATTCCATTCCATTCCATTCCATTCCCTATCTGTTCTGTTCTGTTCTGTTCTATTCTATTCTATTCTATTCTATTCTATTCTATTCTATTCTATTCTATTCTATTCTATTCTATTCTATTCTATTCCATTCCATTCCATTCCATTCCATTCCATTCCATTCCATTCCCTATCTGTTCTGTTCTGTTCTATTCTATTCTATTCTATTCTATTCTATTCTATTCTATTCTATTCTATTCTATTCTATTCTATTCTATTCTATTCTATTCTATTCTATTCTATTCTATTCTATTCTATTCTATTCTAGACTAGACTAGACTAGACTAGACTAGACTAGACTAGACTAGACTAGACTAGACTAGACTAGTCCAGTTCTGTCCAGTCCAGTCCATCCCATCCCATCCCATCCCATCCCATCCCATCCCATCCCATCCCATCCCATCCCATCCCATCCCATCCCATCCCATCCCATCCCATTCCCTATCTGTTCTATTCTATTCTATTCTATTCTATTCTATTCTATTCTATTCTATTCTATTCTATTCTATTCTATTCTATTCTATTCTATTCTATTCTATTCTATTCTATTCTATTCTATTCTATTCTATTCCATTCCATCCCATCCCATCCCATCCCATCCCATCCCATTCCCATTCCCATTCCCATTCCCATTCCCATTCCCATTCTATTCTATTCTATTCTATTCTATTCTATTCTATTCTATTCTATTCTATTCTATTCTATTCTATTCTATTCTATTCTATTCTATTCTATTCTATTCTATTCTGATAGGATTTACTATAGATTGGCATGAATTAGCTCCACAGTTAAGCCACATTACAACAGAATAGAATAACAGAGTTGGAAGGGACCTTGGAGGTCTTCTAGTCCAACACCCTACAAAGCAGGAGACCCTATACCATTCTTAAAAATCTCCAATGGCGGAACACCCACAACTTCTGAAGACAGGCTCCTCCACTGATTTTTTTTCTCACTGTTTCTCCTTAGTTCTAGGTTGCTTCTCGCCTTGATTAGTTTCCATCCATTGCTTCTGGACTTGCCTTCTGGTGCTTTGGAAAATAGGATGACCCCCCCCCCTTCTTTGTGGCAGCTCCTCAAATATTGGAACACCGCTATCATGTGACTCCTAGTCCTTCTTTTCACTAGACTAGACAAACCCAGTTCCTGAAAATGTTCTTCATGTTTTAACCTCTATCCCCCTGATGTTCTATGTTGCTCTTTTCTGAACTCTTTCTAGAGTCTCTACATCTTTTTTTATATAATATGGTGACCAAAACTGGCTGCAGTACTCCTTACGTTTTATGTTGATTTAAGCAGTCTCGTTGATCTGAAAATATATGTTACTTTCTAAGTGAAAGGAAAACCTATTTGCTTCAAAACTTTTACCGTAAAAGATTGTAGTAGTTCCAGAGATTCATCTCTTTGGCCAGCCAATATTTTTTTCTCATTGGAGCTCTTTGATAGTAAACCATGCAAAGAATGAGCCACTGCATAAACTCCATTATAGATGCTGTAACTGTGACCAGTCATTTGCATTTCAAAGAAAGGTGAAGGAAGACTGCCCAGATTCTCTTCACCAGTGCATTTTCGACTTCCAATTGAAGACAATTCAGAATTAGCAAAGGAACAGTCAAACGCTTGCTCCCAAAAATGCTTTCGAAATGCATCTTGAATATGCCTTGAATGTGGTTTTACGGACTGAAGAAATGCCTCAAATTCCAGATTTTCACTTGAATGGATCTGAAAGGAAATGGCCCCATCAAAAATCTGGAGATTCCAATCCTTTTGGGCTCCTGTTAGCATGAAATCAATTTGGCCTTCAGTAATCCACACCTTACTTAAAGATATATTGTCCTTATATGCAGGATCCCTGAGAAATACGAAAGCTGTGAACCATGCTAATGTCACAGTTTCTCCATAGATGATATATGTATTGGCTTTAATGTCTGCGAAATTTGTACAAAAATTAAGCATTATTTCACTAAACGTGCCCAAGTCATCCAAACGTAACAGTTCGGGAAATCTTTGTGTGAAAGCTGAGCAGATTCCCCGCTCCGAAAATAAGGTCTCCAGTTTCTGCAAAAAATGTTCTCCACTCTCAGTGTCCGTAGCAAAGAGACCAATCCATTTCCACCCAAAATGTTGAAGCAATTGAACAATCCCAGTATACTGAGGTGTCTCATTTGGGGCTAAAGAGTAAAGGGAAGATGATTTACTGGTATCAATTTCTTCCATAGGAAATGATCCATATGTGAGCTAAAACAAAACATCAATACATGATACAGAGGACTTAAAGAGAGGTTTTGTTTTGTTTTCTTAACTTTATTTATTTATTTATTACAAACATATCAAATCAATGTGTGAATAGTATGGCACCTGAGTGTCATACATTCTAATAAAGTTAGTAAAATTAATCATAGTTATTACATTCAATCAACATAAATTTCTAATAATGATTCATAATTATATTAAGTTGCAGTCTGTCATTACTTAATTATTCCATATTTTCTCTTATTATTACTTTTATTTTATTATATAAAGGTGTATACACTAATATCCCCCCTTCTCTTATTCCTAGCACTTATTCTAACTTTTAATCATGACACCCTTTACTAAAAAAACATTTTCTTTCTATCCTACCTAATTTCTAGTCATGTCACCTACCTAAAAAAAAAAAAAGAAAAAGAAAAGAAAGACAGAGAAAAGGAAAAGCAAATCAGAACATTTATGTGAAGCTGCTGGGGGAGATCATTTGTAGTTTTGGGGTGAAGTGTTATCAGTACGCTGATGATACTCAGTTATTCATCTCCACCCCAGACCACCCCAATGATGCTCTTGATGTGATGTCCCAATGTCTGGAGGCTGTGCGGATCTGGATAGGGAGAAACAGGCTCAGACTCAATCCCTCCAAGATGGAGTGGCTGTGGCTTCCGGTGCCCTGATTTAACCAGCTGGTTCCATCGTTGGCTATTGGGGGTGAGACTTTGGCCCCCTCAGAGAGGGCTCGCAATCTAGGTGTCCTTCTGGATACACAGCTATCTTTAGAAGACCATATGACAGCTGTGGCCGGGGGGGCTTTCTATCAGGTTTGCCTGATTTACCAGTTGTGCCTCTTTCTGGACCGGGACGCCTTGTGCACAGTCACCCACTCCCTCGTCACATCCCATCAGGACTACTGTGACACTCTCTACAAGGGGCTCCCCTTGAAGAGCACTCAGAAGCTCCAACTGGTCCAGAATGCGGCCGCGTGGGTGATTATGTGGGTGACTCGACGCACCCATGTAACACCTCTTCTGCACAAGCTGCACTGGCTTCCAGTGGTTTTCCGGGTGCAATTCAAGGTGCTGGTCACCACCTTTAAAGCGCTCCATGGCTTAGGACCCAGATATCTATGAGACAGTCTTCTGCCACCGACGGCCTCCCACTGACCAATACGCTCCCCATAGAGAAGGGCTCCTCAGGGTGCCATCGGCCAAGCAATGTCGACTGGCGACCCCAAGGGGGAGAGCCTTCTCTGTGGGGGCACCCACCCTCTGGAATGAACTGCCTCCGGGGATACACATGATCCCCAACCTGCGTACCTTCCGCCGTGCCTTTAAGACCCTACTTTTTCAACAAGCTGGACTAGCCTAAGAAGAATTCGGACTGGGTGTTTTTAAATCCTTGGGTTTTAAATTGTGGAGCCAAGGGATTTAATTTGTTTTAATTGTTTTTTAAGTTTTGTATGTTCGGTTGTTTTAATTTGGCTGTGCACCGCCCTGAGTCCTTCGGGAGAAGAGTGGTATAGAAATTCAATAAAATAAATAAATTAAATAAATTAAATAAATAAATAAATAAATAAGAACAACAAGAATTGCCTGCTTCAATACTTTAATTGCTATGCTTTTTTTTTGACTTGCCTCCCAAATTCCTCTCTTGAATCTTCATCTTTGTCTGCATCTTTCTGTGAAATGTTCTTTCTACACCAATTCAGTAAGCTCAAACTGCCCAAGGAGCTTCTGATCCAGTTCTACAGAGGAATTGTTGAGTCTGTCATCTGCACCTCTATAACTGTCGGGTGTGGCTCTGCAACCCAACAAGACAGGCACCAACTTCGGAGGATAATTATAATTGCAGAAAAAACAATGGCTACCAATCTGCCTTCCACTGAGGGCCTGTATACTGCACGAGTCAAAAAGAGGGCTGTGAAAATATTTACAGACCCCCTTGCATCCTGGACATAAACTGTTTCAACTCCTACCCTCAAAATAATGCTATAGAGAACTGCACACCAGAACAACTAGACACAAGAACAGTTTTTTCCCTAATGCTATCACTCTGCTATACAAATAATTCCCTCAACACTGTCAAACTATTTACTAAGTCTGCACTACTATTAATCTTCTCATCATTCCCTCCACCCATCTCCTTCCACTTATGATTGTATGACTGTAATTTTGTTGCTTGTATCCTTACAATTTATATTGATATTGTTTCCTGATTGCTTATTTATACCCTATGACTATCATTAAGTGTTGTACCTTTTGATTCTTGACAAATGTATCTTTTCTTTTTATGTACATTGAGAGCATATGCACCAAGACAAATTCCTTGTGTGTCCAATCATACTTGGCCAATTAAAAAATTCTATTCTATTCTATTCTATTCTATTCTATTCTATTCTATTCTATTCTATTCTATTCTATTCTATTCTATTCTATTCTATTCTATTCTATTCTATTCTATTCTATTATCTGCTGCTTGACTATTCAATCTAGGTATTTCTCCCACCTCTACCCTCTTCCACTGCCTAGTTTCTAAAATTTCTGCCCAGGCCCCTATCTCCTTAAAGAGAAGTTTTTGATTTGCTTATGCATTTTATGAATCACTTCAAAAATGGTTAGAATTAACCCTGATCCATAATTTCTCAAATTTTGAGTCTATGGTTAAATTCCTGGGAATTTTTTCCCCAACATATATGTTAAAATATTATCATCATTCACCAAGGAATCTAACCTTGATTTCGATTCACTTCTTAAGTCTTAGATGAGATTCATGACAACGAAGAATTAAAGATGCTCTTGATTAATTGATTAATTCTTTAAATCAACTAAGAGGTTAAATCTCTCACTCTTAGTCCCACCTGTGGAATTTTATACAAATTTACAATTTCTGCCATTTGGAATGAAGTATCTGATACAAGTCCTCCAATAATGGCCAGGAGATTTTTCTGAAATCCACATTTGTAGTTGGGGAGAAATCTATCTGATTTGAAAAGCAGGTCCAGGGTGGTCCGATAGGTCATCTTTGGGTTGTTGTAGCTGTCATAGATGTGGAATCCAAGGGTAACATTGGCCAAGATTTGTGGGTTCTTGTTGATCTCCTTCACAGCAAAGGCCAAAGAAAGAACATGCTGATAAAATTTTGTGATCAGACTGCAAATAGAGAAAACAATACTATAATGTGTAGAACACTACTGAAAGAATAGTGATTTCTGTTTGGGATTGGAATTGGACCCTTTTTAAAAAAATACAGCTGATGTTTCTAATTTATTGAGGACTTTTGGTCACAGTCCATACAGAATTTTATTGCACATTTTATTTACAGAAAGTTACCCAGAGTTGTTGTTGTTAGTTGTGAAGTCATGTCTGACCCACCATGAACCCATGGACAATGTTTCTCCAGGCTGTCCTGTCCTCTACCATCCTCTGGAGTCCATTTAAGCTCACACCCACTGCTTCAGTGACACCATCCATCCAGCCATCTCATTCTCTGTTGTCCTCTTCTTCTTTTGCTCTCAATCTTTCCCAGCATTAGGTTCTTCTCCAGCGAATCCTTCCTTCTCATTAGATGGCCAAAGTATCTGAGTTTCATCTTCAGGATCTGGCCTTCTAAAGAGCAGTCAGGGTTGATGTCCTTGAAGACTGACTATTCAGAATAATATGTATGCTAATAATATATTTCCAGATTTTTAAAGCAATGTTCAATGGCAAGATAGCAATAGCACTATAGCACTTAAGACTTATATACTGCTTTACAGTGCTTTACAGCCCTCTCTCTAAGTGGTTTACAAAGTCAGCATCCTGCCCCCAACAATCTGAGTCCTCATTTTACCCACCTCGGAAGGATGGAAGGTTGAGTCAACCTTGAGCCTAGTGAGATTTGAACTGCCAAATTGCAGGCAACCGGCACTCAGCAGAAGTAGCCTGCAGTACTGCACTCTAACCACTGCACCACCACGGCTCAGATACTAAAAATACTAAACTATTTCTCTATAGGTAAATTTTAAACTTATTCTTCTTACTTTACTTTTCCCCTTCAACCTTAATTTTTTTTTTAAAAAAAAAAGAGAACTTAGTACAAGAGGAAGGGGCATTTCAAAGCTGAAGTATTTTTTCTTTAAACTCATTTTCTCTCTAATTCCCTCCAGCTCGCAGCTTTTCAGTTCTCACAGAACACTCCAAATGTATTTGCAATTTATTTCAAATAAATTCAGGCAGACATTACATTCTTCTACAAAAAAATGAAAAATACTAATTTCTTCCTGTGCTGCCAATAAAAGTTTAACATTTTTTACTGCTAAGTACTTATCTTTACTTTTACCTAATGTTGATCTATTATTTATGTCCGGTATATTTATTATGGTTTTAATTGTGCCTGGGAAGTTACTGAGGGTAATGATGAATTGATTAAGTACTCTTAACTATTTCTATTTCAGGTGGATATAAATTTATGCTTTTTTTCATCACTTCAAACATTGTGTTATAATTTGAGATGAGCATTTCCATTTTCAGATAAGAATTTCTTAAATACCGTCTTTTACACAGCTTTAGTTTCTAAATTTCCTCATTTATAATCTTTTCAGTTATGAAGAGCATCCTAGGTAAATTTCTAACTTTGTCTAAAGTTGGATATGAATGCTCCTTCTTATGGATATAATTGACTTTCTGTAAAAAAAATCAATTAATTCTATTCTTACTTTATTTAATAGAGGGATTTTAACTTTTAATGATTTCTTCACTTCATTAAGTCCCCATGTCTTAGGGAGTTGTAATTAACTATTCATTAATTATTAACACATGTTAAAATACAATAAATTTACAACACTGGAAGTTTTTAAGAAGAGATTGGACAACCATTTGTTTGAAATGGTATAGGACAGGAATGATGAACCTTTTCTGGACTGAGTGCCCAAAGAGCGCACACATGTGCCCAAATACACACGCATGCAGCCAAACCCCAAAATGCACATGCCCCCCACTCTGTACATGTGCACATGCCCCACACATGTGTCCTTCCTCCTGCACATGTGCATGTGACCCCTGCATGCAACCTGCCCCCCGCGTATACACAGCAGAGACCCGAAGACCCACCGGGCAGAGGGAGGCACATGCGTGGTGGAGCTGAACTGGGGCAACGGCTTGCATGCCATCAGAGATGGTGCTGCGCGCCACCTCTGGCATGCGTCCCATAGCTTTGCCTTCATGAGTATAGGTTTTCCTACCTGAGAAGGGGGTTGGAGTAGAAGACCTCATGGGTCCCTTTCAACTCTGCTATTCTGTTAAAATATCCTGATGGGGGAACAAAAGTCCAGATGATAAAGTTTTCATCTGCTTTATTTAAGCACCTCTCTACTCACAGAGATAGGTGTTATCATCTTTAAGATTTGAGAAGAAATAAGGAATATTTAGGTGAAGAAAGGTAGGGGATTTGCTTACTCTGAAAATCCATATAGTTCGTGAGATGGATGTTCATCAAATTTGTGTTCAGTGAAGGCATAGATATTCTGTGAAGCCATCTCTCCAATGACGAGATCACCTGGTTGGTACCATTCATGTGGGATTGGAAGAGGACCAACCTCTGGACACTTGAGTGCATTCACTTTGATCACTGAGAACATCAGAATGAATAACACATCAGCAGCCAAAACATCTTCCAAAAGAGGTCTCCAACATATCAAACCACACCAATGGATCTGATTTAGCATACTGGATTTTCCAAACACACCTCCTAAGAGAAAATCATCAATCTAATTCTTTAATTTTGTTGGAGATACAGACCTGTGCTTGAATAATGACTGAAATTTCTACAGTTCAAATCTGAAATTGGTCTGATCAAAGGGGGGAAAAAATAAACA
This sequence comes from Coluber constrictor foxii, assembly GCA_038048745.1. NCBI lineage: Eukaryota > Metazoa > Chordata > Lepidosauria > Squamata > Colubridae > Coluber > Coluber constrictor. Next base: position 38,403,157 of record CM075961.1, read on the forward strand.
GATGCTGGAGGAAATGAACCCAATAGCCCTGTTTGACTCTTCCCACCACCCCAAGCTCTCCACGAAACTGGGATTAGTTTATAACCTCTTTCATCCATCTGTTACAGTTTTTGCTGCTTTCTGGAAAATCTCTGGAGGTTTGAACAAATAAACACATTATAGTAATTTGGACTAATTCCAAGAAGAGTTAATCGATTAAACATTTTCCACATAACTGATCTAAAAAAAAAATCCACCTAATTGTTAATTGACAATTTGAGAATGGGTTCTACCCTCTTTCTGAAATAAAAATGATTTTGAAAAACAGATTATTTTTAATAATAATAATATATACATAGGACACATTCCAAAAAGAAGATGAATGCCCCATTTCATTTCAAACAAAATGACAGTGAGCGAACATGAAAATGCTAGTAAAATGTTTGACCATGTTTCTTTCTTCTTTTTGTGCCTTTTTAAAAATATTACTTGACATTAGTTTTTTTATCTTTCTTATTTAAAATCCCAATAAATTTATTTTAAAAAATTGGTAAAGGGAAAATTGAGCTTCTTACCAATTCTTTATTGCAAACCTTATTTAGGTTTTCTAAGAAATTCCAACCAGCAAGAACAGTCTATATCACTCTTCATGATGACATTTATATCAGACATTTTTCCACTCTACCCTGATTATAAATTTGAGGCTAAAACTGTCTTAACATGTAGGTTTCTATTCCTTTTTCCTTGGTTTAAAGACTGAAATATGATTCTGGTATAATTTGTGAGATGTCTAGTGTAGGTATAGTTGATCGATAGATGTTTGGATGGATTATTTGAAGACAGAGAAAAAATTACATTGATTTGTTTTGGCTTTTTCATTTCAGGGAACACCAATGGACTGTCATAGCTTTTCTCTGTATATTAAAGTAATCACATTCTCAAGATCACAACTTTCTTTCAGCCCCTTGTAATTAACATTTCTTTGATTTTCCATCAAGGTTTTTTTTTTAATTTTATAACATATAAAAAATCCATTTTCAATTAAACAGTGTGTTGTCTGGGTACTAAAAATTTTGGGAGGTATTTACAGCAGTGTTCAAAATATTTAAACAGTGTTCATTACATTAGTACTGATTCAATAATGATGATGATAATACAAATAAATACAAATACAGATACAGATACGAATACGAATACGAATACGAATAATTCTGCCATCCAACAGGCAGGTAGCCCTCTTTCCTCCCCCTCCCAATAGTATTGATTCTATAATGATAACAACAACAACAACAACAACAACAATAACAACAACAACAAAATTTAATGGATCAAAGATGCTTCATCGTCCCTAATAAAGTTTTCACAGATGTGGAAATACTAGAAATACTGGCTAAAAAGAAAAAAACGAGTAATGATGAACAGGCTGAAGAAACTGTTCCAACACCTGAACAAACTGATCAAACAATGGAAGAAACCAAGATACAGGATGAAAATCCTCCTGTGCAACAACTCAAAAGTGTAGAGCTAAGTGATCTAGCAAAAAGTTCTAGCAAAAAAAGAGAAGGGTGGCATATAAATTTAATTTAAAAAAAAAATATTTAAAGAAAAAATTGAAAACTGCATCAAAGAAATGGTAGGCTACCTACCATTCGCGAAGCGCATAGCAAACGAGTAAAAGGTCTACTGACTGCTGTGATCAGTTAGTAGATCTAACTGGTGTGCTGGATGGGATCATAATGTCCATCCCATCCAGCACACCATAAGAAACCAACCAACTAATATATAGCACAGCTGCCATTATAACTGCAGAACTGGGTTATAAAATGCCAAAAAAAGAAACCCACTGGAACACCAAAGTGGAAAATTCAACTTGAAAATAATGATAATAATGATAATGATAATGATAATAATAATAATAATAATAATAATAATAATAATAAACAATAATAATAATAATAAATAATAATAATAATAATAATAATAATAATAATAATAATAATAATAATAATAATAATAATAATAATAATAATAATAATAATAATAATAATAATAATAATAAACAACTTTGAGGGGATGTTAGCAATGTGAAGTACTTGAAAGAAGGAAAACTAAATAACAGAAAGCTGAAAAATAGTTTACACAATAAATACAACCTGGAGGAAAAAAACAATAATGGAAATCATTGAAGAACTCAAACAACATGAAATAGCAACAGCAAAGAAAATTGAAAGATACGAAGGACGAATTAAACAATATCGTGAAAATGTCCAGTTCAGAAGAAACCAACACCTCTTCTATCATGATGAAAATCAAATCCAAGCTAATGTTCTTCCATGTAAAGAAAAAAAACTTTGAACTTTTGGAAAGAACTGTGGGAAAACCCACTGGAACACAACAAAACTGCCTCCTGGATCAAAGATATTCAACAACAAACAACACAAAACAAAATGGAAAATATTGTAATAACAACTGACATGGTTGCAAAACAAGCAAAGAAGGTCAAGACCTGGAGTGCACCTGGCTTGGATGAACTGCATGGATACTGGCTAAAACACCTTGACCAGCTTCCATCAACGTGTGGCCAATCAGTTTGATCATATTCTTCAAAATGCAAAATTCAAACTCATTACCCCACAGCTGGATTAACACCTATCTGGTAAACTTTGGAATCAGCAAAAATATTTGTACATTTTGGAAAGCAAATATACTGGACTGCAAATATACTGGACTACTGCAACGCTTTCTACATGGGGCTCCCTTTGAGGGGCACCCGGAGGCTCCAACTGGTCCAGAATGTGGCCGCGTGGGTGATTATGGGGGTGACTTGGCGCTCCCATGTGACACCTCTCTGCGCTAGCTGCACTGGCTCCCAGTGGTCTTCCATGTGCGCTTCAAGGTGTTGGTTATCACCTTTAAAGCACTCCATGGCATAGGACCTAGTTATCTTCAAGACCACCTGCTGCTACCAATGACCTCCCACCGACCCGTGCGCTCCCACAGAGAGGGCCTCCTCGGGGTGCCATCAGCCAAACAATGTAGCCTGGTGAACTCCAGGGGAGGGCCTTCTCTGTGGGGGCACCTACCCTCTGGAACCAACTGCCCCCAGAAATAAGGAGAATCCAAGATCTCGGTACCTTCTGCTGTGCCCTTAAAACTCTCTTTTTTCAGCAAGCCAGGCTGGCTTAACACTTTCTTTTTAATCGTATTTTAATGTTTGTACTCTATGTTTTTATTTGGCTGTACACTGCCCTGAGTCCCCAGGGAGAAGGATGGTATATAAATATAAATATAAATAAATAAAATAAACTAAATAAATAAATACAAAAATGGAAAACAGTTGTAACAGTAAATGGGGAGAACATTAGTAAAGTCAACATCAGATAAGGAATCTTCCAGAGAAACTCACTTTCACCACTACTACTGTTCAACATTGCATTAATTTCACTGACAATCCTACAAAACACAAAACTAGGATACCAAATCTCAGGCCAACTTGGCAATATAAACCAACTTCTATACATGGATGACTTAAACATGTATGCAAAAAGCCCCACTGAACTTAAATCAATACTCAACAAAATTCAACTGTTCAGCAGCGACATCAAAATAAACTTTAGGCTTGAAAAATGTGCTATATTATCCATGCAGCAAGGAAAAATGAAAAAAAAATAGAAGGAATAGAACTGGGAAATGGAAATATAGTGAAAGCATTAGCAAAGGATGATGGTTACAAATATCTAGGCATATTGGAAGCAGTTAACATCTTGAATGGAAAAGTCAAAGAGTCAACACAAAAGGAATACATCAGGAGGGTCCGCAAAATATTAAAATCAAAGGTGAATGCTGGAAACATAATTAAAGTCATTAATACATGGGCAGTTCCAGTGATACACGACTCAGCTGGAATTATCAATTGGACTTTGGTTGAACTGGAGAACTTGGACTGGAAAACACCCAAACTTTTGAATATGTACCATGCTTTACATCCATGAAGTGACATCAACAGGTTGTACCTGCCAAGAAAAATAGGGGGCAGAGGACTATTGCAAATCCATCAAATTTAGAAGAAGAAAAACGAAGTTTGAATGATTATGTGAACCAAAGTACAGAAAAATTGCTGAAGGCTTTGAAAACGGAGAACATTATAAAAACAACAGAAACCAAGGCAGAATATAAGGAAAAACAGCTGGATGGCAGATGAAATAGATGGAAAACCAAAGCTTTGCATGGACAGCACTTGAAAAACATTGAAGGAAAATGTGATGACAACTTTACATGGGCCTGGCTTAAGATGGGAACCATCAAGAAAGAAACGGAAGGTTTAATACTGGCTGCTCAAGAACAAGCACTACAAACTAATGCCATGAAAGCAAAGATACAAAAATCCACCGACAATCTAAACTGCTGACTTTGCAACAACAAAGTTGAAACTGTTTCACATTTAATATGTGAATGCAGCAAAATCGCACAAACTGATTACAAAGCTAGACACGACTGAGTTGCTAAATCAGTCCACTGGTTATTATGTAAAAATACTACTTTCTTGTATCCAAAAAGTCATGGGAACATAAAGTGGAAAAAGTTATAGAAAATGAGAAGGTGAAGATCTTGTGGGACTTTCGAATACAGATGGATCATCACTTGGAACACAACACGCCAGATATCACAGTTGTCGAAAGCCAAAACATACAAGTTATTGACATCACGGTACCACGAGATGCCAGAGTCAAAGAAAAAGAACTGGAAAAAATCATGAAATATCGCATCCTGGCCATCAAAACTACATGACTATGGATGAAACATGTAACAGTGATACCCATTTGCATTGGGGCACTTAGTACCATGTCCAAGAATTTTATAATATACATCAGCAAATTGCAGCTTCCTGCAATAACACCAGTGGAACTACAAAAAACTGCAGATGTATGTTGGAACATCATATACCTTAAGAAGGTACTTGGTTGATACCTAGAATGCTGGCAGCAAAAAGTATTCAGTTTCTTTCTTTTCCTTAATTGTAAGTGTTAGCCTGTCCATTTCTGCACATTCTAGTATTTTTTAAATCACATCTTCATCTGTAGGGATCTCTTCACTTTTTCATTGTTGTGCAAATACAATGCTAGCTGCAGTCAATACATGTAAAATCAGATGTAATTAAGCTTTCTGTGACCTAACAGTAGGCTTCAGTATAGCAAAAGGAGTTAGACAGGAATCCCCCTATCCTCTTTGCTATTTATTCTTTCAATAGAGACACTGATGGAATGAATTAGACAGAACCATTAGGTTCTGACATGTTCTGGAGAACTGTTAGCAGAAATTTGGAGTAATTTGGAGAACCGGCAAATACCACTCAGAGTGGGGTGGGAATGGAGATTTTGCAATATCCTTCCATCAGGAGTGGGGTAGGAATGGAGATTTTGCAGTATCTTTCCCTGGAATGGGGTGGGAATGGAGATTTTGCAGTATCCTTCTTCTGGAGTGGGGTAGGAATGGAGATTTTGCAGTATCCTTCCCCTGCCATGCCCACCAAGCCATGTCCACAGAACTGGTAGTAAAAAAAATTGAATTTCACCACTGCGGCCCCTTCCCCCAGGGTGTGTCATCAATCACATACGCCAATGGAACAATTTCACAAGAATTCACAACCCTCCAGCTTCTGTAGGTAACCCTGGGATACAGCCTTGAAAGAGAAAAGCATGGAATGTGCATCTGTCTTTGTCTACTGTGCCATTTAGCTGGTTTTCCATTCCCCCTGGCCTATGGCAACTCGAAAGTAGGCAAGGAGTGCTTTGTGAGTTGACATAAGCATTATTGTTAACACAGTACATCAAGGGGATTGTGAACAGCATCACCAGGAATTATTTCACCCAGTTAGCTCTATATATTGTCCTGCACAGTTGGAAATGACTAGTTCTTCTTCATGTATTTCAGATGCAAACCAATGTGAGAGATGCCCAGGAGATCAGTATTCAAACGCAGAAAAGATCCAGTGCCTTCCCAAACATTTCAGCTATTTATCCTATGGTGAATCCTTGGGAATCATTCTGACTTCCTTGATCCCTTTTCATCAACCCTCATTTTGGTGGCAGTGACCTTCATTCTGCACTGGGACACCCCCATTGTCAAAGCCAAAAACAGGAACATCACATGCATTCTTTTTTCCTCTCTCCTGCTTTATTTTCTCTACTCTCTGCTCTTCATAGGTTGGCCTGGGAAGGTGACTTGCTTTCTCAGGCAAACTATGTTAGGCACCATTTTCTCTCTTTCGGGTTTTTTGTGTCTTGGCCAAAACCATCACAACTGTTTTGGCCTTCCTGGCCACTAAGCCAGGAAACCAGATGAGGAAATGGCTAGGAAACAGACTGGCGGGATCCATTATTGTCTTCTGCTCATGTATTCAAGCTGTTATCTGCATGATATGGCTGATCATGTCTCCTCCCTTCCCTGAGTGGGACATGCATTCACAGGTTCAAGAGATCATTGATCAATGTAATGAAGGCTCAGATGCCATGTTTTACATTGTCCTGGGCTACTTGGGGTTGCTAGCCACCATCAGTTTCACTGTGGCTTTCTTTGCCAGAAAACTGCCTGATACTTTTAATGAAGCCAAGCTGATCACCTTCAGCATGCTTGTGTTCTGTAGGTTTTGGGTGTCCTTCATCCCAGCCTACTTGAGCACCAAAGGAAAATACATGGTGGCTGTGGAGATCTTCTCCATCTTGAGCTCCACTGCAGGTCTCCTGGGATGTATCTTTCTCCCCAAGTGCTACATCATTCTCTTGAACCCACATCTGAACACAAAACAGCATCTAACTAGGAGGGCAGATTAATTGTTAAATCTAAGAATCTATCATTCACCCTTTTTACCTAGCGATCCAATGCATCCATATGAAAAGTCCAAATATTCAAAATAATAATAACAACAACAAAAACAACAACAACAACAAAAACAACAATAATAATAATATAGCAACCAAAGCAGGTAAAATCATAGAAGAGGATGGAATAGAACTAGAGAATGAAGAAACGATAAAGGCAGTAAAATCAGAAGAAGGCTACAAGTACTTGGGGATTTTAGAGGCCTCTGACTTAATGCATAATAAAGTCAAGGAAATAACTTCAGCCGAGTACATTCGGCGAATTCGTAAGATATTAATGTCCAAACTGAGTGGAGGAAACATCATAAAAGCCATAAATACCTGGGCTATACCTGTGATTCGATACTCTGCAGGAATAATTGACTGGACCCAGATGGAGTTAGACAATTTGGACAGAAAAACAAGGAAGCTTATGACAATGAATCATGCCTTGCACCCTAAAAGTGATGTTGACCGATTATATTTACCAAGAGCAGAGGGTGGTCGAGGACTCCTACAAGTAAAGCAGACTGTGGAAGAAGAAAAATGCAGCTTGAATAATTACATCCAGAAAAGTGAAGAACCAATTTTTTTTTTTTAATTTGATTTATATGCCGCCCTTCTCTGGAGACTCAGAGCAGCTTACAATGCGTTAAGCAATAGCCTTCATACTTTTGTATATTTATACAAAGTCAGCTTATGATTTTATGAATGATTAAGGAAGTAAATAAAGGAGGCCTTTTAAAGACAACTAAAAGAAAAGCAGAATATAAGAAAGAAGTAATTAAGCAGCGAGCTGAAAATTGGAAAAGCAAAGCTCTGCATGGCCAATACTTGAAAAGTATTGAAGGCAAAGGTGACCAGAAACTAACTTGGAACTGATTAAGATCAGGAGTACTGAAAAAAGAAACAGAAAGCTTTATTTTGGCAGCTCAATAACAAGCCCTAGCCACAAACTGCATGAAGGCAAAAATTCAACATGTTACCACCAACAGCAAATGCCGCCTCTGTAATGAGAAAGATGAGACAGGGCTTCCGGTGGCGCCTTCCTCGTCGGCGGCGGGCTCCTCCATGCCCGCCGGCATCCCGCCGCGTTAGAGCCGCCTTACAGCTGGCAGGCGGCTCGAACAACCTGCTCCTCAGTGGGAGGAGCAGGCAGAGCTTCTGGGGGTGAGGCAGGGCCCCCTGAGTCGCCCCAGGATCGTTTCGCTTGTCCTGGGGAGGGCTCAGAAGGATGGCCCCCTCCATACCTCCAGAGAAGCTCCGCGACGGGACTGTCCTCCGCTAAGCAATTAGCGGAGCCAGACGCTGGAAGCAACACCACAGCGTCTATGGAGTAAGCTGAATAAGAAAGAAGCAAAAGAAAAGAAAAGAAAGAAGCAAAGATGAAGCAAGTATGGATTTTTTAAACTGATTTTTTTACTGATTTTTTGGAAGAGCAACGAGAGGAGGGGGGAAGGAGAGGAAGAGAAGTGAAAGTTCCTAAGAAAGTTTTTTTTTTAAAATGGCGACTGGTCTTAATTGAAAGAATGCCAGAGCGATTGAAAACGGAAGCTTTGAAATGAATGCCTTGTTATGGGAGAGTTACTTAAAGTAAGAAGAAATTTTTTTTCCCTTTTTTTTGGATATCTTTTTTAAAGTAAAGTATGGCAAAGTGAAGTAGTATACTAAAGCCATTTAAAGTAAAATAAAGATGACTAAAGGAAGGGGGGGCTCCCCCTTGAGCCAGTTAAAGAATAAGGCTGAGATGATGCAATTGTCTGGATTGGCAGAAGGGGACTTAAAAGAACTTATAACAACTCCTTTATTGAGTGTAGTTGACAAAATTAAAAACTCACAGAAGAATCTTGTGGATTTGATTGCTGGAAAGCATGACCAATTAAGTCAAACCATTGTTAAAGTAATTTCAGACCTTTCAAATGTGGTGATTGAAATGGAGGAGAAAGTAACTGAAATTAGCAGTGAAATTGGCTCCCAGATTCAAGAAATACAAGAAAGGTTGGTGAAAGCTGAGATTAGTAATCAGACTATACAGAATGATATTATCATGCTTCAAATTAAAACTATGGCCTCTGCTATCAGAGTAAGAGGTATTAAAGAAAACCAGAGAGATTTAAAAGCAACTATTGCAAAGGTTCTTGCTGAACTACTAGAGCTTGAGGATGAGATAATTCTTGGTTGTATAGAGAAAGCTTACAGAGTCAACTCACGAGTAGCCAAACAAAGGAACTTATCCAGAGATGTTGTTGTCTACTTTACTGATAAAAGGTTGAGAGATGACATCTTACAAAGGTCCTACTCTGCCAGAGTGCAAGTAGAAGGTGAACAAATTAATATTTTTAAAGAATTACCATCGAAGGTTTTAAAGAAAAGGAAAGAATTTGCTTTCTTAACTAAAGAATTGAAGAAAAGTAATATCCCATTTAGATGGGACTTACCAGCCGGTATAATTTTTAGATATCACGGAGTGAGATATTGCTTGAATACTATTGAAAAAGCGGAACATTTTTATAAAAATATTTTTAAGGGAGCTTCGAAAGACCTTAAGAATAAGAAACAAGAAAGAGAGCTTGTAAAAGGTAAACAGAAGGATGAGACTCAAAGAATGAATCAAAGAATGTTAAAAGAACAAGGAGTGCAATCTGGTTTCTTGGAGGATCTTACTATGGACTTCTCAGATGGGAAAATAGACCACATCAGTGAACCTAATCTAGGAGCACCGGACCTTGAACTGCTGGAGCAAGATTCAAGAAATACTATTATTCAAGATGATCAGCAGCAGAGGTCCAATGCTCCGCAAGAAAAGGATGGTGATATCGAACAGCAGGAACCAGATTCTAACGAGGAAATTCGAGAGGTAACTAATGAGTGTCGTAAAGTCCTTCATAAGAGGCAGCTGTTATCAGAAAGCTTGGACAATCTTGGATACCGGTTATAAAATTCCTAAAGTTTATATGGATTTGGATTTATGGATTATAAAGTCTTCATCCTGATTTGGAGTTTCTTTTTTTATTCTGAATTGGATTTAACATCTTGAGCAAGTTTAACAGAGGGCTGCAATGGTAGCAGCGTTCTGTGATTATCTGATCATGGTTTTTTTTTTGGAACTAGCAGCGTTCTGTGATTATCCTATCATAGTTTTTTTTGGAACTTATAATCTAAGAGGAAGGAATGGAAATGAAAATATCTCACAACCAGAAGGAGTGAATAATAAAGGGTGGCAGGATTTGAAATAGTTGTTATAAGAACATCTGGGAATGCAGCTGCTAGGACTTTTTTTTTCTTTTTGATTTTTTTGTCATTAAGGTTTGGTGGAGCTGCATTGGGGTTTTTTTTTTAGGCTGTAATAGAATACGTTAGTTTGAATGTTTCTACCTGGAGGAGTGAATATCTTCGTGGTTGGATGTTATCTATATAGTAGCAGTGTTTTGTGATTACCCTATCATGGTTTTTTTTGGAAATTATTATCTAAGAGGAAAGAATGGAAATGAAAACGTCTTACAACCAAGAGTGGATAACAAAGGGTGGCAGGATTTGAAACAGTTTTTACAAGAACATCTGGATGCAGTCCCAAGGATTTCTATTTATCTTTTTTTCTTATTCTTTTGTTAAGGCTTGGTGGAGCTGCATTGGGTTTTTTTTCTTTGCTGAAATAGAACACGTTAGCTTGAATGATTCTACCTATAGGAGTGAACATCTTCTTGGTTGGATGTTATTTATATAAAGTCACACGGGGGGTTTATATGGAATGTTTTGTTTTACTGATGGGGGCAGACAGAAGATGAAGAGTATCGCAATTGGATATAGGTGAAGAAAGAAGAATTAACTTCAATCAGGAAGAAGAGAAGACTGTAACTCGAGTTATGGAAAATTATAACAATATATGTATGATTATATTATATTGCATGTTTTTTCCCTGAAGGGGGGATTTTTGTGTTCTTGAATTAGGGGGAGTAGTTCGGATTAAACTAGCTGGCATTATCTAATATGAATAAGTAAGGTATAGAACTTTGGAGTGATCGAGTATGGTATAGGATTAGTAATGTTAGTAATGTTTTTTTATTTTATCTTTTTTTTTTCTTTCTGTTTCTAAATTGGCTTAAATATCATAATGGCTATTTTTTGACCTTTGCGGCATCCCTGTGCTATTTTTTCTGGTGCCTTCTTTTATTACAATATTGTTAATTTTAGACAGATATTCATGTTTATGGGTTTCTCTTTGCATTATTTCATTTTATTTTTTTCATCTTTTTTTTTAATTCTTTTCTTTCTCTCTTTTCTCTTCCTCTCAACTTAGATTAGAATAGAATTGAGCATATAATAGTATTTGTTTTTCTGGCTGTTAAAAATTTTCGTTGTTGTTTTTCTTTTTAAGAAATGTGTAGTGGAAGTCAGGGGTGGGATGGGGAGGGAGGGGTTGGGGTTGGGGGGAGGTTGGAGGGGAGGGGGGGTGGGGGCAGGGGTGAAAAAAGGGGGAAAAATTTTTTATTGTAAAACTTTTTCAATTAAAAAAAAAGAGAAAGATGAGACAGTCGACCACCTGATCAGTGGATGCAGCAAAATTTCACAAACCGACTACCTACAACGCCATGACCATGTTGCTAAGATCATTCACTGGAAATTGTGCCAGAAGTTTGGATTCGAGTACAGCAAAAACCACTGGGAACATCAGGTTGAGAAAGTTCTAGAGAATGAGAAACTCAAGATCTTATGGGACTTTAGGATTCAGACTGACAGGCACTTGGTCCACAACACACCTGACATAACGGTAGTTGAAAAGAAAAAAGTATGGTTCATTGACATTGCAATACCTGGTGATGCACGGATTGAAGATAAGCAGCAAGAAAAAATCACAAAGTACCGGGACCTGCAAATTGAAGTTGAGCGACTATGGAAAAAGAAATCATGTGTTGTTCTGATTGTAATTGGAGCCCTTGGAGCAATACCCAAAGGGCTACCCCGCTATTTAGAAATTCTAAATTTACCGGACTTGAACATTTTGACTCTACAAAAAACCACCTTACTCGGAACAGCTTACATCCTCCGACGATATCTTAACAGTTCCTAGGTCCTTGGTTAGGACTCGAGCTGCTGAGCTATTAACCAGCCTCAAAGACTGTGAATCTCACTACAGATTAAATAATAATAATAACAACAATAATAATAATAGTAATAGTAATAGTAATAATAATAATTTTATTTCTATACCACCCTTCTCCTGAAGGGCGGTGTACAGCCTATTAAAAACACAAAGACAAACATGAATTAAAAATAATTAAAATATTAAATAATTTTGGCTCAAATGTAAAACCCCAGATTTAAAAATCCAATTTAAAATTATTACATTGATAGCCCAGCCTGGCGGAACAGCAGGGTCTTGAGGGCACAGCGCAATACATGGAGGTCAGAGATCTTACGCATTTCTGGGGGCTGTTCATTTCAAAGGGCAGAGGCTCCCACAGAGAAGGCCCTCCCCTGGGTGTCGCCAGCCAACATAACTTGGCCGACGGCATCCTGAGGAGACCCTCTCTGTGGGAGGTTACTGGTGGCAGGAGTCGGTCTTGAAGGTACCTAGGTCCAATGCCATGGAGCGTTTTGAAGGTGGTAACCGACACCTTGAATCGCCCCCAGAAGTCCACTGGGAGCCAAAGCAGCTCGTGCAGGAGGGGTATCACATGGGCACAATGGGTTGCACCAATAACCACCCGTGCGGCCACATTCTGGACCAGTTGGAGCCTCTGAGTGCTCTTCAAGGGGAGCCCCATGTAGAGAACTTGGCACCTTTAACCATATATATCAATGCTATCTTCTTTGTGTTCTTTGTGTTTGTATGCAATATTCATAATGATAGTGAAATAGTGAAATCCTACATTTTTTGGCATTTCCAAAAAAAGTATACAGATGATGTGGGGGGGGTTGGGGAATCAATAAAACTTGGTTCAAAAAAATGGGAGAGATATGAAATATTGAAGAAGATAGACAGAAACATATTGTCCTGTTCCAGTCCCCTACACATGCATACGTGAGGAGTTTAAGAACTTTATTGAGACACTGTGTAATTTCTCCAGGTCCCATTCACACCAACCACAATTTCTATTGAGTCCAATTCTGCTCAGTTGACACACAGTGATGCAAAGTCCAATGGCAAAGACACAAGTCTGCAAGTTCAGACAGATGAAATATTAATTACAGGCCAAAGTGCACAGACAGTAGTCAAGCTTAGGTTCCAGGCCAACATCCAAAAAGCAGTCTGAGGTACAAATATATGGCCAAACAAAGCACAGGTCTGGAGCCAATATAAGAGTCTGTTCTGACCTAGGCTTCCTGAGTCAGTAAAACACACCAGTAGTCCCAAAAACCTCTTTTATTGCAACAGCTGTGAATTCTATTCATTCACAGATGAGTCCCAAATTGTTGTAAAGAGTCCTTCGGGATAAGGCTAATAATCACCCACCTTTATCTCACTTGACACACTGCCAAAGACCTAATTGGCAAAGCCACACGGAGACAAGAATCAAACAGAGCTTTAGACTTTAAACTGAACATAATTAACAATGTTGCTTCCTGCAAAGGCCCACGTGCCTTTGCTCCTCTTTTAAGTCTTATGCAAGGGCCAATCATCTCCAAGCTTTACTCCCAAGTCATCCCTTTTGTTTTAACTGTTCTTGCCTTCTGGCAGCTCTGCGCATGCCCATACTGAGAACAGACTCCCCCTGTTCCTCTGTCTCACTGAGATCCGACTCTGGAGGCTCCAGAGGCAGCATGGATCTCCCAGATGGCCCTTTCTCTGCCTCCAATGCAGATCCCTCGTCCGAGCCTTCTCCAGACTCCAGGACTGGCCCATGTTTCTCCCCAACCTCCTCACTGAAAAGAAAAAAAATCATTTTTGGGGGGAGGGAAATTATGCAGTGTGATGATGTTGAAATTCTTGCAATAAAAAATATTTTAGAGTGAATTAGAAACTCATAGAGACATTAAAGTACATTTGGAGAAAGGACCCAGTCATTTCTATAATACTCTTGTGAATACAGTTTGTTCAGCATTTAATAAACAAAACCACTTGAATTCACTAACAGTTTGACGCTAATCATTCTGCAGATCTGAGAGAGATGTCTGGAATGGTTCAAATTTATATGTATATAAAATGCATCTAGGGACGCAGTGGCTCAGTGGCTAACATGCTTAGCTTGTCGATTGAAAGGTCAGAAGTTCAGCAGTTTGAATCCCTAGTGCCATGTAGGGGTGAGCTCCCGTTACTTGTCTCAGCTTCTGCCGACCTAGCAATTCAAAAGCACATAAAAAATGCAAGTAGAAAAATAGGGACCACCTTTGGTGGAAAGGTAACAATGTTCCATGTGCCTTTGTCATTTAATCATGCCGGCGACATGACTACAGAGACGTCTTTGGGCAGTACGGCTCGTCAGCTTTGAAACAGAGATGAGCACTGCCCCCTAGAGTCAGGAACAACTAGCACATATGTGCGAGGGGAACCTTTACTTTTAGCTTTAATATGCATCAGGTTTTCCACAAAAATTGCTAGACCTCCTACACTAAATCTCTGAGACATCCTTGAATATTATTGGAAAAAAGCTTAAACTTGATTTAAGGTTTTCCTGAACATCCAGATTTCAGAGACACAAATAAATCAGAATGGTAAGTAACTCTTCATACGAATTTTTTTTTTTTAATCTTGTTCTGGCTTATTCTTATCAAATTAAAAAAACATACAGAGAAAATTATATTTAAGAATGTCTCTTTATCAATTGTTCCTTGTTGTTTAAATCAGGCCTCAACACAATAATGTAACACTTGGGGAAAAAGATGCATCCTAGAAGCACAGCTGTAGAGCTCAAGATAGAGAAGATTTCCACAGCCACCATGGCTTTTCCCCTGGTGCTCAGGTAGGTTGGCACAAAGGAGACCCACACACTGCAAAAAGCCAACATGCTGAAGGTGATGAACTTGGCTTCGTTAAAGCTGTCGGGCAGTTTACGAGCCTGGAAAGCCACAATGAAGCTGGTGAATGAAAGGAGAGCCATATAGCTCAGGACACAATAAAACATAACCACTGACCCTTCATTACATTGTAGGACCATTTCTTCAGTGATTGAGTGCACATCTACCTCTGGGAATGGGGGAGAAATTGATAACCATACAATACAGATGCCTGCTTGGAGTAGAGAGCAGAGAAGGACAATAGAAACAGCCAGTCTTTTCCCCACCCATGTCCTCATCCGAGATCCTGGCTTGGTGGCCTTGAAGGCGAGAGAAACAAGGATGGTTTTGGCCAACACACAAGAGATGGACAACGAGAAGGTGAGGCCAAATGCAGACTGTCTGAGGAGACAGGTGACTCTCCCAGGTTGCCCAAGAAAGAGCAAAGAGCAGAGGAAGCAGAAGAGAAGGGAGACGAGGAGGGTGTAGGTGAGATCCCGGTTGTTGGCTTTCACAATAGGGCTGCCCTTGTTCTTAATAAAAGTTCCCAGCACCCATGTTGTAATGAGGGAGAACACAGCAGCAACACAGGCTAAACTATACCCTAAAGGTTCTTCATAAGACAGAAAGTTTGTCCTTTTCAGGAGACATCCATTTCTTTCTTGGTTTGCATACTGATCTTCTGGACATTGGACACAAGCTACCATGTCTGAAATTAAAAAAATATCCAGCCATATTTTAGTGAATGAATGTAGAGTAGTAACAATTGCTAAACTGATTCCTAAATGTTCTTCATCAGGCAAGTAGCTAATCGTTTTCATGATGCACCCATCTTTGTTATAATTTGCTTATAGGTCACTAGAACATTGAAATCAAACAAGAGCATTTAAAAATGAGAACCCTTATCTCAACATGGATTCATGAGAAAGTTAATTGATTATTTTCATTGTTATTCTTACTCTAAATTGACTCAGCCTTCCATCCTTTCAAAGTAGGCAATATGAGGACCCAGATTGTTGTTGGGGGCAATATGCTTAGAGAAGGCTATAAAGTACTGTGAAGCAGTATATAAGTCTAAGTGGTGATTTGATACAAAATATACAAGCCAGAGAGTGAAAATACCTTTGAACATCTCGCTATGTATAGTTAGTGCATTGTTAAAATTAAGTTACACCCAAGGAACTGTAGCACACCTCAAAAATATCTCTTATCTGTTTTGAATGTTATGTTCTTATTATACACATATAATTATACAGATTTAGGAATATTTGAAGAAATAATTTAATATTTTAATTCATATTCGCTTCAAGACTACACTTCAAAATATGTAGGAAATTGAAATATTTTCCCTAAAATTCAAGACATTATATCATGGAAGAAATTCCAAAAGTTTAATATATCACACACATTTCAAGTGCAAACTACACAGGAAATAAAATTTTCTGAGGCTGCAAGACATCATTTCTTATTTAATAAGTTTATTCTTAATTTTGCTTTCTTCCTTCATTTCTTCTAAAGTTCATTTTTGTGTTGATCTCCAAAAGCAGAATGTGGGAATCAGAGGCATCAAATTTGAATGTGCATATATACACACTCTAGATTTGAATTTGGCAGAGGAGCCAAACATGCAGAAATACCACATAATAAATGTAACTAGGTGGATATGAAAAGAATTCAGATTTAAATTGGGAAGTCAGTCATTTAGCTTCCATATACCACTAATGTGTAAAAGGTTCATCTCGTATTTATAACTATTAAGAATGTGCTTCCATAAATTTCATGTCTATTTATTTATTTTTAAATTTTTGCTTTCTTTGTTTCTTTTAAAACTTTTTTTTTTGTTTTCATTGCCCCATTCAATTTCCAACAATAAACTTAAAACTAATTTGCTGAAAACATTCTGCAGAACATATTCACAAAAATTCTCATATTGTATATTTCTTTGTAATGGCACTATGGCTGATATTTCATCCATAGTGCCATAGTGTCATCTCTGTAACAATAAAAATAGAGAAGTTATTACCATACCAATCTTATTTGAATATTTTCCTTCTGGACATGGAACACAATCATAACAGCAGAATTTTTTCCCTTCATCCTTCCTTTTCTGATAACCGGGGAGACAATATTCATTGCACAGCGAGATGGGAAGCACCTAGTTATCAATTTCATAATGTTGGAAAGTGAAGATACATCATTTTGAAGAAAGTTCAGTTCTTACACTATAAATGAAATGTGCACCATATTTACAATAAAAAGGTCCTGTCAAAATAAGCATCCAAGGATCATGAGATAAATGAGATTTGAGAATTTTCAGTTCAATATTGGAGGAAGTGCAATAAATGTTGTGTCAACTCTCAAAGCATCCCTAGCTTGCTCTCAAGTTGCAAGAGGGATGGGAAAATGATGAAGCAGTATGGCAGTCAAAGATGGGAGCACATTCCAGACATATCTTTCTCAAGGCTGTTTCCCAGGGCTACCCACAGTGGCTGGAGTGGAGTGATCTCTACAACTCGTGAAATTACTCCGTTTGTGAATGTGATTGATGACACACACACTGGGAGAAGGGGGAAAACAGGGTCATGATTGGGCCATAAACTACACGGGGTCAGAGTTAGCTTCACTTGGGAACGTGCCAACATGAAACTCCTAATAAATAACTGAATTTCTTTTGAAGCTTGGCTCAAGGCTCATGATTTAATTAGGGAATCTGTCAGAATCCTGACATATTGTTCACAATACTACTGCAGTTGGTTTTCAACTATTAAAGTGGAAAATTGTCATTTCTTTTTAAACTATTTAGTCCTCATGGTTTCCCTAGAAGAATAAAGTACATTTCTCAACCTAATGAACCCAACTGAGAACGGTCACACAAACTCTCCTTGAAACCATACCTGGTTAAATGATCTATGCCAAACAATCATGTCCTCATTAATGACTAATTCCTTTCCTTGATTCAGAGCATCCGGTTCCACTTTTCCAACCTTTCGTCTCTGGAAACTGGAATTGGGAAAAGTGACTATGTTGACGATATCAAATCCACCTTCCATGTTCGTATGGTCATAAAAAGTCAAGGTCTCTCCAAGAGAATTGTTGTATGCAGTGCCTTTAAGAAATTGGTGGAGCTATTATATTGGGAATCAAAAGAAAATAGAAGGATAAGGAATAGAAAGCTATGTATACTGTACTTTTTGTAGTATAAACACACTTTTCTCCCTAAAAGAGGATGGAAATGTCGGTGCTATATAAATGTCTTATATAGCAAATATGGCCATTTTTGGCCTCTGAAAACCCTGCCCTGTGCATCCCATTTTTCAAAAAATGGGCCCATTTTTTCATAGAAATGGGGCACACAGGGGGTTTGGGAGGTCTGTCTTCAGAGTGCTCCTGGGGACTGGGGAGGGCAAAAACTGGAAGCATGGACACTATTTTTTTCTTGTTTTCCTCTTCAAAATCTTGTAGTGTTTTATACTCCAGAGCATTTTATAGTCTGAAAAATATGGTACTTTTATCTTAGTTGTATTCTACATTTGAGGGAGAAACTCTGAAAATGTTAAAAGTCTATTTCTCCAACCTCTTGAGACCCTCTTTTCTGCCCTCGGCATATGCAGGGAAAAGAAGGATCAAGTATTTCAGCTTGAGTGATCAAAAGACAGATAAACAGGATTCTAGTGTCCCACATCTTCTTCATTCCATTACAATATAGCTTAAGAAGTGGTACATGAACAAGTGGAAAAAGAGTTTTCAAAATTAGGTTCCCTGTCTGATCTCCTCCTCCTTTTCTAAGAAAGCCTCACCTGACTGATTTGCTTCTGACTTCCAAGCCATTTTTTATTTTCATTTAATTTTCACAGACATAAGGCTGATGTGGATGTAGTATGGACTGAAGGATAGCTACTTACATTAAATAGGATTCACATATTATTTTCAGTAATAGGTGAAATGCCTAAAAACTATAGGAATTTAAAAACTAGGACCTGAGTCTTAGTTTAATACTTGCATGCTGAAGATGTTCAAGGAGTAAAATGGAAAACATATTATATGAATGGAAATAAAGTCATGAAGACTAGGTATTTTTTGAAAAGGCAACATATTCTATTCTGTTTTGATAGTTGCTTCTACCCTATTTAATACATAGAACATAACTTTGTGTTCATCATTACAGTATGTCTCTAAAACAAATCACCTGCCATGCTTTTGCATCTTCATATTTTGATGATTTATGCCTCACCAAATGCCTATGACTAGATTGAAGTAAGAAGAGAGCATGTAAAGCTTGAGCCAGTACATAGGCAGCGTTATAGATACCATAGCTGTGCCCCGTCAACTGCACCTCAAATAGAGACCCAGGAATATCCTCCAGCTTTTCCTCTCCTGTACAAATATCATTGTCCACTAGGGTCGAAAGAGAAGATGGCAATGAACAATCAAACAATTGACCCCAAAAAAGTGGGAAAAAACCATCTTCTTGAATCCAAGGAGGTTTTATCAGCTTCAGGAATTCCTTAAACCCTGGAATTTGCTTTGAGTGAATTGTAAAGCAAATAGCACCATCAAAGAACTGTTGATCCCATTTTCTCTGTATTCCTGTTAATAGATAATCAATCTGGGCAGTCATGATCCACACCTTTCCCAAGAAACTCTGCTTACATCCAGGGCAAACTAAAAACATGATACTAGTTACCCATGCAATGGTCAAAGAGTCTCCACAGACAATAAAGGTCTTGATCTTCTCATCAGCTATACTGCTATAAATATTTGCTGCTTTATCAATCGTATCTTGAACTTTATCCCAGTAGGTTAAATATGGAATTCTTCGAATAGAAGCAGAGCAGATTCCATGTTGGGAAAAGAGGGACTCCATGATCTGCAGGAAATGTTCTCCATTCCAATTATCCGTAGTAAAAATCCCAATCCAGATCCACCCAAAATGTTGAAGCAGTTGGATAATCCCAGTGTACTGAGAAGATTCATTGGGGACAATGGAGTAAAAGGAAGAAGTCCCAGTATTGTAACTATCCAGAGGGGTAAATGATCCATAAGTCAACTAAAAAAAGAACATATTCTGTAGAACAAGTTTACCTTCATTTTTCTGTTCATGAAAACTATATTTTGTAATGTGATTCAGCTAAATTATTATCATTAATCATTATTTTCTAGAATGGAAGAAACAATTAGCACCTCTTATATCTATTCTTCAAGTGCCTACCTGTGGTATCTTGTATAAACCTACAACGTCTGCTATGTAGGATGACGTTTCAGAGCTGAGTCCTCCAATAATGGCTATGAGGTTTTTCATGGTGTCACATTTATAGTTGGGGACAAATTGCTGGGATTTGAAGAGTAAGTCCAAGGTGGTCCGATAGGTCATCATTGGGTGATAATAGTTGTCATGGATATGGAAGCCAAGGCTGACATTAGACAGGATTTGTGGATTCTCATTGATCTCCTTCACGGCAAAGGCCAAGGAAAGGACATGTTGGTAGAATTTTGTTAGTACCCTGTAAATAAAATGATTTCACTCTTTCAGAAGTTAACTTTAACGAAGATTTATGTCTCTGCAACAGTAATTGCTATAACTGAATTAAATAGATCAGTAACCTCTCCCTCTCTCCATGTTTAAGACAGGGCTATTCCATCTCAACTGAGAACACTGCCAGAATGAAATTTATTCTGTGATTGACATGGTTGCAGAATAAATCATAGTATTGCCAGTTTCCACAAAATAAAACGTCCTCCTTTTTCAAAAACTAAAATAGTTTAATATTTTTCCTATCATTTGCAATAACATCTCATAAGGAGATTATAAATTTCAGTTTGCTTGTAGGCTTGATGTTATATATGAGACCATGATATTTCTTTCCAGTATATATTGGTAGAATTTTGTTAGTACCCTGTAAATAAAATGATTTCACTCTTTCAGAAGTTAACTTTAAAGATGATTTTACATCCGAACAATGGTAATTGCTATAACTGAATTAAATATATCAATAATCTCCACCCCCCTCTCTCTGTTGAGGGCTATTCCATCTCAATTGAGAACTCTGCCAGAATGAAATATTTTCTGTGATTGACATCGTTGCAAAATGAGTCAGAATATTGCCACTTCCCACAAACAAAAATGTCCTACTATTTCAAAAAAATAAAATTTCTGTTCATTCTTTCCTTCTCAATTTACAGTAAGGTTGTATAATGAAATCATGAGTTGCACTTTTCTTTTCACGTTTGATGTTATATAACAGCCCATGATATTTCATTCTAGCACCTGCTGCTACCATAAATTGGGTTGCCTGGTCTAATTTTGCACAGCTGGCAGACAGAATTTACATTGATTAAAAGCTGTCTTGAATTCCAGAGATATAAAAATAACCTCAGAGAGAAAGAGCTCTCACAATGCAAGGAAAAAATCCATCTTTCCTTATTTCTCTGCATGCATTAAACTTTCCTAACTGCTACGGAGGAGTAAGATAGAAAATACATACTCTGGAAATACAAGAAACTCTTGAGAAGGATGCCCCTGAAATGAAACTTCATGAAAATTATCATTTATCATAGAAACCATTTCACCAAGAACAATGTCTCCTTCTTGGTACCACTCATATCGAGTAGGTACTGGATCCCCCACATGACATGCTAGTCTATTCACACTGACTATTGGGGTTACAAAAAGAAGAAGAAACATCTGGGCAACAGAAAATCTTCCGAAATATGGATGAGTCTGATTTTACTTTAATCAGAATTCTGCATTAGCAAATGTTAGCCAGGCTAAATATAACCACTTGCGAGCTTTGCTCCTACTCCTTAGATATAATAATTGTATAGACCCATCACGTCCTTTATTCAGATTGCCAAAATCCAACTAACATTGTGCTCAAATGATGGCACCTTGGTAATATGGCAAATCACAGTTTGAAGTAAAAGACAAATATAGACTCTGCCCTTTCCAATTACTACTCTTATTTGCAACTCTCTATGGGAGAAAACCTTTAGATGTTTTTTTTTAACTTCTCACTAATAGATTTGATGTTTTTACTTCAGATGTTTACATCTTAGACCAAGTGAACAAATTATAGTCCCTAAAATAATTCTAGTGGCGAGATCATCAATTTTGCTCTGCATGTCTTCTATGATTGAAAGAAATGATGTAATCAATGGAGAAGCAGTAATGATTAGATGTGATTTTATCATTGTTCAGGTACTGCAGCTTCTCCCAGAACCACTTCTCTCTTTTGGAGAGTTCAGCCAGTGTCTGAACTTTGAAAACAGATTAATTGTCTCTATTAATTCAGCTTTTAAAGTGCTCAAATCAGAAGCAAACAAAGTTATTTACAAATGTTATTTCTACAGGGAAATTTATGTATCAACAGAATTGTGTCCCGGTATTTCCTAGAGTGAAAAATGTTTGATTGATAGGTAGGTATGTAGGTAGGTAGGTAGGTAGGTAGATAGATAGATAGATAGATAGATAGATAGATAGATAGATAGATAGATAGATAGATAGATAGACAGACAGACAGACAGACAGACAGACAGAATTTTGAAAGAAAATAGTATTGTTGATAAGGTATACTGTGTATACACACACACACACACACACACACACACACACACGTGTATGTATGTATACATATAAATACATACTTATATACCCTGTTTTCCCAAAAAATAAGACCTAACATATTTTTACATGTTTGTCTAATATAAGTTTTACCCCTAAGTAAGCCCTAATTAAGACCCTGAGCAGCTGGCCACCCGCTCATTCCATTTTGTGGTGCAAGGCAGGGTGGAACTGATCCACACACTCCACAGTGGCTTAATCTCAGGGCCCCTGCAGCCAGGCCATCCATGCCCTGACACCTGCCTTGCATCAAGACCACCAGCAACCATTTGCAGCAGGGGCCACATGCCGGCTCGCCTACTTCTTCTGGTTGCTTTCAGCCAAAATGGAACAGGAGGTTGAGCAATATGCTAGTGCAGCAGTCATGAGGTGAGGCAAGTGTCAGGGTGTGGATGACATGGCTGTGGGGGCCCTGAGGTGAGCTGGTGGAGGGAGTGTGAGGCATGGCCACCACCCCTCCCGCCTCACCTCATGGCCACAGCACCGGCACATCGTTTGGCTTCCTGCTCCGTTGCAGCAGAGAGCAAGCAGAAGAAGTGGGCAGATGGCCACACAGGGTCTTACTAGATGGGGTTGTTGGAGCTGCTGCTGTGAGGCAAGCAGGTGTCAGCATCAGTGGTCTGGGCCCTGAGGTAAGCCAGTGAAGGGTACGCATGCACTGGCATGCTGCAGGGCCTCCTGCCCCACCACAAGCAAGCAGAAAAAGTTTGCTTCCTGTATATGGAAAAAAATAAAACACCCTCAGAAAATAAGCCCTAGCACTTCTTTTGGGGCCCAAAAGAAAATAAGACCTGATCTCATTTTCGGGAAAACATGGGTACATACATACACGATAGATGTACACGAATCATTATCAGAGAATCATTGTAGGTTATTAAATTAATGACTATGTACACAAATAAGCAAATCATCAGTAAGAGGGTGTAGGAAGCCACAGCAATAACCAACCAAAAATAAAAAGAGACATAAAAGAGGAGAGCAGGGAATAGTGATACTCTAATATCTCAGATATCATTATTAAACTAAATCTATATAGTCCTCAAGGGGCGTGGTGGCTCAGCGGCTAAGACGTTTGAGCTCGCAGATCAAAAGGTCAGCAGTTCACTTATTTGAATCCCTAGTGCCGCGTAATAGGGTGAGCTCCCGTTACTTGTCCCAGCTTCTGCCAACCTAGCAGTTCGAAAGCAAGTAAAAATTGCAAGTAGAAAAATAGGGACCACCTTTGGTGGGAAGGTAACAGAGTTTTACCTGCCTTTGGTGTTCAGTCATGCTGGCCACATGACCATGGAAACGTCTTCTGACAGTGCTGGCTCCTTGGCTTTGAAACGGAGATGAGCACCACCTCCTAGAGTCGGGAATGACTAGCACATATATGCAAGGGGAACCGTTAGCCTTTACCTTTACCTATATAGTATTCAAATTGTTTGCGTCTGTAAACCTTATTGGTCAAAACATTGCATTCTAGGACAGAATCTTTTTTCAGGAAAGGTTTATTTATTAGATTTGTTTATTTATTTATTAGATTTGTATACCGCCCTTCTCCTTGAGGTTACTTGACATGGGCTAACTTACAAAACAGTTCCAAAATGTGAGACCCCTGACTTTTCTGGAGTTGAAAATTAGTAAATTTTACAACACATTTTCTGACCTAAGGCAAAATGTCATGAAACATTTTTTGTACTATTCAACATGCGTTATTCAACATGCGTTATTTTCAAAGCATGCACAGCTCTGACTATTGCTTTAAATTTTTAAAAAGTTTCCCAATGGAGGAATTCATTGTGGAAGCTCTTTTGTTATTGAAGCCATTGAGGAATCTGATAAGGAAATATCTCTGAAAGAATGACCAAGAGGTCATGAATGAATTTTATATTCTGAATTAAGATAGTTAAACCCAATATTGAATCTTTCTTTCTGTATCCAACTGTGTAGATTATTATTATTATTATTTTTTTAAAAAAATCTATTTTATATTGGGTTTGTTTTATTGTTGGCTGTGCACCGCCCTGAGTCCTTCAGGAGAAGGGCAGTATAGAAATTAAATAAGTAAATAAGTAAATAAATAAATAAATAAATAAATAAATTTGTTAATATTCAGCAATTTCCCTCCAAGGATTTGGTTTTGAGGGGTCATTGGCAGTGATGGGATTCAAGAAATTTAACAACTGGTTCCTCCTAGTGACAGGTTGGGTGGGCATGGATGGGGGGGTTATATGACCGACTAGGCATGGCCAAGTTGACCTCACTCATGGCAAGATGGGGCAACGCAGGTGGGCGGGTTGCTGCAGAAACAATCAGTGGTGCAATTTGCTGGTTCTCCAATCTGTGCAAAAATTTAACAACTGGTTCACTTGGACTGATCCAAACCAGCTGAGTCCCATCCTTGGTCATTGGCACTCTCTGAGCTTGGTTGTCTCCTCTCAAGCATTTCCTTTATTGGTACATGTTGGCTTTTTCCAAAGCTCTGAATATCTGATTCTGTCCATCCATCTGGAATCCTGTATATGTGAAGGGACTATTCTCCTGATTGTATTAAGAACCATCTGTTGTGACATCCTATAATTTTACAGAAATATGAACACACCTCACCCCCCTCCCTCTGGGAAGAGGTCCTACAGATGTCATCAGGGTCATCTCTGAATTGTTAAATCATCCTGCTAGCACTGATGATATTACCTAGGTTGGTTAATGAAACATATGCCAGAAAACAGCAAAACTCAGAGAGCACCAAGGACTCCTCATTTCAAGCCTGAGCTAAATATATTCATCTTTATTGGTACCCTGTTCTCTGTAAGCATCTGTCCATGTATTCTCTACTCTGAATTAAAATAGTTAAACCCAATACATCATCCTTCTCTCTGTGTCTATGTATGCATATTATTATTTATTTTTGTAAAATAAAATAAATAATAATAATAATACTAAAAAAATATCAGCTGATTTTTAAAATTATTTTTATTTCAGAAAGAGGGGCAATACTTTGTCAAATTCACAATTAACATGTAGATGATTTTTTTAAGTCCACCTAGGGGAAAATATTTTAATAGATAATTAAATCTTCCTGGGATTGGTCCAAATTACTGTCATGTGTTTATCTGCTCAAAGCTCCAGAGATTTTCTAGAAAGCAAATTTGAAAGAGGTTATAAACTAATACTGGTTCAAGGGAGAGTTTGGGGTGGTGGGAAGAGTTCCACAGGGCTATTGAGTTCAATTTCTCCAGCATCTGTTCTTTCTTTGATCAGACCTATTTCAAATCTGAGTTGTAGAAATCTCAGTCATTATTCAAGCACGTGTCTGTATCTCCATCAAAATGAAAAGTTTAGATTGATGCCTTGGTCCCTGGACCTGTGTTGGGAAGATCCAGAATGCTAGGTCAGATCCATTGGTGTGGCCTGATATTTTGGAGACCTCTTTGGGAAGATGTTTTGGCTGCTGATGTGTTATTCATTCTGATGTTCCCAGTGATCAAAGTGAATGCGCTCAAGTGCCCAGAGATTGATCCTATCCCAATTCCACATGAATGGTACCAACCAGGTGATCTCATCATTGGAGGGATGGCTTCACAGATCATCTATGCCTTCAGTGAACATTTGTTTGATGAACATCCATTTAAGGAGCTCTATGGACTTTCAGAGTAAGCAAAATCCACTCTTTTCTTCACATAATGATTCCTTGGTTATTTTTTTCTCTCTCACTTATTCATATCTCTATGAAAAAAGATTCCTAAAGAAAGCAGGTGAAAGCTTTATATGATCAAGTAATCACTTTAGTTTCTGAGAGTTGCTGGCTGTAGAGTTTGTTTCACATCAGTTTTATTTTAAATTTAATGTTATGTAGGTTAAACATGATAACTAAGTAGCTAGATTACAAATCCCTAAGAAAGGGGATTTCATAAAATGGAGAAATACTATAAAATATATGGTCCCCTTATTATTAGATAAAAGAATAGAATTATTTTTTTTTCAGGAAGAGGAATATATCCATAAGAAAGAGCATTAACATCAAATTTAGATAAGTTTATTTGAAAGATAAAATGTAGACTAATATATTTCGAGAGTTCAAGGCAGAGTTAGCCTATGGTAAGATTAATAAATTTAAATGTATGTATGTATTTATGTATGTATGTATGTATGTATAAGTAAGTAAGTAAGTAAGTAAGTAAATAAATAAATAAATAAATAAATAAGCTTCTCAATACTGGTCTATGCATTGTACAATTGTTTCACAAAAGACTTTCTTTATTTGCAGTGTGATCACAAAATTCTACCAGCATGTCCTTTCCTTGGCCTTTGCTGTCAAGGAGATCAATGAGAACCCACAAATCTTGCCCAATGCTACCCTTGGTTTCCACATCTATGACAGCTACAACAATCCTAAAATGACCTATCGGACCACTCTGGACTTACTTTTCAAGTCTGATAGATTTCTCCCCAACTATAAATGTGGACTTCAGAAAATTCTTCTGGCTGTCATTGGAGGACTTGGATCAGATACGTCATCCCATATGGCTGAAATTCTAGAGTTCTACAAAATTCCACAGGTGAGTCGAAATGTGAGGGGATCTATCTTGTTCATGTTAATTGATTTAAATAATCCTTAACTTTTCATTCTCATAAATCTCATCTATGATTCAAAATAAAAGTTAGATTTCTTGGTGCAGATTGGAACAACTCACTGTGGCCAACTCATCATGACCAACTCACCATGGCCAACTCATATTGGCCAACCTGCAGTGGGACAATTCACCACAGGACAATTCAATCATTCAATTTGCCTGTAACTCCTTGGTACCATGTCTTGATGATTTCTTTTAGCTCACATATGGATCATTTCCCCTGGAAGAAATTGATAGCTGTCAATCATCTTCACTTTACTTTATGGCCCCAAATGAGGTTCCCCAATATGTAGGGATTATCCGATTGCTTCAACTTTTTGGATGGAAATGGATTGGGCTCTTTGTTGCAGACACCGAGAGTGGAGAACATTTTTTTCAGAAATTAGAGTCCTTGTTTTCTGAGAATGGAATCTGCTTAGCTTTCACACAAAAATTACCAAAATTATTCTGCTTGGATGACTTGAGCAAATTTAGTGATATCATGTTTAACTTTTATACACATTTCACAGACATTAAAACAAATACATATATCATCTATGGAGAATCTTTTGCCCTTGCATGGCTCACACCTCTCAAATCTCTGTGGGATGCTGCAGATAAGGGAAATGCATCATTAAGCAAGGTGTGGATCAGCACCAGCCAAATTGATTTCGCGTTACCAGGATCTCAGAGGGAATGGAATCTCCAATTTTATGATGGGGCCATAGCTTTTCAAATCCATTCCAGTGAAAATCTGGAATTTGAGGGATTTCTTCAGTCTATAAAACCACATTCAACCCATGGAGATGGATTTCGAAGCCATTTTTGGGAGGAAGCATTCAACTGTTTCCTTCCTAATTCAGAATCGCCATCAGTGGACAGACAAAAATGCACTGGGAATGAAGAACTGGGGAATCTTCCCGAATCTATATTTCAATTGCAGATGACAGGTCACAGCTATAGCATTTATAATGGGGTTTATGCTGTAGCTCATGCTTTGCATAGCATGCTATCCAAGGGATCCAATCTGAAAAAAATCTTGGCAGATAAAATCACTGGATCTCCAGAACTGCAGCCTTTTAAGGTAACATATCTCCACCAAAGTTTTTCTTTTCTTTTCAATGAGGAATTTATTTCAAAATAATTTAGCTCACAAAATCAGCTAATCTTTAATTCCAGGCATAATCTATTGTTCAAAGAGCTACAGTAGCAGCCAAAATTGTGGAAACCTTTTGGGAAAAGTGTATTTTCTAAAGCTAGCTAATAACACCACTTTTATTTGGAGTAGTACTATAAAATTATATATCAATGGAAAGAAAATTTAATCTGGAATGTAATGCAATAATTTTTTTTGAAGGATTTGCTATTAGAATAGCAGTTACAGTATAAAAAAGAAAATTGAAACAAGTAGAAAAAAATGAGATATACAAAAATTATCACCGTGTCAGTTAATACTTAGTTGAGTAACCTTTAGCATGAATTTCAGCCTTATAATGTCTTCCCATGGAGTGAACCAAGTCTTTTAGTTCTGCAGCTGTTATAATGTGAAATCAAGATTGAATGATTGCTTCTGTTAACTGGGTTTTATTGCTGGATCACTTCTGACTAACAAGTTTCTTTAGTCGGCTCCATATATTTTTAATGGGGTTAAGGTCTGAGCTATTCCCAGGCCATTCCAGCAGTGGAATAGGATTATCTTGAAACTCCAAACGAAAGTGGTATTATTAGCCATCAAACCTCAAAAATACACTTTTCCCAAAAGGTTTCCACAATTTTGGCCACTACTGTATAATAAAAACAATTATTGACCCTATCTGCTCCAATTAGATTAAAAGTTTCTTCTCAACAAAGATTGCATCACACAATTCTTATATGTTATTCATTGACAGATTGACTTTTTGCTCCATTGTGGACAACTGCATATACAATAGTTCTGTGTTTTGTATTGGCATTTTGTTCAATGAAACTGAATAACGATTTTGGGAACCAAAACATGGAACTTCTAATGTGTTGATATCTCTTATCATTGTGAATTCAATGTCATTGCTTTCTCTTTCTCATTCAAATAGCTCCACCCATTTCTTCAAGGCATTTCTTTCAACAATTCAGCAGGTGAACAACTGTCTTTTAATGAGAAGAGGGAAGTTGCGGGTGGATTTAGCATCATCAATATGATCACTTTTCAAAACAGGTCCATCTGGAGTGTGAAAGTTGGAAAGCTACATCCTGATGCCTCTCATGGAAATGAATTGATCATTAATGAAGATCTGATAGAATGGCACAAAGGTTTTAATCGGGTATGGAACTGCATAAATGTAGACTTTTTAAAATAACCGAAAAGATTTCAGTTAAAATGTCTCCAAATGATCTCTGCTGGTCATGTCAAGAACTTTGGAGTACTCATATCAAATGATCTAAGTTTCAAAGTCAACTGTAACAACATCACCAAAAAGGCATTAAGATTTGTAAACCTAATCTTACGTAGCTTCTTCTCCGGTAATATTACACTACTAACCAGAGCATACAAAACATTTGCTAGACCAATTCTCGAATATAGCTCATCTGTCTGGAACCCGCACTGCATATCGGACATTAATACGATTGAACATGTCCAGAAATACTTCACAAGAAGCATCCTCCACTCCTCTGCTTGCAACAAAATACCTTATGCCATCAGACTTGAAATTTTGGGCTTAGAAAATTTAGAACTACGCCACCTTCGGTCTGACCTAAGCAGAGCTCATAAAATCATCTGCTACAATGTCCTACCTGTCAATGACTACTTCAGCTTTAATCGCAACAATACACAAGCACACAATAGATACAAACTTACAGAAAATACAAACTTTGCAGAAAATACGACTTCAGCAACCGAGTGGTCAATGCCTAGAATGCACTACCTGACTCTGTGGTTTCATCCCAAAACCCCCCAAATTTTAACCTTAGACTGGCTACTTTTGATCTCACCACATTCCTAAGAAGTCTGTAAGGGGTATGTGTAAGAGCACAAGTGTGCCTACCATCCCGGTCGTAATGTCCCCTTTAATTGTATTCATTTTATGTATTCAATTCATGCTTATATTTATATATATATCATCTAATATGTACTTGACAAATAAATAAATTAAATAAATAAATATTCTCTTTATAGGTAGACTTGTTGACTTTTTTCAGCTAATGAAAAAGCTGAATAACTTGACAATTACCTGTGCACACTTTTCCATGTTTTGAGCAGGTTCTTCCAGTTTCTCTGTGCAATGAACATTGTCGCCCTGGATCTTGGAAGAGAAAATTGGAAGAGAAAAGCTTCTGCTGCTATGATTGTGTGCCATGTCAAAGAGGGAAGATTTCAAACAAAATAGGTCAGTAATGAAACTGTACAAAAACTTGAGGACATTGGGAAGTAAAGGAATTGTTTCATCAAATGTTACAAGAAATTTATTTCTTATTAAAATTGAAGTTTTCTAGCCGATTAAGCAAGGAATATGAGTAACCCCTACAAGTCTCAGTAATTATTAATCTCAATTAGTAATAATCACCTAGGTTTTAAAATAATACATCCTGCAGAATCCTGTAACCATTTTTTTATTACAGCATTTTTGTGCCAGATGTAAGAATGTAAAGTGGAATAAAAACATGATTAATTTTTGGGAAGTCCTACAGATGTCATCTGTAGACCAAGACAGTATTGTGGCTCAACCATACTATATATACTGCTCATCCAAAGCATTATGAAGTGTATCAAGGGGGAGAAAATTGCAAAATTAGCTCCGTAATTGTTGTAAAATAGAATGGAAAAGTTCAATATTCAACATGACAAAACTTTTATATTGTTTTATAATAATTTTATATATTACATTACATTACATTACATTACATTACATTGCTATGCTATGCTATGCTATGCTATGCTATGCTATGCTATGCTATGCTATGCTATGCTATGCTATGCTATGCTATGCTTGTGTGTATTATATGAAATCCTTCAATATTTTATGATACTGTCTACAAAATGGTTTCATCAAAATTATTTACTATGGAGGTGATTCTGTGGTGCAGGAAATGCTGCTAAATAATGTTAATCTTATTTAGTGGTATTCCCCAAAATTTGAAAATATCTTTTGTTTTGTTCTGTTCCGTTATCCAGATGCAGAAGATTGTTTCAAATGTCCTGAAGATCAGTATCCAAGCAAGGATCAAGATTGGTGCCTTAACAAAACAATGAGTTTCCTGTCCTTTGAAGAACCTTTAGGAATCAGTCTGGCCTCAGCTGCTGTTTTCTTCTCCCTCGTGACCACCAGTGTGCTCGTAATTTTCCTTAAGCGTAGAGATACCCCCATCGTCAAGGCCAACAACCGGGACCTCACTTACACACTGCTCATT
Organism: Coluber constrictor foxii; assembly: GCA_038048745.1. NCBI lineage: Eukaryota > Metazoa > Chordata > Lepidosauria > Squamata > Colubridae > Coluber > Coluber constrictor. The sequence goes on from CM075961.1 coordinate 38,434,524, forward strand.
GCCCTTCTGCTCTGCTTTCTCTCTTCCTTGTTATTCCTTAGTCAACCGGGGAAAATCATCTGCCTTCTCCGTCAACCAGCATTTGGCACCATCTTCTCAGTAGCTGTTTCTTGTGTGTTAGCTAAAACGATTACCGTGGTTGTCGCTTTCATGGCTACTAAGCCAGGTTCTTCAATGAGAAAATGGGTGGGGAAAAGATTGGCTCTTTCCATTGTCCTTTCTTGTTCTTTTCTTCAAGCAGGTCTTTGCATTCTGTGGCTGGCAACAAATCCTCCATTCCCTGAGTTAGACATGAATTCCCTTAGAGAAACCATGATTTTGCAATGCAATGAAGGCTCCATCTTCATGTTCTATTGTGTCCTGGGCTATCTGGGCTTCTTGGCTATTGCCAGCTTCATTGTGGCTTTCCTTGCCCGCAATTTACCTGACAGCTTTAATGAAGCCAAGTTCATCACTTTCAGCATGTTGGTCTTCTGCAGTGTGTGGATCTCCTTTGTTCCAACCTATCTGAGCACCAAAGGAAAAGCCATGATAGCTGTGGAGATCTTCTCCATCTTGTCCTCCAGTGCTGGGTTATTGGGATGTATCTTTTTCCCCAAATGTTTCATCATTGTGTTCAGGCCAGAGCTTAATAGCAGACACCAACTAATCAAACGAAATAATTAAATTTGGTCTACATTTTTTATGACTGACACTGTAAAAATATTAGCAAAGGAAAATAAAAGATTGGTCTTTTCAATTTTTCTTCCTGTCCCCTATTCCATGGGAAACATGAAAATTGACCTTTGTTGTATTCACGTCTTCAGTAACTGAAGGCACAACAAATTGAGGAACAGGAGGAGAGATTACAACTACAAAATAGAAATTAAACATTTAATTAAACATTTAACCAGGGCCTGGAGTAGAGATATAGAGTTTGGTATCATCATCATACTGACAATATCTATTCCAAAACTGATAAATTACCTCACACATATAAATATTAAATATGGCAGGAGAAATCACCAAGTCTTAAGGCACGCTCAAAGTAGGGATCTCTCCTTACCTTTCAACACCAACTGAAGCCTCCTCAGAGGAAGGAGGAGAATCAGCACAGTACCACTCACCCCCAATTCCTGGAGCTAACCCAGAATGATACTTTGACTGATGCTGTTGAATGCCTTTGAGTGGTCAAGAAGAGCCAGGATGGATGCACCACCTCCATCTCACTCCTACCAGAGGTCATCTATAAGTGCAATCAATGCCATCACAGTCCTAAGTCTTAAGATAGACAAAATGATGCCTAGATAATCCAATCCATCCAAGGTCATTTGCAGTTGTCATGCAAGCACTCTTGCCATTTTCATCTTTAAACATAGAAGATTGGAAACTGGGTGAAAGTTGTCCTGTTTGGTTGGGTTGAATGATGCTCCTTTAAGGAGAGGACAAACCACTGTCTCTTTAAGAGCTGATGGGACAATTCCTTTTTCAAAGAAAAGTTCACTACTACCATACCCTATCCCTTGCTCCTTTCCACACAACTTTAATAAACCAGGAGGGGAATGGATCTAATAACAAGTTGCTAAACTAGCAGCTTAGATGGTTTTGTCCACTTCCTCAGGTCATCCATGAGTGCAATTAATGCCGTCTCAGTCACAAGTCTTGGGACAGAAAGAATATGGTCTAGATAATTTGATTATTCCAAGGTCATTTGCAGTTGTCATGCAACCACTTTTTCCATATTCATCTCTAAACATAGAGGATTGGAAACTGGGTGTAAACTGTTGAGCTTGCTAAGGAGGGGGCAGAACACTGTCTCTTTAAGAGCTGTTTTGACCACTCCTTGTTTCAAGGATGAATTAACTACTATGAGACCCAATTCTGCATTCCTTTCCACACAGCTTTAATACGCCAGGAGGGGAATGGATCTAATAAATAAGCTAACAAACTAGCAGCAGAGAGGGCCTTGTCCACTTTCTCAAGCTCACTGGTCTCAAACTCTTTCCAGGTCACATCAGAGGAAATATCTCTGAAAAAATGACCCAACAGGTCATGATTGTATTTTATATTCTTAATTAAGATAGTTAAACTGAATATTTCATCTTTCTTTCTTTGTCCAAGTCAGAGGTGGGTTTCAGACCATTGGTTTGCTATACCCACATGCATCTCCAACTGCTCGCAGTTTGTGTTGGCAGGGGGGCAGAGGTCGACCTCGAGACACCTTGCATGGGGAGTGCCGCAGGGGTCGGTCCTCTCGCCCCTTCTGTTCAACATATATGTGAAGCCGCTGGGTGAGATCATCCGTGGTTTTGGGGTGAGAGTCCATCTGTACGCTGATGATACTCATCTGTACATCTCCACCCCAGGCCATCACAACGATGCCTTTGATGTGATGTCTCGCTGCCTGGAGGCGGTGCGGGTCCGGATGGGGAGAAATAGGCTCAGACTCAACCCTTCCAAGACTGAGTGGCTGTGGTTCCTGACGTCGCGATATAGACAGTTGGTGCCATCGCTGACTATTGGGGGTGAACTTTTGCCCCCCTCAGAGAGGCTTGCAATCTGGACATCCTCCTGGACTCACGGCTGTCTTTAGAAGAGCATATGACAGCCATGGCCAGGGGGGCTTTTTATCAGATCCGCCTGATCCACCAGTTGCGGCCCTTTTTAGATCGCGACACGCTATGCACGGTCACTCACGCCCTTGTCTCCTCTCGATTGGACTATTGTAATGCTCTCTACATGGGGCTCCCCTTGAAAAGCACCCAGAGGCTCCAGCTGGCCCAGAATGCAGCCGCGTGGGTTGTTATGGGCGCAACCCGTTGTGCCCATGTGACCCCCTTTTGCACTTTCCCTCCATAGATTAGGGCAGCCCTGACCGTGTTGGTTGTGAAGGGTCATTGGTGCTTAATGGTTGTTTCCTTGCAGAGATTTCTTTTATTGGTACATGCTGGCTTTTTCTAAATCTCTGAATATCTGGTTCTGTCCTTTGGTGTGCACTCCTATAACTTTACAGAAATATAGACACACCTCGCCCCCATCCTTCTGAGTAGAGATCCTACATATGTCATCAGGGTCATCTACAGATTGCTAAATCAGGATCCTGCTAGGACTCATAATGAAACTTAGATTGGGTAATGAAACATATGCCAGAAAACAGCAAAACTCAGAGAGCACCAAGGATCCCTCATTTCCACCCAGAGCTACACATATTTTCCTTTTTTGGTACCCTGTTCTCTGTAAGCACCTGCCCCTTTATCCTATATTCTGAATTAAAACAGTTAAATCCAAGACATCATCTTTCTCTCTGTGTCCATGTATGTATATTATTGTAAAAAAAAAATCACCTGATTTTTTAAATTATTTTTATTTCAGAAAGAGGGCAAAAACTTTGTCCAATTGACAATTAACAAGTAGATGATTTTTTAAAGTCCAGCTAGGGGAAAATATTTCAATAGATAATTAACTCTTCCTGGAATTGGTCCAAATTACTATCATGTGTTTATTTGCTCAAAGCTCTAGAGATTTTCTAGAACAAAGTGAAAAGTAGAAAGCAAGTTTGAAAGAGGTTATAAACTAAACCTGGTTCAATAGAGAGTTTGGGGTGGTGGGAAGAATTCCACAGGGCTATTGAGTCCAATTTCTCCAGCATCTGTTCTTTCTTTGATCAGACCTATTTCAAATCTGAGTTGTAGAAATCTCAGTCATTATTCAAGCACATGTCTGTATCTCCATCAAAATGAAAAGTTTAGATTGATGCCTTGGTCTCTGGACCTGTGTTGGGAAGATCCAGTATGCTAGGTCAGATCCATTGGTGTGGCTTGATATTTTGGAGACCTCTTTGGGAAGATGTTTTGGCTGCTGATGTGTTATTCATTTTGATGTTCCCAGTGATCAAAGTGAATGCGCTCAAGTGCCCAAAAGTTGATCCTATCCCAATTCCACATGAATGGTACCAACCAGGTGATCTCGTCATTGGAGGCATGGCTTCACATATCCTCTATACCTTCAGTGAGCATTCGTTTCATAAACATCCATCTAAGGAGCTCTATCAACTTTCAGAGTAAGCAAAATCCACTCTTTTCTTCACCTAATGATGCCTTGATTATTTTTTCCTCACCTATTCATATCTCTATGAAAAAGAAATCCCTAAGGAAACCATTTTAAAGCTTTATCTGATCGAGTAAATGTTTCAGTTTCTGAGAGTTTCTGACTGTAGGTTAAACAAGACTTTTCTTTCCCATCAGTTTGATTTTAAATAAAATGTTATGTGGGCTAAACATGTTGGCTAAATTGCAAATCCCTAAGAAAGGGGATTTAATAAGATGAAGAAATATTTTAAAATATATAGTCCCCTTATTGTGAAATAAAAGAATAGAATTAATTTATTTTTTCCAGAAAGAGAAATATATCCATAAGAAGGACCATTAACATCCAATATAGATAAGTTTATTTGAAAGATGCAGTAAAATTAAAAATTTACCTAGGCGCTCTTCATAACTGAAAAGATTATAACTGAGGAAATTTCAAAAGCAAATTTGCATTTAACTCAGTGCTCAAAAATTCTTATCTGAAATTTGATTTTTTTTTCTTAAAGTATAACAGTGCTTAAAGCAATGGAAAAAGGCAGATTTTTTTCTACTCCACTTGATTAGAAATAATTAATAATACTTAATCCAATTCATCATCATTAGATTAGATTAGATATCCAAGAGCCTGGATAGCTCAACAGGCTAAAAAAGCAGACTAAAGCCTGTTATTAACATCCAGCTGTCTGCAATTACACCAGTTCGAATCTCATCAGGCTCAAGGTTGACTCAGCCTTCCATCCTTTCTAAGATAGGTAAATTGAGGACCCAGTTTGTGGGGGCAATAAGATGACTTTGTATAAACTATACAATAGTATGAAGGCTATTGCTTAATGCATTGTAAGCTGCCCTGAGTCTTTGGAGAACTGCGGCATATAAATCTAATTTTTTAAAAAATCATTGCCTTCAATGTTTGAAGAAGGAGTAACTTCCCAGGTGTAATGTAAATCATGATAAAAATTTCCTGTCATAAAGAATAGATCAACATTAGTTAAATTAAAGATCATTATACTATAAAGAAATGTTAAACTTTCTTTCGTAGCCTAGGCAGAAACTGGGATTTTTTATTCTCAACTATGTCCCCCACTGAAGAATAATTTTCTCAAGGATTCTGGAGAATTTCACACTGTATTCTCTACTGTTGGTCTCCCTCTCAGATTCCTGTTCTTTCCCAAGCCAGCTTCAGAAATCATGCTGTGTATTGTAGTGTTCTCTGTGTTCCACTGAATTAAGAAATTCCCCCTTGGTTCTAGGTTGGAGCTCTCTGTGATTACTTGCCATCCATTGCTCCTTGTCCTGCTCCTGATGACTATGGACCCATTGGTTGACCCATTAACTCCCTTCTTTCATGAATTTTCTAAACATTTTTCACTCCATATGAAATGTGAGTTCCCCTAAAATATCATAATACTTGGAAGGGGAAGAAGTGGTGAGATTATGGATTGTTACAGAATAGCAAAACACTTAGGAAATGATGGGTGAAGATTCATACAATGAAAAAAAAAAACACCTCCTTTTGATGAAAGAGTGAAAATGGAACAAATTGCACCTATATCTGCCATTAGATAGATAGTCAGAAAAACGGGGAGACAAATAGACATTTTGTTTGAAAGTATGGAAACTGGACATTCTAACATGTGACAAAACCTTGGCAATCTGGCTGTTTCCATAGCCTTTTATCATTTTTATCTATCTATCTATCTATCTATCTATCTATCTATCTATCTATCTATCTATCTATCTATCTATCTATCTATCATCTATTTCTGGGAGGGTAAAAAATATAGATATATATTGTTTGAATGTAACAAATTCAAACAGATTCAAAAATGGGACAAGCATCTAATTTCAGTCTGACATTATTTGAAATATAGACATACAAATATATGTAGATAGTTCAAGGCAGAGTTAGCCCATGATAAAATGAGCAGCCAATAAATGTGATAAATTTAAATAAAACTATGTATATATGTATGTATGTATGTACAGTATGTATGTATGTATGTATGTATGTATGTATGTATGTATGAATGAATGAATGAATGAATATACCTCTCAATACTGGTCTATGCATTGTACAATTGTTTCACAAAAGACTTTCTTTATTTGCAGTGTGATCACAAAATTCTACCAGCATGTCCTTTCCTTGGCCTTTGCTGTCAAGGAGATCAATGAGAACCCACAAATTTTGCCCAATGCTACTCTTGGATTCCACATCTATGACAGCTACACCAATCCTAAAATGACCTATCGGACCACGGTGGACTTACTTTTCAAATCAGATCGATTTCTCCCCAACTACAAATGTGGACTTCGGAAAATTCTCCTGGCCATCATTGGTGGACTTGGATCAGATACTTCATCCCATATGGCAGAAATTCTAGAGCTCTACAAAATCCCACAGGTGGGTCCAGGGGTGAGGGGATTTGTCTTGTTTCTGTTAACCGATTTAAAGAATTAATCAATTGATTAAACGTACCCAAGAGCATCCTTAAGTCTTCTTTCTCATAAATATCATCTAAGATTTAACAAGTGATTGTTAAATCACTTAAGTCAACCTTGAGCCTGGTCAGATTCGAACTTGCAATAATTGCAGACAACTGGTGTTTAATTACAATGCTTTAGTCTGCTGAGCTATCTAGGCTCCTGGATGATTTAATGATTCTATTCCAACATTTCTTCTATAAGAATCCTTTCCTGAGACGAGTTAGCCATGGTGAGTTGACCTAGACTCGTGATGGTGAACCTTTTCGGCACCGACTGCCAAATTAGAATGTGTGTGAATGCTTGCGCATGTACATACGCTGGAATGGTGAAAACCCAAAGACCAGCTGGCCGGTTTTTCTTGGTGCAAAATGGAACAACTCATCAATGCCCAGGAATTTAACCATATTCTCCAAATTTGAGAAATTTTGGATCAGGTGTCAATTCTAATCTGTCAAACCAATTTCTGAAGACATCCATAAAGATGCATTACTAAAAAAAACAAAACAAAACAAAACCAACAACCATGTACCATGTGTTGATGTTTTCTTTTAGCTCACATACGGATCATTTCCCCAGGCAGAAATTGATAGCTGTCAATCATCGTCACTTTACTTTATGGCCCCTAATGAAGTTCCCCAATATGTAGGGATTGTCCGACTGCTTCAGCGTTTTGGATGGAAATGGATTGGGCTCTTTGCTGCAGACACCGAGAGTGGAGAACATTTTTTTCAGAAATTGGAGCCCTTGTTTTTTCAGCATGGAATCTGTTTATCTTTCCTACAAAGAATTCCACAACTAATGCGTTTGGATGACTTGGCCATATTAGACGATATCATGTTTGATTTTTATACACATTTCACAGATGTTAAAACAAATACATATATCATCTATGGAGAATCTGTTGCACTTGAGTGGCTGACAGCTCTCAAATCTTTATGGGAAGCTTCAAATCAGGGAAATGCATTTTTAAGCAAAGTGTGGATCAGCACCAGCCAAATTGATTTCATGCTACCAGCATCTCAGAGGGAATGGAATCTCCAATTTTATGATGGGGCCATAGCTTTTCAAATCCATTCCAGTGAAAATCTGGGATTCGAGGGATTTCTTCAGTCCACAAAGCCACATTCAACCCATGGAGATGGATTTCGAAGCCATTTTTGGGAGGAAACATTCGACTGTCTCCTTTCTAATTCAGAATCGCCATCAGTGGACAGACAAAAATGCACTGGGAATGAAGAACTGGGGAGTCTTCCCGAATCGATATTTCAATTGCAGATGACAGGTCACAGCTATAGCATTTATAATGGGGTTTATGCTGCAGCTCATGCTTTGCATAGCATGCTATCCAAGGGATCCAATCTGAAAAAAATCTTGACAGATAAAATCACTGAATCTCCAGAACTGCAGCCTTTTAAGGTAACATATCTCCACCAAAGTTTTTTTTTCTTTTCTATGAAGAACTTATTTCAAAATAATTTAGATCACAAAATCAGCTAATTTTTAATTCCAGGCACAATCTATTGTTCAAAGAGCTACAGTAGCAGCCAAAATTGTGGAAACCTTTTGGGAAAAGTGTATTTTCTAAAACTAGCTAATAACACTACTTTTATTTGGAGTAGTACCACACTATTATATATAAATGGCAAGATTGTTTAATCAAGAATGTAATGCAATAAATTTATGAAGGATTTGCTATTTGAATAGGAGTTACAGTATAAAGAAGAAAAGACAAATACATTGAAAAAAGGAGATATACAAAAAATATCATGTCAATTAATATGTCAGCCTCTCAACTTGCATTCAATTCAGGGCTGACATAGTAAAGAGAGGGTTAAATTCCTGTGGGATTAGTAAGAGAGACTGCCGTAGAATGATTTAGATAATGACCAATAAGGATAAGGAAACAAGCCAGGAAAGGGAGGGAATTTGGAGCAGAGGTCATTTCCTGACTGCATATGAGTCCGTGAAAACATTGTTCTGACAAATAAAAGTTTTTTTTCTTTATTATCAAAATGTGAGAGGCATTTTATTTCTTTAGACAACTCGAACTCGGACAGACAGTCAGGAAAATAAAAAAATGCTCTCTTCAAAAACTTTTCTAAAAATATTTATGCATTCCTAAGCTACTCCACGCCGACGTTGGCAGACCTTCAGATGTCTCCGTAGGTAAACAAACCTTATCAGAGGCCATGGAAGAAAGCCATCTCCAGCGGACGTTTGCCTCAGAAAAGGAAAAAATTATGATGCCTTTTACTGGACTCCCATCAAGTGGCAGGTAAGGGGGGAAAGTTCTATGGCTCTCCAAACAGCAGCATAACCCCCCCCACACACACACACAAGGAAAAAAAAGATGAGAGAAGAAAGCTCCAAAATACACTCAGGGCTTCCCCCTCTGCATTAGGTGCCTGAGCTCATCTTCTACATAGGGATCGTCCCCAGCTTCTTCGAAGCGGGTTCGTAGCAGTTGTAAGAAACCATCTGCATCTTGCAGTTGGGGGGCCCTGTATTTGTACTGGGCCGCTGACCAGCTCCTTGCTTCTCCCTCCAGATCTTCTGTGATGGCACTGACCAGAGCCCTGGGGAAAGGGGAAAGGTGTGCGAAGCGCTCGATGTAAATCTCAACTGCATCGAGAAATTGAGCTAGCAGGTCCGGATCCCCATCGAATTTCCCTCTGAATCGGGGTGGTTCCACCCTCGGTGGCCACTCCTCCCATTGTGGGGGTCTGTGAGCCTGCCCACGGTGCCTTTGGGCTTCTTCATCATCTCCCATTTGGGTGCAGGGCAGTGATGCCGTGGCTGGGCTGGGTTGCTTGCTGAGCAGGGAGGGAAGCCGTGAGTGCATTTTGGAGCTTTCTTCTCTCATTTTTTTTCCTTGTGTGTGTGTGGGGGGGGCTATGCTGCCATTTGGAGAGCCATTGAACCTTCCCCCGTTACCTGGCACTTGGTGAGAATCCAGCAAAAGGCATCATAATTTTTTCCTTTTCTGAGGCAAACCTCCGGTGGAGATGGCTTTCTTCCATGGCCTTAGATAATGCTTCAGAGACATCTGGAGGTCTGCCAATGTTGGCATGGAGTAACTTAGGAATGCATAAATATTTTTAGAAGAAAAGTTTTTGAAGAGAGAATTTTCCTGGCTGTCTGTCCGAGACGGAGTTGTCTAAGAAAGAAATAACATGCCTCTCACATTTTGATAATAAAGAAAAAAAACATTTATTTATTAGAACAACGTCCTTACGAACTCATATGCAGCCAGGAAATGACCTCTGCTCCAAATTCCCGCCTTTTCCTGGCTTGTTCCTTTATTCTATTGGCCATCCTCTAAATCTACTGCAGTAATTTAACCCCCCCCCCCTTTACTATGTCAGCCCTGAATGAAATGCAACTTGAGAGGCTGACAGATGACTTCTATTAACTGGGTTTTATTGCTGAGTTGTTTCTGACTAACAAGTTTCTTCAGTCGGCTCCATAGATTTTTTTCAATTGGGTTAAGGCCTGGGCTATTCCCAGGCTATTCTAGCAGTGGAATAGGATTGTCTTGAAACTCCAAAAAAAGGTGGCGTTATTAGCTATTAAACCTCAAAAATACATTTTTCCCAAAAGGTTGATAAAATTTTGGGCACTACTCAGGGGTGAAATCTAAATTTTTTCCCTGCCGGTTCTGTGGACATGGCTTGTGGGGTGGGGGGTGTCCTGTGACTGAGTGGGCATGGCCAACTCGATGTCAATCAAAGCCATGCCCACTCAGTCACAAGACTCTCCCCCCACCAAGCTACGCCGACAGAACCTGTTAGGGAAACTTTTTAAATTTCTATTCTGCTGTCCGCTTGCCACCTGCTCTCACTTCGCTTTGGGCTGGGGCCCAGGGTTGTGCCATTTCCTGGGGCCCAGGAGCCATTGCCTGCTTTGACTGGGTCGTGGAATGCACCATTCCCCAACTCTGGCCTTTCTTGGGGCTGCCGCCCACTTGCTCACCTTTCGCCTTGGGTTGGGGTACGCTCAGGAATGCACCATTCCCTGACTCTGGCCTTTTCAAGGAGCCGCCGCCCACTCTCCCTTCACCATGCGGCATGTCCTTACATTTCTCCCATGATTGGCTGCCAGGGAAGGCAGTTACCAGAGCTGCTCTCCTTGAATGTTACCAGAGCTGCTCTCCTTGAATGTGCCACGTTATCACTGCCCTTCAACATGTTCACCATTCCCTGACCCGGTTGAGGCAGATGGCGAGTAGGCAGTGAGCAGGCGGCAAAGGCAAAGGCATCGGGGAATGGTGCGTCCCTGGGCCCAGGCCTCCGACCCAAGACGAAGGGTGAGTGAGCGTGAATCTGTGACAAGTGGGCATGTGGGTGGAGCCTCCAGCTGTCATTACTACTGGTTCTCTGAACCATCGCTACTGGATCAGGCTATCCGGTCTGAACCGGGAGCATTTCACCCCTGGCACTACTATATGATAAAAACAATTATTGACTTCTTCTGCTCTAATTAGATAAAAAGTTTCTTCTCAACAAAGATTGCATTATAGAATTCTATATATATTATTCATTGATAGGTTGACTTTTTGCTCTGTTGTGGAAAACTGCATATACAATAGTTCTGTGTTTTTTTCCCCCCTTTTCAACGAAGAACTTATTTCAAAATAATTTAGTTCACAAAATGTCCCTGGTTGATCCAGGAAAAACATTTATCGAACTTCTCTGATCTGACTAAATTCTTCTCAAGGAATTCTGTGTATGTTATTCAATGATAATATTTTTGTTTGTTTGTTTGTTTGTTTGTTTGTTTAGTCAAACATGTACAAGATAAAAGGTATAAATATAAACATGGATATGAACATAGTAAATGAGTAGAAATAAAGGGGACAGTAGGACAAGGACGGTAGGCACACTCGTGTTCTTATGCACACCTCCTTTACGGAACTCTTACGAATGGGGTAAGATCCACGGTAGACAGTTTAAGGTGGAAGCTGAGGGGGTTAGGGGATTTAAAAATGGAGTCAGGTAGACATTCCAGGCGTGGACCACTGTTACTGAAGTCGTATTTTCTGCAATTGAGTTTGGAGCAGTTTATCTTGAATTTGTATTTATTGTTTGCCCAAGTATTATTATATACCCAAGGTATTCTATTGTGTGTAGAGGAGTAGAATACTCTTCTCATGAAATACCTCTGGACTCACTCAATTATATTAATGTCATATATACCGTGTAGATTCCAGGCAGACGAGCTGTATTCAAGAATTGGTCTGGCAAAGGTTTTGCATGTCCCAGTTATTGGTATAATGTTACCGGAGAAGAAGCTTTGCAAAATTAAGTTAACAACTCTTAATGCCTTTTGGCAATGCTGTTACACTGGGCTCTGCGGCTTAGATCATTTGAGATGAGTACTCCTAGGTCCTCAACAGTAGTTTGTTGTGTACCACTGAATCAAAGGCTTTGCAGATGTCTAGGTAAATTGGGTCTATTGCTTTAACCTTGTCGAGCTTGTAGGTTGACTCTGTAGGTTGACTTCTTGCTCTCTTAAGGAAAACTGAAATGATGAAATTCTTTGCTATCTACAGTATTTGTTTGGTATTGCATTTTGTCCAATGAAACTGAATAAAGATTTTGGGAACCAAAACATGGAACTTCTAATGTCTTGATTTCTCTTACCATTGGGAATTCAATATCATTGCTTTCTCTTTCTCTTTCAAGTAGCTCCACCCTTTTCTTCAAGGCATTTCTTTCAACAATTCCGCAGGAGAAGGAGTGTCTTTTAACGAGAAGAGAGAAACTGCAGGTGGATTTGACCTCATCAACGTGATCGTTTTTCCAAACAAGTCTATTCAGAGTGTGAAAGTTGGAAAGCTAGATCGTGATGCCTCTTGTGGAAATGAATTGATCATTAATGAAAATCTGATAGAATGGCACAAAGGTTTTAATCGGGTATGGAACTGCAAAAACGTAGAGTATTTCTTTTTTACAACTTCTTTAAATCAGGGAACAGATTTCACTTAAAATGTCTCCAACTGATCACTGCTGGTCATGATTCTCTTTATAGGATGACTGATGAAGGAGCTGAATAACTTGACAATTACCTATGCAAACTTTTTTATGTTATGAGCAGGTTCTTCCAGTTTCTCTGTGCAATGAACACTGTCACCCTGGATCTTGGAAGAGAAAATCTGAGGAGAAAAGCTTCTGCTGCTATGATTGTGTTCCATGTCAACCAGGGAAGATTTCAAGCAGGATAGGTCAGTTATGAAACTGCAACAATTTGAGAACATTGGGCAGTAAAGGAATTGTTTCATCAAATGTTACAAGAAATTTATTTCTTATTACAATTGATGTTTCTAGCCTATAAAGGAAGGAATATGGGTAACTCCTACAAATCTCAGTTATTATTAATCACAATTAGTAATAATTACCAAGGTTTTAAATTAATACATCCTGTAGAATCCTGTAAACTATATGACGTCTCTTTCATTGCAGCATCTCTGTGCCAGATGTAAGAATGTAAAGTGGAATGAAGACATGATTAATTTCTCGGAGGTCCTACAGATGTCATCTGTAGACCAAGACTGTATTGTAGCCCAACCATTCTATATATGGTGGTCATGCAAAGTATTAGACGACAATCTAATGAACATCAAGGGGGAGAGAATTCAAAACTATCTACTTAATTGTTGTAAAATAGAATGGAAAAGTAAAATATCCAACATGATAAAACTTTTATATTGTTTTATAATAGTTTTATATATGATATGATATCATTATATATTATACTATACTGTACTATAGTATAGTATAGTATAGTATAGTATAGTATAGTATAGTATAGTATAGTATAGTATAGTATAGTATAGTATAGTATAGTATAGTATAGTATAGTATAGTATAGTATAGTATAGTATAGTATAGTAGCTGTGGTTGCCGGCGTCCCGATATAGCCAGCTGACACCATCGCTGGTTATTGGGGGCGAATCTCTGGCCCCCACGGAAAGGGTGCGCAACTTGGGCGTCCTCCTGGATCCACGGCTGTCCTTGGAGGATCACACGACAGCTGTGGCCAGGGGAGCTTTTTATCAGGTCCGCCTGATACGCCAGTTGCGGCCCTTTCTAGATCGGGACTCCCTACGCACAGTCACTCAGGCACTCGTCACCTCTCGCCTGGACTACTGCAATGCTCTCTACATGGGGCTCCCCTTGGGGTGCACCCGGAGGCTCCAACTGGTGCAGAATGCGGCCGCGCGGGGGATTATGGGAGCGACGGGACGCTCCCATGTGACACCTCTCCTGCGCGAGCTGCATTGGCTGCCGGTGGACTTCCGGGTGCGTTTCAAGGTGTTGGTGACCACCTTTAAAGCGCTCCATGGCTTAGGACCAGGGTACTTACGGGACCGCCTTCTGCCGCCAATAGCCTCCCACCGGCCGGTGCGCTCCCACAGAGTGGGTCTCCTCAGGGTGCCGTCAGCTAGACAATGTCGGCTGGCGACCCCCAGGGGGAGGGCTTTCTCTGTGGCAGCCCCTACCCTCTGGAACGATCTGCCTCCAGAACTGAGAACAATTGCTGACCTCCGGACTTTTCGTCGGGCCCTAAAAACCCATCTTTTTCAGCTTGCTGGTCTAGCCTGACCCAGCTGAATTTTTTAAGATTGTATTAGAGGGTTGGGTATTTTAATTATTTAGTGGTTTTAATTTTAGCCATAGTTATATGTCTTTTAAGAAATTTTAACTTTTGTATACTGTTTTTTATTCGGCTGTCCACCGCCCTGAGTCCGCAAGGAGAAGGGCGGTATACAAATCTAATAAATAATAATAATAATAATAAATAATAATAATAATTATATTCAATATTTTATGACACTGCCTACAAAATGGTTTCATCAAAATTATTTATTATGGAGGTGATTCTATGGTGCAGGAAGTGCTGCTAAATCATGTTAATCTTATTTAGCGGGATTCCCTTAATACTGGAAATTCTGAAGGCCCTGGCTGAATCCTTGCCTCTGGCACCACATCTTCTCCAGTCTCCTCATTGTCCGACTTGAGTGCCATCTGCACAGGCTGCTGGCACAGAACCACACCAGCCTCCTCTCTGTCTGAATCAGCTACTAGCTGCACAGGCCATGTACGGGCCACAACAATTATGGACAAAATTGTGTGGAAATGCAAACAAGTATATTTACAAAAGCATTTGAATGGCTGTTATGTCCCTTGTAGAATTAAATGAAAAATAACACAACCATCAATATTATCTAGAGATCCCTGTCTATTAACTAATTAATTAAATAAACACATGTCTAGACTACACAACCCTAAAAAACGCTGTGTAGCTTAACAAATATGAAATTATAATATCAATAACAGGAACTAAATTGTGAACCATCTAAATTTAAATTATTTATTTCAATGAAATTTTAGAACTTCGTATATTTTCATATCATCCCTGAGTAAATAATTGATTTTTGATATTCTGGTGAATACTTTGAAATAGTATTTTTGAAATACTTGGGATATAGCTGCACAGGGAAAAGATCACAAAATGAACTATCACTCCTCAAACGGTACATAAAATATTTATTAAAAAGGTGTGAGTAGGAAATAGATGAGTTTTCTTTTATTCTTTTATCCAGATACAGAAGATTGTTTCAAATGTCCTGAAGATCAGTATCCAAGCAAGGACCAAGATCGATGCCTTAACAAAACAATGAGTTTCCTGTCCTTTGAAGAACCTTTAGGGGTCAGTTTGGCCTCAGCTGCAGTTTTCTTCTCCCTCATGACCACCAGTGTGCTCGTAATTTTCCTTAAGCATAGAGAAACCCCCATCGTCAAGGCCAACAACCGGGACCTCACTTACACTCTCCTTATTGCCCTTCTGCTCTGCTTTCTCTCTTCCTTGTTATTCCTTAGTCAACCGGGGAAAATCATCTGCCTTCTCCGTCAACCAACATTCGGCACCATCTTCTCAGCAGCTGTTTCTTGTGTGTTAGCTAAAACTATTACCGTGGTTGTCGCTTTCATGGCTACTAAGCCAGGTTCTTCAATGAGAAAATGGGTGGGGAAAAGATTGGCTCTTTCCATTGTCCTTTTTTGTTCTTTTCTTCAAGCAGGTCTTTGCATTCTGTGGCTGGCAACTTCTCTTCCATTCCCCGAGTTAGACATGAATTCCCTTACAGAAACCATGATTTTGCAATGCAATGAAGGCTCCATCTTCATGTTCTATTGTGTCCTGGGCTATCTGGGCTTCTTGGCTATTGCCAGCTTCATTGTGGCTTTCCTTGCCCGCAATTTACCTGACAGCTTTAATGAAGCCAAGTTCATCACTTTCAGCATGTTGGTCTTCTGCAGTGTGTGGATCTCCTTTGTTCCAACCTATCTGAGCACCAAAGGAAAAGCCATGATAGCTGTGGAGATCTTCTCCATCTTGTCCTCCAGTGCTGGGTTATTGGGATGTATCTTTTTCCCCAAATGTTTCATCATTGTGTTCAGGCCAGAGCTTAATAGCAGACATCAACTAATCAAACGAAATAATTAAATTTGGTCTGCATTTTTTATGACTTACACTGTAATAATATTAGCAATGGAAAATAAAAGATTAGTCTTTTCAATTTTCCTTCCTATCCTCTCTTCCATGGGAAACCTGAAAATTGACCTTTCTTGTATTCACTTCTTCAGTAACTGAAGGCACAACAAATTTAGGAACAGGAGGAGAGATTGGAGCTACATAATAGAAATTAAACATTTAATTAAACAATTAACAGGGGCCTGGAGTAGAGATATAGAGTTGGGTATCATCATCATATTGACGCTATCTATTCCAAAACTGATAAATTGCCTCACACATATAGATATTAAATATGGCAGGAGAAATCACCAAGTCTTGAGGCACGCTCAAAGTAGGGATCTCTCCTTACCTTTCAACACCAACTGAAGCCACCTCAGAGGAAGGAGGAGAATCAGCACAGTACCACTCACCCCAACTCCTGGAGCAAACCCAGAATGATACTTTGACTGATGCTGTTGAATGCCTTTGAGTGGTCAAGAAGAGCCAGGATGGATGCACCACCTCCATCTCACTCCTACTAGAGGTCATCTATAAGTGCGATCAATGACATCTCAGTCCTAAGTCTTGAGATAGACAAAATGTTGCCTAGATAATCCAAGGTCATTTGCAATTCTCATGCAACCACTCTTGCCCTTTTCATCTCTAAACACAGAAGATTAGAAACTGGGTGAAAGTTGTCCTGTTTGGCTGGGTTGAATGATGTTCCTTTAAGAAGAGGACACACCACTGTCTCTTTAAGAGCTGTTGGAACCACTCCTTTTTCAAAGAAAAGTTTACTACTACCATACCCTATCCCATGCTCCTTTCCACACAGCTTTAATAAACCAGGAGAGGAATGGATCTAATAACAAGTTGCCAAACTAGCAGCTTAGAGGGCTTTGTCCACCTCCTTAGGTCATCCATGAGTGCAATCAATGCCGTCTCAGTCACAAGTCTTGGGACAGAAAGAATGTGGTCTAGATAATCCGCTTCATCAAAGGTCATTTGCAGTTGTCATGCAACCACTGTTTCCATATTCATCTCTAAACATAGAGGATTGGAAACTGGGTGAAAATTGTTGAGCTTGGTTGGATTGAGGAGGGGGAAGAATCCTGTCTTTTTAATAGCTGTTTTGACCACTTCTTGTTTCAAGGATGAATTAACTACTATGAGACCCAATTCTGCATTCCTTTCCATACGGCTTTAATAAGCCAGGAGGGGAATGGATCTAATAAATTATTTATTTATTTATTAGATTTATATACCGCCCTTCTCCTTATGGACTCAGGGCAGTGCACAGCCAATTTAAAAAACAAATACACAAAAGTTAAAATTTTGTAAAAGAACAAATATAAATAGCAGTAGATTAAAACAAATTCATTTAAAAGATAATAAAAACTCTAAAAAGGATAAAATATTTACAGGACTCAGGCTAAGCCGGCAAGCTGAAAAAGATGAGTTTTTAAAGCCCGCCGGAAAGTCGGGAGGTCAGAAATTGTTCTTAACTCTGGAGGCAAATCATTCCAGAGGGTAGGTGCTGCCACAGAGAAGGCTCTCCCCCTGGGGGTCGCCAGCCGGCATTGTCTGGCTGACGGCACCCTGAGGAGGCCCTCTCTGTGCGAGCGAACCGGCCGGTGGCAGGCAATCGGTGGCAGAAGGCGGTCCCATAAGTACCCTGGCCCTAAGCCATGGAGCGCTTTAAAGGTGATTACCAACACCTTGAAACGCACCTGGAAGTCCACCAGCAACCAATGCAGCTCACGCAGGAGAGGTGTCACGTGGGAGCGCCCCGTCGCTCCCATAATCCCCCACGTGGCTGCATTCTGTACCAGTTGGAGCCTCCAGGTGCACCCCAAGGGGAGCCCCATGTAGAGAGCATTGCAGTAGTCCAGGCGGGAACTGACGAGAGCCTGAGTGACTGTGCGTAGGGAGTCCCGATCTAGAAAGGGCCGCAGCTGGCGTATCAGGTGAACCTGATAGAAAGCCCCCCTGGCCACGGCTGTCGTGTGATCCTCTAAAGACAGCCATGAGTCCAGGAGGACGCCCAAGTTGTGAACCCTTTCCATGGGGGCCAATGATTCTCCCCCAATAACCAGCGATGGTGTCAGCTGGCTATATCGGGACGCCGGCAGCCACAGCCACTCGGTCTTGGAGGGGTTGAGTCGAAGCCTGTTTCTCCCCATCCAGACCCACACAGCTTCAAGGCACTGGGACATCACTTCCACGGCATCGCTTGGGTGGTCTGGGGTGGAAATGTACAGCTGAGTATCATCAGTGTACTGATGGAACTCCACCCCAAAACCACGGATGATCTCACCCAGTGGCTTTACATAAATGTTGAACAGGAGGGGCGAGAGGACCGACCCTTGTGGCACCCCACATACCAGGCGCCTCGGGGTCGACCGCTGCCCCCCTGTCAACATGGATTGCGACCGGTCGGAGAGGTAGGAGGAGAACCACCGCAGAACGGTGCCCTCCACCCCCAATCCCTCCAACCGGCGCAACATGATACCATGGTCGATGGTATCAAAAGCCGCTGAGAGGTCTAACAACACCAGGATAGAGGAGTACCCCCTACCCCGGGCCCTCCAGAGATCATCCACCAACGCGACCAATGCCGTTTCGGTGCTGTATCCAGACCTGAAGCCGGACTGGAGCGGGTCTAAATAGACAGCTTCATCCAGGTATCGAGGGAGCTGCCACGCAACCACACTCTCTACAACCTTCGCTAAAAAGGGAAGGTTGGAGACAGGACAGTAATTAGCCAAAACAGCTGGGTCCAGGGAGGGCTTCTTGAGGAGGGGCCTCACCACCGCCTCCTTCAAGGCGGTCAGTAGGGCACCCTCACTCAAAGAAACATTTATAATCTCCTGGAGCCAGCCTCGTGTAACCTCCTGGGAGGCCAGCATCAACCAGGAGGGACACGAGTCCAATAAGCATGTGGTTGCGTTCAGCCTTCCCAGAATCCTGTCCACATCCTCGGGAGCCACAGGATCGAACTCAGCCCAGATAACACTCTCAAGACCTGCCTCAGTCCCCCCCACCCGAACTAACCCAGTCAGTGGCCAGATCTTCCCGAATCTGAGTTATTTTATCATCCAGATATTGAACAAAATCCTCAGCACATCCCTGTAAGGGATCCTCCCGCACTCCCGAATGGAGGAGGGAGCGGGTCACCCTAAACAGGGAGCTGGGCGATTATCTGATGACGCAATAAGAGCGGCGAAGTAATTAGACTTAGCCGCTTTTATCGCCACTATGTAAGTCTTAATATGAGCTCTTATTAGTGTCAAGTCAGATTCAGAGCAACTGGCCCTCCAACCGCTCTCCAGGCGTCTTTTCTGGCGCTTCATCTCCCTCAGCTCCTCGGTAAACCAAGGGGCTAAGTGGATTCGGCACCAGGTCAGAGGCCGCAAAGGCACACGCAGTCCAAGGCTCCACTGGCCACCCTGTCCCAGGCAGCCACCAGGTCCTCAGCCGAGTCGCATGTCAGTGTCTCAGGAAATGGCCCAAGCTCCGTCTGGAACCTATCAGGATCCATCAGGCGCCTGGGGCGGAACCACCTAGTCGGTTCTGCCTCCCTGCGGTGAGGTGCAGCGGTCAGAAAGTCAAGTCGAAGGAGCGAGTGGTCAGTCTATGACAAGGGTTCTACACCTATATCCCCAATATCGAGACCACTCAACCACTGCCCAGAGACAAAAATTAGATCCAGGGTGTGTCCACCAATGTGAGTCGGGCCCTGAATTACCTGGGTCAGGTCCATGGCTGTCATGGAAGCCATGAACTCCCGAGCTATCTCAGATGTTTCACCGATAGATGGCAGATTGAAATTCCCCATGACCATAAGCCTGGGGGTGCCAATCGCCACATCGGCTACAACATTGAGAAGCTCGGGCAGGGTTGTTACCATGTGGCAGGGAGCCAGGTACATGACTAACAAGACCCATCCGCCCACCAGGACCCCACCTCACAAAGATGGACTCACACCCGGCTATCTGAGGTACAGTGGCCTCCCTCGGATCCAGACTTTCCTTAATAATGACCGCTACTCCCCCACCCCTACCCTGAGCTCTTGGCTGGTGAAATGCAAGGAAACCTGGTGGGCACATCTCCATGAGGGGAACCCCACCCTCGTGGCCCAACCAGGTCTCTGTAATACCAGCCAGGTCCGCACCCCCCTCTTGAAGAAGGTCACATATGAGGGGGCCTTATTTACAACGGACCTGGCATTGCATAGCAGCAGCTGGAGCCTCGGGTCCTGAGACTCTGAACAACCTGGGGAACGGGAATAGCTCCGGGGACCGGGGCACACAATCGCTCGAAGACAGCGAGTGAGTGCCCCCACCACATGATATGGTCCCCCGCTCTCACCATATCTGCCCCTCCCACACAGCGTATTTATAGCCCAACCCTCAACAGAGGGCTCCCTAGGAGCCCTCTTACCTCCAGAGTCTACACCCTCCGGAACACCACAAACTGCCAAGCCTGTCCATCTCCCATTTGGGTTCTCCCCCCGACCCTCTCCCACCCCCACCCCAGAACCCTTTAAAATTCTAATAAAAAGTGATCTTAAAAAACCCCTCAACCCCCGTTTTGCAACATGCCACCTCTCGGGGTCCCAAAACCCGTCATTAAGGTAGGCCCTCGATAGCATAGAGGGCCAGGCCTGCGAGAGGGGGGAGTCTCGCAGGGCAAGAAGCGTGGACCTAGAGTACATCCAGAACAAGTACAAAAACAAAGAGGACGATAAAAGCATGGCTCAGGTCCGCAATGATAGAACAGTGTCCAGGAGCAGGGACAAGTCAATCAGGAGAGTCCTCGCTACCCTCTCATGGTAGCGATTAAGTCACTATGTTCTGTCCAACTGGGGGGTGTCAAACCACCCTCTCACTGTGGTTCGTTTCAATAGTCAGGTGAGTTGGAAAGACCAGGGCCACTCTCTCACAGAGGTCCGGCCATATTGTCCTGAAAAATACAACACCCCCTCAGGGTAGATAGTAATAAAGAATCGGCTCCAAAAGTCCTCCAGTGACTGCCCTGTTCTCCAGTATGGCCAGTCAGCAAGGTGGTCAATCAGCGAGATGGTCAGTAAGTCAGGTCAAGAAACAACTCCGGGACTGTACGGGCAATATGTAAAGGCGGGGGGGGGGGGCTGATGGATTCAGGGCCAATAAAGGACAGGCGGGGGGCAGCCCCATTGGGTACAGGATGGTACAAGGTGGTAAAGAAAGTGGCCCCCAGATTGTAAGTCCACCTTAATTGGTGGAAGGAGACCTCACCACCAGCAAAAGCCATGGGGGCCAGTCCAGTGAGACCCATTTGGGCTTCAATCTCCTGGCTAAAGCCCTCCAAGATAAAAATCCCCCCCCCCGCTGGCCACTAGCAAGTCCGCTGGCCTCCACCTCCAGGGCGCCTGGGCGCCGGCATACAGGCCGCTCCAGTGACCGACGTTGCCGATGGCTCCGGCGACCTCCTCCTCCAGGCGCCCTCCTACCACCTCCTCCTCCAGGGCGCCTGGGCGCCGGCATACAGGCCGCTCCAGCGACCGACGTTGCCGATGGCTCCGGCGACCTCCTCCTCCAGGCGCCCTCCTACCACCTCCTCCTCCAGGGCGCCTGGGCGCCAGCATACAGACCGCTCCAGCGACCGACATTGCTGATGGCTCCGGCACCTCCCTAGACGAGCGCAGACCAGGCGGACCAGGGCCCAGGGCCCAGAGGCTGTCCACAATCCACTAGCCGCTGGCCACCCTCTCGCCACTACCGCCCCCATCTCGTCACCACCGCCGCTTGCCGCCACTTGCCCCCACCGCTTGCCACCATCTCTCATGACACCTCCCACTTCTTGTTGGCCGACGGCAGTCTCCGGAGAGATGACCGCATGTTCTGAAGGCCAGGCGGGGGATTGCCGATGGTCTGCAATCCCCACAGAACCCTTAAAACAGCCAGCCAAGTCCCATCCCCTCACGGCGTCCTGGGTGCGGCCACCATCTTGGGCATGCGCAAAACGATGCCCAAATAAGCTACCAAACTAGCAGCAGAGAGGGCCTTGTCCACTTTCTCAAGCTCACTGGTCTAAAACTCTTTCCAGATCACATCAGAGGAAATATCTCTGAAAAAATGACCTAACAGGTCATGATTGTATTTTATATTCTTAATTAAGATAGTTAAACTGAATATTTCATCTTTCTTTCTGTGTCCAAGTCAGAGGTGGGTTTCAGACCATTGGTTTGCTACACCCACACGCATCTCCAACCGCTCGCAGTTTGTGTTGGCAGGGGGGCAGAGGTCGACCTCGAGGCGCCTCGCATGGGGAGTGCCACATGGGTCGGCCCTCTCGTCCCTTCTGTTCAACATATATGTGAAGCCGCTGGGTGAGATCATCTGTGGTTTTGGGGTGAGAGTCCATCTGTACGCTGATGATACTCAGCTGTACATCTCCACCCCAGGCCATCACAACGATGCCTTTGATGTGATGTCTCGCTGCCTGGAGGCCGTGCGAGTCCGGATGGGGAGAAATAGGCTCAGACACAACCCTTCCAAGACTGAGTGGCTGTGGTTCTTGACGTCACGATATAGTGAACTGGTGCCATCGCTGACTATCGCTGAATTTTTGCCCCCCTCAGAGAGGCTTGCAATCTGGACGTCCTCCTGGACTCACGGCTGTCTTTAGAAGAGCATATGACAGCCGTGGTCATGGGGGCTTTTTATCAGATCTGCCTGATCCACCAGTTGTGGCCCTTTTTAGATCACGACACGCTACGCACGGTCACTCACATCCTTGTCTCCTCTCGATTGGACTACTGTAATGCTTTCTACATGGGGCTCCCCTTGAAAAGCACCCAGAGGCTCCAGCTGGCCCAGAATGCAGCCACGCAGGTTGTTATGGGCCCAACCCGTTGTGCCCTTGTGACCCCCTTTTGCACTTTCCCTCCAAAGATTACGGTAGCCCTGACCGTATTGGTTATGAAGGGTCATTGGTGCTCAATGGAGCTTGGTTGTTTCCTTGGAGACATTTCTTTTATTGGTACATGCTGGCTTTTTCTAAATCTCTGAATATCTGGTTCTGTCCATTGGTGTGCAGTCCTATAACTTTACAGAAATATAGACACACGTCGCCCCCATCCCTCTGAGTAGAGATCCTACATATGTCATCAGGGTCATCTACAGATTGCTAAATCAGGATCCTGCTAGGACTCATAATGTAACTTAGATTGGGTAATGAAACATATGCCAGAAAGCAGCAAAACTCAGAGAGCACCAAGGATCCCTCATTTCCACCCAGAACTACACATATTCTCCTTTTTTGGTACCCTGTTCTCTGTAAGTACCTGTCCCTTTATCCTATATTCTGAATTAAAATACTTAAATTCAATACATCATCGTTCTCTCTGTGTCCATGTATGTATATTGTAAAAAATATCACCTGATTTTTTAAATTATTTTTATTTCACAAAGAGGGCAAAAACTTTGTCCAATTGACAATTAACAAGTAGATGATTTTTTAAAGTCCAGCTAGGGGAAAATATTTCAATAGATAATTAACTCTTCCTGGAATTGGTCCAAATTACTATCATGTGTTTATTTGCTCAAAGCTCGAGAGATTTTCTAGAAAACAGTGAAAAGTAGAAAGCAAGTTTGAAAGAGGTTATAAACTAAACCTGGTTCAATGGAGAGTTTGGGGTGGTGGGAAGAGTTCCACAGGGCTATTGAGCTCAATTTCTCCAGCATCTGTTCTTTCTTTGATCAGGCCTATTTCAAATCTGAGTTGTAGAAATCTCAGTCATTATTCAAGCACATGTCTGTATCTCCATCAAAATGAAAAGTTTAGATTGATGCTTTGGTCTTTTGACCTGTGTTGAGAAGATCCAGTATGCTAGGTCAGATCCATTGGTGTGGTTTGATATTTTGGAGACCTCTTTGGGAAGATGTTTTGGCTGCTGATGTGTTATTCATTTTGATGTTCCCAGTGATCAAAGTGAATGCGCTCAAGTGCCCAGAAAGTGATCCTATCCCAATTCCACATGAATGGTACCAACCAGGTGATCTCGTCATTGGAGGCATGGCTTCACATATCCTCTATACCTTCAGCGAGCATTCGTTTGATGAACATCCATCTAAGGAGCTCTATAAACTTTCAGAGTAAGCAAAATCCACTCTTTTCTTCACCTAATGATGCCTTGATTATTTTTTTTTCTCACCCATTCATATCTCTATGAAAAAAAAATCCCTAAGGAAAGCATTTTAAAGCTTTATCTGATCGAGTAAATGTTTCAGTTTCTGAGAGTTTCTGACTGTAGGTTAAATAAGACTTTTCTTTCCCATCAGTTTGATTTTAAATAAAATGTTATGTGGGCTAAACATGATGGCTAAATTGCAAATCCCTAAGAAAGGGGATTTAATAAGATGAAGAAATACTTTAAAATATATGGTCCCCTTATTATGAAATAAAAGAATAGAATTAATTTATTTTTTCCAGGAAGAGAAATATATCCATAAGAAGGACCATTAACAACCAATATAGATAAGTTTATTTGAAAGATGCAGTAAAATTAAAAATTTACCTAGGGGCTCTTCTGAACTGAAAAGATTATAACTGAGGAAATTTAGAAAGCAAATTTGCATTTAACTCAGTGCTCAAAAATTCTTATCTGAAATTTGATTTTTTTCTCTTAAAGTATAACAGTGCTTAAAGCAATGGAAAAAGGCAGATTTTTTCTACTCCACCTGATTAGAAATAATTAATAATACTTAATCCAATTCATCATCATTAGATTAGATTAGATATCCAAGAGCCTGGATAGCTCAACAGGCTAAAAAAGCAGACTAAAGCCTGTGATTAACATCCAGCTGTCTGCAATTACACCAGTTCGAATCTCACCAGACTCAGCCTTCCATTCTTTCTAAGGTAGGTAAATTGAGGACCCAGTTTGTGGGGGCAATAAGCTGACTTTGTATAAAATATACAAAAGTATGAAGGCTATTGCTTAATGCATTGTAAGCCACCCTGAGTCTTCGGAGAAGGGCAGCATATAAATCTAATTTTTTTAAAAAATCATTGCCTTCAATAATTGAGGAGTAACTTCCCAGGCGTAATGTAAATCATGATAAAAATTTCCTGTCATAAAGAATAGAGCAACTTTAGTTAAATTAAAGATCATTATGCTATAAAGAAATGTTAAACTTTCTTTCGTAGCCTAGGCAGAAACTGGGATTTTTCATTCTCAACTAAGTCCCCCACTGAAGAATAATTTTCTCAAGGATTCTGGAGAATTTCACACTGTATTCTCTACTGTTGGTCTCCCTCTCAGATTCCTGTTCTTTCCCAAGCCAGCTTCAGAAATCATGCTGTTTATTGCAGAGTTCTCTGTGTTCCACTGAATTAAGAAATTCCCCCTTGGTTCCTCCGTGATTACTTGCCATCCATTGCTCCTTGTCCTGCTCCTGGTGACTATTGACCCATTGGTTGACCCATTAACTCCTTTCTTTCATGAATTTTCTAAACATTTTTCACTCCATATGAAATGTGAAAGCTGTTCTTCCACTAAAATATCATAATACTTGGAAGGGGAAGAAGTGGTGAGATTATGGATTCTTACAGAATAGCAAAACACTTAGGAAATGATGGGTGAAGATTCATACAATGAAAAAAAAACCCTCTCTTTGGTGAAAGAGTGAAAATGGAACAAATGAACATATGAATCAAAAATGGGACAAACATCTAATTTCAGTCTGACATTATTTGAAATATAGACATACAAATATATGTAGATAGTTCAAGGCAGAGTTAGCCCATGATAAAATGAGCAGCCAATAAACGTGATAAATTTAAATAAAACTATGTATGTATGTATGTGTGTGTGTACAGTATGTATGTATGCATGCATGTATGTATGTATGTATGTATGAATATACCTCTCAATACTGTTCTATGCATTGTACAATTGTTTCACAAAAGACTTTCTTTATTTGCAGTGTGATCACAAAATTCTACCAGCATGTCCTTTCCTTGGCCTTTGCTGTCAAGGAGATCAATGAGAACCCACAAATCTTGCCCAATGCTACTCTTGGATTCCACATCTATGACAGCTACACCAATCCTAAAATGACCTATCGGACCACGGTGGACTTACTTTTCAAATCAGATCGATTTCTCCCCAACTACAAATGTGGACTTCGGAAAATTCTTCTGGCTATCATTGGTGGACTTGGATCAGATACTTCATCCCATATGGCCGAAATTCTAGAGCTCTACAAAATCCCACAGGTGGGTCTAGGGGTGAGGGGATTTGTCTTGTTTCTGTTACCCAATTTCAAGAATTGATCAATTGATTAAATGTACCCAAGAGCATCCTTAAGTCTCCTTTCTCACAAATCTCATCTAAGATTTAACAAGTGATTTTTCAAGTCACTTAAAACTAATTAAAAACCATTAAGAAAACCATTTAAATATTAGCCAGCAGTGTGAAGCAGCTGCCAAAGAAACCAACACAGTTCTAGGCTGCATAAACAGAGGGAAAGAATTAAGTTCATGTTAAAAATGTTAATACCACTTTATAATGCCTTGGTAAGGCCACACTTGGAATACTGCATTCAGTTTTGGTCGCCACAATGTAAAAAAGATGTGGAGACTCTAGAAAGAGTGCAGAGAAGAGCAAGAAAGATGATTAGGGGACTGGAGGCTAAAACATATGAAGAACGGTTGCAGGAACTGGGTATGTCTAGTTTAATAAAGAGAAGGACTAAGGGAGACATGATTGCAGTGTTTCAATATCTCAGGTTTGCCACAAAGAAGAGGGAGTCAAGCTATTCTCCAAAGCACCTGAGGGTAGGAGAAGAAGCAACGAGTGGAAACTAATCAAGGAGAGAAGCAATTTAGAACTAAGGAGAAATTTCCCCATTTAATTGTCAAAACAATTAATCATTGGAACAAGTTACCTCCAGAAGTTGTGAATGCTCCAACACTGGAAAGTTTTAAGAAGATGTTGGATAACCATTTATCCAACATCTTGATACCTACACCATGTAGATATCCGCATCATGAAGTGGTGTAGGGTTTCCTGTCTAAGCAGAGGGTTGGACAGGCAGACTCCAATGTCCCTTCCACCTCTATTATTCTATTCTACTCTAAAAAAAGATTTCTTGGTGCAGAATGGAATAACTCATTATGGCCAACTGATAGAAGGACAAGTCGCCTTCAAACTTTTGTATATTTATACAAAGTCAGCTTATTACCCCCACAAACTGGGTCCTCAATTTACCTACGTTAGAATGGATGGAAGGCTGAGTCAACCTTGAGCCTGGTGAGATTTGAACTTGCAGTAATTGCAGACAGCTGGTGTTTAATTATAATGCTTTATTTTTTTATTTATTTAATAAACACATACAAACAGAAAAAGAAAACATACACATCCATGTACACATACAACAAATACAACATTAATAACACAAATAAAATCTAAATTTAGCATATAATTTCCTGACATCAATAACCTAAATTCCTCCATATATATTTCTTCATCTCGCCTTATATAACGATATTGTTTTGATCTTTATTTATACATTGTTGTGTCTTATTTGGTACAAAATTTTATTTTACTCTTTTAAGATCCTCTTTTGGTTTGTTTTCCCCTTCTAACCATTGATACCACCTTTGCCAAACCAGGTAGTAATCCGATTCTTCCTTTCCTTGAATTTCCTTGGTGAGTCTGTCCATCTCAGCACATTCCATGACTTTAGATATTATTCTGTCTTGTGTTGGGACTTCTTCCAGTTTCCAATTCTGTGCCTAAGTGATCCTTGCGGCAGTCAAAATGTGGGTCATCAAGTATGTTGTTTTTCTGTCATATTTACTTGTAAATATGCCTAATAAATATGTCTCCGGTCTTAGTGATACTTTTTGGTTGTTATTTGTTCCAATTGAATTTTGATGTTATTCCAGAATTGTTTGGCTTTGGGACACGACCACCACATATGGTAGTATGTCCCTTTTTGTGCTTTACATTTCCACCATAATGAAGAGGTGTTGGGGATCATTTTGGAAATTCGTGCCGGTGGGAGATGCCATCTATAAAACATCTTGTAGATATTTTCTTTGTACAGTACTGATAATGTTAATTTACTATTCGTTTTCCATATTTTTCCCATTTGTTTAGTTCTATGGGGTATCCAAAGTTTATTGCCCAGGTAGTCATATTTTCCTTAACTGTCTCCTCCTCTAATTTATATGCCAGTAAGAAATTGTACATTTTTGTGATTAGTTTCTCATTGAGGCCCAATAAAATTTTGTCTAGTTGGTTTGGTTCTTTTTGGATTCCAAATTTCTCCATATTTGTTTTGTGTCTGGATTTTAATTGTAAGCATGGCCACCAATCCATTTCAAGCCCTTGATCCTTAGTTGTTCTATTGTTTTTAATTTTCCTTCTTCAGTTAAAAGATCTTGGTAGGTTTTCATTTTATTTCGGTCCATCGTATTTGGATAGATTTGTGCTTCCATTGTAGAGATCCAACGCGGTATCTTGTCATAGTGAGTCTTTCTGATTTCATTCCAGATTTTAATCAGGGCATTTCTCACAATGTGTCTGCGGAATTGTTCTTGTTTTGTGGGCTTGTCTTCCCATAAGTATGCCTGCCATCCCTTTGTCAAGTCAAAACTTTCCAATGTTAATGTTTGTCTGTTTTTCAATTCAATCCAATCTTTTATCCATGTTAATACTGATGCTTTATAGTATATCTGCCAATCGGGAAGTCCCATTCCTACTCTATCTCGTTTATCCTGTAAATGCTTTAGTTTGATTCTTGTCTTTTTTTTTTCTGCCATAAAAATTTTAGCATCATCCTATCCAAATCTTTAAAATATGTTCTGCCCGGATTTACTGGATCACCCTAAATACTCTTGGTAGGATATTCATTTTTATAGTGGCAATTTTGCCTAAAAACGATAACTGAAGTTTTCTCCACTTCTCCAAGTCTTTTTCTATCTGTTTGGCCAGTTTGGTATAGTTGTCTTCCTTCAGTGTCGATATTTTATTGGTAATCCATACCCCTAGGTATTTGCCTTTTTTTGTATTTTGCATTCCCAACAGGTTTTCCAACTCTTTTTCTTGGTGTTTGGTGAGATTCTTTGTTATAATTTTAGCTTTTAATTTGTTAATTTTCAGGCCTGCCACTTCTCTGTATTGCTGTATTTTAGTCAATAATTTTAGTCCAGATTGTAACGGTTTGTCTAATGTAAGTACTATGTCATCAGCAAAGGCCTGCAATTTATATTCCTGATTTTTGATTTTTAATCCCATTATTTCTGTATCCTTTCTGATTTCTTCTAAAAGATAATATGAATAATATGGGGGATAGGGGGCATCCCTGTCTCACTTGTCTTTTAATATCAAATTGTCCTGTTGTCTCACCATTAATTAATGCAGTTTGGGTATTGTATATACTTTTAATCATCTTTATGAATTTTTCTCCAAATTTCATCTTTTCCAGTTGTGTGATGAGAAATGTCCAATTAAGATTATCGAACGCTTTTTGTGTGTCAAGAAAGATTAAAGCTAGCTGTTTATCCCGTCTTTGCTCATAGAATTCAAGGATGTCCATAATTGTTCTTGTGTTATTTTGGATTTGTCGTCCGGCAATAAAGCCATTTTGATCTCGATGTATGTAGTGTTCGATAAAAGTTTTTAGTCTCTGTGTTATGATGGATGTATAAAGTTTGTAATCTACATTGAGGAGGGAGATAGGTCTGTAATTTTTAATTTCGGCAGGGTCTGAGTCTTGTTTTGGAATTAATGTGGTTATTGTCTCATTCCATAAGTGTGGGGTTTCGGCTTCCGATAATGCATCATTGAATACTTGTAGTAGAATACCATCTAGCAATTGTTGGAATGTCTGATAGAGCTCTGCTGGTATGCCATCTGTTCCCGGTGTCTTATTGTTTTTTTGTTCCTTCCTTGTTTCTACTAATTCTAGCATAGAGATCGGTCTATTCAGTAGTTCAGTGTGGTCTTCTCTTAATTCCTGTATTTTTAGTTTATTTAGGTATTCTCTCGTATCTTTCTCTCGAATATCTTCTTCTGCATATAATTCTTGGAAGAATTCCTTTGCAATTCGTTTTTTATCCTCATTGTTCTGGTATAATCACCCATCTTTGTCTTTTAATTGCATTATTATCTTCTTTTCTTTTTCCGTCTTCAATTTATGAGCTAACCATCTTCCCGTTTTGTTTGCATGTTCAAATTGATTTTGTTTGGTCATTTTTATTTTCCGTGCTATCTCTGCAGTTGTGTTCAAATTCAATTGGTGTCTTGTAAGGTTTATTTTCTTTTTGATTTCTTGGTTGTGCGGGTGTTCTTACAATTCTAATTCATATTGCTGTGGTGTTGACATTAAGCTTTGTTTTGTTCGCTGTTTGTCTTTGTTTTTTTTTGTGCAGGATAGGCAATTGCTAAGCCCCTAATATATGCCTTGGTTGTGTCCCATAGGTTTTGCAGACTAGTGTGTTCTTTGACATTTATTTGGAAAAATAATTTCAATTCCTTTTGAATCATTTCCACATATTGCTTGTCATTCATAAGGTCTCTATCCATCATCCATCTTCTTCTCGGCTGGTGGCCTTTCCATGTTATTTCAATCAGACTATGGTCTGCCCATGTATTAGTTGCTATTTCTATTTTTTAAATATCTGCTCTAAGTTCTGCGGTCATCCAGGCTATGTCAATTCTGGATTTGTGTGGGTTTGAGTAGAATGTAAATTGTTGTCTATCATGATTAATTTCCCTCCACACATTCTTTAGTTGAAGCTCGTGTACCATATCATAAAATGTCTCAGGGAGTACTTTTTTCTAGATTTATCTCATTTACTGGTCTGATAGTCTTTCTCTATATTCCCAACTGCATTGTAGTCTCCAATGAGACATATGTTTGAATACTCCAGTTCTTTAATTCTGTTGTGAATCTTCTTGAAGTAATCGCTTTGCGTTCCATTTGGTGCATAGAGTGACACTAGTAAAATCCCCCCCCCCCCGGTTTCAATTTCAACCATCAGCGTCCTACCCTCCTCATCTGCGTATACTTGCTTAGCTTGTATATGATTTTGAATGTACATTGCTATACCTTTCTTTTTGTTCCCTGATATTGCTGTGTAGAATGTTCCTAAGCGTTTATTTTCTAATAGTCTACATTGTTGATTCTTGATGTGAACTTCTTGTAGTGTGATAATGTCCATGTTCAATTTTTGTAAATTCCTAAATGTAAGTGATCTCTTAGTTGGTATATTAAGGCCATTTATGTTTATTGATATTAATCTTATTTCTTTTGCCATACTCATCTTCTATCGCCTTGTTGTCCTAAGTGTCCTTGTGTTTTTCCCAGTGGTTCGTATCTTTTCCCTTGCTCCCTCTCTTTCCATCCTTTCTTTCTCTCCCCTTGTTCTTGCTTCATGCTGGGCTTCTTCCAATTGGTCTTCTTGATTTGCAGATTCTCGCTGTGTTTCGAATTCTTGCTCCTCTTCTAAGATGAAATTGCTGTGAAAAAACTGTTGTGCCTTTTTAGCGTATCCAATCTGTGTTTTTTATCTTGCCAGGATACAAGGATTCCCTCAGGTGTTAGCCAGTGGAACATTATTTTGTGGTTGTTTAGTTCTGTTGTCAAAAAGCTATATTTTTTTCTTATTTCTCTTATTGTTCTTGGAATTTGTTTTAGTGTAATTATTTCTTTGCCTTTATAGGTGATTGGTTCTTTTCCCATTTTTTATATATATTTCCTCTTTCACAGATTTTCTTGCAAACCGGATGTGAATCTCTTTTGGGAGCTTGTTCCTTTGGGCATAATTGGTAAATACCCAATAGACTTCATCAATTTCCATATTTATTTCTTCCTTCTTCTTTTGGATCACCTCCGCTAGAATTCCCACCATTAAGTCTCTTGGATCTTCTTTTGTTTCCGCAATGTTTTGAAATCTTAGATAGAATGACGCCTTTTCCATCTCTAAGAATGAAACTGAGTCTTCCAGTTCTTTATTTGTTGTCATCTGGTCACTTTCTAGATCCTCCAGCTTCTTCTCTGTTTGCTCCATCTTAACTTCAATATTTTGGATTCTCTGTTCATTCTTGGCAATATTTTGCTGAATTTTCTCCATTCTATCATCCATTTTTTTGAGGTTGTCCTTTATTTCTGTTATATCCAGCTTCAATTCTTCATGGTTATTCTTGCTTTCTTGATGATTATTGGCAATTGATTCTTGTGTTCTGTTCATCCCCTCTTGTATCGTTGCAAGTATTGAATGTATATTTTGGATATTAATTGTTTGAGGAGTTTTCTCTTTTTCTGTCACTAACATTGTATCTACCGTTTTCTGTTGTGTAGGTGATGCAATGGACAGTGTCTGGCTGGTAACTAAATTTTTACTGGTTTTTTGACATTGCAGATGAGCCGGTGGTTGTCATCTTGATTTTCTGTTTTAACAGTTCCCAAATTTTCATACATTGGAATTCTCTTCAATTAGTAATAGAAGCCGATTTCTGGTATTCCAAATTTCACATCCACTCTAGTTCTTCCGCTTCAGTTAATATGTTATATAAGGGATTAATTTAATCTTTAACAGGGAGTAGGGAAAAAATACTACATTTCAGCAGGTCATTTTGATTTACAATGTTAAATATCCTATTTCAATATTCTATTAACCTTTTTTAATTCTATTAAATTCTTATTTATATATTTATATCTCTATTGGCTCTGGTAAATCTATTAGCTTTTATCAACCTCAATTCCTAACTTAAATAATACAATTAATTGTAAGTACTATACTAAAATGATATATCAATTAATTCATCTAATATTCAATTATAGCACCAAAAACAATTAGATATGAAGAAAGTACAAGTTAACTATTGTTATCATATTATTGTTACTCAAGATCTATATTTCAATCAATTTACTTCTTTAATTTATATTCCACTTCTGCTTACTTCTGCTTAAATTCTATATTCTATATTTTAAGTTTCTACTTAGAAAACTTCAAAAATATCTTATGACTACTGTAATCTTCTATGTAATATAATATAATATATAATATAAATTAAGTTAAATAGGTGTTAACAATTAAATATTCAGCAATAAAAAGTATAGAAATTTAGAGCAGGTTAAACAATTTTACTTGATTTAAATCTTAAACGTTATATTCAGTTCCTGGATTATAAACGTTGCAATCCACACTCAGTGTTTCATCATTCAAGCAGTTCGTCCTGTATTTCTTATCAAACTCCTCTGTATATCTCCCAAGAATAGCACCTCTATAACTCCGAAACTGCAGTGTCTTTTAGAATATTGTCCCTTTTAGAATTTTCTGCCTTCGCCGTAAATACAAAGTCTCAAAGTTCTGTCCGATCACTCTCACCATTA
Source organism: Coluber constrictor foxii (assembly GCA_038048745.1). Taxonomy (NCBI): domain Eukaryota; kingdom Metazoa; phylum Chordata; class Lepidosauria; order Squamata; family Colubridae; genus Coluber; species Coluber constrictor. Next base: position 38,467,987 of record CM075961.1, read on the forward strand.
TTTATAATCCGTACTCTGTCTCTTATGCCTCAACTCCAGTTCCGTTTATAATAAATCCACTGCTCGATCGTATGTTCCTTCACAAATCAATTGGTCCTTGCCAAATCCAAACCCAGATTCCAATCAGATCGAAATCCAAGTCCAGGTCCCAATCAATTCAGTAGTGATCTATTAAATATTCAGTCCTCAAACTCTCCAATATCTCTTTAAATCCACCTTAGTCCCATTGTCTGCCAACTCTGCTTAGTCACCCTCTAGTTGGTCTCACTTATCCGCTCTGTTTGCTTTTGATTCTCCGCTTCCTTATGGCTCGACCTGTCCGATCTGTTTGGAGTCTCTCTCTTAGTTATATTTCCATCACAATATATATTGTACCTTTCACAGACTTTTTTTTCTTTGTTGATTTGGTGATGTCTCTATTCAATCTTCGCTTCCATTCCTAAAATGGTAGTCAGCGTTCCAGCCAGCCCAGGGGCTGGGTTTTTCCCGATTGGAATTAAGGGGTTTTCCCTGAACCTTCGGGGCGATTGCTGTCACCTCCAAGGTCCTCGGGATTTCCCCTTTCATCTATTGACCTCGTTGTGATCAGTAGTGCCAAAAGGTGGCTTCCAGATCGAAAATTGGAACTTAGGAGATGGAGCGCTGTTCCCTTAGTCCCTGTCAGCTTTAGTCTGCTGAGCTATCCAGGCTCCTGGATGATTTAATAATTCTATTCCAACATTTCTTCTATAAGAATATTTTCCTGAGACCAGTTAGCCATGGAGAGTTGGCCTAGACTTGGGATGGTGAACCTTTTCGGCACCGAATGCCCAAATAAGAATGTGCGTGATGTGCGTGCATGTGCTCACGCTGGAGTGGTGAAAACCCAAAGACCAGGTGGCCAGTCTTTATTCTATTCTAAAAAGATTTCTTGGTGCAAAATGGAACAACTCATCAATGCCCAGGAATTTAACCATATTCTCCAAATTTGAGAAATTATGGATCAGGGGTCAATTCTAATCTGTCAAACTAATTTCTGAAGACATCCATAAAGATGCATTACAAAAAAAAACAAAAACCCCAACAACCATGTACCATGTCTTGATGTTTTCTTTTAGCTCACATATGGATCATTTCCCCAGGCAGAAATTGATAGCTGTCAATCATCGTCACTTTACTTTATGGCCCCTAATGAAGTTCCCCAATATGTAGGGATTGTCCGACTGCTTCAGCGTTTTGGATGGAAATGGATTGGGCTCTTTGCTGCAGACACCGAGAGTGGAGAACATTTCTTGCAGAAATTGGAGCCCTTGTTTTTCCAGCAGGGAATCTGCTTATCTTTCACACAAAGATTTCCAAAATTATTGCGTTTGGATGACTTGGGCATAATAGACGATATCATCTTGCAGTTTTTTAAACATTTCACAGATGTTAAAACAAATACGTATATCATCTATGGAGAATCTTTTGCACTTGAGTGGCTGACAGCTCTCAAATCTTTATGGGAAGCTTCAAATCAGGGAAATGCATTTTTAAGCAAGGTGTGGATCAGCACCAGCCAAATTGATTTCATGCTACCAGCATCTCAGAGGGAATGGAATCTCCAATTTTATGATGGGGCCATAGCTTTTCAAATCCATTCCAGTGAAAATCTGGAATTTGAGGGATTTGTTCAGTCCATAAAGCCACATTCAACCCATGAAGATGGATTTCGAAGCCATTTTTGGGAGGAAACATTCGACTGTCTCCTTTCTAATTCAAAATCGTCATCAGTGGACATACAAAAATGCACTGGGAATGAAGAACTGGGGAATCTTCCCGAATCGATATTTCAATTGCAGATGACAGGTCACAGTTATAGCATTTATAATGGGGTTTATGCTGTAGCTCATGCTTTGCATAGCATGCTATCCAAGGGATCCAATCTGAAAAAGATCTTGACAGAGAAAATCACTGAATCTCCAGAACTGCAGCCTTTTAAGGTAACATATCTTCACCAAAGTTTTTTTTTCTTTTCTATGAAGAACTTATTTCAAAATAATTTAGCTCACAAAATCAGCTAATCTTTAATTCCAGGCACAATCTATTGTTCAAAGAGCTACAGTAGCAGCCAAAATTGTGGAAACCTTTTGGGAAAAGTGTATTTTCTAAAACTAGCTAATAACACTACTTTTATTTGGAGTAGTACCACACTATTATATATAAATGGAAAGATCGTTTAATCAAGAATGTAATGCAATAAATTTATGAAGGATTTGCTATTTGAATAGGAGTTACAGTATAAAGAAGAAGAGTCAAGTACATAGAAAAAACAAGATATACAGAAATTATTATCCTGTCAATTAATACTTAGGTGGGTAACCTTTAGCATGAATTACGGCCATACAACGTCTTCCCATGGAGCGAGCCAAGTTTTTTAGTTCTGCAGCTGTTACAATGTGAAACCAAGATTGAATGATGGCTTCTATTAACTGGGTTTTATTGCTGAGTTGATTCTGACTAACAAGTTTCTTTAGATGGCTCCATAATTTTTTTTTCAATTGAGTGAAGTTCTGGGCTATTCCCAGGCTATTCCAGCAGTGGAATAGGATTGTCTTGATACTCCAAAAAAAGTGGTGTTATTAGCTATTAAAACTCAAAAATACACTTTTCCAAAAAAATTTACACAATTTTGGGAACTACTTTTAGGTGAAATCTAAAATTTGTCCCTACCGGTTCTGTGGATGTGGCTTGTGGGGGGGGGGGTTCTGTGACTGAGTGGGCATGGCCAACTCGATGTCACTCAAAGCCACGGCCACTCAATCATAAAACTCCCCCCCACCAAGCCACACCCACAGAAACTGATAGGGAAACCTTTTAAATTTCTATTCTGCTGTCCGCTCACTACCTCCTCTCCCTTCGCTTTGGGCTGAGGCCCAGGGATGTGTCATTTCCTGGGGCCCTGGAGCCATTGCCTGCTTCGACTGGGTCATGGAATGCACCATTCCCCAACTCTGGCCTTTCTTGGGGCTGCTGCCCGCTTGCTCACCTTTCGCCTTAGGTTGGGGTACGCTCAGGAATGCACCTGTCCGGCTGTGAGCCTGCCCACGGTGCCCTTGGGCTTCTTCATCATCTCCCATTTGGGTGCAGGAGAGTGATGCCATGGCTGGGCTGGGTCGCTTGCTGAGCAGGGAGGGAAGCCCTGAGTGCATTTTGGAGCTTTCTTCTCTCATCTTTTTTTTTCCTTGTGTGTGTGTGGGGGGAGGGGGCTATGCTGCCGTTTGGAGAGCCATAGAACCTTCCCCCCTTACCTGGCACTTGATGGGAGTCCAGCAAAAGGCATCATAATTTTTTCCTTTTCTGAGGCAAACCTCCGGTGGAGATTGTTTCTTCCATGGCCTCTGATAAGGTTTGTTTACTTTCGGAGACATCTGAAGGTCTGCCAACGTCGGCAGTAGCTTAGGAATGCATAAATATTTTTAGAAGAAAAGTTTTTGAAGAGAGCATTTTTTTTTTTTGTTTAAAAGATATTTCCTGACTGTCTGTCCGGCTGGAGTTGTCTTAAGAAATAAAATGCCTCTCACATTTTGATAATAAAGAAAAAAATTTTTTATTTGTTAGAACAACGTCTTCACGGACTCATATGCAGTCAGGAAATGACCTCTGCTCCAAATTCCCTCCCTTTCCTGGCTTGCTTCCTTATCCTGTCGGTCATTATCTAAATCATTCTATGGCAGTCTCTCTTACTAATCCCACAGGAATTTAACCCCCTCTTTACTATGTCAGCACTGAGAAGCTGACATCACCATTCCCTGACTCTGGCCTTTTCACGGAGCTGCCACCCGCTCTCCCTTCACCATGCAACTTGTCCTTACCTTTCTCCCATGGTTGGCTGCCAGGGAAGAGAAGCGCCTGAAAGTTACCAGAGCTGCTCTCCTTGAATGTGCCACCACCATTGCCGCCCTGTTCCACAAGCCGGCTGCGCAAGTGCACCGCCAACCAGCCGCTGATGAATGAATGAAATAAAGTGTGTGGACTTGTGAAGGGATCCTGAAATACTGTAAGAGCTTAGTATTAACAGTAGTTTGTTGTGTACCACTGAATCAAAGGTTTTGCAGATGTCTATGTAAATTGGGTCTATTGCTTTAACCTAGTCGAGCTTGAAAGTCGACTTTGTAGGTTGACTTTTTGTTCTGTTAAGGAAAACTGGAGTGATGAAATTCTTTGCCATCTACAACATTTGTTTTGTATTGCCATTTTGTCCAATGAAACTGAATAAAGATTTTGGGAACCAAAACATGGAACTTCTAATGTCTTGATTTCTCTTATCATTGGGAATTCAATGTCATTGCTTTCTCTTTCTTTTTCAAGTAGCTCCACCCTTTTCTTCAAGACATTTCTTTCAACAACTCCGCAGGAGAAGGAGTGTCTTTTAATGAGAAGAGAGAAGCTGCAGGTGGATTTGACCTCATCAACGTGATCGTTTTTCCAAACAAGTCTATTCGGAGTGTGAAAGTTGGAAAGCTAGATCGTGATGCCTCTCATGGAAATGAATTGATCATTAATGAAAATCTGATAGAATGGCACAAAGGTTTCAATCGGGTATGGAACTGCAAAAATGTAGATTATTTCTCTTTTACAACTTCTTTAAATAAGGGAACAGATTTCAGTTAAAATGTCTCCAACTGACATTGCTGGTCATGATTCTCTTTATAGGATGACTAGTTCACTGTATTTTCAGCTGATGAAGGAGCTGAATAACTTGACAATTACCTATGGAAACTTTTTTATGTTATGAGCAGGTTCTTCCAGTTTCTCTGTGCAATGAACCCTGTCGCCCTGGATCTTGGAAGAGAAAATCTGAGGAGAAAAGCTTTTGCTGCTATGATTGTGTTCCATGTCAACCAGGGAAGATTTCAAGCAAGATAGGTCAGTAATGAAACTGCAACAATTTGAGAACATTGGGCAGTAAAGGAATTGTTTCATCAAATGTTACAAAGAACATGATTAATTTTTGGGAGGTGTATGATGGTCACACGAAGCATTAGGCAACAATCTATTGAACATCAAGGGGGAGAAAATTGAAAATTATCTACTTGTTTTAAAATTGAATGGAAAAGTACAATATCCAACATGATAAAACTGTTATATTGTTTTATAATAGTTTTAGATATGATGATATGATATGATATGATATAAATTTATTTATAAATGTTTATTTATAAATAAATAAAATTATTTATTATGGAGGTGATTCTGTGGTGCAGGAAGTGCTACTAAATTATCCAAATACTACTAAATATCATAGTGGCTTTCAAAATCTTGAGAGCACCATGTGAAATCATGGATGTTTCAAACACTTCCTCCAGATTTCAGTAAAATACAAACTGGGATATTAAAAGAAAGGACAGAAAATAATTATTTTTAATACATTTTCATCTTAGGGTTTCCATTTGGAAACTATATGTGCATATATCCCACAGGAACTGGAGACTTTTTTGGTTATTTAATTGTCTGTTAGTTAAAGTATGAAGGCTATTGCTTAACGCATTGTAAGCCGCCCTGAGTCTCCGGAGAAGGGTGGCATATAAATCAAAATTTTTTTAAAAAATGATTGCCACCCATGTTGCCACAAGGGAACCCATATTATTGCTCTGCCCCAGCTATGGACCCCAAAGAACGCAACACACACAAAGTCCGTTCAAACCTTAACTTACTGAATAAACACTTCTTTTACAACAATTAAATAATTGTATTAACAGCCACCAAGAATTCAAAGAATAATAACTGAAAACTTACTATGGCTGGCAGAATGCCCAGAAGCTATTTGCAGGAAGCTGATAAGATAAGCAAGACAAGACACAAAAGTATGTGAATTAAGTTGGTCCCTGCAAATTGCTTCAGTCTTTCACCTTAAATAGGCTAAGGGTGTGGCCAATTAGCCCCAAGCCTTACTCTCGAGGAACCTCCTCCTGAGGAGCCACTCCTGCCTTTTGGCAGCTCTGCACACCCGTGCATCGAGAAGAAGCTCCTCCTCTTCATCCTCTTCACTTAAGGGAGCTTCTGGAGGTTCTGAAGGCCCTGGCTGAATCCTTGCCTCTGGCACCACGTCTTCTCCAGTCTCCTCATTGTCTGACTCGAGTGCCAGCTGCACAGGCTGCTGGCACAGCACCACACCAGCCTCCTCACTGTCTGAATCAGCTACTAGCTGCACAGGCCATGTATGGGCCACAACAATTATGGAAAAAATTGTATGGAAATGCAAACAAGTATGTTTAAGAAAGCATTTGAATGGCTGTTACGTTCCTTGTAGAATTAAATGAAAAATAACACAACGATCAATATTATCTATAGATCACTGCCTATTAACTAATTAATTAAATAAACAAACACACTTCTAGACTACACAACCTAACAAGTGCTGTGTAGCTTGACAAATATGAAATTATAATATCAATAACAGCAACTAAATTCTGCACCATCTGAATTTAAATTATATATTTCAATGAAACTTTACAACTTCGTATATTTTCATATCACACCTGAGTAAATAATTGATTTTTGATATAGTTGGTGAATACCTTGGAATAGTCTTGGAATATAGCTGCACAGGGAAAAGGTCACAAAATCTTTTTGTGGCTCTGGTGGCTCAGCAGACTAAAGCATTGTGATTAACATCAGCTGTCTGCAATTACTATAAATTCGAATCTCACCAGGCTCAAGGTTGACTCAGCCTTCCATCCTTTCTAAGGTAGGTAAAATGAGGACCCAGTTTGTGGGGGCAATAAGCTGACTTTGTATAAATATACCAAAGTATGATGGCTATTGCTTAACACACTGTAAGCAGCCCTGAGTCTCCGGAGAATGGTGGCATATAAATCAAATTTAAAATAAAAATGAATTATCAGTTTTCAAACAGTACATCAAATATTTATTAAAAAGGTGTAAGTAGGAAATAGGTGAGTTTTCTTTTGTTCCTTTATCCAGATACAGAAGATTGTTTCAAATGTCCTGAAGATCAGTATCCAAGCAAGGATCAAGATCGATGCCTTAACAAAACAATGAGTTTCCTGTCCTTTGAAGAACCTTTAGGGATCAGTCTGGCCTCAGCTGCTGTTTTCTTCTGCCTCATGACAACCAGTGTGCTTGTAATTTTCCTTAAGCGTAGAGATACCCCAATCGTCAAGGCCAACAACCGGGACCTCACTTACACACTGCTCATTGCCCTTCTTCTCTGCTTTCTCTCTTCCTTGTTATTCCTTAGTCAACCGGGGAAAATAATCTGCCTTCTCCGTCAACCAGCATTTGGCACCATCTTCTCAGCTGCTGTTTCTTGTGTGTTAGCTAAAACTATTACCGTGGTTGTCGCTTTCATGGCTACTAAGCCAGGTTCTTCAATGAGAAAATGGGTGGGGAAAAGATTGGCTCTTTCCATTGTCCTTTCTTGTTCTTTTCTTCAAGCAGGTCTTTGCATTCTGTGGCTGGCAACAAATCCTCCATTCCCTGAGTTAAACATGAATTCCGTTACAGAAACCATGATTTTGCAATGCAATGAAGGCTCCATCTTCATGTTCTATTGTGTCCTTGGCTATCTGGGTTTCTTGGCTATTGCCAGCTTCATTGTGGCTTTCCTTGCCCGCAATTTACCTGACAGCTTTAATGAAGCCAAGTTCATCACTTTCAGCATGTTGGTCTTCTGCAGTGTGTGGATCTCCTTTGTTCCAACCTATCTGAGCACCAAAGGAAAAGCCATGGTAGCTGTGGAGGTCTTCTCCATCTTGTCCTCCAGTGCTGGGTTATTGGGATGTATCTTTTTCCCCAAATGTTTCATCATTGTGTTCAGGCCAGAGCTTAATAGCAGACACCAACTAATCAAACGAAATAATTAAATTTGGTCTGCATTTTTTATGACTGACACTGTAAAAATATTAGCAAAGGAAAATAAAAGATTGGTCTTTTCAATTTTTCTTCCTGTCCTCTCTTCCATGCGAAACATGAAAATTGTCTTTTGTTGTATTCACTTCTTCAGTAAGTGAAGGCACAACAAATTTAGGAACAGGAGGAGAGATTGCAGCTACAAAATTGAAATTAAACATTTAATTAAACAATTAACAGGGGCCTGGAGTAGAAATATAGAGTTGGGTATCATCATCATATTGATGATATCTATTCCAAAACTGATAAATTGCCTCACACATATAGATATTAAATATGGCAGGAGAAATGACCAAGTCTTGAGGCATGCTCAAAGTAGGGATCTCTCCTTGCCTATCAACACCAACTGAAGCCACCTCAGAGGAAGGAAGAGAATCAGCAAAGTACCACTCACCCCCCAATTCCTGGAGCTGACCTCGAATGATACTTTGACTGATGCTGTTGAATGCCTTTGGATGGTCAAGAAGAGCCAGGATGGATGCACCACCTGTTGTGGCCCCGTCCTCTGAGCCTATCCCTTTGGAGGAAGGAAGCTCTGAGCAGGAGGAAGAGGAGCCAGCCAGATCTCCCAGCCCCCCCCCCTCTGGCACCAGCTCAGGTGCCAGCTGAAAGAGAGCCAAGTAGTGGGGAAACAGGTGTCTCAGATGAGAGTGAGGGAGAGACGTCATTCCTGGATGCACGCCAAAGAAGGCGAGACAAAAGAGTATTGCAGCTGCGGCGTATGAGGAAATAGTCCTGAGTCACTGATTGGAGTCATGGGATCAGTGAGTCACTGGACCACACCCAGAAGCCTGTCTATATAAGACAGGCCAGTGAGTCACGAAGTTCGTGACGAACAAAGCTAAACAAACGGAGCAACCTCGTAGTCTTGGAAGCTAGATGAACGGCAAAGCTACGTAGGTGATTTTCTTGTTTGTGTAAACCAATAAAGTCCTTGGCAGACGGTGTGCATATCGCTGCCAAGGTTGAGATAAGAACTGCGGAGTGTGCCAAGTGATTCTTAACCCTCGGCTGGCTGTGTTTTTGTGGGTCTCTGAAGGGGGGGGACAGATCACCACCTCCATCTCACTCCTACTAGAGGTCATCTATAAGTGCGATCAATGCCATCTCAGTCCTAAGTCTTGAGATAGACAGAATGATGCCTAAATAATCCAATTCATCCAAGGTCATTTGGATGCCACCAAATTTGGTCATTTGGAAGGTCATTTGTCATGCAACCACTCTTGTATCAGCTTAGATGGTCTTGTCCACCTCCTCAGGTCATCCATGAGTGCAATCAATGCCGTCTCAGTCACAAGTCTTGGGACAGAAAGAATGTGGTCTAGATAATCTGCTTCATCCAAGGTCATTTGCAGTTGTCATGCAACCACTGTTTCCATATTCATCTCTAAACAAAGAGGATTGGAAACTGGGTGAAAATTGTTGAGCTTGGTTGGATTGAGGAGGGGGAAGAATCCTGTCTTTTTATTTTGACAGGAGAGAATCCTGTCTCTCTGTTTTGACCACTCCTTGTTTCAAGGATGAATTAACTACTATGAGACCCAATTCTGTATTCTTTCCACACAGCTTTAAAAAGCCAGGAGGGGAATGGATCTAATAAATAAGCCAAATAGCTAAATAGATATTGTTACCATTGGTTCACTATGCCCGCATGCTTCTTCTACATATACGCCAAGCCTTCTGTGCATGCGTTCAGCATTCTGAGCAAGCACTTTGTTCTCCCGCGTGCCTTCTCCACATGCACCCGGCCTTGAAAACATAGTTAAATAGGACAGCAATGCACCTGGCCTCAAAAAATGTGGCTAAATAGGACAGCATGGGCCAGGCCAGGTGGGCGGGCCCACCTGTGATCACTGCTACTGGTTCAGGTAAACCAGTCCAAACTGGTTGAATACCACCTCTGGTCCAATTATATAGATTATTTTTTTAAATCTATTTGTTAACATTATTTTTGCCATGAGGAGCACTTTCCCTCCAAAGATTAGGGTAGGCCTGACCATGTTGGTTGTGAAGGGTCATTGGTGCTCAATGGAGCTTGGTTATTTCCTTGCAGAGATTTCTTTTATTGGTACATGCTGGCTTTTTCTAAATCTCTGAATATCTGGCTCTGTCCATTGGTGTGCAATCCTATAACTTTACAGAAATATAGACACGCCTCACCCACATCCCTCTGAGTAGAGATCCTACAGATGTCATCAGTGTCATCTGCAGATTGCTAAGTCAGGACCCTGCTAGGATTCATGTTGTAACCTAGATTGGGTAATGAAACATATGTGAGAAAACAGCAAAACTCAAAGAGCACCAAGGATCCCTCATTTTCATCCAGAGCTACACATATTCTCCTTTTTTGGTACCCTGTTCTCTGTAAGCACCTGTCCCTGTATCCTGTATTCTGAATTAAAACAGTTAAATCCAACACATCATCTTTCTCTCTGTGTCCATGTATGTATATTATTGTAAAAAAAAATCAGCTGATTTTTAAAGTTATTTTTATTTCAGAAAGAGGGGGAACACTTTGTCCAATTGACAATTAACAAGTTGGTGATTTTTGAAAGTCCAGCTAGGGGAAAATATTTCAATAGATATTTAACTCTTCCTGGAATTGATCCAAATTACTATCATGTGTTTATTTGCTCAAAGCTCTAGAGATTTTCTAGAAAACAGTGAAAAGTAGAAAGCAAGTTTGAAAGAGGTTATAAACCAATCCTGGTTCAATGAAGAGCTTGGGGTGGTGGGAAGACTTCCACAGGGCTATTGAGTTCAGTTTCTCCAGCATCTGTTCTTTCTTTGATCAGATCTATTTCAAATCTGAGTTGTAGAAATCTCAGTCGTTATTCAAGCACGTGTCTGTATCTCCATCAAAATGAAAAGTTTAGATTGATGCTTTGGTCTCTGGACCTGTGTTGGGAAGATCCAGTATGCTAGGTCAGATCCATTGGTGTGGCTTGATATTTTGGAGACCGCTTTGGGAAGATGTTTTGGCTGCTGATGTGTTATTCATTTTGATGTTCCCAGTGATCAAAGTGAATGCACTCAAATGCCCGGAAGTTGATCCTATCCCAATTCCACATGAATGGTACCAACCAGGTGATCTCGTCATTGGAGGGATGGCTTCACAGAACCTCTATGCCTTCACCGAGCATTCATTTGATGAACATCCATCTAAGGAGCTCTATCAACTTTCAGAGTAAGCAAAATCCACTCTTTTCTTCACCTAATGATTCCTTGGTTATTTTTTTCCTCACTTATTCATATCTCTATGAAAAAAGGTCCATAAAGGAAGCAGGTCAAGTAAATGCTTCAGTTTCTGAGAGTTTCTGACTGTAGGTTAAAAAGGATTCTTCTTTCCCATCAATTTTATTTTAAATAAAATGTTATGTGGGCTAAACATGATGGCTAAATTGCAAATCCCTAAGAAAACGGATTTAATAAGATGAAGAAATACATTAAAATATATGGTACCCTTATTATGAAACAAAAAAATAGAATTGATTTATTTTTTCCAGGAAGGGAAATATATCCATAAGAAGGACCATTACCATCTAATTTAGATAAGTTTATTTGAACGATAAAATTAAAAATTTACCTAGGATGCAGTTTATAACTGAAAAGATTATAACTGAGTAAATTTAGAAAGCAAATCTGTGTAAAACACAGTTCTCAAAAAACTCTCATCTGAATTTTGATTTTTTTCTTGAAGTATAACAGTGCTTGAAGCAATGAAAATAGGCAGATTTTTTTCTACTCCACCTGATTAGAAATAATTAATAATGCTTAATTTAATTCATCATTGCCTTCAATATTTGAGGAGTAACTTCCCAGGTGTAACGTAAATCATGATAATATTTCCTGTTATAAATAATAGATAATTGGTTGACCCATTAACCCATTTCTTTCATGAATTTTCTGAACACTTTTCACTCCATACAAAATGTGAAAGCTGTTCTTCCATTAAAATATCATAATATTTGGAAGGGGAAGAAGTGGTGAGATTATGGATTGTTACAGAATATCATGACACTTAAGAAATGATGGATGAAGATTCATACAATTAAAAAAAACTGTTTTTGGCAAAAGAGTGAAAATGAATAAAAAATGGGACAAGCATCTAATTTCAGTCTGACATTATTTGAAATATAGACATACAAATTTATTTAGACAGTTCAAGGCAGAGTTAGCCCATGATAAGATGGGCAGCCAATAAATGTGATAAATTTAAATGTATGTATGTATGTATGTATGTATGAATGAATATATCTCTCAATACTGTTCTATGCATTGTACAATTGTTTCACAAAAGACTTTCTTTATTTGCAGTGTGATCACAAAATTCTACCAGCATGTCCTTTCCTTGGCCTTTGCTGTCAAGGAGATCAATGAGAACCCACAAATCTTGCCCAATGCTACCCTTGGATTCCACATCTATGACAGCTACAACAATCCTAAAATGACCTATCGGACCACTCTGGACTTACTTTTCAAATCAGATAGATTTCTCCCCAACTACAAATGTGGACTCCGGAAAATTCTCCTGGCCATCATTGGTGGACTTGGATCAGATACTTCATCCCATATGGCAGAAATTCTAGAGCTCTACAAAATCCCACAGGTGGGTCCAGGGATGAGAGGATTTATCTTATTTCTGTTAACCGATTTAAAGAATTGATCAATTGATTGAAGGTACCCAAGAGCATCCTTAAGTCTCCTTTCTCACAAATCTCATCTAAGATTTAACAAGTGATTGTTAAGTCACTTAAAACTATTTAAAAATCATTAAGAAAACCATTTAAATATAAGCCAGTAGTGTGCAGCAGCTGCCAAAAAAGCCAACACAGTTCTAGGCTGCATAAACAGAGGGAAATAATTAAGATCATGTTAAAAGTGTTAATACCACTTTATAATGCCTTGGTAAGGCCACACTTGGAATACTGCATTCAGTTTTGGTCAGCACGATGTAAAAAAGATGTGGAGACACTAGAAAGAGTGCAGAGAAGAGGAACAAAGATGATTAGGGGACTGGAGGCTAAAACATATGAAGAACGGTTGTAGGAACTGGGTATGTCTAGTTTAATGAAAAGAAGGACTAGGGAAGACATGATAGCAGTGTTCCAATATCTCACAGGCTGCCACAAAGAAGAGGGAGTCAAGCTATTCTCCAAAGCACCTGGGGGTAGGACAAGAAGCAATGGGTGGAATGTAATCAAGAAGAGAAGCAATTTGGAACTAAGGAGAAATTTCCTGATTTAATTGTTAGAACAATCAGTGGAACAAGTTACCTCCAGAAGTTGTGAATGCTTCAACACTGGAAGGTTTTAAGAAGATGTTGGATAACCATTTATCCAACATCTTGATATCTACACCATGTAGATATCTACACCATGAAGTGGTGTAGTGTTTCCTGCCTAAGCAGGGAGTTGGACTATAAGACCTCCAAGGTCCCTTTTAGGTTATTCTATTCTATTCTATTCTAAAAAGATTTCTTGGTGCAGATTGCAACAACTCATCATGGCCAACTCGCAGGAGGACAAATCGCCACAGGACAATTCAAGAATTCTATTTAACCGTTTTCAATAATTAAAAAGAATATTTTAATTTTTGTCGTTCACATTTCATTTTGTCCTTCCTTTTTCATCCTTTCTTTAATAAGAATCTTTTCCTGAGATGAGTTAGCCGTGGTGAGTTGGCCTAGACTCTTCTTGGTGAATGCTGATGATATTTTAACACATTTGTTGAAATAAAACATGAATGCCCAGGAATTTAATCATGTTCTCAAAATTTGAGAAATTGTGGATCAGATCTCAATTCTAATCTATCAAACCAATTTCTGAAGTGATCCATAAAAATGCATGACCAAAACATAAACCATGTACCACGTCTTGATGTTTTCTTTTAGCTCACATATGGATCATTTCCCCTGGAGGAAATTGATAGCTGTCAATCATCTTCACTTTACTTTATGGCCCCAAATGAGGTTCCTCAATATGTAGGGATTATCCAATTGCTTCAGCTATTTGGATGGAAATGGATTGGGCTCTTTGCTGCAGACACCGAGAGTGGAGAACATTTTTTGCAGAAATTGGAGCCCTTGTTTTTCCAGCAGGGAATCTGCTTTGCTTTCATACAAAGATTTCCAAAATTATTGCGTTTGGATGACATGGGTAAATGTAACGATATCATGTTGCAGTTTTTAAAACATTTCACAGACATTAAAACAAATACGTATATCATCTATGGAGAATCTTTGACCTTAGCCTGGCTGACAGCTCTCAAATCTTTATGGGAAGCTGCAAATCGGGGAAATGCATCATTAAGCAAGGTGTGGATCACCATCAGCCAAATCGATTTCATGCTACCAGGATCTCAGAGGGAATGGAATCTCCAGTTTTATGATGGGGCCATTGCCTTCCAAATCCATTCCAGTGAAAATCTGGAATTCAAGGGATTTCTTCAATCCATAAAGCCACATTCAACCCATGGAGATGGATTTCGAAGCCATTTTTGGGAGCAAGCATTTGACTGTTTCTTTCCTAATTCGGGATTGTCATCCTTGGGAAGCCAAGAATGCACTGGGGAAGAAGACCTGGAAAACCTTCCTGAATCTCTATTTCAATTACAGATGACAGGGCACAGCTACAGTATCTACAATGGAGTTTATGCTGTGGCTCATTCCTTGCATAACATGCTATCCAAGGGATCCAGTTTAAGGAAAAAAATGGCAGCTGAAATGGCTAAATCTCCCGAACTACAACCTTTTAAAGTAATATATCCCAGCAAAGGTTTTTTTTCATTTCAATAAGAATGTATTTCAGAATAATTTAGCTCACAAAATTAGCTAAGCTTTAATTCCAGGTACAATCTATTCTTCAAATAGCTATGATAAAAATACTTATTGAACTTGTCTGATCCAATTAAATTTCACTTATTTATTTATGTATGTATGTATGTATGTATGTATGTATGTATGTATGTATTTATTGGTTCGATTTATATGCCGACCTTCTCCAGAGACTCAGGGTGGCTTACAATGTGTTAAGCAATAGCCTTCATACTTTTGTATATACCTGCTTAGTAGGGCTTTTGGGCCCCCCTAAGTGATGTTCTTTTTTATACAAAGTCAGCTTATTGCCCCCACAATCCGGATCCTCATTTTACCTACCTCGAAAGGATGGAAGGCTGAGTCAACCTTGAGCCTGGTGAGATTCAAATTGCAGCCACACCCACCTCATGTATTATCCCTGTAAAGGTACAGTATTTGTTTTCTTTCCTTTTTGTAGGCTTTATGTGTATTTCTCTTTAGCCAGGTTTTTCCTACGTAACCAAGATTTTTCTGCAACCGTAATTGAGTGAAATCACATTCACTACTTTCTGGGGGGGGGGGTTCCCCCCTTCTTTTCATTCTGGCAGCCAGCAGATTTTGTGCTGCATTGTGAGAGACTTATATAGCTATTTCTGGCTCATTAGCCATCATCAGTGAGCCACACCCACCTCATGTATCCTCCCTGTAAAGGTACAATATCTATTTTCTTACTTTTCGTAGGTTTTATGTGAGTTTTTCCTTTAAGCCAGGTTTTTCCTATGTAACCAAGATTTTTCTGCAACCCTAATTGATATATATATATCAAATATATATATTTGTTTTCTGAGGTTTTCGCGGGTGTTTGTATGTAGGTCTTTGGTTATTCGGGTCTTCTCCCGCGTAGAATTGGAAGTATCTTGGTGACGTTTCGACGAAGTCTCATTCATCATCTTCAGGCTGGTGTTCTCGGCTTCGTGCTTCCAGGAGCAATGTGAGATTGCACATATATATCCTACGAAAAGGAAAGAAAACAAATACTGTACCTTTACAGGGAGGATACATGAGGTGGGTGTGGCTAACTGAGGAAGCCTAATAAGGCAGAAATAGATCTATATTAGTCTCCCAATGAGCAGGAAAGGGTCTGCTGGCTGCCAGAAGAAAAAAAGCCTAGAACCTAGTGGACTGTGATTTCACTGAACTAGGGCTGCATAAAACCTTGGTTACTTAGGTAGAACCTGGCTAAAGAGAAATACATATATAATTTTATTTATAGATTTGATTGTTGCTTATATAAGAGGGTGAGAGACAGGTATCTTGGTCTATATATCAAACAAATGACCCATTGGCATCCCCATATCAAAACAACTTACTTTATGTGTGGTCAGAACCTGAAAATAATATTTAACACACAGCACAGTACTTAAACAAAATAGTTCAGTTGAGATCTGCATACGTGGGACTGATTGGAGTAGATTGTAAGGCTGACACCAAGATATAATTGTATGTCATTTTATTCTATTTTACATATTTATGTATTAAATTGTGTTGTATCTTATCCTATAATTATTGTATTTTACCCCACTCTTATTTTAAATTGTTTGTATAGGATTTTATTGGTGACATGTGTGGTTTGATATGGCCCATAGGCTAATCAATAAATCTGTCTGTCTGTCTGTCTGTCTGTCTGTCTGTCTGTCTGTCTGTCTATCTATCTATCTATCTATCTATCTATCTATCTATCTATCTATCTATCTATCTATCTATCTATCTATCATTTTATTTATAGATTTTTTTCCCCTTTAACATCCATAGATGCTTGTTGGACAAAGTATTGTCTGGGTTAATATATTTTACACACAATATTAATAATAGTAATATTGTTCAGATATAAATAATAATTATTTCTCAACTTCTAACATTTTTGTATACATATTAATTATAATATATTCTATTCTATATCAATACACATAATACTATTTTCCAAATTTCTAACTTCTACCTCTGTTTTCCAACTCTTAATAAAATAACTACCCTATTCAGAAGTATTCTATGTCTATCCATCATCTCTTCCCCTTTTTAGAATTTCAACTCTTATTGATTTTTTGGTAAATCTTTCATGTTTCTCCCTTGGGATCTTGTAGCTCCTTACATCAGATTTATTTAATCTTAGTATTTTCATCTGCCACGTGACCTATCTCTTGTTGTTGGATCTCTAGAGTCATCATCCATGCATCGTTCATCATTTTTAAGAGAACTTCCTCTTTATTCTCTTCTATATTTTGAACTCTTGGAGGGTAAACTGTCTGTTCCATTTTGGCTGCTGGTGTATACTGTATTCTATCTCAAGGAATTCTGTATATGTTATTCACTGATAATATTTTGTAGGTTGACTTCTTGATCTGTTGAAGAAAACTGGGATTATGGAATTCTTTGCCATCTATAGTCTTTGTTTTGTATTGGCATTTTGTCCAATGAAACTGAATAAAGATTTTGGGAACTAAAACATCTGATATGTTGATTTCTCTTATCATTGTGAATTCAACTTCATTACTTTTTTCTTCTTTTTCAAGTAGCTCCACCCTTTTCTTCAAGACATTTCTTTCAACAACTCCGCAGGAGAAGGAGTGTCTTTTAATGAGAAGATGGAAGCTGCAGGTGGATTTGACCTCATCAATGTGCTCATTTTTCCAAACAAGTCTATTCGGAGTGTGAAAGTTGGAAAACTAGATCCTGATGCATCTCATGGAAATGAATTGATCATTAATGAAAATCTGATAGAATGGCACAAAGGTTTCAATCGGGTATGGAACTGCACAACTGTAAAGTAATTTTTTTTTACAATTTCTTTAAATAACAGAACAGATTTCAGTTAAAATATCTCCAATTGATCTCTGCTGGTCATGATTCTCCTTATAGGATGACTAGTTCACTGTATTTTCAGCTGATGAAGGAGCTGAATAACTTGACAATTCCCTGTGCAAACTTTTTCATGTTATGAGCAGGTTCTTCCAGTTTCTCTGTGCAATGAACCCTGTCGCCCTGGATCTTGGAAGAGAAAATCGGAACAGAAAAGCTTCTGCTGCTATGATTGTGTTCCATGTCAACCAGGGAAGATTTCAAGCAAGATAGGTTAGTTATGAAACTGCAACAATTTGAGAACACTGGGCAGTAAAGGAATTGTTTCATCAAATGTTACAAGAAATTTATTTCTTATTAAAATTGATGTTTTCTAACATGATTAATTTTTGGGAGGACCTACAAATGTCATATGTAGACCAAGACTGTATCGTAGCCCAACAATACTATATATGATGGTCATCCAAAGCATTAGACGACAATCTAATGAATATCAAGGGGGAAAAAATTGAAAATTCTCTACTGAATTGTTGTAAAATTGAACGGAAAAGTTCCATATCCAATATGACAAAACTGTTATATTGTTTTATAATAGTTTTATATAGTTTATTATATAATCAGTTATATTACCATGTTTCCCTGAAAATACGACCTACTCAGAAAGTACGTCCTAGCTGGATATTTACATGTGCACCCAATATAAGCCTTGCACCCCAAATAAGCCCTAATTAAGACCCCACCCACTGCATGGTGCACAGGTAAAAATTAAGGATGGGTATGTGGGGTGGAGCTGCCCTACTACTAACCTTTGGATACTTGCAGCCAGGCCTCACACACCTCAGCCCATTTCTTTTGCTGCAGCTGGCAAGACTTTCCTGAAGGCCTCTCTAGCCAAAAACAGAGCTACGGATTGATCCGGAGTTCTGTTATCGGCTAGAGAGGCCTTCAGAAAAGCCTTGCTGGCCTTGTCAGATGAAGAAGTTCCTGAAGGCCTCTGACAGTGAAAAAGAGGTCAGGGGCAACATGCGCAAATGAGGCGAGTCAGTGGATGACATCCCCCCCCCGAAAATAAGACCTGGTGCCTTTTTTTGATTGCAAATCCTTCAATATTTTATGATACTGTCTACAAAAAAAGTTTCATCAGAATTATTTATTATTAAGGATGTTTTTATGGTGCAGGAAGTGCTGCTAAATAAAGTTAATCTTATTTAGTAGTATTCCCCAAAATTTAAAAATTTCATAGTAGCTTTCAGAATCTTGAGAGCAACATGTGAAATCCTGGATGTTTCAAACACTTCCTCCAAATTTCAGTAGAATACAAACTGAGATATTAAAAGAAAGGACAGAAAATAATTATTTTTAATCCAGTTTAGACTTAGGGTTTTCATTTGGAAACTACATATGTATATATTCCACAGGAACCAGTGACTTTTTTGTTTATTTAGTTGTCTGTTTATTAAATTTATTTTCCACCCATGTTGCCACAAGGGAACCCATATCATGCACAAAATTATGTGGAAATGCAAACATTTAAGAAAGCTTTTGAACTGCTGGTATGTTCTTTGCAAAATTAAAAGAAAAATAACACAACAATCAATATTATCTATAGACCACTGTCTATTAACTAATTAATTAAATAAATAAACACATTTCTAGACTACACAATCCCAAAAGACTTTGTGTAGCTTGACAGATGAAATTATGATAACAATAAAAACAAACACATAACCAGCAGAAAAGAGCAACCAAATTCTGCACCATCTAAATTTAAATTATTCATTGTAAAGAATTTTTACAACTTTGTATATTTTCATTTCACACCTGAGTAAACAATTGGTTTTTTGATATAGTTGGTAAATACTTTGGAATAACCCTTGGAATATAGCTACACAGGGGAAAAAAAAATCACAAAATGAATTATCAGTCTTCAAACAGTACATAAAATTTTTATTAAAAAGTGGTAAGTAGGAAATAGGTGAATTTTCTTTTATTCCTTTATCCAGATACAGAAGATTGTTTCAAATGTCCTGAAGATCAGTATCCAAGCAAGGATCAAGATCGGTGCCTTAACAAAACAATGAGTTTCCTGTCCTTTGAAGAACCTTTAGGGATCAGTCTGGCCTCAGCTGCAGTTTTCTTCTCCCTCATGACAACCAGTGTGCTTGTAATTTTCCTTAAGCGTAGAGATACCCCCATCGTCAAAGCCAACAACCGGGACCTCACTTACACACTGCTCATTGCCCTTCTGCTCTGTTTTTTCTGTTCCTTGTTATTCCTTAGTAAACCAGGGAAAGTAATCTGCCTTCTCCGTCAACCAACATTCGGCACCATCTTCTCAGCTGCTGTTTCTTGTGTGTTAGCTAAAACCATTACCGTGGTTGTCGCTTTCATGGCTACTAAGCCAGGTTCTTCAGTGAGAAAATGGGTGGGGAAAAGATTGGCTCTTTCCATTGTCCTTTCTTGTTCTTTTCTTCAAGCAGGTCTTTGCATTCTGTGGCTGGCAACTTCTCTTCCATTTCCCGAGTTAGACATGAATTCCCTTACAGAAACCATGATTTTGCAATGCAATGAAGGCTCCATCTTCATGTTCTATTGTGTCCTGGGCTATCTGGGCTTCTTGGCTATTGCCAGCTTCATTGTGGCTTTTCTTGCCCGTAATTTACCTGACACCTTTAATGAAGCCAAGTTCATCACTTTCAGCATGTTGGTCTTCTGCAGTGTGTGGATCTCCTTTGTTCCAACGTATCTGAGCACCAAAGGAAAAGCCATGGTGGCTGTGGAGGTCTTCTCCATCTTGTCTTCCAGTGCTGGGTTATTGGGATGCATCTTCTTCCCAAAATGCTTCATCATTGTATTGAGGCCAGAACTTAATAGAAGACACCAATTAATCAAAAGAAATAATTAAATTAGGTCTACATTTTTATCACTTATAGGAGAAGTAAATTAGTAAAGGAAAACAAAAGATTGGTTTTTTCAATTTTCCTTCCTATCCTCTATTCCATATCAACATTTCTATTTTATGGCTGTAATCTCTCCTCCATTATCTAAATAAGTTGTGCTCCCAGTTTCTGAAGAAGAGAATACAACAAAGGTCAATTTTCTATAATGCAATTGCAGTCAATTTTCATTTTTTTACCATTTCTTGTTGGTAAAGGCCAGCATATAGGCCCTGTGGTCCTGAGTAGCTTCATGATTGATTTTATTGCCTCTAAATTATCTGTCAGCTTCTGATAAGCCACGTTCATTGCTTTTAGCATGTTCATCTTTTGCAGGATGCGGGTCAACTTTCAGTCAACCTATCTGAGCACAAAAGGAAAATTCATGGTAGCTATGGAGATCTGTTCCATCTGGACCTCCAGTGATGCTTTACTTGCTGTTAAATGTTCCTAATTGTGCTGAGACCTAAGATAAACAGCAAGGAGCAATTAATAAAAGTAATAATTAAATATTTTTATTTATTTGTAAAATTTATTGCCTCAGCATTTATTTATTACCTCAGGATAACTTTAATGATATATTTTTCTCAGTGTATTGCCAAGTTCTTACATTATGCAATATGTAAGCACTAATTGTGCATTCAGTTCAGATCATCTTAGAAAGAAAGAAAGAAAGAAAGAAAGAAAGAAAGAAAGAAAGAAAGAAAGAAAGAAAGAAAATTTCTGAAACATGTTCTATGTCTGAAACATAAACTTTTTTTTTGCTATGCTGTTCTATTTCTATTCTATAAACTCAGATTTTAATACAAATTTAATAAAAGGAAATACAATATTCTTTCTTTTATTTATTATTCAAGGATCTTCTTTTTGGATCCTCTTTTAATGTCTAGTAAAAGGGCAAAGCCTAGACATAGATTTTGAGTTGGTGACTCTCCCTTGGTTTAAAATAAGTTAACAAGGTGTAATTTTTTCTTATTGTTTGCTTAACTTGTTGGATTAAAAAAATAGAAGCACTTAGAAAGTTAGCATCATAAAAAAATGTGTGAATGTGATACTTCATTTGGTAGAGTATGAAAGCACTGCAGCCAAGAGTTTGAAACTAGTGGTAGTTAAGGGAAGAGTAGTGGAGTTTAATGAAAACAAGTGATTTGATAGATCATCTCATTGTTATATTCATTCATTCATTCATTCATTCATTCATTCATTCATTCTGAAACAAACAATTTTTTAAAAGAGTTAAAATAATAAAAACATCTGCAAAATAAATAAGTACAAATAGCAGCCCTGATGATTAATCAACTACTAGTAAAGCCAAGGAATGCATCCCTTAACACATTCTTAGTCCCAGGATACATATTCATATGTTTAAAGCTTTGCAAAAAGCCAATATGGATCCAAGAGCCGAGGTGGCGCAGTGGTTAGAGTGCTGTACTGCAGCTACTTCAGCTGACTGCTAGTTCAGCAGATCAGCAGATCAAATCTCACCGGCTCAAGGTTGACTCAGCCTTCCATCCTTCCAAGGTGGGTAAAATGAGGACCCAGATTGTTGGGGGGCAATATGCTATTTAGTATACTGTTGATTGTTGTAAGCCTCTCAGAGTCCTCGGAGAGTGGGCAGCATAGAAATATGATTAATAAAATAAAATAAATAAAATAAATTTAATATCAGAGTGTATATTATGGTATATATACTCAGTATATTATGGAGTATATCTGTCAGGCGTGCCTCTCTTCAAAACTCAAGAAATGAAAACCCCAACTCCATTTTTGTAAAGAAAGGAACTTTTGCTGAATTTGAACTGATAGCAACGAAAGAAAAGCAAGATCTGAAGCAAAAGGCGCGAAAGTTACATATTGAAAGTATCCCCAAATCCCTCCCCCAAAGACCCAGGGTAAATGTCCAATCCCCATTCTGATTGGTGTCATGTGGGCAGCATCTTCAGGTGTTTTTGTCCATCTGGTATTCCGGGATGGTTGACCTTGATCGGGCATAAACAAGTCAACAGTAGAACATAGGAGCAATCCTCCCTATTTCTTCACACAGGGCAATCTCTCTCCAGCTCACATCCCCCATCCAAAAGCCAAACTCCCAAGCAAGCAATCAAGCAAGCATTATAGAAGCTGACAATATCTTTAATATACTCTATAAGACAACTGCTAAAGCAGAAACTATCTTCTCATATTTCCCAGTCAACACTGTGTGGCTGATGGGATCTGCAGCATGCCTAATCTGTTGTTTTGAATGGGAATCTCTTGGGGGAAAAAAGATTCTTCAGATAATCCTGTCCCAAGCTATATAGGTCTTTAAAGATGACAAATATACGACTTTGAATCGTACCTACAAATACACTTACCGGTAGTACAACTCACAGAGTAGAGGTCGATGTGCAAATGCACTTCAAGAGCAGCCACATGTAGAACACATTGCAGTAATATAAGCAGAAGCTTACAGGGGCATGGGTGGTGGTAAGCAAGGCCTCTTAGTCAGTGGTGGGTTGCTCCTGGTATGGTATGGTTCTATAGAACTGGTAGTAAAACCAGTGGGAGGCTCTGCCCACCCACCACGGCATCATCATGCGTGCACGACATCATCATGCGCACAGAAGCATGCATGCACACGCACTCCCATTGCAAACCAACAGTAAAGATAAGTAGAACCCACCCCTGCTCTTAGCCCAGGAATGGGCACAACTGGTCCACTTTCTAAAGGTGTATAAAATGTTTCCCAGCCACAGTTGACACCTACTCCTCAAGTTGGAGCTGTGAGTCTAGGAGAAGCAATGGGACTGTCTCAGTGGTGGGTTCCTCCCGGTTCAGCCTGGTTCCATCGAGCCGGTAGCAGTGATGATATGATGTCACTGAACCGGTTCTCCCCCCAATCCCCCACCCCTGCATTATTATTACCTTTTATTTGGCCCCACCCATAATCTATTGCTGCCTCCTGAGTCCCAACTGATGGCTAGAGGGAAAAAAAACTGTTTAAACTCTTGCCGTGGAGCTTCAAAAGGCCACCATACAGTTGATCAGTGTTAAAAGAAAACAAATGAGTAGACTGGTGCCTGCAAAAAATAAATGAGTAGATCAGTGCCTGCAAAAATACATGAGTAGATCAGTGCCTGCAAAAATAAATGGGTAGACCTGAGCCTGCAAAAATATATGAGTAGATCAGTGCCTGCAAAAATAAATGGGTAGATCGGTACAGCTCTGCAAGCAGTTAAAAGACTAGTAAACCAGTACCTCTGCTAAATCCTGAATAATTGTCACATGATCATGAAGCCACACCCACAAAATAAGCCACACCCACAGAACCAGTAGTAAAAAAAATTTAGAACCCACCCCTGGACTGTCTGGGTGTGCCACCCCATCCAGAAACTAGAGATGGAAGAACCTTGTTTCCAGAAGATCCAAATACCCACAGCCATTCCATCTTGCTAGGATTGAGTCTGATCTGGTTTCACCCCGTCCAGACACAAACCCAATTCTCCATCCCTTTCCACACAGCTTTAATAAGCTAGGAGGGGAATGGATCTAATAAATAAGTCACCAAACTAGCAGCTGACAGGGCCTTGTCCACTACTTCAGAATCGCTGGGTTTAAACTCTTCCCAGGTCAACTTGTAAGCCCCCACGCTTCACAGATCCTGCTTTAAAGTTGGAGTCCAATGTACAGTTAATTTGAGTGACATTGTTCATCAGATCTCCAATGGCCCTTGTTAAGGATATTGTTGTTGTATTAGCAACCAGCAGAGTATAGTGCACAGAGAAATGTTGCTGAGAGCAATGAAATAAGAGATATGTGCAAACTGGTTTATCAAAAGCTTTCTTTATAGTGGAAAATAAACAATCTCATAGTCTTTTAAATAGTCCAAGTCTTTGCCAGTTAAATACAAAAAGCTTCTTACCACACAAACAGTAGTTGGTTAGAATAACAAGCCCACTCTGGTTCACAAACCACGATGGTAGCAGATCCACCCTCACGCACGATGATAGCACAATGGTAGCTTATCATCAACTGAATACATTACAGTACCTTTCTTAAATACGTTTACAACTAATTACATCATGACTCAGCATTACAATGATGCAGCATTAAAACTTAAAGTCACAGAACACATATATTGCCTGGACAATCTGTTAGGCTCAAACCATATCCTAACAGCCCTTTAGGTATTATTTCCTCCAAGAAGGGACTGAGTCACCTGAAACATGTATTATTTATACCATACTGGATCCACCCCTGCTCTTAGCCCAGGAATGGGCACAACTGGTGCACTTTAGGATATTTATTCAGCTTCGGGTGTGACATTTGTAACTAGCTGACAAACTGTAGTCATGAGTAGTCTACATGAAGGGAAGTAAGCAGTGGGGTACCACAAGGTTCTGTCCTGGCCCAGTACTCTTCAATATCTTCATAAATGACTTAGATGAGGAAATAGAAGGGGAACGTACCAAATTTGCAGATGCAACTAAACTGGCAGGAATAGCTAGCTAGATGCTAGGTTCAAGATCCAGATGGATCTTGACAGACTGGAACTCTCAGCCCTATCTAACAAAATAGAGCCTCAGATAGCTCAACAGGCTAATAGCCTGTTATTAAGATCCAGCTGTCTGCAATTATTGCAAGGTCCGAGGTTCAAGGTCAACTCAGCCTTCCATCCTTTCTAAGGTAGGTAAATTGAGGACCCAGTTTGTGGGGGTAATAAGCTGACTTTGTATAAAATATACAAAAGTATGAAGGCTATTGCTTAACGCATTGTAAGCCGCCCTGAGTCTTCGGAGAAGGGCAGCATACAAATCTAATTTTTTTAAAAAATGAAATTCAGTGTGGAGAAAAGTAAAGTCTAACACTTAGGCAAGAAAAACCAAAAGTACATGTATAGACTGGGTGAAACCAGGCTTAATAGCAGTAACTGTGAGAGGGATCTTGGAGTCTTAGTGGACAACCAATTAAATATGAGCCAACAGTATGTGGCAGCAGCCAAAAAAGGCAGTGCAATCCTAAATTGCATTAACAAAGGGATACAATCAAGATCAAGGGAGGTACTAATACCACTCTATAAAGCCTTAGTACTGGAGTACTGCATCTAGTTTTGGTCACCAAACTATAAAAAAGATGTTGAGACCAGGGGTGGGTTCTAAATTTTTTTACTACTAGTTATGTGGGTGTGGCTTATTTTGTGGGCATGGTTTGATGGTCATGTGACAAACAATTCTTTAGGATTTAGCAGAGATACTGGTCTACCAGGCTTTTAACTGCTTGCAGAGCGGTAGCGGTCTACCTATTTGTTTTTGGAGCACACCGGTCTACCCATTTGTTTTTGGAGTGCACTGATCTACCACCACACTGCCTTTTACCACTGATCAGCTGTAGGGCGGCCCTTTGAAGTGCCACGGCAAGAGTTTAAACATTTTGCCGCTCTACCATCACTGAGAGCATTGGAAACTGCTTTCAGGAAGCTTGGCCTCAATTGCCAATCTACCACCATTGAGTGGTTTACAAGGAGCGGATCAGTACTAGCCAATGAGTTGGGAGGCTTCTTGGCTTCTCAATTTAAAGCTACGGTGTCTTGTTTTTTTTTTTCTCTTGTCACGTGAGCCCTGATTTTTTCCTTCTAGCTGATTAGCTGGGACTCGGGAGGCAGCAAATAGATTGGGTGTGGGGCCAGGCAAAGGTGGTATTTATCGGTTCTCTGAACTACTCAAAATTTCCACTAACGGTTCGCAAGAATCAGGGAGAAACAGTAGCAACCCACCACTGGTTGAGACTCTAGAAAGAATGCAGAGAAAAGCAACCAAGATGATTAGGGGACTGGAAGCTAAAATATATGATAAACGGTTGCAGGAACTGGGCATGGTTAGTCTAGTGAAGAGAAGGACCAGGGGAGACATGATAGCAGTATTCCAATATTTGAGGGGTTGCCACAGAGAGGAGGGTGTCAAGCTATTTTCCAAAGCACCTGAAGGCCAGACAAGGAATAATGGATGGAAACTGACCAAGGAGAGATTCAACCTGGAGATAAGGAGATTGTTTTTGACTGTGAGAGCAATCAACCAATGGAACAGCTTGCCTCGAGAGGTTGTGGGAGCTTCATCACTGGAAGCTTCCAAGAAGAGACTGGACTGCCATCTGTCAAAAATGGTGTAAGGGTCTGCTTGGATGGGGGTTGGATTAGATGACCTACAAGGTCCCTACCAACTCTTTTAATCTGTATCTGTATCAATGGAAAATTTAAGGCACAGGTGGCAGTATAGTGATCACCAGCCAGGAGACTTCAAGGATGCTCCACCACATATTCTTGAACGTGAAACCTGTTCAATAGTTGGGATCAAGGGATCAGTTGGCATCATTGCTGCTACACCAGCCTCCCTCATAGGTAGCAACCTCCAAACCTGATCTTCTGGACTCCATTTTTGGGTTGACAGTGGAGTCGATCGACCTCATGGTCTTGGTGGATTGTAATCTGTTTTTCCTAGAAGAAAGTTCTGAGGTGGCATAGGAGTTCATGGCTACCATGGTAGTCATGGGCGTATCTCTGATCATTCAGAGTCTGAGATAGGACAATGGTAACATATTTCATTGGATGTTCCTGTTGGAGCAGTAGCAATGTAATTTAAAATTTGGGGGGCAGGGGCTATTGATGTTTCCCTTGTCTATTGCCTGCTAATATCATGCCATGATTGCCATCAGATTCTTTGGCACCACTATCAACTGCATGGAAGCATGGACTATTCAAACTGATTAGCTGCATGGTCCATATGAACCATGGGCCAATGCTTGGAATAGGCTTTGGATTGGATCATGCATATGTAATCTTTCACCTTGCATGGATCTTTCTCTTCCTGAGATTCAGGGAAGATCTGAAGGAGATGAAATAAAAGAAGTGACATCCAGATTGTTGCTGGTACTCAAGAAGAAACAAACTCAACCAAACATGTGTTAGATCATTCTTCCAATAATTATTCAGGATGATAACTTTTGTTTGCTTGCTTTTCTACTAAAATAGTTGGTTGATTAGAAAAGAAATGTATATATTGAACATGCATTACATTATCTTGCATTACTTCTGTGGCTATATAGTAGACACAGCTAATTTTTCACTTTTAAAAAATAAACTTTCTAATGTAGAGTGAGAATTCACCTTCACATTTTGGACTTCATCATTATACTCACATTTACAATGGATAGTTCATTAAATGTAATTGCATCAGCCCAGAAAATATATGAGTATAGCTGGAAAATTGTCAATGCTTGATTGTAAAATGATTTTCTCTGGTTCTCAAAAATCACTAGTCTTAAACTTTTCCCTAATGCAGATTTCAGAGATACAAGTAAATACAAGTAAATCACAATCTTAAAGACTAACAATCTTAATGGCTAACTTAAAAATTATTTTCTACTTTTGATGAATATTAAATAACATTAAATATCATACTAAGATAGTTAAGCATTTCTTCTTATCAATTGTTCCTTGTTGTTTAAATCAGGCCTCAACACAATAATGTAACACTTAGGGAAAAAGATGCATCCTAGGAGCGCAGCAGTAGAACACAAGATGGAGAAGATCTCCACAGCTACCATGGCTTTTCCCCTGGTGCTCAGATAGGTTGGGACAAAGGAGACCCACACACTGCAGAAAGCCAACATGCTGAAGGTGATGAACTTGGCTTCATTAAAGCTGTCAGGCAGTTTACGAGCCTGGAAAGCCACAATGAAGCTGGCAAACGAAAGGAGGGCCATATAGCCCAGGACACAATAAAACATAACAACTGACCCCTCGTTGCATTGTAGAACCATTTCTTCAGGGACTGAGTGCACATCTAATTCTGGGAATGGGGGAGAGGTTGAAAACCACACAATACAGATGCTTGCTTGGAATAGAGAGCAGAGAAGAACAATAGAAACAGCCAGTCTTTTCCCCACCCATGTCCTCATCCGAGATCCTGGTTTGGTGGCCTTGAAGGCAAGAGAAACAAGGATGGTTTTGGCCAACACACAAGAGATGGACAATGAGAAGGTGAGTCCGGGATCAAGAATGAATGTAAAAGTAGTCACCCATGCAATTGTCAAAGAGTCTCCACACACAATAAAGATATTGATCTTCTCATCAGCTATGCTGTTATAAATAATTGTTGCTTTTCCAATCATGAAATACAATTTATCCCATTGTGTTAAGTGCGGAATTCTTTGAATGGAAGCCAAGCAGATTCCATGTTGGGAAAGGAGAGTTTCCATGGTCTGCAAAAAACGTTCTCCATTCATATTATCAGTAATAAGGATCCCAATCCATTTCCACCCAAAATGTTGAAGCAGTTGGATAATCCCAATGTACTGAGAAGATTCATTTGGGACAATGGAGTATGAAGATGGCATTTCACTGTTATCATTATTCCGAGGGGCAAAGGAACCATAAGTCAGCTAAAAGGAAAAACACATTTTGTGGAAAGGTATTGCCAGTAAAATATTCAACTCCTTTAGTAAGTTCATTGTAAGCTTAAATGACATAAACTGCTTTATGTCTATTCTTCAAATGTCTACCTGTGGTATCTTGTATAAACCTACAATGTCTGCCATATAGGATGATGTTTCAGAGGTGAGTCCCCCAATAATGGCCATAAAGTTTTTCATAGTGTCACACTTGTAGTTGGGGACAAATTGCTGGGATTTGAAGAGTAAGTCCAAGGTGGTCCGATAGGTCATCATTGGGTGATAATAGTTGTCATGGATATGAAAACCAAGGGTGAGATTAGACAAGATTTGTGGATTCTCATTGATCTCCTTCACAGCAAAGGCCAAGGAAAGGACATGTTGGTAGAATTTTGTTAAGACCCTGTAAATAAAATTTACAAAATGCTAACAAAAAAAAATAATCACTTTTTCAGAAGTTAACTTTAAAGGAGATTTTATGTCTCAACAATAGTCGTTGCTTTAGATGAGTTAAATATATCGATAACTTCTACCCCTGTCTATATTTTAGATAGGGATGTTTTAGGTCAATTGACAATTCTGTCATAATGAAATATTGTCTGTGAATGGCTTGGTCGCTGAATCAATCAACCTATCATCAGTTTTCATGAATAAAATGTCCTCCTATTTCAAAACCTAAAACTGTTCTTCGTTCTTCCCTACAAACTTAAAATAAAGTCTTATAATAATATAATAGCTTGCTCTCATCTTGTAGGCTTGATGTTAGAGTAAACCCCATGTTATTTTTCTCTAACACCCTTCCACCATATGAACTAGGTTACCTGATCTAGATTTGTACATTTGGCAGACAGAATTTTCATTTATTAAAAGCTGTCTGGAATTCCAGAGCTGTAGACACACCTTCAGAGAGAAAGAATTGCCACTATGTAAGGAAACAGTCTACTTTTCTCATTTTGCGTCCATGCACTGAAACATTCCTAACTACTATAGAGGCGAAGATAGAAAATCCGTACTCTTGAAATGCAAAAAATTCTTGAGAAGGATGCTTCTTGAATGTTACTTCATTAAAATGGCAATATATCAGAGAGACCATCCCTCCGAGAATGACATCACCTTGCTGGTCCCACTCATACTGAGTAGGTATTGAATCCCCCACACGACATGCTAAACTATTCACTCTGACTATTGGGATCATTAACAGAAGAAGGAAAAACATCTGGGCGGATGGATGGATCTGATTTCACTATCTTCAAAACCCTGCATTAGCAAATATTATCCAGGCTGAATACATCTCTGAAGAACTTTGCTACTACTAATGTAAAACAAGAATGTAGTTCGATATACGTCCTTTACTAAACTTCTCAAAACCACAGCACACTTTGCTCAAAGGATGGCTCCCTGGTACTATTGAAGACCACAGTTTGAAGCAAATGAAAACGTAGACTCTACCCTTCCCAGTTCATACTCTTGTTCGCAACTCTCTATGGGGATAAAACCTTTATATACTTTCTCATTCTCATTAACAGATTGATTGTCTCTGCTTCAGATGTTTGCATCTTTACCCAAGAGAACAAATTACAGTCACTAAAATAATTCCAGTGGAGAGCATCATTTTTTTGCTGTGAATGTCATCTGTCATTAAAAGAAATGATATAATAAATAGTGAAGTAGTAAAAATTAGACACAATGGTTCTCCCAGTTTCTCCTAGAAGCACTCTTTTCTTACTGGAAGTGCAGCCATCATCAGCTTTGCAAACAGAATGTCTCTGTAAATTCAGCTTTTAAAATAACCGAACCCCAAATCGCGGAAACATATTTGCAGTTGTTATTTCTCTAGTAAAGTTCATACTTTGATAGAATTATTTTCCACTATTTTATATAGAGAGCAGAGCCTTTTTTTGAGTGGGATTTCAGATATAGATAACAGGATGTAGCTCAGGAGTAGCTTCTTCTAAAGAAAGCAAAGTTTGGTTGAGATGTCCATCTAAGGTGGTCCTCATCTTACAACCATTCTGTTAGCGACCGTTCAAACTTACAAGAACACTGAAAAAGTGACTTAAGATCATTTTTTACATCCATTCAGATAGAATGGGGTCTAGATAATCCATTTCATCCAAGGTCATATGCACTTGCCATGCAACCACTCCTGCCATACTCATCTCTAACAGTGGTGGGTTTCAAATTTTTTTACTCCCGGTTCTGTGGGTGTGCCTTGGTAGGCATGGCATGGCTTGGTGGGCGTGGAAGGGGAAGGATACTGTTTGGACTACTGTACTGGGAAGGATACTGTTTGGACTACTGTACTGTTTGGACTACTGTAATGCTCTCTACATGGGGCTCCCCTTGAGGAGCACCTGGAGACTTCAGCTGGTCCAGAATGCGGCCGCGCGAGTGGTTATGGGAGCGACTCATCGCTCCCGGGTAACTCCCCTCTTGCGCGAGCTGCACTGGCTTCCGGTGGTCTTCCGGGTGCGTTTCAAGGTGTTAGTTACCATCTTCAAAGCGCTCCATGGCTTAGGACTGGGATATTTACAGGACCGTCTTCTGCCAATGAATACCTCCTACCGCCTGATACGCTCTCACAGAGAGGGCCTCCTCAGAGTGCCGTCTGTCAGACAATGCTGACAGGCGGCCCCCAGGGGGAGAGCATTCTCTGTGGAGCCCCAGCCCTATGGAATGAACTACCCCCGGATATAAGAAAGATTCCTGACCTCCATGCCTTCCGATGAGCCCTGAAGACCCTACTATTTCATCAAGCCGGCCTGACTTAAATTAGTGTTAATTTTAATAGGGGTTTTTAGGGGTTTTAAATTTTACGGCCAAATAGTTTAATTATTTTATTAGTTTTAATTTTTATACGTGATTGTTTTAATATGGCTGTAAACCACCCTGAGTCCCCTCGGGGAGAAGGGCGGTATATAAATGCAATAAAACTAAACTAAACTAAACTGTAAAATCTCCATTCCCTCCCCAATCCAGGGGAAGGTTACTGCAAAATCCCCATTTTCTCCCAATAGCTGGGACTTGGGAGGCAGAGAATAGATGGGGATGGGGCCAGTCACACTTTTTACTGCCAGTTCTCTGAACTACTCAAAATTTCTGCTACCGGTTCTCCAGAACTGGCCAGAACCTGCTGAAATCCACCTCTAATCTCTAAAAAGAGATGGTTGGAAATTTGGTGTAAATTGTCCAGCCTGGTTGGGTTGAGTGATGCTCCTTTAAGGAGGGGGCACACTACTGTCTCTTTAAGAGCTGTTGGGAAAGTTAACTCTCACCAGACTCAATCCAGTGTTCTTTTCCACACAGCTTTAATAAGTCAGGAGGGGAATGGAGCTAATACACAAGTGGCTAAACTAGTAGCCGAGAGGGTCTTGTCCACTTCCTCTGGTTCCATGGGCTCAAAATCTTCTCAGATCACCTTGCAAACCCCCACACCTCACAGATCCTTCTTTTAAAATTGAAATCCAACATGGAGCTCATTTGACTGACATTGTCCAGAATATGTGCAAGGACCCTTTAGGTATTACTCCCCCCAAGAAGGGACTGAGTCACCTGAAACATGAATTACTTAGACCAGTCTGGGTCCGGAAGGATGGGTGGAACTTTGGAAGATATACCCAGCTTCAGATGTGACATCAGTGGAAAATCTAAGGCACGGGTGGCAGTATAGTGATCACCAGCCAGGAGTTTCTACATATTTGAAGGATGCTCCACCACAGATTCTTGAATGTAAAAACTGTTCAATAGGTTGGGATCAAGGGATCAATTGGCATTGTTGCTGCTGCACCAGCCTCCCTTATAGACTGCAACCTCCCAACCTGATCTTCTTGACTTCATTTTTGGGTTGACAGTAGAGTTGCTCAAACTCATGGTGTTGGGAGATTTTAATCTGCTTTCCCTAGAACAGGGCCTATCCCCAATCATTCAGAGCCTGATAATGAGACAGTGGGGACATGGGTATTTCTGTTGGAGTAGTGACAATAAAAACTAAAATTGGAGTGGTGGTCGTGGCTCTTGGTGATTCCCTTGTCATGGTTATATCATGCCCTGATTACCATTAGGTACTTTGGCAGCACTATCAACTGCAGGGAGGCAAAATTTAAGAGATCAGTCTGCCCAAGGTTGATGAATGTACCCACAAGGGTATCATAAAAGCTATGGACTGTTGAAGTGGATTAGCTGCATGAATCATATGAACCATGGGTCACTGCTTGGAATAGGGGGGAAACTGAGGTTCCGGATTGGATCACACCTATGTAATGTTTTGCATCTCATGGAACAGAATATAAAGTTTATTATGGTCATAGACCAGCAAAAGTGAAGAATCTATTTACAATAATATTAAAAGATAATACCAATCACAATAGTAAACAATAACATCGATACCAATAAGATACATTGTATCATGCAGTTTGGTTCGTGCTCTTGTGTACTTGATGGATAAGCAGATATAAGTATGGATAAAATAAGACAAATGATATCCAGACTGTTGCTGGTAGTGAACAAGGAACAAACTCAACCAAATACATGTTAGATCATCCTGCCAATAATGATTCAGGGTGATAAATTTTGTTTGCTTGCTTTATTAATAAAAATAATTGCTGATTTTAAAAGAAATGTTTTTACATTACATTATGTTATATTACTTCTGTGACTATATAGTAGACTCCCCCTAACTTTTCACTTAGGAAAGGAAGTGGGAATTCACCTTCACATTTTAAATTTCATCATTATACTCACATTTACAATGGATAGTTCATGAAAAGTAATTGTGTCAGCCCAGAATATATATGAGGACAGTTGGAAAATTATCAATGCTTGATTATAAAATTGTTTCTCTCTGGTTCTCAAAAATCTCTAGTCTTCCCACACTACATCTGTGACGCATCCTAGAATATCATTGGAGAAAAGCTTAAATGTTTCCCTAATGCGGATTTCCCCTAAATCCAGATTTAAGAGTAAAAGTAAATCAGAACGTTAAAGACCCTTTAATATGGATAACTTTAAAAATATTTCCTAATTTTGATGAATCTTACTCTTACTAACTTAAAAACATAATCAAGCAATAAAAGAGCCTGAGTAGCATAGGGGGCTAATGCCTCCTACTAAAGGCAGCAATTAAGATCCATCTGCCTGCAATTTCTGCGAGTTCAATCCTAGCCAGGCTCAAGGTCGACTCAGCCTTCCATCCTTTCTAAGGTGGGTAAATTGAGGACCCAGTTTGTGGGGGCAATAAGCTGACTTTGTATAAATATACAGAAGTATGAAGGCTATTGCTTAACACATTGTAAGCCTCCCTGAATCTCTGGAGAAGGGCGGTATATAAATCAAATTAATAAATAATAATAATAATAATAAAATAGCAAAGAAAAATATGTTCAAGAATGTCTCTTTATTAATTGTTCCTTGTTGTTTAAATCAGGCCTAAATACAATAATGTAACACTTGGGGAAAAAGATGCAACCTAGGAGCCCAGCACTGGAGGATGAAATGGAGAAGATCTCCACAGCCACCATGGCTTTTCCTCTGGTGCTTAGGTAGGTTGGCACAAAGGAGACCCACACACTGCAGAAAGCCAACATGCTGAAGGTGATGAACTTGGCTTCGTTAAAGCTGTCAGGCAGTTTACGAGCCTGGAAAGCCACAATGAAGCTGGCAAAGGAAAGGAGGCCCATATAGCCCAGGACACAATAAAACATAACAACTGACCCCTCGTTGCATTGTAGAACCATTTCTTCAGTGATTGAGTGCACATCTAATTCTGGGAATGGGGGAGAGGTTGACAACCAGACAATACAGATGCTTGCTTGGAATAGAGAGCAAAGAAGGACAATAGAAACAGCCAGTCTTTTCCCCACCCATGTCCTCATCCGAGATCCTGGTTTGGTGGCCTTGAAGGCAAGAGAAACAAGGATGGTTTTGGCCAACACACAAGAGATGGACAATGAGAAGATGAGACCAAATGCAGACTGCCTGAGGAGACAGGTGACTCTCCCTGGTTGTCCAAGAAAGAGCAAAGAGCAGAGGAAGCAGAAGAGAAGGGAGATGAGGAGAATGTAGGTGAGATCTCGGTTGTTGGCTTTCACAATAGGGCTGTCCTTGTGCTTAATAAAAGTTCCCAGCACCCATGTTGTAATGAGGGAGAACACAGCAGCAAGACAAGCTAAACTATACCCTAGAGGTTCTTCATAAGACAGAAAGTTTGTCCTTTTCAGGAGACATCCATTTCTTTCTTGGTTTGCATACTGATCTTCTGGACATTGGACACAAGCTACCATATCTGAAATTGGAAAAAACAAACACTCATGTTGCAGTGAATAAATGTAGAGTAGCAACAGTGGCTAAACTGATTCCTAAAAGTTCTCTGTAAGACAAGTAGCTAATTCTTTTCCCGATGAATTCCTTTTTGTTATAATTTGATTACAGATCTCCAGGACATTGAAAGCAAGTAAGTGTGTGAAAATGAAATGATTTCCCTAAATTTCAACATAGGACAAACTATCAAGGAGGTAATTCCAAAAAGATCAATATTTTACACATATTTCAAGGACAAACTACATCAGAAACAGAATATTCTAATGGTGCAAGATATTATTTTTATATAATAATTTTATTTTCTATTTTTTTTTCCTTTCTTCATTCCCTTTAAGGTTCATTTTTGTGTTCATTCCTATAATCAGGGAAAACTGAATGTACATATACTACTATACTATACTATATATACTATACTAATGTGAATAACAAGGATTTTTCAAAGAAGTCAAATAGAGCATCATATGGAAATGGAGCCTAATAAATATAATTGGGAAATGGAAATAATTAGAATTTAAAATAAATTATTATTGTTATTGTTATTATTATTATTTAAATAAATGGTCAAGATTAAACCATTTTCTTCTTTCAAATCTAATGCATGCTGCAGAATACCTTTTCAAAAATACCCACATGGTGTAATTGTTTGTAATGGCACTCTGGCTGATATTTCAATTTCATCTCTATAGCTACAAAATTAGAGATGTTATTAACATACCGATCATATTTGAGATTTTCCCTTCTGGGCATGGAACGCAATCATAACAGCAGAATTTTTTTCCTTCATTCTTCCTTTTCTGAGAACCAGGCTGACAATGTTCATTGCAGACAGAGATGGGGAGAACCTGGTTTTCAATATCAATGATGTTGGAAAATGAGGATTTCTTTTTTTGAATAAAAATCAGTTGTTAATTGTGTTTCACTGTTACACTAAAAAGAAACATCTTATCTGTCTATGAATAAAAGGATCAAGAAATAAATAGGATTTCAGAATGTATTTCAAATCAACCTTAAATCTGTGAGCATCCTAGATCTGGATTTCCAATTTTGTAAGATACCAGAAATTGAATATGTGATTCATTACATCGATTCATCCATTTTATCAGAAGGAATGAGTCAATCAAATTTGCTTTAAATCTCATCAGAGTTTCCCTCAACTAAGGCAATATAGTCATTTAAATGCATTTATTTTCTTTGATATTTTGAATTCACTTTTGGGGGGAAGTTTAATGAATAATGTACACAATATTAGTGAAGTTAGTTTTCAACAATTAAATTGTAAAAATGTCTTTTTAATCTGGTTATTCCTCAAGCTCTGCATGGAAAGAGAATAATAAATTTCCAACTCAAATAACCATATGAGAATGGTATAATAATAATAATAATAATAATAATAATAATAATAATAATAATAATAATAATAATAATAATAATAATAATAATAATAAATATTGTTCGCAATATTACTGCAGTTGGTTTTTAATAATTAAAATGTGGAAAAATGTCATTTCATTTTAATCTGTTTAGTTCTTTTGGGTTGCCTAGAAGAAGGATAGTAAATTTGCAAGCCAAATCAATCCATTTGAAAATGGTATCTCCTCACAAAAACATTTCTGGTAACCATACCTGGTTAAATGATCTATGCCAAACAATCATGTCCTCATTAATGACTAATTCCTGTCCTTTTACAGCATCAGGATCCACTTTTCCAATCTGATGTCTCTGGAAAGTGTAATTCGGAAAGGTGACTATGTTGACGATATCAAATCCACCTTCCATGTTCTTTTGATCATAAAATGTTATGACGTCTCCAAGAGAATTATTGAATTCCATGCTTTTAAGAAATTGGTGAAGCTATATTATTGGGAATTTTAAAAAAAACAGTAAACAAAGAATAGAAAGATATCAGTAATTTTGTCTTAGTAGTAGTAAGCTTTTGAATGAGAAACTCTGAAAATATGGAAAGACTATTTCTCCAACCTCTTGAGAACTTGTTTGCTGCCCTCTGCATTTGTGGGAATAATTCGAAGGGTCAGATATTTCTTTTCTGAGTCATAGTCAAGTGATAGAAATGAATTGCAGCAAGTTTTTTCCCAGTCAAACATAGCCTAGGAAATGATGTGGAACTAGAGTTACAAAATCACATTCCCTCTCTGATCTCTTCCTCATTTTCTAAGTAAGCCTCACCTGATTGATCTTCTTGTGACTTCCCACCCATTTTTCATTTCATTCAATTCTCACAGACATAAAGGCTGCTATGAACCTGGTAAAGACTGAAAGATAGCTGACACAACTAAATAGAATCCCTCTATTGTCTTCAATAATATTGGTAGTTATGGGAAATAAATGACAAATTAACGATGTCAACAGCATATAAAGAAAAGAAAACCTGTGCAAAACGTTTTATAGATGGCATTTACCACAAGCAAGAATACCAAAAATGTTCCCAAAAATATCACCAGAGTGTTGGAAATGTAAACAGGTATCAGGATCCTACTATCAGATGGACCTGTCCAACAGCAAAAAAATATTGGTCAAAGATAAAAAGGTGATTAGAAGAGATGACATCACAACAAATAGATCTAAAACCATAACTATTCTTTCTAGGTATACTACAAGGGGAAATACAATGGAAGAATCACATACTTAATGTTACATGTAATAACAGCAGCTAGAATCACATATGCACAAAATTGGAAAAATGAAAGTATACCTATAGACAAAAAGGTAATAAAGAAAATATTAGAATGTGCCAAATTGGACAGATTAACAATGGAACTTAAAGATAAAGAGGAATCAGAGTATTGCTTTACATGGGATTCATTGTACAAATGGTTAGATAACAGGTGCAGAGATTAGTAACTTAATAACAAAAGAAGATTAACAAAATAGAAATAAATACAGTTATATAGATACATATAAGCATATATATTGTAAGCAATAGTATTATTGGACGGTACGTTACTATAGATTAAAACGTATAGAGTGATAAATGTATAGAGCATTATGGTACAACTCTGAAAGTAATGGTTATAACTATGGCATACAATATGATGTATTTAAAAGAGATATACTAGTATGACTACAAGAATTATGGTTATAACCAGGGTGTATAGTATTATATATACTTAAAAAGGAGGATACAACCAGTACACTATCATTGCAAAACTTGAAACGTAATGTATAATAAAGGAAAATGTATAATAAAAATATTTTTTAAAAAATAATATCAGTAGGTGAAATGCCTAAAAAGCTATAGGAATTTGAAAATCAGGACCTGGATCTTACTTCATTTAAGTCTTAATCCTCAAGATCCTGGATAGCTCAGCAGACTAAAGCATTGTAATTAAACACCAGTTGTCTGCAATTACTAAATTCGAATCTCACCAGGCTCAAGATTGACTCAGCCTTCCATCCTTTCTAAGGTAGGTAAACTGAGGGCCCAGTTTGTGGGGGCACTAAGCTGACTTTGTATAAATATACAAAAGTATGAAAGCTACTGCTTAACACATTGTAAGCCGCCCTGAGTCTCCGGAGAAGGGCGGCATATAAATCATTTTTTTAAAAAAATCCTTGCATTCTGAAGTTGTTCAGGGGGTAAAATGGAAAACATATTGAGATGTGGAAATAAAGGAATAAATATGAATTTTATCAAAGGATGAACTATTTGAACAGTTGCTTCTTCCCTGTTTGAATCATATAGTCTAACTTTGTATTTACCAAGGTTTCATATAATGTATTTTTACAACACAAATCACCTGCCATGGCTGTGTATCTTCATAGTCTAATAATTTATGTCTCCTCAAATGCCTGTGATTAGATCGAAGTAAGAAGAGAGCGTGTAAAGCTTGAGCCAACACATAGACAGCATTGAAGATACTATAGCTGTGCCCAGAAAGATGCAGTTCAAACATAGACCCAGGAATATCCTCCAGCTTTTCCTCTCCAGTACAAATATTGTTGTCCACTAACGTTGAATGAGGTGATGGCAATGAACAATCAAATGCTTGTTCCCAGAAAAGTGGAAAAAATCCATCTTCTTGAATCCAAGGAGGTTTTATCAACTTCAGGAATTCCTTGAACCCTGAAATTTCTGTTGAGTGAATTGTGAATAAAATGGCACCATCAAAGAACTGTCGATCCCATTTTCTTTGAATACCTGTTAAGACATAATCAATCTGGGCAGTCATGATC
This sequence comes from Coluber constrictor foxii, assembly GCA_038048745.1. Lineage (NCBI taxonomy): Eukaryota > Metazoa > Chordata > Lepidosauria > Squamata > Colubridae > Coluber > Coluber constrictor. Next base: position 38,507,398 of record CM075961.1, read on the forward strand.
CACACTTTCCCCAAGGAACTCTGCCCAAGTCCGGGATCCAGCATGAATATAATAGTAGTCACCCATACAATTGTCAAAACTTCTCCACACACAATAAAAGTATTGATCTTCTCATCATTTATGCCATTATAAATAATTGTTCCTTTTCCAATCATGTCATACATTTTATCCCATCGGGTTAAATATGGAATTCTTTGGATGGAAGCCGAGCAGATTCCATGCTGGGAAAGGAGAGTTTCCATGGTCTGCAAGAAACGTTCTCCATTCATATTATCAGTAATAAGGATCCCAATCCAGGTCCACCCAAAACGTTGAAGGAGTCGGATAATCCCAATGTACTGAGAAGATTCATTTGGGACAATGGAGTACGAAGATGGCATTTCACCATTATCACTATTCCGAGGGGCAAAGGAACCATAAGTCAGCTAAAAGGAAAAACACATTTTGTGTAAAGATATTGCCAATAACATATTCAACTTCTTTAGTAAGTTCATTGTAAGCTTAAAGGTAACTGCTTTATGTCTATTCTTCAAATGTCTACCTGTGGTATCTTGTATAAACCTACAATGTCTGCCATATAGGATGACGTTTCAGAGGTGAGTCCCCCAATAACGGCCATAAAGTTTTTCATAGTGTCACACTTGTAGTTGGGGATAAATTGCTGGGATTTGAAGAGTAAATCCAAGGTGGTCCGATAGGTCATCATTGGGTGATAATAGTTGTCATGGATATGAAAACCAAGGGTGAGATTGGACAAGATTTGTGGATTCTCATTGATCTCCTTCACAGCAAAGGCCAAGGAAAGGACATGTTGGTAGAATTTTGTTAAGACCCTGTAAATAAAATTTACAAAATGTTAACAAAAAAAAAATATCACTTTTTCAGAAGTTAACTTCAAAGGAGATTTTATGTCTCAATAATAGTTGTTGCTTTAGATGAGTTAAATATATCGATAACTTCTACCCCTCTCTATATTTTAGATAGGGATGTTTTAGGTCAATTGACAATTCTGTCATAATGAAATATTGTCTGTGAATGGCTTGGTCACTGAATCAATCAACCTATCATCAGTTTTCATGAATAAAATGTCCTCCTATTTCAAAACCTAAAACTGTTCTTCATTCTTCCTTACAAACTTAAAATAAAGTCTTATAATGATATACTTGCTTGATCTCATCTTGTAGGCTTGATGTTAGAGTAAACCCCATGTTATTTCTCTCTAATACCCTTCCACCATATGAACTAAGTTATGATCTAGATTTGTACATTTGGCAGACAGAATTTTCATTCATTAAAAGCTGTCTGGAATTCCAGAGCTGTAGACACACCTTCAGAGAGAAAGAATTGCCACTATGTAAGGAAACAGTCTACTTTTCTCATTTTGCGTCCATGCACTGAAACATTCCTAACTACTATAGAGGCGAAGATAGAAAATCCGTACTCTTGAAATGCAAAAAATTCTTGAGAAGGATGCTTCTTGAATGTTACTTCATTAAAATGGCAATATATCAGAGAGACCATCCCTCCGAGAATGACATCACCTTGCTGGTCCCACTCATACGGAGTAGGTATTGAATCCCCCACACGACATGCTAAACTATTCACTCTGACTATTGGGATCATTAACAGAAGAAGGAAAAACATCTGGGCGGATGGATGGATCTGATTTCACTATCTTCAAAACCCTGCATTAGCAAATATTATCCTGCCTGAATACATCTCTGAAGAATTTTGCTACTACTAATGTAAAACAAGAATGTAGTTCGATATACGTCCTTTACTAAACTTCTCAAAACCACAGCACACTTTGCTCAAAGGATGGCTCCCTGGTACTATTGAAGACCACAGTTTGAAGCAAATGAAAACGTAGACTCTACCCTTCCCAGTTCATACTCTTGTTCGCAACTCTCTATGGGGATAAAACCTTTATACACTTTCTCATTCTCATTAACAGATTGATTGTCTCTGCTTCAGATGTTTGCATCTTTACCCAAGAGAACAAATTACAGTCACTAAAATAATTCCAGCGGAGAGCATCATTTTTTTGCTGTGAATGTCATCTGTCATTAAAAGAAATGATATAATAAATAGTGAAGTAGTAAAAATTAGACACAATGGTTCTCCCAGTTTCTCCTAGAAGCACTCTTTTCTTACTGGAAGTGCAGCCATCATCAGCTTTGCAAACAGAATGTCTCTGTAAATTCAGCTTTTAAAATAACCGAACCCCAAATCGCGGAAACATATTTGCAGTTGTTATTTCTCTAGTAAAGTTCATACTTTGATAGAATTATTTTCCACTATTTTATATAGAGAGCAGAGCCTTTTTTTGAGTGGGATTTCAGATATAGATAACAGGATGTAGATGTAGTAAGGTGGTCCTCATCTTACAACCATTCTGTTAGCGACCGTTCAAACTTACAAGAACACTGAAAAAGTGACTTAAGATCATTTTTCACATCCATTCAGATAGAATGGGGTCTAGATAATCCATTTCATCCAAGGTCATATGCACTTGCCATGCAACCACTCCTGCCATACTCATCTCTAACAGTGGTGGGTTTCAAAATTTTTTACTCCCGATTCTGTGGGTGTGCCTTGGTAGGCATGGCATGGCTTGGTGGGCGTGGAAGGGGAAGGATACTGTTTGGACTACTGTACTGGGAAGGATACTGTTTGGACTACTGTAATGCTCTCTACATGGGGCTCCCCTTGAGGAGCACCTGGAGACTTCAGCTGGTCCAGAATGCGGCCGCGCGAGTGGTTATGGGAGCGACTCATCGCTCCCGGGTAACTCCCCTCTTGCGCGAGCTGCACTGGCTTCCGGTGGTCTTCCGGGTGCGTTTCAAGGTGTTAGTTACCATCTTCAAAGCGCTCCATGGCTTAGGACCGGGATATTTACAGGACCGTCTTCTGCCAATGAATACCTCCTACCGCCTGATACGCTCTCACAGAGAGGGCCTCCTCAGAGTGCCGTCTGTCAGACAATGCTGACAGGCGGCCCCCAGGGGGAGAGCATTCTCTGTGGGAGCCCCAGCCCTATGGAATGAACTACCCCCGGATATAAGAAAGATTCCTGACCTCCATGCCTTCCGATGAGCCCTGAAGACCCTACTATTTCATCAAATCGGCCTGACTTAAATTAGTGTTAATTTTAATAGGGGTTTTTAGGGGTTTTAAATTTTACGGCCAAATAGTTTAATTATTTTATTAGTTTTAATTTTTATACGTGATTGTTTTAATATGACTGTAAACCACCCTGAGTCCCCTCGGGGAGAAGGGCGGTATATAAATGCAATAAAACTAAACTAAACTAAACTGTAAAATCTCCATTCCCTCCCCAATCCAGGGGAAGGTTACTGCAAAATCCCCATTTTCTCCCAATAGCTGGGACTTGGGAGGCAGAGAATAGATGGGGTTGGGGCCAGTCACACTTTTTACTGCCAGTTCTCTGAACTACTCAAAATTTCTGCTACCGGTTCTCCAGAACTGGCCAGAACCTGCTGAAATCCACCTCTAATCTCTAAAAAGAGATGGTTGGAAATTTGGTGTAAATTGTCCAGCCTGGTTGGGTTGAGTGATGCTCCTTTAAGGAGGGGGCACACTACTGTCTCTTTAAGAGCTGTTGGGAAAGTTAACTCTCACCAGACTCAATCCAGTGTTCTTTTCCACACAGCTTTAATAAGTCAGGAGGGGAATGGAGCTAATACACAAGTGTCTAAACTAGTAGCCGAGAGGGTCTTGTCCACTTCCTCTGGTTCCATGGGCTCAAAATCTTCTCAGATCACCTTGCAAACCCCCACACCTCACAGATCCTTCTTTTAAAATTGAAATCCAACATGGAGCTCATTTGACTGACATTGTCCAGAATATGTGCAAGGACCCTTTAGGTATTACTCCCCCCAAGAAGGGACTGAGTCACCTGAAACATGAATTACTTAGACCAGTCTGGGTCCGGAAGGATGGGTGGAACTTTGGAAGATATACCCAGCTTCAGATGTGACATCAGTGGAAAATCTAAGGCACGGGTGGCAGTATAGTGATCACCAGCCAGGAGTTTCTACATATTTGAAGGATGCTCCACCACAGATTCTTGAATGTAAAAACTGTTCAATAGGTTGGGATCAAGGGATCAATTGGCATTGTTGCTGCTGCACCAGCCTCCCTTATAGACTGCAACCTCCCAACCTGATCTTCTTGACTTCATTTTTGGGTTGACAGTAGAGTTGCTCAAACTCATGGTGTTGGGAGATTTTAATCTGCTTTCCCTAGAACAGGGCCTATCCCCAATCATTCAGAGCCTGATAATGAGACAGTGGGGACATGGGTATTTCTGTTGGAGTAGTGACAATAAAAACTAAAATTGGAGTGGTGGTCGTGGCTCTTGGTGATTCCCTTGTCATGGTTATATCATGCCCTGATTACCATTAGGTACTTTGGCAGCACTATCAACTGCAGGGAGGCAAAATTTAAGAGATCAGTCTGCCCAAGGTTGATGAATGTACCCACAAGGGTATCATAAAAGCTATGGACTGTTGAAGTGGATTAGCTGCATGAATCATATGAACCATGGGTCACTGCTTGGAATAGGGGGGAAACTGAGGTTCCGGATTGGATCACACCTATGTAATGTTTTGCATCTCATGGAACAGAATATAAAGTTTATTATGGTCATAGACCAGCAAAAGTGAAGAATCTATTTACAATAATATTAAAAGATAATACCAATCACAATAGTAAACAATAACATCGATACCAATAAGATACATTGTATCATGCAGTTTGGTTCGTGCTCTTGTGTACTTGATGGATAAGCAGATATAAGTATGGATAAAATAAGACAAATGATATCCAGACTGTTGCTGGTAGTGAACAAGGAACAAACTCAACCAAATACATGTTAGATCATCCTGCCAATAATGATTCAGGGTGATAAATTTTGTTTGCTTGCTTTATTAATAAAAATAATTGCTGATTTTAAAAGAAATGTTTTTACATTACATTATGTTATATTACTTCTGTGACTATATAGTAGACTCCCCCTAACTTTTCACTTAGGAAAGGAAGTGGGAATTCACCTTCACATTTTAAATTTCATCATTATACTCACATTTACAATGGATAGTTCATGAAAAGTAATTGTGTCAGCCCAGAATATATATGAGGACAGTTGGAAAATTATCAATGCTTGATTATAAAATTGTTTCTCTCTGGTTCTCAAAAATCTCTAGTCTTCCCACACTACATCTGTGACGCATCCTAGAATATCATTGGAGAAAAGCTTAAATGTTTCCCTAATGCGGATTTCCCCTAAATCCAGATTTAAGAGTAAAAGTAAATCAGAACGTTAAAGACCCTTTAATATGGATAACTTTAAAAATATTTCCTAATTTTGATGAATCTTACTCTTACTAACTTAAAAACATAATCAAGCAATAAAAGAGCCTGAGTAGCATAGGGGGCTAATGCCTCCTACTAAAGGCAGCAATTAAGATCCATCTGCCTGCAATTTCTGCGAGTTCAATCCTAGCCAAGCTCAAGGTCGACTCAGCCTTCCATCCTTTCTAAGGTGGGTAAATTGAGGACCCAGTTTGTGGGGGCAATAAGCTGACTTTGTATAAATATACAGAAGTATGAAGGCTATTGCTTAACACATTGTAAGCCTCCCTGAATCTCTGGAGAAGGGCGGTATATAAATCAAATTAATAAATAATAATAATAATAATAAAATAGCAAAGAAAATATGTTCAAGAATGTCTCTTTATTAATTGTTCCTTGTTGTTTAAATCAGGCCTAAATACAATAATGTAACACTTGGGGAAAAAGATGCAACCTAGGAGCCCAGCACTGGAGGATGAAATGGAGAAGATCTCCACAGCCACCATGGCTTTTCCTCTGGTGCTTAGGTAGGTTGGCACAAAGGAGACCCACACACTGCAGAAAGCCAACATGCTGAAAGTGATGAACTTGGCTTCATTAAAGCTGTCAGGCAGTTTACGAGCCTGGAAAGCCACAATGAAGCTGGCAAACGAAAGGAGGGCCATATAGCCCAGGACACAATAAAACATAACAACTGACCCCTCGTTGCATTGTAGAACCATTTCTTCAGTGATTGAGTGCACATCTAATTCTGGGAATGGGGGAGAGGTTGACAACCAGACAATACAGATGCTTGCTTGGACTAGAGAGCAGAGAAGGACAATAGAAACAGCCAGTCTTTTCCCCACCCATGTCCTCATCCGAGATCCTGGTTTGGTGGCCTTGAAGGCAAGAGAAACCAGGATGGTTTTGGCCAACACACAAGAGATGGACAATGAGAAAATAAGACCAAATGCAGACTGCCTGAGGAGACAGGTGACTCTCCCTGGTTGTCCAAGAAAGAGCAAAGAGCAGAGGAAGCAGAAGAGAAGGGAGATGAGGAGAGTGTAGGTGAGATCCCGGTTGTTGGCTTTCACAATAGGGCTGTCCTTGTGCTTAATAAAAGTTCCCAGCACCCATGTTGTAATGAGGGAGAACACAGCAGCAAGACAAGCTAAACTATACCCTAGAGGTTCTTCATAAGACAGAAAGTTTGTTCTTTTCAGGAGACATCCATTTCTTTCTTGGTTTGCATACTGATCTTCTGGACATTGGACACAAGCTACCATATCTGAAATTGGAAAAAACAAACACTCATGTTGCAGTGAATAAATGTAGAGTAGCAACAGTGGCTAAACTGATTCCTAAAAGTTCTCTGTAAGACAAGTAGCTAATTCTTTTCCCGATGCATTCCTTTTTGTTATAATTTGATTACAGATCTCCAGGACATTGAAAGCAAGTAAATGTGTGAAAATGAAATGTTTTCCCTAAATTTCAACATAGGACAAACTATCAAGGAGGTAATTCCAAAAAGATCAATATTTTACACATATTTCAAGGACAAACTACATCAGAAACAGAATATTCTAATGGTGCAAGATATTATTTTTATATAATTTTATTTTCTATTTTTTTTTCCTTTCTTCATTCCCTTTAAGGTTCATTTTTGTGTTCATTCCTATAATCAGGGAAAACTGAATGTACATATACTACTATACTATACTATACTATATATACTATACTAATGTGAATAACAAGGATTTTTCAAAGAAGTCAAATAGAGCATCATATGGAAATGGAGCCTAATAAATATAATTGGGAAATGGAAATAATTAGAACTTAAAATAAATTATTATTGTTATTGTTATTATTATTATTTAAATAAATGGTCAAGATTAAACCATTTTCTTCTTTCAAATCTAATGCATGCTGCAGAATACCTTTCCAAAAATACCCATATAGTGTACTTGTTTGTAATGGCACTCTGGCTGATATTTCAATTTCATCTCTATAGCAACAAAATTAGAGATGTTATTAACATACCAATCATATTTGAGATTTTCCCTTCTGGGCATGGAACGCAATCATAACAGCAGAATTTTTTCCCTTCATTCTTCCTTTTCTGATAACCAGACTGACAATGTTCATTGCACAGAGAGATTGGAAGCACCTAGTTTTCAATATCAATGATGTTGTAAAATGAGGATTTCTTTTTTTTGAATAAAAATCAGTTGTTAATTGTGTTTCACTGTTACACTAAAAAGAAACATCCTATCCATAATATGTATAAAAGGATCAAGAAATAGATAGGATTTCAGAATGTACTTCAAATCAACCTTAAATCTCCCGTTTGAATGTGAACATACTATATCTGGGTTTCCAATTTTGTAAGATACCAGAAACTGAATATGTGATTCATTACATCGATTCATCCATTTTATCAGAAGGAATGAGTCAATCAAATTTGCTTTAAATCTCATCAGAGTTTCCCTCAACTAAGGCAATATAGTCATTTAAATGCATTTATTTTCTTTGACATTTTGAATTCACTTTTGGGGGGAAGTTTAATGAATAATGTACACAATAAAGAGCCTGTGTAGCGTAGAGGGCTAATGCCTCCTACTAAAGGCAGCAATTAACACCAGCTGCCTGTAATTTCTCTGAGTTCAATCCTCGCCAGGCTCAAGGTCGACTCAGCCTTCCATCCTTTCTAAGGTAGGTCAATTGAGGACCCAGTTTGTTGGGGGCAATAAGCTGACTTTGTATAAATATACAAAAGTATGAAGGCTATTGCTTAACACATTGTAAGCCGCCCTGAGTCTCCGGAGAAGGGCGGCATATAAATCAAATTAAAATAAAATAAATAAAAATAAATATTAGTGAAGTTAGTTTTCAACAATTAAATTGTAAAAATGTCTTTTTAATCTGGTTATTCCTCAAGCTCTGCATGGAAAGAGAATAATAAATTTCCAACTCAAATAACCATATGAGAATGGTATAATAATAATAATAATAATAATAATAATAATAATAATAATAATAATAATAATAATAATAATAAATATTGTTTGCAATATTACTGCAGTTGGTTTTTAATAATTAAAATGTGGAAAAATGTCATTTCATCTGTTAATCTGTTTAGTTCTTTTGGGTTGCCTAGAAGAAGGATAGTAAATTTGCAAGCCAAATCAATCCATTTGAAAATGGTATCTCCTCACAAAAACATTTCTGGTAACCATACCTGGTTAAATGATCTATGCCAAACAATCATGTCCTCATTAATGACTAATTCCTGTCCTTTTACAGCATCAGGATCCACTTTTCCAATCTGATGTCTCTGGAAAGTGTAATTCGGAAAGGTGACTATGTTGACGATATCAAATCCACCTTCCATGTTCTTTTGATCATAAAATGTTATGACGTCTCCAAGAGAATTATTGAATTCCATGCTTTTAAGAAATTGGTGAAGCTATATTATTGGGAATTTAAAAAAAAACAGTAAACAAAGAATAGAAAGATATCAGTAATTTTGTCTTAGTAGTAGTAAGCTTTTGAATGAGAAACTCTGAAAATATGGAAAGACTATTTCTCCAACCTCTTGAGAACTTGTTTGCTGCCCTCTGCATTTGTGGGAATAATTCGAAGGGTCAGATATTTCTTTTCTGAGTCATAGTCAAGTGATAGAAATGAATTGCAGCAAGTTTTTTCCCAGTCAAACATAGCCTAGGAAATGATGTGGAACTAGAGTTACAAAATCACATTCCCTCTCTGATCTCTTCCTCATTTTCTAAGTAAGCCTCACCTGATTGATCTTCTTGTGACTTCCCACCCATTTTTCATTTCATTCAATTCTCACAGACATAAAGGCTGCTATGAACCTGGTACAGACTGAAAGATAGCTGACACAACTAAATAGAATCCCTCTATTGTCTTCAATAATATTGGTAGTTATGGGAAATAAATGACAAATTAACGATGTCAACAGCATATAAAGAAAAGAAAACCTGTGCAAAACGTTTTATAGATGGCATTTACCACAAGCAAGAATACCAAAAATGTTCCCAAAAATATCACCAGAGTGTTGGAAATGTAAACAGGTATCAGGATCCTACTATCAGATGGACCTGCCCAACAGCAAAAAAATATTGGTCAAAGATAAAAAGGTGATTAGAAGAGATGACATCACAACAAATAGATCTAAAACCATAACTATTCTTTCTAGGTATACTACAAGGGGAAATACAATGGAAGAATCACATACTTAATGTTGCATGTAATAACAGCAGCTAGAATCACATATGCACAAAATTGGAAAAATGAAAGTATACCTATAGACAAAAAGGTAATAAAGAAAATATTAGAATGTGCCAAATTGGACAGATTAACAATGGAACTTAAAGATAAAGAGGAATCAGAGTATTGCTTTACATGGGATTCATTGTACAAATGGTTAGATAACAGGTGCAGAGATTAGTAACTTAATAACAAAAGAAGATTAACAAAATAGAAATAAATACAGTTATATAGATACATATAAGCATATATATTGTAAGCAATAGTATTATTGGACGGTACGTTACTATAGATTAAAACGTATAGAGTGATAAATGTATAGAGCATTATGGTACAACTCTGAAAGTAATGGTTATAACTATGGCATACAATATGATGTATTTAAAAGAGATATACTAGTATGACTACAAGAATTATGGTTATAACCAGGGTGTATAGTATTATATATACTTAAAAAGGAGGATACAACCAGTACACTATCATTGCAAAACTTGAAACGTAATGTATAATAAAGGAAAATGTATAATAAAAATATTTTTTAAAAAATAATATCAGTAGGTGAAATGCCTAAAAAGCTATAGGAATTTGAAAATCAGGACCTGGATCTTACTTCATTTAAGTCTTAATCCTCAAGATCCTGGATAGCTCAGCAGACTAAAGCATTGTAATTAAACACCAGTTGTCTGCAATTACTAAATTCGAATCTCACCAGGCTCAAGATTGACTCAGCCTTCCATCCTTTCTAAGGTAGGTAAACTGAGGGCCCAGTTTGTGGGGGCACTAAGCTGACTTTGTATAAATATACAAAAGTATGAAGGCTACTGCTTAACACATTGTAAGCCGCCCTGAGTCTCCGGAGAAGGGCGGCATATAAATCATTTTTTTAAAAAAATCCTTGCATTCTGAAGTTGTTCAGGGGGTAAAATGGAAAACATATTGAGATGTGGAAATAAAGGAATAAATATGAATTTTATCAAAGGATGAACTATTTGAACAGTTGCTTCTTCCCTGTTTGAATCATATAGTCTAACTTTGTATTTACCAAGGTTTCATATAATGTATTTTTACAACACAAATCACCTGCCATGGCTGTGTATCTTCATAGTCTAATAATTTATGTCTCCTCAAATGCCTGTGATTAGATCGAAGTAAGAAGAGAGCGTGTAAAGCTTGAGCCAACACATAGACAGCATTGTAGATACTATAGCTGTGCCCAGAAAGATGCAGTTCAAACATAGACCCAGGAATATCCTCCAGCTTTTCCTCTCCAGTACAAATATTGTTGTCCACTAACGTTGAATGAGGTGATGGCAATGAACAATCAAATGCTTGTTCCCAGAAAAGTGGAAAAAATTCATCTTCTTGAATCCAAGGAGGTTTTATCAACTTCAGGAATTCCTTGAACCCTGAAATTTCTGTTGAGTGAATTGTGAATAAAATGGCACCATCAAAGAACTGTCGATCCCATTTTCTTTGAATACCTGTTAAGACATAATCAATCTGGGCAGTCATGATCCACACTTTCCCCAAGGAACTCTGCCCAAGTCCGGGATCCAGCATGAATATAATAGTAGTCACCCATACAATTGTCAAAACTTCTCCACACACAATAAAAGTATTGATCTTCTCATCATTTATGCCATTATAAATAATTGTTCCTTTTCCAATCATGTCATACATTTTATCCCATCGGGTTAAATATGGAATTCTTTGGATGGAAGCCGAGCAGATTCCATGCTGGGAAAGGAGAGTTTCCATGGTCTGCAAGAAACGTTCTCCATTCATATTATCAGTAATAAGGATCCCAATCCAGGTCCACCCAAAACGTTGAAGGAGTCGGATAATCCCAATGTACTGAGAAGATTCATTTGGGACAATGGAGTACGAAGATGGCATTTCACCATTATCACTATTCCGAGGGGCAAAGGAACCATAAGTCAGCTAAAAGGAAAAACACATTTTGTGTAAAGATATTGCCAATAACATATTCAACTTCTTTAGTAAGTTCATTGTAAGCTTAAAGGTAACTGCTTTATGTCTATTCTTCAAATGTCTACCTGTGGTATCTTGTATAAACCTACAATGTCTGCCATATAGGATGACGTTTCAGAGGTGAGTCCCCCAATAACGGCCATAAAGTTTTTCATAGTGTCACACTTGTAGTTGGGGATAAATTGCTGGGATTTGAAGAGTAAATCCAAGGTGGTCCGATAGGTCATCATTGGGTGATAATAGTTGTCATGGATATGAAAACCAAGGGTGAGATTGGACAAGATTTGTGGATTCTCATTGATCTCCTTCACAGCAAAGGCCAAGGAAAGGACATGTTGGTAGAATTTTGTTAAGACCCTGTAAATAAAATTTACAAAATGTTAACAAAAAAAAAATATCACTTTTTCAGAAGTTAACTTCAAAGGAGATTTTATGTCTCAATAATAGTCGTTGCTTTAGATGAGTTAAATATATCGATAACTTCTACCCCTCTCTATATTTTAGATAGGGATGTTTTAGGTCAATTGACAATTCTGTCATAATGAAATATTGTCTGTGAATGGCTTGGTCACTGAATCAATCAACCTATCATCAGTTTTCATGAATAAAATGTCCTCCTATTTCAAAACCTAAAACTGTTCTTCATTCTTCCTTACAAACTTAAAATAAAGTCTTATAATGATATACTTGCTTGATCTCATCTTGTAGGCTTGATGTTAGAGTAAACCCCATGTTATTTCTCTCTAATACCCTTCCACCATATGAACTAGGTTATGATCTAGATTTGTACATTTGGCAGACAGAATTTTCATTCATTAAAAGCTGTCTGGAATTCCAGAGCTGTAGACACACCTTCAGAGAGAAAGAATTGCCACTATGTAAGGAAACAGTCTACTTTTCTCATTTTGCGTCCATGCACTGAAACATTCCTAACTACTATAGAGGCGAAGATAGAAAATCCGTACTCTTGAAATGCAAAAAATTCTTGAGAAGGATGCTTCTTGAATGTTACTTCATTAAAATGGCAATATATCAGAGAGACCATCCCTCCGAGAATGACATCACCTTGCTGGTCCCACTCATACTGAGTAGGTATTGAATCCCCCACACGACATGCTAAACTATTCACTCTGACTATTGGGATCATTAACAGAAGAAGGAAAAACATCTGGGCGGATGGATGGATCTGATTTCACTATCTTCAAAACCCTGCATTAGCAAATATTATCCAGGCTGAATACATCTCTGAAGAACTTTGCTACTACTAATGTAAAACAAGAATGTAGTTCGATATACGTCCTTTACTAAACTTCTCAAAACCACAGCACACTTTGCTCAAAGGATGGCTCCCTGGTACTATTGAAGACCACAGTTTGAAGCAAATGAAAACGTAGACTCTACCCTTCCCAGTTCATACTCTTGTTCGCAACTCTCTATGGGGATAAAACCTTTATATACTTTCTCATTCTCATTAACAGATTGATTGTCTCTGCTTCAGATGTTTGCATCTTTACCCAAGAGAACAAATTACAGTCACTAAAATAATTCCAGTGGAGAGCATCATTTTTTTGCTGTGAATGTCATCTGTCATTAAAAGAAATGATATAATAAATAGTGAAGTAGTAAAAATTAGACACAATGGTTCTCCCAGTTTCTCCTAGAAGCACTCTTTTCTTACTGGAAGTGCAGCCATCATCAGCTTTGCAAACAGAATGTCTCTGTAAATTCAGCTTTTAAAATAACCGAATCCCAAATCGCGGAAACATATTTGCAGTTGTTATTTCTCTAGTAAAGTTCATACTTTGATAGAATTATTTTCCACTATTTTATAGAGAGAGCAGAGCCTTTTTTTGAGTGGGATTTCAAATATAGTTAACAGGATGTAGTTCAGGAGTAGCTTCTTCTAAAGAAAGCAAAGTTTGGTTGAGATGTCCATCTAAGGTGGTCCTCATCTTACAACCATTCTGTTAGCGACCGTTCAAACTTACAAGAGCACTGAAAAAGTGACTTAAGATCATTTTTCACATCCATTCAGATAGAATGGGGTCTAGATAATCCATTTCATCCAAGGTCATATGCACTTGCCATGCAACCACTCCTGCCATACTCATCTCTAACAGTGGTGGGTTTCAAAATTTTTTACTCCTGGTTCTGTGGGTGTGCCTTGATAGGCATGGCATGGCTTGGTGGGCGTGGAAGGGGAAGGATACTGTTTGGACTACTGTACTGGGAAGGATACTGTTTGGACTACTGTAATGCTCTCTACATGGGGCTCCCCTTGAGGAGCACCTGGAGACTTCAGCTGGTTCAGAATGCGGCCGCGCGAGTGGTTATGGGAGCGACTCATCGCTCCCGGGTAACTCCCCTCTTGCGTGAGCTGCACTGGCTTCCGGTGGTCTTCCGGGTGCGTTTCAAGGTGTTAGTTACCATCTTCAAAGCGCTCCATGGCTTAGGACCGGGATATTTACAGGACTGTCTTCTGCCAATGAATACCTCCTACCGCCTGATACGCTCTCACAGAGAGGGCCTCCTCAGAGTGCCGTCTGTCAGACAATGCTGACAGGCGGCCCCCAGGGGGAGAGCATTCTCTGTGGGAGCCCCAGCCCTATGGAATGAACTACCCCCGGATATAAGAAAGATTCCTGACCTCCATGCCTTCCGATGAGCCCTGAAGACCCTACTATTTCATCAAGCCGGCCTGACTTAAATTAGTGTTAATTTTAATAGGGGTTTTTAGGGGTTTTAAATTTTACGGCCAAATAGTTTAATTATTTTATTAGTTTTAATTTTTATACGTGATTGTTTTAATATGGCTGTAAACCACCCTGAGTCCCCTCGGGGAGAAGGGCGGTATATAAATGCAATAAAACTATACTAAACTAAACTGTCAAATCTCCATTCCCTCCCCAATCCAGGGGAAGGTTACTGCAAAATCCCCATTTTCTCCCAATAGCTGGGACTTGGGAGGCAGAGAATAGATGGGGATGGGGCCAGTCACACTTTTTACTGCCAGTTCTCTGAACTACTCAAAATTTCTGCTACCGGTTCTCCAGAACTGGCCAGAACCTGCTGAAATCCACCTCTAATCTCTAAAAAGAGATGGTTGGAAATTTGGTGTAAATTGTCCAGCCTGGTTGGGTTGAGTGATGCTCCTTTAAGGAGGGGGCACACTACTGTCTCTTTAAGAGCTGTTGGGAAAGTTAACTCTCACCAGACTCAATCCAGTGTTCTTTTCCACACAGCTTTAATAAGTCAGGAGGGGAATGGAGCTAATACACAAGTGGCTAAACTAGTAGCCGAGAGGGTCTTGTCCACTTCCTCTGGTTCCATGGGCTCAAAATCTTCTCAGATCACCTTGCAAACCCCCACACCTCACAGATCCTGCTTTTAAAATTGATTTCCAACATGGAGCTCATTTGACTGACATTGTCGAGAATATGTGCAAGGACCCTTTAGGTATTACTCCCCCCAAGAATGGACTGAGTCACCTGAAACATGAATTACTTAGACCAGTCTGGGTCCGGAAGGATGGGTGGAACTTTGGAAGATATACCCAGCTTCAGATGTGACATCAGTGGAAAATCTAAGGCACGGGTGGCAGTATAGTGATCACCAGCCAGGAGTTTCTACATATTTGAAGGATGCTCCACCACAGATTCTTGAATGTAAAAACTGTTCAATAGGTTGGGATCAAGGGATCAATTGGCATTGTTGCTGCTGCACCAGCCTCCCTTATAGACTGCAACCTCCCAACCTGATCTTCTTGACTTCATTTTTGGGTTGACAGTAGAGTTGCTCAAACTCATGGTTTTGGGAGATTTTAATCTGCATTCCCTAGAACAGGGCCTATCCCCAATCATTCAGAGCCTGATAATGAGACAGTGGGGACATGGGTATTTCTGTTGGAGTAGTGACAATAAAAACTAAAATTGGAGTGGTGGTGGTGGCTCTCGGTGATTCCCTTGTCATGGTTATATCATGCCCTGATTACCATTAGGTACTTTGGCAGCACTATCAACTGCAGGGAGGCAAAATTTAAGAGATCAGTCTGCTCATGGTTGATGAATGTACCCACAAGGGTATCATAAAAGCTATGGACTGCTGAAGTGGATTAGCTGCATGAATCATATGAACCATGGGTCACTGCTTGGAATAGGGGGGGAAACTGAGGTTCTGGATTGGATCACACCTATGTAATGTTTTGCATCTCATGGAACAGAATATAAAGTTTATTATGGTCATAGACCAGCAAAAGTCAAGAATCTATTTACAATAATATTAAAAGATAATACCAATCACAATAGTAAACAATAACATCGATACCAATAAGATACATTGTATCATGCAGTTTGGTTCATGCTCTTGTGTACTTGATGGATAAGCAGATATAAGTATGGATAAAATAAGACAAATGATATCCAGACTGTTGCTGGTAGTGAACAAGGAACAAACTCAACCAAATACATGTTAGATCATCCTGCCAATAATGATTCAGGGTGATAAATTTTGTTTGCTTGCTTTATTAATAAAAATAATTGCTGATTTTAAAAGAAATGTTTTTACATTACATTATGTTATATTACTTCTGTGACTATATAGTAGACTCCCCCTAACTTTTCACTTAGGAAAGGAAGTGGGAATTCACCTTCACATTTTAAATTTCATCATTATACTCACATTTACAATGGATAGTTCATGAAAAGTAATTGTGTCAGCCCAGAATATATATGAGGACAGTTGGAAAATTATCAATGCTTGATTATAAAATTGTTTCTCTCTGGTTCTCAAAAATCTCTAGTCTTCCCACACTACATCTGTGACGCATCCTAGAATATCATTGGAGAAAAGCTTAAATGTTTCCCTAATGCGGATTTCCCCTAAATCCAGATTTAAGAGTAAAAGTAAATCAGAACGTTAAAGACCCTTTAATATGGATAACTTTAAAAATATTTCCTAATTTTGATGAATCTTACTCTTACTAGCTTAAAAGCATAATCAAGCAATAAAAGAGCCTGAGTAGCGTAAGGGGCTAATGCCTCCTGCTAAAGGCAGCAATTAAGATCCAGCTGCCTGCAATTTCTGCGAGTTCAATCCTAGCCAGGCTCAAGGTCGACTCAGCCTTCCATCCTTTCTAAGGTGGGTAAATTGAGGACCCAGTTTGTGGGGGCAATAAGCTGACTTTGTATAAATATACAGAAGTATGAAGGGTATTGCTTAACGCATTGTAAGCCTCCCTGAGTCTCTGGAGAAGGGCGGTATATAAATCAAATTAATAATAATAATAATAATAATAATAATAATAATAATAATAATAATAAAGCAAAGAAAAATATGTTCAAGAATGTCTCTTTATTAATTGTTCCTTGTTGTTTAAATCAGGCCTAAACACAATAATATAACACTTGGGGAAAAAGATGCAACCTAGGAGCCCAGCACTGGAGGATGAAATGGAGAAGATTTCCACAGCCACCATAGCTTTTCCTCTGGTGCTCAGGTACGTTGGCACAAAGGAGACCCACACACTGCAGAAAGCCAACATGCTGAAAGTGATGAACTTGGCTTCATTAAAGCTGTCAGGCAGTTTACGAGCCTGGAAAGCCACAATGAAGCTGGCAAATGAAAGGAGAGCCATATAGCTCAGGACACAATAAAACATAACAACTGAGCCTTCATTGCATTGTAGAACCATTTCTTCAGGGACTGAGTGAACATCTAATTCTGGGAATGGGGGAGAAGTTGACAACCAGACAATACAGATGCTTGCTTGGAATAGAGAGCAGAAAAGGACAATAGAAATAGCCAGTCTTTTCCCCACCCATGTCCTCATCCGAGATCCTGGTTTGGTGGCCTTGAAGGCAAGAGAAACCAGGATGGTTTTGGCCAACACACAAGAGATGGACAGTGAGAAGATGAGACCAAATGCAGACTGTCTGAGGAGACAGGTGACTCTCCCTGGTTGTCCAAGAAAGAGCAAAGAGCAGAGGAAGCAGAAGAGAAGGGAGATGAGAAGAGTGTAGGTGAGATCTCGGTTGTTGGCTTTCACAATAGGGCTATCCTTGTGCTTAATAAAAGTTCCCAGCACCCATGTTGTAATGAGGGAGAACACAGCAGCAAGACAAGCTAAACTATACCCTAGAGGTTCTTCATAAGACAGAAAGTTTGTTCTTTTCAGGAGACATCCATTTCTTTCTTGGTTTGCATACTGATCTTCTGGACATTGGACACAAGCTACCATATCTGAAATTGGAAAAAACAAACACTCATGTTGCAGTGAATAAATGTAGAGTAGCAACAGTGGCTAAACTGATTCCTAAAAGTTCTCCATAAGACAAGTAGCTAATTCTTTTCCCGATGCATTCCTTTTCGTTATAATTTGATTACAGATCTCCAGGACATTGAAAGCAAGTAAATGTGTGAAAATGAAATGTTTTCCCTAAATTTCAACATAGGACAAACTATCAAGGAGGTAATTCCAAAAAGATCAATATTTTACACATATTTCAAGGACAAACTACATCAGAAACAGAATATTCTAATGGTGCAAGATATTATTTTTATATAATTTTATTTTCTATTTTTTTTCCTTTCTTCATTCCCTTTAAGGTTCATTTTTGTGTTCATTCCTATAATCAGGGAAAACTGAATGTACATATACTACTATACTATACTATACTATATATACTATACTAATGTGAATAACAAGGATTTTTCAAAGAAGTCAAATAGAGCATCATATGGAAATGGAGCCTAATAAATATAATTGGGAAATGGAAATAATTAGAATTTAAAATAAATTATTATTGTTATTGTTATTATTATTATTTAAATAAATGGTCAAGATTAAACCATTTTCTTCTTTCAAATCTAATGCATGCTGCAGAATACCTTTCCAAAAATACTCACATGGTGTAATTGTTTGTAATGGCACTCTGGCTGATATTTCAATTTCATCTCTATAGCTACAAAATTAGAGATGTTATTAACATACCGATCATATTTGAGATTTTCCCTTCTGGGCATGGAACGCAATCATAACAGCAGAATTTTTTCCCTTCATTCTTCCTTTTCTGAGAACCAGGCTGACAATGTTCATTGCAGACAGAGATGGGGAGAACCTGGTTTTCAATATCAATGATGTTGGAAAATGAGGATTTCTTTTTTTGAATAAAAATCAGTTGTTAATTGTGTTTCACTGTTACACTAAAAAGAAACATCTTATCTGTCTATGAATAAAAGGATCAAGAAATAAATAGGATTTCAGAATGTATTTCAAATCAACCTTAAATCTGTGAGCATCCTAGATCTGGATTTCCAATTTTGTAAGATACCAGAAATTGAATATGTGATTCATTACATCGATTCATCCATTTTATCAGAAGGAATGAGTCAATCAAATTTGCTTTAAATCTCATCAGAGTTTCCCTCAACTAAGGCAATATAGTCATTTAAATGCATTTATTTTCTTTGACATTTTGAATTCACTTTTGGGGGGAAGTTTAATGAATAATGTACACAATATTAGTGAAGTTAGTTTTCAACAATTAAATTGGAAAAATGTCTTTTTAATCTGGTTATTCCTCAAGCTCTGCATGGAAAGAGAATAATAAATTTCCAACTCAAATAACCATATGAGAATGGTATAATAATAATAATAATAATAATAATAATAATAATAATAATAATAATAATAATAATAATAATAATAATAATAAATATTGTTCGCAATATTACTGCAGTTGGTTTTTAATAATTAAAATGTGGAAAAATGTCATTTCATTTTAATCTGTTTAGTTCTTTTGGGTTGCCTAGAAGAAGGATAGTAAATTTGCAAGCCAAATCAATCCATTTGAAAATGGTATCTCCTCACAAAAACATTTCTGGTAACCATACCTGGTTAAATGATCTATGCCAAACAATCATGTCCTCATTAATGACTAATTCCTGTCCTTTTACAGCATCAGGATCCACTTTTCCAATCTGATGTCTCTGGAAAGTGTAATTCGGAAAGGTGACTATGTTGACGATATCAAATCCACCTTCCATGTTCTTTTGATCATAAAATGTTATGACATCTCCAAGAGAATTATTGAATTCCATGCTTTTAAGAAATTGGTGAAGCTATATTATTGGGAATTTTAAAAAAAACAGTAAACAAAGAATAGAAAGATATCAGTAATTTTGTCTTAGTAGTAGTAAGCTTTTGAATGAGAAACTCTGAAAATATGGAAAGACTATTTCTCCAACCTCTTGAGAACTTGTTTGCTGCCCTCTGCATTTGTGGGAATAATTCAAAGGGTCAGATATTTCTTTTCTGAGTCATAGTCAAGTGATAGAAATGAATTGCAGCAAGTTTTTTCCCAGTCAAACATAGCCTAGGAAATGATGTGGAACTAGAGTTACAAAATCACATTCCCTCTCTGATCTCTTCCTCATTTTCTAAGTAAGCCTCACCTGATTGATCTTCTTGTGACTTCCCACCCATTTTTCATTTCATTCAATTCTCACAGACATAAAGGCTGCTATGAACCTGGTAAAGACTGAAAGATAGCTGACACAACTAAATAGAATCCCTCTATTGTCTTCAATAATATTGGTAGTTATGGGAAATAAATGACAAATTAACGATGTCAACAGCATATAAAGAAAAGAAAACCTGTGCAAAACGTTTTATAGATGGCATTTACCACAAGCAAGAATACCAAAAATGTTCCCAAAAATATCACCAGAGTGTTGGAAATGTAAACAGGTATCAGGATCCTACTATCAGATGGACCTGCCCAACAGCAAAAAAATATTGGTCAAAGATAAAAAGGTGATT
Organism: Coluber constrictor foxii; assembly: GCA_038048745.1. Classification (NCBI taxonomy): domain Eukaryota; kingdom Metazoa; phylum Chordata; class Lepidosauria; order Squamata; family Colubridae; genus Coluber; species Coluber constrictor. Next base: position 38,527,856 of record CM075961.1, read on the forward strand.
AGAAGAGATGACATCACAACAAATAGATCTAAAACCATAACTATTCTTTCTAGGTATACTACAAGGGGAAATACAATGGAAGAAACACATACTTAATGTTACATGTAATAACAGCAGCTAGAATCACATATGCACAAAATTGGAAAAATGAAAGTATACCTATAGACAAAAAGGTAATAAAGAAAATATTAGAATGTGCCAAATTGGACAGATTAACAATGGAACTTAAAGATAAAGAGGAATCAGAGTATTGCTTTACATGGGATTCATTGTACAAATGGTTAGATAACAGGTGCAGAGATTAGTAACTTAATAACAAAAGAAGATTAACAAAATAGAAATAAATACAGTTATATAGATACATATAAGCATATATATTGTAAGCAATAGTATTATTGGACGGTATGTGACTATAGATTAAAACATATAGAGTGATAAATGTATAGAGCATTATGGTACAACTCTGAAAGTAATGGTTATAACTATGGCATACAATATGATGTATTTAAAAGAGACTATACTAGTATGACTACAAGAATTATGGTTATAACCAGGGTGTATAGTATTATATATACTTAAAAAGGAGGATACAACCAGTACACTATCATTGCAAAACTTGAAACGTAATGTATAATAAAGGAAAATGTATAATAAAAATATTTTTTAAAAAATAATATCGGTAGGTGAAATGCCTAAAAAGCTATAGGAATTTGAAAATCAGGACCTGGATCTTACTTCATTTAAGTCTTAATCCTCAAGATCCTGGATAGCTCAGCAGACTAAAGCATTGTAATTAAACACCAGTTGTCTGCAATTACTAAATTCGAATCTCACCAGGCTCAAGATTGACTCAGCCTTCCATCCTTTCTAAGGTAGGTAAACTGAGGGCCCAGTTTGTGGGGGCAATAAGCTGACTTTGTATAAATATACAAAAGTATGAAGGCTACTGCTTAACACATTGTAAGCCGCCCTGAGTCTCCGGAGAAGGGCGGCATATAAATCATTTTTTTAAAAAAATCCTTGCATTCTGAAGTTGTTCAGGGGGTAAAATGGAAAACATATTGAGATGTGGAAATAAAGGAATAAATATGAATTTTATCAAAGGATGAACTATTTGAACAGTTGCTTCTTCCCTGTTTGAATCATATAGTCTAACTTTGTATTTACCAAGGTTTCATATAATGTATTTTTACAACACAAATCACCTGCCATGGCTGTGTATCTTCATAGTCTAATAATTTATGTCTCCTCAAATGCCTGTGATTAGATCGAAGTAAGAAGAGAGCGTGTAAAGCTTGAGCCAACACATAGACAGCATTGTAGATACTATAGCTGTGCCCAGAAAGATGCAGTTCAAACATAGACCCAGGAATATCCTCCAGCTTTTCCTCTCCAGTACAAATATTGTTGTCCACTAACGTTGAATGAGGTGATGGCAATGAACAATCAAATGCTTGTTCCCAGAAAAGTGGAAAAAATCCATCTTCTTGAATCCAAGGAGGTTTTATCAACTTCAGGAATTCCTTGAACCCTGAAATTTCTGTTGAGTGAATTGTGAATAAAATGGCACCATCAAAGAACTGTCGATCCCATTTTCTTTGAATACCTGTTAAGACATAATCAATCTGGGCAGTCATGATCCACACTTTCCCCAAGGAACTCTGCCCAAGTCCGGGATCCAGCATGAATATAATAGTAGTCACCCATACAATTGTCAAAGCTTCTCCACACACAATAAAAGTATTGATCTTCTCATCATTTATGCCATTATAAATAATTGTTCCTTTTCCAATCATGTCATACATTTTATCCCATCGGGTTAAATATGGAATTCTTTGGATGGAAGCCAAGCAGATTCCATGTTGGGAAAGGAGAGTTTCCATGGTCTGCAAGAAACGTTCTCCATTCATATTATCAGTAATAAGGATCCCAATCCAGGTCCACCCAAAACGTTGAAGGAGTCGGATAATCCCAATGTACTGAGAAGATTCATTTGGGACAATGGAGTACGAAGATGGCATTTCACCATTATCACTATTCCGAGGGGCAAAGGAACCATAAGTCAGCTAAAAGGAAAAACACATTTTGTGTAAAGATATTGCCAGTAAAATATTCAACTTCTTTAGTAAGTTCATTGTAAGCTTAAAGGTAACTGCTTTATGTCTATTCTTCAAATGTCTACCTGTGGTATCTTGTATAAACCTACAATGTCTGCCATATAGGATGACGTTTCAGAGGTGAGTCCCCCAATAACGGCCATAAAGTTTTTCATAGTGTCACACTTGTAGTTGGGGATAAATTGCTGGGATTTGAAGAGTAAGTCCAAGGTGGTCCGATAGGTCATCATTGGGTGATAATAGTTGTCATGGATATGAAAACCAAGGGTGAGATTGGACAAGATTTGTGGATTCTCATTGATTTCCTTCACAGCAAAGGCCAAGGAAAGGACATGTTGGTAGAATTTTGTTAAGACCCTATAAATAAAATTTACAAAATGTTAACAAAAAAATAATAATCACTTTTTCAGAAGTTAACTTTAAAGGAGATTTTATGTCTCAACAATAGTCGTTGCTTTAGCTGAGTTAAATATATCTATAATTTCTACCCCTCTTTATGTTTTAGATAGGGATGTTTTAGGTCAATTGACAATTCTGTCATAATGAAATATTGTCTGTCAATGGCATGGTCACTGAATCAATTAACATATCGTCAGTTTTCAGTTTTATCACCGTGTCAGTTAATACTTAGTTGGGTAACCTTTAGCACAAATTACAACCTCTTCCCATGGAGGGAACGAAGTCTTTTAGTTCTGCAGCTGTTATTATGTGAAACCAAGATTGAATGATTGCTTCTATTAACTGGGTTTTATTGCTGGGTCACTTCTGACTAACAAGTTTATTTAGTCGGTTCCATAGATTTTCAATTTGGTTAAGGTCTGGGCTATTCCCTGGCCATTCCAGCAGTGGAATATGATTATTTTGAAACTCCCCAAAAATAAAAGTGGTATTATTAGCCATCAAACCTCAAAAATACACTTTTCCCAAAAGGTTCCACAATTTTGGCCACTACTGTACTTCAAAAAAAATAAATAATAATAATAATCAAAATTTAGGTGAGAATCTTTTGAGCAATGTGTTTGATGCAGATTTACTTTCTAAATTTCCTCACTTATAATCTTTTCTGTTATTATTTCATACTAAGGGGACCATATATTTTAAAATATTTCTTCATCTTATTAAATCCTCTTTCTTGGAGATTTGCAATTTAGCCATCATGTTTAGCCTACATAACATTTTATTTAAAATAAAACTGATGAGAAAGGAAAGTCTTATTTAACTTACAGTCAGAAACTCTCAGAAACTGAAGCATTTACTCGATCAGATAAAGCTTTCCATCTGCTTTCCTAATAGAGATATGAATAAGTGAGAAAAAAACAACAACCAAGGAAGCATTATGTGAAGAAAAGAGTGGATTTCGCTTACTCTGAATATTCAAATAGCTCCTGAGATGGATGTTCATGAAACAAATGCTCACTGAAGGAATAGAGGATCTGTGAAGCCATCCCTCCAATGATGAGATCACCTGGTTGGTACCATTCATGTGGAATTGGGATAAGATCAACTTTTGGGCACTTGAGTGCATTCACTTTGATCACTGGAAAGATCAGAATGAATAATACATCAGCAGCCAAAATATCTTTCCAAAGAGGTCTCCAGAATATCAAGCCACACCAATGGATCTGACCTAGCATTCTGGATCTTCCCAACACACGTCCAAAGACCAAAGCATCAATCTAAACTTTTCATTTTGATGGAGATACAGACACATGCTTGAATAAGGACTGAGATTTCTACAACTCAGATTTGAAATAGGCTTGATCAAAGAAAGAATGGATGCTGGAGAAATTGATCCTGATAGCCCTGTGGGACTCTTCCCACCACCCCAAGCTCTTCATTGAACCAGGATTAGTTTATAACCTCTTTCAAACTTGCTTTCTACTTTTCACTGTTTTCTAGAAAATCTCTGGAGCTTTGAGCAAATAAACACATGATAGTAATTTGGACCAATTCCAGGAAGAGTCAATTATCTATTCAAATATTTTCCCCTAGCTGGACTTAGAAAACCTATCTACTTGATAATTGAGAATTTGATGAAGTGTTCCCCCTCTTTCTGAAATAAAAAAATAATTTTAAAAATCAGCTGATATTTTTTTTTACAATAATATACATACATGGACACAGAAAGAAAGATGATATATTGGATTTAACTATTTTAATTCAGAATATAGGATACAGGAACAGGTACTTACAGAGAACAGGGTACGAAAAAAGGAGAATATGTGTAGCTCTGGGTGGAAATGAAGGATCCTTGGTGCTCTCTGAGTTTTGCTGTTTTCTGGCATATTGTTCTGTCCCCGTCCCACACACTCACACTCAGACAGACAGCCGGGGATTAAATAAACTGGCAGGCAACCAATTAGTCCGATAAGATGCTTGGCAGCAATCCCAGCAGCTGCTTGCCAAGACCTTTTATCAACATAGAAGAAAATACACACCACAACAATTGTCCAGGAATAAATCTGAAGCCGAGATGCAAAGTGATTCCAAGGAATTAGTTTTGTCCATCACAGAGTCTGAATGGCTAACTCACCCCCTTTTATAGCCTGTGCGGTGTGGTCCAGTGAGTCAGCTAATCACGGGCACGCCTTTTCTTCTGTTGTGTGCGCCTGTCTCTGCGACGCTGACGAGGGTCCAGCCAAGACACATTACCTTCATCACTGTCCACCTGTGGCTGCGGGGACGTGCTTGGCTCTGGGCCTATCTCGTGCCCTTCGGTGTCCTCCGGAGGCATTGCCAGAGAGGAGGATCCTGGAGAAGGAGGCCTTGCCAACTCCTCTCCCTCACTCTCAGAGTCTGCATCTGCTGATGACACAGGCTCAGGCAACGGAGCCACAACACATATGTTTCATTACCCAATCTAGGCAATATCATGAGTCCTAGCAGGATCCTGATTTAGCAATCTGTAGATGACCCTGATGACATCTGTAGGATCTCTACTCAGAGGGATGGGGGCGAGGTGTGTCTATATTTCCGTAAAGTTATAGGACTGCACACCAATGGACAGAACCAGATATTCAGAGACTTAGAAAAAGCCAGCATGTACCAATAAAAGAAATGTCTCCAAGGAAACAACCAAACTCCATTGAGCACCAATGACCCTTCACAACCAACATTGTTGTGGAATGAAGGGACCAAACAACATTCCTGGGTCAGCCAGAGAGAGTTTATTTCCGGAGGTTCAAAGCCAAATTCGTACCTGAAACTTCGAACAAAGAAAACAGCTCTGATAGACAGTTTATATATGTTTCCAAGACAAAGGATTCGGTGAGATCATGCATTTTCCATATATGGTTAACATGAGCTCATACATTTTCTATATATGGTTAGCATACATTTGTTATATGATAATTGACATTTCCTAATTACTAAACCATTACTAAACCATTATTTTTGGTTTATAAGATTATCTTAGTTTAGACAACCTTCCTTAAGTGCTTGTAGTTGCTAATGGGAAATATACTGCTATCCTTGGGTCATAAGTGACTTTTTATAACATACATATCTTTGGGTCTTTGACAGTGATGCCCATCAAATGTTTTCAATATGGCTTTTCCTTCCTTGATAGCTAGCTGAACTTTCCTTATCAGAAGATATATTTACCAATAATGGCTTTTAGCTGATTTTTAATATAATCTCCAAGCCCTTTTCTTCCTTATAATAATGTGAATAGAGAGTGTCTTTTAACTGACCCTTTCTCCCTTAGAATAAAAGTGAATAAAGAGTGTCTTTTAGAGTTCATGTAACTGATTCTGTATGATTCCTACTTTATTCACTTTTATTCCCATTTACCTTATTCCCATTATTATTTTATTAACTTTTATTTACTTTAACATGGTAAGGGCTGCCCTAATCTTTGGAGGGAAAGATTACATGGCAAAAATAATGGCAAAAATAATGTTAACAAATAGATTTTTTTTAAAAAAAAAATAATAATCTATACAGTTGGACCAGAGGTGGTATTCAGTCAGTTCGGACTAGTTCCCCTGAACCAGTAGCAGAGATCACAGGTGGGCCCACTCACCCAGTCTGGCATATGCCATCCTATTTAGCCACATTCGAGGCCAGGTGCATTGCTGTCCTATTTAGCTACGTTTTCGAGGCTGGGTGCATGCGTAGAAGGCACATGGAAGAACAGAGCACTTGCGCAGAATGCCGAACACATGCGCAGAAGGCTTGGCACATATGTGGAAGATGCGTAGCGAACCAATGGTAACAATATCTGTATCCCACCTCTGACTTGGACACAGAAAGAAAGTTGAAATATTCGGTTTATCTATCTTAATTCAGAATATAAATACAATCATGACCTATTGGGTAATTTTTTCAGAGATATTTTCTCTGATGTTACCTGGAAAGAGTTTGAGATCAGAGAGCTTGAGAAAGTGGACAATGCCCTCTCAGCTGCTAGTTTGGTATCTTATTTATTAGATCCAGTCCCCTCCTGGCTTATTAAGGCTGTGTGGAAAGGAATGCAGAATTGGGTCTTATAGTAGTTAATTCATCCTTGAAACAAGGAGTGGTCAAAGCAACTCTTAAAGAGACAGTGTTCTGCCCCCTCCTCAATCCAACCAAGCTCAACAATTTTCCTCAATGGCTACAACAATAAAAGAGCTTCCAATAAATTCCTTCACTGGGAAACTTCTTAAAAATTTGAAGCGATCGTCATGCTTTGAAAATAGCACATGTTGAACTGTATAGCACAAGAGATGTTTTTTTTTTTAAAAAAGTTTTTATTATTTTTCCTTTAAAAACAAAAACAGAAACAAACACAAAACATGCATTTCCATTTTACAACAGTTTCTTCTAAAGTTCACACTTTTTCCCCTCCCCTCCTTTACATATATTTGTGGTCCCCTTGTTCCTTATTCCTTAACCCTCTCTTAGCCTTTAATATGATTTTCTAATTTTTTTCTGTATAATGATATTTTTTTTTTAATTTGATTTATATGCCGCCCTTCTCCGGAGACTCAGGGCAGCTTACAATGCGTTAAGCAATAGCCTTCATACTTTTTTATATTTATACAAAGTCAGCTTATTGCCCCCACAAACTGGGTCCTCAATTTACCCACCTTAGAAAGGATGGAAGGCTGAGTCGACCTTGAGCCTGGCGAGGATTGAACTCACATAAATTACAGGCAGCTGGTGTTAATTGCTGCCTTTAGTAGGAGGCATTAGCCCCCTACGCTACACAGGCTCCTATAATTGTTTGAAGTGTTGTTGTTGTTATTGTTGTTGTTGTTGTTCTTATTCTTATTCTTATTATTATTGCCTGGATAGCTCAACAGACTAAAAGTCTGTTATTAACATTCAGCTGTCTGCAATTATTGCAAGTTCGAATCTCACCAGGCTCAAGGTTGACTCAGCCTTCCATCCTTTCTAAGGTAGGTAAATTGAGGACCCAGTTTGTGAGAGCAATAAGCTGACTTTTATAAAATATACAAAAGTATGAAGGCTATTGCTTAACACATTGTAAGACGCCCTGAGTCTCCAGAGAAGTAGTGAGATTCATAGCCTTTGAGGCTGGTTAATAGCTCAGCAGCTCGAGTCCTAACCAAGGACCTAGGGACTGTTAAGGTATCGTTGGAGGATTATTACTATTACTATTACTATTACTATTACTATTACTATTACTATTACTATTACTATTACTATTACTATTACTATTACTATTACTATTACTATTACTATTACTATTACTATTACTATTAAAATCGCCTCCCACCATGGTGCTGGAAGCCGACTCGGCCACGCCCACCATGGCCACTCCACCCAGCAACCAGGCAGAGAACCCCTTGCTAAATTCTTTGAAGCCCACCCCTGATTATGATGACTTGGTGATTCAAGATGCTAAACTCTCCAGCTGGGTTTGAGCACTGAGCACCACACAACGGGGTGAGCTCCTGTCCTTGCCTCACCTCCTGCCCATCTAGCAGTTCAAAAGCATGCAAATGTGAGTAGATTAATAGGTTCCACTTTGGTGGAAAGATTACAGGATTCCATGCACCTTTGGTGTATAGCCATGCTGTCCACATGGCCATGGAAAATCTCTTCAGCCAAGAAATAGAGATGAGCACTGAGCCCTAGAGTTGGACATGACCAGACAGGCAAAACTTTACCTTTACCTTTTATTATATGCCACTCAGAATCACTCTTTTGCAAGATTGGTACCTACATAAAATTGATGAGTAAATTTGATAAATTTATTTATCAAGTCATGCCTGTAACCTGGCACTAGAAGATACATGCAATGTGGAGCCACTCTTTGAGATGCCACCTTTTAACTGTCAGCCTCCCCTTTTCTCTGCTTTGGCTGTCATAGTAATGGAGGGAGGCGGGGTAGGTAGCTGGGCTATGGATGAGCCCAGGAAACGAAACTGATTCTTAAGCTGTTATCAGGGCAACAGCCACCACATTCCTGATTGATGACACGGCCAGACGTGTGCTCCCACCTGACCTCTGGGAGACCTTTGGATTGGATGATTTATGGTGGACAATGAGAGGGGATGCTTTCTATCTGTAACTTTCACACTTTTTGCCTCAGAATCCTACTTTCCATGGTTTCATTCACTTTATATCTAGTAAAAGTACCATGCTTTATTTTATAATGAAGTCTGGGTTTTTCTTTCCTGGATACTGAAGGAAGCATACCTGACATTAACTTTCTATTATCTGAGTTCTGCAGGCTGGATTAATCCTTTAGTTGTCTTCTCTCTGTTAAGACTTCCTGATGTACACATGACAACAGAGAAAAGGAGAAAGAAAATAATGAAACAATTCAATTAATTCTATTCTGTTTTAAAGCTTTAGCTTCCCAGTTTTATGTTGGGGATTGGATTCCATAATTGGTAGAGTTAAGACAGAAACTAAATGTTTACTGGTTTTATTCAAATGTATGTGCTGCTTTCTCTTCAAATCATGTACGTAAATAAATTTCATAAAAAATCATTTCTAGTTCCTGAAAGCAGAAGAATGGACTACCTTGTACATTTGGAAACGTATTTAACTGTATGATTTTCAAAGTTTGGTTAAACTAAAATAATTCTGCATGCATTACTTGGATATTCATTCTACATTTAAACTTGACAATGTTATTGGTAAATGATATTTACATGACTTAATTTATTTTTATTAATTAATTGTTCTCTGTTGTTCAATTCTGACCTGAACACAATGATGAAACATTTGGGGGAAAAGATAAATCCCAAAAACCCAGTGCTGGAAGTGGAGAAGACCTCCACAGCCACCATGGCTTTTCCTCTAGTGCTCAGATAGGTTGGAACAAAGGAGATCCACACACTGCAGAAGACCAACATACTGAAAGTGATGAACTTGGCTTCATTAAAGCTGTCAGGTAAATTGCGGGCAAGGAAAGCCACAATGAAGCTGGCAATAGCCAAGAAGCCCAGATAGCCCAGGACACAATAGAACATGAAGATGGAACCTTCATTGCATTGCAAAATCATGGTTTCCATAAGGGAATGCATGTCTAAGTCAGGGAATGGAGGAAAGCTTGCCAACCATGCAATACAGATGTTGGCTTGGAAAAGAGAGCAGGAAAGAACAATAAAAAGGGCCAACCTTTTTCCTACCCATTTCCTCATCTTGGAGCCTGGCTTGGTGGCCATGAAAGTCATAAGCACAGTGAGGGTTTTGGCCAAAATACAAGAAACAGCCACTGAAAAGACAATGACAAAAGTTGGTTGCCGAAGACAACAGGTGACTTTCCCTGCTTGACCAAGAAACATCAAGGAAGAAAGAAAGCAGAGCAGAAGTGCCACAAGGAGAACGTAAGTAAGGTCCCGATTGTTGGCTTTAACTGTAGGAGTATCTTTGTACTTCATAAAAGTTCCGAGAATCCAGGCTGTTACCACAGCAAAAGCAACAGCAGTTGATGCCAAATAAATGCCTAACGTTTCTTCAAAGGAGGGGAAACTCATTGTTTTGTTTAGGCATCTATCTTGCTCCTTGCTTGGATACTGATTTTCAGGACTTTTGAAACAATTTTCCATCTCTAGAGGAAAAGGGGAAAAAAAGGAAAAGGAAAAAAAAGGGAGCAGGTGCCTCCTGATGACATTGCATATGCCCGATCATCTGGGAGCGGCCAGGACTGCCGCGGGGGCCGGCAGCTTCATCGCAGCATGCCCAGAATGGACCCAGATGCTTCAGGATGATGTAGTGCTGAGCAGCAGTGCTTATGGGTTCCATGTGGGGGTGGGGCGAGGTAAATGCTGGGGTGAGAACTTTAAAAGGTAGAGAGCAGGATCTCTAACAATATTCTCCTTTGTTCCATCATAGTGGTCAGTATGTGGTTTGTGGATAAACAAGGTTCTAACCATCTTCTGTGTTTGGATTCCTTATTTCCAACCAGAACCTTACAAACAAATTATCTGGCCCTTAGCAGTTCTTAAAAGTAGATAAATACCAGCTCAGATGAACAACAACACATGACATATTGCACCATGCCATCATTTATTTTACAAAAAGAAAGCCAACATGGAGAAGCCATTTTTAAGAGAGATTCCTTAAGTGACTTTTAGTGATGTAATTGATGTTATATACCAAATAGCTGGTGGAACTACAAATAACCTAAATTAAAATTGGTTTCATTTTCAATTCATTTCTTTTTCCTTTTTTAAGGAAAATTGGAGTTTCATATATGGAAACGGAACTGTGCATTTATTGGCCAGATGCCCTTCCTGATGCCACATGGAGTTCACAGCAGATATTTTTTTCTTTGTGCCTTAAGCAAGAAGTATCTGTTACTACCTAGGATTTAACTTTCAACCTTCACCATCAATCTTCACCAAAAGGCCACCATGCCACTCTTTCACATGCTTCAATAACGTTATTTTATTACTTTATTTTATTACTTTATTAATTGTTTCTTGGTGTTTAATTCTGGCTTCAGCACAATGATGAAACATTTTGGAAAGAAGATGCATCCCAATAACCCAGCGCTGGAGGACAAAATGGAGAAGATCTCCACAGCCACCATGGCTTTTCCATTGGTACTCAGGTAGGTTGGAACAAAGGAGATCCACACACTGCAGAAAACCAACATGCTGAAAGTGATGAACTTGGCTTCATTAAAGCTGTCAGGTAAATTACGGGCAAGAAAAGCCACAATGAAGCTGGCAATAGCCAAGAAGCCCAAATAGCCCAGGACACAATAGAACATGAAGATGGAGCCTTCATTGCATTGCAAAATCATGGTTTCTGTAAGGGAATTCATGTCTAACTCGGGGAATGGAGGAGAGGTTGCCAGCCACAGAATGCAAAGACCTGCTTGAAGAAAAGAACAAGAAAGGATAATGGAAAGAGCCAATCTTTTCCCCACCCATTTTCTCATTGAAGAACCTGGCTTAGTAGCCATGAAAGCGACAACCACAGTAATCGTTTTAGCTAACACACAAGAAACAGCAACTGAGAAGATGGTGCCAAATGCTGGTTGCCGGAGAAGGCAGGTTACTTTCCCTGGTTGACCAAGAAATAACAAGGAAGAGAGAAAGCAGAGCAGAAGGGCGATAAGGAGAGCGTAAGTGAGGTCCCGGTTGTTGGCCTTGACGATGGGGGTATCTCTACGCTTAAGGAAAATTCCGAGCACACTGATTGTCATGAAGGAAAAGGAAATAGCAGCTGAGGCCAGACTGATCCCCAAAGGTTCTTCCAAGGACAGGAAATTTGTTGTTTTGTTAAGGCATCGATCTTGCTCCTTGCTTGGATACTGATCCTCAGGACATTTGAAACAATCTTCCATCTCTACAGGAAAATTTAAAAAAAAGAAGGAAGAGTCAGATTTCTTGATTATTATTTACTTCTGGAAATACAGAGAAAAGCTGTCTCATAATTGGGTGGTTGCCTTGTGGTAAGATCACACTTGGAATATTGCATCCAGTTCTGGTCACCACAATATAAAAATGAAAGAGCTACCTGTTGACTCTTTAGAGTTGAGACTCTAGAAAGAGTGCAGAGAAGAGCAACAAAGATGATTAGGGGACTGGAGGCTAAAACATATGAAGAACGGTTGCAGGAACAGGGTATGTCTAGTTTAATGAAAAGAAGGACCAGGGGAGACATGATAGCAGTCTTCCAATATCTCAGGAGCTGCCACAAAGAAGAGGGAGTCCAGCTATTCTCCAAAGCACCTGAGGGCAGGAGAAGAAGCAATGGGTGGAAACTAGTCAAGGAGAGAAACAACCTAGAAGTAAGGACAAATTCTCAGTTTAGTTAGAACAATTAATGAGTGGAACAACTTGCCTCCAGAAGTTTGGGGGGGGGGTTGCTCCAACACTGGAGGTTTTTAAGAAGAGATTGGACAAACATGTGCCTGAAATGGTATAGTGTTTCCTGCCTAAACAGGGGGTTGGCCTAGAAGACCTCCAAGGTCCTTTCCAATTCTGTTCTTGTGTCATCTAGTACTTATCTGCTACATCTGGGTTGAGTCAGGGGTGAAATGTAAAATTTGTTACTACCGGTTCTGTGGACGTGGCAACTCAGCTGGGATCGTCAGAGACTTTTCAAAGCATTTTTTTTTACTACCTCTTCGGCCAAGAGATTGCAGAAAAAAATGCTTTGAAAAGCCTCTGCCGATCAGGCAACTCAGCTGGGATCGTCAGAGACTTTTCAAAGCATTTTTTTCCACCTCTTTGGCCAAGACATTGCAGAAAAAAAATGCTTTGAAAAGCCTCTGCCAACCAGGCAACTCAGCTGGGATCGTCAGAGAGGCTTTTTAAAAAATACCTCTCTGCCGATCAGGCAACTCTGCTGGGATCATCAAAGACTTTTCAAAGCATTTTTTTTACCACCTCTTCGGCCAAGAGGTTGCAGAAAAAAAGGCTTTGAAAAGCCTCTGCCGATCAGGCAACTCAGCTGGGATCGTCAGAGACTTTTCAAAGCATTTTTTTTTACCACCTTTTTGGGGAGGAAAATAGGGGGAAAAAATTCTGCTTCTGTCTACTATGTATTCATCTGGATAGCATCCTTAGCCTGGTCAGCTTCAGCACATTAGTTTGCTGGACCTCATTGGGGCTAATAAGCAGCTTCAAAAGCACAGCTGATCATCGGAGGGAGCTCCAGTGTGTAAAGCAGGTGAAGCATGGAAGCGGTAAGACAAGGCAGCAGCTGTTCTGGGTTGCCATTTTGGGCTCCGCACCTTGTGTTTTCAGTCTCCAAATTCTCCATTTGAGAGCCGTTCAAAGCTGCAGAGATCAACAAAGCACATTGCCACTGATCGCCACCCGAAAATGTGGTGTGCAGAGGCCAAAAACGGGGCACGCAGAGGCCTAAAACGCGATGCACAGAGGCTGAAAACACGATGCGCTGAGGCAGCAATCAGCGGCAATGTGCTTTGGCGATCCTCGCAGCCTTGAACGGCTCTCAAACGGAGCATTTGGAGGCTGAAAATGCAAGCCATTGTCTGTGGCAATCTCTGAAGCCAGGAATAGGATGCGCAGAGGCCAAAGGATTGGGGCTGGCAGGTGGGCAGGGCTACATTCAGAGTATAAGACGCACCCAAATTTTCAGACTCTTTTAGGGAGGAAAAAAGTGTGTTTTATACTCCAAAAAATATGGTATGTTATTTGAATTAAACCTCAAAGGTCCTATTTTTATTTATTTATTTAATTTATTTATGTGATTTATATGCTGCCATTCTCCCCAAGGACTCAGGGCGGCTTACAAAAACAATCATAAATACAAATCACAATAAACCCAATTAAAACACATTAAAATCCATTAAAATCATTCTATGAAAGCTATATAACCCCACGATCATAATGTTCTTTAAACAGCCATGACTTTAATCCCTGGCGGAAGGAGAGGAGGTCGGGGGCCATCCTGAGGTTGGTGGGAAGACTATTCCAGGAGGTTGGGGCTCCGACAGAGAAAGCTCTCCCCCTGGGGGCTGCCAGTTGACATTGCTTGGCTGACGGCACCCGGAGGAGGCCCACTCTGTGGGAGCGCACTGGATGGTGGGAGGAAGGCAGGAGGTGGTCCTGTAAGTACCCCAGGCCTAAGCCATGTAGGGCTTTATAGGTTAAAACCAGCACCTTGAAACGAACCCAGAGAACAACCGGTAGCCAGTACAGCCCACGCAGAAGAGGTGTAACACGGGAGTAACGAGAAGCCCCTGTAACTACCCATGTGGCCACATTCTGGACTAACTGGAGTCTCCAGATATGTCCCAAGGGCAGCCCCATGTAGAGGGCGTTACAGTAATACAGTAATATAGTTATTTTTAATTTTTTTAAAAAAGTACATGAAAATGTGGATTACCATTCATTCCTGAGCTTCAGACTGGGAAAGACCACCCTTAGCCATAGTCTAGATCAGTGGGTCTCAATCTTTTCTTCACCATGGACCTCCTTTTGTGCCATGGACTATGGCCCTGGACCACCAAGACTTAACTCAAGACTTAAACCATAACATTTATTCAGGCCTTCATGGACCCTCTGTGATGATATTGTTGACCTCCTCCCCTCCAGGGTCCACAGACCACAGGCTTAGAATCACCAGTCTAGCTAAATGACTAGCATGATGATTTATTAATTCTGATCCAAACATTTGTTTTAAACATCTGTCAACTGACCCAGCTTGTCTGAAATCTTTCCTTCTGGACATGGAACACAGTCATAGCAGCAGAACTTTTCCCCTTCCAGTCTCCTCTTCCAATATCCTGAGTTACAATATTCATTACAAAGAGAAATGGGAAGAGCCTGAAAATAAGTGAATATTGTTTAATAAGGTCAGGCTTTGATTCTTTTATTCATCTGTAAACAAAGTAAACTACATATCCCCTTGAAGAGCACCCGGAGGCTCCAACTGGTCCAGAATGCAGCCGCGCGGGTAATTATGTGCATAACTTGTTGCGCCCATGTAACACTTCTCCTGTGTAAGCTGCACTGGCTCCCAGTGGTCTTCCAGATGCGATTCAAGGTGTTGGTCACCATCTTTAAAGCGCTCCATGGTTTAGGACCTGGATATCTACAAGACCGCCTTCTGCCACCAATAGCCTCCCACCGACCAACACGCTCTCACAGAGAGGGACTATTCAGGGTGCTGTCAATCAAATTATGCTGACTGGCGACCCCCCAGGGGGACGGCCTTCTCTGTGAAGGCTCCAGCCCTTTGGAATGAATTGAACCCGGAGATACGTAATATCCCCGACCTTCGTGCTTTCCGCTGTGCCCTCAAGACCCTGATGTTCCAACAGACGGGGCTGACCATTTAAACAATTTTTAATTTGTTATTTTAATTCTGGGTTTTTTACTCAATTGGGCCAAACTGTTTAATAGTTTTAAATTATAATTTTATGATGTTTGTGTGTTTGTGTTTTTACCTTGGCTGTACACCGCCCTGAGTCCTACAGGAGAAGGGCGGTATAGAAATATAATAAATAAATAAATAAATAAATAAATAAATAAATAAATAAATAAATAAATAAGGACGTGGCTATCAAAACTGTTTCTCCTGGGTATTCTGGAAAGGAAAATGCAGAAAAGTATACAATATATCATATTACACATACTAACAGCAAGTAGAATTATGATAGCACAAAATTGGAAACAACCAGACACCTCTCCAGATCAAATCATAATAATAATAATAAAAAAATAGGAATGTGCAGAGATGGACAGATTATCTATGGAAATGAAGGAGAGGGAGGACACTGAGTACTATTTAATATGGAATAAATGATATTCCTGGCTGGAGAGTAAACATAAAATGTAAGCGATGTTTTTGTTATGAGATTGAATTGTATATAGAAATCAAGATAATTTAAATAAAGATATAAGTTTAAGATAAAGATATTTAGAAGTAGAATTTGTGTAAAGAGGTTAAATAGGTTAGAGATACTGATTCAGAAAAGTTGTTATTAGTATTGAAATTTTGATATGCTTATTTTTGGTTGTTCATTTTTTTTGTTTTTTGTTTGCCCGTGTGTTTTTTTCCCTTGCTTTTTTGTGTTATGTTTCTTTTTGTACTGTGTATTTTAATTTTTGGAAATTTAATAAATATTATTTTTTTAAAAAAACGGACGTGACTGTATTAGTCTATGAAATAATTTTTATCTGACTGCTCATCCACATTTAAAAAAGCTCTTGTTAAATATACACAAATTTTACCTGCATAGTTTTAGATCATTTTATTTTGAAAATAGAAACATAATGTTGCACTAAGCATCAAGGGGAAATCAGGAGATTCAGGCAGTTCAATTGAGTATAAAGATTTATTGCAAGCTTAAGCTATCTGCAAGAATCTGACCAACTAACTGTCAAGAGAAATGGGTGGAAGATAAGAAAGGCATTCAAAGTGTACTGAACTTAGATCTCTTGTGGATATGCAGGGACTCGTGACTTATGACACATTTGACTCCTCCCTTAGGCTCAGCCTGGCCATCTCTTATACTAAATCTGTATTATTTAATTCTGCTGAATGTGGATGAGATTACATTGCATAGAAAAATAGAAATTTCAGGTCTCTAACGAACAAAGAGACAACATTTTTTCAAAGTATGTTATCGATCCTACCTGGTTAAAGCTTTTGTGCCATTCAATTCTTTTTTTATTAATAGTCAATTGGTATCCATCTGGAGCATCGGGATCTAATCTTCCAACTTTCACTTTCTTGAATGATTTGTTCGGAAAAGTGACCATGTTGATGATGTCAAATCCTCCGGTTACTTGCCTTTTGTCATTAAAAAAAAATCTTTCCTCAGCTGAATTGTTAAAAGATATGTCTTGAAGAAATGGATGGAGCTGTTTTAAAAATAGTAAGAAACGGGGGATTGAAAGAATAGTGATGTGGAAACCGATGAACTAAGTCATCCCAAAGATACCTTTTCAAAAGGCAATTGGATTTTGGTTCTCCTTGAAGACATTTTGTTTCTCATCCAGGAAGCTTCTTCAGTTCTGACTGAATTTATATTCCTTGCAGTCATCTGGTCATTAGTGCTCTCTCTGAGAGTCATTGAGGCTCTGAAGAAGAACCGAAGAAGCTTCTTGGATGAGAAGTGAAATGTCTTCCAGAAAAAAAAATAAACTCCAGTTGCCTTTTGAAAAAGCACCTTTGAGACAACCATGACCTGGATGGCAGAAAATGAACTAAGGCTTCCAGATATTTAATATACTTTTGTCTATGAAAGACCAATCAGGTTGATATACCAAAAAAGGACAATATGTAACATGACTTCATTTTTTTGAGAGGGAGGTATGTACCTTCAAGTCAGTTTTGACAAGATTTTCGGACACAAATTTTTGTGCTTTTTTCCCCTAGAGCTGAGAGTAAATCAATGGCAGACACAGCTGGCTTTGTGCCTAAACTGGGACTCAAACACCTGGCCTTTTTAGCTTGGTGTCCTAATCATTACACTGTATTGGCTCTTTCTTTAAACATTTAAGTTTTTGCAAATTCCATGCACATAACAAGTTGTCAACGTACAATGTATTATCCCTGAAGATGTGTAAAACAACAGTGTGTGATGTTGAGGAGAAATATAGGCACAATCCACTTGATAGGGTTTGCAAACTGTGAAAGAACTATGTACTGCTCATCATGGTTAGGTGATCAAAACATTATTGATTCACTTAAATCTTAGCCCTTTGAACCAACCCAATCATTTTTGTACTACATTTTCCAATGAAGAAAAAAAAATGTGTTACATGGCGATATTACCTGCCAAGACTGGAGATCCTGGAGTTGAATGATTTTATCCCGTGTCATTTTTTGCCACCTGGATCTCCTTGATAGTAGGGTATGCAAAGAAAGAGCCACGGCATAGATACCATTATAGATACTGTAACTATGACCAGTCATTTGCATCTCAAAGAGAGGTCCAGGAAGACTGCCCAGGTTCTCCTCCCCAGAGCATTTTTCGTGATCCATTGTTAGAGATCCTGAATTAGGAAAGAAACAGTCAAATGCTTGCTCCCAAAACTCTTTTATGAATCCATCTCTGTGCCTCCAATAAGGTTTTATGGTCTGAAGAAATGTCCTGAACCCCAGAAGTTCCTTGGACTGAATTTGAAAGGAAATGGCCCCATCAAACAAATGGAGATTGAAACTCTTCTGAATTCCTGTTAATATAAAATCCATTTGGCTTGTTGTAATCCATACCTTTCTAAAGGATGCATTTTCTTTATTTTGGGGATCTCTAAAAAATATGAGAAATGTGAACCACACAAGAGTCAAAGTATCTCCATACATAATAAATGTACTTGTTTTACGATTGGTGAAGTGTCTATAAATGCTGGACATTGTATCAAAAAAATTATCCAAGTTATCCAGATGGGGTATTCCAGGGATTTGTTGTACGAAGGCGGGACAGATTCCATTCTGTGAAAACATCCACTGTAGTTTCTGTAAAAAATGTTCGCCACTCTCATTCAGAGAAGCAAAGAGTCCAATCCACTTCCATCCAAAATATTTAAGCAATTGGATAATCCCAATATATAGGGGACCTTCATTTGGGGCCATAAAGTAAAGTGAAGGTACCTTATTTCTAGAAAAACTTTCTGAGGGATACGAACCATATGTGAGCTAAAAGAAAGTATAAAGATTCCATATTTGAGTGGCTCCTACAGAGACAAGGGTGTCAAAGTATTTTCCAAAGCACCCGAAGGGAAGACATGAAACAATGGATGGAAACTAGCCAAGGAGAGAGACAACCTAGAATTTAGGAGAAATTTCCTAACAATGACAACAGTCGACCAATGCAATAGCTTGCCTTCAGAAGTTGGGGGCTCTCCATCACTGGATGCTTTCAAAAACAGACTGGACAACAATTTGTCTGAAATAGCATAGGATCTCCTGCTTGAGCAGGAAGTTGGACTAGAAGACTTCCAAGATCCCTTCCAACTCTATTTTTCTATCTTCTATGATGTGGTACAGATATATTATTGCTATTCTTTATGTCTATTGGAACAATTGAAGGTACTGGCCATCAGAATGTAAATTTAAATAAATAGTTCCTGTAGTATCAATTTCTTGATTTATGATATAATTTCTGGAGTTCAGACCAGGTGCCCAAAGATGGAAGAGATTCTACTTTTAAATTATGGGAACTAAGAAATTTTCAATGATTAAATCATGAGCCTCGAGCCAAGCTTCAAAAGAAATCCAGTTATTTATTAGGAGTTTAATGTTGGCACATTCCCAAACAAAGCCAG
Source organism: Coluber constrictor foxii (assembly GCA_038048745.1). Lineage (NCBI taxonomy): Eukaryota > Metazoa > Chordata > Lepidosauria > Squamata > Colubridae > Coluber > Coluber constrictor. Next base: position 38,547,141 of record CM075961.1, read on the forward strand.
CTCTGACCCCACATAATTTATGGCCCCAATCATGTCCCTGTTTCTCACCTCCCCCCAAGGTATGTCATCAATAACATTTGCCAATGGGGCAATTTCATGACTTGTAGAGATCACTCCCCTCCGGCTGCTGTAAGTAACCCTGGGATACAGCCTTGAGAGAGATAAGTCTGGAATGTGTATCTGTCTTTGGCTGCCATGCCGTTTCATCAGTTTCCATCCCCACTTTCCTATGGCAACTCAAGAGCAGGCCAGGGATGCTTTGCGAGTTGACACTTACATTATTTTACAAAGGAAGAAGAAAATCCTCCCTGCTTTTCAACCAACCTGAGGTATCTTGTAGAATTCTATAATGTCAGATATCTGGGATGAAGTATCAGACTCAAGTCCTCCAAGGATGGCTATGAGATTTTTAGAAGAGCCACATTTATAGTTTGGGAGAAATCTATTTGATTTGAAAAGTAAGTCCAAAGTGGTCCGATAGGTCATTCTGGCACTGTAGTAGCTGTCACAGATGTGGAAGCCAAGGGTAACATTGGGCAAGATTTGTAGATTCTCATTGATCTCCTTTACACCAAAGACCAAAGAGAGGACATGCTGGTAGAACTTTGTGATCATGCTGCAAAGAAAGAAAACATTTGGAAAAACAACCCTTCAGTAAGAAAATTGGTTGAAGTCTCATTTCCCCCTGTAATTTTAATTGGATTCAGAAAACCATTTTTTTTTATATTTCAAAATGAAGCATCACCCTTAACAATAGTCCAAATAGTTTAATGAAAATAAGATAGTTCATTATCTTCAGCAAATTAAATAATGCACATTTTATAAAGAATTGGGTTTTAAGGCCAAGATCGATGAAAAAGATCTAACTCTGTGAGACGGATGGTTGTGAAGATGTTCTGTTCCCAGGGAAAATATGCATACTTATTTTCAATGAAATGTTATTTAAAGTTGGAATTTTGTGCCAGTTCCTACATATTTTTCATCGTCTTTCTAAAAATTGGGTTGGCTAAAATGGGTTTCCCTCTTGTAATTTTGTAACGTAGAGGGATATCATGGCTAATTTTTTTCCGCCATCTAGTAATATGAATTTAGTAATATGAATCTAGTAATATGAACGCAAGGGGCATGGTGGCTCAGTGGCTAAGACGCTGAGCTTGTCGATCGAAGGGTTGGCAGTTCAGTGGCTCAAATCCCTAGTGCCGCATAACGGGGTGAGCTCCCGTTACTTGTCCCAGCTTCTGTCAACCTAGCAGTTCGAAAGCACGTAAAAAAAAAATGCAAGTAGAAAAATAGGGACCACTTTTGGTGGGAAGGTAACAGCGTTTCGTGCATTTTTGGCATTTAGTCATGCTGGCCATCATGACCATGGAGATGTCTTCAGACAGCACTGGCTCTTCGTCTTTGAAATGGAGATGAGCACCTCTCCTTAGAGTCAGGAACAACTAGCACATATGTGTGAGGGCAATCTTTACCTTTACCTTAATATGAATCACAATGCAGAATAGAATACAGAATACAGAATAATAGATTTGGAAGGGATCTTGGAGATCCAACCCACTGCTCAGAGAGGAAACCCTATATCATTCCAGACAAGTGGCTATCCAGTCTCTTCTTAAAAGCCTCCAGTGACAAAGCACCCACAACTATCGGATCTATCGGATCCCTATCCCTGATTTCTTCATGATCTAACTCATCTTTAGCAGTTCTAAAAGCCTTATATTTTATGTTATGCAGTAGCGCATCATATTCAACTATTCACAGTTGGCAATTTGAATAGTGATGACCAACATCTGCAAAGACAATTGAAGCAGAGTTGGTAACTTTAGTTGAATGTAAGTCTTAGTTACAGAAATATATAAGATAGGAAGAAAATGTAGTTTCTAACAACATATATCCTCCCAAAGTCAAGAAGAGAGTATTCTTGTGGGTGCTTATTGATGGAACAAAGATGGAAAAGAAGAACCTGAAGGTTCATCAAAATTCATCTAAAACAAATCAGGCAGGGGACTAGATTAGAGAGACAATGCACAGATACTTTACTTTATAGTCAATTTCCCCTGTATGCATGAAGTACGAAATTTCTTCATGTTTACCAATTAGAAATTCTAAAACACTTCCCAAAATTAAACTCTACAGAGTCATTTTGTGCATTTTTAAACTTAAAAAAAAAGAATAAAAGTTCAAAATCTCACTTTGTCTGGAGTTAGATATTCTAACTAAAGGGATGTGGTGACTCAGTGGCTAAGGTGCTCAGCTTGTCGATCAGAAAGGTTGGCAGTTCAGTGGTTCGAATCCCTAGTGTGGCATAATGGAGTGAGCTCCCGATACTTGTCCCAGCTTCTGCCAACCTAGCAGTTCGAAAGCATGTAAAAATGCAAGTAGAAAAATAGGGACCACTTTTGGTGGGAAGGTAACAATGTTCCATGCGCCTTTGGCATTTAGTCATGCTGGCCGCATGACCACGGAGATGTCTTCGGACAGCGCTGGCTCTTTGGCTTAGAAACAGAGATGAGTACCGCACCCTAGAGTCAGAAACGGCTAGCACATATGTGTGAGGGCAACCTTTATCTTTACCTTTAGACATTCTAGGAAAACTTGGGAACTAATCAGGTTGTGTAAGGTCCTTATTCATCTTCTTTAGCCTCTTGTTATTCATAGATACACGAGCTGTTATTTGTTATCTGTTATTTGTTATTTTTGCTGTACTCAGGGCAACTGACAAGAAGCAATGTAAAATTAGATTCTTGCTTACTTTGGAATGTTAAACAGCTTTTGAGATGGATATTCTTCAAACAATTGTTGGTTGAAAATGTATATGATTTGAGAAGTCATCCCACCAATGAGAATATCACCTGGCTGGTACCATTCATATGGAACCAGAAAAGGATCTGCATGACACTTTAGATTATTCACTGGATATATGATTGATGAAAATATCAGAAGGAACAACATAGCAACAACAAAAAATTCTTCTAGAAGTTGTGTTCTCTGTATTAACCAAGACAGAATCCTGGATTTAGCAAAGTGGCTTTTCTCAGCATGTTTCTTAAGAGAAAATTAAGGGGGGTTTGTTCTCATCTTTAAATAACCTCTGGAGCTTTGAGCAGATAGACAAATTATATTGATTTGGACAATTCCAGGGAGAATTAATTACCTATTCAACCTTTTCATGCTGAGTGTAAATTTATGTACTTGGTAGCATGTCCTCTTATCTTTGTCAAATAATAGGCACCAGTCAATTGAAAACTTCTTTGAATAATTAAATAAAAATAATTATTTTACTTCATTCAGAATGCAAAGACATTTGAGGATATGGATTTGTGTCCGAGAACACCAATCAATCCACATAATTTTCCTTTATACCTACCACTCTGCCGTATCTAATCATTTAAATGGGATTACATAATAGATAAAGCAATTTCATTTTTAACACTTCCAAAATATATTGGAATTAATTTAATTTCATATGTCAAAGAACTGCATGCATTAACTATGAGTATAGTATTTCTTGGTTCTGTTTATAGACAGTTGTGGGATTCTACACTATCTGTAACAATGCAATTCACTGTGTCCCCTTTGAAGGGGACTCAAAGTGTTTACAATATCTATGGCTCAGATCTGACATGGAATGGGAGCTCTATGTCATCTTTATACCAATGACACACTATAGCATACCCCAAATCTCAATCCTGAATGAATTAATACAAGTATTGGACAGACTTGGAAGCTCATATATTCATACATTCTTTTGGTGTTTCATATGTTGTACAATGATGTGAAAAAGGGAATATAACCTCTGAGTTCTATGGTTTTAAGCATCAGGATATAGTAACAATGTCAGCCCTGGCAATTCTGGCCTGAGGCTGCCATTACAGTGGGGACACAATGGGCTAGCCAGGGGGACAATGTGGCTGCGGCTGTATACCACCTCCGCCTGCTGGGCCTGCCTTCAGGAACCACAAATGGCCCAATCAGCTTAGAGGTGGCCAGGACTGCATTGGGAGCTGCACTTTCAATGCTGTATGCCCGGGTGAGAGGCAGGTGCCTCCTGATGACATTGCATATGCCTGATCATCTGGGAGCAGCCAGGACTGCCACAGGAGCTGGTAGCTTCACCACAGCATGCCCAGAATGGACCCAGACGCTTCAGGATGATGTAGTGCCCAGCTGAGCAGCAATGCTTCCGGGTCATGAGGTCTGGGGTTCTGTGTGGGGGTGGGGCTAGGTAAATGCTGGGGTGAGAACTTTAAAAGGTAGACAGCAGGATCTCTAACAATATTCTCCTTTGTTCCATTGTGGTGGTCAGTATGTGCTGTGTGATAAACAAGGCTCTAACCATCTTCTGTGTTTGGAGTCCTTATTTCCAATCAGAACCTTACAAACAAATTATCTGGCCCTTAGCAGTTCTTAAAAGTAGATAAATACCACCTCAGATGAACAACAACACATGACATATTGCACCATGCCATTATTTATTTTACAAAAAGAAAGCCAACACGGAGAAGCCATTTTTAAGAGAGATTCCTTAAGTGACTTTCAGTGATGTAATTGATGTTATATACCAAATAGCTGGTGGAACTACAAATAACCTAAATTAAAATTGGTTTCATTTTCAATTCATTTCTTTTTCTTATTTAAGGAAAATTGGAGTTTCATATATGGAAACGGAACTGTGCATTTATTGGCCAGATGCCCTTCCTGATGCCACATGGAGTTCACAGCAGATATTTTTTTCTTTGTGCCTTAAGCAAGAAGTATCTGTCACTACCTAGGATTGAACTTTCAACCCTCACCATCAATCTTCACCAAAAGGCCACCATGCCACTCTTTCACATGCTTCAATAACCTTATTTTATTATTTTATTATATTATTTTATTAATTGTTTCTTGGTGTTTAATTCTGGCTTCAGCACGATGATGAAACATTTTGGAAAGAAGATGCATCCCAATAACCCAGCACTGGAGGACAAGATGGAGAAGATCTCCACAGCCACCATGGCTTTTCCATTGGTACTCAGATAGGTTGGAACAAAGGAGATCCACACACTGCAGAAAATCAGCATGCTGAAAGTGATGAACTTGGCTTCATTAAAGCTGTCAGGTAATTTACGGGCAAGAAAAGCCACAATGAAGCTGGCAATAGCCAAGAAGCCCAAATAGCCCAGGACACAATAAAACATGAAGGCGGAGCCTTCATTGCATTGCAAAATCATGGTTTCTGTAAGGGAATTCATGTCTAACTCAGGGAATGGAGGAGAGGTTGCCAACCACAGAATGCAAAGACCTATTTGAAAAAAAGAACAAGAAAGGACAATGGAAAGAGCTAATCTTTTCCCCACCCACTTTCTCATTGAAGAGCCTGGCTTAGTAGCCATGAAAGCGACAACGACGGTAATTGTTTTAGCTAACACACAAGAAACAGCAACTGAGAAGATGATGCTGAATGCTGGTTGCCGGAGAAGGCAGGTTACTTTCCCTGGCTGACCAAGGAATAACAAGGAAGAGAGAAAGCAGAGCAGAAGGGCGAGAAGGAGAGTGTAAGTGAGGTCCCGGTTGTTGGCCTTGACGATGGGGGTATCTCTACGCTTAAGGAAAATTCCAAGCACACTGATTGTCATGAAGGAAAAAGAAATAGAAGCTGAGGCCATACTGATCCCTAAAGGTTCTTCAAAGGATAGGAAATTCATTGTTTTGTTAAGGCATCGATCTTGCGCTTCGCTTGGATACTGATCCTCAGGACACTTGCAACAATCTTCTGTATCTGGATAAAAAGATCAAAAAGGAAGTCATTTACTGAGATAAAAAATGTTATAAGAGAAGAGATTGTATGTATGAATGCTAGGATTCTGCAAGGTGGCATAATATTCTCAAATTTGACAAATCATTATTATGTGAGATTTATAGAGATTATGCTTGTTCCTTGCTTTACAGGTTGGGAAACCTCATCTCATAGATACAAACTGTCAACTCGCAAAACATCCATGGCCTGCTCTCAAGTTGCCATAGGCAAGGGGGATGGGAAAACAGCGAAGCAGCATGGCAACCAAAAGAAAGCAGATTCCAAGCATATCTCTCTCAAGGCTGTCTCCCAGGGTTACCCACACCTGCCGGAGGGGAGTGATCTCTACAACCCGCGAAATTGCTCCGTTGGCGAATGTGACTGATAACACACTCTGGGAGGGAGAGGGGAAACAGGGTCGAGATTGGGTCATAAATTATATGGGGTCAGAATTGTCTTCACTTGGAATGTGCCGACATGAAGCTTCTAATAAATAACTGGATTTCTTTTGAAGCTTGGCTCGAGGCTCATGATTAAATTAGGCCATCCGTCAGAACCTTGACACATACAACTGAACAAACTCGTTTGACAAAACAGTTTTTTTGCTACCAGTGTCTCCAAAAATTGAAGGACTTCATAACTGACCTATCTTGTTTGAAATCTTCCCCCATGGACATGGAACACAGTCATAGCAGCAAAAAATGTTCTCTTCAGATTTTCTCTTCCAATATCCAGGGTGACAGTATTGATTGCATAGAGAAACTGGAAGAACCTGCTGATAACATGAAAAACAAATGCAGCAGTAATTTGTAAATTGTTAAGCTTTTTCATCAGCTGACAATACAGAAAATTAGTCATCCTATAAAAAATTTGTTGCAATGTATGGTTGTGAAAGTTGGATGATAAGGAAGGCTGAGCGCCAAAAAATAGAGGCCTTTGAACTGTGGTGCTGGAGAAGACTCCTGCGAGTCCTTTGGACTGCAAGGCGATCAAGTAAGTCAGTCCTAGAGGAGATCAACCCTGACTGCTCTTTAGAAGACCAGATCCTGAAGATGAAACTCAAATATTTGAGTTTCTAATGAGAAGGAAGGATTTATTGGAGAAGAGCCTAATGCTGGGAAAAAATTGAGGGTAAAAGAAGAACGGGATGACAGAGAATGAGGTGGCTGGATGGGGTCACTGAAGCAGTTGGTATGAGCTTAAAAGAACTCCAGAGGATAGTAGAAGGTCTGGAGGAAAGTTGTCCATTGGGTCACAATGGATCGGACACGACTTCACAACTAACAACAACAAAAAGCGAATTGTGGCTAGCAGAGATTGGTTGGAGATGTTTTAATTGAAATCTTTTCCTTTCAAGAATATCCATACCTGGTTAAAACCCTTGTGCCATTCAATCATATCTTCATTAATAATCAATTCATTTCCCTCTGGAGCATTGGGATCTAATCTTCCAACTTTCACTCTCTGAATTGAATTGTTTGAAAAAGTGATCATGTTGACAATGTCAAATCCTCCTGCAATTTCCATCTTTTCATTAAAGGACACTGTTTCTCCTGCTGAGTTGTTGAAAGAAATGCTTTGAAGAAATGGGTGCAGCTACTTGAAAAAAGAAAAGAAGACAAAACAGAGGAAGTTTAAAAAACAGAGGGATAAAACATTCTATGAGACATTTCCCCCTTCTTTCAAATTTCTTTATGCAGTTTCATAGGATAAATGCCAAGAATTATCATGGAGATAATTATTATATACAGTAATGAGCATGATGCTTTCCATTTTCATGGATAGAAAAAAATGTATTACTGTGAAGAATATTTCACATATTTTACTTGGTTAGAAAGTTGAATGTAACCCAGTGGTAGTGTTGTGACTTAAGCCCAAGCAGTTATTACCAGACACAATCAGTCCTAAACAAACGTATTTTATTTGAACAGCTGAGAATTACTTCATTCTCAGCTCAATCCAAATTCAATCCAAAACAAATCCTTCATAAACAGTCCTTCAGCCTTATCACAAGCCTTTGTCTTCTTTGGCACCCTGCCAAAGGCTTTTCTTGGCAAAACCCCATGACACAGACAAGAAACAAATGTAGCAACGTTGCTTTCCTACGAAGATCCCAAGAATCATTGCTGCTCATCTAAGCCTTCTGGGAGGGGCCTATCATCTCCTGGCCTTACTCCTGAGTCGTCCTTTTTGCTTTAGTTGCTCTTGCCTTCTGGCAGCTCTTCTCATGCGTGCATTAGGAAAAGGCTCCTTCTGTTTCTCTGCCTCTCTGCTGTCAGCCTCTGGAGGCTCTGGAATCCATGCATCACTCCCAGATAGCCCGGGGCCCATCTCTGCCTCGGACACAGAGCCCTCGTCTGGGCCTTCCTGTTGTGGCTCCGTTGCCTGAGCCTGTGTCATCGTCAGGAGAGGACTCCGAGAGTGAAAGGGAGGAATTGGCAAGATCTCCCTCTCCAGGACCCTCCTCTCTGGCAATGCCCCTGGAGGACACCGAAGGGCAAGAGATAGGCCCAGAGCCAAGCACATCCCCGCAGCCACAGGTGGACAGCGACGAGGGAGATAAGTGCTGGCTGGATCCTCGCCAGTGACGCAGGGAGAAACATGCCCAACAGAAGGCACGGCGTGCTCGTGATTAGCTGACTCACTGGACCACACCCCACAGCCTATAAAAGAGAGTGAGTCAGCCTGCACTTTTGTGATGAACAAAAACAGATATTCTTGCATCCCAGCTTCAGATCTTCCTGCATCTCAGCTTCTATTTCTGGACATTTTGTGGTGTGTATTTTTCTGTTACGATAACAAAGGTTTTGGCACGCAGCTGCTGGGATTGCTGCCAAGCTCCTTATCAGACTACTTGGTTGCCTGCCAGCTTATTTTAACCTCCGACTGTCTGAATTGGGTTTATTCCTGGGGGCGGGGACAGAACACTTCCCCTGACTCCAGGACTGGCCCATTGTCCTCCCCAGCCTCCTCACTGTCTCACTCCGCTGCCAGGTCTGCAGGCTGCTGGCGGACCACAACAGGTCAGATTAACCAAAGTGCAGAAGAACAGTATTTTCCATAAGTGTTTATCATATATTGATTGATTTAACCATAGCTATTTGAATGATATATTGTGTCTGGAAATAAGACTAAGCTCATCTTAATAGAATAACAGAACAACAACATTGGAAAGGATCTTGGATGTCAACCCCTGTACATGTAGAAGACCCTATACCAGTGATGGCTAACCTTTTTGTCATCATGTGCCAAAGAGTGGGGAGTGTGTGTGTGGGGGGGGTCACACACATGTGTGCCCACATCCATAATTCTATGCCCCCCGCCCCCCCATGCTCCCCCTGCTTTTGGCATGTAATGGCACATGGGCCCGGTAGGCCCATTTTTTGCTCTCCCCAGGCTCCAGAGCCTTTCTAGGAGCCTGGGAAGAGCAAACACGGCCTCCCCCACCCCAGAGGCCCTCTGGAGGCCGGAAACAGCATGTTTCCTGACTTCTGGTGGGCCCAGAAGGCCCGAAAATCAACTGGCTGGCACAGGCATCTATGCCAGAGCTGAGCTCATGTGCCCACCAATATGGCTCCACGTGCCATCTGTGGCACCCATGCCATAGGTTTGCTATCATGACCCTATAACATTCCAGACAAGGGGGCTGTTCAGTCTCTTGTTATAAGCTTCCAGTGATGGAGCACTCATAACATCTGAAGGCAAACTGGTACACTGGTTAATTGTTGAATTTTCACTTTGGTTCTAGATTGCTTTTCTCCTTGATTAGTTTCCATCCATTGTTTCTTGTCCGGCTTTCAGGTGCATTGGAAAATAGGCTGACACACCCACCCCCCTCTTCTTTATGGCAGCGCCTCAAACATTGGAACACTGCTATTATACCACCCCTAGTCCTTCTTTTCAGTACACTAGACAAACCACATTATTAATATGTTTTAGACTCCACCACTGGATGCAGTATTCTAATGGTGGTCATAGTAAGACTTTATAAAGTGATACTAATACTTCATGTGATCTTGATTCTATTCATCTGTTAATGCAACCTAGGACAGCATTGGCTTTTCTGGCTGCTGTTGCACACTGCTGTCTCATATTTAAATGATTGCCTACTAGGACTTCAAGATCCCTTTCACAATTAATGATATTGAGCTAAGTCTCACCTGACATATAGCTGTATATTTGATTTTCTTCTCCCTTGCTTAAGTGTAAATCTTACTTTTCTCTATGCTGAATTTCATTTTGTTAGATAGGGCCCAATGTACAAGCCTGTCAAGATGCATTCGAATCTTGAACTAGTGAACAAATTTGGCTAGTGTGCAAATTTGATGAGTTCCCCTTCTATTTCCTCATCGAAATTATTCATGAAGAGGTTGAAGAGTACTGGGCTTAAACAGAACTCTGGGGTACTCGCTGCTTCCTTCCTTCCTTCCATCTAGATGAAGTTCAGTTAAGGACTACACATTTAGCAGGATTTGCCAGCCATACAAATCCATCTGGTGGTAATGCTGTCTATCCCATTTTACCTTTAGCTTACCAAGAACTTAGCTGTGATTTACTAATCATTTAGGAAAAAATGATTTACTAAAAAAAACCATTTCTTAGTAAACTTTTTCAGAGTTTTTGGACAACTTTACCTTAAAAGGTGGTAGATCTGTAAATTCTGAGATTTTATCCACCATTTTACTCTGACTGGATTCTTTTGATAGTAAGGCTTGCAAAGAATGAGCCACAGCATAGATACCATTATAAATGCTGTAGCTATGACCTGTCATTTGCATTTCAAAGAGAGGTCCAGGAAGACTGTGGAGATTCTCCTCCCCAGTACATTTTCCCATGTCCATTGCTGGTATTTCTGAATTAGACAAGAAACAGTCAAAGGCTTGTTCCCAAAAATCCTTTAGAAATCCATCTCTTTGTCTCCACAAAGGTTTTATGGACTTCAGAAATTCTTTGAATGCTAGAACTTCACCTGAATGTATCTGAAAAGAAATGGCCCCATCAAACAATTGGAGATTCCACATCTTTAGATTTCCTATGAGTACGAAGTCAACTTGACTTGTTGTGACCCATACCTTTCTAAGGGATGCATTTAATTTATCTTCAGGATCGCTTAGAAATATGGGTGATATGAGCCAGGGAAGTGTATAAGACTCTCCATAGAGAATAAATACATTTGCTTTAATGTCTGTGAGATGTATATACAAACTTTTCATTTTATTGCTAAATGTATGGATGTCATCCAATGGAAGCAGCAGAGGGATTCTTTCTATGAAGGCTGGACAGATTCCATGCTGGGAAAGCATCACCTGTAGCTTCTTCAAAAAGTGTTCTCCACTCTCATTTTCCACAGCAAAGAGCCCAACCCATTTCCATCCAAAATGTTGAAGCAATCGGATAATCCCAATGTATACAGGACCCTCATTTGGGGCCATAAAATAAAAAGAAGAAAACTTACTGATATGAAATTCTTTTGGGGGAAAGGATCCGTATGGCAACTAAAAGAAAAGGAAAGAATATTCATCAGAGGATTTGGATAATGTGTTCTGTTTTGTTTTGTCTTTTCTTCTTCATGAATTAGTTTAAAACCTAGTCAAATTTATTTGTTGTTGTTTTAGGTTTTTTTTTTTAAATTTTTTATCAAAATATCAAATCAATGTATGAACAGTATCACACCTGGGTCATACATTCTAATACAGATAAAACTAATCAAGTTAATCATAATCCTTACATTCAATCCACTTATATATTTCTAATAATAATACATATTTATATCAAGTTATAGTCTATCATTGTTCAATTATTCCACATTTTCTCTTGTTATTACTTTCATTTTATGATATAAAATGTATATAATAATATTCCCCCTTTTCTTATTTCTATCACTTATTCTAGCTTTTAATCATATCACCCTTTGTTAAGGGACTTTTCCTTTCTTTCTCATCTAACTTCTAGTCACCTACTTAAAAAAAGGAGGAGAGAGAGAGACAGAAAAGGAAAAATAACTCGGAACAACAACAGAAAAGAAAAATCATCCATCTATCATCTCTTGCCCACTTCAATACTTTAATTGCCATGCTTTAAAATAAGAAAATAAGAAAAAAGAAGAGTGGATAAAAACAATATAAAAATAAAAGAATAAATCGTCTATCCATCGTCTCTTGCCCGCTTCAATACTTTAATTGCTATTCTTTTTTGTTTTGACTTGCCTCCCATATTCCTCTCTTATATCTTTACCTGTTTCTTGGATTTTTAACCTTGGTGTTTGTTTATTATTTCATATGTCATGTCTCTAGACTGCCCATATACCTTATCATTTATAAAAGAATTCCTATAAAACATTGTGAGAATTCTGAGAATGCAGTTGAATTTCAACAGCTGTCATTGTTTTTTCTAATTGGAACATGATCAAATACCAGCAGGTTTAAATCCACCTTCACCAGTGCAAGATAATATTTTATTTTTAATCTCTTGTTAAGTGTGCAATCAGATTTGCTTCCAATTGTGTTTTTGTGGGGATAAACACATGAGAATGTATACTTATACTCTTATTTTTCTCAACTAATTAAGAAGAATAAAAATTCCTTCATCCCTTTGACCCACCTGTGGAATTTTGTAGAACGCTACAATTTCTGCCATATGGGATGAAGTATCTGATCCAAGTCCTCCAATGATGGCCATGAGATTTTTCTGAAGCCCACATCTGTAGTTGGGCAGAAATCTATCTGATTTGAAAAGTAAATCGAGAGTGGTCCGATAAGTCAGCCTTGCATCATTGTAGCTGTCATAGATATGGAACCCAAGACTAATATTGGGTAAGATTTCTGGATTCTCATTGAGTTCCTTGACAGCAAAGACTAAAGAAAGGACATGTTGATAGAATTTTGTGATCAGACTGCAAATAAAAAAGTCTTTTAGAAAATAATTTTGCAGTGAATAAATTAGTGGATCATCAAAAATAGCCATTTGTACCTATGATTGGAATTAAATTAAATAAAGTTAATTTCCTCTTATATTGCTTCAAAATATCGTGGCTCAAATTTTCTTGTGCATTATACACTGTATTATGGAAGTCACTCATTAAAAAGTACACTACTTAATATTTTTAGGATTTCTATTAATGACCAATGAGAAAAATTGTGTGCCCTGTTTCATATAGAGGAAATAAACTGATTCCACCTCTTTATTTTACCGCCCTTTTAGCCATTTTTTCCCTCCATTTCCTTCTTTTGAAATCTGGTAAGTGTGAAGAACGTTTTTTTCCCATTTTATACTTATTTTATGTAATAGAAAGCTCTTATTTTTGAACATTTTTAAAAATTAGATTTATATGCTGCCCTTCTCCGAAGACTCAGGGCGGCTTACAATGCATTAAGCAATAGCCTTCATACTTTTGTATATTTTATACAAAGTCAGCTTATTGCCCCCACAAACTGGGTCCTCAATTTACCTACCTTAGAAAGGATGGAAGGCTGAGTCAACCTTGAGCCTGGTGAGACCTGAACTGGTGCAATTGCAGACAGCTGGATGTTAATAACAGGCTTTAGTCTGCTTATTAGCTTGTTGAGCTATCCAAGGCTCTTTTCTTCTTGTATTATGAATTCCCACTTTCATGTATTTACAGTAGTGGCCAAAATTGTGGAAACCTTTTGGGAAAAAGTGTATTTTTGAGGTTTGATGTCTAATAACACCACTTTTTTTTTCTTTTAGAATTTCAAGATAATTGTATTCCACTGCTGGAATGGCCTGGGAATAGCGCAGACCTTCACCCAATTGAAAATCTATGAAGCCGACTCAAGAAACTTGTTAGTCAGAAGTGACCCAGCAATAAAACCCAGTTAATAGAAGCAATCATTCCATCTTGGTTTCACCTTACAACAGCTGCAGAACTAAAACACTTGGTTCACTCCATGGGAAGACATTGTAAGGCTGTCATTCATGCAAAAGTTTACCCAGCTAAGTATTAACTGACATGGTGATAATTTTTGGATATCTCATTTTTTCTATTGTGATCATTTTCGTATATCTCGTTTTTTCCTACGTGTTTCACTTTTCTTCTTTATACTGTAACTGCTATTCTAATAGTAAATCTTTCATAAAAGTTATTGCATTACATTCTTGATTAAATTATCTTTCCATTGATATATAATTTCATGGTACTACTCCAAATAAAAAGTGGTGTTATTAGCTAGTTTTTGAAAATACACTTTCCCCGAAATGTTTCCACTATTTTGGCCACTATTGTATATTCTAGGTACTGTAGAACCTGTGGTGCTCTCTTTGTTTCCTTCCAGATATTTTGCTACCTAAGAAGGTAACATATTCAGTGCTTTGAAATGCTTTTCAGGACACAAGATATTACTTAATCATAACAAAATAGCTGCAAAAAGAACAACCAAGGTCACACCAAGAACAGCTACATATGTTCTCTTCTATTATAAATTAGATATCCCTTGGTCATTCTAATTCATGTTTGCATCACTTTTTCCCTCAAAATGGAATAAATATTTCAAAATAAATAAATATTCTCTCATTAGCACAGAGAGGTGAGGATTTGAAATCTCAAAAAAAAAATCAGTAAATGCTTGGTCTATATTATACCTTCAGCTGCCTTCTTTAAGACCCTTGTAAGTCAAAGAATCTGATGTGGACATTGAGAAAAGCTTAGAATAAACAGGTTGTCATTTCAGGGAACAACATGTAGGGCCTGCTTACTTTGAAATTCCATGCAGCTCCTGAAATGGCTGTCGTTGGAATAAATGTTCGTTGAAGGGATAGAGGTTTTGCGAAACCATCCCTCCAATAAGGAAGTCACCTGGTTGGTACCATTCATGTAGAATAGGAAAAGGGTCAATCTCTGGACAGTTGAGTGTATTCACCTTGATCACTGGAAACACCAGAAAGAATAATACATCAACAGCCCAAAATCTTCTAAAAGAGGTCTCCAACATATCAACCCACACCAATGGACCTGATTTAGCATACTAGATTTTCCCAACGCACTTCCTAAGAGAAAAACCATCAATCTAATCTTTAAATTCCATGGAGATACAGACATCTGTTTGGGTAATGACTGAGATTTCTACAACCCAAATCTGAAATTGGTCTGATCAATTGTGATGTTGGAGTAAAGGAACCCAATAGTCCTGTTAACTCTTCCCCCTTCCCACCACCCCAAGTTCTTCATGGGGACCAGGATTAGTTTATAACCTCTTTCATCCATGCTTTCTAGTTTTCACTGCTTTCTGGAAAATCCCTGGAGCTTTAAGCAGGTAAACACATTACAGTAATTTGGACTCTTCAAGGGAAAGTTAATTATCTACTAAACATTTTCCCTGGTTTTAGAAATGTTAGTAGAAAATGTCTACTAAACATTTGCTCTATAGCTGGCTTAAAAAACAAAAACAAACAGAAAATAGTTAATTGTCCATCCAAGAAACTGCTTCCTCCTCTTTTGCAAATAAAAGTCATTTTAAAAATTAGATTTTACCCACCTATACACTTACACACACACACACACACACACACACACTTACACGTACACACACACACACACAAACGTATTTGTTCTTGTGTTGTCGGATAATGGTAGATTAATCTGTATGTCATACACATACACACACGCACACACACACACAGAGATAGATGTTATAGATATAAATGATATAGATATAGATAGATCAATATATTGGTGGGATTCAGCCAGTTAACACAGGTTTGGTAGAATTGGTAGATAACTTTTTGTACAGTTCAGCAAACTGGCTTAATAGCATGCCTCACCATGCCACATCCCACCCCTCCCCTCCCAGCCAGTCCTCACCTCACCGCCTACCTGCTCACCTGGCCACCCTGCCGTTCACCCACCTGGGTGGCAGGGCAAGTAGCTGGGCATGACAAGAGTAGCTAGGAGGGGAGGGGTGAGGCAGGGCTAGGCACGGTGAGGAGAGGAGAGAAGAGGCTGGGAGAGATGAAGTGCCTCTCAATGTGAGTGATGTCAAGTTAGCTATGCCCACCCAGTCACATGACCACCAAGCCACACCTACCCAGCCCACCCCTCTATCTCTCCCACCCACTCTCTCTCTCTCTCTCTCTCTCTCTCTCTCTCTCTCTCTTGTGGGCCACCAGTGGCCTGCACGGATCATGGGTGATCCCGACAATGAGGAGGCTGGTGTGGTGTCACGCCAGCAGCCTGCGCAGCCAGCACTCGCATCGGACAGTGAGGAGGCCGAAGAGGATGTGATGCCAGAGGCAGAGACTTCGCCAGGGCCTTCAGAACCTCCAGAGACTCCTTCCAGTGGAGAGAGCAAAGTGGAGGAGCCTCTCCTCAATGCTCGAGCATGCAGGGCTGGAATGGCTACTCAGGAGGAGGAGGTCTACTCAAGAGTAGGCTTGAGTCTAATTGGCCACTCCCTTAGCCTATTTAAGTCGTACGCAGCTAGTGCTTTCTTGCTAGAAACAACGTCTCATTACTACAGAGCATCTTGGAGAGCGAGCGATTTCTCATACCTGGTTTTCTGGGCTGGTTGCCAACCTTTGTCAGACTTCGTTCTTAATAACTTTGATAAGGACCCTTTGCATGGGAAGCCTACATTCTTTGAATCCGAAGCTGTCACTGCTGTGTAATGGAAAATGTGAATTGGAGAACGAGGGAAAGAGATGCTACTTATGAAAGGGATGCTGCTTACAAAAGGATCAGATAAGAGAGCCAAGAGCCCCCAGTGGCTTAATGGTCACAGGGAAAAAAAAACTGAGAAAGGACCCACCCTAATGAATCAAACAGTTAAAAGTGGCAGTGGGAAACTCAGACCTTTGAGCCTACAAGGTTTTGCTAATGTAGCCTTAAGATAAAGTAAAATTAGTTCATTTACTTGTTGGTTTACTTGGGAGGGTTGAGAGCTGATGCCTTAAGTTAAGATATGTGGATTGGGCATTCAACTTGAGTCAGAGGTGGGTTTCAGCAGGTTCTGACCAGTTCTGAAGAACTGGTAGTGGAAATTTTGTGTAGTTCGGAGAACTGGTGAATACCACCTCTGACTGGCCCCACCCCCATATATTCCCTACCTCCCGGGTCCCAGCTGATCAGGAGGAAATGGGGATTTTGCAGTAACCTTCCCCTGGATTGGAGTGGGAATGGAGATTTTACAGTATTCTTCCCCTACCATGCCCACCAAGCCACATCCACCAAGCCATACCCATAAAACCCATAATAAAAAATTTTGACCACTGATTTGGATCCTTGGGAGGAGGGATTTGGGGATGCTTTCAATGTATAATTTTCACTCCTATTGCCTCTGACTTTGCTTTCTTTTCATTGCATTCAGTTCATACTCAATAAAAGTACTTTACTCTACAAACATGGAGTTGGGGTTTTCCTTTCTTGAATTTTGAATGGAGACACACCTGACAGCAGGTAATTTTCAAGCATGGAAAGCTTGAATCTTCCAATGGCTAGGAAGCCCTTGTAGCCTAGGACAGGATAAAACTTTGTGGAAGATCCTTCATTACAACACCCAATGGTTTCTCCGATAAAGAAGTTCATATTTAAATCAGGGAAAGAGGGAGAGTTAGCCAACCACATCAGATGCCTATTTGAATGACATAGCAGGAAAAGACAAAGGAGAGTGTCATCGGTTGAAAATGTATTCTTGGTTCATGAATTTTAAGATTACCTTCCACTCCACTTCCAGTTCCAAACATAATCTTGATTTATGTTTCATCTCCAGAGATTTGCACAGTAGATCATTGCATTGTAACAAAAGAGCACTAACAAATTTCCCTTGAAGACAGCACAGATATGAGTTGTGCAGATCCCAATTGTGAAATTGACCCGTAAACCTTGATGGATTTTTCAAAAAGCCAAATTTTTGTGCAAATTTTAAGTTTTTGTGCTTAACTTGACCACATCATCCAATAGACCCGAGAGAGAGAGAGAGAGAGAGAGAGAGAGAGAGAGAGAGAGAGAGAGAGAGAGAGAGAGAGAGAGAGAGAGGAAAATGACAATTGATTGTGGGATTGCTACTTTCCATAGCTAAGAAGCATATCCCAAGGGACTGGGATGCCTTACACATGGTCACTCATGCCCTTGTCATCTCCCAGCTGGACTACTGCAATGGTCTCTACATGGGGCTCCCCTTGAAGAGCACCTGGAGGCTCCAACTGATCCAGAATGCGGATGCGCGGGTGGTTATGGGTGCTGCTTGTTGTGCCCATGTGGCACCTCTCCTGTGCGAGCTGCACTGTCTCCCAGTGGTCTTCCGTGTGCGATTCAAGCTGTTGGTTACCACCTTTAAAGCGCTTCATGGCTTAGGACCTGAGTACTTGCGAGACCGACTTCTGCCGCCAATAGCCTCCCACTGGTCAGTTCGCTGACACAGAGAGGGACTCCTCAGGGTGCCATCAGCCAAGTTATGTCGGAAACTCCTGCCCTGTGGAACGAACTGCCCCCGGAAGTACGCAAGATCTCCGACCTCCGTGTGTTTCGCTGTGCCCTCAAGACCCTACTGTTTCTCCAGGCAGGGCTATCCATGTAAATTATTTTAAATTGGGAGTTTTAAATTTTTGGGTTTTAAATTTGGGCCGAATTTATGTAATAATTTTAATAACTTTTAATTTTTGATACTTGTATATTCTTTGTTTTAATGGGCTGTACACCGCCTCGGGTCCTTCGGGAGAGGGGCGGCATAGAAATAAATAAATAAATAAATAAATAAATAAATAAATAAATAAATAAATAAATAAATGAATGAATGAATGAATGAATGAATGAATGAATGAATGAATGAATGAATGAATGAAAAATATACATCCGAGGCTGGAGGCAAGAATGCACAGAGTTACACAATCAATATGCTAAAGGCAGGACAAGAAATAATGGATGGAAACTAATCAAGGAGAGATGCAACCTGGAATTAAGGACACATTTCCTAACAGTAAGGACAAATAACCAGTGCAACAGCTTGCCTTCAGAAGTGGTAGGTGTTTCATCACTAAAGGTTTTCAAGAAAAAAAAACCTGGATGGTCACATGCCTGAAGTAAGAAATTCTCCTGCCTGAGCAGGGGGTTGAACTAAAAAACCTCAAAAGTCCCTTCCAGATCTATTCTAATTGAGTGCAATTGGAGGCTGAGCCTTGCGGTCCTGTATCACTAAATAATATTCACACAAAAGCAGTGGACACCCAGCTTAACTGTACCATGAGGCTCATATCAGGAATTATGATGCCTTCCAAATGGCCAGTACTATGCACACTGTCATTCACACCCTCATCGCATCCTGTCTGGACTACTATAATGCTCTCTACATGGGGCTCCCCTTGAAGAGCATTCGGAGGCTCCAACTTGTCCAGAATGCGGCCGCGCGGGTGATTATGGGAGCGACTCAACGCACCCATGTGACACCTCTCCTTTGCGAGCTGCACTGGCTCCCAGTGGTTTTATGGGTGCGATTCAAGGTGCTGGTTACCATCTTCAAAGTGCTCCATGGCTTAGGACCCGGATACTTACGGGATCGCCTTTTGCCACTGATGGCCTCCCACCAACCAACACGCTCCCACAGAGAGGGACTCCTCAGGGTGCCATCAGTCAAACAATGTTGACTGGCAACCCCCAGGGGGAGAGCCTTCTCTGTGGGGGCACCTGCCTTCTGGAATGAACTGCCCCCGGGGATATGTATGATTCCCGACCTGCGTACCTTTCGCCGTGCCCTTAAGCCTCTACTATTCCAAAAGTCTGGACTGGCTTAATAAGAATTTGGATTGAGTGTTTTAATTTTGGGGTTTTTAATTGGGGGGGCCAAAATATTTAATTTGTTTTTTAAATTGCTTTTAAATTTTGTATTTCATGTTGTTTTATTGTGGCTGTACACCGCCCTGAGTCCTTCGGGAGAAGGGCGGTATAAAAATTTAATAAACAAACAAACAAACAAACCAGCCACACACCTTAGAAGACAAACAGCTTTAAAATGCAAGGCAAACCTGATGATCACCCATGCATGAGGATTATCATGATATTCAGACTCATATTTTGTAATCCACCATGGAATAATGGAGAGCAATTAATTTCTGCTTAATAAATATTAATGGATAGACTTTGATATTGAGACAGTAAAGTGCTAGGAATAGGCAATTTCAAACCAGATCTGTTTGATTTAGTATCTGATGCAGTTCAATACCCTTCCAGCTTTGATCTTCAAAGGGAAAACTAGACAGCACTCAATCAGATCCAAACCAACCAAGGCAGGTGCCAATATCGGAAAATTGATTGATAATACTAAATATGACTGTGAGAATGTCCTGCAAACTTTCCATCATATTGACATGAAATGCCCCACTGAAGGTTCCGTGGTTCCATGAAGAATGCTGCTTAAGGGATCATCTTAAGGATGCTGATATCCAACCAATCAATGATCTAGATATCTGGCCATAGGTTTAGCTACTTTAATAACTGCTGAAACAAAAATTTTCCCCCCATAATTTTATTTATCAACTGCAAATAAATGCACAGGGGAAAAATTGCACTTTCCATTGTCTTTTCCTGCTCTGTCATTCAAATAGGCATCTGTCCGATATGGTTGGCTAACACTCCCTCTTTCCCCAATTTAGATATGAACTTGTTTATTGGAGAAACCATTGGGCATTGTAATGAAGGATCTTCAACAAAGGTTTATCTTCTCCTAGGCTACATGGGCTTCCTAGCCATTGGAAGATTCATTGTGGCTTTCCTTGCTTGAAAATTACCTGCCGTTTTCAATTAAGCCAAATTTTTCACTTTCAGCATGCTAGTGTTTTACAGTGTTTGCAAAAAAGTACCGTGACCTAACATTATATACAAAGGAAAATATTATTTACAAATCCAGTATGTACGTATGTACAGAATAATATAAAAATACAAAGTACGATATCAACTTTAAACCCACTAAATATCCAATGCTATTTCTCCAGGTGTTTTCAAAACAGGTTCCATCTCAGTCATGCATTACATTATCTAAAAGAAAGATGTCGATCGGCTACATAAAGAAAATTGCCCGGTTGCCTATTGTTCAATGGTAATTATGTCCCTTATGAATTACTGAAATCCCTGCATTATTCTAGAAGTCCAAAACAACAAAGGTTCTGTGCAAAAGGGAATAGGAAGTGAGAAACAATCCACAGAAATATTTCAAGAGCCACAAGGAGGCAGGGAAGGGGTAATGCTGAATCTCTAAGCTTCATTTCCACACATTCTCTATCTCCTGCCTTCTCGGCCAGAACATCTCTTTCAATGATAGACTCAGATATTTTCTCCCCAAGCAGAGAGTCATGAAGTTACTCCTTCTGGTATTCCTGATAAACAAAGTAGTGACTCTGAGCTGCCCTGCAAGTGATGCTTTCCTTCTTCCACATGAGTGGTACCAGCCTGGTGGCCTTATCTTTGGTGGGATGGTGTCTCACATTGTTTACCACTTTTATGAAATTACATTTAAGGAGCATCCGTCTTTAAAAGGTTACGGCTTACCACTGTAAGGGTTTTCTTTTCTTTCAACACAGTTTCTAATCTTAATCACATCCTCCAAAACTTTCCTCTATAACTAAAAGTTGCTTGGACATAAATGCTGGATTTTATATATTATCTAACCCTGTTTGTCTTTCCAGTGTGTGGGAGAAGGAATCATTTCCTTTATGTTATGTTAAAATCTTTCTTGTAAAATGTATGAAAGAAGTCCTTTGAGGAACATTTAGTGAGATTAAGGTATTTTTTAAAAAGGTCTACATTATCTATTCAGATTCAGATTTGTGTTCTGTGGGTAGAAAATAAAAGTGGTAGCTTGAAAAAAATCTACTCTATTGTTGTAGTACACCTCTGTTGCAAATCATAGAAATATTGTGTAAGAAGTACATTTAAATTCTGCACTAATTATTGAGTGTTTTAGAAAACCTGTTATCTATCTAATTCAGTAGAAACAGAAATGCTTCTTCGTCTTATATTATGTTGCCACCGTACAAGAATTGTAGAATCATTTTTCAATGGGGGTATTTAACCTATTTGCAGTGTAATAACCAAATTCTACCAGCATATTCTTGCCTTGGCTTTTGCTGTGAAGGAGATCAATGAGGACTCCCAGTTCTTACCTAACATCAGTCTTGGGTTCCACATCTATGATAGTTATCACAATCCAAGGATGACCTATCGCACCACTCTAGATCTGCTTTTCAAATCCCAGAAATTTGTCCCTAACTACAAATGTGATGGCCAAAAGAATCTCATGGCCATCATAGGAGGATTAGGCTCGGATACATCATCTTATATGGCAGAAAGTGTAAATGTCTACAAAATTCCACAGGTAATTTGGGAGGTGGATGAGAGAGAAACTTTAACTTCTAATGAATGTTAGATATTAGATGTTTTCCATGCCTTTCTGCAAGACTTCACCGAAGTCCACTTTGGAATCCTTCTGTAATTTGATTCCACAATGCAGTGTATTGGCTCAAGATAATGCAATTTTTAAAAATCAAAATCTTTTATCATGATCACAGATCAGAAAATTAAAATGGAAAATGTATAATTAGAGAACAACCTTAAACTTGTCTTTTGACCACTATCTGGCAATAGATGGTACCTCTACTTGCTATGTCTTCATTGGGGTCTGATAAAAATAGTTTACTATAAAACTCAACTTTTTTTTCTGGAATTGTTGAAGGATTGGTGTACTTGGGTCTTTTTGGAGATCTCTATATAAAAAAAAAAGCAGTAAAGGAGAACATACTTAACTGTTTCCATTTCTCCAGACTCTCGTGGATAGTCTTTCATGCTTAAATGTTTTATTCTGTCAGCTACAAAGAAGAGCAGAAGGTAGTTCAATAGGTCTAGCTCTAAAGAACATAGAACAATAGAGTTGGAAGGTAAAGAGTAAAGAACATAGAACAATAGACCTTGAAGGTCTTCTAAACTCCCTGCTTGAGCAGGAGACCATATACCATTTCAGATAAATGATTGTCCAGTTTCTTTTTGAAAGTCTTCAGTGATGGAGAACCCACAACTTTTGAAGGCAAGCTCTTCCGTTGGTTGATTTAGGAGATTTCTCCCTAGTTCTAGGTTGCTTCTCTCCTTGATTGCTTCTAGGTAGCTTCTTTCCACATTTAACTACATTCTAGGTGTTCATGAGAACTCTGTATTAAGATGCTAATTTTGGTTCATAATCCAGTTGTATTCCATAGGTGAGAAAATATTTTATTTTGAAACTTGATTGCTTATATTGTTCATCTTCCATAATCTATCTATAACTGGAGAAATTTTCAGTGTTGGGACACCTTTATTCAATTTACATCCAGCAAACAATCGTTTTTTCCCATATTTCCCTCTCGCTTCTCATGAATAATGGCTCTCCCTTTTTTTTAGTTTAGTTGACTTATGGCTCTTTTGCCCAAGAAGAGTTCCAGACTACTAAATTATCTTCACTTTATTGCATGGTCCCAAAAGAGGACCATCAGTACACTGGAGTTATACAACTTCTTCTTCATTTTGGATGGACATGGATAGGAGTCTTCACTCTTGATACTAATAAAGGAGAACATTTCTTCCAGAAACTGCAGTCATTGCTTTCCCAGAATGGCATCTGCATAGCTTTCTCACAAAAAATTCCACAATTAGTTAATTTGGAAAATGTGTCTGAATTACTTCAGGGAAACTCAACTATCTGTAATAAACTGATAGATGAAAAAGCAAATGCTTTTCTCATCTATGGAGAATCATTTACAATTTTGTGGCTCAGAATTGCTGTGTCTCTGTGTGATCTAGAGGATAAAGAGAGCACATCCTTTAGAAAGGTTTGGATCCTGATGGACCCAACTGATTTCATACTGACAGCATTTCAAAGAGGTTTTGATCTCCAGATGTTCCACGGGGCTCTTTCCTTTACAGTGCACTCAAGAGAAGTTCAAGGTTTCAAAGAATTTCTTCAAGGCATCAAACCTTCAACCCACAAAAATGGATTTTTTCAAGAAGTCTGGGAACAATTGTTTGACTGTTCATTTTCAAATGAGGAATCCTCCTTAATCTTTAGTGAAATTTGTAACGGGAAAGAGAATTTGGGGGATCTGCCTGCACCTCTGTTTGAGTTGCAGATGACTGGCCAAAGCTACAGTATCTACAATGCTGTCTATGCAGTGGCACATTCTTTGCATGAAAAAGTGAGTTCAAGATCCCAAAAGAGAGAGATTCAAAGGTTCGAGTTTCCAGATCTTCAGCCTTGGCAGGTAATGTCTCAAAAGATGTTTTACCTATCATTTATTTTAGTGAATAGTCATTCTTCTCTACTGCTGATCATGGCTTGTTTCTCTGGCCTATACTCCCATATCAATAGTAATATTGAGGCAACATAGCTGATGGTGTAAGAGGTGATTTTAACTTACAGAATACAAGAAGATGAAAATAACCAATGCCTTTGCAAATTTCAGTCTAGTCAATGAGGTTTATATATCATCCTTGGTTCAATAAATAACTGTTTCATTTCTGCATAGAATTGACCTGTCTTGTAAATCTAACAAGCCCAGTTCCAAGAAAAATTGAACGAAGAAGCATCTGAATGCAGTGTTTTGTTTTGTTTTTGCTTTGTGCCCAATACACTTTTCTAAAATGTGGAGATTTCATTTTTCTGATTAGTAATTTGCAATTTAGTCAAGACCGGGTTGTTAGACTGTGGACTCAGAGACTATGGCAATTGTTTTTCTTATCTTTCTTAGTAGAGGTGCACTACTTTAGTTTACTTTATTGGCATTGCACCTCGTACAATGAAATTAAATGCCATCTTCAGTGTACATTATACATAAAACAAAACACACATCCTTCGCATTCTATAGTTGAAAACCCTTGATTGAGTTGAAAACCCCTGATATTGCATTAATACTGCATTATACAGTAGAATTCAATATAGTTACTGCCCTGGGATAGAAGCTGTTTTTCAGCCTATTTGTCCTTGTTTTTATTATCCTGTACCATCTGCCAGATGGTAATAGTTCAAAAAAAAAGGGGGGGTGTGTGTGCCTAGGATGAGATGGACTTTTAAGAATGTTTTGAACTTTCTTAAGGCAGCGGGAGCTATAAAGCTCTTCCAAAGAGGGGAGAAGGCAACCAATGATCCTAGGCAATGATGTTAATCCACTGGAGTGCTGTCCTATCTGCCACTGTGCAATGGGCAAACCATACACAGATGCAGTAAGTTGAAATACTCTCCATGGTGCATCCGTAGAAGGCCACCAGTAGTTTTCCATTCAGTTGTTGTTTCAAATGTGTCAGGTTTCAAATGTGTCAGGTCCACATTTATGATAATACCCAGAAACTTAAAACTTCATGAAGTGATATTAGTTTTCAGACTTAAAGTAAACTGCCAGGAAAATTGTTGAGCTTGGTGCTTTAAAATACTTGTCATCATTTACTAATATGGTCCAAGTGAGTTCCAAATCTCATTTATTGATCATTCATTGTGGGTTGACATTTTCTTCTTCTATATTTCAAGTTAGGAATTTTTTTTTTCATTTCATGGAAAGTGAGAGCAAAATAAAGGGAAGTTTTAAACCTTCTATCCCTAATAATTTGTTTTCTTTTGGACTCCCTTTTTCTTATCCTTCTTCAAGTAGCTCCACAAATTTCTTCAAGGGATTTCTTTTAACAACTCAGCTGGAGAAAGAGTCTTCTTTAAAGACAAAAGGGAAGGTCCAGGTGGTTTTGACATTGTCAACATGATCACTTTTCCGAACAGATCTTTTCAGAGAGTTAAAGTTGGAGAGTTAAGGTCCGATGCTCCAGAAGGAAAAGAACTCGTCATTGAGAGGAACACAATCCTTTGGCACCCTGGATTTAACCAGGTAGGTAATCATCACCTGCATAAATTGCATCTTGATCCAGTATGATCTGTTGATCTTTGTCTGTTAAACCATATTGAAGATAGTCACTTTCCAAATCTGATTTCTGTTGTTGAAAGAGGGGGGGAAAGGCATGTTGCGTACAAAGGTTCATTTACAACATTGACAAACTGCTATTATGATTTTAATATTGCCATCATGCCAATGTATTTACCTGCTCTGCCCCTCTTCAAGCAGATCCCCTTACACTACCTTGTAATTTCAACATCTTTTTAATGCACAGTATAAAACCAAGATGATAAAAATTCAGCAGCCCTTTGGGTAGTAAAAACTTATCTGCCTCCATAAAGGAAAAAAATAAATCAGAAACCTTTTCAAAACCTTTTATGCTTATCACCAGGTTCTTCCACTTTCTCAGTGTAATGATCATTGTTCCCCTGGATATTGGAAGAAAGGAGACGAAGGAAAAAAATTCTGTTGCTATGACTGTGTTCGATGTCCTGAAAGGAAGATTTCAAATCAAATGGGTGGGTTAGACATTCCAAGAAGCTTTCAATAGATATGCTTAAGCAAATTGTAACATGTTACTTTGGGATGCATATGATTATTAGATTTATGAATACTTCAGGGCAAATATTTATTTCCTTACCTGTGAATCACAATCCATTTGCCTTTGAGGTTTTTGCAGATTATGTTTCATATATATATATATATATATATATATATATATATATATATATATATGTATGTATGTATGTATGTATGTATGTATGTATGTATGTATGTATGTATGTATGTTTTTGGAGGTTTTCGCGGGTATTTGTATGTAGGTCTTTGGTTATTCGGGTCTTCTCCCACGTAGAATTGGGAGTATCTTGGTGACGTTTCGACGAAATGTCATTCGTCATCCTCAGGCTGGTGTTCTCGGCTTCGTGCTCCCAGGAACACCAGTCTGAAGATGATGAATCAGACTTCGTCGAAACGTCGCCAAGATACTTCCAATTCTACACGGGAGAAGACCCGAATAACCAAAGACCTATATATATATATATATATATATATATATATATATATATATATATATATATTAGATTTATATGCCGCCCTTCTCTGGAGACTTACAATGCGTTAAGGGCAGCTTACAATGCGTTAAGCAATAGCCTTCATATTTTTGTATATTTTTTTTTATACAAAGTCAGCTTATTGCCTCTACAAACTGGGTCCTCAATTGACCTACCTTAGAAAGGATGGAA
Source organism: Coluber constrictor foxii (assembly GCA_038048745.1). Lineage (NCBI taxonomy): Eukaryota > Metazoa > Chordata > Lepidosauria > Squamata > Colubridae > Coluber > Coluber constrictor. The sequence goes on from CM075961.1 coordinate 38,574,003, forward strand.
GGCTGAGTCAACTTTGAGCCTCGAACTTGCAATAATTGCAGACAGCTGAATGTTAATAACAGGCTATTTAGTCTGTTGAGCTATCCAGGCTCCTCCTATATAAACACAAGTTGTACATGCATTGAGCCATAGACTCTATAGGATGGATGGATGGATGGATGGATGGATTGATAGGTGGGTGGGTTGATAGGAAAAATTGAAGGCAAAAGGAGAAGGGGACTGAAGAGCATGAGATAGTTAGATAAGGTCATTGAGACACTGGGCATGAGTTTGGGCAGATTCAGGAAGGCCATGGAGCATGGGGGGGGGGGATGGTGTTGTACGATCCATGAGGTAGCAAAGAATTGGACATGACTTAGCAACTGAACAACAGAAATATCAAAATTAAAAGTAAATGGTACCTGACGGACCATCTGTGGCCAGCGACAGCTCCCCATTGCCTAGTGTGTTCCCACAGGGAGGGCCTTCTTGGAGTGCCGTCGGCCAAGCAGTGTTGACTGGCAACTACTAGAGAACGGGCTTTCTCTGTGGGTGCACTTACTTTATGGAATCAGCTCCCCCTAGAGCACTGGGTGGCCCCTGACCTGTGCTCCTTCTGACGTGACCTTAAGACATGGTTATTTTGCCAAATCAGATGGGACTGAAGGGTTTTTTAAGGGGAATTTTAATAGTTTTAACATCTAAATATTGATTTATTTACTTGTTTTATTGCTGTGAGCTGCACTAAGTCCTTGTCGGAGAGAGGGCGGCATATAAGCTTAATTAATAAATATCAATAAATAATAAATTAATGGTTGTTTTTTTGTTTTTTGTTTTGCTTTGCTCAAAATAAAAATACTGGTGTTTCCTAGTTTACTCACTCTTTAGAAAGGAGAAAAGCTAGAGGGCTTAAATGAATTATATTGGAATGAATCTAAGAAGTTCTCCATCTGCTTCTGTTATTCAAATTTTACACCCATCATCAGAGTTTTCTTCTCCATTTTTAGAAATTGTCTATATTGTAACAATTTTCAAAAATCTTAGAACGACTGTATTTTAAGAGTAATTGCACCTTATTTTATGCCGATCTTAAATCATCATTATCTTCATTTAACAACCCAATAATGCTTTGTGGAGTGGAGTCTGGGCAACAGAATGGCACTAGCAGAGTATTTACTGGCCGGATGCCCTTCCTGTCACCAATGCAGAGTTTTGTTCAGCAGATATATTCTCATTGTGCCCAGAGAGAGAAATATCTGCCTCTACCTAGGATCGAACTCTCAGCCTCCTGATTGTGAAGTGAGAGCTCCACCTCTAGGGAAACAGGACATGTTAAAAACAGGGAATGCATAGATAACAAATTCCTTGACTTTTTTCCCCTTCAGATATGGATGACTGTTTTGAATGTTCAGAAGATCACTACCCAAATAAGGAAAAGATAGAATGCATTGTGAAAACGGTGGTCTTTCTAAATATTGAAGAAACCCTAGGAATTGGTTTAACCTCAACAGCTCTTTCTTTCTTCTTCCTCACAATGTGGGTACTTGGGACTTTTATTAAACACAGGGATACTCCCATTGTCAAAGCCAACAACCGGTCCCTCACCTACACCCTGCTTGTCTCTCTTCTGCTCTGTTTTCTCTCCTCTTTGTTCTTTCTCAGCCAACCTGGCAAAGTGACCTGCCTTCTCAGACAATCAGCTTTTGGCATCACCTTCTCAATAGCCATTTCTAGTGTCCTGGCCAAAACAATTACTGTGGTTGTGGCTTTCATGGCCACTAAACCGGGATCTCAGATGAGGAAGTGGGTGGGGAAAAGATTGGCCTTTTCTACTGTCCTCTCATGCTCTCTCTTACAAGTATGTATTTGTATTCTTTGGTTGTCAACATCTCCCCCATTCCCTGAATTGGACATGCACTCCGAACTCCAAGATATGATTTTACAATGCAATGAGGGCTCAGCTCTCTTCTTCTACTGTGTCTTGGGTTACATGGGGGTTTTGGCCATTGCCAGCTTTATTGTGGCTTTTTTTGCCCGCAAATTACCTGACAGCTTTAATGAAGCCAAGTTCATCACCTTCAGCATGTTGGCCTTTTGCAGTGTGTGGATCTCCTTCTTTCCAGCCTATCTGAGCACAAAAGGCAAAGCCATGGTAGCTGTGGAGGTCTTCTCCATCTTGGCCTCCAGCGCTGCTTTACTGGGATGCATATTTTTGCCAAAATGCTACATCATTGTTTTCAGGCCTCAGCTAAACCACAGGGAGCAACTCATAAAGAGGATTTAGTACATCATACACTTTTTCTTGCTATACTAACAAAGAAGAATTAAAAAGCCTATTTGCTGTGTATATAAAACATATAGAAGTTATTTCTGTGAAAGGAGGATATTTTGAAGGTTATTATGATTATTAAGATTTATTTATTTATTTATTTATTTATTATTCAAATTTATATACTGCCCTATCCCAAAGGACTCAGAGCGGTGAACAGCCAAAATAAAATACAGACAATACAAATGTTAAAAACACATTAAAAATATTAAATGGTTTGGCCCAGAGACAGATTTAAAACACCCAATTTATAAGACAAATTAAAAGCAATTTAAAAAGTTTAAAAGGGAGAGTTAAGCCTGGCCAGCCTGCTGGAGCAAAAATGTTTTGAAAGCACGTCAAAAAGTGCGCAGATCTGGGATCCTCCGTATCTCCGGGGGGAGCTCGTTCCAGATGGTAGGTGCTCCCACAGAGAAGGCTCTCCCCCTGGGGGCTGCCAGTCAACACTGTTTGGCCAATGGCACCCTGAGAAGCCCCTCTCTATGGGAGCATACTGGTCGGTGAGAGGCTATTTGTTGCAGAAGGTGGTCTCTTAGATACCCCGGAATAGATTAATGTCATCCATTCAAAAGGAAGTGTTCACGCTGCTGCATTTTCAAATATTTTTGAAGATTGTTTAACCTAACCCCTTTTACCCCTTCAATACCTCACCTCAAGAAGATTTTGAGAATCTAGATTTCTCGGATACTGTTAGGGGATTTCAGATATTGACTCAAAGGATATCTTTCATGGTTTTTATACTTTCTGTTCATAAACCACTGTATAAATATAATAAAAAGCTGGTTAACATTTTATGAATGTGTATTAGGTACAGTATCATGGAATATCAGTTTTCAATTGTTTGGGGTTCTATTAAAATGTAAAATTTAAAAAGTTTCTGAGTCGGGTACCTTTAATTGAATTTGTAGGTCACAAGCAGTTATCATTCCATTTCCATTGTGACCTATTTCCCCGATTTAAAAAAAAAATATGGGGAATGTAGTGAAATGAAGCGATGTGAACTGGATTCTTTCTGTCTCGTCCTTTATTTGAGGCATATACTTGCCAATGGAAATATAAAATTTTACTTGCTTTGGTATACATTGTTCCTCTGTAACCTTTCCATGGAATTGTGAAAAACAAAACAAAACAAATTGTGGATAGATCATGATGTAGTGTTCATTCATTCATTTATATTTATATTTATTTATTTATTTATTTATTTATTTATTTATTTATTTATTTATTTATTTATTTATTTATTTCATGAACTTTTTGAATACGGTGTATTGTCACCGTATATCATTTACAAAAGAAAAACAAAAAGAGAACAAAAAGAAATATTAACACATATGCTGGTAACAATAGTAATAATATAACAGAACAGTTTTGGCTAAATTTCTTTTTATATTAGCTTATTTATAATTCTGATAATTCCATTGGCATATTTATAATTATAAACCATCTTTATATTTAATTCATATATAGCAATAATCTTTCTACCTCTTATCTTATAAAAACTATTCCATATCAAGTAATATTCTGTGTCTTCTTTGTCTTTTATTTTTAAAGTCAATCTGTCCATCTCTGCACAATAAAATATTTTCTGAATTTCATCCTCATCTGAGGGAGTGTTCTCGTTTTTCCAATATTGTGCAAATACAATCCTTGCCGCTGTCAGTACATGCAAAACTAAATATATAGTCCCTTTATCATAACCCTATGGCATTATACCCAACTAAAATATTTCTGGTTTCAGATCTATGTTGCTTAATCAACTTTTCCAACCAAGTATGTATTTTCTTCCAATATTTTCTTGCTTTCATACAAGTCCACCACATATGATGATAAGAGGTCTGATTACATTTCCAACATTTGGCAGACGTATTACTAAACATTTTTGCCAATCTTGCCGGTGGCAAATGCCACCTATGAAACATTTTATAAAGATTTTCCTTATATGCAGTAGCCATTGTCAGTTTAGAGTTCCTATCCCAAAGTTTTTGCCATTTATCTAATTCTATAATGCAAGCAAAACATTTTGCCCATACAATCATTGTTTCTTTACTTGTTCCTTTTCCATTTTATATATATATATATATATATATATATATATATATATATATATATATATGTATGTATGTATGTATGTATGTATGTATGTATGTATGTATGTATGTATGTATGTTAAGTCATCCTGGATTACCACGAATGGAGAAGGAGATATCACAAATCTCCAATTTTTGCCTTTCAGCCCAATCTCATGGGCCATCCAGACAGTATAATATAGCCGACAAGCTATTTTCTATGTTTTTAATATTTTTGCTGATAATTCTATAAATAAAGGGAGGCTGTTATAGATCTATTTTGAGCTTATTTGCTCTCATCAGACAGTCATACCCGGTCATTAAGGGTAAGGGTAAGGGTATGACTGTCTGATGAGAGCAAATAAGCTCAAAATAGATCTATAACAGCCTCCCTTTATTTATAGAATTATCAGCAAAAATATTAAATATATATATATATAAAATTAGTTTTTCATCTGTCCCTAATAAGATCTTATCAAGTGTTGTTGGTTCTTTATAGAAACCACATGTTTTTACATCTTTCTGGTATCTTGATTGTATTTTCAAATACGGCCATCAAACTAAATTCATCCCTTGGTTTTGTAATTGTCTAGTTGTAAGATCACCATTCTCATTTAAAACATTTTTTAAAAATACATTTTTTCCAAGTTAATAAGATTTGGATATATCAATGCTTCCATTGTGGAGAGCCAGAAATGCAAAGCATTTATTATTCAGAAGATTTTAGAATGCGCAGAGGTGGATAAATTAACTAAAAAATTGAAAGACAAAGATCAAACGCCAATATGTCTATCATGGGAAAAATTTTATAGATGGATTGAGAAAAAGAAAACAATGGTAAAATAGATGAGAAAAGATATACGCTATTAGAAATATAACATAGAAGATGTAAAATAACATAACATATAGTATATGTATGTAATGAAGTAGAAAAGATTAGAGGGAAGTATGAAGAGATGTAAGTTGTTCTGTCTCCTCTGGACTATAATACCAACCAATGTAGGATATTTGGATAAGGGGGTATAGGGGTGTATAAGGTCACTCTTATACGCATTGTTCTTTTTTGTATTGTACTGTATTGTACGGCGTTTGTTTGTCTGATCATTGTTTTTAACTGAAAATGTAAATAAAGATTTTTTTTAAAAAAGAAAAGAAATGCAAAGCATTCCTTATCAGAGTTCCTTGCAAAAATCAAATCCAGAAACACACACAGATAACTGATTCATTAACTTCTTTATATTCTTTATATTCCCTTACAGACCTCTTAGGAATGGGGTGAGGTCAACAGTAGAAAGGCTAAGGTTAAAATTTGGGGGGTTTCGGGATGAAACCACAGAGTCAGGTAGTGCATTCCAGGCATTGACCACTCTGTTGCTGAAGTTGTATTTCCTGCAATCAAGTTTGAAGCGGTTTACCTTAAGTTTGTATCTATTGTGTGCACGTGTATTGTTGTGGTTGAAGCTGAAGTAATCATTGACAGGTAGGTCATTGTAGTGGATAATTTTGTGTACTACGCTTAAGTCAGACCAAAAGCAACATAGTTCTAAGTTGTCTAAGCCCAAAATTTCAAGTCTGGTGGCATACGGTATTCTGTTGCGAGCAGAGGAGTGGAGGACTCTTCTTGTGAAATATCTCTGGGCTCTCTCAATTGTATTAATGTCCGATATGCAGTGTGGGTTCCAGACAGATGAGTTGTATTCGAGAATTGGTCTAGCAAAGGTTTTGTATGCTCTAGTTAGCAGTACAATGTTACCAAGAAGAAGCTACGCAAGATTAGTAGTGGTGTAGACCTGAGTATATTTGTAAAATAGGCTTAAACTTTCCCCAGGTGTCATCATTTCTGGTCCTCATGACACAAGATGGACTTCATGGAAGGACTTTAGAAAAGTAGAGGGAAAACCAAATTGTGCAGATAAATATGTCATTCTTTAAAATTGGTTACTTATAACTTGGTGGGGCTCCCAAAGAAAAGGAAAAGAGCCATTGTTAATTTCCACCAGTCTTAATTTCCACACACATTGCAGAAGAGAAGTGGATCAAACAAAGATCCACTTCCTTCAATGAGGAGATTTTCATGAGCCTGGAGACAAGTAAAGAAATTCTTAGAAGCAGGATTCTGCATACTTTAAGAGAAATCAGAACAGCTCAAATGTTTCAATATTCATTAGTTCTAATTGCCCATTTCAAAGCAACATTGAAAAGATTAGTTTATGCTCATAAACAAATGGCATTTCCACTTTTCTTGGATTTTTTACCCTACCCTAACCCTAACTCTCTAAACTCACACTCAGTTCTTACTGAAATGGTCACTCTATGTGGTGGATTTTCATGGTTATTTTCTCTGAGTTTTTCATTACCTCCCATCTACAATAAGTAAGGCCCTGTATTTTTCAAAATTACCATATTGTTATAGTACCATAGTACTATCATTAATGTAATGCTTAAAGCTCCAGAGATTTTCAGGAAAGCAATGAACGCTAGAAAGAATGGCTGATAGAGATTGTAAATTAACTCCGGTTCTATGAAGAGCTTGAGGTGGTGGGTCAAACAGGGCTATTGGGTTCATTTCCTCTAGCATCTGTTCTTTCTTTGATCAGACCAATGTCAAATTTGGGTTGTAGGAATCTCAGTCATTATTTATTTCTGTTATCTCCATTGAAATTAAAGATTTAGATTGATGCTTTTCTCTCAGGAGGCATGTTGGGAAAACCCAGGATGTTAAGTCAGATCCATTTGTATGGGTTGATCTGTTGGAGACCTCTTTTAGAAAAATTATTGGCTGTTGATGTACTGTTCTTTTTCATGTTCCCTGTGATCAAAGTGAATGCACTCAAGTGTCCAGAGATTGATCCTTTTCCGGTTCCACATGAATGGTACCAACCTGGTGATATCCTCATTGGAGGGATGGCTTCACAGAACATTTATGCTTTCAGTGAGCATTTATTTTATGGACACCCTTCTAAGGAGCTATATGGATTTTCAGAGTAAGCAACTCTTATACCTTTCTTTATCTAATGATCACTTGGTTTTTAAAAACTTTTTTAGATATCCACCTCAGTTCCTTTGATTCACAATGGTATCAAAGATGGCAGATGAAGTCATAAGTCAGTTAAAGCATTTCTTGATTTTTTTCCTGAGATTTCAGGTCCCATGTCTCTATAGAAATGAGACAATATTTATACTATTTTGGAAAAAAAGTGATACAAATATGAATTTGAATGTCTAACAAATACCTACATTACTAATGAGAGAGAACATATATAGCTCAGGAATAAAATGATACTATCTAAGCTTGGTTATTTTTTTTGCAGATATTTTGCAAATAAATAAATAACTTCATAGTCATTGTACATGTATACACAGTATACTCATACAACGAAATTCACTTAACACCCAAAGACCTGGTCCAACACACATAATCCCCAAACACACTCCCACCCACTACAATTCCCCATCCCTAAACCACCCAAACATCCACACAACAGACCAAGTAATACTGTCCAACAGCTCACTGATGGTGGCCCTTTAGTTCACTGTTGAGTGCAATTCTAGCTCTGGGATAAAAACTATTCAGAAAATGTGTGGTCCGAGTTTTAATGGTTTGTATCTTCTGCCAGAAGGCAACAGTCCAAAAAGATTGTAAGCAGGATGGGAAGAGTCTCTGAGAATGTTATGCAACTTTCTCAAACAGCAAGGTTCAAAGATGTCATCCAGGGCTGGTAGCTGGAGTCCGATGATATTCTGGGCAGTTTTAATGGTTCTCTATGGAGCATTTTTGTCCGCTACAGAGCTGCTCCCATACCATGCAAGAATGCCGTATGTCAGGACACTCTCAATGGTGCTGCGATAGTAGGACAGAAGTAGATGTTGAGATAGATTTATCTTCCTGAGCATTCTCAGGAAATACAGCCTCTTCTATGCCTTCTTCACAACCATGTTAGCATTCATAGTCCATGAGAGGTCCTCCAAGGTATAAATGCCCAGAAATTTAAAACTACCCACCCTCTCCACCTCCTCACCATTTATGTACAATGGTAGATGTACATTGCTCTTCCTCCTGAAGTCAATTATAAGTTCTTTAGTTTTTGTGGTGTTAAGTGTGAGATTATTTTCATTACACCACAATGTACTTCCTGTAAGCAGACTCATTGTTCTTATTAATGAGCCCCACCACTGTTGTGTCATCCACAAATTTAATAATTGTGGTGGTGTTATACAATGGGGTGCAGTCATGCGTGTAAAAGGAATAAAGGAAAGGGCTTAGCACACAACTCTGGGGGACTCCTATGCTTAATATCAGAGTAGAGGAATGATGAGATCCCATCCTTACTGACTGTGGCCTACCTGTCAGAAAATCCCTTATCCACAAGCAAATCCTCTGATTTATATCCAAATTGGACATTTTAAAAAACAACCTGTTGGGTAAAATGGTATTAAAGGGAGAGCTATAATCCATAAATAACAGTCTCACATATGTCCCCTGTTGTTCCAAGTGATTCAATACAGCATGGACGACAAGAGACATAGTACTGACAGTTGATCTATTACCCCTATATGCAAATTGGTATGGGTCCAAAGTAGATGGAAGACTAGCCTTAATATAGTTCAACACCAGCCTCTGTTGGTTTCCTACTTGGGAACAACCAAGCTCAGAGAGTGACACACACTTCATAAAACCTAGAATATAAATATATAAGAGTAGGAATTCATAATATAAGAAATAAATATGTAGAAATGATCACTCATCCCTATAAAAGCAATGGAAAAATGTTCTTCACAATTAACACATTTTTTCAGAAAGTGGAGGCAATGGTAGAACAAAAAATGGTTAAAAGAAGAGTAAAATAAAGAACTGGAATAAGTTTTGTTTAGAAGATAGAATTCTTTATTGACCAAGTACGATTGGATAAACAATGAATTTGTCTTTGGTGCATATGTTCTCAGTGTATATATATAAAAAAGATACATTCATCAAGAATCATAAGGTACAACACTTAATGTTAGTCATAGGGTACAAATAAGCAATCAAATCATATTAGGAAACAATCAATATAAATTGTAAGAATAGAAGCAACAAAGTTACAGTCATACAGTTATAAGTGGGAGGAGATGGGTGATAGGTATGATGAGAAGGTTAATAGCAATGCAGACTTAGTAACTTGTTTGACAGTGTTGAGGGAATTATTTGTTTAGCAGAGTGAGGGCATTCAGGAAAAAACTGTCCTTGTATCTAGTTGTTCTGGTGTCCAGTGCTCTATAACATCATTTTGAGGGTAGGAGTTGAAACAGTTTATGTCCAGGTTACGAGGGGTCTGTAAATATTTTCACAGCCCTCTTTTTGACTTATGCAGCATACAAGTCCTCCATGGAAGGCAGATTGGTAATAATTGTTTTTTCTGCCATTCTAATTATCCTCTGAAGTCTGTGTCTGTCTTGTTCGGTTGCAGAACCAAACCAGAAGTTATAGAGGTGCAGATGACAGACTCAATAATTCCTCTGTAGAACTGAATCAGCAGCTCCTTGGGCAGTTTGAGCATCCTGAGTTGGTGCAATAAGAACATTCTTTGTTGTGCTTTTTTGATGATGTTTTTGATGTTAGGTGTCCATTTTAGGTCTTGAGATATGATATAGAGGTCTTTCCTCTATATGAAACAGAACACACAATCGTTCTCATTGGCAATTAATAGACAATCTAAAAAGATAAATTAGTGTATTTTTAATGAATGACTTCCATGATACTGTGTAATGCACAACAAAATCCTTGAAGACATCTAAAAAGAATTTAATATTTTAAATTCTCATCATAGGTCAAATGGCTGTTCTTGATGATCAACTAATTCATTCACTGCAGAATTGTTTTCTAAAAGACATTCTTTACTTACAGTCTGATTACAAAGTTCTACCAACATGTCCTTTCCGTGGCCTTTGCTGTCAAGGAAATCAATGAGAATCAAAAAATCTTGTCCAATATTACCCTTGGGTTCCATATCCACGATAGCTATTATGATGCAAGGATGACTTATCGGACCACCCTGGATCTTCTCTTCAAATCAGATAGATTTATGCCCAACTACAAATGTGGGCTTCAGAAAAATCTCATGGCCATCATTGGAGGACTTGGATCAGATACTTCATCCCATATGGCAGAAGTTGTACAGTTCTACAAAATTCCTCAGGTAGGTCCAGGGATGAGGAAATTTCTTTAGTACTTAATTAGCGGTAGTTAAGAGCCTTCTTAATTTTTTATTCTGATGTGTTTGTCCCTAAAAGACTTGATTGTAAGCAAATCTCATTCAATACTTACAAAGAGATTGAAAATTAAAATTAACTTGTACTGGAAAAGATAGATTTCAACTTCCTGGTATTTGGTCATCTTCCAATTAGAAAAATAATAACAGAAATTTAGCTGCATTCTCATATTTTCAACCATGTTGTGCTGGAATCCTTATATAAATGGTAAGAGATATGAGCAGACTATAAAAAATGAAATATAAATTAAATTAATGAATAAATTCATTTGAATTTAAACTTATTCATGAAAGATGAACAGACAAGACAAAACACACTATCTAAATCCTCTGTTGAATATTCTTTTCCTTTCTTTTCTTTTAGCTCCCATTTGGCTCCTTCCCCCTAAAAGAATTTCATATCAGTAAGTTTTCTTCTTTTTATTTTATGGCACCAAATGAACATCTTGTATACATTGGGTTTATCCGATTGCTTCAACATTTTGGATGGAAATGGGTTGGACTCTTTGCTGTCAAAAATGAAAGTGGAGAACACTTTTTGAAGAAGCTACAGGAGATGTTTTTTTGGCATAGAATCTGTCCAGCCTTCATACAAAGAATCCCTCCGCTGCTTCAATTGGATGAAATCCATACATTCAATGATATACTTAAAAGTTTTTACATACATTTCACAGACATTAAAGCAAACATATTTATTCTCTATGGAGAGTCTTATGCACTTATCTGGATGGTATCTCCCATATTTTTCAGCGATCATGAAGATAAATTAAACATATCCCTTAGAAAGGTATGGATCACAACAAGTCAAGTTGACTTCATACTAACAGCAAATGTAAAGACCTGGAATCTCCAATTGTTTGATGGGGCAATTTCTTTTCAAATACATTCAGGTGAAGTTCTAGCCTTCAAAGAATTTCTGAAGTCTATAAAACCTTCTTGGAGACAAAGAGATGGATTTCTAAAAGGGTTTTGGGAGCAAGCATTTGACTGTTCCTTGTCTAATTCAAAAACACCAACAATGGACTTGGAAAAATGTACTGGGGAGGAGAATCTGGACAGTCTTCCTGGACCTCTCTTTGAAATGCAAATGACAGGTCATAGCTATAGCATCTATAATGGGATCTATGCTCTGGCTCATTCTTTGCAAGCTTTACTATCAAAAAAATCCGGTCGGAATAAAATATTGGCGAATAAAATCCCAGAAGCTAAAGATCTACCACCTTTTAAGGTAAAGTTGTCCAAGAAATGTGAAACATTTACTAGAAAGTGACTTGGATCACAAAGGGAGCTGAAACATGTCTTCAGGCACAATATATCATTCAAATAGCTATGGTTAAATCAATCAATGATCAATACATAAGGAAAGTACTGTTCTTCTGCACTCATTAAATCCTACCATTGGGTTCCATTCCACTTTCTAACCAAGAGGAAGATGTGAAATACTATTGACAGTAATATATTGCCCTTTCATATCCATGAGAAATGGAAAGCAGTGTCCTCATTAATGTATGTAGTGATACTCTTCCCATTAATTCTTGATATTTGTCACATCAAGCTGCATAAAGAAATTTGCAAAAAAAAAAAAAGGGAAATGCTTCATAGAATGTTTTATCCCACTATTATTTAAACATCCTCCTCCTCCTCCTCTTCCTCCTCCTTATTCCTTGTCTGTAGCTGCACCCTTTTCTTCAAAGCATTTCTTTCAACAACTCAGCAGGAGAAACAGTGTCCTTTAATGAAAACATGGAGATTGCAGAAGGATTTGACATCATCAATATGATCACCTTTTCAAACAAATCCATCCAGAGAATGAAAGTTGGAAGATTAGATCCCAATGCTGCAGATGGTAATGAATTGATTATGAATGAGAATTTGATTGCATGGCACAAAGATTTTAACCAGGTATGGGTATTCTTGAATGGGTCAGATTCCTGCATACATTTTACTAAAATATGAATCATGTTCCCCCATTATTCTCATTCAGGAAAAACTTGGTGATTCATTTTGCAACTTTTTAAAAATGTTATTTATGAGGTCCCCCAGTTTCTTATTCTTTTTCAAGAATAAGCATTTCAAATTTCTCTAGGCAATTCTTGAATGGCACAAAAGTTATAATGAAGTATGGACTTCAAGCATGTGGAATGTTTATATTTTAACATCGTCCTTAAATAATGATAGAAATAGCTTAAATTATCTCCAAGGGATCTCTGCTGGCCATGATCTCCTTCATAGGATGATTAATTGCCTTTATTTTCAAATGATTAACAACTCGGCAACTAATGGTGCAACATTTTTCATGTTATGAATAGGCTCTTCCAGTTTCTCTGTGCAATGAATACTGTCATCCTGGATCTTGGAAGAGACAATCTGAAGAGAAAAGCTTTTGCTGCTATGATTGTATGCCATGTCCACAGGGGAAGATTTCAAGCAAGATAGGTCAGTTATGAAATCCTTCAATATTTGGAGACAGTGGCTGCAAACAAATTGTTTGGTCATAAATTACAATTTTTCTATTGCTTACTAAAGATGAAGTTTTTCACTCTCTAAAGCAGGGGTGTCAACCTCAAGGCCTGTCACGCCCACAGTGACCACAGCCACCCCTGGCCACACACACACAACCCTCCGAGTTGAAACATAACCTTGATGTGGCCCTCAATGAAATCTAGTTTAACTCTGCTTTAAAGTAAGGAACAAGGGCAATCCCTATAAACCTCAGTTATTAATAAGGTCATGGCTAAGTAGGATTGGAAGGAATGTCAAACAATAATATAGAAAATATTGGAAAGAAATAGAAAGTAAATGACTTTCTTTTTGATCTTTTTATCCAGACACAGAAGATTGTTTCAAATGCCCTGAGGATCAATATCCAAGCAAAGAGCAAGATCGATGCCTTAACAAAACAATGAGTTTCCTGTCCTTTGAAGAGCCTTTGGGGATCAGTCTGGCCTCAGCTGCTGTTTCCTTTTCCTTCATGACAATCAGTGTGCTCGGAATTTTCCTTAAGCGTAGAGATACCCCCATCATCAAGGCCAACAACCGGGACCTCACTTACACTCTCCTTCTCGCCCTTCTGCTCTGCTTTCTCTCTTCCTTGTTATTTCTTGGTCAACCAGGGAAAGTAACCTGCCTTCTCCGGCAACCAGCATTCAGCACCATCTTCTCAGTTGCTGTTTCCTGTGTGTTAGCTAAAACTATTACTGTGGTTGTCGCTTTCATGGCTACTAAACCAGGTTCTTCAGTGAGAAAATGGGTGGGGAAAAGATTGGCTCTTTCCATTGTCCTTTCTTGTTCTTTTCTTCAAGCAGGTCTTTGCATTCTGTGGCTGGCAACCTCTCCTCCATTCCCTGAGTTAGACATGAATTCCCTTACAGAAACCATGATTTTGCAATGCAATGAAGGCTCCATCTTCATGTTCTATTGTGTCCTGGGCTATCTGGGCTTCTTGGCTATTGCCAGCTTCATTGTGGCTTTCCTTGCCCGTAATTTACCTGACAGCTTTAATGAAGCCAAGTTTATCACTTTCAGCATGTTGGTCTTCTGCAGTGTGTGGATCTCCTTTGTTCCAACTTATCTGAGTACCAATGGAAAAGCCATGGTGGCTGTGGAGGTCTTCTCCATTTTGTCCTCTAGTGCTGGGTTATTGGGCTGCATCTTCTTCCCAAAATGCTTCATCATTGTTCTTAAGCCAGAACTAAACACTAAGAAAGGACTAATAAAATGAAGTTATTGTATCATGTGCATGTTATATTTTTCCCAAGAATACTGAGTTTAAATGAGATGGCTATATTCAGTTAAGAGCTAATTAAATAATTTCAGGGGTTATTTGCTAATGTATTTCATATGGCATGATAGAATTAGGAATGTTTCTCAACCTTGACAGGCTTAAACTGTATGGACTTCGACTCCTAGAATTCCTCAGTCAAAATATAAAACACCAGAACAGTGAATTATTTTGAAAATGCACAATACGAATGATCATGGGAAAAATTAAACTATGTATCAGCAGTTATTAGAGTAGCTAAGCCTATGGCCAGATATCTAGATAATTTAGACATTGGATAACAATATCCTCAAGGTGATGCAGTTCATGCTGGGAACCAGGGAACTTCCAGTGGGGCATTTCCTCCCAATATGATGGAAAGCTTCCAGGATGTTCTCCCAGTCACATTTAGTCCCCATTTGCTTTTCCAATACTGACAGCTGCTGTTGTTGGTTTGGATTTGAATGAGTGCTGTCTATTTTTCTCTTGGAACAACTAAGCCAGATGGGTATTGAACTGTATCAGATAATAAATCAAATGGAACTGGTTAGAAGTTGCCCATTCCTGGCGACTTACTGTCTCGATATCAAAGTCTATCAATTCATATTAATAAAGATTAATTGCTGTCCAGGTTTCCATGGTGGATTACAAGATATGAGTCTGAATATTTGATCATGATAATCCTCATGTATGGGTAATAATCAGGTTTGCCTTGCATTTTTTCCACTCCCTTTTTAAAGCTGTTTGTCTTCTAAGGTGAGTGGGTGGTGTGTTAGATAGTACTGGTCATTTAAAGTTTCCCACTCGCACATACGTGGTAGTTTTTCCTGACTCTAGGGGATTGTGCCCATCTCTTTTAAACAGACATCTCAAAATTTTCCATTTCATTTTAATTATCGCCCATCATTTTCTTTTTCACCCCTTATTAATGATTATTCTTCAATGTATTCTCCTCATTCTCCTCCATCACTCCACCTATTGCTTGGCTGGCTTCCAGCATTACATTATTTTGGCTGAGTTCTCAGCATATTCTCCTCCATAACTCCAACTACTCTTCTGCAAACTTATTTTAAAAATTTCTTTTTCAATATGTTGTCTATTAATCCACTGTTTCCAACTATACTCTTCCAGGGTGTATCCACATCCATTTCTTAATATTAATCATTTCCAACATGTGTTAAATTCAATCACAATTATGACTTCCATCTGTGTACCTTGGTATATCATCTATAAGCATTAAGAATTGATCATAATTATCATCCACCACTTTGTTATCAAATTAAAACTAAAACATGTTACAACAAATTATGCTTTTATGAAAATGTCACTTTTAGTCACCTTAGCTGCCCACTTCTATTTTAATTATCTTTCTACCTTTATTTTACCATAAGTACTTCTTGTTTTTATTTAAAGCTCACTTAAACTTTGAACCATTTAAACAACTAAACATTCAAACATTGCTCTCTGATTTATCTATTTTGCTTCTTCATTTCCTTATCTGTCCATTAGCATTTCAATTCAAAGTCAATCCTTCCACGCTTAAGAGTTTGCATATCCTTTTTAATTCTATTGTAAAGTCTATATCCAGTAAAATACATCAGCTTCTCCACTTCTGTTCCTGCGCCAAACCTTTTGGTGCTGCGCCAGTTAATTAAAAGTGTATTAGTCGTTGTGTTTCTTCTTTCTTTGTAAAGCCATTAAACGACGTAATAAGAACCTCCAAAGTTCAAAAAAACATAATTATTTTCAAAGTAATCCACAATATGTAACAAATCAAATAGGTTCTTTTCAGGAAAAAACAACTTTCTGCAATCAACACTTTCATTTAGTCGCAGCTTCAATCACCATTTTGAAACATTTATGTAGCAATCCATTTAATCTCTTTGTCTGACTTTTAGAGAGGACAAATCCTTAATTATCGCTTTTCTCTTTTCTAAAAGTCAAGTCCATTTCAGTTTTAACAAGAAAGTTCAGATATCCATCTCTATCTGGTTAACAAGCAATTCCTTCCAACCAATCAGTGTTACAGTAAAGTTCTTAAAGGGTCTTTAACTCCTTTCCTTATTTTACAAAATCTTCAAGCCCATCAGATCTTCAGCCGCTAGGTAAGGCTGGGGGTCTCATTTGTAAATATCCTTATTCACACGTTGTTTCTCACCTGGTTGGTGTCACTCACCTGGCTCTGAGGCACATCACCCTTTCTTCCTTCCTCCTGTGCATTGCTTGTCCCGATTTGTCATGGTCTTGAGGCAGCTGCTATGGCTGCTGTCCCCCACCACTGACTTAGAGGGTTGCCTACGGCCTTGTTGTGGCCCCGTCCTCTGAGCCTATCCCATTGGAGGAAGGAAGCTCTGAGCAGGAGGAAGAGGAGCCAGCCAGATCTCCCAGCCCCCCCCCCCCTCTGGCACCGTCTCAGGTGCCAGCTGAAAGAGAGCCAAGTAGTGGGGAAACAGGTGTCTCAGATGAGAGTGAGGGAGAGACGTCATTCCTGGACGCATGCCAAAGAAGGCGAGAGAAAAGATTACTGCAGCTGCGGCGTATGAGGAAATAGACCTGAGTCACTGATTGGAGTCACAGGATCAGTGAGTCACTGGACCACACCCAGAAGCCTATCTATATAAGACAGGCCAGTGGGTCAAGAAGTTTGTGACGAACAAAGCTAAACAAACATAGCAACCTCGTAGTCTTGGAAGCTAGATGAACGGCAAAGCTACGTAGGTGATTTTCTTGTTTGTGTAAACTAATAAAGTCCTTGGCAGACGGTGTGCATATCGCTGCCAAGGTTGAGATAAGAACTGTGGAGTGTGCCAAGTGATTCTTAACCCTCGGCTGGCTGTGTTTCTGTGGGTCTCTGAAGGGGGGGGACAGATCAGGCCTCCGAGGAACTTGCCCGTTCCTCTTGGCTGCCCAAAGGGTTACTCTCTTTCTCCTGTCTCTTCAGGACAGGGTAGATCCGCAGACCTGTCAGTGGCGATTAGCCAGTTGGGGTTTTTGCGGGGCTCATCAGAGCCCTGCTATTTCCCTGACTCCATTGCTGTGAGGCCAAACTGGAAGTTCCTTGCTAGACCAATTCTTCAATGCAGCTCATCTGTCTGGAACCTGCACTGCATATCGGACATAAATACAACTGAGGGAGTCCAAAGATATTTTATGAGAAGTGTCCTCCATTCCTCTAACTGCTATAAAATACCTTATGCCACCAGACAACAATTTTTGGGATTAGGTAATTTAGAACCCTGCCGACTTCAGTCTGACCTAAGCATAGTACATAAAATTATCTGCCACAATGTCCTTCCTGTCAATGACTACTTCAGCTTCAACCACAACAATACATGAGCAAATAGTAGATACAAACTCAAGGTAAATCATTTCAAAGTCAATTGCAGAAAATAAGACTTCAGTAACAGAGTGGCCAATGCTTGGAATGCATTACCTGACTCTGTGGTTTCTTCCCCAACCCCCCAAAACTTTAACCTTAAACTGTCTACTGTTGACCACACCCCTTTCCTAAAAGATCTGTAAGGGGTGTGCATAAATGTACCAGCATGCCTACCGACCCTGTCCTAATATGCCTTTTTACTTACTCTTTTCATGTATTCAAATTATGTTTATACTTTACCTGTTATCTTATATATATGCTTGACAAATAAACTTATGAATTATGAATATATAGGGTTGGGTCAAAGGTTTTCCTATTGAGATTATAGATTTTAAGATGGAAAGACATGCTAATTTGAATAACACCAATGGTGAAATCCATTATTTTTTTTACTACCGGTTCTGTGGGCGTTGCTTGGTGGGCATGGCGTGGCGGGCGTGGCAGAGGAAAGATACTGCAAAATCTGCATTCCCACCCCACTCCAGGTGAAAGATACTGCAAAATCACCATTCCCTCCCCACGCCTGGGGGAAGGATATTGTGGAATCTCCATTCTCACCGCACTCTGGGGCCAGTCAGCAGTGGTATTTGCCGGTTCTCAGTACTGCTCAAAATTTCTGCTACCAGTCCTTCAGAACCTGTCAGAACCTGCTGGAGTTCACCCCTGAAAAACACTCTTTGTAAGACTTGTATAATATCTTGACACAAGTGGAAAGAAGAACTCCCTAAACTCACATTCGGTCCTTAGTCAAATTTTACATCTATGTGGTGATTTTTCACTGTTATCTTCTTAATGTTTTTCATGACATCCCATCTACAATAAGTATGGTTTCTATAAGGCCCTGTATTTTTCAAAATTGCTGTTTTGGGGTTTTTTTTACATTGGTACACCATGTTAACGTTGTAGTCTCTATTTGATTCTATAAGTGGCTGGGAAATACTGCAATGGTTAATGAAAATTGAAGCATTAATCTTTTCTAAGCAAAAATTCTTCAGTTCCATGCTAAGCCAAATAATAGCTATTGCACATCTTGTTTATTATGAAGTAAATAATTAACTTTTCCTTGAAGAGTCCAAATTACTATAATGGGTTTATCTACTTAAAGCTCCAGAGATTTTCAGGAAAGCAGTGAAAACTAGAATGCATGGCTGAAAGATGCTGTAAATTAACTCCTGTTCCATGAAGAGCTTGAGGTGGTGGGAAGAGTCAAACAGGGCTATTGGGTTTGTTTCCTCCAACATCTGTTCTTTCTTTCATCAGACCAATTTCAGATTTGAGATTGTAGAAATCTCAGTCATTGCTTATTTCTCTATCTCCATTGAAGTTAAAGATTTAGGTTAATGCTTTTCTCTTAGGCAGCGTGTTGGGAAAACCCAGGATGCTAAGTCAGATCCATTGGTGTGGGTTGATATGTTGGAGACCTCTTTTAGAAGATTTTTTAGCAGTTGATGCACTGTTCTTTCTGATGTTCCCCGTGATCAAATTGAATGCACTCAAGTGTTCAGAGGTTGATCCTTTTCCAGTTCCACATGAATGGTACCAACCTGGTGATATCCTCATTGGAGGGATGGCTTCACAGATCATCTATGCCTTCAGAGAGCATTTATTTTATGAACATCCTTCTCAGGAGCTAAATGGACTTTCAGAGTAAGCAAATCTCATACCTTTCTTCACCTAATGATCGTTTCTAGATATCTTCATCGGTTTCTGTGACTCACAAGGGTCTCAAAGAAGGCAGATAAAGTCACAAGTCAAACCAAGCATTTCTTGATTCCACACCCCCCCTGAGATTTCAGATTTTATTCCTCTATGGAAATGAAGGAGTCTTTATATTATTTTGAAAAAAGTGATACAAATATGAATTTGAATGTCTGAAGGACACCTAGATTACTAAGGTGAAACAGCATATATAGCTCAGGTATAATCAAAAGAATCTTTCATGCTATCTCAGCTTGGTTCTTTCATGCAGATATTTTATTATCAGGTTAGGTTTAACTTTAGTGTTTCAAAGAGCATTGCAAAGCTTTTAATATGTTACCTCCTTGGGAGGCAAAATATTTGAAACAGAAAAACCAATCTTAGAAAGAACCACCACTTCACAATACCTAGAATATAAATACATAAAGTAGGAATTCATAATATAAGAAGAAAATGTTCAGAAGTGATCACTCATCTCCATAAAACCAATGCAAAAATGGAAAAACCTTTACAATTAACACATTTCCTCAGAAAAAGGAGGAAATGGGAGAACAAAAATGGTGAAAGATTAAAATAAAGATGTGGAATAAGTTTAGTTTCCTCTCTACGAAACAGGACACAACTTCTTTCTCAATTGGCCATTAATAGACAATCTAAAAAGATAAATTACTGTATTTTTTAATGAAAGACTTCCATGATACTTTGAACTAATACAAATTTAATCTTTTAAATTCCAATCACAGGTACAAATAGCTATTCTTGATGATCAATTAATTCATTCACTTTCTAAAACTAAATGTTCTTTACTTACAGTCTGATTACAAAATTCTACCAACATGTCCTTTCTGTGGCCTTTGCTGTCAAGGAAATCAATGAGAATCAAAAAATCTTGCCCAATATTACCCTTGGGTTCCATATTCACGACAGTTACTATGATGCACGGATGACTTTTCGGACCACCCTGGACCTGCTCTTCAAATCAAATAGATTTATGCCCAACTACAAATGTGGACTTCAGACAAATCTCGTGGCCATTATTGGAGGACTTGGATCAGATACTTCATCCCATATGGCAGAAATTGTACAGTTCTACAAAATTCCTCAGGTAGGTCCAGGGGTGAGGAAATCTCTCTAATTCGTTAAGAGCCTTCTTAAGAATTTATTCTTGTGTGTTTATCTCCACAAAAACATGATTGTAAGGAAATCTTATTCTATACTTACAAAGAGATTGAAAATTAAAATTAACTTGTACTGGTAAAGATAGATTTCAACTTGCTGGTATTTGATCATCTTTCAATTAGAAAAATTATAACAGAAATTTAGCTGCATTTTCAACCCTATTGTACAGGAAACTAATTCATGAAGATGAACAGTTGGAAGAAAATCTAAATTCTCTGTCGAATATCTTTTTGGTTTTCTTTTAGCTTCCATATGGATCCTTCCCCCCAAAAGAATTTCATATCAGTAAGTTTTCTTCTTTTTATTTTATGGCACCAAATGAACATCTTGTATACATTGGGTTTATCCGATTGCTTCAACATTTTGGATGGAAATGGGTTGGACTCTTTGCTGTCAAAAATGAAAGTGGAGAACACTTTTTGAAGAAGCTACAGGAGATGCTTTTTCAGCATGGAATCTGTCCAGCCTTCATACAAAGAATCCCTCCGCTGCTTCCAATGGATGACATCCACACATTCAATGATATACTTAAAAGTTTTTACATACATTTCACAGACATTAAAGCAAACATATTTATTCTCTATGGAGAGTCTTATGCACTTATCTGGATGATATCTCCCATATTTTTAAGCAATCCTGAAGATCAATTAAAGATATCTCTTAGAAAGGTATGGATCACAACAAGTCAAGTGGACTTCATACTAACAGCAAACGTAAAGGCCTGGAATCTCCAATTCTTCAATAGGGCCATTTCTTTTCAGATACATTCAGGTGAAGTACTAGCCTTCAAAGAATTTCTGAAGTCTATAAAACCTTTTTGGAGACAAAGAGATGGATTCCTAAAAGGGTTTTGGGAGCAAGCATTTGACTGTTCATTGTCTAATTCAGAAACACCAGCAATGGACTTGGAAAAATGTACTGGGAAGGAGAATCTGGATAGTCTTCCTGGACCTCTCTTTGAAATGCAAATGACAGGTCATAGTTATAGCATCTATAATGGGATCTATGCTGTGGCTCATTCTTTGCAAGCTTTACTATCAAAACAATCCAGTCAGAATGAAATATTGGTGAATAAAATCCCAGAAGCTAAAGATCTACCACCTTTTAAGGTAAAGTTGTCCAAGAAATGTGAAACATTTACTAGAAAGTGACTTGGATCACAAAGGGAGCTGAAACATGTTTTCAGGCACAATATATCATTCAAATAGCTATGATTAAATCAATCAATCAATGATCAATACATAATACAATCTGCACTCATTAAATCCTACCATTGGTTTCCATTCCACTTTCTAACCAAGAGGAAGATGTAAAATACTATTGATAGTAATATATTGCCATTTCATATCCATGAAAATGGAAAGCAGTGTCCTCATTAATGTATGTAGTGATACTCTCCATGTTAATTCTTGATATTTGTCAGATCAAGCTGCATACAGAAATCTGCAAAGAAAGGGAAATGTTTCATAGAATGTTTTCTTCCACTATTCTTTAAACATCCTCCTCCTCTTCCTCCTCCTCCTTATTCCTTGTCTGTAGCTGCACCCATTTCTTCAAAGCATTTCTTTCAACAACTCAGCAGGAGAAACAGTGTCCTTTAATGAAAACATGGAGATTGCAGAAGGATTTGACATCATCAATATGATCACCTTTTCAAACAAATCCATCCAGAGAATGAAAGTTGGAAGATTAGATCCCAATGCTGCAGATGGTAATGAATTGATTATGAATGAGAATTTGATTGCATGGCATGAAGATTTTAACCAGGTATGGGTATTCTTGAATGGGTCAGATTCCTGCATAAGTTTTCCTAAAAAATGTATCATATTCCTCCATTATACTCATTCAGGAAAAACCTGGTGATTCATTTTGCAACTTTTTAAAAATGTTATTTATGAGGTCCTCCATTTTCTTATTCTTTTTCAAGAATAAGCATTTCAAATATCTCTAGGCAATTCTTGAATGGCATAAAAGTTTTCATGAAATATGGACTGCAAGCATGTGGAATGTTTATATTTTAACATCTTCCTTAAACAATGAAATATCTTAAATTATCTCCAAGCATGATTCTCTTTGAATTGCCTCTATTTTCAAGTGATGAAAAAGCTTAACAACTTGGCAACTAATTCTGCATGATTTTTCATGTTATGAACAGGTTCTTCCAGTTTCTCTGTGTAATCAGTATTGTCATCCTGGATCTTGGAAGAGACAATCTGAAGAGAAAAGCTTTTGTTGCTATGATTGTATGCCGTGTCCACAGGGGAAGATTTCAAGCAAGATAGGTCAGATATGAAATCCTTCAAATTTTGGAGACAATGGCTGCAAACAAATTGCTTTGTTATAAATTACAATTTTTCTAAAGCAGGGGTGTCAAACTCAACGCCTGTCACGCTCACAGTTACCACAGCCACCCCTGGCCACACACACAACCCTCCAAGTTGAAATACAACCCTGATGTAGCCCTCAATGAAATCGAATTTAACCCTGATTTGCAACAAGGAACAAGGGCATATAAACCTCAGTAATTAATAATCTTTCATATTTGAGAATACTAAGATACTTCACAGGATCCGAGCATTAATATATCCAATCTTTTCTCGTATGACTTTTTGTCTCAGAATTCAAAATCCAAACAATTTATTTGGGTCCCTGAAGATGTCACCTGCAGGCCAAGGAATACATAATGACCAAGGTCAAATTTTGGTCCTGCCATCTTTTATATGGTGGTCATCCAAAGCATTGTATGACATTGTAATAGAGAAAATTGAAAATATCTGCTTAACTATTGAAAAATTGGCTTAAAAATGTAATCATCAATATTAGAGATAGAGATTATGGGGCAACCCATAGCTCCCATGTAACACCTCTCTTGCGCGAGCTGCACTGCCTCCTAGTGGTCTTCTGGGTGCATTTCAAGGTGCTGGTCACCATCTACAAAGCGCTCCATGATTTAGGACCTGGATATTTACAGGACCACCTTCGGCCACCGATGGCCTCCCACCAACCGATATGTTCCCACAGAGAGGGTCTCCTCAGGATACCATTGGCCAAACAATGTTGACTGGCAACCTCCAGGGGGAGAGCCTTCTCTGTGGGGGCTTCTGCCCTATGGAACAAATTGCCCCCAGATATATGAATGATCCCCAATCTCCATCATACTCTGAAGACCCTATTATTTCATCAAGCCAGTCTGACAGAACAATGATTTAAATGGGGTTTTTAAACGGTTTTTAAAATGGTTTTTAGTTGGGATTTTTAATTACAGCCAAATGATTGAATTATTTTAATGATTTTTTAATTTTTTGTGTTGTTACTGTTTTATTATGGCTGTACACCACCCTTAGTCCTTCAGGAGAAGGGCGGTATAACAATACAATAAAAGAAATAAATAAATTAAATAAATAAATAGAAAGAGAGATTGGGAGGGAGAGAGACTGTAACCTACCTTAATTTCTGAATTTCTGACTAGGTCATGGCTAAGTAGGATTGGAAGGAATGTCAAACAATAGTATAGAAAATATTGGAAAGAAATAGAAAGTAAATGACTTTCTTTTTGATCTTTTTATCCAGACACAGAAGATTGTTTCAAATGCCCTGAGGATCAATATCCAAGCAAAGAGCAAGACCGATGCCTTAACAAAACAATGAGTTTCCTGTCCTTTGAAGAACCTTTGGGGATCAGTCTGGCCTCAGCTGCTGTTTCCTTTTCCTTCATGACAATCAGTGTGCTCGGAATTTTCCTTAAGCGTAGAGATACCCCCATCGTCAAGGCCAACAACCGGGACCTCACTTACACCCTACTTATTGCCCTTCTGCTCTGCTTTCTCTCTTCCTTGTTATTCCTTGGTCAGCCAGGGAAAGTAACCTGCCTTCTCCGGCAACCAGCATTCAGCATCATCTTCTCAGTTGCTGTTTCTTGTGTGTTAGCTAAAACTATTACCGTGGTTGTCGCTTTCATGGCTACTAAGCCAGGCTCTTCAATGAGAAAATGGGTGGGGAAAAGATTGGCTCTTTCCATTGTCCTTTCTTGTTCTTTTCTTCAAGCAGGTCTTTGCATTCTGTGGCTGGCAACCTCTCCTCCATTCCCTGAGTTGGACATGAATTCCCTTACAGAAACCATGATTTTGCAATGCAATGAAGGCTCCATCTTCATGTTCTATTGTGTCCTGGGCTATCTGGGCTTCTTGGCTATTGCCAGCTTCATTGTGGCTTTCCTTGCCCGTAATTTACCTGACAGCTTTAATGAAGCCAAGTTCATCACTTTCAGCATGTTGGTCTTCTGCAGTGTGTGGATCTCCTTTGTTCCAACTTATCTGAGTACCAATGGAAAAGCCATGGTGGCTGTGGAGGTCTTCTCCATCTTATCCTCCAGTGCTGGGTTATTGGGATGCATCTTCTTTCCAAAATGTTTCATCATTGTGCTGAAGCCAGAACTAAACACCAAGAAAGGACTAATAAAATGAAGTGGGCCTGTTATATTTTTCCCAAGAATACTGAGTTTAAATGAGATGGCTATATTCAGTTAAGAGTTAATTAAATAATTTCAGGGGTTATTTATTCATTTATTTCTATATGGCATAATATAATTATTTATTTATTTATTTATTTATTTATTTATTATTTATTCATTTTATTTCTATACCGCCCTTCTCCCATAGGACTCAGGGTGGTGTACAGCCAAGATAAAAACACAAAACACACAGACATCCTAAAATCACAATTTAAAATTATTAAACCGTTTGGCTCAATTAAATAAAACCTAGAATTTAAAATAACAAATTAAAAATCATTTAAATGGTCAGCCACACCTGTTGGAACATCAGGGTCTTGAGGGCATGGCGGAAAGTATGAAGGTCGGGGATGTTATGTATCTCTGGGGGCAATTCGTTCCAAAGGGCTGGAGCCTTCACAGAGAAGGCCCTCCCCCTGAAGGTCACCAGTCAGCATAACTTGACTGACAGCACCCTGAGGAGTCCCTCTCTCTGAGAGCGAACTGGTTGGTGGGAGGCTATTGGTGGCAGAAGGTGGTCTCGTAAATATCCAGCTACTAAGCTATGGAGCACTTTAAAGGTGGTAACCAACACCTTGAATCGCACCTGGAAGACCACTGGGAGCCAGTGCATCTCGCACAGGAGAGGTGTTACATGGGCACAACAAGTTGCGCACATAATCACCCGTGCGGCCGCATTCTGGACCAGTTAGAGCTTCCGGGTGCTCTTCAAGGGCATCCCCAAGTAGAGAGCATTACAGTAGTCAAGACGGGAGGTGATGACGGCATGGGTGACTGTGCGCAGGGCATCCCAGTCCAGAAAGGGACGCAACTGGTGAATCAGGCGAACCTGATAAAAGCCCCCCCCCCAGCCACGGCTGTTATATGCTCTTCTAAAGCCAGCCCCAAATCCAGGAGGATTCCCAGATTGTGAGCCCTCTCTGTGGGGGGCAAGATCTCATCCCCAATAGTCAGTGGTGGCACCAGCTGACTATACCAGGACACAAGAAGCCACAGCCACTCGGTCTTAGACGGGTTGAGTCTGAGCTTGTTTCTCCCCATCCAGATCCGTACGTTCTCCAGGCAATGGGACATCATGTTAAGGGCATCATTGGGATGGTCCGGGGTGGAAATGTACAGCTGTGTGTCGTCAGCGTACTGATGGACTCTCACCGCGAAACCACAGATGATCTCGCCTAGTGGCTTCACATAAATGTTGAACGGCAGGGGTGAGAGGACTGACCCTTGCAGCACCCCACAAACCAGGCGCCTCAAGGTCGACCTCTGCTCCCCTGCCAACACAAACTGTGAACGGCCAGAGAGGAAGGAGGAGAACCACTGCAACACGGTGCCCCCTATTCCTAACCCCTCCAGCCGCTGTAGAATGATACCATGGTCGATGGTATCAAAAGCCGCTGAGAGATCTAATAGGACCAGGACAGAGGAACAATATGAGAATATGGCAATTAAAACTATATCATAGTTTTAAACTATCATTTAAAACTATATGATAGTTTTAAACTGTATGGACTTTGACTCCCAGAATTCCCCAGTCAAAATATAAAACACCAGAACAGTGAATTATTTTGAAAATGCAAATGATGAATAAAATTATGGGAAATTATGGGAAAAAAATAAAATACGTATCAGCAGTTATTAGAGTAGCTAAGCCTATGGCGAGATATCTAGGTAATTTAGACATTGGATAGCAATATCTTCAAGGTGATGCAGTTCATGCCGGTAACCAGGGAACCTGCTGTACTGCAGCTACTTCAGCTGACTTCTAGTTCAGCAGATTAGCAGATCAAATCTCACCTGCTCAAGGTTGACTCAGCCTTCCGTCCTTCCGAGGTGAGTAAAATGAGGACCCAGATTGTTGGGGACAATATGCTATTTAATATACTGTCTTTGGTATAAGCCGCCCAGAGTCCTCGGAGAGTGGGCGCCATAGAAATATGATTAATAAAATAAATAAATAAAAGAATAATAAAAATAACCTCCAGTGGGGCATTTCATCCCAATATGATGGAAAGCTTCCAAGACATTCTCACAGTCACACTTAGCCCCCATTTGGTTTTCCAATATTGACACCTGCCATTGTTGGTTTGGATCTGAATGAGTGCTGTCTATTTCTCCCTTGGAAGAACAAAGCCGGAAGGGTATTGAACTGTATCAGATAATAAATCTGGTTAGAAGTTGCCCATTCCTGGTGACTTACTGTCTCAATATCAAAGTCTATCAATTAATATTAATTAAAGATTCATTGCTGTCCAGGTTTCTATGGTGGATTACAAGATATGAGTCTGAATATTTGATCATGATAATCCTCATGTATTAGTAATAATCAGGTTTTCCTTGCATTTTTTCCACTCCCTTTTTAAAGCTGTTTGTCTTCTAAGGTGTGTGGGTGGTATATTAGATAGTACTGGCCATTTGGAAGCATCAATTTCATAGCTCCTGTCATTAGCCTCATGGTATGGATAATGTGATGACCCGGGATGTGACACAAAGGCAACACAGCCAGAAAATAATAAAAATTCCCTTAATTAGCTCCAAACTTTGCCCCCAATGTCCCTTTACTGACCAGTCTGGAGAAAAACCCTTCCATCAACCTGTAAGCATACAAAACTTCCTGTCACTGCATTTTTGTATTTACCAGCTGAGCTTTTATTTCTGGACTTTCAGACTTACCGTAGCTTGCCAAGTTCTTATCTCTAATCTACTGCGCATGTCTACATTCCTTTTCTTCTTCTCTAACACTTTTCTTTGTTCTCCAGCCAGGGAAGGTCAGGCTGGGATCTTTGCCAAAATGTAACTACTTTAGATAGTGAGATGTTTTATTTCCTTTATAACAAATAAATATGAGTTTAATTAGAAAATATATCTTGGGTTTATTTTTTCAAAGTATACAGAAGGAAAAAGCCATGATTCCACCTCTAATTGAGGGCAATTACCCCAGGCAAGGTAATGGGGCTGATTGCCGCTCTGACACTTCTAACCAAAAATCCAATAGGCAAGATAAGGTAATTAAACCAGGAGGGCAAGCAAGATAAAGAATTTCAGAATTGAAGTAGCACGGCAATAAATCAAACCAGTTAAGAAGAAGCCAGGAACTCAGATAAACACAAGATGAACTCAGTGTTTGTTCCCAACAACCACCTGCCCCCATTTGACTCTCTTTTTAAAATCCAGCTCCAGATGTATCTTGTAAGGGGATCAGGGCCCTTTCCTCCCTTGTAAGCCACGCAACACCCATTGTTCTCTTCTCCATTCTTCCCTGCATGCCCTAGGATGAGGAGGAGGTGGCCTTTGATCTTCATCAGAACCCCCTCTCCCTTGTTTTAACTCTCCCCTGCTCTGCCCAGCCTGACTTTGCTCTTCCCCAGTTTCCTCGACAGCCAACGGAGCCACTCTCTTGCTCTCTATCAGCTGTTCCTCTTTCATCTCAAAGTCAGACACTGACAGGGGCATGACAAATAAGCTGGCCGTCCACTGCTATTCTGTGCACACTATTTAGTCATACAGGGCCTCAAGACTCAATTGTCAAATATAATCAATCAGAGTAGAGCTGGAAGGGACCTTGCAAGTCTTCTAGTTCGTCCCACTGCTCAAGCAGAAGAACTTATACTCTTTTGGATAGGTGGGGTTGTCCAGTCTTTTCTTAGAAACCTCCAGTGATTAAGCACCTACAACTTCTGAAAGGCAAGCTGTTAATTTTCCTCACTGTTAGGAAGTTTCTCCTTAATTCCAGGTTGCTTCTCTCCTTGATTAGTTCCATCCATTGTTTCATGCCTTGCCTTCTGGTGCTTTGGAAAAATAAAGTCTGGAAAAATAAATAAGACACCCCCCCCACCCTTCTTTGTGACAGCCTTGATAAGCTAAAGAAAATACTGAAGTGTTGGATAATATTTTTCTCTTAAAATCAACTGTGAACAATAAAGGATTCCAACCGATGCCCTAATGAAATCAGGAGCCTCAAGCAAAGTTTCCAGAAAAATCCAGTTATCAATTAGGAGTGTCATGTTGACACGAACCAAGTGAAGCCAACTCTGACTTCACTCAATTCGTGCCTTGCCTCTGACCTCTTTCCCCCTCCCCCCCCAAGGTGTGTCATCAATCACATTCCCCAATGAAGCAATTTCGCGGGTCGTAGAAGTCACTCCCTCCGGTTGCTACTGGTTTCTGTGGAGATAGCCTTGATTTGGCTGGCTAGGATGTGTTTTGTTTTGACTGCGGTAGAAATTCCTCAATGCAGCTGTGAGGCTCGATTCCTTATCCCCCCGCCTATGGCAAGAAAATCCTCTTTTTTTTTTTCTAACTGCCATATGGATCCTTCCCCCCAAAAGAATATTCATAGTAGTAATTTTTCTTCTTTTTATTTTATGGCACTAAATGAAGGTCTTTTATACATTGGGGTTATCCAATTGCTTCAACGTTTTGGATGGAAATGGGTTGGACTCTTTGCTGTTGAAAATGAGAGTGGAGAACACTTTTTGAGGAAGCTACAGGAGATGTTTTCCCAGCATGGAATCTGTCCAGCCTTCATACAAAGAATTCCCCTCATGCTTCCATTGGATGACATCCATACATTCAGTAATGTAATTCAAACTTTTTACATACACAGACATTTTTACACAGACATTAAAGCAAACCTATCTATTGTCTATGGATAGTCTTATACAATTCACTGGCTCATATTGACCATATTTATAAGTAATCCAGACAGTGGTGAAATCCGAATATTTTTTATTACTGGTTCTGTGGGCGTGGCATGATGGGTGTGGTGTGGCATGGTGGGTGTGGCTTGTTGGGTGTGGCAGGGGAAGAATATTGCAAAATCTCCATTCCCACCCCACTCTGGGGCCAGCCAGAGTTGGTATTTGCCAATTCTCTGAACTACTCAAAATTTCCGCTGCTGGTACTCAGAACTGCTCAAAATTTCTGCTACCAGTTCTCCAGAACCTGTCAGAACCTGTTAGATTTCAACCCTGCATCCAGAAGATAAATTAAATGCATCCCTTAGGAAGGTATGGATCACAACAAGTCAAGTGGGCTTCATACTAACAGGAAATGTAAAGACTTGGAATCTCCAATTGTTTGATGGAGCCATTTCTTTTCAGATACATTCAGGTGAAGTTCTAGCATTCAAAGAATTTCTGAAGTCCATAAAACCTTTTTGGAGACAAAGAGATGGATTTCTAAAGGATTTTTGGGAACAAGCCTTTGACTGTTCATTGTCTAATTCAGAAACACCAGCAATGCAAAAATGTACTGGGGAGGAGAATCTGGACAGTCTTCCTGGATCTCTCTTTGAAATGCAAATGACAGGTCATAGTTATAGCATCTATAATGGTATTTATGTTTTGGCTCATTCCTTGGAAATTTTTGTCAGGGTTCCAAGTAATACCCCCGACGAAAGAAGACTCCAAAGCCAGCAGTTCCTCATAGTTACGTTTTATTAGAGATGTCATATTGGCACATCTGGGAAGCTTCCAGGTTTTCCCCACCCAAAAGAAAGTCCAAGTCCCTTCCCTTGCATTCACATGTCCACGGTGCATAGATGGTCCAACTGGAGACACCTCTCAGTCATGCCACTCCAGGTGCAGGCTGAATGTCCTTGACTCTCTGAGAAAGGAATGTTATTATGGCTACATATCCCTGCTAATCCATGCAATCCCCCCTCCCAGTTTCCCACAGCACTAAATGTGGCATCCTTGAAGAATCCAAGAAAAAGATGTCTTCCAGGGCTGACAGCTTTACTATCCAAAAAATCCAGTCAGAATAAAATGTTGGTGAATAAAATCAGTCAGAGTAAAATAACAGTGGATAAAATCCCAGAATCTCAAGATGTACCACCTTTTAAGGTAAAGTTGTCCAATAATTGTGAAAAAGTTACTACAAAATTATTTGGATCACAAAATGAGCTCAACCATATTTTCAGGCACGATATATTGGTGATGGCAGAGCTATGGCATGTATGTCATAGGTGGCAAGCAGAGCTATCTCTGCAGGCATGCCAGCCATTGCCCCAGCCCAGCTCCACCGTGCATGCGCGCATGCCTCCAGCTGGCTGCTGGTCTTCAGGTCCATGCATGCATGAAGGGCAGGGCATACGCAGGGAATGAAGATGCACATAGGTAGAGGGACAGGGCATGTGTGCAGCGGGGTGCTCAAATTGCATTTTGGGGTCTTGCACAGCTAGATCTATAAACCTATCTCAGCATCTATTTCTGTCCTACTATCGCAGCCCCGTTGAGAGTGTCCTGACATACGGCATTCTTGCATGGTATGGGAGCAGATCTGTAGTGGACAAAAATATTCTACAGAGAACCATTAAAATTGCCCAGAATATCATCGGACTCCAGCTACCAGCCCTTGACGACATCTTCAAATCTCGTTGTTTGAGAAAGTTGCAATACATTCTCAGAGACTCTTCCCAGCCTGCTTACAATCATTTTGGACTGTTGCCTTCTGGGAGAAGATACAGAACAATTAAAACTCGGACCACACAGTTTCTGAATAGTTTTTATCCCAGAGCTATAATTGCACTCAACAATGAAATAAAGAGCTACCTTCAGTGAGCTGTTGGACAGTATTACTTGGTCGGTTGTGTGGATGTTTGGGTGGTTTAGGGGTGGAGAATTGTGGTGGGTGGGAGTGTGTTTGGAGATTGTTATGTGTGTTGGACCTGGTCTTTGGGTGTTAAGTGAATTTCGTTGTATGGGTATACTGTGTATACACGTACAATGACAATAAAGTTATTTATTATTTATTAGCTTCCAGGAATATGCAGGAGGTTTTCCAGGCCCAAAGCAGGATGCAGGGGGCACTCAAGTGTTCCCCCAAGTGTTCCATTTCGGCTGCCAGGTTGGTGCAGGAGGTCTTCCAGGCCCAAAATGGGGCACGTTTATACTACATCTTGATATATCCACAATTTATTTTTCCACAAGGTTACAGAGAAACAATGTATACCAAAGCAAATTAAATTTTATATGTACATGTACGGAAAGTATATGTGTCAAATAAAGGATGAGGCAGAAAGAATCCATTTCATATCACATCATTTCACTACATTTCCAATATTTTTAAAACCAGGTAATAAATAGGTCACAATGGAAATAGAATCATAATCAAATTCAATTAAATGTATCAGATTCAGACACTTTTTAAATTTTACATTTCAAAGAACCCTAAACAACCGAAAACCGATATTCCATGATACTGTACCAAATACATGTTCATAAAATGTAAATCACCCTATATTTACACAGTGGTTTATGAAAAGAAATAATAGAAACCATGAAAGAGTTTGGATATCCTTTGAGTCAATATCTGAAATCTCCTAAGAGTATCCGAGAAATCGAGATTCTCAAAGTCTTCTTGAGGTGAGGTGTTGAAGGGGTGAGAGGAGTTAGGTTAAACAATCTCCAAAAATATTTGAAAACGCAGCAGCACGAATGCTTCTTTTTGAATGGGTGACATTAATAAATCTTAATAATCATAATAACCTTCCAAATATCCTCCTTTCGCAGAAATAACTTCTGTATGTTTTATATACACAGCAAATAGGCTTTTTAATTCTTCTTTGTTAGTATAGCAAGAAAAAGTGTATGATGTACTAAATCCTCTTTATGAGTTGCTCCCTCTGGTTTAGCTGAGGCCTGAAAACAATGATGTAGCATTTCGGCAGGAATATGCATCCCAGTAATGCAGTGCTGGAAGCCAAGATGGAGAAGACCTCCACAGCTACCATGGCTTTTCCTTTTGTGCTCAGATAGGCTGGAAAGAAGGAGATCCACACACTGCAAAAGGCCAACATGCTAAAAGTGATGAACTTGGCTTCATTAAAGCTGTCAGGTAATTTGCGGGCAAGAAAAGCCACAATAAAGCTGGCGATGGCCAAGATACCCATGTAGCCCAAGACACAGTAGAAGAAGAGAGCTGAGCCCTCATTGCATTGTAAAATCATATCTTGGAGTTCAGAGTGCATATCCAACTCAGGGAATGGGGGAGATGTTGACAACCAAAGAATACAAATGCATACTTGTAAGAGGGAGCATGAAAGGACAACAGAAAAGGCCAATCTTTTCCCCACCCACTTCCTCATCTGAGATCCTGGTTTAGTGGCCATGAAAGCCACAACCACAGTAATCGTTTTGGCCAGGACACTAGAAATGGCCACTGAGAAAGTGATGCCGAAAGCTGATTGCCTGAGAAGGCAGGTCACTTTGCCAGGTTGGCTGAGGAAGAACAAAGAGGAGAGAAAACAGAGCAGAAGAGAGACAAGCAGGGTGTACGTGAGGGACCGGTTGTTGGCTTTGACAATGGGAGTATCCCTGTGTTTAATAAAAGTCCCAAGTACCCACATTGTGAGGAAGAAGAAAGAAAGAGCTGTTGAGGTTAAACCAATTCCTAGGGTTTCTTCAATATTTAGAAAGACCACCATTTTCACAATGCATTCTTTCTTTTCCTTATTTGGATAGTGATCTTCTGAACATTCAAAACAGTCATCCATATCTGGAGGGGAAAAAAAGTCAAGGAATTTGTCATCTATGCATTCCGAGTTTTATTTCAGAGGGGGAGCCACATGTTATTTGAGTTATTTCCAATCATTCTCAGTTTGATCATATTTCTATGTAAGCACAGTTTTAATTCTATTGTATCATTTAAGATTGGCATAAAGGAGTGGTGCTGTGGCCTAGTAAATCTAGTAATTATGAGCCACATCAGTGCAGTATTTAGATTATAGTACTGCAGGTTACTTCTGCTGATCACCAGCTGCCAGCAGTTTGGCAGATCGAATCTCATGAGGCTCAAGGTTGATTCAGCCTTCCATCCTTCTGATGTAGTAGAATGAGGACCCAGATTATTGGGGGCAATATGCTGATGCTGTAAACTTCTTAGAGAGGGCTGTAAAGCACTATGAAGTGGTATATTAGTCTAAGTGCTATTGCTATTGATAATTATATACATCCTAAATGTAAGCAAATATAAGATTTGCTTAAGCATATCTAATGAAAGCTTCCTGGAATGTTTAACCTACCCATTTGATTTGAAATCTTCCCTTCCGGACATC
Organism: Coluber constrictor foxii; assembly: GCA_038048745.1. Taxonomy (NCBI): domain Eukaryota; kingdom Metazoa; phylum Chordata; class Lepidosauria; order Squamata; family Colubridae; genus Coluber; species Coluber constrictor. Next base: position 38,608,206 of record CM075961.1, read on the forward strand.
GAACACAGTCATAGCAACAGAATTTTTTTCCTTCATCTCCTTTCTTCCAATATCCAGGGAAACAATGGTCATTACACCGAGAAAGTGGAAGAACCTGGTGATTAACATAAAAGGTTTTGAAAAGGGAGATCTTTAAAATAGTTTCTGATTTTTTTCCTTTATGGAGGCAGATAATATTTTATTTCCCAATTGTCTGCTGAATTTTATCATCTTGGATTTATACTGTGAGAACCTCCGATTGTACTCCCAGAGCCTTCGGAAGCTGGACCGTGACCTCTGCAGCCCCACTTCAATCACTCCTCATTGGAGGGCTCAAAACTGAGCCATAGCCACTCTGGAGGGGTGGTGAAGTAAAGGGGGACTGCCTGGCAGGTTGAAGAGAGCCACATCTCTCCTCCCTGACTAGGAAAGCCCCCTCATCCAAAGATGTGCAGCAGTAGCAGCAAACATAGCTGCCATGAAGCTGAAGACAGTCTGAACACCTAAGACAGTGCTGGAATGGAGACAGTGTGTGAACTGGGTGAGATAATACTTTTATTGGAAAATGACCCCAAGAATTCTAAGGCAGAAGCATATTTAGAACCATTTGCCAGTGGCTAATATGAATGTTTTTTTAAAAAATGGAGAATTTTTTTCCATAAAACTTTTAAAAAAACAAGAAAAATAAATTTGAACTTTCAAAGTGCAAGATGTGGTATTGAAAAGGCATTGTAAAACATTGAAATTATATCTGAATCTTTTTTTATTAATACTGCCTACATTGGATTTACAATTCTGAATAATTAAAATCAGAATTGTCAGCAATAATGCAGAGAGGCTGCAGCAAGTTGAAGTTAGAGTGCCATCTGCTGCTAAAAGGAAAACTGTGCAATCTTGGGAATAACCATCCACATTTGCTGCATTACAAGTATTTACTTTAAAACCATTGAACATTAAACAAAATCTTTAGCCAAGAGACCCCTGAACATTGTTGAATGAATAAACGTGTTTGGAAGAGGTGTGGAAAAAAAAAACCCTGTTTTTTTTTAAAAAAAATTGGATTGACTGCTTGTTGATTAGACATTTAAAATTATGTTTTTAATAATTTCTGGACAATTGGCCTAAAAGGAGAGCTGTTAAACAAAGATATAACATAAGATGGAAGCAAGTGGAGATAATGAAATTGAGTCGATGTATCAAAACATTAAGGATTTCATAAAAGAACAACATAAGGAGATGATGGAAATATTTGCTCACATAGACTAAAAATTGGAAAATATAATACAAGGAACAAGGAGCAAAGACCAGGACAATGAGGAAGAAATGGAGCCATTAGAAAAAAATGGAGAGGACAGCAGCACTGAGAAGCCAGCAAGAAAAAGACAACAAGGAGGAGACACTAATAAATTTAATAGTGACTAAGGAATTAAAACAAGAGAAAAATATCTTTAAAAGATTTAAAAAGGGAATGGGAGAAACAGGAAGATAGCTGGAGAAAAAAGACAGGGGTTAGAACAGACATCTTAAAAAAACCAGAGTGGGAAAAAATAGAAAGGGGAGAAAAAGCTAGAACACATAGACAAAAATAAATAAATAAATATAAAGGAATTAAAAGAATCAAAAGAAGAATATGGGAGGCAACCCCGCCCCAAAAAAGAAGACTAAAAATTGCGATATGGGCAAGAGATGATGGATAAAGGAAAAAGAAAGGAAAAGTAAAGGAAAAGAGAGTTCATGAAAGTATTGTAATATTATGCATTAATATTTGAACTATATAAATTGGATAATTACTTTGTATGTAGTATGATAGTTAAATATGTATAAAAATATGGCTAATAGTGAAATGCTAGAATTAAATAACAGTTGATTAGATATTGGAAGAATATATTTTAATGTAAACATGTGTATTAATAACAGAATTTCAAGGATGGGAAAAATGAACAGAGGTACGAAGAAGAATTAAGTTATTAATTGGAAAATTAAAATTTGAATGATAGTATTATCAAATAAGTATAAAACATGCTAGAATTAAATAATGAGTGACTGGAAATGAAAGAATGCATTGTAAGAAAAAATTGTGTGGTAATAGTGGGGAACAGAAAAGAAATTTTATTATCACATCTGAATATTTTAATGACAGGAGGGGGAAAAAGCTAAAATAGAGATATAAATAAGAGGGGAATTATAGTGTGTGTGTGTGTGTGTGTGTGTGTGTATACATATACATATACATATACATATACATATACATATACATATACATATACATATACATATACATATACATATACATATACATATACATATACATATACATATACATATACATATACATATACATATAATAAATCTTAAATAAATCTTAATTAGGAGTTTTAATTTTTGGGGTTTTAATCAAACTGGGCCAAATCGTTTAATAATTTTAAATTTATGATGTTTGTATGTTTTTGTGTTTTTATTCTGGCTTTACACAATCCTGAGTCCTGCGGGAGAAGGGCGGTATAGAAATAAAATTAATTAGACAGACAGACAGACAGACAGACAGACAGATAGATAAATAGATAGATAGATCTATAGGTAGGTAGGTAGGTAGGTAGGTAGGTAGGTAGGTAGGTAGGTAGGTAGGTAGGTAGGTAGGTAGGTAGATAGATAGATAGATAGATAGATAGATAGATAGATAGATAGATATTATATATTATATTATATTATATAAAATAAACAAGTCAGTCCTAGAGGAGATCAACCCTGAGTGCTCTTTAGAAGGCCAGATCCTGAAGATATATTTTGGCCACCTAATGAGAAGGAAGGACTCACTGGAGAAGAGCCTAATGCTGGGAAAGATTGAGAGCAAAAGAAGAATGGGATGACAGAGAATGAGGTGGCTGGGTGGAATCACTGAAGCAGTAGGTGTGAGTTTAATGGACTTCAGAGGATGGTAGAGGACAGGAAGGCCAGGAGGAACATTGTCCATGGGGTTGTGAAGGGTCGGACACGACTTCGCAACTAACAACAACAACAACTAGTATATTAAGATATATGGAAGAGTAAGAATAAGAAGAAGGTTTAGAACTGAAGTAAAGGATATGTGCAAATAATATGAAACAATGAAAATGAAATGTAATAATTGTGTGTAATAATATAATGGTTATTTTTATTGAAATGTATGAATCTCAGGTATCACACCATTCACAAATCGCCCTGTACAAATAATATCAAATTTAAAAAATTGGACTGGATTTATACAGTGCATTAAAAATGGGTTGAAATTACAAGGGTGTGTAAGTGGACTTGAAGAGGGGCAAAGCGATTAAATAAATTGGCATGATGGCAATCTTATGCAAATGATACAAATTTCAAATGGAATTGTAACCCACTTATGTAAATTTGGTTTTAAAATCATAATACCAGTTTGTCAATTTGGTAAATGAACATTAGTGCTGAACATGCCAATTTTCCCCTTTCAGCAACAGACATCAGATTTGGAAAGTGACTATCTTCTATATAGTTTAACAGACAAAGATCAACAGATCATACTGGATCAAAATGCAATTTGTGCAGGTATTGATTACCTACCTGGTTAAATCCAGGGTGCCAAAGGATTGTGTTCCTCTCAATGATGAGTTCTTTTCCTTCTGGAGCATTGGACCTTAACTCTCCAACTTTAATTCTCTGAAAAGATTTGTTCGGAAAAGTGATCATGTTGACAATGTCAAAACCACCTGGACCTTCCCTTTTCTCTTTAAAGAAGACTCTTTCTCCAGCTGAGTTGTTAAAAGAAATCCCTTGAAGAAATTTGTGGAGCTACTTGAAGAAGGATAAGAAAAAGGGAGTCCAAAAGAAAACAAATCATTAGGGATAGAAGGATGAAAACTTCCCTTTATTTTGCTCTCACTCTCCAGGAAATGAAGTCTAACAACCTTGACTAAATCACAAAATACTAATCAGAAAAATGAAATAAATACTAATCAGAAAAATGAAATCTCCACATTTTAGAAAAGTGTATTGGGCACAAAGTAAAGAAACACTGCCTTCAGACCCTTCTTCATTCAATTTTTCTTGGAATTGGGCTGGATACATTTACAAGACAGGCCAATTCTATGTGGAAATGGAATGGTTATTTGTGGAACCAAGGATGATATATAAACCTCATTGACTAGACTGAAATTTGCAAAGGCATTGGTTATTTTCATCTTCTTCTGTAACTTAGAATCACTTCTTACACCATCAGCTATGTTGCCTCAATATTACTACTAGTATTGACCAGAGCAAACAAGCAATCATCAGTAGTGGAGGAGAATGACTATTCACTAAAACAAGAGATAGATAAAACATCTTTTGAGACATTACCTGCCAAGGCTGAAGCTCTGGAAATTGAAACCTCTTTTGGGATTTTGAACTCACTACTTCATGCAAAGAATGTGCTATTGCATAGACAGCATTGTAGATACTGTAGCTTTGGCCAGTCATCTGCAACTCAAACAGAGACGCAGGCAGATTCTCCAAACTTTCTTCTCCACTACAAATTTGATCAGATAATTCTTCATTTGAAAATGAACAGTCAAACAATTGTTCCCAGACTTCTTGAAGAAATCCATTTTTGTGGGTTGAAGGTTTGATGCCTTGAAGAAATTCTTTGAAACCTTGAACTTCTCTTGAGTGCACTGTAAAGGAAAGAGCCCCGTGGAACATCTGGAGATCAAAACCTCTTTGAAATACTGTCAGTATGAAATCAGTTGGGTCCATCAGGATCCAAACCTTTCTAAAGGATGTGCTCTCTTTATCCTCTAGATCACACAAATACACAACAATTCTGAGCCACAAAATTGTGAACGACTCTCCATAGACAAGAAAAGCATTTGCTTCTTCATCTATCAGTTTATTACAGAGAGCTAAGTTTCCTTGAAGTAATTCAGATATGTTTTCCAAATTAACTAATTGTGGAATATTTTGTGAGAAAGCTATACAGATGCCATTCTGGGAAAGCAATGACTGCAGTTTCTGGAAGAAACATTCTCCTTTATTAGTATCAAGAGTGAAGACTCCTATCCATGTCCATCCAAAATAAAGAAGAAGTTGTATAACTCCAGTGTACTGATGGTCCTCTTTTGGGACCATGCAATAAAGTGAAGATAATTTAGTAGTCTGGAACTCTTCTTGGGCAAAAGAGCCATAAGTCAACTAAACTAAAAAAAAGGGAGAGCCATTATTCATGAGAAGCGAGGGGGAAATATGGGAAAAAAATGATTGTTTGCTGGATATAAATTGAATAAAGGTGTCCCAACACTGAAAATTTCTCCAGTTATAGATAGATTATGGAAGATGAACAATATAAGCAATCAAGTTTCAAAATAAAATATTTTCTCACCTATGGAATACAACTGGATTATGAACCAAAATTAGCATCTTAATACAGAGTTCTCATGAACACCTGGAATGTAGTTAAATGTGGACAGAAGCTACCTAGAAGCAACCAAGGAGAGAAGCAACCTAGAACTAGGGAGAAATCTCCTAAATCAACCAACGTAAGAGCTTGCCTTCAAAAGTTGTGGGTTCTCCATCACTGAAGACTTTCAAAAAGAAACTGGACAATCATTTATCTGAAATGATATATGGTTTCCTGCTCAAGCAGGGAATTGGTTTAGAAAACCTTCAAGGTCTCTTCCAACTCTATTGTTCTATATTCTATGTTCTTTAGAGCTAGACCTATTGAATTACCTTCTGCTCTTCTTTGTAGCTGACAGAATAAAACATTTAAGCATGAAAGACTATCCACGAGAGTCTGGAGAAATGGAAAAAGGTAAGTATGTTCTCCTTTACTGCTTTTTTAAAATAGAGATCTCCAAAAAGACCCAAGTGCACCAATCGTCCAACAATTCCAGAAAAAAAGTTGAGTTTTATAGTAAACTATTTTTATCATACCCCAATGAAGACATAGCAAGTAGAGGTATCATCTATTGCCAGATAGTGGTCAAAAGACAAGTTTAAGGTTGTTCTCTAATTATATATCTTCCATTTTAATTTTCTGATCTGTGATCATGATAAAAGATTTTGATTTTTAAAAATGCATTACCTCAGGCCAATACACTGCATTGTGGAATCAAATTACAGAAGGATTCCAAAGTGGACTTCAGTGAAGTCTTGCAGAAAGGCATGGAAAACATCTAATATGTAACATTCATTAGAAGTCAAAGTTTCTCTCTCGTCCCCCACCCAAAGTACCTGTGGAATTTTGTAGACATTTACACTTTCTGCCATATAAGATGATGTATCCGAGCCTAATCCTCCTATGATGGCCATGAGATTCTTTTGGCTATCACATTTGTAGTTAGGGATAAATTTCTGGGATTTGAAAAGCAGATCCAGAGTGGTGCGATAGGTCATCCTTGGATTGTGATAACTATCATAGATGTGGAACCCAAGAGTGATGTTAGGTAAGATCTGGGAGTCCTCATTGATCTCCTTCACAGCAAAAGCCAAGGCAACAATGTGCTGGTAGAATTTGGTTATTACACTGCAAATAGGTTAAGTACCCCCATTGAAAAATGATTCTACAATTCTTGTAAGCTGGCAACATAATATAAGACGAAGAAGCATTTCTGTCTCTACTGAATTAGATAGATAACAGGTTTTCTAAAACACTCAATAATTAGTGCAGAATTTAAATGTACTTCTTACACAATATTTCTAGGATTTGCAACAGATATGTACTATAACAATATAGTAGCTTTTTTCAAGTTACCACTTTTATTGTCTATCCATATAATACAAATACAAATCTGAATATGAATAGATAATGTAGACCTTTTTTTAAAAAAAACCTTAATCTCACTAAATGTTCCTCAAAGGACTTCTTGCATACATTTTACAAGAAAGACTTTAACATAACATAAAGGAAATGATTCCTTCTCCACACACTGGAAAGACAAACAGGGTTAGATAACATACAAAACCCAACATTAATGTCCAAACAGCTTTTAGTTATAGAAGAAAGTTTTGGAGGATGTGATTAAGATTAGAAACTGCGTAGAAAGAAACGAAAACCCTTACAGTGGTAAGCCATAACCTTTTAAAGACGGATGCTCCTTAAATGTAATTTCATAAAAGTGGTAAATAATATGAGACACCATCCCACCAAAGATAAGGCCACCAGGCTGATACCACTCATGTGGAAACAGGAAAGCATCACTTGCAGGGCAGCTCAGAGTCACTACTTTGTTCATCAGGAATACCAGAAGAAGTAATTTCATGACTCTCTGCTTGGAGAGAAAATATCTGTGTCTATCATTGAAAGAGATGTTCTGGCCCAGAAGGCAGGAGATAGAGAATGTGTGGAAGTGAAGCTTAGAGATTCAGCATTACCCCTTTCCTGCCTCCATGTGGCTCTTGAAATATTTATGTGGATTGTTTCTCACTTCCTATTCCCTTTTGCACAGAACCTTTGTTGTTTTGGACTTCTAGAATAATGCAGGGATTTCAGTAATTCATAAGGGACATAATTACCATTGAACAATAGGCAACCAGACAATTTTCTTTATGTAGCAGATCGACATCTTTCTTTTAGATAATGTAATGCATGACTGAGACTGAACCTGTTTTGAAAACACCTGGAGAAATAGGATTGGACACTTAGTGGGTTTAGAGTTGATATTCTACTTTATATCCTTCCCCTGGAGTGGGGTAGGAATGGAGATTTTGCAGTATACTTCCCCTGCCACACCCACCAAGCCACACCATGCCCACCAAGCCATGCCCACAGAACTGGTAGTAAAAAAATTTGGATTTCACCACTCCATGTAGCCTAGGACAAGATAGAACTTTGTTGAAGATCCTTCAATACACTGCCCAATGGTTTCTCCAATGAACAAGTTCGGTGGGAGGGTTAAAATTACCTTCCACTCCACTTCCAGTTGGAGTAAGAACTATAATCTTGATTTATGTTTTGTCTCCAGAGATATGCACAGTAGGTCATTGCACTGTAACAAAAGAGTGCTAATGAATTTCCCTTGAAGACAACTCAGGTATGAGTTGTTAAATGTTGGAGTACAGATCCAAATTGTAAGATTAACCCCTAAGCCATGATGGATTTTTCAAAAGGCCAAATGGAAAGTTTTCATGATGAACTTGACCACATCATCCAATTGACAATCCCTCCCCCCCCACACACACACAGAGGAAAATGAATATGGTAAGAAGCATATCCCAAGGGGCTATAGAAAAATATACATCCGAGGCTGGAGGCAAGAATGCACAGAGTTACACAACCAATAAGCTAAAGCAGGAGTCAGCAACCTGTGGCTCTGGAGCCACATGTGGCTCTTTCACCCCTTTGCTGTAGCTCCCTGTCACTCAAAGTACGCCAATGTGCAACACCCACCAACATGTGATCTATTGAGCTTTTTAACCCCCGGTAGGCCAACCATGAATAAATCCAAGAGAAGAAAAAAGTTTCAGAAGAAAATGGAATGATTAATTCAACTACACAAGCTAGTTTTGTGGCCGCTCAAGAAATAGTCAGGCATGAGAAGGGTTTTGTGGCTCCCGGTATTTTATTTTCTGTGGGAAATGGGTCCAAATGGCTTTTTGAATGTTTAAGGTTGCAGACCAGGGATGAAATGCTCCCAGTTCGGACCAGACTGCCCGATCTGGTAGTGATGGCGGCGGGTGGTTCGGAGAACTGGTAGCAAAAATCTCTGCCCCCTCCCACCATGCCCAGCTGAGCCGCGCAATCATCAGAGGCTTTTTTTTACTTTTAAAAGCATTTTTTCTACAACCTCTTCTGACGAAAAAATGCTTTTAAAAGTAAAATAAAAGCCTCTGATGATTGCACGGCTCAGCTGGGATAGTCAAAGCCTTTTCAAAGCCTTTTTTTCTGCAACCCCATGGCCGAAGAGGTGGTAAAAAAAATTGCTTTGAAAAGTCTCTTATGATCCCAGCTGAGTTGCCTGATCAGCAGAGAGGTATTTTTTAAAAAGCCTCTCTGACGATCCCAGCTGAGTTTCCTAGTCGGCAGAGGCTTTTCAAAGCATTGGAAAAAATGCTTTGAAAAGTTTTAAAAAAAATAGTTGGCCACGGCCACCCAATCACATTACCACCCCCTCCCCCACCAAGCCATGCCCACAGAACCGGTAGTAACAAATTTTACATTTCCCCTCTGTTGCAGACCCCTGTGCTAAAGACAAGACAAGACAAGACAAGACAAGACAAGACAAGACAAGACAAGACAAGACAAGACAAGACAAGACAAGACAAGACAAGACAAGACAGATAAGGAGTCTGGATAGCTCAGCAGACTAATGCATTGTAACTTAACTCCAGCTGTCTGCAATTATTGTAAGTTCGAATCACACCAGGCTCAAGGTTGACTCAGCCTTCCATCCTTTCTAAGGTAGGTAAATTGAGGACCCAGTTTGTGGGGGCAATAAGCTGACTTTGTATAAATATACAAAAATATGAAGGCTATTGCTTAACGCATTGTAAGCCGCCCTGAGTCTTCGGAGAAGAGCGGCATATAAATCAAATTAAAAAACAACAACAACAACTAATGGATGGAAACTAATCAAGGAGAGAAACAATCTGGAAGTAAGGACACATTTCCTAACAATAAGGACAAATAACCTATCAACAGCTTGCCTTCAGAAGTTGTAGGTGTTTCATCACTAGAGGTTTTTAAGAAAAAAAACCTGAATGGTCCCATGCCTGAGGTAAAATTGAGCAGGAGGTAGAACTAGAAGACTTCCAAGGTGCCTTCCAGATCTGCTCTGATTGATTGTATTTGTTGATCCCTGTATGGCTAAATCACACAAAAGTAATGGACACCCAGCTTATCTGTCATGCCCCTGTCAGAGTCTGACTCTGAGATGGAAGAGAAACAGCTGATAGAGAGCAAGAGAGTGGCTCTGTTGGCTGTGGAGGAAACCAAAGTCAAGCTGGGCAGAGCAGGGGAGAGTTAGAACAAGGGAGAGGGGGTTCTGATGAAGATCAAAGGCCACCTTCTCCTCATCCTAGGGTATGCAGGGAAGAACAGAGAAGAGAGCAATGGGTGTCACATGGTTTACAAGGGAGGAAAGGGCCCTGATCCCCTTACAAGATACACCTGGAGTTGGAGTTTAAAAGGAGAGGCAAATGGGGGCAGGTGGTTGTCGGGAAGAAACACTGAGTTCATCTTGTGTTTATCAGAGTTCCTGGCATCCTCCCAACTGGTTTGGTTTACTGCCAAGCTACTTCAATTCTGAAATTCTTTATCTTGCTTGCCCTGCTGGTTTAATTACCTTATCTTGCCCTGTTGGATTTTTGGTTGGAAGTATCAGAGCAGCAATCAGCCCCGTTACCTTGCCTGGGGTAATTGCCCTCAATTAGAGGTGGAATCGTGCCTTTTTCCTGTTGTATACTTTGAAAAAATAAATCAAAGATATATTTTCTAATTAAACTCATATTTATTTGTTGATTTTATTTTTATTGAAAAAGTTTTACAATACAAAATTTTCCCCCTTTTTCACCCCTCCCCCTCCCCCTCCCACCCTTCCCCTTCCCCCCCAACCTCCCCCCAACCACACCCCTTCCCTTCCCATCCCCCCCTGACTTCCGCTACACATTTTTTTTAAAAAAAGAAAAACAACAAAAATTTATAACAAAGAGAAAAGCGAAAACTATTATATATTCAATTCTAAATTAAAAGGAAGAGAGAAGAAAGAGAAAAAAAGAATTAAGAGAGTATTTAAAAAAAAGAAAAAAAAGCATACAAATAAATGTTTATCTAAAATTAACAATACTATAATAAGAAAAACACCCAGAAAACTACCATTATCATATTTATCAATTTAAGAAATTTCTGACCTTTATATAACCCATTAATATTAACATTACAAATCATATACCTAACTCAATCCCCCAAAGCTAGTGTAACCTACACCTTCATATCAAATAATATCAAGTAATTTGATCCCAACTGCTCCCCTTAGTTAAGGAAAATAAAAAATAAAAAACACTGAAGAACAAAAAGCAAAAAAAAAAAAAGAAGAACATAAAACATACAATATAATGCAATTATACATATATTATAATTTTCCATAATCCAAGTTAGAATCTTCTCTTCATCTTGATTGAAGTTAAATATTCTTTCTCCACACTTATCCAATTCCAATAAGCTTCGTCTTCTATCTGCCCCCATCAGTAAAATAAAACATTCCACTTAAACCCCCCGTGTGACTTTGTATAAACAATATGCAACCACGAAGATATTCTCTCCTCTAGGTAGAATCATCCAAACCAATTTATACTATTTCAACAAAAAAAAAAGAAAAATCCAATGCAGCTCCACCAATCCTTGAGAAAAAAATCAAACAAAAAAGAAGAAAAAATCTCTAGAAACTGCATTCCCAGATGTTTTTTTTTAAACTCTTTCAAATCCTGCCACCCTTTATTATTCACTCCTTCTGGTTGTAAGATGTTTTCATTTCCATTCTTTCCTCCTAGATGATAAATTCCAATAAAAAAGAACTTATAATAGGGTAATCACAGATTGCTGCTACTACTGCAGCAATCTGTTACACTTACTCAGGATGATAAGTCCAATTCCAGACAGTACAAATTTTTGTAAACCTCCAACTCCAGATGAAGTCATTATAATCCATAAATCCAACTTGGTATAAACTTTAGAAAATTTTTATAAACATTTTACCACACTTTCCATATATTCTGATAAGAACTGTAGATGCTGAAGGACTTCACGACACTCATCAGCACATACCACTTGAATTTCCTCATCGGCTTCTTCCTGCTGTTTGACATCGCCTTCCTTTTCTTGGGGAGCATTGGACCCCTGCTGCAGTTCATCTCGAGTTATAAAATTTTTAAAATCTTGCTGCCGCAGTTCAGGATCCAGTGCTCCTAGTCTAAATTCACCAGGATATTCAATTTTCCCATCCAAGAAGTCCTTAATAGGATCCTCTAAAGAACCACCTTGTACTCCTTGTACTTTTAACATTCTTTGATTCATACTTTGAATCTCTTCCTTCTGTCTACCTTTTACAGACTCTCTTTCTTGTTTCTTGTTCTTCCCATATTCAGTGGCTCTCTTGAAGATATTTTTATAAAAGTGTTCTGCTTTTCCAATAGTATTCAAACAATACCTCACACCATGATATCTAACAATTAAGCCAACTGGTAAGGCCCATCTAAATGGGATATTACTTTTCTTCAGTTCCTTAGTTAAAAAAGCAAATTCTTTCCTGTTCTTTAAAACCTTCGATGGTAACTCTTTGAAGATATTGATTTGTGCGCCTTCCACTTGCACTCTGGCAGAGTAGGACTTTTGTAAGATGTCATCTCTCAACCTTTTATCAGTAAAGTAAACAACAACATCTCTTGGCAAATTCCGTTGTTTAGCTACTCGTGAGTTGACTCTATAAACTTTCTCTATACAACCAAGAATTATCTCATCTTCTAGCTCAAGTAGTTCAGCAAAGACCTTTGCAGAAATTGCTTTTAAATCTTCTCTCTGGTTTTCTCTAATACCTCTCACTCTAATCGCTGAAGCCATAGTTTTGATTTGAAGCATAATAATATCTTTCTGTATGGTCTGATTTTGAATCTCAGCTTCCACAAACTTCCCTTGTATTTTTTGTATCTGGGAATCAAATTTACTACTGATCTCAGTCACTTTCTCCTCCATTTCAATCACCACATTTGAGAGATCTGAGATTACTTTAATAATAATTTGACTTAATTGGTCTTGCTTTCCATCAATCAAGTCCACAAGATTCTTCTGTGAATTTTTAATTTTGTCAACTACGCTTGGTAAGGAAGTTGTTATAAGATCTTTTAAGTCACCTTCTGCCAATCCACACAAATGCATCATCTCAGCTTTATACTTCAGCTGGCTCATGGGGGAGCCCCCCCTTCCTTTAGTCATCTTTACTTTACTTTAAATTGCTTTACTTTGCTTTTTATTTTACTTTACTTTACTTTAATTTTTTAAAAGAAAAAAAGATATCCAAGAAAAAAAGGGAAAAATTCTTCTTGCTTTAAGTGCCTTTCCCATAACAAGATATTTATTTCAAAGCCTCCATTTCAAACGCTCTGACAATTCTTCAATTAACACCAGTCGCCATCTTAAAAAACTCTCTCAAGAACTTTCACTTCTCAGAATTACTCAGGCAGCTACACTTCTCTTCCTCTCCTCCCCTCTTTCCTCTTCCAAAAAATCAGGAAAAAAATCAGTAAAAGAATCCATACTTGCTCCGACTTTTCTTCTTTCTCTTTCAGCTTGCTCGATAGACGCTGTGGTGTTGCTTCCAGCGTCTGGCTCCGCTAATTAGCGGAGGACTGTCTTGACGCGGAGCATTCTCTGGAGGGTATGGAGGGGGCCATCCTTCTGAGCCCTCCCCAGGACAGACGAAGCATTCCTGGGGCGGCTCAGGGGGCCCAGCCTCACCCCCAGAAGCTCTCCCTGCTCCTCCCGCCGAGGAGCAGGTTGTGCGAGCCGCCTGCCAGCTGTGAGGCGGCTCTAACGCGTCAAGGAGCTGGCGGGCATGGAGGAGCCCGCCACCGACGAGGAAGGCGCCACCGGAAGTCTATTTGTTATAGACAAAATAAAACATCTCACTATCTAAAGTAGTTACATTTTGGCAAAGATCCCAGCCTGACCTTCCCTGGCTGGAGAACAAAGAAAGGATTTAGAGAAGAAGGAAAGGAATGTAGACATGCGCAGTAGATTAGAGATAAGAACTTGGCAAGCTACGGTAAGTCTGAAAGTCCAGAAATAAAAGCTCAGCTGGTAAAAAAAAAAACGCCGTGACAGGAAAATTTTGTATGCTTACAAGTTTATGGAAAGGTTTTTCTCCAGACTGGAGAGTAAAGGGACATTGGGGGCAAAGTTTGGAGGTAATAAAGGGACTTGTAATTATTTTCTGGCTGTGTTGCCTTTGTGCCACATCCCAGATCATCACATTATCCATACCATGAGGCTAATATCAGGAACTATGAAGTTGACAGCTTCCAAACGGCCAGTACTATATAATATACCACCCACACACCTCAGAAGACAAACAGCTTTAAAAAGGGAGTGGAAAAAATGTGAGGAAAACCTGATTATCACCCATACATGAGGATTATCATGATCAAATATTCAGACTCATATCTTGCAATCCACCATGGAAACCTGGACAGCAATTAATCTTTAATTAATATTAATTGATAGACTTTGATATTGAGACATTAAGGCTTCAGGAATGGGCAACTTCTAATCAGATCTGTTTGATTTATTATCTGATACAGTTCAATTCCCTTCCAGCTTTGTTCTTCCAAGGGAAAAATAGCCAGCACTCAATCAGATCTAAACCAACGATGGCATATTCCAATATTGGAAAACCAAAAGAGGACTAAATGTGACTGTAAGAATGTCTTGGAAGCTTTCCATCATATTGGGAGGAAATGCCCCACTGGAGGTTCCCTGGTTACCGGCATGAACTGCATCATCTTGAAGATATTGCTATCCAATGTCTAAATTATCTAGAAATCTGGCCATAGTCTTAATGATTGCTCATACATAATTTAATTTTTTTTTCATGATTTTATTCATCATTCAAATTGTGCATTTTCAAAATAATTCACTGTTCTGGTGTTTTATACTTTGATTCATATTCTTTGTACTGTTTTTGTTAATTTTATGCATTAATGCTCTATTCCACTGTTTCTCAAACTGGGCAACTTTTAAGCTGTATGAATTTCAACTCCCAGAATTCCCCAGCCAACAAAGCTCACTGGAGAATTCTGGGCGTTGCTGTCCATACAGCTTAAAGTTGTCAAGATTGAGAAACATTGCCACATTCTATTATGTCATAAGAAATAAATAAATAGATGAAATAACCCCAATAATTATTTAATTAACTCTAAACTGATTATAGCCATCTCATTTAAACTCAGTATACTTTTCACCTGATGCAATCACTTCATTTTATTAGTCGTTTCTTGGTATTTAGTTCTGGCTTAAGAACAATGATGAAACATTTTGGGAAAAAGATACATCCCAATAACCCAACACTAGAGGACAAAATGGAGAAGACCTCCACAGCCACCATGGCTTTTCCATTGGTACTCAGATAGGTTGGAACAAAAGAGATCCACACACTGCAGAAGACCAACATGCTAAAGGTGATGAACTTGGCTTCATTAAAGGTATCAGGTAATTTACGGGCAAGAAAAGCCACAATGAAGCTGGCAATAGCCAAGAAGCTCAGATAGGCCAGGACACAATAGAACATGAAGATGGAGCCTTCATTGCATTGCAAAATCATGGTTTCTGTAAGGGAATTCATGTCAAACTCAGGGAATGGAGGAGAGGTTGCCAGCCACAGAATGCAAAGACCTGCTTGAAGAAAAGAACAAGAAAGGACAATGGAAAGAGCCAATCTTTTCCCCACCCATTTTCTCATTGAAGAACCTGGCTTAGTAGCCATAAAAGCAACAACCACGGTAATAGTTTTAGCTAACACACAAGAAACAGCAACTGAGAAGATGATGCTGAATGCTGGTTGCCGGAGAAGGCAGGTTACTTTCCCTGGCTGACCAAGGAATAACAAGGAAGAGAGAAAGCAGAGCAGAAGGGCGATAAGTAGGGTGTAAGTGAGGTCCCGGTTGTTGGCCTTGACGATGGGGGTATCTCTACGCTTAAGGAAAATTCCGAGCACACTGATTGTCATGAAGGAAAAGGAAACAGCAGCTGAGGCCAGACTGATCCCTAAAGGTTCTTCAAAGGACAGGAAACTCATTGTTTTGTTAAGGCATCGATCTTGCTCTTTGCTTGGATATTGATCCTCAGGACATTTGAAACAATCTTCTGTGTCTGGATAAAAAGATCAAAATGAAACTTATTTACTTTCTACTTCTTTCTCAGATGTTCTTTGCTATTGTTTGAAGCTCAGGGTTCCAATCAGAATTTCTAGAGAGTGGAAAGGGAGAGGTAGAAGTAGAAGCAGATGTAAATGTAGAAGTAGATGAAATATTTAGATTAAATTAAAAAGTGATGCAAGGATGTAAGGAGACATAAGGTCCCTAGGGAGAAACATGTGAGATTTGTTAAAAAGTCAATAAGAGTTGAAATACTAAAAAAAGGCAAAAGATTGCGGATAGATATAAAATATTGCTTAATATGGGATTTCTTTTATAAATGGCTAGAAAATAGAGGCAGAAATTCGAAATTGGGAAAATGTTATTATGTATATTGTTAAATTACAATACATTATTATTGCTATGTATACGGAAATATTGGAAGTTGAAAAATTATTATCATGTATGTGTAAATACAAGAGGGATGTGGTGGCTAAGTGGTTAAGATGCTGAGCTTGTCGATCGAAAGGTCGGCAGTTCGGCAGCTCAAATCCCTATTGCCACATAATGGGGTGAGCTCCCGTTACTTGTCCCAGCTTCTGCCAACCTAGCAGTTCAAAAGCACGTTGAAAAATACAAGTAGAAAAATAGGGACCACCTTTGGTGAGAAGGTAACACTGTTCTATATGCCTTTGGTATTTCGTCATGCCAGCCATATGATCACGGAGATGTTTTCGGACAGTGCTGGCTTTTTGGCTTTGAAACAGAGATAAGCACCACTCCCTAGAGTCGGGAACAACTAGCACATACATGCAAGGGGAATCTTTACCTTTACCTTATGTGTACATAGTATTATTAGTATTATGATTATGTATAAAGTAAATTGACCTGGAGAATACACTGTTCACTATGCACTTATGGATGTTAAAGAAAAAAGTATAAATAAAATTGGGGGGGGGGGAGGGTTAAAAGAAAAAAATTCTGAAATTTAGAACATAAGGTGGTTTACATTCTCTCTCTGTGTATGTCTTTCTTTCTCTCTGTCTAACGTTGGTTACTGCATTTTTTCCAGCCAATTTTACAATAATTTCTTCCAAATTCCACCTATTATATTGCCACATAATGCTTTGGATGACCACCATATAAAAAGTGTCTGGGCCATAATTTGATTTTGGTCACCATGTACACCTTCACCTGCAGGTGATATCTTCAGGAACACAACTTTGGATGTTGAATTCTAAGACAAAATTTCCATTCAAGAAAAGGTTGCATATATGAATGCTGGGATCCTGCAAAATACCATGCTATTCTTAAATACGAAAGATTATTAATTACTGAGGTTTATAGGGATTTCCCTTGTTACTTGTTTTGAAGGGATGGAAAACCTCAATAAGAAATTGAACCAATTGTAATTTATGACAAAACAATTTGTTTGCAGCCACTCTCTCCAAATATTGAAGGACTTTATAACTAACCTATCTTGCTTGACATCTTCCCCTGTGGACATGGTATACAATCATAGCAGCAAAAGCTTTTCTGTTCAGATTGTCTCTTCCAAGATCCAGGATGACAGTATTGGTTGCACAGAGAAACTGGAAGAACCTGTTCATAACATGAAAAATCGTGCACAATTAGTTGCCAAGTTGTTAAGCTTTTTCATCACTTGAAAGTAGAGGCAATTCAAAGAGAATCATGCCAACAGAGATTCATTGGACACATTTTAAGTGATTCCCCACCCCCCATTGTTTAAGGAAGTTGTAAAAATACAAGCATTCTACATGCTTGCAGTCCATACCTCATTAAAATGTTCGTGCCATTCAAGAATTGCCTAGAGGCATTTGAAATGCTTATTCTTGAAAAAGAATAAGAAACTGGAAGATCTCATAAATAACATTTTTAAAAAGTTTGCACAGAGATTCACCAGGTTTTTCTCAGTAGGTATAATGGAGGAAAATGACACATATTATAGTAAAATGTGTGCAGCAAACTGGTCCATTCAAGAATACCCATACCTGGTTAAAATCTTTGTGCCATTCAATCAAATTTTCATTAAGAATAAATTCATTTCCATCTGGAGCATTGGGATTTAATCTTCCAACTTTCACTCTCTGGATGGATTTGTTTGAAAAGGTGATCATATTGATGATGTCAAACCCTCCTGCAATTTCCATGTCTTCATTAAAGGACACTGTTTCTCCTGCTGAGTTGTTGAAAGAAATGCTTTGAAGAAATGGGTGCAGCTATAGGAGGAGGAGGAGGAGGAGGAGGAGGAGGAGGAGGAGGAGGAGGAGGAGGAGGAGGAGGAGGAGGAGGAGGAGGAGGAGGAGGAGGAGGAGAAAGGAGAAAGAAGAAAGAAGAAAGAAGAAAGAAGAAAGAAGAAAGAAGAAAGACGAAAGACGGAAGAAGAAGAAGAAGAAGAAGAAGAAGAAGAAGAAGAAGAAGAAGAAGAAGAAGAAGAAGAAGAAGAAGAAGAAGAAGAAGAAGAAGAAGAAGAAGAAGAATGGAGGAGGAAGAAGAAGAAGAAGAAGAAGAAGAAGAAGAAGAAGAAGAAGAAGAAGAAGAAGAAGAAGAAGAAGAAGAAGAAGAAGAAGAAGAAGAAGAAGAAGAAGAAGAAGAATGGAGGAAGAAGAAGAAACAGAAGACACTTAAAAATATTGGGATAAAATATTCTATGAAATATTTCCCTTTCTTTCCAAATTTCTGTATGCAGCTTGATGTGACAAATGTCAATAATTAACGCTAAGAGTATCACTATATACAGTAACGAGCACACTGCTTTCCATTTTCATGGATATGAAAAAGCAATATATTACTGTCAATAGTATTTCACATCTACCTCTTGGTTAGAAAGTGGAATGTAATCCAGTGGTAGTATTTAATGAGTGCAGAAGAACAGTACTTTCCCTACATATTTATCATGGATTGATTGATGTAATCATAGCTAGCTTTGAATGATATATTGTGTCTGAAAACATGTTTCAGCTCCTTTTGTGATCCCAGACACTTTCTAGTAAATGTTTCACATTTCTTGGACAACTTTACCTTAAAAGGTGGTAGATTTTGAGGTTCTGGGATTTTATCCACCAAGGTTTTACTCTGACTGGATTCTTTTGATAGTAAAGCTTGCAAAGAATGAGCTACAGCATAGATCCCATTATAGATGCTATAACTATGACCTGTCATTTGCATTTCAAAGAGAGGTCCAGGAAGACTATCCAGATTCTCCTCCCCAGTACATTTTCCCATGTCCATTGTTGGTGTTTCCGAATCAGAGAAGAAACAGTCAAAGGCTTGTTCCCAAAAATCCTTTAGAAATCCATCTCTTTGTCCCCAAAAAGGTTTCATAGACTTCAGAAATTCTTTGAATGCTAGAACTTCACCTGAATGTATCTGAAAAGAAATGGCCCCATCAAACAATTGGAGATTCCAAGTCTTTAGATTTCCTGTTAGTATGAAGTCCACTTGACTTCATACTAACTAGTCCACTTGACTTTCTAAGGGGTGCATTTAATTTCTCTTCAGGATCGCTTATAAATATGGGAGAAGTAAGCCAGAGAAGTGTATAAGACTCTCCGTAGAGAATAAATACATTTGCTTTAATATCTGTGAGATGTCTATACAAACTTTTCATCTTGTCACTAAATGCATGGATGTCATCCAATGGAAGCATGAGGGGGATTCTTTGTATGAAGGCTGGACAGATTCCATGCTGGGAAAACATCTCCTGTAGCTTCTTCAAAAAGTGTTCTCCAGTCTCATTTTCAACGGCAAAGAGTCCAACCCATTTCCATCCAAAATGTTGAAGCAACTGGATAATCCCAATGTATACAAGACCTTCATTTGGTGCCATAAAATAAAAAGAAGAAAAATTACTAGTATGAAATTCTTTTGGGGAGAAGGATCCATATGGGAGCTAAAAGAAAACAAAAGAATATTGCACAGATATTCTTCCGACTGTTCATTTCCATAAATTAGTTTATATATAAGGATTCCAGCACAGCATGGTTGAAAATATGAGAATGCAGCTAAATTTTTTATTATTTTTTTAATTGGAAGATGACCAAATACCAGGAAGTTGAAATCTATCTTTACCAGTACAAGTTAATTTTAATTTTCAATCTCTTTGTAAGTATTGAATGAGATTTGCTTACAATCACATTTTTGTAGGGACAAACACACAAGAATAAATACTTTAGAAGGCTCTTAATTAAGAACTAGAGAAATTTCCTCATCCCTGGACCTACCTGAGGAATTTTGTAGAGCTCTACAATTTCTGCCATACGGGAGGAAGTATCTGACCCAAGTCCTCCAATGATGGCCATGAGATTTTTCTGAAGCCCACATTTGTAGTTGGGCATAAATCTATCTGATTTGAAGAGCAGGTCCAGGGTGGTCCGAAAAGTCATCCTTGCATTATAGTAGCTGTCATGGATATGGAACCCAAGAGTAATATTGGGCAAGATTTCTGGATTCTCATTGATCTCCTTGACAGCAAAGACCAAGGAAAGGACATGTTGGTAGAACTTTGTAATCAGACTGTAAGTAAAAGAATGTCTATTAGAAAACACAGTGAATGAATTAGTTGATCATCAAGGACAGCCCTTTCTACCTGTGACTGAAATTAAAAAGATTAAATTCCTTTTACACTGCTTCAAATTATTGTGATTTTCTTGTGCATTGTACTGTATCGTGGAAGTCATCCATTTAAAAAGACACTATATTTTTAGATTTTCTATTAATGGCCAGTGAGAATGATTGTGTGTTCTGTTTCATACAGGGGAAACTAAACTTATTCCATTTCTTTATTTTACTCTTCTCTGAGCAATTTTTGTTCTTCCTTTTTTTGTTCTTTCTGAGAAAAGGTGTTAATTGTGGAGATGAGTGATCATTTCTGAACATTTTCTTCCTATATTATGAATTCCTACTTTTATGTATTTACATTCTAGGTATTGTGAAGTGGGTGGTGCTCTCTGAGGTTGATTGTTCCCTTTCGAATATTTTGCCTCCCAAGTAGGTAACATATTAAAAGCTTTGCAATGCTGTTTAGAACACTAAAGATATTACCCAACCTAATAACGAAATATCTGCAAAAAAATAATAATCAAACTTAGACAGACACCAATATTATATGGTTTACACCTGAACTATATGATGTTCGGTCTCATCAGTAATCTACCATATTTTTTGGAGTATAAGATGTACCGGAATATAAGACACAACTTAGTTTTTGGGGAGGAAAATAAGTAAAAAGCTGATTGGCAGGTGGATTGGCCTTCCGGAATACCCCCACTCACCTGTTCACAGAGATGATTTTTTGCAACAGGTTCCTTGGTTGTGAACTCTGTGCCTTGCTTTTCTTTTGCTTTTTATTCTGCCTTTGAAACTTCTGAAGAAATTTTTTTTTCCTGCCTCTGAAAGCCTCCAAAACAGAGCTTCAGAAAAAAAAGCCTCTGAACCTCTGTTTGGGGGCTTCTTTTCTGAAGCTTCGTTTCTGATGCTTTTTTCAGCCTCTGATACCTCCATTTGAGAAGCTGGGTGGGGCTACATTCAGAGTATAAAATGCACCCAGATTTTCACCCTCTTTTTTTTTGGGGGGGGGAAGGTGTGTTTTATACTCCAAAAAATACAATATTTATTCCTTAAACATTCAAATTCATATTCGTATCACTTTTTTCAAAATAGTATAAAGTCTCTCTCATTTTTATAGGGACGAAGGATCTGAAATCTCAAAAAAAAAAAATAATCAGGAAATGATTGGTCTGACTTCTGACTTCATCTGCCTTCTTTGAGATCATTGTGGATTGAAGGAAGTGATGTGGATATCTAGAAACGACCATTAGGTGAAGAAAGGTATGAGATTTGCTTACTCTGAAAGTTCATAGAGCTCCTGAGATGGATGTTCATAAAATGAATATTCACTGAAGGCATAGAGGTTCTGTGAGGACATCCCTCCAATGAGGACATCACCTGGCTGGTACCATTCATGTGGAACCAGAAAAGGATCAATCTCTGGACACTTGAGTGCATTCACTTTGATCACGGGAAACATCAAAAAGAACAGTACATCAACAGTCAAAAAATCTTCTAAAAGAGGTCTCCAACATATCAACCCACACCAATGGATCTGACTTAGCATCCTGGGTTTTCCCAACACACCTCCTAAGAGAAAAGCATCAGTCTAAATCTTTAACTTCAATGGAGATATAGAAATAAACAATGACTGAGATTTCTACAATCCAAATCTGAAATTGATCCAATCAAAGAAAGAACAGATGCTGGAGGAAATAAACCCAATAGTCCTGTTTGACTCCTCCCACCACCTCAAGCTCTTCATGGAATCGTTAATTTATAACATCTTTCAACCATGCTTTCTCGTTTTCATCGCTTTCCTGAAAATCTCTGGAGCTTTAATCAGATAAACCCATTATAGTAATTTGAACTCTTCAAGGAAGAGTTAATTATTTACTGAATAATAATAAACAACGTGTGTAATAGCAAATCTTAATGCTATTATTTAGCTTAGCATGGAACCGAAGAAACCATTTTTGCTGAGAAAGGAATAATGCTTCAGTTTTTATTAACCATCGCAGTATTTCCCAGCCACTTATAGAATCAAATAGAGACTACAACGATGTTAACTGGGTGTATTGGTGTAAAAAACAAACAAACAACAACAACAACAACAAAAAAAAAACACAGCAATTTTGAAAAATACAGGACCTTATAGAGATAGCATTTTTTAAAAAAATTGATTTATATGCCGCCCTTCTCCAGAGATTCAGGGCGGCTTACAATACGTTAAGCAATAGCCTTCATACTTTTGTATTTTTATACAAAGTCAGCTTATTGCCCCCACAAACTGGGTCCTCAATTTTCCTACCTTAGAAAGGATGGAAGGCTGAGTCAACCTTGAGCCTGGTGAGATTCGAACTTACAGTAATTCCAGACAGCTGGTGTTAATCAGAATGCTTTTAGTCTGCTGAGCTATCCAGTCTCCCTTTATTTATTTTAATAAATAAATTTATGGGAGGTAAATGGGAGGTCATGAAAAACTTGGAGAAGATAACAATGAAAATCCACCATGTAGATGTGACAATTTCAGTAAGAACTGAGAGGGAGTATACTTTGGATTAACAGTTCACATAAAATCTACATTATATACATACATACATACATATATACATACATCCTCAACTTCCTTATGAATATTACCTATTTTTGTTTCTGTTGTCTATCCACATATACCATTTCTCCCAAACTGCATAATACTCCAAATTCTCTTTTTTTTTAATTCTAAAGTTAGTTTATTCATTTTGGCACATTGAAATATTTTTTGGATAATCAATCCCTCTGGTGATAAGTTATGTTCTTTCCAATATTGTGCAAACACAATTCTTGCTGCTATTAGTATATGTAGGATCAGATATCTTTTTTAAAAAAAATCAAATTTAGTTTTGAATATTCCCAGGAGAAATGTTTCCAGATTTAACTCAATTTGGCAATTTATTAAATCTTGTAGCCTTGTATTTTGGTCCAATACTTTTTCGCTTCGGGGCACAACCACCAAGCATGAAAGAAAGTACCTTAGTGTTGGTTGCATTTCCAGCATCTGGGGCTTAGATTTGGATACATTTTAGCCAGTCTTGCTGGAGCTAAGTGCCAACGATACAGCATTTTATACTGATTTTCCTTATAGGCCACCAATTTTTTTAAAAAAATTGATTTATATGCCACCCTTCTCCAGAGACTCAGGGCGGCTTACAATGTGTTAAACAATAGCCTTCATACTTTTGTATATTTATACAAAGTCAGCTTATTGCCCCCACAAACTGGGTCCTCAATTTACCTACCCTAGAAAGGATGGAAGGCTGAGTCACCCTTGAGCCTGGTGAGATTCAAACTTACAGTAATTGCAGACAGCTGGTGTTAATCACAATGCTTTTTAGTCTGCTGAGCTACCAGGCTCTTGTTAACATGTAATTTGTGTTCCAGATAGTTTCCCAATCGTCTAGGTTTATGTTATGCCCTATATTTTTAGCCCATGCGATCATTGGTTCTTTTACTACCTCCTCTCCTCTATCAAATTCTAATAAATAATTGTATAATTTGGATATTAATTTTCTTTCGGGGCCAATCAGTAATTTATCTAGTTGTCTTGCTTCCATTCAGATTGCACTTGAATATCTTTTAAACTTTTATTGTTACCCTACCAAATGAAAGCCTACAGCATATTTCATGAGTGCTGATTCCTTTATTGTTCACAATTGATGTTAAGAGAAAAAAACATCTATCCACCACTTCAGTAATTTGTTTATCTTATTAAGGCTGCCACAAAGAAGAGGGAAGTCAATGTACTTTTCAAGGCACCAGAAAATAGGACAAGAAATGCTAATTGACTGGGGATGGGCAATCATTTACTTATTCAATCTTTTAAAACCTATCCATCATAGCAAGTTCATTCTGTCCTTAGGTGCTTTTGGGATTCTTCTTCTGAAGAGTAACAAACAGAATACTACAACTTTTGTTTGTTTGTTTGTTTGTTTGTCAAACATGTACAAGAGAACAAATATAGTAATGAACATAAATATGAACAAAGGAAGTAAATATAGATAAATGGGGATAATAAGACAGGGACGGTAGGCACCCTGGTATCTTGATATATCCACAATTTATTTTTCCACAATTCCATGGAAAAGTCACAGAGGAACAATGTATTCCAAAGCAAATTAAATTTTATATATACATATACGGCAATTATATGTGTCAAATAAAGGACAAGACAGAAAGAATCCAGTTCACATCACTTCATTTCACCACATTTCCAATATTTTTAAAATCAGATAATAGGTCACAATGGAAATAGAATGATAACTGCTTGTGACCTAGAAATTCAATTAAATGTACCTGACTCAGAAACTTTTTAAATTTTACGTTTCAAAAGAATCCTAAACAATTGAAAACTGATATCTCATGATACTGTACCAAATACATATTCATGAAATGTTAATCAGCTTTTTATTATATTTATTCAGTGGTTTATGACCAAAATGTATAAAAACCATGAAAGAGTTTGGATATCCTTTGAGTCAATATCTGAAATCCCCTAACAGTATCCGAGAAATCAAGATTCTCAAAATCTTCTTGAGGTGAGGTGTTGAATGGGTGAGAGGGGTTAGGTTAAACAATCTTCAAAAATATTTGAAAATGCAGCAGCGTGAACACTTCTTTTTGAATGGGTGACATTAATAAATCTTAATAATCATAATAACCTTCCAAATATTCTCCTTTCACAGAAATAACTTCTATATGTTTTATATACACAGCAAATAGGCGTTTTATTCTTCTTTGTCAATATAGCAAGAAAAAGTATATGATGTACTACTTCCTCTTTATGAGTTGCTCCCTGTGGTTTAGTTGAGGCCTGAAAACAATGATGTAGCATTTTGGCAAAAATATGCATCCCAGTAATGCAGCACCGGAGGCCAAGATGGAGAAGACTTCCACAGCTACCATAGCTTTGCCTTTTGTGCTCAGATAGGCTGGAAAGAAGGAGATCCACACACTGCAAAAGGCCAACATACTAAAAGTGATGAACTTGTCTTCATTAAAGCTATCAGGTAATTTGCGGGCAAGAAAAGCCACAATAAAGCTGGCGATAGCCAAGACCCCCATGTAGCCCAAGACACAGTAGAAGAAGAGAGCTGAGCCCTCATTGCACTGTAAAATCATTTCTTGGAGCTCTGAATGCATGTCCAATTCAGGGAATGGAGGAGATGTTGACAACCAAAGAATACAAATACATACTTGTAAGAGAGAGCATGAGAGGACAATAGAAAAGGCCAATCTTTTCCCCACCCATTTCCTCATCTGAGATCCTGGTTTAGTGGCCATGAAAGCCACAACCACAGTAATCGTTTTGGCCAAGACACTAGAAATGGCCACTGAGAAAGTGATGCTGAAAGCTGACTGTCGGAGAAGGCAGGTCACTTTGCCAGGCTGGCTGAGGAAGAACAAAGAGGAGAGAAAACAGAGCAGAAGAGACACAAGGAGGGTGTAGGTGAGGGACCGGTTGTTGGCTTTGACAATGGGAGTATCCCTGTGTTTAATAAAAGTCCCAAGTACCCACATTGTGACGAAGAAGAAAGAAAGAGCCGTTGAGGCAAAACCAATTCCTAGGTTTTCTTCAATATTTAGAAAGACCACCGGTTTCACAATGCATTCTATCTTTTCCTTATTTGGATAATGATCTTCTGAACATTCAAAACAGTCATCCATATCTTGAAAAAAAAATCAAGGAATTTGTTATCGATGCATTTCCTATTTTTAAATTTTATTTCAGAGTGGGAGCCATATGTTATTCTTTTGAGTTGTTTCCAATGGTTATCAATTCAATCGTTTTTCTGTATAAACACAATTTTACTACTTCTGGATTTACAAATCCAGAAGAACTTTTTATTGTGAATGACTATGATGACTGGTAAGAAGACTTTGTTACTGGATTATTCCTGGACTGTAATTTTGCTATCTCCTGCTTTATATGTGTATGACCTGGACTGTTTATTGGACTGTGCCTTACTGTTTCCTGAAAGTAAACACAACTCAGTGTATCGGTGTGTTGACTGTGTTTATTCGTATCTACTCTCAACCGCTTTCATGTGTACACCCTTGCTATTCAAGGGTTACTCTGCGAATTCCTTAACACAGATATTTCTCTCTCTGAGCACAATGAGAATATATCTGCTGAACAAAACTCCGCATTGGCATCAGGAAGGGCATCTGGCCAGTAAATACTCTGCTAGTGCTATTTGGTTGCCCAGACTCCACTCCACAAAAGATTATGGGGTTGTTAAACAATGATTA
Organism: Coluber constrictor foxii; assembly: GCA_038048745.1. Lineage (NCBI taxonomy): Eukaryota > Metazoa > Chordata > Lepidosauria > Squamata > Colubridae > Coluber > Coluber constrictor. Next base: position 38,634,870 of record CM075961.1, read on the forward strand.
TGATGATTTAATATTGGCATAAAATAAAGTGCAATTATTCTTAATAAAGTGCAATAGTATTGAAAATTTCCAAAAATGGAGAAGAAAACTCTAATGATGGACATAAGATTTGAATAACAGAAGCAGATGGAGAACGTCTTAGATTCATTCCAATATAATTCATTTAAACCCTCTAGTTTTTCTCCTCCCTAAAGAGTGAGTAAACTAGGAAACATCAGTATTTTTATTTTGGAGAAAAAGGTGTGGTTCAACAAGCAAAAATAAAATTACATACATTTTCTTTTAAAATTGTTCTCGTTCAAACACTAACTCATGTCTGACTCCCTGCAACTCCATAGCCTTGTTGTCTAATGTCTCCTGGAGTTTGCCCAAATTCATGTTCAACTTGTCATTGACACCATTTAACCATCTCATCCTCTGCCATCCCCTTCTCCTTTTGCCTTCCATCTTTCCCAACAACAGAGTCTTTTCCAATGACTCTTCTCTTATTTGGTGGCCAAAATAGTTGAACTTCAGCTTCAGTATCTGTCCTTCCAAAGAACAGTCTGGGTTGATTTCCTTTAGGATTGGACTTTCAATATAGGGAAAAAGTATATCATTCTGGTCCCTGAATTTTGTCCTGACTTTTATGATGCTTCTGTATTCTCTGAGGAGAACATTAGTAGGTAGATGGATGGACGAAAATTAATGGATACAACAATGGATGAATGGTAAATCAATTGATGAAAGCTAATCAAGGAGAAAAGCAATGTGGAATTAGGAGAAACTTCCTAACCCTGACAACAATTAAACCAGTGGAACAACTTGCCAGATCAACTGAGTCGTAGAGAGAAGAAAAACTAATACAAATAAGGTTGAAAATGCAAGGTAGGTAGGTAGGTAGGTAGGTAGGTAGGTAGGTAGGTAGGTAGATAGATAGACAGAGTTAGAGATATATATTATTGAGCCATAGAGTTTATATGATGACATATCTATCATCTCTCTCTCTCTCATTCCCCCTCACTCACTCTCACTATCTATCTATCTATCTATCTATCTATCTATCTATCTATCTATCTATCTATCTATCTATCTATCTATCTATTTTCTATCTATCTTCTATCCATCCATCTATTTGTATCACCCAACCATCCATATATCATCCACCTTCTTAAAAATTTCCAGTGTTGGAGCAGTCACAACTTTGGGAGGCAAGTTGTTTTGCTGATTAACTGTTCTAACTGTCAGCAAATTTCTCCTTAGTTCTTGATTGCTTCTTTCCTTGATCTTGTACCAGCCAGAGGTCCAGGTTTTACAAAAAAAATATTTTGTTTACTGAGTCGTAGAGAGAAGAACAACTAATACAAATAAGGTTGAAAATGCAAGATAGATAGATAGATGATAGATAGATAGATAGATAGATAGATAGATAGATAGATAGATAGATAGATAGATAGATAGATAGATGATAGATAGACAGACAGAGATATATATTATTGAGCCATAGAGTTTATATGATGACATATCTATCATCTCTCTCTCTCTCATTCCCCCTCACTCACTCTCATTCACTCTCTATCTATCTATCTATCTATCTATCTATCTATCTATCTATCTATCTATCTATCTATCTATCTATCTATCTATCATCTATCTATTTTCTATCTTCTATCCACCCATCTATTTGTATCACCCAACCATCCATATATCATCCATCTATGTCTGTCTGTCTGTCTGTCTGCCTGCCTGCCTGTCTTTCTTCTATCTATCTATCTATCTATCTATCTATCTATCTATCTATCTATCTATCTATCTATCTATCTATCTATCTATCATCTATCTATCTATCTTCTATCCATCCATCTATTTGTATCACCCAACCATCCATATATCATCCATCTATGTCTGTCTGTCTGTCTGTCTGCCTGCCTGCCTGTCTTTCTTCTATCTATCTATCTATCTATCTATCTATCTATCTATCTATCTATCTATCTATCTACCTACCTACCTACCTACCTACCTACCTACCTACCTACCTACCTATCTTCTATCCTTCCATCTTTGTATCTACCCAACCATCCATATATCATCTATCTACCTCTGTCTGTCTGTCTGTCTGTCTGTCTGTCTGTCTGTCTGTCTGTCTGTCTGTCTATCCATCCATCCATCCATCCATCCATCCATCCATCCATCCATCCATCCATCCATCCATCTATCTATCTGGATAGGAAATACTACCTGCAGAAACCTCAATGATAAATGGATTGGAATTGAAATAATGGATGGAAACTGAACAAGGAGAGGTTCAACCTGGAAATAAGGATAAATTTTCTGACAGTGAGAACAATCAACCAATGGAACAGAAGTTGCCTCCAGAAGTTGTGGGAGCTTCATCAATGGAGACTTTCAAGGAGAGACTGGGCTTCCATCTATCAAAAATGGTTGTGTGTGTGTGTGGGGGGGGTGGACTAAATGACCTACAAGGTCCTTTCCAAGGTCACTGGTCACTGTTAATCTGTTAATAAGTTAAGATTGTGATTCAAGGATAAAAAAAAATGGATATTTGCCCTGAAATATTCATAAATCTAATAATTATATGCATCCTAAAGTAATGTGTTACAGTTTGCTTAAGGAAATCTGATGAAAGCTTCCTGGAATGTCGAACCTACCCATTTGATTTGAAATCTTCCCTTCCGGACATCGAACACAGTCATAGCAACAGAATTTTTTTCCTTCTTCTCCTTTCTTCCAATATCCAGGGGAACAATGGTCATTACACCGAGAAAGTGGAAGAACCTGGTGATGAACAGAAAAGGGAGATCTTTAAAATAGTTTCTGATTTTTTTCCTTTATGTAGGCAGATAGTATTTTATTTCCCAATTGGCTGCTGAATTTTATCAACTTGGATTTCTACTGTGCATATTTGTGCAGGTTTTTACGCATTCATGATTACCTACCTGGTTAAATCCAGGGTGCCAAAGGATTGTGTTCCTCTCAATGATGAGTTCTTTTCCTTCTGGAGCATTGGACCTTAACTCTCCAATTTTAATTCTCTGAAAAGATTTGTTCGGAAAAGTGATCATGTTGACAATGTCAAAACCACCTGGACCTTCCCTTTTGTCTTTAAAGAAGACTCTTTCTCCTGCTGAGTTGTTAAAAGAAATCCCTTGAAGAAATTTGTGGAGCTACTTGAAGAAGGATAAGAAAAAGGGAGTCCAAAAGAAAACAAATTATTAGGGATAGAAGGATGAAAACTTCCCATTATTTTATTCCCAGTTTCCAGGAAATGAAAAAAAAAAGTGCTTTTCTAACTTGAATTATAGAAGAAGAAAATGCCAACCCACAATGAATGATCAATAAATGAGGTTTAGAACTCACTTTGATTGTACAAGTAAATGATTACAAGTATTTTAAGCTCAACAATTTTCCTGGTAGTTTACCTTAAATCTAAAAACTAACATCATTTCATGAAAATAGTACACCTCTACTGCAGAGGTGGTATTCAGCAGGTTCTGACCAGTTCTGGAGAACTGGTAGCAGAAAATTTGAGTAGTTTGGAGAACCGGTAAATATACTGGCCCTGTCCCCAACTATTCTCTGCCTCCCAAAATGGGGATTTTGCAGGAACCTTCCCCTGGAGTGGGGAGGGAATGGAGATTTTACAGTATCCGTTCCATGGAGTGGGGTGGGAATAGAAATTTTACAGTATCCTTCCCCTTCCACGCCCACCAAGCCATGCCCACAGAACCGGTAGTAAAAGATTTTGAATCCTACCCTCTCTACTGATAAAAAAAAGGGTTGTCATAGCCTTTTAATTCACAGTCTAACCACCCTGTCTTGACTAAATTGAAAAATACTAATCAGAAAAATGAAATCTCCACATTTTAGAAAAGTGTATTGGGCACAAAGTAAAGAAACACTGCCTTCAGACCCTTCTTCATTCAATTTTTCTTGGAATTGGGCTGGATACATTTACAAGATAGGCCAATTCTATGTGGAGATGAAATGGTTATTTATGGAACCAAGGATGATATATAAACCTCATTGACTAGACTGAAATTTGCAAAGGCATTGGTTATTTTCATCTTCTGGTATTCTGTAACTTAGAATCACTTCTTACACCATCAGCTATGTTGCCTCAATATTACTATTGATATGTGAGTATAGACCAAAGCAAACAAGCAATAATCAGTAGTGGAGGAGAATGACTATTCACTAAAGCAAAAGACAGCTACAGCATCTTTTGAGACATTACCTGCCAAGGCTGAAGATCACGAAACTCAAACCTTCGAATCTCTCTCTTTTGGGATCTTGAACTCATCGCTTCATGCAAAGAATGTGCTACTGCATAGACAGCATTGTAGATACTGTAACTTTGGCCAGTCATCTGCAACTCAAACAGAGGCGCAGGTAGATCCCCCAAATTCTCTTCCCCACTACAAATTTCATCATACATTAAGGAGGATTCCTCATTTGAAAATGAACAGTCAAACAATTGTTCCCAAACTTCTTGAAAAAATCCATTTTTGTGGGTTGAAGGTTTGATGCCTTGAAGAAATTCTTTGAAACCTTGAACTTCTCTTGAGTGCACTGTAAAGGAAAGAGCCCCATGGAACATCTGGAGATCAAAACCTCTTTGAAATGCTGTCAGTATGAAATCAGTTGGGTCCATCAGGATCCAAACCTTTCTAAAGGATGTGCTCTCTTTAGCCTCTAGATCACACAAAAACACAACAATTCTGAGCCACCAAATTGTGAACGACTCTCCATAGACAAGAAAAGCATTTGCTTTTTCATCTATCAGTTTATTACAGATAATTGAGTTTCCTTGAAGTAATTCAGACACGTTTTCCAAGTTTACTAATTGTGTAATATTTTGTGAGAAAGCTATGCAGATGCCATTCTGGGAAAGCAATGACTGCAGTTTCTGGAAGAAACGTTCTCCTTTAATAGTGTCAAGAGTGAAGACTCCTATCCACGTCCATCCAAAATGAAGAAGAAGTTGTATAACTCCAGTGTACTGATGGTCCTCTTTTGGGACCATGCAATAAAGTGAAGATAATTTAGTAGTCTGGAACTCTTCTTGGGCAAAAGAGCCATAAGTCAACTATACTAAAAAAAAAGGGAGAGCCATTATTCATGAGAAGCGAGGGGCAAATATGGGAAAAAATGATTATTTGCTGGATGTAAATTGAATAAAGGTGTTCCAACACTGAAAATTTCTCCAGTTATAGATAGATTCTGGAAGATGAACAATATAAGCAATCAAGTTTCAAAATAAAATATTTTCTCACCTATGGAATACAACTGGATTATGAACCAAAATTAGCAACTTGATATAGAGTTCTACCTTGGAATGTAGCTAAATCTGGACAGAAACTATCTAGAAGCAACCAAGGAGAGAAGCAATCTAGAACAAGAAAGAAATCTCCTAAATTAACCAATGGAAGAGCTTGCCTTCAAAAACTGTAGGTTCTTCATCACTGAAGACTTTCAAAAAGAGACTAGACAATCATTTATCTGAAATGGTATATGGTCTCCTGCTCGAGCAGGGAATTGGTTTAGAAGACCTTCAAGGTTCCTTCCAACTCTATTGTTCTATATTCTATGGTCTTTAGAGCTAGACCTATTGAACTACCTTCTGCTCTTCTTTGTAGCTGACAGAATAAAATATTTAAGTATAAAAAAACTATCCATGAGTTTCTGGAGAATACCTAATATCTAACATTCATTGCAAAAGAAGTCAAACTTTCTCTATCATCCGCCACCCAAAGTACCTGTGGAATTTTGTAGACATTTACACTTTCTGCCATATAAGATGATGTATCCGAGCCTAATCCTCCTATGATGGCCATGAGATTCTTTTGGCTATCACATTTGTAGTTAGGGACAAATTCCTGGGATTTGAAAAGCAGATCCAGAGTAGTGCGATAGGTCATTCTTGGATTGTGATAACTATCATAGATGTGGAACCCAAGAGTGATGTTAGGTAAGATCTGGGAGTCCTCATTGATCTCCTTCACAGCAAAAGCCAAGGCAAGAATGTGCTGGTAGAATTTGGTTATTACACTGCAAATAGGTTAAATACCCCCATTGAAAAATGATTCTACAATTCTTGTAAGGTGGCAACATAATATACGAAGAAGAAGCATTTCTGTCTCTTACTGAACTAGATAGATAACAGCTTTTCTAAAACACTCACTAATTAGTGCAATATTTAAATATACTTCTTACACAATTTTTCTAGGATTTGCAACACATACGTACTACAATAGATTTTTTCAAGCTACCAGTTTTATTTTCTATCCAAAGAACGCACATCTGAACATGAATAGATAATGTAGACCTTTTTAAAAAGTACCTTAATCTCACTAAACGTTCCTCAAAGAACTTCTTGCATATATTTTACAAGAAAGATTTTAACATGGCATAATGGAAATTATTCCTTCTCCCACGCCCAAATACACTTGAAAGTCAAACAGGGTTAGATAACATACAAAACCCAGCATTTATGTTCAAACAACTTTTAGTTATAGAGGAAAGTTTTGAAGGATTTGGTTGAGCTTAGGAACTGCGTGGAAAGAAAAGAAAACCCTTACAGTGGTAAGCCGTAACCTTTTAAAGACGGATGCTCCTTAAATGTAATTTCATAAAAGTGGTAAACAATGTGAGACACCATCCCACCAAAGATAAGGCCACCAGGCTGATACCACTCATGTGGAAATGGGAAAGCATCACTTGCAGGACAGCTCAGAGTCACTACTTTGTTTATCAGGAATACCAGGAGTAACTTCATGACTCTCTGCTTGGGGAGAAAATATCTGGGTCTATCATTGAAAAGGACGTTGTGGCCGAGAAGGCAGGAGATAGAGAATGTGTGAAAGTGAAGCTCAGAGATTCATCATTACCCCTTTCCTGCCTCCTGTGTCTCTTGAAATATTTATGTGGATTGTTTCTCACTTCCTATTCCCTTTTGCACAGAACCTTTGTTGTTTTGGACTTCTAGAATAATGCAGGGATTTCAGTAATTCATAAGGGACATAATTACCATTGAACAATAGGCAACCAGACAATTTTCTTTATGTAGCAGATCGACATCTTTCTTTTAGATAATGTAATGCATGACTGAGACGGAACCTGTTTTGAAAACACCTGGAGAAATAGGATTGGACACTTAGTGGGTTTAGAGTTGATATTCTACTTTATATCTTGAATTGAGATTTTGCAGTATCCTTCCCCTGCCACACCCACCAAGCCACACCATGCCAACCAAGCCACGCCCACAGAATTGATAGTAAAAATTTTTGGATTTCATCACTCCATATAGCCTAGGACAAGATAGAACTTCGTTGAAGATCCTTCAATACACTGCCCAATGGTTTCTCCAATGAACAAGTTTGGGGGGAGGGTTAAAATTACCTTCCACTCCACTTCCAGTTGAAATAAGAACTATAATCTTGATTTATGTTTTGTCTCCAGAGATATGCACAGTAGGTCATTGCACTGTAACAAAAGAGCGCTAATGAATTTCCCTTGAAGACAACTCAGGTATGAGTTGTTAAATGTTGGAGTACAGATCCAAATTGTAAGATTGACCCCTAAGCCATGATGGATTTTTCAAAAGGCCAAATGGAAAGTTTTCATGATGAACCTGACCACATCATCCAATTGACAATCCCTCCCCCCCCCCCCCCCACACACAGAGGAAAATGAATATGGTAAGAAGCATATCCCAAGGGGCTATAGAAAAATATACATCCGAGGCTGGAGGCAAGAATGCACAGAGTTACACAACCAATAAGCTAAAGCAGGAGTCAGCAACCTGTGGCTCTGGAGCCGCATGTGGCTCTTTCACCCCTCTGCTGTAGCTCCCTGTCACTCAAAGTACGCCAATGTGCAACACCCACCAACATGTGATCTATTGAGCTTTTTAACCCCCGGTAGGCCAACCATGAATAAATCCAAGAGAAGAAAAAAGTTTCAGAAGAAAATGGAATGATTAATTCAACTACACAAGCTAGTTTTGTGGCCGCTCAAGAAATAGTCAGGCATGAGAAGGGTTTTGTGGCTCCCGGTATTTTATTTTCTGTGGGAAATGGGTCCAAATGGCTTTTTGAATGTTTAAGGTTGCAGACCAGGGATGAAATGCTCCCAGTTCGGACCAGACTGCCCGATCTGGTAGTGATGGCGGCGGGTGGTTCGGAGAACTGGTAGCAAAAATCTCTGCCCCCTCCCACCATGCCCAGCTGAGCCGCGCAATCATCAGAGGCTTTTTTTTTACTTTTAAAAGCATTTTTTCTACAACCACTTCTGACGAAAAAATGCTTTTAAAAGTAAAATAAAAGCCTCTGATGATTGCACGGCTCAGCTGGGATAGTCAAAGCCTTTTCAAAGCCTTTTTTTCTGCAACCCCATGGCCGAAGAGGTGGTAAAAAAAATTGCTTTGAAAAGTCTCTTATGATCCCAGCTGAGTTGCCTGATCAGCAGAGAGGTATTTTTTAAAAAGCCTCTCTGACGATCCCAGCTGAGTTTCCTAGTCGGCAGAGGCTTTTCAAAGCATTGGAAAAAATGCTTTGAAAAGTTAAAAAAAAAATAGTTGGCCACGGCCACCCAGTCACATTACCATCCCCTCCCCCACCAAGCCATGCCCACAGAATCGGTAGTAACAAATTTTACATTTCCCCTCTGTTGCAGACCCCTGTGCTAAAGGAAAGACAAGACAAGACAAGACAAGACAAGACAAGACAAGACAAGACAAGACAAGACAAGACAAGACAAGACAAGACAAGACAAGACAAGACAAGACAAGACAAGACAAGACAAGACAAGACAAGACAAGACAAGACAAGACAAGACAAGGAGCCTGGATAGCTCAGCAAACTAATGCATTGTAACTTAACTCAAGCTATCTGCAATTATTGTAAGTTCAAATCTCACCAGGCTCAAGGTTGACTCAGCCTTCCATCCTTTCTAAGGTAGGTAAATTGAGGACCCAGTTTGTGGGGGCAATAAGCTGACTTTGTATAAATATACAAAAATATGAAGGCTATTGCTTAACGCATTGTAAGCCGCCCTGAGTCTTCGGAGAAGAGCGGCATATAAATCAAATTAAAAAACAACAACAACAACTAATGGATGGAAACTAATCAAGGAGAGAAACAATCTGGAAGTAAGGACACATTTCCTAACAATAAGGACAAATAACCTATCAACAGCTTGCCTTCAGAAGTTGTAGGTGTTTCATCACTAGAGGTTTTTAAGAAAAAAACCCTGAATGGTCCCATGCCTGAGGTAAAATTGAGCAGGAGGTAGAACTAGAAGACTTCCAAGGTGCCTTCCAGATCTGCTCTGATTGATTGTATTTGTTGATCCCTGTATGGCTAAATCACACAAAAGTAATGGACACCCAGCTTATCTGTCATGCCCCTGTCAGAGTCTGACTCTGAGATGGAAGAGGAACAGCTGATAGAGAGCAAGAGAGTGGCTCTGTTGGCTGTGGAGGAAACCAAAGTCAAGCTGGGCAGAGCAGGGGAGAGTTAGAACAAGGGAGAGGGGGTTCTGATGAAGATCAAAGGCCACCTTCTCCTCATCCTAGGGCATGCAGGGAAGAACAGAGAAGAGAGCAATGGGTGTCACATGGTTTACAAGGGAGGAAAGGGCCCTGATCCCCTTACAAGATACACCTGGAGTTGGAGTTTAAAAGGAGAGGCAAATGGGGGCAGGTGGTTGTCGGGAAGAAACACTGAGTTCATCTTGTGTTTATCAGAGTTCCTGGCATCCTCCCAACTGGTTTGGTTTACTGCCAAGCTACTTCAATTCTGAAATTCTTCATCTTGCTTGCCCTGCTGGTTTAATTACCTTATCTTGCCCTGTTGGATTTTTGGTTGGAAGTATCAGAGCAGCAATCAGCCCCGTTACCTTGCCTGGGGTAATTGCCCTCAATTAGAGGTGGAATCGTGCCTTTTTCCTGTTGTATACTTTGAAAAAATAAATCAAAGATATATTTTCTAATTAAACTCATATTTATTTGTTATAGACAAAATAAAACATCTCACTATCTAAAGTAGTTACATTTTGGCAAAGATCCCAGCCTGACCTTCCCTGGCTGGAGAACAAAGAAAGGATTTAGAGAAGAAGGAAAGGAATGTAGACATGCGCAGTAGATTAGAGATAAGAACTTGGCAAGCTACGGTAAGTCTGAAAGTCCAGAAATAAAAGCTCAGCTGGTAAATACAAAAATGCCGTGACAGGAAGTTTTGTATGCTTACAAGTTTATGGAAAGGTTTTTCTCCAGACTGGAGAGTAAAGGGACATTGGGGGCAAAGTTTGGAGGTAATAAAGGGACTTGTAATTATTTTCTGGCTGTGTTGCCTTTGTGCCACATCCGAGGTCATCACATTATCCATACCATGAGGCTAATATCAGGAACTATGAAGTTGACACCTTCCAAATGGCCAGTACTATCTAATATACTACCCACACACCTCAGAAGACAAACAGCTTTAAAAAGGGAGTGGAAAAAATGTGAGGAAAACCTGATTATCACCCATACAAGAGGATTATCATGATCAAATATTCAGACTCATATCTTGCAATCCACCATGGAAACCTGGACAGCAATTAATCTTTAATTAATATTAATTGATAGACTTTGATATTGAGACAGTAAATCACCAGGAATGGGCAACTTCTAACCAGATCTGTTTGATTTATTATCTGATACAGTTCAATACCCTTCCAGCTTTGTTCTTCCAAGGGAAAAATAGCCAGCACTCAATCAGATCCAAACCAATAATGGCATATTCCAATATTGGAAAACCAAGTGAGGACTAAATGTGACTGTAAGAATGTCTTGGAAGCTTTCCATCATATTGGGAGGAAATGCCCCACTGGAGGTTCCCTGGTTACCGGCATGAACTGCATCATCTTGAAGATATTGCTATCCAATGTCTAAATTATCTAGATATCTGGTCATAGTCTTAGTGATTGCTCATACATATTTTAATTTTTTTTTCATGATTTTATTCATCATTCAAATTGTGCATTTTCAAAATAATTCACTGTTCTGGTGTTTTATACTTTGATTCATATTCTTTGTACTGTTTCTGTTAATTTTATGCATTAATGCTCTATTCCACTGTTTCTCAAACTGGGCAACTTTTAAGCTGTATGAATTGCAACTCCCAGAATTCCCCAGCCAACAAAGCTCACTGGAAAATTCTGGGCATTGCTGTCCATACAGCTTAAAGTTGTCAAGGTTGAGAAACATTGCCACATTCTATTATGTCATAAGAAATAAATAAATAGATGAAATCATCCCAATAATTATTTAATTAACTCTAAACTGATTATAGCCATCTCATTTAAACTCAGTATACTTTTCACCTGATGCAATCACTTCATTTTATTAGTCGTTTCTTGGTATTTAGTTCTGGCTTAAGAACAATGATGAAACATTTTGGGAAAAAGATACATCCCAATAACCCAGCACTAGAGGATAAAATGGAGAAGACCTCCACAGCCACCATGGCTTTTCCATTGGTACTCAGATAGGTTGGAACAAAAGAGATCCACACACTGCAGAAGACCAACATGCTAAAGGTGATGAACTTGGCTTCATTAAAGCTGTCAGGTAATTTACGGGCAAGAAAAGCCACAATGAAGCTGGCAATAGCCAAGAAGCTCAGATAGGCCAGGACACAATAGAACATGAAGATGGAGCCTTCACTGCATTGCAAAATCATGGTTTCTGTAAGGGAATTCATGTCAAACTCAGGGAATGGAGGAGAAGTTGCCAGCCACAGAATGCAAAGACCTGCTTGAAGAAAAGAACAAGAAATGACAATGGAAACAGCCAATCTTTTCCCCACCCATTTTCTCATTGAAGAACCTGGCTTAGTAGCCATAAAAGCGACAACCACAGTAATAGTTTTAGCTAACACACAAGAAACAGCAACTGAGAAGATGATGCTGAATGCTGGTTGCCGGAGAAGGCAGGTTACTTTCCCTGGCTGACCAAGGAATAACAAGGAAGAGAGAAAGCAGAGCAGAAGGGCGATAAGGAGAGCGTAAGTGAGGTCCCGGTTGTTGGCCTTGACGATGGGGGTATCTCTACGCTTAAGGAAAATTCCGAGCACACTGATTGTCATGAAGGAAAAGGAAACAGCAGCTGAGGCCAGACTGATCCCTAAAGGTTCTTCAAAGGACAGGAAACTCATTGTTTTGTTAAGGCATCGATCTTGCTCTTTGCTTGGATATTGATCCTCAGGACATTTGAAACAATCTTCTGTGTCTGGGTAAAAAAATCAAAATGAAACTTATTTACTTTCTACTTCTTTCTCAGATGTTCTTTGCTATTGTTTGAAGACCGGCATTCCTTCCAGTCTCACTGAGCCATAGCTCAGGGCTCCAATCAGAATTTCTAGAGAGTGGAAAGGGAGAGGTAGAAGTAGAAGCAGATGTAAATGTAGAAGTAGATGAAATATTTAGAGTAAATTAAAAAGTGATGCAAGGATGTAAGGAGACATAAGGTCCCTGGGGAGGAACATGTGAGATTTGTTAAAAAGTCAATAAGAGTTGAAATACTAAAAAAGGCAAGAGATTGTGGATAGATATAAAATATTGCTTAATATGGGATTTCTTTTTATAAATGGCTAGAAAATAGAGGCAGAAATTAGAAATTGGGAAAATGTTATTATGTATACTGTTAAATTACAATACATTATTATCGCTATGTATACGGAAATGTTGGAAGTTGAAAGATAATTACCATGTATGTGTAAATACAAAAGGGATGTGGTGGCTAAGTGGTTAAGATGCTGAGCTTGTCGATTGAAAGGTCGGCAGTTCAGCAGCTCAAATCCCTATTGTCGTGTAATGGGGTGAGCTCCCGTTACTTGTCCCAGCTTCTGCCAACCTAGCAGTTCAAAATTACGCACAGTCACTCAAGCCCTCGTCATTTCCCGACTTGACTACTGCAATGCTCTCTACATGGGGCTCCCCTTGAAGTACACCCGGAAGCTCCAACTGGTCCAGAATGCGGCTGCGCGAGTAATTATGGGAGCAACATGGTGCTCGCATGTAACACCTCTTCTACGCGAGCTGCACTGGCTTCCGGTGGCCTTCCGAGTGCGCTTCAAGGTGTTGGTTCTTACCTTTAAAGTGCTCCATGGCTTAGGACCTGAGTACTTACGAGACCACCTGCTGCAACCGATAACCTCCCACCAACCAATACGCTCTCACAGAGTAGGCCTACTCATGGTACCATCATTAAAACAATGTTGTCTGGTGGTTCCAAGGGAGAGGGCCTTCTCTGTGGGGGCACCTACGCTTTGGAACAAAATACCACCTGGAATACAAATAATCCCAGATCTTCGCACTTTCCGAGGTGCCCTGAAGACCTTTCTATTTCAACAAGCAGGGCTAGCATAAACATTAAAATTCTATACCAAGGTCTTAGTAGATACACCAAGTTGACTCAATTTATTATTTACTGTTTATAAAATATATTTATATGTATATGAAATCTTAATCTGTTCACTGCCCTGAGTCCTTTGGGAGAAGGGCGGTACAGAAATTCAATCAATCAATCAATCAATCAATAAAAAGCACGTTGAAAAATACAAGTAGAAAAATAAGGACCACCTTTGGTGGGAAGGTAACAGCGTTCTGTGTGCCTTTGGTATTTCGTCATGCCAGCCATATGATCATGGAGACGTTTTCAGACAGTGCTGGCTTTTTGGCTTTGAATCAGAGATAAGCACCACTCCCTAGATCCAAGGGGAATCTTTACCTTTACCTTATGTGTACATAGTATTATTAGTATTATGATTATGTATAAAGTAAATTGACCTGGAGAATACACTGTTCACTATGCACTTATGGATGTTAAAGAAAAAAGTATAAATAAAATTGGGGGGGGGGAGGGTTAAAAGAAAAAAATTCTGAAATTTAGAACATAAGGTGGTTTACATTCTCTCTCTGTGTATGTCTTTCTTTCCCTCTGTCTAACGTTGGTTACTGCATTTTTTCCAGCCAATTTTACAATAATTTCTTCCAAATTCCACCTATTATATTGCCACATAATGCTTTGGATGACCACCATATAAAAAGTGTCTGGGCCATAATTTGATTTTGGTCACCATGTACACCTTCACCTGCAGGTGATATCTTCAGGAACACAACTTTGGATGTTGAATTCTAAGACAAAATTTCCATTCAAGAAAAGGTTCCATATATGAATGCTGGGATCCTGCAAAAATACCATGCTATTCTTAAATACGAAAGATTATTAATTACTGAGGTTTATAGGGATTTCCCTTGTTCCTTGTTTTGAAGGGATGGAAAACCTCAGTAAGAAATTGAACCAATTGTAATTTATGACAAAACAATTTGTTTGCAGCCACTCTCTCCAAATATTGAAGGACTTTATAACTAACCTATCTTGCTTGACATCTTCCCCTGTGGACATGGTATACAATCATAGCAGCAAAAGCTTTTCTGTTCAGATTGTCTCTTCCAAGATCCAGGATGACAGTATTGGTTGCACAGAGAAACTGGAAGAACCTGTTCATAACATGAAAAATCGTGCACAATTAGTTGCCAAGTTGTTAAGCTTTTTCATCACTTGAAAGTAGAGGCAATTCAAAGAGAATCATGCCAACAGAGATTCATTGGACACATTTTAAGTGATTCCCCACCCCCCATTGTTTAAGGAAGTTGTAAAAATACAAGCATTCTACATGCTTGCAGTCCATACCTCATTAAAATGTTCGTGCCATTCAAGAATTGCCTAGAGGCATTTGAAATGCTTATTCTTGAAAAAGAATAAGAAACTGGAAGATCTCATAAATAACATTTTTAAAAAGTTTGCACAGAGATTCACCAGGTTTTTCTCAGTAGGTATAATGGAGGAAAATGACACATATTATAGTAAAATGTGTGCAGCAAACTGGTCCATTCAAGAATACCCATACCTGGTTAAAATCTTTGTGCCATTCAATCAAATTTTCATTAAGAATAAATTCATTTCCATCTGGAGCATTGGGATTTAATCTTCCAACTTTCACTCTCTGGATGGATTTGTTTGAAAAGGTGATCATATTGATGATGTCAAACCCTCCTGCAATTTCCATGTCTTCATTAAAGGACACTGTTTCTCCTGCTGAGTTGTTGAAAGAAATGCTTTGAAGAAATGGGTGCAGCTATAGGAGGAGGAGGAGGAGGAGGAGGAGGAGGAGGAGGAGGAGGAGGAGGAGGAGGAGGAGGAGGAGGAGGAGGAGGAGGAGGAGAAAGGAGAAAGAAGAAAGAAGAAAGAAGAAAGAAGAAAGAAGAAAGACGAAAGACGGAAGAAGAAGAAGAAGAAGAAGAAGAAGAAGAAGAAGAAGAAGAAGAAGAAGAAGAAGAAGAAGAAGAAGAAGAAGAAGAAGAAGAAGAAGAAGAAGAAGAAGAAGAAGAAGAATGGAGGAGGAAGAAGAAGAAGAAGAAGAAGAAGAAGAAGAAGAAGAAGAAGAAGAAGAAGAAGAAGAAGAAGAAGAAGAAGAAGAAGAAGAAGAAGAAGAAGAAGAAGAAGAAGAAGAAGAAGAAGAAGAAGAAGAAGAATGGAGGAAGAAGAAGAAACAGAAGACACTTAAAAATATTGGGATAAAATATTCTATGAAATATTTCCCTTTCTTTCCAAATTTCTGTATGCAGCTTGATGTGACAAATGTCAATAATTAACGCTAAGAGTATCACTATATACAGTAACGAGCACACTGCTTTCCATTTTCATGGATATGAAAAAGCAATATATTACTGTCAATAGTATTTCACATCTACCTCTTGGTTAGAAAGTGGAATGTAATCCAGTGGTAGTATTTAATGAGTGCAGAAGAACAGTACTTTCCCTACGTATTTATCATGGATTGATTGATGTAATCATAGCTAGCTTTGAATGATATATTGTGTCTGAAAACATGTTTCAGCTCCTTTTGTGATCCCAGACACTTTCTAGTAAATGTTTCACATTTCTTGGACAACTTTACCTTAAAAGGTGGTAGATTTTGAGGTTCTGGGATTTTATCCACCAAGGTTTTACTCTGACTGGATTCTTTTGATAGTAAAGCTTGCAAAGAATGAGCTACAGCATAGATCCCATTATAGATGCTATAACTATGACCTGTCATTTGCATTTCAAAGAGAGGTCCAGGAAGACTATCCAGATTCTCCTCCCCAGTACATTTTCCCATGTCCATTGTTGGTGTTTCCGAATCAGAGAAGAAACAGTCAAAGGCTTGTTCCCAAAAATCCTTTAGAAATCCATCTCTTTGTCCCCAAAAAGGTTTCATAGACTTCAGAAATTCTTTGAATGCTAGAACTTCACCTGAATGTATCTGAAAAGAAATGGCCCCATCAAACAATTGGAGATTCCAAGTCTTTAGATTTCCTGTTAGTATGAAGTCCACTTGACTTGTTGTGACCCATACCTTTCTAAGGGGTGCATTTAATTTCTCTTCAGGATCGCTTATAAATATGGGAGAAGTAAGCCAGAGAAGTGTATAAGACTCTCCGTAGAGAATAAATACATTTGCTTTAATATCTGTGAGATGTCTATACAAACTTTTCATCTTGTCACTAAATGCATGGATGTCATCCAATGGAAGCATGAGGGGGATTCTTTGTATGAAGGCTGGACAGATTCCATGCTGGGAAAACATCTCCTGTAGCTTCTTCAAAAAGTGTTCTCCACTCTCATTTTCAACAGCAAAGAGTCCAACCCATTTCCATCCAAAATGTTGAAGCAACTGGATAATCCCAATGTATACAAGACCTTCATTTGGTGCCATAAAATAAAAAGAAGAAAAATTACTAGTATGAAATTCTTTTGGGGAGAAGGATCCATATGGGAGCTAAAAGAAAACAAAAGAATATTGCACAGATATTCTTCCGACTGTTCATTTCCATAAATTAGTTTATATATAAGGATTCCAGCACAACATGGTTGAAAAAATGAGAATGCAGCTAAATTTTTTATTATTTTTTTAATTGGAAGATGACCAAATACTAGGAAGTTGAAATCTATCTTTACCAGTACAAGTTAATTTTAATTTTCAATCTCTTTGTAAGTATTGAATGAGATTTGCTTACAATCACATTTTTGTAGGGACAAACACACAAGAATAAATACTTTAGAAGGCTCTTAATTAAGAACTAGAGAAATTTCCTCATCCCTGGACCTACCTGAGGAATTTTGTAGAGCTCTACAATTTCTGCCATACGGGAGGAAGTATCTGACCCAAGTCCTCCAATGATGGCCATGAGATTTTTCTGAAGCCCACATTTGTAGTTGGGCATAAATCTATCTGATTTGAAGAGCAGGTCCAGGGTGGTCCGAAAAGTCATCCTTGCATTATAGTAGCTGTCATGGATATGGAACCCAAGAGTAATATTGGGCAAGATTTCTGGATTCTCATTGATCTCCTTGACAGCAAATACCAAGGAAAGGACATGTTGGTAGAACTTTGTAATCAGACTGTAAGTAAAAGAATGTCTTTTAGAAAACAATTCTACAGTGAATGAATTAGTTGATCATCAAGGACAGCCCTTTCTACCTGTGACTGAAATTAAAAAGATTAAATTCCTTTTACACTGCTTCAAATTATTGTGATTTTCTTGTGCATTGTACTGTATCGTGGAAGTCATCCATTTAAAAAGACACTATATTTTTAGATTTTCTATTAATGGCCAGTGAGAATGATTGTGTGTTCTATTTCATACAGAGGAAACTAAACTTATTCCATTTCTTTATTTTACTCTTCTCTGAGCAATTTTTGTTCTTCCTTTTCCTCCTCTTTCTGAGAAAAGGTGTTAATTGTGGAGATGAGTGATCATTTCTGAACATTTTCTTCCTATATTATGAATTCCTACTTTTATGTATTTATATTCTAGGTGTTGTGAAGTGGGTTGTGCTCTCTGAGCTTGATTGTTCCCTTTCAAATATTTTGCCTCCCAAGTAGATAACATATTCTTTATCTTTATTTTTATTTGATTTGTATACCGCCCTACTCCCAAAGGACTCAGGGCGGTGAACAGCCAAACAGTAAAAATACACAAATACAAAATTTAAAAACAGAATAAAACCGAATTAAACAATTTGGCCCAGACAGATTAAAACACCCAAATCATTTAAAAACTGCATTTTAAAAGAAAAGAGGGAAAAAGATTAGGCCAGGCCCGCCTGGTGGAATAAAAAGGTCTTGAGAGCGCGGCGGAAGGTGCGCAGATCTGGGATCCTCCGTATCTCTAGGGGGAGCTCATTTCAGATAGTAGGTGCCCCTACTATCCCTACAGAGAAGGGTCTCCCCATATTAAAAGCTCTGCAATGCTGTTTAGAACACTAAAGATATTACCCAACCTAATAATGAAATATCTGCAAAAAAATAATCAAACTTAGACAGCATGAAGTATTATATGGTTTACACTTGAACTACATGATGTTCTGTCTCATCAGTAATCTACCATATTTTTTTGAGTATCAGATGCACTGGAATATAAAACACAACTTAGTTTTTGGGGAGGAAAATAAGAAAAAAGCTGATTGGCAGGTGGATCGGCCTTCCAGAATACCCCCAATCACCAGTTCACAGAGATGAATTTTTGCAACAGGTTCCTTGGTTGTGAACTCTGTGTCTTGCTTTTCTTTTGCTTTTTATTCTGCCTTTGAAACTTCTGAAGAAATTTTTTTTTCCTGCCTCTGAAAGCCTCCAAAACAGAGCTTCAGAAAAAAAAAGCCTCTGAACCTCTGTTTGGGGGCTTCTTTTCTGAAGCTTCGTTTCTGATGCTTTTTTCAGCCTCTGATACCTCCATTTGAGAAGCTGGGTGGGGCTACATTCAGAGTATAAGATGCACCCAGATTTTCACCCTCTTTTTTGGGGGGGGGGAAGGTGTGTTTTATACTCCAAAAAATACAATATTTATTCCTTAAACATTCAAATTCATATTCGTATCACTTTTTTCAAAATAGTATAAAGTCTCTCTCATTTTTATAGGGACGAAGGATCTGAAATCTCAAAAAAAAAATAATAATCAGGAAATGATTGGTCTGACTTCTGACTTCATCTGCCTTCTTTGAGATCATTGTGGATTGAAGGAAGTGATGTGGATATCTAGAAACGACCATTAGGTGAAGAAAGGTATGAGATTTGCTTACTCTGAAAGTTCATAGAGCTCCTGAGATGGATGTTCATAAAATGAATATTCACTGAAGGCATAGAGGTTCTGTGAGGACATCCCTCCAATGAGGACATCACCTGGCTGGTACCATTCATGTGGAACCAGAAAAGGATCAATCTCTGGACACTTGAGTGCATTCACTTTGATCACGGGAAACATCAAAAAGAACAGTACATCAACAGTCAAAAAATCTTCTAAAAGAGGTCTCCAACATATCAACCCACACCAATGGATCTGACTTAGCATCCTGGGTTTTCCCAACACACCTCCTAAGAGAAAAGCATCAGTCTAAATCTTTAACTTCAATGGAGATATAGAAATAAACAATGACTGAGATTTCTACAATCCAAATCTGAAATTGATCCAATCAAAGAAAGAACAGATGCTGGAGGAAATAAACCCAATAGTCCTGTTTGACTCCTCCCACCACCTCAAGCTCTTCATGGAATCGTTAATTTATAACATCTTTCAACCATGCTTTCTCGTTTTCATCGCTTTCCTGAAAATCTCTGGAGCTTTAATCAGATAAACCCATTATAGTAATTTGAACTCTTCAAGGAAGAGTTAATTATTTACTGAATAATAATAAACAACGTGTGTAATAGCAAATCTTAATGCTATTATTTAGCTTAGCATGGAACCGAAGAAACCATTTTTGCTGAGAAAGGAATAATGCTTCAGTTTTTATTAACCATCGCAGTATTTCCCAGCCACTTATAGAATCAAATAGAGACTACAACGATGTTAACTGGGTGTATTGGTGTAAAAAACAAACAAACAACAACAACAACAACAAAAAAAACACAGCAATTTTGAAAAATACAGGACCTTATAGAGATAGCATTTTTTAAAAAAATTGATTTATTTGCCGCCCTTCTCCAGAGATTCAGGGCGGCTTACAATACGTTAAGCAATAGCCTTCATACTTTTGTATTTTTATACAAAGTCAGCTTATTGCCCCCACAAACTGGGTCCTCAATTTTCCTACCTTAGAAAGGATGGAAGGCTGAGTCAACCTTGAGCCTGGTGAGATTCGAACTTACAGTAATTCCAGACAGCTGGTGTTAATCAGAATGCTTTTAGTCTGCTGAGCTATCCAGTCTCCCTTTATTTATTTTAATAAATAAATTTATGGGAGGTAAATGGGAGGTCATGAAAAACTTGGAGAAGATAACAATGAAAATCCACCATGTAGATGTGACAATTTCAGTAAGAACTGAGAGGGAGTATACTTTGGATTAACAGTTCACATAAAATCTACATTATATACATACATACATACATATATACATACATCCTCAACTTCCTTATGAATATTACCTATTTTTGTTTCTGTTGTCTATCCACATATACCATTTCTCCCAAACTGCATAATACTCCAAATTCTTTTTTTTTTTAATTCTAAAGTTAGTTTATTCATTTTGGCACATTGAAATATTTTTTGGATAATCAATCCCTCTGGTGATAAGTTATGTTCTTTCCAATATTGTGCAAACACAATTCTTGCTGCTATTAGTATATGTAGGATCAGATATCTTTTTTAAAAAAAATCAAATTTAGTTTTGAATATTCCCAGGAGAAATGTTTCCAGATTTAACTCAATTTGGCAATTTATTAAATCTTGTAGCCTTGTATTTTGGTCCAATACTTTTTCGCTTCGGGGCACAACCACCAAGCATGAAAGAAAGTACCTTAGTGTTGGTTGCATTTCCAGCATCTGGGGCTTAGATTTGGATACATTTTAGCCAGTCTTGCTGGAGCTAAGTGCCAACGATACAGCATTTTATACTGATTTTCCTTATAGGCCACCAATTTTTTTAAAAAAATTGATTTATATGCCACCCTTCTCCAGAGACTCAGGGCGGCTTACAATGTGTTAAACAATAGCCTTCATACTTTTGTATATTTATACAAAGTCAGCTTATTGCCCCCACAAACTGGGTCCTCAATTTACCTACCCTAGAAAGGATGGAAGGCTGAGTCACCCTTGAGCCTGGTGAGATTCAAACTTACAGTAATTGCAGACAGCTGGTGTTAATCACAATGCTTTTTAGTCTGCTGAGCTACCAGGCTCTTGTTAACATGTAATTTGTGTTCCAGATAGTTTCCCAATCGTCTAGGTTTATGTTATGCCCTATATTTTTAGCCCATGCGATCATTGGTTCTTTTACTACCTCCTCTCCTCTATCAAATTCTAATAAATAATTGTATAATTTGGATATTAATTTTCTTTCGGGGCCAATCAGTAATTTATCTAGTTGTCTTGCTTCCATTCAGATTGCACTTGAATATCTTTTAAACTTTTATTGTTACCCTACCAAATGAAAGCCTACAGCATATTTCATGAGTGCTGATTCCTTTATTGTTCACAATTGATGTTAAGAGAAAAAAACATCTATCCACCACTTCAGTAATTTGTTTATCTTATTAAGGCTGCCACAAAGAAGAGGGAAGTCAATGTACTTTTCAAGGCACCAGAAAATAGGACAAGAAATGCTAATTGACTGGGGATGGGCAATCATTTACTTATTCAATCTTTTAAAACCTATCCATCATAGCAAGTTCATTCTGTCCTTAGGTGCTTTTGGGATTCTTCTTCTGAAGAGTAACAAACAGAATACTACAACTTTTGTTTGTTTGTTTGTTTGTTTGTCAAACATGTACAAGAGAACAAATATAGTAATGAACATAAATATGAACAAAGGAAGTAAATATAGATAAATGGGGATAATAAGACAGGGACGGTAGGCACCCTGGTATCTTGATATATCCACAATTTATTTTTCCACAATTCCATGGAAAAGTCACAGAGGAACAATGTATTCCAAAGCAAATTAAATTTTATATATACATATACGGCAATTATATGTGTCAAATAAAGGACAAGACAGAAAGAATCCAGTTCACATCACTTCATTTCACCACATTTCCAATATTTTTAAAATCAGATAATAGGTCACAATGGAAATAGAATGATAACTGCTTGTGACCTAGAAATTCAATTAAATGTACCTGACTCAGAAACTTTTTAAATTTTACGTTTCAAAAGAATCCTAAACAATTGAAAACTGATATCTCATGATACTGTACCAAATACATATTCATGAAATGTTAATCAGCTTTTTATTATATTTATTCAGTGGTTTATGACCAAAATGTATAAAAACCATGAAAGAGTTTGGATATCCTTTGAGTCAATATCTGAAATCCCCTAACAGTATCCGAGAAATCAAGATTCTCAAAATCTTCTTGAGGTGAGGTGTTGAATGGGTGAGAGGGGTTAGGTTAAACAATCTTCAAAAATATTTGAAAATGCAGCAGCGTGAACACTTCTTTTTGAATGGGTGACATTAATAAATCTTAATAATCATAATAACCTTCCAAATATTCTCCTTTCACAGAAATAACTTCTATATGTTTTATATACACAGCAAATAGGCGTTTTATTCTTCTTTGTCAATATAGCAAGAAAAAGTATATGATGTACTACTTCCTCTTTATGAGTTGCTCCCTGTGGTTTAGTTGAGGCCTGAAAACAATGATGTAGCATTTTGGCAAAAATATGCATCCCAGTAATGCAGCACCGGAGGCCAAGATGGAGAAGACTTCCACAGCTACCATAGCTTTGCCTTTTGTGCTCAGATAGGCTGGAAAGAAGGAGATCCACACACTGCAAAAGGCCAACATACTAAAAGTGATGAACTTGTCTTCATTAAAGCTATCAGGTAATTTGCGGGCAAGAAAAGCCACAATAAAGCTGGCGATAGCCAAGACCCCCATGTAGCCCAAGACACAGTAGAAGAAGAGAGCTGAGCCCTCATTGCACTGTAAAATCATTTCTTGGAGCTCTGAATGCATGTCCAATTCAGGGAATGGAGGAGATGTTGACAACCAAAGAATACAAATACATACTTGTAAGAGAGAGCATGAGAGGACAATAGAAAAGGCCAATCTTTTCCCCACCCATTTCCTCATCTGAGATCCTGGTTTAGTGGCCATGAAAGCCACAACCACAGTAATCGTTTTGGCCAAGACACTAGAAATGGCCACTGAGAAAGTGATGCTGAAAGCTGACTGTCGGAGAAGGCAGGTCACTTTGCCAGGCTGGCTGAGGAAGAACAAAGAGGAGAGAAAACAGAGCAGAAGAGACACAAGGAGGGTGTAGGTGAGGGACCGGTTGTTGGCTTTGACAATGGGAGTATCCCTGTGTTTAATAAAAGTCCCAAGTACCCACATTGTGACGAAGAAGAAAGAAAGAGCCGTTGAGGCAAAACCAATTCCTAGGTTTTCTTCAATATTTAGAAAGACCACCGGTTTCACAATGCATTCTATCTTTTCCTTATTTGGATAATGATCTTCTGAACATTCAAAACAGTCATCCATATCTTGAAAAAAAAATCAAGGAATTTGTTATCGATGCATTTCCTATTTTTAAATTTTATTTCAGAGTGGGAGCCATATGTTATTCTTTTGAGTTGTTTCCAATGGTTATCAATTCAATCGTTTTTCTGTATAAACACAATTTTACTACTTCTGGATTTACAAATCCAGAAGAACTTCTTATTGTGAATGACTATGACGACTGGTAAGAAGACTTTGTTACTGGATTATTCCTGGACTGTAATTTTGCTATCTCCTGCTTTATATGTGTATGACCTGGACTGTTTATTGGACTGTTTATTGTTTACTGTGCCTTACTGTTTCCTGAAAGTAAACACAACTCAGTGTATCGGTGTGTTGACTGTGTTTATTTGTATCTACTCTCAATCGCTTTCATGTGTACACCCTTGCTATTCAAGGGTTACTCTGTGAATTCCTTAACACAGATATTTCTCTCTCTGAGCACAATGAGAATATATCTGCTGAACAAAACTCCGCATTGGCATCAGGAAGGGCATCTGGCCAGTAAATACTCTGCTAGTGCCATTCGGTTGCCCAGACTCCACTCCACAAAAGATTATGGGGTTGTTAAACAATGATTATGATGATTTAATATTGGCATAAAATAAAGTGCAATTACTCTTAATGAAGTGCAATAGTATTGAAAATTTCCAAAAATGGAGAAGAAAACTCTAATGATGGACATAAGATTTGAATAACAGAAGCAGACGGAGAACGTCTTAGATTCATTCCAATATAATTCATTTAAACCCTCTAGTTTTTCTCCTCCCTAAAGAGTGAGTAAACTAGGAAACATCAGTATTTTTATTTTGGAGAAAAAGGTGTGGTTCAACAAGCAAAAATAAAATTACATACATTTTCTTTTAAAATTGTTCTGGTTCAAACACTAACTCATGTCTGACTCCCTGCAACTCCATAGCCTTGTTGTCTAATGTCTCCTGGAGTTTGCCCAAATTCATGCTCAATGTGTCATTGACACCATTTAACCATCTCATCCTCTGCCATCCCCTTCTCCTTTTGCCTTCCATCTTTCCCAACAACAGAGTCTTTTCCAATGACTCTTCTCTTATTTGGTGGCCAAAATAGTTGAACTTCAGCTTCAGTATCTGTCCTTCCAAAGAACAGTCTGGGTTGATTTCCTTTAGGATTGGACTTTCAATATAGGGAAAAAGTATATCATTCTGGTCCCTGAATTTTGTCCTGACTTTTATGATGCTTCTGTATTCTCTGAGGAGAACATTAGTAGGTAGATGGATGGACGAAAATTAATGGATACAACAATGGATGAATGGTAAATCAATTGATGAAAGCTAATCAAGGAGAAAAGCAATGTGGAATTAGGAGAAACTTCCTAACCCTGACAACAATTAAACCAGTGGAACAACTTGCCAGATCAACTGAGTCGTAGAGAGAAGAAAAACTAATACAAATAAGGTTGAAAATGCAAGGTAGGTAGGTAGGTAGGTAGGTAGGTAGGTAGGTAGGTAGATAGATAGACAGAGTTAGAGATATATATTATTGAGCCATAGAGTTTATATGATGACATATCTATCATCTCTCTCTCTCTCTCATTCCCCCTCACTCACTCACTCACTCACTCACTCACTCACTCACTCACTCACTCACTCTCACTCACTATCTATCTATCTATCTATCTATCTATCTATCTATCTATCTATCTATCTATCTATCTATCTATCTATCTATCTATCTATCTATCTATTTTCTATCTATCTTCTATCCATCCATCTATTTGTATCACCCAACCATCCATATATCATCCACCTTCTTAAAAATTTCCAGTGTTGGAGCAGTCACAACTTTGGGAGGCAAGTTGTTTTGCTGATTAACTGTTCTAACTGTCAGCAAATTTCTCCTTAGTTCTTGATTGCTTCTTTCCTTGATCTTGTACCAGCCAGAGGTCCAGGTTTTACAAAAAAAATATTTTGTTTACTGAGTCGTAGAGAGAAGAACAACTAATACAAATAAGGTTGAAAATGCAAGATAGATAGATAGATGATAGATGATAGATAGATAGATAGATAGATAGATAGATAGATAGATAGATAGATAGATAGATAGATAGATAGATAGATAGATAGATAGATAGATAGATAGATAGATAGACAGACAGAGATATATATTATTGAGCCATAGAGTTTATATGATGACATATCTATCATCTCTCTCTCTCTCATTCCCCCTCACTCACTCTCATTCACTCTCTATCTATCTATCTATCTATCTATCTATCTATCTATCTATCTATCTATCTATCTATCTATCTATCTATCTATCTATCTATCTATCATCTATCTATTTTCTATCTTCTATCCACCCATCTATTTGTATCACCCAACCATCCATATATCATCCATCTATGTCTGTCTGTCTGTCTGTCTGCCTGCCTGCCTGTCTTTCTTCTATCTATCTATCTATCTATCTATCTATCTATCTATCTATCTATCTATCTATCTATCTATCTATCTATCTATCTATCTATCTATCTATCTATCTATCTATCTATCTATCTATCTTCTATCCATCCATCTATTTCTATCCACCCAACCATCCATATATTATCTATCTACCTCTGTCTGTCTGTCTGTCTGTCTATCTATCTATCTACCTACCTACCTACCTACCTACCTACCTACCTACCTACCTACCTACCTACCTATCTTCTATCCATCCATCTTTGTATCTACCCAACCATCCATATATCATCTATCTACCTCTGTCTGTCTGTCTGTCTGTCTGTCTGTCTGTCTGTCTGTCTGTCTGTCTGTCTGTCTATCTATCCATCCATCCATCCATCCATCCATCCATCCATCCATCCATCCATCCATCCATCCATCTATCTATCTGGATAGGAAATACTACCTGCAGAAACCTCAATGATAAATGGATTGGAATTGAAATAATGGATGGAAACTGAACAAGGAGAGGTTCAACCTGGAAATAAGGATAAATTTTCTGACAGTGAGAACAATCAACCAATGGAACAGAAGTTGCCTCCAGAAGTTGTGGGAGCTTCATCAATGGAGACTTTCAAGGAGAGACTGGGCTTCCATCTATCAAAAATGGTTGTGTGTGTGGGGGGGGGGTGGACTAAATGACCTACAAGGTCCTTTCCAAGGTCACTGGTCACTGTTAATCTGTTAATAAGTTAAGATTGTGATTCAAGGATAAAAAAAAATGGATATTTGCCCTGAAATATTCATAAATCTAATAATTATATGCATCCTAAAGTAATGTGTTACAGTTTGCTTAAGGAAATCTGATGAAAGCTTCCTGGAATGTCGAACCTACCCATTTGATTTGAAATCTTCCCTTCCAGACATCGAACACAGTCATAGCAACAGAATTTTTTTCCTTCATCTCCTTTCTTCCAATATCCAGGGGAACAATGGTCATTACACCGAGAAAGTGGAAGAACCTGGTGATGAACAGAAAAGGGAGATCTTTAAAATAGTTTCTGATTTTTTTCCTTTATGTAGGCAGATAGTATTTTATTTCCCAATTGGCTGCTGAATTTTATCAACTTGGATTTCTACTGTGCATATTTGTGCAGGTTTTTACGCATTCATGATTACCTACCTGGTTAAATCCAGGGTGCCAAAGGATTGTGTTCCTCTCAATGATGAGTTCTTTTCCTTCTGGAGCATTGGACCTTAACTCTCCAATTTTAATTCTCTGAAAAGATTTGTTCAGAAAAGTGATCATGTTGACAATGTCAAAACCACCTGGACCTTCCCTTTTGTCTTTAAAGAAGACTCTTTCTCCAGCTGAGTTGTTAAAAGAAATCCCTTGAAGAAATTTGTGGAGCTACTTGAAGAAAAAGGGAGTCCAAAAGAAAACAAATTACTAGGGACAGAAGGATTAAAACTTCCCTTTATTTTGCTCTCACTTTCCAGGAAATGAAAAAAAAAAGTGCTTTTCTAACTTGAATTATAGAAGAAGAAAATGTCAACCCACATTGAATGATCAATAAATGAGGTTTAGAACTCACTTTGATTGTACAAGTAAATGATTACAAGTATTTTAAGCTCAACAATTTTCCTGGTAGTTTACCTTAAATCTAAAAACTAACATCATTTCATGAAAATAGTACACCTCTACTGCAGAGGTGGTATTCAGCAGGTTCTGACCAGTTCAGAAACCTGCTGAAAGTAGCAGAAAATTTGAGTAGTTTGGAGAACCGGTAAATATACTGGCCCTGTCCCCAACTATTCTCTGCCTCCCAAAATGGGGATTTTGCAGGAACCTTCCCCTGGAGTGGGGAGGGAATGGAGATTTTACAGTATCTGTTCCCTGGAGTGGGGTGGGAATGGAGATTTTACAGTATCCTTCCCCTTCCATGCCCACCAAGCCATGCCCACAGAACCGGTAGTAAAAGATTTTGAATCCTACCCTCTCTACTGATAAAAAAAAGGGTTGTCATAGCCTTTCAATTCACAGTCTAACCACCCTGTCTTGACTAAATTGAAAAATACTAATCAGAAAAATGAAATCTCCACATTTTAGAAAAGTGTATTGGGCACAAAGTAAAGAAACACTGCCTTCAGACCCTTCTTCATTCAATTTTTCTTGGAATTGGGCTGGATACATTTACAAGATAGGCCAATTCTATGTGGAGATGAAATGGTTATTTATGGAACCAAGGATGATATATAAACCTCATTGACTAGACTGAAATTTGCAAAGGCATTGGTTATTTTCATCTTCTGGTATTCTGTAACTTAGAATCACTTCTTACACCATCAGCTATGTTGCCTCAATATTACTACTGATATGTGAGTATAGACCAAAGCAAACAAGCAATAATCAGTAGTGGAGGAGAATGACTATTCACTAAAGCAAAAGACAGCTACAGCATCTTTTGAGACATTACCTGCCAAGGCTGAAGATCACGAAACTCAAACCTTCGAATCTCTCTCTTTTGGGATCTTGAACTCATTGCTTCATGCAAAGAATGTGCTACTGCATAGACAGCATTGTAGATACTGTAACTTTGGCCAGTCATCTGCAACTCAAACAGAGGCGCAGGTAGATCCCCCAAATTCTCTTCCCCACTACAAATTTCATCATACATTAAGGAGGATTCCTCATTTGAAAATGAACAGTCAAACAATTGTTCCCAAACTTCTTGAAAAAATCCATTTTTGTGGGTTGAAGGTTTGATGCCTTGAAGAAATTCTTTGAAACCTTGAACTTCTCTTGAGTGCACTGTAAAGGAAAGAGCCCCATGGAACATCTGGAGATCAAAACCTCTTTGAAATGCTGTCAGTATGAAATCAGTTGGGTCCATCAGGATCCAAACCTTTCTAAAGGATGTGCTCTCTTTAGCCTCTAGATCACACAAAAACACAACAATTCTGAGCCACCAAATTGTGAACGACTCTCCATAGACAAGAAAAGCATTTGCTTTTTCATCTATCAGTTTATTACAGATAATTGAGTTTCCTTGAAGTAATTCAGACACGTTTTCCAAGTTTACTAATTGTGTAATATTTTGTGAGAAAGCTATGCAGATGCCATTCTGGGAAAGCAATGACTGCAGTTTCTGGAAGAAACGTTCTCCTTTAATAGTGTCAAGAGTGAAGACTCCTATCCATGTCCATCCAAAATGAAGAAGAAGTTGTATAACTCCAGTGTACTGATGGTCCTCTTTTGGGACCATGCAATAAAGTGAAGATAATTTAGTAGTCTGGAACTCTTCTTGGGCAAAAGAGCCATAAGTCAACTATACTAAAAAAAAAGGGAGAGCCATTATTCATGAGAAGCCAGGGGGAAATATGGGAAAAAAATGATTGCTTGCCGGATGTAAATTGAATGAAGGTGTCTCTATATTGAAATTTTTTTCCAATTATACATAGATTATGAAAGATGAACAATATAAGCAATAAAGTTTCAAAATAAAATATTTTCTCACCTATGGAATACAACTGGATTATGAACCAAAATTAGCATCTTAATACAGAGTTCTCATGAACACCTGGAATGTAGTTAAATGTGGACAGAAGCTACCTAGAAGCAACCAAGGAGAGAAGCAACCTAGAACTAGGGAGAAATCTCCTAAATCAACCAATGGAAGAGCTTGCCTTCAAAAGTTGTGGGTTCTCCATCACTGAAGACTTTCAAAAAGAAACTGGACAATCATTTATCTGAAATGGTATATGGTCTCCTGCTCAAGCAGCGAGTTTAGAAGATCTTCAAGGTCTATTGTTCTATGTTCTTTACTCTTTACCTTCCAACTCTATTGTTCTATGTTCTTTAGAGCTAGACCTATTGAACTACCTTCTGCTCTTCTTTGTAGCCTACAGAATAAAATATTTATGTATAAAAAAACTATCCATGAGTTTCTGGAGAATATCTAATATCTAACATTCATTGCAAAAGAAGTCAAACTTTCTCTATCATCCACCACCCAAAGTACCTGTGGAATTTTGTAGACATTTACACTTTCTGCCATATAAGATGATGTATCCGAGCCTAATCCTCCTATGATGGCCATGAGATTCTTTTGGCTATCACATTTGTAGTTAGGGACAAATTCCTGGGATTTGAAAAGCAGGTCCAGAGTGGTGCGATAGGTCATTCTTGGATTGTGATAACTATCATAGATGTGGAACCCAAGACTGATGTTAGGTAAGATCTGGGAGTCCTCATTGATCTCCTTCACAGCAAAAGCCAAGGCAAGAATATGCTGGTAGAATTTGGTTATTACACTGCAAATAGGTTAAATACCCCCATTGAAAAATGATTCTACAATTCTTGTAAGGTGGCAACATAATATAAGAAGTAGAAGCATTTCTGTCTCTTACTGAACTAGATAGATAACAGGTTTCCTAAAACACTCAATAATTAGTGCAATATTTAAATATACTTCTTACACAATATTTCTAGGATTTGCAACAGATACGTACTACAATATAGTAGATTTTTTTCAAGCTACCAGTTTTATTTTCTATCCAAAGAACGGACATCTGAACATGAATAGATAATGTAGACCTTTTTAAAAAGTACCTTAATCTCACTAAACGTTCCTCAAAGAACTTCTTGCATATATTTTACAAGAAAGATTTTAATATGACATAATGGAAATTATTCCTTCTCCCACACCCAAATACACTTGAAAGTCAAACAGGGTTAGATAACATACAAAACCCAGCATTTATGTTCAAACAACTTTTAGTTATAGAGGAAAGTTTTGGAGGATTTGGTTGAGCTTAGAAACTGCGTGGAAAGAAAAGAAAACCCTTACAGTGGTAAGCCGTAACCTTTTAAAGACGGATGCTCCTTAAATGTAATTTCATAAAAGTGGTAAACAATGTGAGACACCATCCCACCAAAGATAAGGCCACCAGGCTGGTACCACTCATGTGGAAATAGGAAAGCATCACTTGCAGGGCAGCTCAGAGTCACTACTTTGTTTATCAGGAATACCAGGAGTAACTTCATGACTCTCTGCTTGGGGAGAAAATATCTGGGTCTATCATTGAAAGGGACGTTGTGGCCGAGAAGGCAGGAGATAGAGAATGTGTGAAAGTGAAGCTCAGAGATTCATCATTACCCCTTTCCTGCCTCCTGTGTCTCTTGAAATATTTATGTGGATTGTTTCTCACTTCCTATTCCCTTTTGCACAGAACCATTGTTGTTTTGGCCTTATAGAATAATGCAGTGATTTCAGTAATTCATAAGGGACATAATAAGCACAGACAAAGTCTGCACTACTATTAATCTTCTCATCATTCCTGCCACCCATCTCCTTCCAACTTATGAGTGTATGACTGTAATTTTGTGGCTTGTATCCTTACGATTTATATTGATATTGTTTCCTGATTGCTTATTTCTACCCTATGACTATCATTAAGTGTTGTATCTTATGATTCTTGTGAACATATCTTTTCTTTTATGTACACTGAGAGTGTATGCACCAAGACAAATTCCTTGGGTGTCCAATTACACTTAGCCAACAAAGAATTCTATTCTATTCTATTCTATTCTATTCTATTCTATTCTATTCTATTCTATTCTATTCTATTCTATTCTATTCTATTCTATTCTATTCTATTCTATTCTCATTGAACAATAGGCAACCTGGCAATTTTCTTTATATAGCTGATCATTCTTTTAGTTGACATAATGCATGACTAAGATTGAATCTGTTTTGAAAACACCTGGGGAAATAGAATTGGACAGTTAGATTTAGAATAACTTTATTGTCACTTTGACTTTACACTAATGAGCATATATTAAAATAAAAGTTTGTTGCATACAGCTCTCAAAGGGTCTCCACCTCCAATATACACCACATAAACATGACAAAATAAATAAATAAAAAATTATGCATATACCCACATATATTATATGACACGGAGAAACACCACAGTCTAGTTTGTATGTATACATGTATAAGGCGAGAAAAATGAATCTTGCAAGACTGATGGCTTAGGGAATTAAGCTGTTACAGAACCTGGTAGTTGTGCTAGGGATAGTTTCAAACCTCTTCCCAGAGGGGAGCAACAGAAACAGAACGTGTAGTTTGTGTGTGTGGTCTCTAACAATGTTTTGAGCTCTAAGGACATAGCGCTTGTAAGCAGCATCCTGAATGATAGGAAGTGAGTTTTCTGTAATCTTCTCCACTGTCCTTACCACTCTCTGTATGGACTTTCTATCTGAGGCACCGCTGCCACCAAACCAAACAATGATGCAGTTTGTAAAAACGCTCTCAATCATGCCTCTGTAAAAAGTGGCCAGGACAGAAGGAGAAATATGTGCTCTCCTCATCCGACACAGGAAATGCAGATGCTGGTTTGCACGCTTCACTAAGGATGTTGTGTGGAGAGACAAGTTCAGATTGTTAGTTATCTGCACCCCCAGATATTTAATACAGTTGACCACCTCTATGGCTCCTTCCTTGGTATTGAGTGGAATATGACCATGCTGGCTCTTCCTAAAATCTACGATGATCTTCTTTGTTTTATTAACATTTAGAATCAGTTACTTTTATTACACCAGTCCACCAGAGTCTTCACCTCTTCCCTATAAACATTTTCCCTGTCATCCCAGATAAGACCCATCACTGCCGTGTTATCCACATTAAATTACAATATGATTTAAACTATAATCAGTTAAGCATTAATTAAATAATTATTGGGGTTATTGGTTAACATATTTCGTATGGCATAATAGAATAACAGCAACGTTTCTCAAGCTTGACAACTTTAAGCTGTATGGAATTCAACTCCCAGAATTCCCCAGTCAGCTCTGGAATAGAGTATTAATGCATAAAATTCACAAAAACAGCATATAGAATATGTATCAAAGTATAAAATACCAGAATAATGAATTATTTTGAAAATGCACAATATGAATGATGAATAATATTATGAACAAAATTAAATTATGCATGAGTAGTTATTAGAGTACCTAAGTCTAAGACCAGATATCTAGATCATTTAGACATTGGATAGCACTGTCCTCAAGATGATGTAGTTCTTGCAAGGAACCAAGGAACCTTCATTCCATAGTGGCATTCCAATCACATTTAGTATTATCAAACAGCCCCCTTTGTTTTTCCAATATTTTGCTCTTGTTAGTTGCAAAGTCATGTCTGACCCATCATAACCCCATGGACAACATTCCTCCACGCCTTCCTGTCCTCTACCATCCTCTGGAGTCCATTTAAGTTCACACCGACTGATTCAGTGACTCCATCCAGCCACCTCATTCTCTGCCGTCCCCTTCTTCTTTTGCTCGCAATTGTTCCCAGCATTAGGCTCTTCTCCAGTGAGTCCTTCCTTTTCATTAGGTGGGCAAAGTATTTCAGTTTCATCTTCAGGATCTGGCCTTCTAAAGAGAAGTCAGGGTTGATCTCCTGTAGGACTGACCAGTTTGATCACTTTGCAGTCCAAGAGACTCGCAGGAATCTTCTCCAGCACCATAGTTCAATGGCCTCAATTCTTTGACGCTCAGCCTTTCTTATGGTCCAACTTTCACAGCCATACATTGCAACTGGGAAAACCATAGCCTTGACTATACACACTTTTGTTGGCAGGGTGATGTCTCTTCTTTTTAGTACGCTATCTAGATTTGCCATAGCTTTCCTCCCCAGGAGCAAGCATCTTTTAATTTCTTGGCTGCAGTCCCCATCTGCCATTATCTCGGAGCCCAGGAAAATAAAATCTGTCACTACCTCCATTTCTTCCCCATCTATTTGCCAGGAATTGAGAGGGCCAGATGCCATAATCTTAGTTTTCTTAATGTTGAGTTTCAGGCCAACTTTTGCACTCTCCTTCTTCACCCACATCCAATACTGGCACCTGCCAATTGGGGTCTGATTGAGTGCTGTCTAGTTTTGCCTCAGAAGATGAAAGCCGAAAGGGTATTGAATTGTATCAGACCCTAAATCAAACAGATCTGGTTTGAAATTGCCTATTCCTGGCACTATGCTGTCTCAATATCAAAGTTGATCAATTAATATTTATTAATCAGAAATTAATTGCTGTCCATATTTTCATGGTGGATTACAAGATAGGAGTCTTAATATTTCATCATGATAATCTTCATGTATGGGTGATAATCAAGTTTGCCTCACATTTTTTTCCATTCCCTTTTTAAGGGAGCATGTGGGAGAGAGTGTACTGCATTCTTTTCACCTTTCAGCTCCAATCCAGGAGCCTCAAGCAGTCGCATTCACGACAAACCATTTTATACCATATTTATTTATTTATTTATATTTTATTGTTTAGACTTCTATAGAGCTTCATAGTGCTTTACAGCCCTCTCTAAGCGGTTTACAAAGTTAACATATAGCATATTGTATATTAGAATATTGCACTAGCATTAGCATGTATGTATGTATGTATGTATGTATGTATGTATGTATGTATGTATGTATGTATTTCTCTTTAGCCAGGTTCTACCTACGTAAACCAAGATTTTATGCAGCCCTAGTTCAGTGAAATCACAATCCACTAGTTTCTAGGCTTTTTTTTTTTCTGGCAGCCATCCGACCCTTTGCTGCCCATTTGGAGACTAAGATAGATCTATTTTGGCCTTATTAGGTTTCCTCAGTTAGCCACACCCACCTAGTGTATCCTCCCTGTAAAGGTACAGTATTTATTTTCTTTCCTTTTTGTAGGCTTTATGTGTATTTCTCTTTAGCCAGGTTCTACCTACGTAAACCAAGGTTGTATGCAGCCCTAGTTCAGTGAAATCACAATCCACTAGTTTCTAGGCTTTTTTTCTTCTGGCAACCAGCAGACCCTTTGCTGCCCATTGGGAGACTAAGATAGATCTATTTCAGCCTTATTAGGCTTCTTCAGTTAGCCACACCCATCTCATGTACTCTCCCTGTAAAAGTACAGTATTTGTTTTCTTTCCTTTTCATAGGCTTTATGTGTATTTCTCTTTAGCCAGGTTCTACCTACATAAACCAAGATTTTATGCAGCCCTAGTTCAGTGAAATCACAATCCACTAGTTTCTAGGCTTTTTTTCTTCTGGCAGCCAGCAGACCCTTTGCTGCCCATTGGAAGACTAATATACAGGGAGGATTACAATCCAGCAGCTTGCCTGCCTGACAGCTTGCCCTTATAGAGGGAACTGTCAGGAGGTTCAACCAATCAGGTTCTAATATTTTTCTCGCTTGTTCACCAGACCTGAGTGCTAATATCTAACAAGTTTTAGTTGGCTCCATAGATTTTCAATTGGGTTAAGATCTGGGCTAATCCCAGACTATTTCAGCAGCGGAATATAATTATCTTGAAACTCCAAATAAACAAACAAACAAACAAACAAACAAACAAATAAATAAATAAATAAAGTGTTATTAGACATGAAACCTCAAAAATACACTTTTCCCAAAAGGTTTCCACAATTTTGGCCACTACTGTAGTCTAGGCTGGGACTTATTAGGTCATGAGTGATAGTGAACAGAATTTCTCAGTCCAGGAATGAGCACAAATGGTACATTACTGAAGATGTACAATGGGTTCTCTGGCCAGGGATACGAACCGGCTGAATACGACCTCTGTCTCAGATGTATGCTGGGTCTGTCTGGGCCAGTGCTACATATTTTATTATGCTATTTATTAATTGTGTTGTTGAGATGAGAGGAAAGGAGTGTTAGCTATTTCATTACATTCTTGACTAAATTACCTTTCCATTGATATATAATTTTATGGTACTACTAAAAAAAATAGGTGGCATTAGAAAAAGCTAGTTTTAGAAAATACATCTTTCCCAAAAGGTTTCCACAATTTTGGCCACTACTATAAATTGAGGACTACCTTGGATGAATGTCTCACGCTAACATTGTTTTCTTTAGAAGAAGCAACTCCTGAGCTACATTCTGTTATCCATGTATCCATAAAATCCCACCTAAAAAAAGCTCTTTTCTTTATATGAAATACTGGAAAATAATTCCATCCAAGTATGAATTTTACTCAAGCAATAACAACTGCAAATATGTTTCTGCCATTTGGGGTTTGGTTATTTTAAAAGTTGAATTTACAGAGAGTTTGCAAAGTTGACGATGGCTGTTCTTCCCCTAAGAGAAGAGTGCTTCTGGGAGAAACTGGGAAAACAATTACACAATCAAATCTAACTTTTACTACTTCACTATTTATTATAGTGAAGTAGCATCAATTTTCGCTCTGAATGTCATTTGTCATTAAAAGAATTGATATGTATTATATCATTTCCTTT
Organism: Coluber constrictor foxii; assembly: GCA_038048745.1. NCBI lineage: Eukaryota > Metazoa > Chordata > Lepidosauria > Squamata > Colubridae > Coluber > Coluber constrictor. Next base: position 38,671,177 of record CM075961.1, read on the forward strand.
AATGACAAATGACATTCAGAGCGAAAATTGATGCTCTCCATTAGAATTATTTTAGTGACTGTCTTTTGTTCTCTTGGGCCAAGGCGTAAACATCTGAAGCAGAGACAAACAATCTGTCAGTGAGGATGAGAAAGTATATAAAGGTTTTATCCCCATAGAGAATTGCAAGTAAGAGTACGAACTGGGAAGGGTAGAGTCTGTGTTTTCATTAGCTTCAAACTGTGGTTTTCAATAGTACCAAGGAGTATCCTTTGAGCATAGTGTTGAGTGGATTTGGCAACTTTACTAAAGGACGTATATCAAACTACATTCTTGTTTTATATTAGTAGCAGCAAAGTTCTTAAGAGATGTATTCAGCCAGACTAATAGTTGCTAAGGCAGGATTTTGACTGTAGTGAAATCAGATCTGCCCATATTGCAGAAGACGTTCAGATGTTTCTTCTTCTTCTTTTAATGACCCCAATAGTCAGAGTGAATAGTTTAGCAGGTCATATGGGGGATCCAATACCTACTCTGTATGACTGGTACCAGCAAGGGGACGTCACTTTCGGAGGGATGACCTCTCTGATACATTACCATTTTAATGAAATTTCATTTGAGAAGCATCCTCCTCAAGAATTTTTTTCATTTGAAGAGTATGGATTTTCTATCTTCTCCTCTTTCGTAGTTAGGAAAGTTCCAATGCATGGATGGCAAGAGGGAAGAGTAGATGTTTTCTTACATAATGGCAATTCTTTCTCTCTGAAGGTGTTTCTACATCTCTGGAATTCCAGACAGCTTTTAATGAATGAAAACTCTGTCTGCCAAATGTGCAAAATTAGATCAGGTAACCTAGTTCATGTGGTGGCAGGGTGCTAGAGAGAAATAGCATGGGGTTTTCTCTAACATCAAGCCTACAAGATGAGAGCAAGCTATTATATTATTATAAGACTTTGTTTTAAATCTGTAGGAAAGAATGGAGAACATTTTTAGGTTTTGAAACTTTATTCGTAAAAACTGATGATATGTTGATTCATTCAGTGACCATGCCAATCACAGACAATATTTCATTATGACAGAATTGTCAATTGACATAAAATAGCCCTACCTAAAACATAGAGATGATAAGAATAGAATAGAATAGAATAGAATAGAATAGAATAGAATAGAATAGAATAGAATAGAATAGAATAGAATAGAATAGAATAGAATAGAATAGAATAGAATAGAATAGAAGTTGAAAGGGAACTTGGATGTCTTCTAGTCCAACCACCAGCTTAGGAAGAAAGCCCTACTCCACTTCAGACAAATGGTTATCCAACATCTTCTTAAAAACTCACAATGTTATAGCAATCACAACTTCTGGAGGCAAATTGTTCCACTAATTGTTCTAACTATCAGGAAATTTCTCCTTAGTTCTAGGTTGCTTCTCTCCTCAATTAGTTTCCACCCATTGCTTCTTGTCCTACCCTCGGGTGTTTTGGAGAATAGCTAGACTCCCTCTTCTTCGGGGCAGCCCCTGAGAAATCAGAAGACTGCTATCTTGTCTCCCCTAGTCCTTCTTTTCATTAAACTAGACATACCCAGTTCCTGCAACTGTTCTTCATATGTTTTAGCCTCCAGCCCCCTAATCATCTTTGTTGCTCTTCCCTGCACTCTTTCTAGAGTCTCCACATCTTTTTTACAGGTTATAGATATATTTAACTCAGCTAAAGCAATTGTTGTTGAGACATAAAATCTCCCTTAAATTTATCTTTTGAAAAAACGATTTTTTGTTAACATTCTGTAAATTTTGTTTATAGGGTGTTAACAAAATACTACCAACATGTCCTTTCCTTGGCCTTTGCTGTGAAGGAGATCAATGAGAATCCACAAATCTTGTCTAATCTCACCCTTGGTTTTCACATCCATGACACCTATTATCACCCCATGATGACTTATCGGACCACCTTGGACTTACTCTTCAAATCCCAGCAATTTATCCCCAACTACAAGTGTGACACTATGAAAAACTTTATGGCCATTATTGGGGGACTCACCTCTGAAACATCATCCTATGTGGGAGACTTTGTAGGTTTATACAAGATACCACAGGTAGGTGCTTGAAGAATAGACACAAGTGTGTTAAGTTTCATTTTATAATGAACTTACTAAAGAAGTTGTATAAATTACTGGCAATATCTTTCCACAAAGTGTCTTTTTCTTTTTAGCTGACTTATGGTTCCTTTGCCCCTCGGAATAGTGATAACAGTGAAATGCCATCTTCATACTCCATTGTCCCAAATGAATCTTCTCAGTACATTGGGATTATCCGGCTGCTTCAACATTTTGGGTGGACCTGGATTGGGATCCTTACTACTGACAATATGAATGGAGAACGTTTCTTGCAGACCATGGAAACTCTCCTTTCCCAGCATGGAATCTGCTTGGCTTCCATCCAAAGAATTCCGTATTTAACCCAATGGGATAAAATGAATGACATGATTGGAAAAGGAACAAATATTTATAATGGCATAAATGATGAGAAGATCAATACCTTTATTGTGTGTGGAGACTCTTTGACAATTGCATGGGTGACTACTATTATATTCATGCTGGATCCCGGAGTTGGACAGAGTTCCTTGGGGAAAGTGTGGATCATGACTGCCCATATTGATTATGTCTTAACAGGAATTCAAAGAAAATGGGATCGACAGTTCTTTGATGGTGCCCTTTTTTTCACAATTCATTCAAAACAAATTCCAGGGTTCAAGGAATTCCTGAAATTGATAAAACCTCCAAGGATTCAAGAAGATGGATTTTTTCCATGTTTCTGGGGACAAGTGTTTGATTGTTCATTGCCATCACCTCGTTCGACGCCAGAGGACAATGATATTTGTACTGGAGAGGAAAAGCTGGAGGATATTCCTGGGTCTATGTTTGAAATGCATCTTTCTGGGCACAGCTATAGTATCTACAATGCTGTCTATGAGTTGGCTCAAGCTTTACATGCTCTCTTCTTACTTCGATCTAAACACAGACATTTCAGGAGACATAAATTATTAGACTATGAAGATACACAGCCATGGCAGGTGATTTGTGTTGTAAAAATACATTATATGAAACCTTGATAAATACAAACTTAGGCTATATGATTCAAACAGGGAAGAAGCAACTGTTCAAATAGTTCATCCTTTGATAAAATTTATATTTATTCCTTTATTTCCATACTTTAATATGTTTTCCACTTTATTCCCTGAACAACTTCAGAATGCAAGGATTAAGACTTAAATGAAGTGACATCCAAGTCCTGATTTTCAAATTCCTATAGATTTTTAGGCATTTCACCTACCAATATTATTATTTTAAAAATATATTTTTTTATTATACAGATTCCTTTATTATACATCACATTTCCAGGTTTTCAATGACAGTGTACTGGTTGTATTGTCCTTTTTAAGTATATATAATATTATACAACCTGATTATAACCATTATTCTCGTAGTCATACGAGTATAGTCTCTTTTAAGTACATCATATTGTATGCCATAGTTATAACCATTATTTTCAGAGTTGTACTATAATGCTCTATACATTTATTACTCTATACGTTTTAATCTATAGTCACATACCGTCCAATAATACTATTTCTTACAGTATATACGCTTATATGTATCTATATAACTGTATTTATTTCTATTTTGTTAATCTTCTTTTGTTATTAAGTTACTAATCTCTGCACCTCTTATCTAACCATTTGTACAATGAATCCCATGTAAAGTAATACTCTGATTCCTCTTTATCTTTAAATTCCATTGTTAATCTGTCCAATTTGGCACATTCTAATATTTTCTTTATTATCTTTTTGTCTATAGGTATATTTTCATTTTTCCAATTTTATGCATATGTGATTTTAGCTGCTGTTATTAAGTGTAACATTAAGTATGTAATTCTTCCATTGTATTTCCCCTTGTAGTATACCTAGAAAGAATAGTTATGGTTTTAGATCTATTTGTTGTGATGTCATCTCTTCTAACCACCTTTTTATCTTTGACCAATATTTTTTTGCTGTTGGGCAGGTCCACCACATATGATAGTAGGATCCTGATACCTGTTTACATTTCCAACGCTCTGGTGATATTTTTGGGAACATTTTTGCTATTCTTCCTGGTGGCAATTGCCATCTATCAAACATTTTACAAAGAACAGCATTCTTTGTATGCTGTTGACATCATTAATTTGCAATTTCTTTCCCATAACTATCAATATTATTGAAGAGAATCGAGGGTTCTATTTAGTTGTGTCAGCTATCTTTCAGTCTTTACCACATTCATAGCAGCCTTATGTCTGTGAGAATTGAATGAAATGAAAATTGGGTGGAAAGTCACAAGAAGATCAGTCAGGTCAGGCTTACTTATAAAACGAGGGAGAGACCAGAGATAGAATGTGATTTTGGAAATCAAGTTCCACATAATTTCCTAGGCTATATTGAAGTGGGAAAAACCTTGCTGCAATTCATTTCTGTCATTTGACTATGACTCAGAGAAGAAGTATCTGACCGTTCGTATTATCTCCCAAATGGAGAGGGCAGGAAACAGGTTCTCAAGAGGTTGGAGAAATAGTCTTTCCATATTTTCAGAGTTTCTCATTCAAAACCTTACTAGAACTAAGACAGAATTACTGACATCTTTCTATTCTTTGCTTTCAATTTTTTTTATTCCCAATAATATAGCTTCACCAATTTCTTAAAGGCATGAAATTCAATAATTCTCTTGGAGAGGTCATGACATTTTATGACCAAAAAAACATGGAAGGTGGATTTGATATCGTCAACATAGTCACCTTTCCCAATTATACTTTCCAGAGACGTAAGATTGGAAAAGTGGATCCTGATGCTGTAAAAGGACAGGAATTAGTCATTAATGAGGAGATGGTTGTTTGGCATAGATCATTTAACCAGGTATGGTTTCAGAGTTTCTATGACATTCTCATATGGATAATTTGGATTGGAAATTTATTATTCTCTTTCCAGGCAGTTCCTGAGGAATAACTAGATCAAAAATACATTTTCCATTTTGTTGAAAACTAACTTCACTAATATTGTGTACCAAAATGTGAAAGAAAATAAAGGCATTTAAATGATTGTATTTCCTTAGTTAAGTGAAACTTTGATGTGATTTAGAGTAAATTTGGTTGACGCATTCCTTTTGATTAAATGGATGAATTGATGTAATGAATCACATATTTGATTTCTGGTATGTTACAAAATTGGAAATCCAGATCTAGTATGCTCACTAATTCAAACAGCAGATTTAAGGTTGATTTGAAATACATTCTGAAATCCTATTTATTTCTTGATCCTTTTAACCATATTACGGTTTGGATGTTTCTTTTTAGTGTAACAGTGAAACAAAATTAACAACTGGTTTTTATTCAAAATAAGAAATGTTCATTTTCCAACATCATTGATATTGAAAACTAGGTGCTTCCCATCTCTCTGTGCAATGAACATTGTCAGCCTGGTTATCAGAAAAGGAAGAACGAAGGGAAAAAATTTTGCTGTTATGATTGCGTCCCATGCCCAGAGGGGAAAATCTCAAATACGATCGGTACGTTAAGAAGATCTCTGAGATGAACTTGAAACATCAGCCAGAGTTCCATTACAAACAAATACACCATGGGAACATGATTTCTGCAACATGATTTCAGCTAATTAGTTTTCAGATTGCATATTCATTAGGGGGTTTTTTTTGGAAACAGCAAAGATATACAAAAGTGATTGTAAAATATATATATAAAAAATAGCTATATTACAGTATTTGAAAATGAGGAAGGGAAAGGAGGAATACCAAGCTCTAAAGAATTAGATCATCCTCTTTAAATGACACCATAATCCCCTGAAACATACCGTATTTTCCAGAGTATAAGACGACCGGGCATATAAGATGACCCTCCTCAGAGCCATTTAAGGCTCGTCAGAGCCTAATGGGCTGGTCTGCCTGGTTACAGGAGAATGAAACCCGGCGTATAAGACGACCCCCGACTTTTGAGAAGATTTTTGTGTGTTAGAAAGTAGTCTTATACTCAGGAAAATACAGTATATAAATCTTGGCTTGCATAGAATCATGCAGGCTACCTCATGTTGAAACAATTGAAGCTCCCAGATACATTTTAAGGACAACCCCATGTAGAGCACATTGTAGTAGTCAAATTTGAATGATATTCATTTAACCTCCATTGGTGAGGAAGGAAGGAAGGAAGGAAGGAAGGAAGGAAGGAAGGAAGGAAGGAAGGAAGGAAGGAAGGAAGGAAGGAAGGAAGGAAGGAAGGAAGGATTGAGAACTTACTTTTTGTTATTACACTAATGAAGCATTTTGTCAGCTGTCCAACTAGTGAACCCAAAAAACGGAAACACTCTTGGGATCTTTGAATTTTTGAAAAGTAAAACTTTATGGGATACACCAGTTTGGTACTGAAGAATCAAAGCCAGCTCTGTTTTTCCCATGCAAATGCTTTCTTAGTTAAACTTAGTTAAACTTTCCCATTCTTCCCACCCCTGGTGATCACATTGTCTAATTGTGTCCCGTCCTTTTGTTATGAGAACAGTCCATCTCTTTCTCAATCACCTGCAGTGGTGACCTCTCACAGTCCCCCCACACATTCATTCTATTTCCCCCTTTCCTCCTTCCATTTCATTGACAAATTGAGAAGTGTTAGGTTTGACAGAAGTAACATGATTCAATCTTAACACATTTATTTTAAAAATAATAACAATAATAATACTTTATTTCAAATGCTAGTTATTTCCATTTCCCAGTTACGTTTATTATGCTCCACAAAAAATGAACTTTAAAAGAAGTGAAGAAAGAAAAAATAGAAAATAAAATTATTATATAAAAACAATGTCTTGTAGCATCAGAAAATTCTGTTTTTGATGTAGCTTCTCCTTGAAATATGTGTAAAATATTGCTCTTTTTGGAATTACCTCCTTGATAGTTGGTTTTCCCTTTTCACTTGAAATTTAGGAGAAACATTTCATTTAAAACTCTTACTTGCTTCCAATGTCCTGGAGATCTATAAGCAAATTATAGCAAAAGGAATGCATAGTGAAAACAATTAATGACTTGTCTTACACAGAACTTGTAGGAATCAGTTTAGTCATTGTTGCTACTCTACATTTATTCACTGCAACATGGGTGGGGTTTTTTTCCAATTTCAGATATGGTAGTTTGTGTCCAATGTCCAGAAGATCAATATGCAAACCGAGAAAGAAATGGATGTCTCCTGAAAAGGACAAACTTTCTGTCTTATGAAGAACCTTTAGGGTATAGTTTAGCTTGTCTTGCTGCTGTGTTCTCCCTCATTACAACATGGGTGCTGGGAACTTTTATTAAGAACAAGGACAGCCCTATTGTGAAAGCCAACAACCGGGATCTCACTTACACCCTCCTCATCTCCCTTCTCTTCTGCTTCCTCTCCTCTTTGCTCTTTCTTGGACAACCTGGCAGAGTCACCTGTCTCCTCAGACAGTCTGCATTTGGTCTCATCTTCTCACTGTCCATCTCTTGTGTGTTGGCCAAAACCATCCTTGTTTCTCTTGCCTTCAAGGCCACCAAACCAGGATCTCGGATGAGGACATGGGTGGGGAAAAGACTGGCTGTTTCTATTGTCCATCTCTGCTCTCTAGTCCAAGCAAGCATCTGTATTGTCTGGTTATCAACTTCTCCCCCATTCCCAGAATTAGATGTTCACTCAGTCCCTGAAGAAATGGTTCTACAATGCAATGAAGGCTCAGTTGTTATGTTTTATTGTGTCCTGAGCTATATGGCCCTCCTTTCCTTTGCCAGCTTCATCGTGGCTTTCCAGGCTCGTAAACTGCCCGACAGCTTTAACGAAGCCAAGTTCATCACCTTCAGCATGTTGGCTTTCTGCAGTGTGTGGGTCTCCTTTGTGCCAACCTACCTGAGCACCAGGGGAAAAGCCATGGTGGCTGTGGAAATCTTCTCTATCTTGTGCTCTACAGCTGTGCTCCTAGGATGTATTTTTTTCCCCAAGTGTTACATTATTGTGTTGAGGCCTGATTTAAACAACAAGGAACAACTGATAAGAAGACAGGCTTAAATATACTTTTATTTGCTTGATTATGTTTTTAAGTTAATAGGAATAAGATTAATCAAAATTAGAAAATAAATTTTAAGTTATCCATATTAACGGGTCTTAAACATTCTGATTTACTTGTTGCTCTGAAATCTGGATTTAGGGGAAATCTGCATTAGGGGAAATTTTAAGCTTTTCTCCAATGATATTTTAGGATGTCTCACATATATAGTCTTTAATCTTTAGTCTTTATTTGATTTATATACCACCCTACTCCCAAAGGACTCAGGGCGGTGAACAGCCAGATAATAAAATACATAAATACAAAATTTAAAAACAGAATAAAACCCAATTTAACAATTTGGCCCAGACCAATTTAAAACATCCCAATCATTTAAAACATATTAAAATTTACGTATTAAAAAAGAAAAAGGGGAAAAAATTAGGTCAGGCCCGCCTGGTGAAATAAAAAGTTCTTGAGAGCGCGACGGAACGTGCGAAGATCCGGGATCCTCCGTATCTCCGGGAGGAGCTCATTCCAGATAGTAGGTGCCCCCACAGAGAAAGCTCTCCCCCTGGGGGCCCCCAGTCAACATTGTTTGGCTGAGACATCCGACAGAGCCTCCCTCTATGAGAGCGTACTGGCCGGTGGGAGGCTATTGGTGGTAGTAGGCAATCCCGCACATACCCAGGTCCTAAGCCATGGAGCGCTTTAAAGATGGTGACCAAGACCTGGAAGCGCACCCAGAAGACCATCGGGAGCAAGTGCAGCTTGTGCAGGTGAGATATTATGCAGGAACACAATGTCGCTCCCATCACCACCCGCACGGCTGTGCTCTGCGCCAGTTGGAGCCTCCGGGTGCTCCTCAAGGGGAGCCCCATGTAGAGAGCGTTACGATAGTCCAGGTGGGAAGTGACGAGGGCATGAGTGACCGGGTGTAAAGAGTCCCGATCCAGAAAGTGACACAACTGGCGAATCAGGCGAACCTGATGAAAAATCCTCCTGGTCACGGCCGTTAAGTGCTCTTCTAAAGACAGCCGTGAATCCAGGAGGACGCCCAAGTTGCATAACCTCTCCGTGGGGGCCACTGATTTGCCCCCAATAGTCAATGATGGCACTAACTGACTATATCGGGACGTTGGAAACCACAGCCACTTGGTCTTGGATGGGTTGAGCTTGAGCCTATTCCTCCACATCCAGATCTGCATGGCCTCCAGGCACCAGACATCAAATGTTGAATAGGAGGGGCGAGAGGACCGATCCTTGCAGCACCCTGCATATAAGGGGCCTCGGGGTTGACCTCTGCTCCCCTGTCAACACAGACTGTGATCAGTCAGACAGAAAGGAGGAGAACCACCACAACACAGTGCCTCCTACCCTTATCTCTTCCAACCGGTGCAGCATGATACCATGGTTGATGGTATCAAAAGCTGCTGAGAGATCTAACAGGACCAGGACTTAGGAGCATCCCCTGTCCCGAGCCCTCCAGAGATCATCAACCAACGCGACTAATGCCATTTCTGTGCTGTACCCAGGCCTGAAGCCCAACAGAAACAGATCCAGTTACGCCATTTCATCCAGGTGCTTGGGGAACTGTTGCTCAACCACGCTCTCAACAACCTTTGCCACAAAGCGAAGGTTGGAGAACGGATGATAATTAACCAACATTGCCAGGTCCAGGGAAGGCTTCTTGAGGAGAGGCCTTACCACTGCCTCTTTCAAGGCAGCGGGAAAGTCACCCTCACCCAACAAAGCATTTATAATTCCCTGGATCTAGCCCCGTGTCACCTCCCAGGAAGCCAGCACTAACCAGGAAGGACACGGATCCAATAAACAAGTGGTCTTGTTCAGTCTGCCCAGAATCCAGTCCACGTCCTCAGGGGTCACAGGATCAAACTTATCCCAGATAACATTCTCAAGACCTGCCACAGTCCCTCCCCCTGAGACTACCCAGTTGGAGTCCAGATCTTCCCGAATCTGAGTGATTTTGTCATACAGATACTGAACAAAATCCTTGGCTCTATCCTCCAAGGGGTCCTCCCGCACTTCCTGGTGGAGCCAGGAGCGGGTCACCCTAAACAGTGTGGCCATGTGGTTATCTAATGATGCAATAAGAGCAACAAAATAGCTACCTTTTGCTGCTTTTATTGCCACTAGGTAATTCCTAATATGAGATATTACTACCAGTGTCTGGTCGGATTCAAAAAGACTGGCCCTCCAACTACTCTCTAGGTGTCTTTTCCAATGCTTCAACTCCCTCAGCTCCTCAGTTAACCGAGGAGCCAAATGAGATCGGCACCAGGTTAGAGGCTGCAAAGGCACGACCCGATCCAGAACTCCAGTGGCCATCCTATCCCAGGCGGCCGCTAGGTCTCCAGTCAAGGCATGTACCAGAGCCTCAGGAAATGGTCCAAGCTCCATCTGGAACCTGTCAGGTTCCATCAGAAGACTGGGGCGGAACCATCTTACCAGCTCCACCTCCCTGTGACGGGGTGCAGCGGTTCGAAGGTTGAGATGAAGGAGAGAGTGATCTGACCATGACAAGGGCTCGGTGACTATATCCTCTATATCAAGATCTCTCAGCCACTGTCCAGAGACAAAAACCAGTTCCAGCGTCTTTCCCCCCCCCCCGTGCGTAGGGCCATGAAATAAGTGGGTCAGGTCCATAGCTATCATGGAAGCCATGAACTCCCGAGCCACCTCAGATGTCTCCCCCAGGGACGGCAGGTTGAAATTACCCATGACCATAAGCCTACGGGTATTATCCGCCACCGCAGTGATGACACTGAGTAGCTCGGGCATGGCTGCTGCGTACTGATTACGTGATCAATAAACCCATCTGGACACCATGACCCCATTACACAAGGAGGGATTCACAACCGGCCGTCTGAGGAACAGTGGTCTCCCTCGGTTTCAGAACTTCTTTAATAATAACCACTACACCCCCATCCCCTTCCCTGTGACCTCGGCTGATGGAATGCTTGAAAACCTGGTGGGCACATTTCAACAAGAGGAACCCCCCTCTTCTGGCCCAACCAGGTCTCCGTAATACCTGCCAGGTCTGCTCCCCCCTTCTTAACAAGATCACAAATGAGGCCCAGAACCTGAGGGTCTATGCAACCTGGGGAGTGAGTGGAGCCTTGGGGGCCGGAACACGCCACCGCTCATAGACAGCGAGTACGTACTCCCCTAACACAACATGCCCCCCTGCTCCTGCCATATCTACCCCTCCCACCTACAGTATTGATGTTCAAAACACTATCTGGATGAGTCCTTAGTGGGTTATCCTCCATACACACAATCCAACCCTCCTCCCTCCCGGAACCCCTTAAAAGTTTAACTAAAAATTTACATTAAGAAAACCTCAACCCCCTCTTTGTGGTATGCCATCTCTCTGGCTTCCAAAAGCCATCATCGAGGTAGGCCCTCGATAACGTGGAGGGCCAGACCTGCAAGAGGGGGGAGTCTCGCAGTGGAAGGAGTTCAATGGTCAAGTACATTCATAAACGGAAGAAATGAAGATGACCTCTAGCAGGGTTCATAGAGTCTAAAAGTCCTGAGGACAGAAGGCAGAAAATTTAAAGATGTTGGAAACTGTGCTCCACTATCCTCCCACGGCAGTGGAAAGAGTCTTGTGCCATTACTGCATATCCAGGGGATGTTCCTTCCAGGCATCCTCTCACGATGCCTGGGCAGCTGTATTTTGTTGTAAAAAAAAATTCAGGAAACAATCCCCACTGGTAGGAATGGCAGTGGTGACCCGGACTCCCTCAGGGCCCCCATCAAGCTAGCATTTTTCTTGCTTGTTCACTGGACCTGAGTGAAGCCTATTGCTTCACTGCTAATATCTAACAAGTTTTAGTTGGCTCCATAGATTTTCAATTGGGTTAAGGTCTGGGCTATTCCCAGACCATTTCAGCAGCAGAATGTAATTATTTTGAAATTCCAAAAAAAAAAAAAAGTGTGTTATTAGACATCAAACCTTAAAAAATACACTTTTCCCAAAAGGTATCCACAATTTTGGCCACTACTGTTGTCCAGACAGGGGCTTATTATGGCATGAGTGATAGTAAACAGAATTTCTCAGTCCAGGAATGAGCACAAATGGTTCATTACTGAAGATGTGCAATGGATCTTCTGGCCAGGGATGCCATTTGGTCTTCCAGAAGGCTCTAAGCATACAAAACTCTCAGATCAGCTGTGAGTTTCACATATTCTTACCACCGGTTCACCACATGTGCACATGCTTGCTTTGCTTGCACTTGTGCCTTCCACAATGTGCCTCGCCTTGAAAACGTGGCTAAATAGGACAGCATTACATTCAGGCGGGTGGGTGGGGCCACCTGCAGTCACCGCTACCAGTTCGCCTGAACCAATATGAACCGGCTGAATGCCACCTCTGTTTCAGATGTAGTATTATTATTATTATTATTATTATTATTATTATTATTATTATTATTATTGTTATTGTTATTATTATTATTATTGTTATTATTGTTATTATTATTATTATTATTATTATTATTATTATTATTATTATTATTATTATTAATTAGATTTATATACCGCCCTTCTCCTTGCTGGGTCTGTCTGGGCCAGTGCTACATATTTTATTATGCTATATATTAATTGTGCTGCTGAGATGAGATGAAAGGAATGATAGCTATTGCATTACATTCTTGTAAGTTATTGCATTACATTCTTGATTAAATTATCTTTCCATTGATATATAATTTTATGGTACTACTAAAAAAAAATAGGTGGCATTAGAAAAAGCTAGTTTTAGAAAATACATCTTTCCCAAAAGGTTTCCACAATTTTGGCCACTACTATAAGTTTTTTTTTTACTACTATAAGTTGAGGACTACTACTATAAGTTGAGGACTACCTTACATGAATGCCTCACCCTAACATTGCTTTACTCCTGAGCTACATTCTGTTACCCATGTATAAAATCCTACAATCCCACCTAAAAAAAAAATCTGTTCTTTATATGAAATACTGGAAAATAATTCCATCCAAGTATGAATTTTACTCAAGCAATAAAAACTGCAAACATCTTTCTGCCATTTGGGGTTTAGTTATTTTAAAAGTTGAATTTACAGAGAGTTTGCAAAGTTGACGATGGCTGTCCTTCCCCTAAGAGAAGAGTGCTTCTGGGAGAAACTGGGAAAACAATTACACAATCAAATCTAATTTTTACTACTTCACTATTTATTACGACAAATGACATTCAGAGCGAAAATTGATGCTCTCCACTAGAATTATTTTAGTGACTGTCTTTTGTTCTCTTGGGCCAAGACGTAAACATCTGAAGCAGAGACAAACAATCTGTCAGTGAGGATGAGAAAGTATATAAAGGTTTTATCCCCATAGAGAGTTGCAAGTAAGAGTAAGAACTGGGAAGGGTAGAGTCTGTGTTTTCATTAGCTTTGAACTGTGGTTTTCAATAGTACCAGGGAGTATCCTTTGAGCATAGTGTTGGGTGGATTTGGCAACTTTAATAAAGGACGTATATCAAACTACCTTCTTGTTTTATATTAGTAGCAGCAAAGTTCTTAAGAGATGTATTCAGCCAGACTAATAGTTGCTAAGGCAGGATTTTGACTGTAATGAAATCAGATCTGCCTATATTGCAGAAGACATTCAGATGTATCTTCTTCTTCTTTTAATGACCCCAATAGTCAGAGTGAATAGTTTAGCAGGTCATATGGGGGATCCAATACCTACTCTGTATGACTGGTACCAGCACGGGGACGTCATTTTCGGAGGGATGGTCTCTCTGATACATTACCATTTTAATGAAATTTTATTTGAGAAGCATCCTCCTCAAGAATTTTTTTCATTTGAAGAGTATGGATTTTCTATCTTCTCCTCTTTCGTAGTTAGGAAAGTTCCAATGCATGGATGGCAAGAGGGAAGAGTAGATGTTTTCTTACATAATGGCAATTCTTTCTCTCTGAAGGTGTTTCTACATCTCTGGAATTCCAGACAGCTTTTAATGAAAGAAAATTCTGTCTGCCAAATGTGCAAAATTAGATCAGTTAACCTAGTTCATGTCGTGGCAGGGTGCTAGAGAGAAATAGCATGGGGTTTTCTCTAACATCAAGCCTACAAGATGAGAGCAAGCTATTTTATTATTATAAGACTTTGTTTTAAATCTGTAGGAAAGAATGGAGAACATTTTTAGGTTTTGAAACTTTATTCGTAAAAACTGATGATATGTTGATTCATTCAGTGACCATGCCAATCGCAGACAATATTTCATTATGACAGAATTGTCAATTGACATAAAATAGCCCTACCTAAAAGATAGAGATGAAAGAATAGAACAGAACAGAACGTGTTGGAAGGGACCTTAGACATCTTCTAGTCCAACCACCAGCTTAGGAAGAAAACCCTACTCCATTTTAGACAAATGGTTATCCAACATCTTCTTAAAAACTTAGAATGTTATAGCAATCACAACTTCTGGAGGAAAATTGTTCCACTGATTAATTGTTCTAACTGTCAGGAAATTTCTCCTTAGTTCTAGGTTGCTTCTCTCCTCGATTAGTTACCACCCATTGCTTCTTGTCCTACCCTCGGGTGTTTTGGAGAATAGCTTGACTCCCTCTTCTTTGTGGCAGCCCTTGAGATATTGGAAGACTGCTATCATGTCTCCCCTAGTCCTTCTTTTCATTAAACTAGACATACCCAGTTCCTGCAACTGTTCTTCATATGTTTTAGCCTCCAGCCCACTAATCATCTTTGTTGCTCTTCTCTGCACTCTTTCTAGAGTCTCCACATCTTTTTTACAGGTTATTGACATATTTAACTCAGCTAAAGCAATTGTTGTTGAGACATAAAATCTTCTTTAAAGTTATCTTTTGAAAAAGCATTTTTTTTTTGTTAACACTGTAAATTTATTTAATAGGGTGTTTACAAAATTCTACCAACATGTCCTTTCTTTGGCCTTTGCTGTGAAGGAGATCAATGAGAATCCACAAATCTTGTCTAATGTCACCCTTGGCTTTCACATCCATGACACCTATTATCACCCAATGATGACTTATCGGACCACCCTGGACTTACTCTTCAAATCCCAGCAATTTGTCCCCAACTACAAGTGTGACACTATGAAAAACTTTATGGCCATTATCGGGGGACTCACCTCTGAAGTATCATCCTATATGGCAGATATTGTAGGTTTATACAAAATACCACAGGTAGGTGCTTGAAGAACAGACACAAGAGAGTTATGTTTCAGCTTACAGTGAATTTACTAAAGAAGTTGAATATGTTATTGGCAATATCTTTCCACAAAGTGTGTTTTTCCTTTTAGCTGACTTATGGTTCCTTTGCCCCTCGGAATAGTGATAATGGTGAAATGCCATTTTCGTACTCCATTGTCCCAAATGAATCTTCTCAGTACATTGGGATTATCCGGCTGCTTCAACATTTTGGGTGGACCTGGATTGGGATCCTTACTAATGATGATGTGAAAGGAGAACGTTTCTTGCAGACCATAGAAAACCTCCTTTCCCAACATGGAATCTGCTTGGCTAACATCCAAAGAATTCCGTATGTAACCCAATGGGGTAAAATGAATGAAATGTTTGAAAAAGGAACAAATATTTATAATGCCATAACTGATGAGAAGATCAATACCTTTGTTGTGTGTGGAGGCCCTTCGACAATTGTATGGGTGACTACTATTATGTTCCTGCTGGATTCCAGAGATGGGGTCCAGCGTTCCTTGGGGAAAGTGTGGATCATGACTGCCCAGATTGATTATGTCATATCAGGATTTCAAAAAAAATGGGATCGACGGTTGTTTGATGGTGCCTTTTTTTTCACAATTCACTCAAAACAAATTCCAGGGTTCAAGGAATTTCTGAAATTGATAAAACCTCCTTGGATTCAAGAAGATGGATTTTTTCCATATTTCTGGAAACAAGTGTTTGATTGTTCATTGCCATCACCTCGTGCGACCCCAGAGGACAATGATATTTGTACTGGAGAGGAAAAGCTGGAGGATATTCCTGGGTCTATGTTTGAAATGCATCTTTCTGGGCACAGCTATAGTATCTACAATGCTGTCTATGTGTTGACTCAAGCTTTACACACTCTCTTCTTACTTCGATCTAATCACAGGCATTTGAAGAGACGTAAATTATTAGACTATGAAGATACACAGCCATGGCAGGTGATTTGTATTGTAAAAATAAATTATACGAAACCATGGTAAATATATACTTAGGCTATATGATTCAAACAGGGAAGAAGCAACTGTTCAAATAGTTCATCCTTTGATAAAATTTATATTTATTCCTTTATTTCCATACTTTAATATGTTTTCCATTTTACTCCCTGAACAACTTCAGAATGCAAGGATTAAGACTTAAATGAAGTGAGATCCAGGTCCTGGTTTTCAAATTCCTATAGAGTTTTAGGCATTTCACCTACCAATATTATTATTCAAAAAAAAAAAACACGGTTTTTAGTATACAGCTTCCTTTATTATACATCACATTTCAAGTTTTGCAACAACAGTGTACTGGTTGTATCCTCCTTTTCAAGTGTATATAGAATATTATACAACCTGATCATAACCATTATTCTCGTAGTCATACGAGTATAGTCTCTTTTAAGTACATCACATTGTATGTCAAAGTTATAACCATTATTTTCGGAGTTGTACCATAATGCTCTATACATTTATCACTCTATATGTTTTAATCTATAGTCACATACCATCCAATAATACTATTGCTTACAGTATATATGCTTATATGTATCTATATAACCGTATTTATTTCTATTTTGTTAATCTTCTTTCGTTATTAAGTTACTAATGTCTGCACCTGTTTTCTAACCATTTGTACAATGAATCCCGTGTAAAGTAATACTCTGATTCCTCTTTATCTTTAAGGTCCATTGTTAACCTGTCCAATTCAGGAAACATAATAAAGAAAACATTCCAATGTTTTCTTTATTACCTTTTCATCTATCGGTATAATTTTGTTTTTCCAATTTTGTGCATATGTGATTGCATGTAACATTAAGTATGTGATTCTTTTAATATATTTTCCTGGTAGTATATCTAGTAGGAATAGTTCTGGTTTTAGATCTATTTGTTGTGCTGCCATCTCTTCTAACCACCTTTTTATCTTTGACCAATATTTTTTTTTTGCAATTGAGCAGGTCCATTACATATGATAGTAGGAGCCTGGTCCCTGTTTACATTTCCAACACTCTGGTGACATTTTCGGGAACGTTTTTGCTATTCTTGCTGGTGGCAAATGCCATCTATCAAACATTTTGTACAGGTTTTCTTTGTATGCTGTTGACATCATTAATTTGCAATTTCTTTCCCATAACTGCCAGTATTATTGAAGACAATAGAGGGATTCTATTTAGTTGTGTCAGCTATCTTTCAGTCTTTACCACATTCATAGCAACCTTATGTCTGTGAGAATTGAATGAAATGAAAATTGGGTGGAAAGTCACAAGAAGGTCGGTCAGGTGAGGCTTACATATAAAACGAGGGAGAGACCAGAGATAGAATGTGAATTTGGAAATCTAGTTCCACATCATTTCCTAGGCTATATTGGAGTGGGGAAAAACTTCCTGCAATTCAATTCTGTCATTTGACTATGACTCAGAAAAGAAGTGCCTGACCGTTCGTATTATCTCCCAAATGCAGAGGGCAAGAAACAGGTTCTCAAGAGAAATATTTCTCTCAGGAGAAATAGTCTTTCCATATTTTCAGAGTTTCTCATTCAAAACCTTACTAGAACTAAGACAAAATTACTGATACCTTTCTATTCTTTGCTTTCTATTTTTTTTTATTCCCAATAATATAGCTTCACCAATTTCTTAAAGGCATGAAATTCAATAATTCTCTGGGAGACGTCATGACATTTTATGACCAAAAAAACATGGAAGGTGGATTTGATATCATCAACTTAGTCACCTTTCCCAATTACACTTTCCAGAGACGTAAGATTGGAAAAGTGGATCCTGATGCTGTAAAAGGACAGGAATTAGTCATTAATGAGGAGATGGTTGTTTGGCATAGATCATTTAACCAGGTATGGTTTCAGAGTTTCTATGACATTCTCATATGGATAATTTGGATTGGAAATTTATTATTCTTTTGCCAGGCAGATCCTGAGGAATAACTAGATCAAAAATACATTTTCCACTTTGTTGAAAATTAACTTCACTAATATTGTGTACCAAAATGTGAAAGAAAATAAAGGCATTTAAATGACTGTACTTCGTTAGTTAAGTGAAACTTTGATGTGATTTAGAGTAAATTTGGTTGACTCATTCCTTTTGATTAAAATGATGAATGGATGTAATGAATCACATATTCGATTTCTGGTATGTTACAAAATTGGAAATCCAGATCTAGTATGCTCACTAATTCAAACAGCAGATTTAAGGTTGATTTGAAATATATTCTGAAATCCTATTTATTTCTTGATCCTTTTAACCATATTACGATTTGGACGTTTCTTTTTAGTGTAACAGTGAAACACAATTAACAACTGGTTTTTATTCAAAATAAGAAATCCTCATTTTCCAACATCATTGATATTGAAAACTAGGTGCTTCCCATCTCTCTGTGCAATGAACATTGTCAGCCTGGTTATCAGAAAAGGAAGAACGAAGGGAAAAAATTTTGCTGTTATGATTGCGTCCCATGCCCAGAGGGGAAAATCTCAAATACGATCGGTACGTTAAAAAGATCTCTGATTTTGTTCTTATTGAGATGAACTTGAAATATCAGCCAGAGTTCCATTACAAACAAATACACCATGGGAACATGATTTCTGCAACATGATTTCAGCTAATTAGTTTTCAGATTGCATATTCATTAGGGTTTTTTTTTTTGGAAACAGCAAAGATATACAAAAGTGATTGTAAAATATATATATATATATAAATAGCTATATTACAGTATTTGAAAATGAGGAAGGGAAAGGAGGAATACCAAGCTCTAAAGAATTAGATCATCCTCTTTAAATGACCCCATAATCCCCTGAAACATATATAAATCTTGGCTTGCATAGAACCATGCAGGCCATTTCATGTTGAAACAATTGAAGCTCCCGGATACATTTTAATGGCAACCCCATGTAGAGCACATTGTAGTAGTCAAATCTGAATGATATTCATTTAACCTCCATTGGTGAGGAAGGAAGGAAGGAAGGAAGGAAGGAAGGAAGGAAGGAAGGAAGGAAGGAAGGAAGGAAGGATTGAGAACTTACGTTTTGTTATTAGACTAATGAAGCATTTTGTCAGCTGTCCAACTAGTGAACCCAAAAAACTGAAACACTCTTGGGATCTTTGAATTTTTGAAAAGTAAAACTTTATGGGATACACCAGTTTGGTACTGAAGAATCAAAGCCAGCTCTGGTTTTCCCGTGCAAATGCTTTCTTAGTTAAACTTAGTTAAACTTTCCCATTCTTCCCACCCCTGGGTGATCACATTGTCCAATTGTGTCCCATCCTTTTGTTATGAGAACAGTCCATCTCTTTCTCAATCACCTGCAGTGGTGACCTCTCACAGTCCCCGCACACATTCAAACATTCTACTTCCCTCTTTCCTCCCTCCAGTTCATTGACAAATTGGGAAGGGTTAGGTTTGACAGAAGTAACATGATTCAATCTTAACACATTTATTTTAAAAATAATAACAATAATAATACTTTATTTCAAATGCTAGTTATTTCCATTTCCCAGTTACATTTATTATGCTCCACAAAAAATGAACTTTAAAAGAAGTGAAGAAAGAAAAAATAGAAAATAAAATTATTATATAAAAAACAATGTCTTGTAGATCAGAAAATTCTGTTTTTGATGTAGCTTCTCCTTGAAATATGTGTAAAATATTGCTCTTTTTGGAATTACCTCCTTGATAGTTGGTTTTCCCTTTTCACTTGAAATTTAGGAGTAACATTTCATTTAAAACTCTTACTTGCTTTCAATGTCCTGGAGATCTATAAGCAAATTATAGCAAAAGGAATGCATAGTGAAAAATTAATGACTTGTCTTACACAGAACTTGTAGGAATCAGTTTAGTCATTGTTGCTACTCTACATTTATTCACTGCAACATTGGTGGGGTTTTTTTCCAATTTCAGACATGGTAGTTTGTGTCCAATGTCCAGAAGATCAATATGCAAACCAAGAAAGAAATGGATGTCTCCTGAAAAGGACAAACTTTCTGTCTTATGAAGAACCTTTAGGGTATAGTTTAGCTTGTCTTGCTGCTGTGTTCTCCCTCATTACAGCATGGGTGCTGGGAATTTTTATTAAGCACAAGGACAGCCCTATTGTGAAAGCCAACAACCGGGATCTCACCTACACCCTCCTCATCTCCCTTCTCTTCTGCTTCCTCTGCTCTTTGCTCTTTCTTGGACAACCTGGCAGAGTCACCTGTCTCCTCAGACAGTCTGCATTTGGTCTCATCTTCTCATTGTCCATCTCTTGTGTGTTGGCCAAAACCATCCTGGTTTCTCTTGCCTTCAAGGCCACCAAACCAGGATCTCGGATGAGGACATGGGTGGGGAAAAGACTGGCTGTTTCTATTGTCCTTCTCTGCTCTCTAGTCCAAGCAAGCATCTGTATTGTCTGGTTATCAACTTCTCCCCCATTCCCAGAATTAGATGTTCACTCAGTCCCTGAAGAAATGGTCCTACAATGCAATGAAGGCTCAGTTGTTATGTTTTATTGTGTCCTGGGCTATATGGCTCTCCTTTCCTTTGCCAGCTTCATTGTGGCTTTCCAGGCTCGTAAACTGCCCGACAGCTTTAATGAAGCCAAGTTCATCACCTTCAGCATGTTGGCTTTCTGCAGTGTGTGGGTCTCCTTTGTGCCAACCTACCTGAGCACCAGGGGAAAAGCCATGGTGGCTGTGGAAATCTTCTCTATCTTGTGCTCTACAGCTGTGCTCCTAGGATGCATCTTTTTCCCCAAGTGTTACATTATTGTGTTGAGGCCTGATTTAAACAACAAGGAACAACTGATAAGAAGACAGGCATAAATATATTTTTATTTGCTTGATTATGTTTTTAAGTTAATAGGAGTAAGATTAATCAAAATTAGAAAATAAATTTTAAGTTATCCATATTAACGGGTCTTAAACATTCTGATTTATTTGTTGCTCTGAAATCTGGATTTAGGGGAAATCTGCATTAGGGGAAATTTTAAGCTTTTCTCCAATGATATTTTAGGATGTCTCACGTATATAGTCTTTAGTCTTGTCTTTATTTGATTTATATACCGCCCTACTCCTGAAGGACTCAGGGTGGTGAACAGCCAGATGATAAAATACATAAATACAAAATTTAAAAACAGAATAAAACCTAATTTAATAATTTGGCCCAGACCAATTTAAAACACCCCAATCATTTAAAACAGATTAAAATTTACGTATTAAAAAAGAAAAAGGGGAAAAATTTAGACTAGGCCTGCATGGTGAAATAAAAAGATCTTGAGAGTGCGGCGGAAGGTGCGCAGGTCTGGGATCTTCCGTATCTCCGGGAGGAGCTAATTCCAGACATTGTTTGGCTGATGGCACCTGGAGGAGCCTCTCTCTTTGAGAGCGCACCAGCCAGTGGGAGGCTATTGGTGGTAGTAGGCGGTCCCATAGATAACCCAGTCCTAAGCCATGGAGCACTCTAAAGGTTGTAACCAAAACCTTGAAGCGCACCTGGAAGACCACCGGGAGCCAGTGCAGCTCGCACAGGAGACGTGTTACACGGGAATGCCATGCGCTCCCGTTACTACCCGCGTGGCTGCACTTTGCACCAGTTGGAGCCTCTGGGTGCTCCTCAAGGGGAGCCCCATGTAGAGAGCATTACAATAGTCCAGGTGGGAAGTGACAAGGGCATGAGTGACCATGTGTAAGGGGTCCCGATCCAGAAAGGGACGCAACTGGCGAATCAGGTGAACCTGATGAAAAATCCTCCCAGTCATGGCCATCAAATGCTCTCCCAAAGACAGCCATGAATCCAGGAGGACGTCCAAGTTGTGAACCCTCTCCGTGGGGGCCAATGATTCGCCCCCAATAGTCAGTGATGGTGCCAACTGACTATAACGGGATGTCGGAACCCACAGCCACTCAGTCTTGGATGGGTTGAGGCTTAGCCTATTCTTCCCCATCTAGATCAGCAGGGCCTCCAGGCACCGGGACATCACTTCAAGGGCATTGTTGGGGTGGTCCGGGAAACCACGGATGATCTCACCCAGAGGCTTTACATAAATGTTTAACAAAAGGGGCGAGAGGACCCACCCTTGTGGTACCCCACATATGAGGGGTCTTGTGGTTGACCTCTGTCCACTGTCAAAACAGACTGCGACCAGTCAGAGAGAAAGGAGGAGAACCACCGCAACGCAGTGCCTCCCACCCCTAGCTCTTCCAACTTGTGCAGCATGATACTATGGTCAATGGTATCAAAAGCCTCTGAGACATCTAATAGGACCAGGAAAGAGGAGCAAGCCTAGTTCCAAGCCCTCCAGAGTTCATCTACCAATGCGACCAATGTAGTTTCTTTGCTGTACCCAGGCCTGAAATCCGACTGGAATGAATCCAGTCATTCATCCAGGTACTGGGAGAACTGTTGCTCAACCACACTCTCAACAACCTTCACCACAAAGCAAAGGTTGGAGACCGGACAATAATTAACCAACATTGATGGGTCCAGGGAAGGCTTCTTGAGGAGAGGCCTCATCACTGCCTCATTCAAGGCAGCAGGAAAGTCACCCACACCCAACAAAGCATTTGTAATCCCCTGGAGCCAGCCTTGTGTCACCTCCCAGGAAGCCAGCACAAAACAGGAGGGACACGGGTCCAACAAACATGTGGCCACATTCAGTCTACCCAGAGTCATGTCCACATCTTCAGGGGTCACAGGATCAAACTCATCCCAAATAACATTCTCAAGACCTGCCACAGTCCCCCCACCCTGCGACTACGCAGTTGGAGTCCAGGTCTTCCCGAATCTGAGTGATTTTGTCATGCAGATAGTGAACAAAATCCTCAGCTCTACCCTCCAAGGGGTCCTCCCACACTTCCTGGTGGAGCAGGGAGCGGGTCACCCTAAACAGGGTGGCAGGGCAGTTATCTGATGATGCAATAAGAGCAGCAAAATAGCTACATTTTTGCTTCTTTTATTGCCACTAGGTAATTCCTAATATGAGATTTAACCAGTGTCCAGTCAGATTCAGAAAGACTGGCCCTCCAACTACTCTCTAGGCATCTTTTCTGGCGCTTCAACTCCCTCAGCTCCTCAGTAAACCAAGGAGCCAAATGAGATTGGCACCAGGTTAGAGGCCACAAAGGCACAGCCTGATCCAGAGCTGCAGCAGCTGCCCTATCCCAGGTGGCCACTAGGTCTCCAGTCGAGGTGTATGCCAGAGCCTCAGGAAATGGCCCAAGCTCCATCTGGAACCTGTCAGTTTCCCTAAGGCACCTGGGGCGGAACCATCTTACCAGCTCCACCTCCCTGCATTGGGGTGCAGCAGTTTGAAAGTCGAGAAGAAGGAGAGAGTGATCTGACCATGACAAGGGCTCGGTAACTATATCCCCTATATCAAGATCTCTCAGCCACTGTCCAGAGACAAAAACCAGATCCAGCGTGTTTCCCCCCATGTGGGTAGGGCCATGAATTAACTGAGTCAGGTCCATAGCTGTCATGGAAGCCATGAACTCCCGAGCCACCTCAGATGCCTCACCCATGGACGGCAGGTTGAAATCCCCCATGACCATCAGCCTAGGGGTGTCAACTGCCACCATGGTGATGACATTGGGTAGCTCAGGCAGGGCTTCTTCCACATGGCAGGGAGCCAGGTACGTGATCAACAAACCCATCTGAACCCTATGACCCCATTTCACAAGAAGGGATTCACAGCCTGCCCTCTGAGGAACAGTGGCCTCCCTCTGTCTCAGACCTTTTTTAATGATAACTGCTACCCCCCTCCCCTCCCCTGTGACCTCGGCTGATGGAATGCATGGAAACCTGGTGGCCACATTTCAACAAGAGGACCCCCCCCCTTCTGGCCCAACCAGGTCTCCATAATACCTGCCAGGTCCGCTCCCCCCTCCTTAACAAGATCACAAATGAGGCCCAGGCCCTGAGGGTCTATGCAAACTGGGGAATGGGTGGAATCTTGGGGGCCAGAGCACGCCACCGCTCATAGACAGCGAGTGTGGACTCCCCTAACATGATATGGCCTCCTGCTCCCGCCGTATCTACCCCTCCCACCTACAGTATTGCTGTTCAAAACACTATCTGGATGAGCTCTGACCCCCCCTTGACCCGAGTTCCCCCACTCCCCATGCCACGCTTCACAGCTAGATCCAACCCTCCCTCTTGTGGGTTGTCCCCCATACCCACAGCCCGAAGTCCAATCTGACCCTCCCCCTCCCTGGGATCCCTTAAAATTTTCATTAAATTTTTTGATAAAAAATCCCTCAACCCCCTCTTCGCTGCATGTGTGGGAACTAGAGAGAAACAATTTTATAATTAAGCATTGATAATTTCCCAACTGTCCTCATATACTCTCTGGGCTGACACAATTAGTTTTCATGAACTATCCATTGTAAATGTAAGTATAATGATGAAGTTTAAAATGTGAAGCGGAATTCCTACTCTGCATTAAAAAGTTTCTTTTTTAAGAGAAAATATAGGGGTGTCTGCTATATAGTCACAGACAACAATACCCCAACACTGGAAATTTTAAGAAGATGTTGGATAACCATTTGTCTGAAGTGGTGTAGGGTTTCCTGCCTGGGCAGGGGGTTGGATTAGAAGACCTCCAAGGTCCCTTCCAACTCTGTTATTCTATTCTATTCTATTTCCAAATTGGATTCAAAGGTAATTTTACATCAAGAAGAAGGAGGAGGAGGAGGAGGAGGAGGAGGAGGAGGAGGAGGAGGAGGAGGAGGAGGAGGAGGAGGAGGAGGAGGAGGAGAAGAAGAAGAAGAAGAAGAAGAAGAAGAAGAAGAAGAAGAAGAAGAAGAAGAAGAAGAAGAAGAAGAAGAAGAAGAAGAAGAAGAAGAAGAAGAAGAAGAAGAATCTAGTGCAGAGAGAATACCTGCCAAGCCTGCACCTTTGGAATCTCAGATTTTTTAACCACAGTTTTTTTTCTATTGTACCATAATGTGGACAGAGTCTGCAAAGCATGAGCCACAACATAAACAGCATTGTAGACACTGTAGCTTTGGCCAGTCATTTCCATTTCAAACACAGGCCCAGGAAGATCCTCCAGCTTCATCTCCTCAGTGCATTTCCTACTGTGTGTTTCTTGTAACTCTGGCTTTGGAAAAGAACAATCAAATGCTTGTTCCCAAACTTCTTGTCGAAACCCATCTCTGTAGTCTGAAAGAGGATTAATGGCCTGAAGAAATTCTTGGGAACCTATAAGTGCTGTTGAAGGCGTGGACTGAAACCAACCGGAGTTGGGACAGTGACCAGATTGGACCATGTGACAGACATGTGGACTGGGAAAAATTTTTTGACTTTTAATTTCTGTGGGGAAAACCTTAGGACTTTCAGAGTTGGGTTTTCACTAAATGTGCCAATATGGCATGCCTAATAAATTTGGGCTTTGGGGAGCACCTTGGTCTTGGCGTTATGATTGTGTTGGATCTATTACTTGGAACCCTGACACACTCTTTCTGGGAGATACATTCCTCCAGGAGTTTACTGATTTCATTATCTGAATTTTGATCTGCTGGATGGAACAAAAATTTTCTGTCAGAATCAGCTTCCTGGTTTTGCTCAGAAGATCAGGCAAAATTAGTGAGTGTGGTTTTCTGACAGTAATTCAGGGCAGTGTCAGCAGCTGACAAGGAATTCAACTGAAGGGAAAACCCATTCTTGGCCTTGTCTGAAGCCGAGGCAACAGACTTTAAATGAACTTCCTACAACTTGACATATACAGTTTGAAGATGTTCTGCCTGGCTTAAGCTCTATTAGTTAGCATGATTTTGAAACTACAATGCCAGATACTAATCTTACCTAATTACTAATTACCCTGTCCTAATGTTCCCTTTTATTGGTATCCATTTCATGTATTCGTAATTATGTTTATACTTGTATCTGTTATCTAATACATGTTTGAGGAAAATAAATAAATAAATAATAAAAATAAAGTATGAATCCATAGCTATTCCATACAGGAGGGAAGATTTGAACTGTTTGCTTCTATGGGGAAAAAATAAAATCAATTAGATGTGTTTGAAATAATTCCAAGAAATTCCTTTCTGTATTAATACTTAGAAGAATTTCAGGAAAATAAATCCTTCCTTGGATGTATTTAATATGAAAACAAGATCAGGACAATCAGATTTTATCTAACAATTCAAGGGAATGTTGCTCCACTTTCTTGCAGCTGACATATTGAGCTCATTAGCCCAAGAGAAATTTCGGATCAGTAAACTCTCTTCACTTTATTTCATGTCCCAAAAGACCATGGACGTGGATTGGGATTGGAAATGTTGCAGTTGGTTATAGCAATGGGGAAATGTTCTTCTTCTTTCATCTCCCTCTAGGGGGATCTGGAAGGAAATCATACAAATTTTCTTAAAATGAGAGCATGTCAAAATACCTATGGATCTTAGTGCTATGCAAAGGAAGGGGAACTGCATTTATTATTCATTGTAAAAATAACACACATTTCAAAAATGAATCAATTTTGTATTGCAAATTCCCCTCTGTACATTTTATTTAGCAAGTGCATGTGATTATAATGATTATGATGATGTTTATATTTCAACACTTTGGATCCCTATAAAAGACACTGTTCAATATAAAAATGGAATTTGTGATACAAAAACAATAAAAAATATTTTAAAAAAAACAACCACCATCGGCCACTTATTCTCTCATCAAAAATGAAGTAATTATCTTGTACAGGAATCACCATATTTTTTTCACTAGGCAAAAACATCAAAAACTGCACAGAAGGTTATTTCAATTCAACAACAGTCAATGTATCTTGAACCTAAAGGGATTGTCACAAGGATAATAATGGCTCTGTGTCAGAGTCCTTGCTATAGATATCCTCCCTCTGTTCTCCTCTGGCAAACTATCTGTTCAAACACTGATGCTATTCAAGTCACCAATTTCTACTCTCATAGACCTTCAAACAGATAATAATGGATTTTCTGATTAAGTGCACTTTCTGATATAAACCTTGAATTAATCACTGGATTAACTATTTGAATAATACAATCTTTATTTTAGGATGGGATTAAAGACAGAGACATTTTCAAGAGTGAAGATGTTGCTCCTTTTAGTGTTCCTAATGAAGAAAATAGTGACTCTGAGCTGCCCAGCAAGTGATGCTTTCCTTGTTCCACATCAGTGGTACCAACCTGGTGACTTCATCGTTGGTGGGATAGTGTCCCATACCTATTACAACCTTCATGAAATTAATTTTAATGAACATCCTTATGAAACATCTTATGACATACCAAAGTAAGGTTCTTTTTCTAATCTTAATTACTTTTTATGTAAGTATAAATGTAGGCTTTATATTTAAACGAAGTCTTTATATGACAAATAAATCTTTCGAATGTTTTTAGTGACGGGAAAATAAACATTTTTCTTTACATTATGGTAAGTATTTCTCATATAATGTATGAAACTTTGGTGCAAAACATCTTTTGAAGAACATTTAGTAAGCTTAACATTTTTTTTTAAATGTATTGTCACTCTTAACAAAACATACATGCAATAAATTGCTGATACATGCTGGAATTGTCCATATTCCATTATGGGGAAAAAGTTAAGGTATGGGTACCAAGAATGGGGTTTCATCAAAAAACACTATTTTTATTTCTCGTAGCAGATGTTTGTTGCAAATAGTGCAAATAATGTAAAAAATCAAATTTAGACTATGTACAGATTATTCAGTATTTTAGTAAACTATTAATTTCCTACCTTCATCAGAGAAAGAAAACTTTGCTATTTTATATAGAAATGATGCCACCTTATGAGAATTTGTCAACTTCCTTTTTCAACTGGGATATTTAAAACGTTTGCAGTGTAATAATCAAATTCTACCAGCACATCCTTGCCTTGGTTTTTGCTGTGAAGGAGATCAATCAGGACTCCCAGATCTTACCTAATGTCACTCTTGGGTTCCACATCTATGACAGTTACTACAATGCAAGGATGACCTATCGCACCACTCTGGACCTACTTTTCAAATCCCAGGAATTTGTCCCTAACTACAAATGTGACACCCAGAAGAATCTCATGGCTATCATTGGGGGACTGGATTTTGTCACATCATCTTATATAGCTGAAATTATAGGATTCTTCAAAATTCCACAAGTAAGTTCTGAAGGGGTTGAACAGAAAATTCTTAATCTTATGGTTGTTATGGAATAAGTAATGGGCATCAAACATTAGACCATGTTCTACATGGTTTTGGGTCTACTACTTGGTCTTCTTCTCTGAAACTACAATGCCAATTACAGGAAGTGAGTATCAAGGATCAATACCTGTGGGTAGATTGAGTCACTTCTTTTAAAACAATTAAACTAGTGCATGTGTTTGAAATATTTTCATTCAATTAAAACATCCTCATAATAACAGGGTTGGAATGCGACAGAAGGGTCTTATAATATAAATCATATTAATCTATGTATTGTATTATTCACAGTATTATGTTGCTCTTTGAAGTGTTGATGTGGGAGTAGAAGTTACGTTGCAAACCTCAAAAAAGTACAAGGAACAGAAATAAGGAACTTGTTAAAGCTTAATTGATGAGCTTAATGACCTTGTTCTATATCATCCCTGTAACAAACTTATATTAAGAAACATATTACCAGAAATGTACATGGAAAGTAACAGACGGTATATCCATATATGGAACTAGAGTCAGAAGCGTAATGCCTCTGGCGTGGCTAGAATTGCAAAATGTATAAAAGGTACACCTTGGGCGTAGCCCAGGGTTCGGAATCTGACATGTGAATGCTCCACACCTTTGCTAGCAAATAAACCTGTGTTCTCCAACTTTTGTGGTCTTGTCTCCTGACCAAGGGACATAGGAAGGGACATAGGAAGTCTTCTA
This sequence comes from Coluber constrictor foxii, assembly GCA_038048745.1. Classification (NCBI taxonomy): domain Eukaryota; kingdom Metazoa; phylum Chordata; class Lepidosauria; order Squamata; family Colubridae; genus Coluber; species Coluber constrictor. The sequence goes on from CM075961.1 coordinate 38,700,317, forward strand.
GTCTAAGAAATTTTTTACTATATTCTTAAAAGAATGTTAGGGGGGAATGTTAGAGTAGAATGGAGTAACAGAGTTGGAAGGAACACAGGAAGTTTTCTAATCCAAGAAATTGGTTACTATATTCTTAAAAGAATATTAGGGGGAAAATGTTCCTTGGATATATTTTATATAAAAAGAAGATAGGAGAATTGAATTTAATCCAAAAACTCAACAGAAGACTACTGGATTTTCTTTTAGCTGACATATGGCTCATTAGCCCAAGAGGAATCTCAGACCGGTAAACTCTCTTCACTATATTTCATGGTTCCCAAAGAGGACCAACAGTACATTGGGATTATCCAACTACTTCATCATTTCAAATGGACATGGATTGGGATATTTTCCTTTGATAATAACAATGGAGAAAATTTTTTACTGAAAATGCAGCCCTTACTTTCACACAACGGAATCTGCTCGGCGTTTATAGAACGGCTTCCTCAACAACTCCACTTGGAAAGATTCCAAGAATTTTATCAAACAGTCTCAATTGTTTCCATTAATATGTTGACTAGCAAAGCCAATGCATTTCTGGTCTATGGAGAAACCTGGATAATTATATGGCTAAGGTTTATCACATTTCTGGTCGACCCTGAAAGCAAGGAAACTGCATTACTTAGAAAGGTGTGGATCATGACTGCACAGATTGATTTTATACTATCAGGCCTTCAAATCAGTTCGGATCTCAAGATGTTCCATGGCACTATTTCCTTCACAGTTCATTCAACAGCAGTTGTAGGTTTCAGGGAATTTCTTCAGACTGTAAATCCTCTTTCAAACTACAGAGATGGGTTTAGAAAGAATGTTTGGGAACAATCATTTGATTGTTCATTTCCAAAACCAGAATTACAAGGAACGAACAATACTCACTGCACTGTGGAGATGAATCTGGAGGATCTACCTGCACCTGTGTTTGAAATGGAAATGACTGGCCACAGCTACAGTGTCTACAATGCTGTTTATGCTGTAGCTCATGCTTTGCAGGCTCTACTCATGTTGGGTTTCAATTGGAAGAAAACTATGACGGGTAAAATAACTGATCTTCCACCTCTGCAGCCTTGGCAGGTATTCTCTTTGAATTGGACTCTTCTTTTATTTCAGTAAGCAGTTTGGTGTAGAATTATTTTTTTGAACCATTGTGGACATTCTTAATATTTTCTGCATGTGGAATCAACTTATTTATGAGAAAAAATGTAGAAGTAAGGAAGAATATCCTGACAGAACAATGAATCAGTGTAAAAAAGTGCCTTCAGAAATCCTTGGTGCTACATAACTGGAGATGTTTATGAAGAGATTAGAGAATCATTTGTCTAAATTGTTGTAAGGTCTTCTCCTTGAGCAGGGTGGTGTAATAGAAGACCTCCAAGGACCCTTCCAATGTTGTGTTGTATAAAACAGATACAGAAAAACTGGCTTCTCTTCTTATTTTGTCATTCAGGTATTCTGCTAATTTGATCATCTAGAAACTGCTATTAAAAATTATGGTTTAGGTTCTGGTAGGAGCTATTTAATAAATCAGCATATATTGTACATTAAGAGTTACTTAAAATGATAATTTACATTATTTTTTATAGTCTCTTCCAAAAAATAATCAATTCTCCAAGAACCTTTGTGTGGCTCATGAACTTTTCATGAGTGACAAGCTCAGCTTTCTGTCTCTATCAGAGATTTGGAGGAATGAAGTGATGGTCCTCCTTAGATGTGGCTTGAATAGTTTGAAACAACTCTATGTTTACAATAGTCTCTGCTTCTCATTTATCTATCAAAGAATGCTTAAGTCTCAGATTCCAAAATCTGTCTAAAAGAAATTAATCAGACTCTCAAATAACTTTGTACCAGTGAGGAAAGATTAGATACGATTTCTCTTGAATTAGTTTTTTTAATAGTAAACTTAATTGGATAAAGTGATATCATTCCAAAAGCTTATTTTCATTCTGCTTCTGTTGATTGTTATATTTCCTTAAAATAATATCAAATACATAATGGAGTGGACATGTACATTTCCATGCAATATTGATGATCAAGTATCTAAACATACATATTTAATAATAGTTATTGGAATCAGAAGAATGAGTGAATGAAACTTGAATATATTGTTCTCTTTTCTGTTATATTGCTTTCAATTGTCTACCTCTTCTCTTTCAAGTAGCTCCATTCATTTCTTCAAGGCATTTCTTTCAACAATTCAGCTGGAGAGAGAGTGTTCCTGAGTGAGAAAGGAGAAGCGACAGGTGGATTTGACATCACCAACTTGATCACTTTTCCAAACAGATCCTTTCAGAGAGTTAGAGTTGGAAAGCTGGATCTAGAGGCTCCGAAAGGGAAGGAATTATTCATTGATGAAGATGTGATTTTCTGGAACCCAACTTTTAACCAGGTTTTGAATTATTGTATCAAACATGCTTTAATCCATTATGTTCCCACATTGAACAGAATCCCTTTAGAAGTCTGATGTCTGGTTTTAAAAAAAAATAAACAGTGGTACATTCTTTTCAAATGTTATTTTGATCCAGCACTCATCAATGTGGCAAAATGATATTACAATACAAAAGACATATTTGCATATTTGGTTTGCATTTGCATTTGAAATCACAAGAGTGACCATCTTTCCATGAAATTGTCCCCCTGTGTAATTATTTACTCTCCCTGCCCTTCAAACAGGATCTTTTCTACATGAATGAACTTTCTACATCTTTTTAAGTTGTTAATAAAATAGATAAATCCAGCATTCTTATCGGAAGTAAAAAATAATTTCCCTATATAAATGATAAAAAATATGAACAATATTAAATATCTCCCTTTTCAAAACCCTTTATGATTATCACCAGGTTCTTCCACTTTCTCGATGCAATGACCCTTGTTTCCCTGGATCCTGGAAGAAGGGAATTGAGGGAAATCAGTTCTGCTGCTATGACTGTGTTCCCTGCCCAGAAGGGAAGATTTCAAATCAAAATGGTAGGGTAGAAATTCTACCTTATTTCATTAGACTTAAGCAAAAATTAACATACTACATGATGCATATTATTAATGAGGTGTTTTTCAGTATTATAGAATGCAGATGATAAAATCCCTTTAATGTCTTCCAGATATGAAAGATTGCTTTGAATGTTCAGAAGATCATTATCCAAATAAAGAAAAGAAAGGCTGTATCCTGAAACTGCTGATCTTTCTAACTTTTGAAGAAACTTTAGGAATTGGTTTAGCCTCAGCAGCTCTTGCTTTCTTCTTCTTGACCTCTTGGGTACTTGCAACTTTTATTAAGTATAGGGATACTCCTATTGTCAAAGCCAACAACCGGTCCCTCACCTACACCCTGCTTGTCTCTCTTCAGCTCTGTTTTCTCTCTTCTTTGTTGTTCCTCAGCCAACCTGGCAAAATAACCTGTGTTCTCCGACAACCAATGTTTGGCATCACCTTCTCAGTGGCCATTTCTAGTATACTGGCCAAAACCTTCACTGTGGTTGTGGCTTTCATGGCCACTAAACCAGGATCTCAAATGAGTAGATGGGTGGGGAAAAGATTGGCCTTTTCTATTGTCCTTTCATGCTCCATCATTCAAGTATGTATTTGTATTCTTTGGTTGTCAACATTTCCCCCATTCCCTGAGTTGGACGTGTACTCAGAGCTCCAAGAAATGATTTTACAGTGCAATGAGGGGTCAGCTTTCTTCTTTTACTGTGTCTTGGGCTACATGGGTATCTTGGCCATCGCCAGCTTTCTTGTGGCTTTTCTTGCTCGCAAATTACCCGACAGCTTTAATGAAGCCAAGTTCATCACCTTCAGCATGTTGGCCTTTTGCAGTGTGTGGATCTCCTTCTTTCCAGCCTATCTGAGCACAAAAGGAAAAGCCATGGTAGCTGTGGAGGTCTTCTCCATCTTGTCCTCCAGCGCTGCATTACTGGGATGCATATTCATGCCAAAATGTTACATCATTCTTTTGCGGCCTGAATTGAACCAAAAGGAGAAACTCATAAAGAGTTATTAGTATCCCATATGATCTTTCTGGGTCAGTTGAAGAGTTGGGGGAAAGAAGGAATAGAAAGACTGTTTTCTACAGGAAACTTATATAAATCCATTCATACATCTTTTCCCAGAACAACCTGTTATCAGATACAAATAATATGGGAAACGTAGTGAAATGAAAAAAAATGTATTCTTCTTTCTGTCTCGTGTTTTATTCAAACTTTATTCAAAGTCATAACAAAGATTGACTAGAATTAGTTTACAATAAGGAGTATGGCATTTTTAAAGAAAATCTGCTGAAATTCAGCTCAAATCATAGAAAAGCTCTCTGATTACAAACTATATCAAGAGGGCAACATCAAGATTACCTAGAGGAGGGTTTAAAAAAAGAGCTTGTTTTCCTTGAACAAAGAGGTGAGAAGTAGCCCACCTGAGGGATGGCCAAGTTGAGAGGTGGCCCATCTGAAAGGTAGCCTAGCTGAGTTTCGGCCCAACCGAGAAGTGGCTGATTTGAGATGTGGTCCAGCTGAGAGGTGGCCCAGTGACCCAGCCTGACACCTGAATGGAGCCAGTGTGGTGCAAACAGAGGCCACCAAGCAGTAGGGAAATGTAGTGAGGTGGCATTAGACCAGTGGCTGTGAGCAGCATGACAGTCCTTGAACAGCAGAAGTGCAGAGCTATGTGGTAGAGGAGTGAAGCCCCTCAAGCAGTGACGAAAAGCAGTGTGGTGAACTAGCAGTAAGCACTACAGGAGCAGCACAGATGACCAACTGAGCAACACAGATGACCAACTGAGCAGCAGCACCCACAGCAGTGGCTGAGAGCAATATGGTAGACCAGCAGTAGCTGAGAGCAGTGCGGTGATCCAGCAGTGGCTGAGAGCAAGAGGTGGGATTCACTTATCTTCCCTACTGATTTGCAAATGTGAGCACCCACACGTGCACAGAGGCTCAAGCATTACATTCAGGCGGGTGGGCAGAGCCTCCCGCAGGTGCCACTACTGGTTCTCCCAAACCGGATAGAACCAGTGAATCCCACCTCTGCTGAGAGCAGTGCAGAGGACCAACTGAGCAGGAGCACCCACAGCAATGGCTGTGAGCAGCATGGTAGACCAGTGGCAGCTGAGAGCAGTGTGGTGAACTAGCAGTGGCTGAGAGCAGAACAGTGGACCAGAAAATCAGAGAGGCCACATCAGCACATTTTGCTCAAACAAATCTCCAAGAAAATAGCCTGAGACTTCCACCAAAAAAAGGACGTATTACTTCATAAAGGGCCAAAGAGTCTGGTAAATTCTTAAATTTTTAAAATCCCTAAATTCCCTTTCAGGGAGATAGACTCTGAAACTATAGTGATTTGCAAAGTGTTCTATATGTTTCAGCTTGTGCTCACAGAAGTTCTAAATTATGTATGTATCAAATGTAAACGACTGGAATTACTAGAAGAAGGGTTTAGAAGCAACTCTAGCTACTGTGGAACTCAATGAATAAAGTGAGAAATCCCAACCTAAACAAAATAATAACAAGCGATTACGAACAGCTAGGGAAGAAAGTTAAAGAATTAGAAGCACAAGTGGTATTTTCATCTATATTTCCAGCAAAAGGCCAGCATCCAGTGAGAGAGCAAAGGATTTTTAAAATGAACCACTGGCTGAAAAATTGGTGCTATCAATAGAACTTTGGCTTCCTAGACCATAATCTGCATTAACTAGATCGGGGGTCAGCAATCTGTGGCTCTGGAGCTGCATGTGGCTCTTTCACCCTATCCTGCAGCTTCCTATCCCTCAAAATGTGCATCACAACTGCCAATGTGCAACACCCACCGGCACATGATTTATTAAGCTTTTCAATCCCTGGTAGGCCAACCATGGATAAATCCAAGAAAAGAAAAGTTTCAGAAGAAAAAAGAACATTTAATTCAATTACATATGATAGTTTTGCAGCCGCTCAAGAAACAGTCAGGCATGGAAAGGGTTTTGTGGCTCCTGGTGTTTTCTTTTCTGTGGGAAATGGGTCCAAATGGCTCTTTAAGGTTGCAGACCCCTCACCTAGATGAAGGGCTACTGGCAAGGGATGGACTGCACCTCACAAGAACTGGAAACAATAAATTCAGGAAATGTCTCATCTTTTCCAAAGGGCTTTAAACTAAAATTGAGGGTGGTGGTGGTGGGGGCAATCTTCATGATCTGTAGAACATAATTCCAAGCAAAAACCACTAGATAACCAACTACATAAGGAAGAAGGGAGTAGAAACCATACGGGTCAATATAAAAGGGGGGGAAATGACATTTATTTATTTGTTTGTTTGTTTGTTTGTTTATTTATTTATCGGACTTATATGCCACCCTTTCTCCACAAGGACTCAGGGTGGCTCACAACAATAAAACCAATCCAGATTAAAATTCAGACACTAAAAACTAAAATTCCCATTAAAACCGCATTCAGTCCAGGCCAGCCTGGTGAAACAACCATGTTTTAAGGTCACGGCGGAAGGAGGGTAGGTTGGGGGCTCCCCGGAGCTCCAAGGGGAGCTGATTCCAGAGGGTAGGTGCACCCACAGAGAAGGCTCGCTCCCTAGGGGCCGTCAGCCGACATTGCCTGGCCGACAGGATCCCAAGTAGGTCCTCCCTGTGTGAGCGCACCGGGCGATGGGGAGCTGTTGCTGGCTGCAGGTGTTCCGCCAAATACCCTGGACCTAAGCCATGTAGAGCTTTATAGGTAATCACCAACACCTTGAACCTCACCCGGAGGGCAACCGGTAGCCAATGCAGCCAATGATATACAATAGACCACACAACCAAGCAGAAGAAATAGATGAGCTCTTTGCTAATCAATTAATAAATATATGTAGAAAACATATCACAGTAGTAATGGGAGACTTTGCATCAGTCTTCACACAAAAAGAAACTATAGCTCAATCTATACACAAAAACGTAACTGTAAAAGACAGACTAGAAATAAAAGTTAAAATAAGCAAGAAAATGGTAAGAGAACACTTGTCTGATGAAGATAAAGATAGAAGGACCAGATGGATAACATCCCAGAGTTCTGAAGGAGCTGGGGGGAAAAAAAGGGAAAAAAGGTGGGGGGAGGAAGCAGACACAGGAAATTACAGACCAATCAACTAAAATACCTGGGAAAATACTGGAAAAAGTAATTTAAAAACAGATCTGTGAACGACTGGAAATGAATAAAATTATAACTAGTAGCCAGCATAGTTTTGTTAAAAACAGATCATGCCAAACCAATCTTATTTCATTCTTTGACAATGACATGGAGAGAAGTAAGCAGTGGGGTACCGCAAGGTTCTGTCTTAGGCCCAGTACTCTTCAATATCTTCATAAATGACTTAGATGAGGGACTAGAAGGGGAACTCATCAAATTTTCAGATGACATTAAGCTGGTAGGAACAGCCAACACCCCCAGAAAACAAGCTCAGAATTCCAAAAGGTCTTGGCAGGCTTGAACAAAGGGCCCTATCCAACAAAATGAAATTTAATATGGAGAAAAGCAAAGTTTTACACCTGGGAAGGAAAAACCAAAGTCACAAGTATGGATTAGGTGAAAACTAGTTTAAAAACAGTAACCGTAAGAGGGACCTTGGAGTGTTAGTGGACGATCACTTAAATATGAGTCGGCAGTGTGTAGCACCACCAAAACAGCTAATACAATTGTCACAATCCGTTATTATCTCCGAACAAATGAATTTCCAAACGCCCGTTCTTTGTGGAAATATTTGTCTTTATTGAGCCTAACAGACTAATCTATGACTCTATGCAGTTAGCACTGAATTTTGGCTCCCCAAGTCCTCCCTTTCCAGCCCCCATTCTCTGCTCCCCATTGGCTGTCTTCCAAATCATTCTTCTCTTCTCTCCCACCTTAGCTCAGAGGAATGTCACCCCTCCCATGCGTCTCCCAGGAAACTAAGTTCACCGAAAGGCTTTTCTAGGTGAAATGTCACACTCTTTCTCAAGCTTCTATGTCATCTCTGGAACACTGACAACAATCCTTGTGTTAGCTAACCTGCTTCTTGCCGCCATGGAAAATGGGGGAGAGGTCAGTGGAGAATTTTTCATTGCAGCTTTGCAATTACGGTCTGCACTTTGCTTATCACTCCAAGGTCATTTCTTTTAGCTTTGGTATGAAAGTCTAACTCTAATTCAGATAGAAACTAGTTACTCTGTACTTCTCTGCAAGTGATGCTTCCTCTGTTTTCATCATTGGTGGCATAATGTCAGTGGTGAAATTCAATTTTTTTACTACCAGTTCTGTGGGTGTGGCTTGGTGGGTGTGGCTTGGTGGGCAGGGGAAGGATACTGCAAAATCTCCATTCCCTCCCCACTCCTGGAGGAAGGATATTGCAAAATCTCCATTCCCTCGCCATTCCTGGGGGAACGATGCTGCAAAATCTCCACTCCCACTCCACTCTGGGGCCAGCCAGAGATGGTATTTGCCAGTTCTCCAAACTACTCAAAATTTCCACTACCGGTTCTCCAGAACCTGTCAGAACCTGCTGGATTTCACCCCTGTATGATGTCCCACATAGTATACCAGTTTTATCAATTGAAATTTACGGAACATCCCTGAATAAACCTGATGGCATACATTGGAAGAAGTTTTATGTATTCATTTAGGAGATAAACAAACAATAAAAACACACCCCCTAGGGATAACAATCAATCAGACGAGCTTCTTGATAGGTTCCAACCCACACTGGGTTCCACAGGCCTACTGGAGAAACAGGTGCTGAGGGCTTTGCAAAAGAGTCTCAAAATGGGAACCAATCTAATCTCAGTGTGGATGATGTTCCAGACAGAGGGATCCAGTGGTGGGTTGCTACAGTTTGGCCCCAGATCAGACGAACTGGTAGCGGCAGCGGCTGGAGGCTCCGCCCACTCACCCGGACCCTTCTGCACACGTGAGAGCCTACGAGCGAACTGGCAGCGATGAGTTTTGAAACCCACCCCTAGAGGGAGCCATCAGAAAGAAGACACTTCCTCTGAATCCCACCAGATGTCCCCACTTAAGAGAGAGGACCCACAATATTCCCAGCCTCCCTGCTCTACTGGATCTCATGGATGTTACCAGGAAGAGACAGTTCTTCAAATAACCTGTGTATTTTGTGTTGCAAATTCCCCCTTGTACATTTTATTAGCAATTGTGCATTTCAAAAAGCATTTAAGCATCAGACACTTATTCTTTCATCAAAATCAAAGTAATTATCTCCTACAGGAATCACCATGTTTTCTGGACTAGGCAAAAACTTCAAAGACTGCACAGAGGGTTATTTCAATTCAACAGCAATCAATTTATCTTGAACTCAAAGGGATTGGCACAAGGATAATAATGGCTCTGTGTCAAAATCCTTGCTATAGGTATCCTCCCTCTGTTCTCCTCTGCCAGAGTATCTGTTCAAACTGCAATGCAACTCAAGACACAAATTTGCACTCGCATGGATCTCCAAATACCCAATGGTGAATTTTCTGATTAGATGCATTCTCAGATATAAACCTTGAATTAATCACTGTATTAGCTATTGGCATAATACAACCTTTCCTGTAAGATAGGATGAAAGACAGAGACATTTTGAAGATGTTGCTCCTTCTGGTATTCCTGATGAAGAAAATAGTGACTCTGAGTTGCCCAGCAAGTGATGCTTTCCCTGTTCCACATGAGTGGTACCAACCTGGTGACCTTGTGATTGGTGGGATGGCATCCCGCATAATTTACAACCTTTTTGAAATAGATTTTAAGAAATATCCTATTATAACATCTTATGATACACTAAAGTAAGGATTTTTTTTCTTTTTGTAATCTTAATCAGTTTTCCCAAAATTGCTTATGAGAATAAAAGGATTTCAGCATAAATGTAGGCTTGATATCTAATCTAACTCTCTCTGTCCAGCAAATGTTTCTAGTTATGGAAGCATAAAACAATTTTCTTTAACTTATGGTAAAGTTTGTCATATGATGTATGAAACTTTGGTGCAAAACATCTTTTGAAGAACATTTGTAATATTAAAAAAAAATCTATACCATCAATCTTAACAGAACACACATAAAATAAATGACTGATACATGCTGGATATGTTCATATTGTATTTTGTGGGGGGGAAATGTTAGAAAATAAATGTGGTATCATGAAAAAAGCACTATTTTTATTTCTTGCAGCAGATATTTGTTGCAAATTATGCAAATACTGTAGAAAAAGAAAATTAGAAATTGGTTCAAATTATTCTGCATTTTAGGAAACCTGTTATTTTCTTACTTTCATCCAAGAAAGAAATGTTTGATATTCATATAGAAATGATGCCATGTAATGAAAATGACCAACTTCTTTTTTCAACTGGGGTATTTAAATCATTTGCAGTTTAATAATCAAATTCTACCAGCACATCCTTGCCTTGGTTTTTGCTGTGAAGGAGATCAATGAGGACTCCCAGATCTTACCCAATGTCACTCTTGGATTCCACATCTATGACAGTTACTACAACCCAAGGATGACCTATCGCACCACTCTGGACCTTCTTTTCAAATCTCAGGAATTTGTCCCTAACTACAAATGTGACACCCAGAAGAATCTCATGGCTATCGTTGGGGGATTGGATTTTGTCACATCATTTTATATAGCTGAAATTATAGGATTCTTCAAAATTCCACAAGTAAGTTCTGAAGGGGATAAGAAGAAAACTCTTAATCTTATTGTTGTTATTGGATAATTAATGGGCATCAAATGTTAGGGTTAGATTTCTGTTAAAATGTTTTGCATGGCTCAAAATCTACTACTTGCCATTCTTTTCTGAAACTGCAATGCCAGTTATAGTAAGTGAGTATCGGGGTCATTCCATACTAGAGGGAAGATTAGAACTGCTTCTATTAAAGCAATTGTTTTAGCAAATACAATAAAGAACTATATAGAAATTTGTTTCTATATAGTTTCAAGAATGCTGGGGGCAAATGTTCATTGGAACATTAAACTTATAGATAGGAAAATTAAACTTAATCTAAAGACTCAACAGCATACTACTGGATTTTCTTTTAGTTGACCTATGGCTCATTAGCCCAAGAGGAATTCCAGACCAGTAAACTCTCTTCACTTTATTTCATGGTTCCCAAAGAGGACCATCAGTACATTGGGATTGTCCAACTGCTTCACCATTTCAGGTGGACGTGGATTGGGATATTTTCTGTTAATGACAACAATGGAGACAAATTCTTACAGAAAATGCAGCCCTTACTTTCACAGAACAGAATCTGCTCAGCGTTTATAGAAAGGCTTGATCAAAAAGTCCACTTGGAAGATTTCCAAGAATTTTATCAAACGTTCTTAATTATTTCGAAACATATGTTGCATAGCAAATCCAATGTATTTCTGGTCTATGGAGAATCCTGGACAATTATATTACTAAGGTTTGTCACATTTATGATAGACCCAGAAAGCAAGGAAACTGCATTACTTGGAAAGGTGTGGATCCTGACTGCACAGATTGATTTTGTACTGTCAGGCATTCAAATCAGTTCAGATCTCAAGATGTACCATGGGGCTATTTCCTTCACTGTTCATTCAACAGCAGTTGCAGGTTTCAAGGAATTTCTTCAGGACATAAATCCTCTTTCAGACTACAGAGATGGATTTCAACGAGATGTTTGGGAACAAGCATTTGATTGTTCATTCCGAAAGCCAGAGTTACAAGAAATGCACAGTAAGAAATGCACTAAGGTGATGAAATTGGATGATCTTCCTGGGCCTCTGTTTGAAATGGAAATGACTGGCCACAGCTACAGTGTCTACAATGCTGTTTATGCTGTGGCTCATGCTTTGCAGGCTCTAAACACGTTGGGGTTCAATAGGAAGACAACTACGATGAGTAAAAAAATTGATCTTTCAAATCTGCAGCCTTGGCAGGTATTCTCTTTGCATTGGACTCTTCTTTTATTTCAATGAACTGTTTGGTGTAGAATTATTATTTTTTTGAACGATTGTGGAAAGTCTTAATATTTCTTGCATGTGGAATCTACTACTTGAAAAATATAGAAATAGGACAATTTCTTGACAGCGATAACAATTAATTAGTGGAAAAATTTGCCTTCAAATGTTCTGGGTGCTCCAAAATGGGGAATATTTATGAAGAGATTGGACAGCCATTTGTTAGAATAATGAAGACTCTTCTTCTTGAGCAGGCTATTTTATTAGAAAAGCTCCAAGGTATCTTCCAACTGTGTTATATTGTTTTGTATAAAATAGATGCAAAAAAAAAAAAATCCCCTGATTTCTGCAGTTATTCTGTCCTTTGGTTATTCTGCTATTCAGATTATCAAGAAGCTACTATAAAAACCATGGTGCAGGTGTTGATAGGAGTTATTTGAGAAATCTCCATAGATTGCACTATACTAATTAAAATGATAATTTATATTGCTTTTTGTCATCTCTTCCAAAAATAAATAATTCTCCAAGAACTTTTCATGTGAGAAGCTGAGCTTTCTGTTTCTATCAGATATTTAGAGGAATAGCTGGCCCTTTTTAAACATGGCATACATAGTATGAAACAACCCTATGATTGCAATAGTTTCTAACTCTCATTTATCTATTAAAGAAAGGTTGTGTCTCAAATTCTAAAATTTGGAAATTAGTCAGACCTCAGATTTTCAAATAGCTTTGTACGAATGAATAAATATTAAATATGATCTATCTTGAATTAGGTTTTTTTTTAGTAAACTTAATTGGATACAATGACATCACTCCAAAAGGTTATTTTCATTCCCCTTCTATTGATTATTATATTTTCTTAAAATAATATCAAATAAATAATACAGTGGACATGTACATTTCCATGCAATATTGATTATCAAATTTCTAAGTGTACACATTTAATAATAGTTATTGGACTGGGAAGAACGAATGAATGAAACTTGAATATGTTGTTTTCTTCTCTATTATATTGCTTTCAATTTCATTTCCCTTCTATTCTCTTTCAAGTAGCTCCATTCATTTCTTCAAGGCATTTCTTTTAACAATTCAGCTGGGGAGAGAGTGTTCCTGAATGAGAAAGGGGAAGCAATCAGTGGATTCGACATCACCAACTTGATCACTTTTCCAAACAGATCCTTTCAGAGAGTTAGAGTTGGAAAATTGGATTTACAGGCTCCAAAGGGAAAGGAATTATCCATTGATGAAGATACGATTGTATGGAATCTGGCTTTTAACCAGGTATCCAATTAGTGAATTGACCATGACTTAATCGATTATGATCCCATAGTCTCCTTCAAAATCTGATTCCTGGATTTTAAAGAAACAATGAAATATTCATTTTAAATGTTGATGATCAAGCACTCATTAAATTGACAAAATGACATTACAATACAAAAGCCATGTTTGCATATTTGAATTGTATTTCCATTTGAAATCACAAGAGTGGCCATGTTTCCATGGAAGTGTCACTCTGTGAAACTATTTACACTCCCTGCTCTTCAAACAGGGCCTTTTCTACGTAATTGTGGTTTCTACATCTTTTTAAGTTGTGAAATTAATAAATTCAGTATTCTTTTCCATGAGATTGTCACCAGGTGTTATTGTTTGCCCATCCTGTCCTTCAAACAGGAAAGTTTGGACATCATTCTAATTTTAAATTTCTACCTTAATCTTTTTATCTATTCTTTGGAAAATAAAAAAAAATAATTCCCCCCAATAAAGGAGGTTTGCAATTTTTACAAACTGTTTTAACTAGCTCCAATTTCAAAACCATTCATGTTTATCACCAGGATCTTCCACTTTCTCGATGCAATGACCCTTGTTTCCCTGGATCCTGGAAGAAGGGGATTGAAGGGAAACAGTTCTGCTGCTATGAATGTGTTCCATGCCCAGAAGGGAAGATTTCAGATCAAAATGGTAGGGTAGGAATTTTACCGATTTTCATTAGACTTAAGCAAACGTTAATGAACTACTTGGATGCATATAATTAATAAGGTGACTTTAAAAAATATGGAATCAAGGAGAATATATCTAGCTCAGGATTGAAATGAGGGATCCTTGGTGCTCTCTGAGCCTGCTTGGGTTTTTTGCAGAAATTTAATTACACTAACATCATCAATGCTAGTAAGGAGTGCTGTTTGCTGACAGTTGTCTGGGTATCAGGTGTAAGGACTTTATTTAAAGTAGCCCGAACACATTTCTGCAAACCAGAAAAACAGAAAAAGGAAATGGGGCATCTACACAACCCATTCCAACAAAATGTATATCCACACAACTCAAGAATATCTTGAGCCATGAACAGACTATACAATCCCATGGAATCAGTGTAGCACACAAGCCAACTGAAGCCCTTCAAAACATCCTAAGCAAACCAAAAGGCATAGCAACCCCAGAAGAAAAAACAGGAGTTATGTACACATATAATATAAGAACTGCAACAACCACAATCTAGGACAAACACACAGAAGGCTGCCAAACGCATCCATGAATACCAACTGGTGATCAGAAGACATGAACAAAATTCTTTAATTTCACAAGATATAGACAGATTTAACTATCGTTTCAATTGGAAAAATGTGACAATCCTAGAAATGCCAGGGAATTTCTAGACACCTGGCACTCTGACAAATCAGCCATCAATAAACACACAGACATTAACAACATCTACAGACGATGCAAAAGAAGCAATCAATCAGACCAAAAGAGAACAAAAAGACTCCAGCACTTCTCCACCAGTAATCAGCACCCAGATCAGCACAGATTAACTCCAAGGTTAATTTCAGACCAACAATCAAGTAAAAAAATACCCCAGTCAAGAAACTGCCAAAGAGCCATCAGTAAACAGTCCAATGAAAGACTCTCTGAAATGGTCCCCGTCCACTTAGACAGGCAAGACACCAGAATATAAACTGACAGCAAGCAGCACTCCTTACTAACAGTGTGATGGTATCTAGTTTGGGGTAATGAAACATCTACAAGAGAGCAAGCAAGCTCAGAGAGCATCAAGCACCCCTCAGTAATATGGAATGCCTAGATGAAAAAAGAAATGTCCTTGATTTTCCTTCCAGATATGGAAGATTGCTTTGAATGTCCAGAAGATCATTATCCAAATAAAGAAAAGTAAGGATGTGTCCTGAAACTGCTGGTTTTTCTAACTTTTGAAGAAACCTTAGGAATTGGTTTAGCCTCAGCAGCTCTTTGTTTCTTCTTCTTGACATCTTGGGTACTTGGAACATTTATTTATCAGCATAGAGTCAAGATTCCAAGTAACACCGCTGGCGAAAGAAAATTCCAAGGCTTGAATTTTCTGAAAGCTACGTTTTATTAGAGATGTCATATTGGCATATCTGGGAAAACCCGAATCTGAAAGTTTCCAGGTTTTCCCCACTCAAAGAAAAGTTCAAGTCCCTGCCCAACACCCAGAAGTCCATCACATGATCCAATCAAACCACCGTCCCAACCGGAGATTCCTCTCAGTTCTAGTGCCCAAGGTGCAGGGCAAGACGGCCTTGACTTTCTGAGAAAGGAAGATTATTATTTAATTTAATTTAATTTATAATTTAATTTAATTTAATTTAATTTAATTTAATTTAATTTAATTGAATTGAATTGAATTGAATTGAATTTAATTTAATTGAATTTAATTGAATTTAATTAATTTAATTTAATTTAATTTAATTTAATTTAATTTAATTTAATTTAATTTAATTTAATTTAATTTAATTTAATTTAATTTAATTTAATTTAATTTAATTTAATTTAAAATTTAATTTAATTTAATTTAATTATTATTTTATTTTATTTTATTTTATTTTATTTTATTTTATTTTATTATTTTATTTTATTTTATTTTATTTTATTTTATTTTATTTTATTTTATTTTATTTTATTTTATTTTATTTTATTTTATTTTATTTTATTTTATTTTATTTTATTTTATTTTATTTTATTTTTATACTGCCCTTCTCCAGAGGGACTCAGGGCAGTGAACAGCCATAATAAAACAATGTACCAAAATACAGAGCCTGTGTAGCGTAGAGGGCTAATGCCTCCTACTAAAGGCAGCAATTAACACCAGCTGCCTGTAATTTCTATGAGTTCAATCCCAGGCAGGCTCAAGGTTGACTCAGCCTTCCATCCTTTCTAAGGTGGGTAAATTGAGGACCCAGTTTGTGGGGGCAATAAGCTGACTTTGTATAAAATATACAAAAGTATGAAGGCTGTTGCTTAACGCACTGTAAGCCGCCCTGAGTCTCCGGAGAAGGGCGGCATATAAATCAAATTTTTTAAAAAAAATAGAAATTTGAAAGCACATTAAAATAATTAAATTATAGGCCGAATTTAAAACACTCATTTAAGACCAATTTTAAAACCTAATTAAAACCAAATAAACATCATTTATCCCATCAGAACAGCTTGTTGGAATAACAGGGTCTTCACTGCACGATGGAAGGCACGGAGGTCGGGGATCCTTTGTATGTCCGGGGACAATTCATTCCAGAGGGCAGGGACCCCCACAGAGAAGGCTCTCCCTCTGGGAGTCGCCAATCTACATTGTTTGGCTGACAGCACCCTGAGGAGGCCCTCTCTGTGTGAGCGTACCGGTCGGTGGGTGGCAATCGGTGGCAGAATGCGGTCTTATGACATACATCACACATGCTCCATACAATCCCTTCCTCCCCATTTCCCACAGCAGTAAATGTGGTAGGCCTGTAGGCCCAATACGAAAGATGTATGTCCGGGGACAAATCATTCCAGAGGGCAGGGACCCCCACAGAGAAGGCTCTCCCTCTGGGAGTCGCCAATCTACATTGTTTGGCTGACGGCACCCTGAGGAGGCCCTCTCTGTGTGAGCGCACCGGTCGGTGGGAGGCAATCGGTGGCAGAATGCGGTCTTATGACATACATCACACATGCTCCATACAATCCCTTCCTCCCCATTTCCCACAGCAGTAAATGTGGTAGGCCTGTAGGCCCAATACGAAAGATGGCTTCCAAGATTCCAAGATTAACTCCAATGTCAACTTCTGACCAATAGTCAAGTCACCGCCCTGAGTCCGAAAGGAGAAGGGCGGTATATAAATCTAATAAAAGATAAAAAGATAAAGAAGTAAAAAATACCCCAATCAAAAAACTGTCAAAGAGCCATCAGTAAACAGCCCAACTATAGACTCTCTAAGAAGGTCCCCATCCACATAGACAGGCAAGATTCCAGAATATAAACTGACAGCAAAGAGCACTCCTTACTAGCACTGATGATGTTACCTAGTCAGGGTAATGAAATGTCTGCAAGAAAACAAGCAAGGTCAGAGAGCACCAAGCACCCCTCAATAATATGGAATGCAGGGGAGGGTTTTCTTAACCTTGCTACTGGTTTGCTCACCCATGTGCTTGCTTCACTTGGGCACACGCCACTTTCGCATGCGCAGATTGTATTCGATGATGTCCGGTCAGGTGGGCGGAGCCTCCTGCTGCTAATGGTTCGCCCGAACCGTGGTGAACTGGTAGCAACTCACCACTGATGGAATGATGAAAAAATAACATTGATTTTCCTTACAGATATGAAAGATTGCTTTGACTGTTTAGAAGATCATTATCCAAATAAAGAAAAGAAAGGATGTATCCTGAAAGTGGTGGTGTTTCTAACTTTTGAAGAAAACATAGGAATTGGTTTATCCTCAGCAGCTCTTGCTTTCTTCTTCTTGACCTCTTGGGTACTTGGGACTTTTATTAAACACAGGGATACTCCCATTGTCAAAGCCAACAACCGGTCCCTCACCTACACCCTGCTTGTCTCTCTTCTGCTCTGTTTTCTCTCCTCTTTGTTCTTTCTCAGCCAACCTGGCAAAGTGACCTGCCTTCTCCGACAATCAATGTTTGGCATCACTTTCTCAGTGGCCATTTCTAGTGTACTGGCCAAAACCATCACTGTGGTTGTGGCTTTCATGGCCACTAAACCAGGATCTCATATGAGGAAGTGGGTGGGGAAAAGATTGGCTTTTTCTATTGTCCTTTCCTGCTCTATCATCCAGGTTTGTCTTTCTATTCTTTGGTTGTCAATATCTCCTCCATTCCCTGAATTGGATATGCATTCAGAGCTCCAAGAAATGATTTTACAGTGCAATGAGGGATCATCTTTCTTTTTCTACTGTGTCTTGGGCTACATGGGTATCTTGGCCATCGCCAGCTTTATTGTGGCTTTCCTTGCCCGTAAATTACCTGACAGCTTTAACGAAGCCAAGTTCATCACCTTCAGCATGTTGGCCTTCTGCAGTGTGTGGATCTCCTTCTTTCCAGCCTATCTGAGCACAAAAGGAAAAGCCATGGTAGCTGTGGAGATCTTCTCCATCTTGTCCTCCAGCGCTGCATTACTGGGATGCATATTCCTGCCAAAGTGCTACATCATTGTTTTCAGGCCTGACCTCAACCACAGAGAACAACTCACAAAGAGAAATTAGTACATCCTGGGATTTTTCTGACTCAGAGAAATTGTTGAAAAAATGACTAGAATGACTACTATCTATACGAAACATATAAGTGATAGAAACGTAGACATTTTTATTTCTGTCAAAGAAAGATTTCTGTAGGATGTTTATGATTATTAAGATTTATTATGATTGCCCATTCCAAAATCTGTGCTCATTCTATTTTATGTTCACCATTTTCTAAGATTCTTTAACCTAATGCTTTCTCCTTTTCAATACATCCATTGAACTTGATTTGGGTCATCCGTCTTTCTTATTCCCTGTTAGGATGTTTCAGATATTCCCTCAAATGAAATCTAATGTTTCCAGAGACATTTCATGGTTTTCATACTTTGAATTCCTAAAGCATTACATAAATATAGTAAAAAGCTGTTTTCCATTTTAAAAACATATATTTAACACAGTGTCATAGTATATTAACTTTGGATTTGTTAGTGTTCTTTCAAATGTAACATTTATTGAGTTTGTGATGACTGTAAATTTAACTTTTTAGAAGTTAAATTTAACTCTAACATTTTCATTTAAATCTAACATTTTAGAAAAGGTTGGCCATTATTTGAGTATATTCCTCTGAATAGATTTTAAGCAATAAATTAGATTATTTCAACCTTTTTTATTATTATTATTAATTTTATATGCCGCCCTTCTCCGGAGACTCAGGGCGGCTTACAATGCATTAAGCAATAGCCTTCATACTTTTGTATATTTATACAAAGTCAGCTTATTGCCCCCACAAACTGGGTCCTCATTTTACCTACCTTAGAAAGGATGGAAGGCTGAGTCAATCTTGAGCCTCGAACTCGCATAATTGCAGACAGCTAGGTTAACAGCTAGGTTAATTGCAGACAGCTAGGTTAATAACAGGCTATCAAGCCCATCGAGCTATCTGAACCTTGATGTCTGAAGCTGTTCTTTTCTGTCTGATATTAATCTCCACTCTTACAATTGTTTACTGGGTGAACAACGGAAGATATCAGAATGTTAGCTGATCTAGGAACAGCAGTAGCAGCTGATCATGACACAGTGGATGCTACACTGCACAATTTATGAAATCTGTTGTCATTGACAATGCTCCAGATACAAAGGATGCAAAATTTAATGAATCCAATATCTGTCAATTTCAAACCAAACCTGGCAGCAGCCATTTCTCATTTCTCAGAGGTGAGGTGAGGTGGGGGGTGGGGGAGAGGTTGGAATACATTGCCAGACAAAGCACCGATTTTCCTCTTGGGAACCAAGGTTGTCTCCACAGGTGTCAGATGAAGAGGGCGGGATTTGCTTTGAACATGCAATGAAAGAACAGGATAGGTGGGTGATGTAGGAGATTATTTATTTTTCTCTTCATTGTGACATTATAGCAGTGTCCCAATACAAAAGGGGTTGCCATAAAGAAGAGGGGGGTCAACTTATTGTCCAAAGAACTTGAAGGCAGAACAAGAAGTAATGGTTGGAAACTAATCAAGGAGAAAACCAAGCTAGAACTAAGGAGGAATTTCCTGACAGTTTGAACAATTAATCAGTGGAATCATTTGCCTCCAGAAATATTGTGTGCTCCAACACTGGAAATTTTGAAGGAGAGATTGGACAACCATTTGTCTGAAATAGTATAGGGCTTCCTGCCTGAGCAGGGGGTTGGACTAGAAGACCTCGAAAGTCCCTTCCAACTCTGTTAGTCTGTAGAAATAATATCCTGGACATAAATTGTTTCAACTCCTGCCCTCAAAATGACGCTATAGAGCACTGCACACCAAGACAACTAGACACAAGAACAGTTTTTTCCCCAAATACCATCACTCTGCTAAACAAATAATTCCCTCAACACTGTCAAATTATTCACTAAGGCTGCATTACTATTACTATTAGTCTTTTCACCTTCCTATCACCCATCTCCTCCCACTTATGACCGCATGACTGTAACCTGGTTTATTGCATCCTTACGATTTATATTGATATTGATTGTTTCCTGATTGCTTATTTGTACCCTGTGACTATCATTAAGTGTTGTACTTTAGGATTCTTGATGAATGTATCTTGTCTTTTTATGTACTCCAAGAGCGTATGCACCAAAGACAAATTCCTTGTGAGTCCAATCACACTTGGCCAATAAAGAATTCTATTTATCTAATAAAATTAAAATAAAATAAAAAATAAAGTGAAATAAAAATAAAGTGAAATAAACTAAATCTGATGTGGCAAGTGAGAAGGACTAGAAGACGAAACATGTGCGATGGCATGGCGATATAAATTCAATCCAGTTTGTAACTCCATAGTGAGCTGCACAAAAGGATGTTATTTGCATGTCATCAACACTGTTATGCTTTATTAAAATTCCCATGAATAATCAGCCTAAATTTTTTGGGCTGGACTGGACTCAGCCGGCTGGATCAATTTGACAGAAGTTGTTTATTTTTCAACCTCTCTTTGACTTGACTTGTACTTCTGGTTAGGTCCACTCCTTCAGATGTTCTTCTGGAAGATATATTCCTCCAGGAGTTTACTGATTTCATTATCTGAAATTTTGGTCTGCTGGATGGAACAAAAATGCCCTGTCAGAATCAGCTTCCTGGTTTTGATCAGAAGATCAGGGAAAATTAGTCAGTGTGATTCTCTGACTAATATAGGGCAGTGTCAGCAACTGACAAGTTCAACTGAAGAGAAAATTCATTTTTGGCATTGTCTGAAGCAATGGTCCCATGGCTTTGAAGAGAAGATGAATATCATTTATTTTCATTATAGAGGGATGGATTTTGCTAATTCATTTTCCTGGAGGCTTATGGATCCAGTCCCAACCATAGATACTATTAGTGATGGAGACAAATGTACCTTTATAGAGCAAATTGAGATTTTTGCCCTAATCTTAGAGTTCACGGCCCTAATTAAAGAAGTTGTACATTAGAAAGGGACCCTAAAGAAGGAGAAGAAACTAAATTAGAATTTGCATACAGTGGTGGGGGGGAATTTTATTATTGCTTTCTCTAAAATTATGTATTCATGGTTTGCATGGCTATCAGAGAAAAGAAAAAATAGCAAAAATTTCAGTATATCTTTAAATGAATTTCCTGCAACTTGACATATACAATTTGAAGAAAATGTAAAGATCCAAAATCAGGACACTCCTTTTAAAGGGGAGAACTTCATGATGATATTTGCATAAGCCTAATGATATACAAAGAAGCTCTAAGAATGCAAGATTCTTAGGAGAACCTGAATTAATTTAGAGCTGAACCTGAAAGGAGAACCTGAATTAATTTAGAGCTTCTCTCCTTCCTTCCTTCCTTCCTTCCTTCCTTCCTTCCTTCCTTCCTTCCTTCCTTCCTTCCTTCCTTCCTTCCTTCCTTCCTTTTCTTCTTTTTCCTTCTCTCTTCCTTCTCCTTTCTTTCTTCTTCCTTCCCTTCTTCCCTCCTTTTCTTTATTCTTTAGGGGATGATAGGGAAAGTGTTCCTTGGATATATTTTATATGAAAACAAATAGAAAAATTAAATTTGATCAAAAGACTAAAAAATATTACTGGACTTTCTTTTAGCTGACTTATGGCTCATTAGCTCAAGAGGAATTTCAGATCAGTAAACACCTCCATGGTGGTGGATCCAGGAAAGCTCCCTGATTTACCAAGGAGCTCCGGGAGATGAAGCGCCAGAAGAGACGTCTAGAGTGATGCTGGAGGACTAGTAACTCCAAATCTGACTGAACACTCTTAAGAGCGACTTATTTAGTGGTGATACAGGTGGCATTTTTCTGCATTTATTGCATCCACTGATTTGTGCCCAGCCATCCTATTTAGGGTGACTTGCTCCCTCCTTAATTCAGGGGGAGTGAAGGAGCCCTTGAGGGCTGAGGAGGAGGTGAGGGCTGAGGAGCAGTTGAGGAGTTTGTGCAGTTTCTGTCAGATAAAGTCACTCAGATTCGGATGGACCTGGACTCTGATTGGGCAATTATGACCGAGATGACAGGGACAGGTCTTAGTCCTATTGTGTGGGATGAATTTGAGCCTGTGACTCCTGAGGAATTGGACAAGGCTGTAGGAGCGATGAGTTCCTCCACTTGTTTGTTGGACCCATGCCCCTCCTGGCTGGTTTTGGCCAGCAGAGAGGTGACATGAGGCTGGCTCCAGGCTTTAGTTAACGCGTCCTTGAGGGAAGGGGCTTCCCGCAACCATTAAAGGAAGCAGTTGTAAGGCCTCTCCTCAAGAAGCCTTCCCTGGATCCAGCAGAATTAAAGAACTTTCATCCAGTCTCCAACCTACCCTTTGTGGGAAAGGTTGTAGAGAAAGTGGTAGCACTTCAGCTCCTGCGGTCATCGGAGGAAACAGATTATCTAGACCCTTTTCAGTCTGGCTTCAGGCCTGGCTACAATACGGAAACTGCCTTGGTCATGCTGATGGATGATCTCTGGTGAGCCCGAGATGGGGGTCATTCCTCCATCTTGATGCTACTTGACCTCTCAGCAGCTTTTGATACCATTGACCATGGTATCCTTCTGGGACAACTAAGGGAGTTGGGAGTGGGAGGCACTATGTCGATTGTCCATCTTTGGTTCTGGGGGGGAAGAAATTGTCCCCCTCAGAATGGGCTTGCAATTTGGGTGTTCTCCTAGACTCACAGCTAAGACTAGAGCAACATCTGTCAGCTGTGGCTAGGGGGACCTTTGCACAGGTTGGCCTGGTGCACCAATTGCGACCCTACTTGGATCAGGAGGCTCTCCTCACAGTCACTCATGTCCTTGTCACCTCACAGTTAGATTATTGCAACGCGCTCTACATGGGGCTACCCTTGAAAAGTGTTAGGAGACTACAGTAGGTCTAGAATGCAGCCACAAAAGCTATTGTGAGTGCACCTAGGTACACCCACATTACACCAATTCTCTGCAAGCTGCACTGGCTCCCTATTGGTCTTCGGACACAATTCAAGGTGTTGGTTATTACCTTTAAAGCCCTACATGGCTTAGGGCTAGGCTATCTTCGAGACCGCCTTCTACCGCATAGCTCCCAACAACCAGTAATATCCCACAGAGTTGGTCTCCTCTGGGTCCCATCAGCTAAACAATGTTGGCAGGAGGGCCCACGGGGGAAGGCCTTCTCTGTGGCTGGCCTGGCTCTCTGGAACCAGTTACCTCCTGAGATCCGGACCATCCCCATCCTATAGGCCTTCCAAAAAGTGGCGAAGACCTAGCTTTTCCGGCAGGCCTGGGTCCATTGATCTTGCTGTTGCGATCTGGCGAGATCCAGCCATGAATGATGTGAATGGGTTTTAATTGTTTTTAATGTTTTAATTTTTAATGTTTTTATATATGGTTTTAAATGCATTGTAAGCCGCCTTGAGTCTTCGGAGAAAGGCCACATACAAGTTGAATGAATGAATGAATGAATGAATGAATGAATGAATGAATGAATGATAAATAAATAAACAAATAAATAAATAAATAAATAAACACAACACAATTTTTTTTTAAAAAGATGTGTATTTTGTATTAAAAATTACCCCTTGTACATTTTATTAGCAATTGTGTATTTCAAAAAGCATGTACATGCACTTATTCTTTCATCAAAATCAAACTAATTCTCTCCTACAGGAATCACCATATTTTCTTCACTAGGCAAAAACATCAAAGATTGCCAAAAGGTTATTTCAATTCAACAACAATCAATGTATCTTGAACCCAGGAGAGATTGGGACAAAGATAATAATGGGTGTGTGTCAGAGTCATTGCAATGAGTTTCCTCCCTCTCTTCTCCTCTGCCAGAGTATCTGTTAAAATGCTGATTCTATTGAAGACATGAATTTTCACTCTCATGGATATCCAAATACCCAACTGTGGGTTCTCTGATTAGATGCATTCTCAGATATAAACCTTGAATTAATCACTGGATTAACTATTGGAATAATACAATTTTTATTTTAGGATGGGATTAAAGATGGAGATGTTTTCAAGAGTGAAGATGGTAATCCTTCTAATGTTCCTAGTGAACAAAATAGTGACTCTGAGCTGCCCAGCAAGTGATGCTTTCCTTGTTCCACATGAGTGGTACCAACCTGGTGAACTCATCATTGGTGGTATAGTGTCCCACACCTATTACAACCTTCATGAAATTAATTTTAAGGAGCATCCTTATAAAATACCTTATGACACACCAAAGTAAGGATTCCTTTTTCTTTTTTCTAATATTATTCAGTTTCCCAAAAATTGCTCATGAGAATAAAAAGTTCTCAGTATAAAAATTTAGGTTTTATATCTAATCTAAGTCTATCTTTCAAATGTTTTTTGTTATGAAATAAACTTTTTTCTTTACTTTATGGTGAAGTGCTTGTAGTATAATGTATGAAACTTTGGTGCAAAACATTTCTGAAGAACATTTAGTAAGCTTAAGAGAATATTTTTTAAAAAAGATCTGTATGTCACTCTCAACAAAACATACATACAATAAATGACAGATATATGCTGAAATTGTTCATATTCCTTTTAGGGGGAAATTAGAAACTAAATGAACTTCCATGAAAAAAGCACTAATTTTTTTTTAAATTTTATTGGAGAGAATATTTGTTGCAAATCATGCAATTACTGTAGAAAAGCAAATCTGAACTGTGTACAAATTATTCAGTATTTTAGGAAATCTATTAATTTCCTACCTTCATCAGAGAAAGAAATGTTTGTTACTTCATATAGAAATGATGCCACCTTATGAGAATTTGCCAATTTCCTTTTTCAACTGGGGTATTTAAATCATTTGCAGTGTATTAATGAAATTCTATCAGCACATCCTTGCCTTGGCTTTTGCTGTGAAGGAGATCAATGAGGACTCCCAGATCTTACCTAATGTCACTCTTGGTTTCCACATCTATGACAGTTACTATGATTCAAGGATGACCTATCGCACCACTCTGGACCTACTTTTTAAGTCCCAGGAATTTTTCCCTAACTACAATTGTGACACCCAGAAGAATCTCATGGTTATCATTGGGGGATTGGATTTTGTCACATCATTTTATATAGCTGAAATTATAAGTTTCTTCAAGATTCCACAAGTAAGTTCTGAAGGGATTGAGCAGAAAATTCTTATTCTTATGGTTGTTATGCAATAATTAATGGGCATCAAAGATTAAGATTAAGCTTAATTTTCTGCTAAAATGTTCTGCATTGCTTATAGTCTACTTAGCAGTCATTTCTTATACTACAATGCCAATTATAGAAAGTGAATATCAAGTGCATGCCTTACTGGGAGATGATTTGAACTGTTTCTATTAAAACAATTGATCTAGTACATATATTTGAAATATTTCCAACAAATTTGTTGCTTAGGTTTCTGTTAAGATGTTCTACATGGCTTAAGGTCTACTAGTTGGCATGTTTTTGTGAAACTACAATGCCAGTTACAGGAAGTGAGTATCAAGAATGAATATCTTGATAGGGAAGATTTGAATGGTTTCTATTAAAACAATTGATCTAGTACATGTGCTTGAAATATTTTCATGCAATGAGAACATTCTCAGAATAACAGAGTTGGATAGGACCTTGGAGGTCTTCTAGTCCAAGAAATTTCTTACTATATTCTTAAAAGAATGCTAGGAGGGAATGTTAGAATAGAATGGAGTAACAGAGTTGAAAGGGACTTTGGAAGTCTTCTAGTCCAACCCCCTGATTAGGCAGGAAACTCTACACCACTTCAGACAAATGGTTATCCAACATCTTCTTAAAAACTTCCAGTATTGGAGCATTCACAACTTCTGGAGGCAAGTTGTTCGACTGATTAATTGTTCTAACTGTCAGGAAATGTCTCCTTTGTTCTAGATGCTTCTCTCCTTGATTAGTTTCCACCCATTGCTTCTTGTTCTACCCTCAGGTGCTTTGAATAATAGTTTGACTCCCTCTTCTTTGTGGCAACCCCTGAGATATTGGAACACTGCTATCATGTCTCCCCTAGTCCTTCTCTTCATTAAACTAGACATACCCAGTTCCTGCAACTGTTCTTCATATGTTTTAGCTTCCAGTCCCCTAATCATTTTTGTTGCTCTTTGTACTCTTTCTAGAGTCTCAACATCTTTTTTTTTACATCGTGGCAACCAAAACTGAATGCAATATTCCAAGTGTGGTCTTACTAAGGCCTTATCAAGTGGTATTAACATTTCACATGATCTTGAATCTATTCCTCTGTTTATGCAGTCTGGAACTTCGTTGGATTTTTTGGCAGATGCTGCACATTTCTGGCTTATATTTAAATGATTGTCCATTAGGACTCCAAGATCCCTCTCACAATTGCTACTGTTGAGCGAGGTACCAAATATACTGTACCTGTGCATTTTGTTTTTCTTGCCTAAATGTAGAACCTTACTTTTTTCACCACTGAATTTCATTTTGTTAGATAGCGCCCAATGTTCAAGTCTGTCAAGAGCCTTCTGAATCTTAAGCCTATCTTTTAGAGTGTTGGCTATTCCTGCCAGCTTGGTGTCACCTGCAAATTTGATGAGTTCCCGATCTATCCCCTCATCCAAGTCATTGATGAAGATGTTGAAGAGTACTGGGCCTAAAACAGAGCCTTGGGGTACTCCACTGCATACTTCCCTCCATGTAGATGCAGTTCCATTGAGGACTACACGTTGATCAGCCAGTTATGAATCCAACTGATGATGATGCTGTCTAACCCACATTTTTCTACTTTAACTAGTAGTAGATTATGGTCTACTTTATCAAATACCTTACTGAAGTCCAAATAAATTATATCAACAGCATTCCTCTGGTCCACTAATTTCTGGTCCACTAATTTTGTCACTTTGTCAAAGAATGCAATAAGATTAGTCTGGCATGATCTGTTTTTGACAAACCCATATTGGCTTTTGGTTATTACTTTGTTGCTTCTAGGTGTTTGCTGATTTGTTGCTTGATTATCTTTTCCAGAATCTCCCCTAGTATTTGAGGTCAGGCTTATAGGTCTGTAGTTTCTTGGTTCTGTTTTTTTCCTTTTTTGAAGATGGGAACTACATCAGCTCTTTTCCAGTCCTCTGGCAGTTCCCCTGTGCTCCAGGATCTTTGAACGATATAGTTCAGTGGTTCTGAGATCTCGTCTGCCAATTCCTCCAGAACCTTGGGGAATCCATCTGGACCTGGTGATTTGAATTCATCTAGGGTAGACAGGTGTTCACTTATCATTTTCTTCTCTATTTTAACTTGTGTTTCTAATCTGTTTTTTGTGCTACTGCTTTTGATAGGTTGGACTGTTTTTTCCTTTTGTGTAAAGACAGACACACAAAAAAATGAGTTAAGTAGTTCTGCTTTCTCCATTTTGCTTGTCACCTTCTTGGCACTTTCTCCCAGCAATGGGCCAATTGTTTCTTTGACTTTTTTTCTTGTTTTTAACATGTTGGAAGCAGATTTTTTTGGGTATATTTTACTTTTGTCACAAGCCTTTGTTCACTGTGAGCCTTAGTTTTCATCAATTCATCTTTATAGGCTCAGGCTATTTGCTAATATTCTGCCTTAGTTATATGCCCCTCTTTCCACTTTTTATATTTGTCCTTCTTGTCATTCAGTTTATCAGAGTTCTTTATGCAGCCATGCTGGTTTCTTTTGAGAGCTGTTATTTTTCTTCTTCATTGGTATTGTGCTAGACTGGATTTTTATAATTTCACTTTTCAAAATTTCCCAGGTTTTTTTAATTGTTTTCCCCTTGAGGATTCTCATCTATGGAATCCTTCCCAAGCTTTCTCTAACTTTATTGAAATTAGCTCTCTTAAAGTTTGAGATTCTAGTTTGACTTTGTTCTACTACTTGTGCTTGCATAATGTTGAATTCCAGTATTGCATGATCACTTGCCCCCAAGGTTCCTGTAGCTTCAACACCTTCTATCATTTCATCTCTGTTAGTGAGAATTAAGTCCAATATGGCTGATCCCCTTGTTCCCTTCTCTACTTTTTGAGAAACAAAGTTGTCTGCTAGGTTTGTTAGGAACCTGTTGGATATTCCACTTGGTGCAGAGATTGTCTCCCAGTTGATGTCAGGGTAGTTAAAATACCCTATTACTATTGTGACGTTAGTTAGCTGACTAGCAAAGGTTTATCTATTTTCTCTTTTTGGTTGGGTGGCCTATAGTATAGACCAATGGCAATGTCATTCCCTCCCCCACTTTGATATTGACCCAAATGCATTCAAGATAATTTCCATCATTGTTGTGCTCTATTTCTTGTAGTTATTTCTTATATATAGTACAACTCTACCTCCTCTTTTCTTTGGTCTATTTCTTTTAAATAATTAAATCCCTCTAATTGTATATTCCATTTGTGGGTTTCATCCTACCATGTTTCTGTAATGGCAACAATATCATATCTGCCCTCATTTACTTGAATTTCTAATTCACCCTGTTTATTCTGGACTACTGTAATGCTCTCTACATGGGGCTCCCCTTGAAGAGCACTCAGAAACTCCAACTGGTCCAGAATGCAGCTGCCTGTGTGATTATGGGCACAACTCATTGCGCCCATGTAACACCTCTCCTGCGCGAGCTGCATTGGCTCCCAGTGGTCTTCTGGGTGTGATTCAAGGTGCTGGTTACCACCTTGAAAGCACTCCATGGCTTAGGACCTGGGTACCTACGAGACTGCCTTCTGCCACCAATAGTCTCCCACTGGCCAATTCGCTCTCACAGAGAGGGTCTCCTCAGGGTGCTGTCAGCCAAATTATGTCGACTTGTGACATCCAGGGTGAGACCCTTCTCTGTGAGAGCTCCTGCCCTTTGGAATGAACTGCCCCCGGAGATACAGTACGTAAGATCTCCAACCTCCAAGTTTTTCGCTGTGCCCTCAAGACCCTGCTGTTCCGACAGGTGGGGCTGACTATGTAAATGAATTTTAATTTGGAATTTTAATTTTTGGGTTTTTAATCAAACTGGGCAGAAATTGTTTAATAATTTTAATATTTATAAATTTTAAATTTATGATGTTTGTATGTTTTTCGTGTTTTATTTGTCCTTTGGGAGAAGGGCAGTATAGAAATAAATAAATAAATAAATAAACAAACAAACAAATAAATATTCCTCATACTCTGTGCATTGGTGTATAGACATTTGAGTCCATTTTGACTAACCCAATGTTTACTGTGTACATAACCTGTGTTGTGCCTGACAGCCCCTATTGTCTTGCCACCTGTTTGATTAGTGGACACTATTATTCACTATTAAATTCTTGGTTTTGCTTGCTTGACCTTGTTCTTCGGATATATTTTATATGAAAACAAGATAGGAAAATTAAATTTAATCTAAAGACTCTAAAGAATACTACTGGATTTTCTTTTAGCTGACATACGGCTCATTAGCCCAAGAGGAATTCAAGATCAGTAAGCTCTCTTCACTATATTTCATGGTCCCCAAAGAGGACCATCAATATATTGGGATTGTCCAACTGCTTCGTCATTTCAGGTGGACATGGATTGGGATATTTATTATTGATAACAACAATGGAGAAAGTTTCTTACAGAAAATGCAGCCCTTACTTTCAGAGAATGGAATTTGCTCAGCATTTATAGAAAGGCTTCCTCAACAAGTCCACTTGGAACGATTCTCAGAATTTTCTCAAATGATCTCTATTATTTCCATTAATATGAGGAATAACAAAGCCAATGTGTTTCTTCTCTATGGCGGAACCTGGACGATTACATGGCTAAGATTTATAACATTTCTGGTAGATCCTGAAAACAAGGAAACTGCATTATTAAGAAAGGTGTGGATCATGACTGCACAGATTGATTTTGTATTACCAGGGACTCATATCAGATTGGATCTGAAGATGTGCAATGGGGCTATTTCCTTCACTGTTCACTCAACAACAGTTGTAGGTTTCAAGGAGTTTCTTCATACCATAAATCCTCTTTCAGACTACAGAGATGGATTTCGGCAGAATGTTTGGGAACAAGCATTTGAGTGTTCATTTCCAAAACCAGAACTGCAAGGAATGCAGAGTAGGAAATGCACTGGGGAGATGAAGCTGGAGGATCTTCCTGCACCTATATTTGAAATGGAAATGACTGGCCACAGCTACAGTGTCTTCAATGCTGTTTATGCTGTGGCTCATGCTTTGCAGGCTCTACACATGTTGGGTTTCAGTAGGAAGAAAACTATGAGTAAAACAACTGATCTTCCAAATCTGCAGCCTTGGCAGGTATTCTCTTTGAATTGGACTCTTCTTTTATTTCAACAAACAGTTTGATGTAGAATTATTTTTTGAACCTATTCTGGAAAATTTTAATATTTTCTGCATGTAGAATCAAGTTAAGTATAAGGAAGAATCCCTTGATAGAACAATGAATTAATGGAAAAACTTGCCTTCAGAAATCCTGGGTGCTACATAACTGGAGATTTTAAGGAAGTGATTGGAGAGTCATTTGTCTAAATTGTTGTAGGGTCTCTCCTTGAGAAGAGTTGTGTACTAGAAGACCTCCAAGGTCCCTTCCAACTCTGTTGTGGTGTATAAAACTGGGTTGTGTTCTTATTTTGTCATTCAGGTATTCTGCTTTTCTGATCACTTAGAAGCTGCTATAAAAATCATGATTTAGGTATCAGTAGGAGTTATTTAACAAATCACCATCGATTGTACAGTAAGGGTTAGTTAGGATGATAATTTGTACCAGTGAGGAAAGATTAGATATGATTTCTCTTGAATTAATTGTTTCAGTAGTGGACATAAAACATAAATGAAGGACTTGACACAATTCCAAAAGTCTATGTTCATTGTGCTTCAGTTCATTCCTATCTTTCCTTAAAATAATATCAAATAAATAATGGAGTGGACATGTACCTTTCCATGCAATATTGATTGTCAAATTTCTAAGCAAACATATTTAATAATAGTTATTGGAATATGAAGAATGAGTGAATGAAACTTAAATATGTTGTTCTCTTCTCTGTTATATTGCTTTCAATTGTCTATCTCTTCTATTCTCTTTCAAATAGCTCCATCCATTCCTTCAAGGCATTTCTTTCAACAATACAGCTGGGGAGAGAGTGTTCCTGAATGAGAAAGGGGAAACAACAGGTGGATTTGACATCACCAACTTCATCACTTTTCCAAACAGATCCTTTCAGAGAGTTAGAGTTGGAAAGCTGGATCTAGAGGCTCCGAAAGGGAAGGAACTAGTCATTGATGAAGATATGATTTTCTGGAACCCAACTTTTAACCAGGTTTTGAATTATTGTATCAAACATGCTTTAATCCATTATGTTCCCACATTGAACAGAATCCCTTTAGAAATCCGATGTCTGGTTTTTTTAAAATAAACAGTAGCACATTCTTTTCAAATTTTGTTGATGATCAAGCACTTATCAATGTGGCAAAATGATATTACAATACAAAAGACATATTTGCATATTTGGTTTGCCTTTCCATTTGAAATCACAAGAGTGGCCATGTTTCCATGAAGCTGTCACCCTGTGCAATTATTTGCTCTCCTTCTTCTTCAAACAAGACCTTTTTCTACATAATGTGGTTTCTACATCTTTTAAAGATGAAATTAACCTGATGAAATGAATATATTCAGTATTCTTTCCATGATCACCAAATGTTATTATTTTCACACCCTGTCCTTCAAACAGGAAAGTTTGGACATCATTGTAATTTCTACTTTTTAAAATTCCTACATATTTTTATCTAATCTTTGGCAAATAAAAAACAATTCCCTTCCATAGAGGAGAAAAATTACAAACTCTGTTAAATATCACCAATTTCAGAAACTTTTATGCTTATCACCAGGCTCCTCCACTTTCTCGATGCAATGATCCTTGTTTCCCTGGATCTTGGAAGAAGGGGATTGAGGGGGATCAGTTTTGCTGCTATGACTGTGTTCCATGCCCAGAAAGGAAGATTTCAAATCAAAATGGTAGGCTAGGAATTTTATCAAACTTCATTAGACATAAGCAAACTTTAATAAACTACTTGCATGCATAACATTTATAAAGTGACTTTCAATAATATTAAATACCAATAAAGGAGGATATTTGTAACTCAGGGTTGGAATGAGGGGTCCTTGGTGCTTTCTGAGTCTTAATTGTTTTCTTGCATTTATTTCATTACTCTAACAAGGTAATATCATCAGTGCTAGTAAGGAGTTCTGTTTGCTGTCAGTTGTTTGGGTATCAGGTGTAAGGACTTTATTTAAACTAGCCCAAACACTTCTGCAGCACAGAAAAACAGAACAAGGAGATGTAGCATCTATACAACACATATCAACAAAATATATACCCACACAACTTTATCAAAAAATCCCTGACCCTTCAAACCAATATAGCATAACCAACACAAACC
Organism: Coluber constrictor foxii; assembly: GCA_038048745.1. Lineage (NCBI taxonomy): Eukaryota > Metazoa > Chordata > Lepidosauria > Squamata > Colubridae > Coluber > Coluber constrictor. The sequence goes on from CM075961.1 coordinate 38,733,042, forward strand.
TTATAAAGAATTACACTGCCATATGTCAAGAATATCTAAAAGCAGACTATACAAGCACATGGAATCAGCGTAGCACACAAGCCAACTGAAGCCCTTCAAAACATCCTAAGCAAACTAAAAAGCCAAGCAACCCCAAAAGAAAAAAAAACAGGAGTCATCTAAACATACAATGTAAGAACTGCAACAACTATATATAGGACAAACATGAACACCAACTGATGATCAGAAGACATGAAGAAAATGCTGTCATTTCACAATATACAGACAGATCTAACTATAGTTTCAATTGGGAAAATGTGACAATCCTAGACCAGGCCAAGTCCACAAATGCCAAGGAATTTCTAAACACCTGGCACTCCGACAAATCAGCCATCAATAAACACATAGACATTAACAACATCTACAGATTATGAAAAAGAGGTAATCAATTAAACCAAAAGAGGACAAAAAGACTCCAGCACTTCTCCACCAGTAATCAGCACCCAGATCAGCACAGATTAACTCCAAGGTTAATTTCAGACCAACAATCAAGTAAAAAAAATACCCCAATCAAGAAACTGCCAAAGAGCCATCATAAACAGCCCAATGAAAGACTCTCTAAAATGGTCCCCGTCCACTTAGATAGGCAAGAAACCAGAATATAAACTGACAGCAAGCACCACTCCTTACTAACAGTGTGATGGTATCTAGTTTGGGGTAATGAAACATCTACAAGAGAACAAGCAAACTCAGAGAGCACCAAGCACCCCTCAATAATATGGAATGCCTAGGTTAAAAAAAATATCCTTGATTTTCCTTACAGATATGGATGACTGTTTTGAATGTTCAGAAGATCGTTATCCAAATAAAGAAAAGAAAGGATGTATCCAGAAACTGCTGGTTTTTCTAACTTTTGAAGAAATCTTAGGAATTGGTTTAGCTTCAGCAGCTCTTTGTTTCTTCTTCTTGACATCTTGGGTACTTGGAACATTTATTAAGCACAGAGATACTCCCATTGTGAAAGCCAACAACCGGTCCCTCACCTACACCCTGCTTGTCTCTCTTCTGCTCTGTTTTCTCTCCTCTTTGTTCTTCCTCAGCCAACCTGGCGAAGTTATCTGCCTTCTCCGACAATCAATGTTTGGCATCACTTTCTCAGTGGCCATTTCTAGTGTACTGGCCAAAACCATCACTGTGGTTGTGGCTTTCATGGCCACTAAACCAGGATCTCATATGAGGAAGTGGGTGGGGAAAAGATTGGCTTTTTCTATTGTCCTTTCCTGCTCTATCATCCAGGTTTGTCTTTCTATTCTTTGGTTGTCGACATCTCCCCCATTCCCTGAATTGGATATGCTCTCAGAGCTCCAAGAAATGATTTTGCAATGCAATGAGGGATCATCTTTCTTCTTCTATTGTGTCTTGGGCTACATGGGAATCTTGGCCATCGCCAGCTTTATTGTGGCTTTCCTTGCCCGTAAATTACCCGACAGCTTTAATGAAGCCAAATTCATCACCTTCAGCATGTTGGCCTTTTGCAGCGTGTGGATCTCCTTCTTTCCAGCCTATCTGAGCACAAAAGGCAAAGCCATGGTAGCTGTGGAGGTCTTCTCCATCTTGGCCTCCAGTGCTGCATTACTGGGATGCATATTCCTCCCAAAATGCTACATCATTGTTTTCCGGCCTGAACTGAATCAAAGGGAGCAACTAACAAAGAGAAATTAATACATCCTGGGATTTTTCTGACTCAGAGAAATTGCTGAAAAGATTACTAGGAAGACTTTTATCTATCCAAAACATATAAGTGTTAGGAACATAGAAGTTTTTATTTGTCTCAAAGAAAGATTTCTATAGGATGTTTATGGTTATTAAGATTTATTATGATTGCCCATCCCAAAATCTGTGCTCATGCTTCTTTATTTTCATAATTTTCCAAGATTCTTTAATGTTTTTTTTCTTTTTCAACCATTGATCTTAATTTTGGTCATCTAGTTTTCTTATTCCCTGTTAGGATATTTCAGATATTGGCTCAAATGAAGTCTAATGTTTGCAGAGAGATTTCATGGTTTTTATACTTTGAATTCCTAAAGCTTCTCAGTTGCCACACACTATGGAGGTCTGTGCGTGGGAGGGAGGAGGTTGGAATGCATTGACAGACAAAGCACCAATCTTTCTCTTGAAAACCAAGGTCATCTCTACAGGTGTCAGATAAAGAAATGTGAGAGTGCTTAAAGAGCCCGCCAATTCATTTAATTGGACAATTTGACCAGTAACACTTGAGGAGGGAATCATTTGCTATTTTAATTATACTGAAATGCTGGGAAATGTTTAGAGTTGGTTTTCCATTTAAGTGTGCCGATATGATGTACCCAATAAAGAAGCTCTTTGAGGAAGATTATTTGATCATGAGATGTACACTAAATGTAGACTGATTTTTAGCTATACATCTTCCTAGCAAACAGCATATTTTGAAGCTCTGGATAAAGAGGATTCATTTTTGGATGAGTAACCACAGTTTGAATGTTGGAGGTTCCTAAAGGAATTCTGGGAAAGTCTATGTTTTAAAGAACATTTGAGGGAAGGGTGCAGAATAGCCCTTCTCTGCCTGAGGCTGTAGAGACGTGGCAGCAATCAAAACACTGTTTGTGAAGCAACTGATCAATACTGACAGGGGGAAGCCACTAGTACATGAAAATAAGAGCAAACTCCACTCCTTTCTAGTACTGATGATGTTATGTAGTTTGGTAATGGAATATCTACAAGGAAACCATCAAGCTCAGAGAGTTCAACCCTGAGCAAAGATTCTCTTCTATCAATAAACACTTTTTTGGTTAGAAGGACTCAGAGTCTGCTTTATATAAGATTGCTCCCAGTGGATTTCTTTCCAAATTTTGATATGATTTCTGTAAATAAGGAATGTAGAATTATAATGGCTGAGTAGTTGATCCTTCGTATATCAAAAAAAATTACAAAGCTAAGGGATAAACAAATAAAAAAACTGATTTGAAAAAAAGAAAAGGCTCAGGAAAGAAAAAGAGTGAAAGTGTAAGAAAGAAAGAGAAAAAAAGGAAAACTGGAAAAGAATGACTTCCAAGTTTTTTTGGTATGTGTCCCTGTTCATCTTGTAGTTTATTTATCACCCTTTTCTCTCTTTCTTTTTTCAGTTTATACACCAGCCATCTTCCTGGTTTATTTGCATACTCAAAAAAAAAATGTTTTGCCCTTTTGATTTGTTGGGCTATTTCTTCTGAGGTTATTAAATTCAATTTGTGTTTAATTATCCCCATTTTTCTTTTAAGCGCTTTCTTTTGTGGGTCACTTTGGAGTTCTAACTCCAATTTCTTATACTCTTCTTTTAACATATACCCTGTTCTCTTTTTAGCCCTATAGGTTATAGGTAATCCTCTGAAGTATGCTTTAGCTGTATCCCATACCTTCTGGAGTGAAGTATCTTCTCTTTTATTTTCTTTAAAGAAAAATTCCATTTCCTTTGCTGTAGGTTCTGTAAATTTTTTCTCTTTTAATATGGATTGGGTCAATGTCCACCTGAAATTCTTCTTTACTCTTCTCCAAGTCAATTTTACTGGGTTATGGTCAGTCCAGATGCTAGGTTCTATCTCCACCTCAAGTATGTTGTTTCTAAATTCAGGGACAGCTCACCTTCTGCCACTGTTGCATGGGCCTCCCACCTCACACGGGGCAGTGGGAGGAGGAACTGTGTGTCTGGGAAAACTGCCTGCAGTTCTTGCAGCCAAAGCCAGGATGTTTGCGAATCCATAAATAAATAAATAAATAAATGAATAAATGAAGAAAGAAAGAAAGAAAGAAAGAAAGAAAGAAAGAAAGAAAGAAAGAAAGAAAGAAAGAAAGAAAGAAAGAAAGAAAGAAAGAAAGAAAGAAAGAAATTGTCATTGTACGTGTATACACAGTATACCCATACAACGAAATTCACTCAACACCCAAAGACCAGGTCCAACATTCATAACAATCCCTAAACACATTCCCAACCACCACAATTCTCCACCCCTAAACCATCCAAACATCCACACAACAGACCAAGTATGTATGACGTCTTCTGCCTCGAGCAAAAGTTTGAACTATAAGACCTCCAAGGTACTTTCTGCTAGCCTCTGATTATAAAGTCCCCAAGACAAGGGAATTTGCTTAAATTGTGTGTTTGTTTGTGTGTGTATGTGTGTGTGTGTCTGAGAGAGAGGGAGATGGCTTCTTGGAAGTGCAATTTGAAGAAGAATCAAGAGAACTGATAAAAGGGCGATCAGTTTGGGGTTAAATTCCAAATGAAATTGGGTCTTCAGGGTAAGGAGACATGAAGAACTGTTGTGGCCCCGTCCTCTGAGCCTATCCCATTGGAGGAAGGAAGCTCTGAGCAGGAGGAAGAGGAGCCAGCCAGATCTCCCAGCCCCCCCCTGGCACCGTCTCAGGTGCCAGCTGAAAGAGAGCCAAGTAGTGGGGAAATAGGTGTCTCAGATGAGAGTGAGGGAGAGACGTCATTCCTGGACGCACGCCAAAGAAGGCGAGAGAAAAGATTACTGCAGCTGCGGCGTATGAGGAAATAGACCTGAGTCACTGATTGGAGTCACAGGATCAGTGAGTCACTGGACCACACCCAGAAGCCTATCTATATAAGACAGGCCAGTAGGTCAAGAAGTTTGTGACCAACAAAGCGAAACGAACATAGCAACCTCGTAGTCTTGGAAGCTAGATGAACGGCAAAGCTACGTAGGTGATTTTCTTGTTTGTGTAAACTAATAAAGTCCTTGGCAGACGGTGTGCATATCGCTGCCAAGGTTGAGATAAGAACTGTGGAGTGTGCCAAATGATTCTTAACCCTCGGCTGGCTGTGTTTTTGTGGGTCTCTGAAGGGGGGGGGACAGATCAAGAACTTTCAAATGCAATTTTCCAAAAAACCTTATTAAAAGGAATGTCTAGAGGCAGCTCTTTAACTCATTGGTCCAGAGGGAGCAAAAGAGAGAGGATCCCCAATGAGGGTCTTAGTTAATTTTCTCAGGAATAACAGAACAACAGAGTTGAAAGGGACTTTGGAGGTCTTCTAGTCCAACCCCTTCTCAGACAGGAAAACTGAGGATGCCAAAATCTGAGTGGAGGGCCTGGGAAAGGTATCAGAATAACAGAATTAGAAGGGACCTTGGGGGGAACCCTATACTATTTCAGAGAAATGGCTGTCCAGTTTTTTTCTGAAAAACTTCCAGTGATCAAGGGCCCAGAATGTCTGGAGACAAGTAATTCCACTGGTTAATTGTTCTCATTGTAAGGACGTTTCTCCTTAGTTTTAGGTTGCTTCTCTATTTGTTCAGTTTCCATCCATTCTTTCTTGTTTTGCCTTCTGCTTCTTTGGAAAATACAGCCCCCCTTCTTTGTGGCAGCCCCTCGAAAGCCTGTTTTGTGACCTGCATATCACACTTGGGGGCAAAGCGTGTGAGCCATTTCCTCCTGTCAGTGGTCCATGAAAGTATATCTATAGTTTATAGATGCAGATAATAAAGTCAAAAAAAGGTGAACAAAATTTTTTATAGAACTATAGATACGTTGAGGCCAAACATAAGGAATGACTGGGAGGGGAAGGGCCAAGCGAGGCACCCCTTGAAGAGAGTGACATTGAGTTGGCCACTCCCATCAGTCACATGACCATACAGCCACTCCCACCCAGTCACATGACTACCTAGCCATGGCCACAGAACCTGTTGTTAAACTATTTGAATCCCACCACTGGTTGTTTCCGTTGCCCCCAGAAAACTTTTTTGGAGTGGGAATCAACGTCAGACAGAAAAGAAAAAGCAGGTCCACGCATAATCAAGTTCAACTAATCTGATTTATTGCTTAAAGTCTATGCAGAGGAATCTGAGCAAAATAATGGTCAACTGTTTTTAAAATGGAGATAAATATAAAAGATTCACAAATTCAACACATTTTAATTTGAAAGAAGCCTAACAAATCCAGAACTGATGATATTGTGTTAACTTTATGTTCATAAAATGGTAATCAGCTTTTTACTGTATTTATATAACACTTTAGGAATGGAATGTTAAAAATGATGAACATCCCTCTGCAAACATTGGGCATCGTTTGAGCCAATATGTGAAAGATCCTAACAGGGAACAAGAAAGCTAGATGACCAAAATCAAATTCAAAGGATGTGTTGAAGAGAAAGGACTTGGTGAAAGAATCTTGGAAAACGATGATAATAGAGCAACATGAGCACATCTTTTGGACTGGACAATCATAATAAACCTTAATAATAATAATAAATATCATACACAAATACTTCTTTGACAAATATAAAAAATAACTGTTCCTATAACTTTAAATTGTAGTATTTTTCCTATACACAGTATTCCTTCTGTTTCTTCATTAGGCAATTTCTCTGAGCCAGTAATATCACATGATGAACTAATTTCTCTTTGTGAGATGTTCCCTGTGGTTGAGGTCAGGCCGGAAAACAATGATGTAGCATTTTGGCAGGAATATGCATCCCAGTAATGCAGCGCTGGAGGTCAAGATGGAGAAGACCTCCACAGCTACCATGGCTTTTCCCTTTGTGCTCAGATAGGCTGGAAAGAAGGAGATCCACACACTGCAAAAGGCCAACATGCTGAAGGTGATGAACTTGGCTTCGTTAAAGCTGTCGGGTAATTTACGGGCAAGAAAAGCCACAATAAAGCTGGCGAAGGCCAAGATAGCCATGTAGCCCAAGACACAGTAGAAGAAGAAAGGTGACCCCTCATTGCACTGTAAAATCATCTCTTGGAGCTCTGAGTGCATGTCCAACTCAGGGAATGGGGGCGATGTCGACAACCAAAGAATACAAATCCATACTTGGAAGAGAGAACTGGAAAGTACAATAGAAAAAGCCAATCTTTTCCCCACCCACTTCCTCATATGAGATCCTGGTTTAGTGGCCATGAAGGCAATAACCACAGTAATAGTTTTGGCCAATACACTAGAAATGGCTACTGAGAAGGTGATGCCAAACATTGATTGTCGAAGAAAACATGTTATTTTGCCAGGTTGGCTGAGGAATAAGAAAGAGGAGAGAAAACAGAGCAGAAGAGAGACAAGGAGGGTGTAGGTGAGGGACCGGTTGTTGGCTTTCACAATAGGAGTATTTCTATACTTAATAAAAGTTCCAAGTACACAAGATGTCAAGAAGAAGAAAACAAGAGCTGCTGAGGATAAACCAATTCCTAAGGTTTCTTCAAAAGTTAGAAAGAGTACCAGTTTCAAGATACAGCTTTTCTTTTCTTTATTTGGATAATGATCTTCTGAACACTCAAAACAATCTTTCATATCTAAAAGAAAAGTAAAGGAGTTTTATCACCTATGCATTCTATAATATTCAAAATGTGCTCTTTAATTTTATGCAAGTAGTAAGCTAATAACAAGTAGGGTATTTTTTATTTGTTCCTTTTTTGCTTAAATTTAACAAAAAATGGTAGGATTCCTAGCCTACCATTTTGATCTGAAATCTTCCCTTCTGGGCATGGAATACAGTCATAGCAGCAGAACTGATCCCCCTCAATCCCCTTCTTCCAGGATCCAGGGAAACAGGGGTCATTGCATCGAGAAAGTGGAGGAACCTGGTGATAATTATAAAAGGGTTTGAAAATGGAGATATTTAAAGCACTTTGGAATTTTTATGCTTTATATAGGGAAATTATTTTTGGCTTCCAAAAAGAATACTGAATTTATTAATTTCATCCACAACTTAAAAAGATGTAGTAATTTCATTGTTGTAGAAAAAGTCCTATTTGGAGGACAAGGAGAGTAAATAATTGCAGAGGGTGACAATTTCATGGAAATGTGGCCAATATTTCAAATGATTTCAAATGGAAATGCAAACCAAATATGCAAATATGTCTTTTGTACTGTAATATCATTTTGTCACATTGATTCATTTTTCACAAAATGTGAAAAGAATGTGCCACTCTTTATTTTTAAAAAACCAGAAATGAGATTTCTGAATGGATTGTGTTCAATATTAGATCATAATGGATTGCAGTATATTTGATACAATAATTCAAACCTGGTTAAAATTTGGGTTCCAGAAAATCACATCTTCATCAATGAATAATTCCTTCCCTTTTGGAGCCTCTAGATCCAGCTTTCCAACTCTAACTCTCTGAAAAGATCTGTTTGGAAAAGTGATCAAGTTGGTGATGTCAAATCCACCTGTTGCTTCTCCTTTCTCATTCAGGAACACTCTCTCCCCAGCTGAATTGTTAAAAGAAATGCCTTGAAGAAATGAATGGAGCTACTTGAAAGAGAAGAGGTAGACAATTGAAAGCAATATAACAGAGAAGAGAACAACATATTCAAGTTTCATTCACTCATTCTTCATATTCCAATAACTATTATTAAATATGTAAGCTCATAATTTTGATAATCAATATTGCATGGAAATGTACATGCCCACTCCATTATTTATTTGATATTATTTTAAGGAAAGGTAGGAATAAACAGAAACACAATGAAAATAGGCTTTTGTGATTATGCCAGGTCCTTCAATTATGTTTTATATCCACTACCTAAACAACTAATTCAAGATAAATTGTATCTAATCTTTACTCACTGGAAAAAGACTATTTGAGAGTCTGATTAATTTCCTTTAACCAGATATTAGAATCTGAGAGTTAAGCATTCTTTAATAGATAAATGAGAAGCAGAGACTATTGTAAACATAGAGTTCTTTCAAACTATGCAAGCCACATCTAAGAAGGACCACCACTTCATTCCTCTAAGTCTAAGCTTAGGACCAGGGTACTTACGGGACCGCCTTCTGCCGCCAATAGCCTCCCACCGGCCTGTGCGCTCCCACAGAGAGGGTCTCCTCAGGGTGCCGTCAGCCAGACAATGTCGGCTGGCGACCCCCAGGGGGAGGGCTTTCTCTGTGGCAGCCCCTACCCTCTGGAACAATCTTCCTCCAGAACTGAGAAAAATTCCCAACCTCCGGACTTTTCGTCGTGCCCTGAAAACCCATCTCTTTCAGCTTGCTGGTCTAGCCTGACCCCGCTGAATTTTTAAGATTTGTATTATATGGTTGGGTATTTTAATATTTAATGGTTTTAATTTTTAGCCAAAGTTATATGACTTTTTAAGAAATTTTTAACTTTTGTGTACTGTTTTTTATTTGGCTGTTCACCGCCCTGAGTCCGCAAGGAGAAGGGCGGTATACAAATCTAAACAATAAATAAATAAATAAATAAATAAACCAGTATTTCTATATTTGTTTTAGACAATACAACAGAGTTGGAAAGGACCTTGGAGGTCTTCTAGTACACCACCCTGCTCAAGGAGAAGACCCTACAGCAATTTAGACAAATGACTCCCCAATCATGGAGGTCAAGGACCTAGGAGTATTCATCTCAAACGATCTAAGCCCCAGACTTCACTGTAGTAGCATTGCCAAAAATTCATTAAGAATTGTTAACCTAATCTTGCGAAGCTTCTTTTCCAGCAACATTGTATTGCTAACTAGGAAATACAAAACCTTTCCAGACCAATTCTTGAATACAGCTCGTCCACCTGGAATCAATACTGTATATTGGACATTAACAGTATTGAGCGGGTCCAGAGGTATTTCACGAGAAAAGTACTCCACTCTTCTGTTCACAATAGAATCCCTTATGCCACCAGACCTGAAGTTCTGAGCTTGGACAATCTGCAACTGTGCCTCCTGTGGTCTGATCTAAGCATAGTGCAAAAAATTGTTGTTGTGACCCAAGCCCAAGTAGGTATTAATCAGAGGCAATCACTTCTAAACAAACAGACTTTATTAGAACAGCTGAGAATTAACTCATTCTCAGCATAGTCCAAACTAATTCGAAACAAATTCTTCAAAACACAATTCTTCAACCTTATCACCAACCTTGGTCTACTGTGGCAAACTGCCAAAGGCTTTTCTTGGCAAAAGTTCAGAAGCAGAAGCCAACAAGAAATAAATGCAGCAAGACAAAAAACAAATCTATCAACATTGTTTTCCGACAAAGAGCCCCAAAGACGTTGCTGGTCTTTTAAGCTTTATCGGAGGGACCAATCATCTCTTGGCCTTACTCCTGAGTCATCCTTTTTTCTTTAGCTGCTCTTTCCTTCTGGCAGCTCTTCTCATGTGTGCATTAGGAACAGAATAGAATAGAATAACAGAGTTAGAAGGGACCTTGGAGGTCTTCTAGTCCAACCCCCTGCCCAGACAGGAAACCCTACACAACTTCAGACAAATGGTTATCCCACACCTTCTTAAAAATTTCCAATGTTGGGGCATTCACAATGTCTGCAGGCAAGTTGTTCCACTTATTAATTGTTCTAACTGTCAGGAATTTTTTCCTTAGTTCAAGGTTGTTTCTCTCCCTGATTAGTTTCCACCCATTGCTTCTTGTTCTACCCTCAGGTGCTTTGAATAATAATTTGACTCCTTCTTCTTTGTGGCAACCCCTGAGATACTGGAACACTGCTATCATGTCTCCCCTAGTCCTTCTCTTCATCAAACTAGACATACCCAGGTCCTGCAACCATTCTTCATATGTTTTAGCCTCCAGTCCCCTAATCATCTTTGTTGCTCTTCTCTGCACTCTTTCTAGAGTCTCAATATCCTTTTTTACATCATGACAACCAAAACTGAATGCAATATTCCAAGTTTGGCCTTACCGAGGCATTATAAAGTGGTATTAACACTTCATGTGATCTTGAATCCATTCCTCTCTTTATGCAACCTGAAACCGTGTTGGGTTTTTTGGCAGCTACTGCACATTTCTGGCTCATATCTAAATGGTTGTCCACTAGGACTCCAAGATCCCTTTCACAATTATTACTATTGAGCAAGATACCACATATATGGTACCTGTGCATTTTGTTTTCCTTCTCTAAATGTAGAACCTTGCTTTTTTCACTGTTGAATTTCATTTTGTTAGATAGCGCCCAATGTTCATGTCTGTCAAGATCCTTCTGTATCTTGAGCCTATCTTCTGGAGTGTTGGCTATTCCTTCCAGCTTGGTGTCATCTACAAATTTGATGAGTTCCCCATCTATCCCCTCATCCAAATCATTGATGAAGATGTTGACGAGCACTGGGTCTAAAACAGAGTCCTGGGGTAACAGGCTCCTCCTGCTCATCTGCCTTTTTGCTGTCAGCCTCTAGAGGCTCCAGAGTCTGCACATCACTCCCAGATGGCCCTGGCCCCATCTCTGCCTCCGATGCAGAGCCCTCATCCAGGCCTTCCCCAGCTTCAGGACTGGCCCATGTTCCTCCTCAGCCTCATCGCTGTCCGACTCCGAAGGCTGCTGGCGGACCACAACAATTGTCTGCTACAATGTCTTACATCTCAACGACTTATTTAGCTTCAATCATAATAATACGCAGGCAAACAATCGATACAAACTCAGGGTAAACTTTCCAACCTCGATTGCAGAAAATACGACTTCAGCAACAGAGTGGTCAATGCCTAGAATGCTCTACCCGACTCCATTGTTACAGCCTCAAACTCTCACAGCTTTAACCTCAAACTGTCTACCATGGATCTCATCCCATTCCTAAGAGTTTCCGTAAAGGGGGCGTGCATAAGCGCACCAGCATGCCTATCATCCCTGTCTTACTGTCCCCATTTATCTGTATTTACTTCCTTTGTTTATGTTTATGTTTATACCTATACCTGCTATCTTGTACATGTTTGAGAAATAAATATATAAATAAATAAATAAATAAATAAATAAATAAATAAATAAATAAATAAATAAATAAATAACTTTACACTTTGCTTTGCTTTGCTTTGCTTTGCTTTGCTTTGCTTTGCTTTGCTTTGCTTTATTGATTAGCCCTTGGGCCATATCAAAGTGCAGAGTTTCAGACACAAACTATTACTAAAATCTGATCAAAACAATTTAAAATGGAATTGTATAAAATACAATTTAAAATGAAATTGGATTAGAATACAATTTAAAATAAAACTGAAATAAAATACAATTGAAAATGATAGCTTTGATTAGCCTATAGGCCATATCAAAGCACAAGGAACAAACACATATCGCCAATGAAATCTTATACAAACAATTTAAAATGAGAGTATGGCAAGATGTAATAGTTACAGGATAAGATACAATATAATTTAATACATACATACATACATACATACATAACTTCATAATCATCTCCAGCTATGTAGCACTCAGGATTTCTGAAGGCACATTTTGGCATTAATTCATTGTTCTATCAAGAAATTCTTGCTTATTTCTATCTTTTTTTCATACTTAAGATGATTCCACATGCAGAAGATATTAAGACTTTCCGGAATGGGTTAAAAACATAATTCTACATCAAACTGTTCATTGAAATGAAAGAGGAGTCCAATTCAAAGAGAATACCTGCCAAGGGTGCAGATTTGGAAAATCAGTTTTTTTACCCATCATAGTTTTCCTCCTATTGAAACCCAACATGTGTAGAGCCTGCAAAGCATGAGCCACAGCAAAAACAGCATTGTAGATACTGTAGCTTTGGCCAGTCATTTCCATTTCAAATATAGGTGCAGGAAGATCCTCCAGCTTCATCTCCCCGGTGCATTTTCTACTCTGCATTCCTTGCAATTCTGCTTTTGGAAATGAACAATCAAATGATTGTTCCCAAACATTCTGCCGAAACCCATCTCTGTAGCCTGAAAGAGGATTTATGGTCTGAAGAAACTCCTTGAAACCTACAACTGCTGTTGAGTGAACACTGAAGGAAATAGCCCCATTGTACATCTTCAGACCCCATGTGAGTTGAAATCCTGATAGTACAAAATCAATCTGTGCGGTCATGATCCACACCTTTCTTAATAATGCCGTTTCCTTGTTTTCAGGATCTACCAGAAATGTTACTAATCTTAGCCATATAATTGTCCAGGCTTCTCCATAGACAAGAAACACATTGGCTTTGCTATTCATCATATTAATGGATACAACTGAGATTGTTTGATAAAATTCTGGGAATTTTTCCATGTGGAGTTGTTGAGGAAGCCTTTCTATAAATGCTGAGCAGATTCCGTTCTCTGAAAGTAAGGGCTGTATTTTCTGTAAGAAATTTTCTCCATTGTTGTTATCAACAGAAAATATTCCAATCCACGTCCACCTGAAACAACGAAGCAGTTGGATAATTCCAATGTACTGATGGTCCTCTTTAGGGACCATGAAATATAGTGATGAGATCTTACTGGTCTGAAATTCCTCTTGGGCTAATGAGCCGTATGTCAGCTAAAAGAAAATCCAGTAGTATTCTTTAGAGTCTTTAGATTAAATTTAATTTTCCTATCTTGTTTTAATATAAAATATATCTAAGGAACTTTTTTCCCCTAGCATTCTTTTAAGAATATATTAAGAGATTTTTTGGATTAGAAGACCTCCAAGGTCCCTTCCAACTCTGTTATTCTGAGGATGTTCTCATTGTGTGAAAATATTTCAAGCACATGTACCAGATCAATTCTTTTAATAGAAGCCATTCAAATTTTCCCTCAGGTATTGATCCTTGATACTCACTTCCTGTAACTGGCATTGTCATTTCAGAAAAGAATGTCAAGTAGTAGACCTTAAGCCATGTAGAACATGGCCTAATGTTTGATGCCCATTAATTATTTCATAACAAACATAAGATTAAGAATTTTCTGTTCAACCTCTTCAGAACTTACTTGTGGAATCTTGAAAAATCCTATAATTTCAGCTATATAAGATGATGTGACAAAATCAAATCCTCCAATGATAGACATGAGATTCTTCTGGTGATCACAATTGTAGTTAGGGACAAATTCCTGGGATTTGAAAAGTAGGTCCAGAGTGGTGCGATAGGTCATCCTTGAATCATAGTAACTGTTATAGATGTGGAACCCAAGAGTGACATTAGGTAAGATCTGGGAGTCCTCATTGATCTCCTTTACAGCAAAAACCAAGGCAAGGATGTGCTGGTAGAATTTAATTATTACACTGCAAATGATTTAAATGCCCCAGTTAAAAAAGGAAGTTGGAAAATTCTCATAAGTTGGCATCATTTCTATATGAAATAACAAACATTTCTTTCTCTGATGAAGGTAGGAGAGTAATAGGTTTTCTAAAATATTGAACGATTTGTTCACAGTTCAAATTTGCTTTTCTACAGTAATTGCATATTTGCAACAAATATCTGCTACAAGAAATAAAAATAGTGCTTTTTTCATGGAACTCCATTTAGTTTCTAATTTTTCCCCAAAATGGAATATGAACAATTCCAGCATGTATCAGTCATTTTTTGTATGTATGTTTTGCTCAGAGTGACAATACAGATTTTTTTAAAAAAAATATTACCTTAAGCTTTCTAAATGTTCTTCAAAAGATGTTTTGCACCAAGGTTTCATACATTACATGACAAACACTTCACCATAATGTAAAGAAAAAAGTTTATTCCATAATTAAAAACATCTGAATGACTTAGATTAGATATAAAGCCTATATTTACACTGAGAACCTTTTACTCTCATAAGCAATTTTTGAGAAATTGAGTAACATTAGAAAAAGAAGAAAAGAATCCTTACTGTGGTATGTCATAAGATGTTATATAAGGATGTTCCTTAAAATTAATTTCATGAAGGTTGTAAAAGGTGTGGGACACTATCCCACCAATGATGAGTTCACCAGGTTGGTACCACTCATGTGGAACAAGGAAAGCATCGCTTGCTGGGCAGCTCAGAGTCACTATTTTGTTCACTAGGAACACTAGAAGGAGCAACATCTTCACTCTTGAAAATGTCTCCACCTTTAATCCCATCCTACAATAAAGATTGTATTATTCCAATAGTTAATCCAGTGACTGATTCAAGGCTTATATCAGAGAGTGCACTTAATCAGAGAATGCACCATTGGGTATTTGGATATCCATGAGAATGCCAATTTGTGCCTTGAATAGCATCATTGTACAATCATTGTTTGTAGCAATTTGTGCCTTGAATAGCATCACTGGCAGAGGAGAATAGAGGGAGGCAAGTTATAGCAATGACTCTGACAAACAGCCATTATTATCCTTGTGCCAATCCCTTTGCATTCAAGTTACATTGATTGTTGTTGAATTGAAATAACCTTCTGTGAAGTCTTTCATGTTTTTGATTAGTGTAAGAGATAATTACTTTGTTTTAGAGGAAAGAATAAGTGCCTGGTGTTTAAATGCTGTTTGAAATGCACAATTGCTAATAATATGTACAGGGGGGAATTTACAGTACAAAATACAAATTTCTTTTTGGAAATTTATGTTACTTTTACCATGAAGGATAAATGCAGTTCAGCTTCCTTTGTATAGTATTAATGTGCATAGATGTTTTGGCATTCCCTCATTTTAAGAAGTTTTCCATTATTTCCAGATCCCCCTAGAAGGGAAGGGAATACCTCCTTTGTTTCCACAATGTACTTTCTGAGATCTTTGTAAGATCTTTTTCTTTAAAATATCTGTCCCTCACTTTAATTTTCTATATTAAAGCAGAGACAATTTCTGTGCTGCTATGAAAACTATTAAGGAGGTCAGTAGTACATTCAGGGCATGGTTACATAGACATGTAGTTAATTCTGGAACATATGGGAAAGTCAGTCATTTGGCATGTGCAAGAATGAAATGTCAGGTTTTTTTATTTATTTATTTATTTATTTATTTATTTATTTATTTATTTATTTATTTATTTATTTATTTATTTATTTATTTATTTATTTATTTATTAGATTTATAAACCGCCCTACTCCTGGGGGACTCAGGGCGGTGTACAGCCATAAATAAAACATTTCAATACAAAAGTTTAAAATAGAATAAAATGAATTAAATAATTTGGCTGATAATTAAAACCCCAATAATTTAAAACAAATTAAAATTCATAATTAAAAGGAGAAAATAACTTAGGTCAGGCCGGCTTGTTGGAATAAATAGGTCTTGAGCGCGCGACAGAAGGTGCGCAGGTCCGGGATCCTCCGTATATCCGGGGGGAGCTCGTTCCAGATGGTAGGTGCTCCCACAGAGAAGGCTCTCCCCCTGGGGGCCGCCAGCCGGCATTGTTTGGCCGACGGCACCTGGAGGAGCCCCTCTCTATGGGAGCGTACAGGCCGGTGGGAGGCTATTGGTGGTAGCAGGCGGTCCCGTAAATAACCAGGTCCTAAGCCATGGAGCGCTTTAAAGGTGATAACCAAAACCTTGAAGCGCACTCGGAAGACCACCGGGAAGCCAGTGAAGCTCGCACAGGAGGGGTGTTACATGGGAGCGCCACGTCGCTCCCATAACCACCCGCGCGGCCGCACTCTGCGCCACTTATTTATTTATTTATTTATTTATTTATTTATTTATTTATTTATTTATTTATTATTGTGATTTATATGCCGCCATTCTCCCTGATGACTCAGGGCAGTGTTGAATTCCAATATTGCATGATCACTTGTCCCCAAGGTTCCTGTAGCTTCAACACCTTCTATCAATTCATCTCTGTTAGTGAGAATTAAGTCCAATATGGCTGATCTCCTTGTTCCCTTCTCTACTTTTTGGGAAACAACGTTGTCTGCTAGGTTTGTTTGTTAGGAAACTGTTGCTTCTTCCACTTGGTGCAGAGTTTTTCTCCCAGTTGATGTCAGGGAAGTTAAAATCCCCCATTACTATTGTGATGTGCTTCCTACATACCTTAGTTAGCTGACTAGCCAAAAGTTCATCTACTTCCTCTGTTCTATTTGGTGGCCTATAGTATAGACTTATGGCAATGTCATTCCCCCCGCTTTTGTTCCATCCACCAGATCAAAATTCAGATAATGAAGTCAGTAAACTGGAGGAATGTATCTTCCAGAAATAGTTGTTGGGGTTCCAAGTAACAGACCCAACCCAATAAAAACTCTGAGACCAAGGTGCTCCTCAAAGTCCAAATTGATTAGGTATGTCATATTGGCACATTTGGTGAAAGCCTGACTCGGAAAGTCCAGTAGATTTCCCCACCCCCCAAATTAAAAGTCGAAATTCTTTCCCCCAGTCCACATATCCATCTCATGGTCCAATCCAATCACCATCCCAAATCCAGTTGCTTTCAATCCAAGCCTCCCCAGCACCTGGTGAGAATGTTCTTGGTTCTCAGGAGAAAGAATTATATTCTGGCTACAAGTCCCCAACTATCTTTATCTCCCGCACTCCTATTCCCACAGCTCTAGGCAGCCCTACTATGGCAGCCCTGAAGAAGCTCCAAAATGGCTTCAGGGCTGACAGAGTGGACTCAGACAAGAAGTTCATTTCAAGTCAAGGAGAGGCTAAAAAAAAAAACCAGCGGTCTCCCAAATTGACGCAGCTGGCTGAGTCCACTCCAAAGAATTTCACTTCATTATTCATGGAAATTTTCATAAAGCATAACAGTCAACCTATTATCGATGGAAATGACATCGCTTTGTGCAACTGACAATGCAGGTAAAAACTGGGTGGAATTTGCATTACAATTTCATCATAGATGTTTCATCTTCTAATCTTTCTCACATGCCACAACCAGATTATACTTTACTTCACTTTATTTTTATTTTACTCTATTTTTTATTTCATTATTTTATCTTATTTTTATTTTTACAGTATATTTCCACCTTTATTATTTCTATAGAATAACAGAGTTGGAAGGGACCCTGGAGGTCTTCTAGCCCAACCCCCTGCTCAGGCAGGAAACTCTACACCATTTCAGACAAATGGTTGTCCAGTCTCTTTTTCGAAACTTCCAGTGTTAGAGCACACAAAATTTCTGGAGGCAAATGATTCCACTGATTAATTGTTCTAACTGTCAGGAAATTTCTCCTTAGTTCTAGATTGGTTCTCTCCTTGATTGGTTTCCATCCATTGCTTCTTGTCCTGCCTTCTAGTGCTTTGGAGAATAGCTTGACTCCCTCTTCTTTGTGGCAGCCTCTGAGGCATTGGGACACTCGTATAATGTCACCCCTAGTCCTTCTTTTTATGAAACTAGACATACCCAATTCCAGCAACCATTCCTCATGCCTTGCTCTTTAGTCATCATGGCAAAGCTAACAAACTTCTCCTGTCAAAGATGGAGTACTACTATTCTGTCCTTTGCTTCAAAAGCCCTACTCAAATGTAACTGAGGATACATTGCCTTTTGGGGCTCCTTGGAGGTCATCCCTGGGTTGCCCCTAAAAACTTGTTGAGGATTTCCTTTTCTTTGATCCAGGTAAATAATCACCAGGGCATCTCTTAACTGACATGGGGTACTATATCTAAGTGAGTATTTTAGCTCCACCCCATAGGACCTGTCTATCACGATGCCGTTGAAGTGATGTCCCTGTGTCTGGAAGCTGTGCGGGTCTGGATGGGGAGAAACAGGCTCCGACTAAACCCCTCCAAGACCGAGTGGCTGTGGCTGCCGGCGTCCCAATATAGCCAGCTGATGCCATCACTGACTATTGGGGGCGAGACATTGGCCCCCACGGAGAGGGCTCACAACTTCGGCGTCCTCCTGGACACACGGCTGTCTTTAGAAGAACACATGACGGCCATGGCCAGGGGGGCTTTTTATCAGGTCCGCATGATACACCAGTTGCATCCCTTTCTAGATCGGGACTCCCTATGGACAGTCACTCATGCTCTCGTGACTTCCCGCCTGGACTACTGCAACGCTCTCTACATGGGGCTCCCCTTGAGGTGCACCCGGAGGCTCCAACTGGTCCAGAATGCGGCCACGTGGGGAATTATGGGAGCGACGTGGCGCTCCCATGTGACACCTCTCCTGTGTGAGCTGCACTGGCTCCCTGTGGTCTTCCGGGTGCGCTTCAAGGTGTTGGTGACCACCTTTAAAGCGCTCCATGGCTTAGGACCTGGGTACTTGCAGGACCACCTTCTGCCGCCAATAGCCTCCCACCGGCCAGTATGCTTGCACAGAGAGGGCCTCCTCCAGGTGCCGTCGGCCAGACAGTGTTGGCTGGCGACCCCCAGGGGGAGAGCCTTCTCTGTGGCGGCGCCCGCCCTCTGGAATGACCTACCCCCAGAGATACTCAGGATTCCAGATCTCCGGACCTTTCATCGGGCCCTTAAAACCCATTTATTCCATCTAGCTGGGCTAGCTTGATCCCATCCTCTGTTTTAAATTTGAAATTGATTTTAAATTGGGTTGTTTTAATTATTGGCCGAATAATATTTAATAATTTTTAATTGTTTTTAACTTTTGTATACCATGTTTTATTTTGGCTGTTCACCGCCCTGAGTCCACAACGAGAAGGGCGGTTTATAAATTGAAATAATAAATAAATAAATAGAATAATAAATATAGCAAAGATGTCTCTATGTGGGGGAAGGACTGCTTCTTCTTCTCCCCCAAAACATCTGGGCAATCTGTATATTTAACTGATAATTTGGTTCTTCCAGTTACTGCAATGGATCTTCTGGTCTGCCTATACTTGGAAAAGTTGGTAAGTTGGATTTGTAAAAGACAGAGTTTCAGAGCTTCTAATTAATAATGGCATTTGAAGTTTAAGGCACTTTGTTCCCAAGATGAGCCAAAAGTGATGGTGGCTGGTGACATATAGGGTTAACAGTTCTGTATGATGGCCTACTTCTATTTGCAGCAGGGACCACATAATTGGTCCAACTTTTAAATTTTGTGATGTATTGTTTCTACTTCTATTGGAATGTCTAGAAAAACTGTAGGGATTTATAAAATTTTAACCATCATGAAGTCTATAAAGTCAGTTGTTGCCCCAGAATCCACTAACACTGCAGTCCATTATTTCTATTTGTCTGAGAGGGTCAAGTCAATATGAATTTTCAGCAATGTGTATTTATTTAGATGGTCTTTCTCTCTGTATGATATTCTGACCGAGGAGAACAGAGGGAGGAAACCTGTAGCAATGACTCTGACACACAGCCATTATTATCCTTCTGCCGATCTTCCTGGGATTCAAGATACGTTGATTGTTGTTGAATTGAAATGGCCTTCTGTGCAGTCTTGTTTTTGCCTAGTTAAGAAAATATGGTGACTCCTGTATGAGATAATTACTTCATTTTTGATGAGAGAGTAAGTGGCCAAAGTTTAAATGCTTCTTTAAATGCACAATTCCAATACAGTTGACACAGGTGTTGCTGGCTGCAAAACATATATAAAGTCACCCTACACCCTCTGAGATATGAATGACCAAAGTGGACAGAGGTGCATCATCAACCATTCAGCACCACCCTTGTTGTGACCACTAACACTTGTTATCTCCTTAATCTATGAATTCCTTGAGTGAAGCCTGATAGGGAGCTGGGAGTTTGCAGTGACAGGGTTTTTCAGGGAGATATTGGTGGAGTTGCTGCTAAAAGTTGGGGCCATGAACATTCCTAACATTCTCCCATGAGCTAGCCTTCCTAATGGATGAAATACTGAATGCCCTTGCCTCTTCACCTAGAATCCAAAATTTCTTTCAATTCATACACTGTTTCCCCCTCTAAAATCATTGTGAGAGATGGTGAGAACACATAGTGCTTAGAGGCTCTTCTATGAGCAGCAACAAATGGTGAAAAACTGGAATTTCAAAGCAACTTCCCTTTAGCAGTTCTAAGGAGATTCTATCCCCATTTGCACTCTGATACAGATGACCCTGTGGCCTCAAGAGCTCTCAGGGAGAATGCTAAAACCAGATAACTGCAAAGAAAATTTGATCCTGCCAACCCTTCCTCCATCATGTCAGAACTAATCCCTTCATAGTTCAACCATCCTGTCAGAACCAATGAACCTTCTTGAATGAGAAGTGAAATTTCTTCTTCCTCAAGGAAAGATCAGTCCAGTTGCCTTTTAAAAAAGCATCTTTGAGGATACCATGACTCCTTTGCCACAGAAACTATAGCACCAGAGCTTCCAGCTGTACTAGGGATACTGTCCAGGTTCCAACTAATAAGCCCAAGCCAATCAAAACTCCAAGGCTGGAATCTTTCCCAAAGAGCTTCTTTATTGGGTACACCATACTGGCACACTTAAATGGAAAACCAACTCTAAACATTTCCCATGGTTTCAGTATAATTAAAATAGGAAACGACTCCCTCCCCATGTGTTACTGGTCACATTGTCCAATTAAATGAATTGGAGGGTCTTTAGGCACTCCCACACTTCTTTATTTAACACCTGTGGAGATGACCTTGGTATCCATGAGAAAGATGGGTGTTTCGTCAGGCAATGCATTCCAACATCTTCACACACACACCACCTTCATAGTGTGTGGCAAACTGAAAAATGAGAAAATGGTTCCTGCCAGGTTCGGTTTGAAGTTGACAGACATCAGATTCTGCATCTTTTCTATTCTGCATCTTTTTTATTATTGGGAGCACTGTCAAAGGGCACAGATTGCAAAAATGGCGCAGTATAGCATCCACTGTGGCATGGTCCGCTGTTCCTTCTGCTTTTGATCCAATGTCATTCTGATATTTTCTGTTGCGATCCAGTAAACAGTGATGGGAGTGGTGATTAATATCAGACAGAAAAAAACAGATCCATACATCAAAGTTGAAATAATCTAATGTATTGCTTAAAATCTGTGTAGAAGAATATACTCAAATAATTGTCATCCTTTTCTAAAATGCAGTTAAACTTACAGGAATTTCAAACTCAATAAATTTTACATTTGAAAGAACAGTAACAAATCCAAAGTTAATATACCATGATACTGTGTTAAATATATGTTTTTAAAATGGAAGTCAGCTTTTTACTGTATTTATTTAATGCTTTAGGAATTCAAAGCATAAAAACGTTGACTATAAAACTTCATTTGAGCCAATATATGAAATATCCTAACAGGGAATTAAAAAATGAGATGACCATAATCAAGTTCAATGGAAGTGCTGAAAAGGAGATTCTTAGGTTAAAGAATCTTGAAAAATGGTGGAAATAAAGCAGCAAGAGCATTGATTTTGGAATGGGCAATCATAATAAACCTTAATAATCATAAACATCCTACACAAATCTTTCTTTGAGAGAAATAAAAACTCTGTGTTCCTATCGCTTATATGTTTCCTATAGATAATAGTCTTAATAATCATTTTTTCAGCTATTTCTCTGAGACCGAAAAATCAAAGGATGTACTAATTTCTCTTTGTGAGTTGCTCCCTGTGGTTGAGGTCAGGCCTAAAAACAATGATGTAGCATTTTGGGAGAAATATGCATCCCAGTAATGCAACGCCGGAGGCCAAGATGGAGAAGACTTCCACAGCTACCATGGCTTTGCCTTTTGTGCTTAGATAGGCTGGAAAGAAGGAGATCCACACACTGCAAAAGGCCAACATGCTGAAGGTGATGAACTTGGCTTCGTTAAAGCTGTCAGGTAATTTACGGGCAAGGAAAGCCACAATGAAGCTGGCGATGGCCAAAATACCCATGTAGCCCAAGACACAAAAGAAGAATGAAGCTGACCCCTCATTGCACTGTAAAATTATTTCTTGGGACTCTGAGTGCATGTCCAACTCAGGGAATGGAGGAAATGTCAACAACCAAAGAATACAAATACATACCTGGATGATAGAGCAGGAAAGTACAATAAAAAAAGCCAATCTTTTCCCCACCCATCTCCTCATCGGAGATCCTGGTTTAGTGGCCATGAAAGCCACAACCACAGTGATGGTTTTGGCCAGTACACTAGAAATGGCCACTGAGAAAGTGATTCCAAACATTGATTGTCGGAGAAGGCAGATTACTTTGCCAGGTTGGCTAAGGAAGAACAAAGAGGAGAGAAAACAGAGCAGAAGAGAGACAAGGAGGATGTAAGTGAGGGACCGGTTGTTGGCTTTCACAATGGGAGTATCTCTGTGCTTAATAAATGTTCCAAGTACCCAAGATGTCAAGAAGGAGAAACAAAGAGCTGCTGAGGCTAAACCAATTCCTAAGGTTTCTTCAAAAGTTAGAAAAACCAGCAGTTTCTGGACACATCCTTTCTTTTCTTTATTTGGATAATGATCTTCTGGACATTCAAAGCAATCTTCCATATCTGGAAGGAAAATCAAGGATATTTTTTTTTCATCTAGGCATTCCATATTATTGAGGGGTGCTTGGTGCTCTCTGAGTTTGCTTGTTGTCTTGTAGATGTTTCATTACCCCAAACTAGATACCATCACACTGTTAGTAAGGAGTGCTGCTTGCTTTCAGCTTATATTCTGGTATCTTGTCTCTCTATGTGGATGGGGACGTCTTAGAGAGTCTTTGGTTGGGGTATTTATTATGGCTCTTTGGCAGTTTCTTGGTTGGGGTATTTTTTACTTGATTGTTGGTCTGAAGTTAACACTGGAGTTAATCTATTCTGATCTGATGCTGATTACTGGTGGAAATGTGCTGGAGTCTTTTGAGGATTTTTTTGAAAAAGTGTTTTATTCATATTTCTCGTACACATGTCTTAAATGTACAGTCTCTTATCCTTTGTTAATCATACGTATGCTCTTTTAACTTTTATATTAGTTCAATCTTCATTCTAAAATAATTGAGCATACTCGGGGTTGCTCTTCTACCATTCCATCTCCCTTATTTTACAACAATCTTTCTTCTCCTTCTCTCTTTCCCTTCCCTCCCTTCTTCTATCCTCTTCTACTTTCTTCTTTCCTCCTCTGCTTCCTCTTCCTTTCCCCCACTCCTCCCTTCTTCCTCCCTTTCTAACCTTCTCTCCTACTCTTATTTCCTCTCCCTTTTTCCTTTCTTCTGTTCCTCTCTCTCTCCCCCTTCCTCTCTTCTCCCATCCTATCTATCCCTCTATTCCTCTTTCCATTCTCTGGAGATGCTGGAGTCTTTTTGTTCTTCTTGGGGCTGATTGCCTCCTTTGCATAGTCTATAGATGTTGCTAATGTTTATGTGTCTATTGGTGGCTAATTTGTCAGAGCGCCAGCCTTCTAGAAATTCCCTGGCATTTTTGGAATTGGCCTGGTCTAGGATTGTCACACTTTCCCAATTGAAACTATAGTTAAAGCTGTTTATATGTTGTGAAATTAAAGAATTTTCTTCATTTCTCCTGACTGCCAGTAATCATGGATGCGTCCTGTCATTCTTCTTGTTTCTTACACTGCAATACATACAATTCTTATATTGTATGTTGAGATGACTCCTGTTTTGTTTTTTTCTTTGGGGATTGCTCAGTCTTGGTTTTCTTAGGATGTTTTGCAGGGCTTCAGTTGGCTTGTGTGTTACACTGATTCCATGCAGCTGTATAGTCGGCTGGTGGCTTTTGAGATATTCTTGACATATGGCAATGTAATTCTTTTTAGGGTTTGAGTTGGTTGTGCTCTACTGAATTGGGTGGACAGGGACTTTTTGATAATGTTGTGTAGGTATCCATTTTGTTGGAATGTATCATATAGATGCTCAATTTCCTTTTTCTGCTGTTCTGAGTTGTTGCAGTGCGTTTGGGCTCATTGCACCGGATACCCACACAATTGACAGCAAACATCACTCCTTACTAGCACTCATCATGTTAACCTAGTTAAGGTAATGAAACATTTGCTAGAAAACAAGCAAGCTCAGAGAGTACCAAGGACTCTTCATTTCAACGCTGAGCTGCAAATACTTTCCTTTCTTGGTGTTCCATATTATTCAAAATCACCTTATTAATTTTATGCAACCAATTAATTTACTAAAATTTGCTTAAGTCTAATAAAAAATGGTAGAATTCCTAGCCTACCATTTTGATCTGAAATCTTCCCTTCTGGGCATGGAACACAGTCATAGCAGCAGAACTGATCCCCCTCAATCCCTTTCTTCCAGGTTCCAGGGAAACAAGGGTCATTGCATCGAGAAAGCGGAGGAACCTGGTGATAAGCATAAAAGGTTTTGAATTTGGCAATATTTAAAACAGTTTGTAATTTTTCTCCTTTATGGAGGGGAATTATTATTTTTTTATTTCCCAAAGGATAGATAAAAAGATGCAGGAATTTTAAAAAAGTAGAAATTAGAATGATGTACAAAAGTTCCTGTTTGTAGGACAGGGCGAACAAATAATAACACTTGGTGACCATCTCATGGAAAAGAATACTGAATTTATTAGTTTCATCCACAACTTAAAAATATGTAGAAATCACAATTATGTAGAAAAGGTCCTGTTTGAAGAGCAGGGGGAATAAATATTTGCACAGGGTGACAATTTCATAGAAACATGGCCACTCTTGTGATTTCAAATGAAAATGCAAACCAAATATGCAGACATGGCCTTTACATTGTAATATCATTTTGCCACATTGATACATGCTTGATCATCAACAAAATTTGAAAAGAATGTGCTACTGTTTATTTAAAGAAAACCAGACATCAGATTACTAAAGGTATTCTGTTCAATGTGGGAACATAATGGATTAAAGCATGTTTGATAATTGATAATAATTCAAAACCTGGTTAAAAGTTGGGTTCCAGAAAATCACATATCATTTGGTCAATTTAATGCTTGATCATCAACAACATTTGAAAAGAATATTCCACTGTTTCTTTAAAATCCAGGAATCAGATTTTGAAAGAGACTAGGTTCAATATGGGATCATAATTGATTAAGGCATGGTCAATTCACTAATTGGATACCTGGTTAAAAGCTGTATTCCAGACAATCGTATCTTCATCAATGTATAATTCCTTCCCATTTGGAGCCTGTAGATCCAGCTTTCCAATTCTAACTCTCTGAAAGGATCTGTTCGGAAAAGTGACCAAGTTGGTGATGTCGAATCCACCTGTTGCTTCCCCTTTCTCATTTAGGAATACTCTCTCCCCAGCTGAATTGTTAAAAGAAATGCCTTGAAGAAATGAATGGAGCTACTTGAAAGGGAATAAAAGAGAAAGGGAATTAAAAGCAATATAATAGAGGAAAACAACATATTCAAGTATCATTCATTCATTCTTCCCATTCCAATAACTATTATTAAATATCTGCACTTAAAAAATTAATAATCTATATTGCATGGAAATTTCCATGTCCATTCTCTTATTAATTAGATATTATTTTAAGGAAAGGTAAAAATGAATTGAAGCAGAATGAAAATTGGCTTTTGGAATTATGTCACTTTATCCAATTAACTTTACTACTTAGCAAACTAATTCACGATAGATCATATCCAATATTTACTCAATGGTACAAAGCTATTTGAGAGTCTGAGGTCTGACTAGTTTTCTTTAACCAGATTTTACAATTTGAGACACAAGCTTTCTTTAATAGATAAATGTGAGTTAGAGACTACTGCAAACATAGGGTTGTTTCATACTATGTATGCCACATTTAAAAAGGGCTAGCCATTCCTCTAAATATCTGATAGAGACAGAAAACTCAGTTTGCCAATCATGAAAATTTAATGAGCCACCCAGAACCTTCTTGGAGAATTGATTATTTTTGGAAGTGATAATAAAAAGTAATATTAACTATCATTTTAACTATTATTGTGTAAAGCTATGGAGATTTCTCACATGATTCCTATCAACATGTGTACCAAGATTTTTATAGTAGCTTCTTGATATTCTGAATGGCAGAACAATCAAATGACAGAATCACAATCGAAACAGATTTTTTGGTTATCTATTTTATACTAAACAATACAACGCAGTTGGAAGAGACCTTGGAGGTTTTCTAGTAAACCAGCAAGCTCAAGGAGAAGTCCCTACAACATTTTAAACAAATGACTGTCCAATCTCTTCATAAATATGTAATTCCAGTGATGGGATTCAGCCATTTTACACCACTTCGGGAGAACCGGTTGTTAACTTTCTGAGCAGTTTGGCAAACTGGTTGTTGAAGAACTCATTAGGTTAGAGAACCGGTTGTTAAATTACTTGAATCCTACCACTATATAATTCCAGAATAGAATAGAAGGGAAGGGAAGGGAAGGGAAGGGAAGGGAAGGGAAGGGAAGGGAAGGGAAGAAAGGGAAGGGAAGGGAAGGGAAGGGAAGGGAAGGGAAGGGAAGGGAAGGGAAGAGAAGAGAAGAGAAGAGAAGAGAAGAGAAGAGAAGAGAAGAGAAGAGAAGAGAAGAGAAGAGAAGAGAAGAGAAGAGAAGAGAGAATTATTTATTGGCCAAGTGTGATTGGACACACAAGGAATTTGTCTTGGTGCATACTCTCTCAGTGTACATAAAAGAAAAGATATATTCATCAAGAATCATAAGGTACAACACTTAATGATAGCCATAGGGAAACAGTCAATATAAATCTTAAGGATATCAGCAACACATTTACAATCATACAGTTATAAGGGAGGAGATGGGTGATAGGAACGATGAGAAGATAAATAGTAGTGCAGACTTAGTAAATAGTTTGAAAGTGTTGAGGTAATTATTTCTTTAGCAGAGTGATGGCATTTGGGAAAAAAACTGTTCTTGTGTCTAGTTTTTCTGGTGCGCAGTGCTCTATAGTGTCATTTTGAGGGTAGAAGTTGAAACAGTTTATGTCCAGGATGCGAGGGGTCTGTAAATATTTTATGGAGGACCCAGAACTTCTGAAGGCAAATTTTTCCACTAATTAATTGATATCACTGTCAAGAAATTGTCCTATTTCTATGTTTTTCACATAGTAGATTACACATACAGAATATATTAAGACTTTCCACAAAAGTCATTCATTGGAATAAGAGAAGAGTCCAATGCAAAGAGAATACCTGCCAAGGCTGCAGAGGTGGAAGGTCAGTTTTTTTACCCATCATAATTTTCCTCCTATTAAAACCCAATATGTTTAGAGCCTGCAAAGCATGAGCCACAGCATAAACAGCATTGTAGACACTGTAGCTTTGGCCAGTCATTTCCATTTCAAACAGAGGTGCAGGAAGTTCATCCAACTTCATCTCCTTAGTGCATGTCCTACCATGCATTCCTTGTAACTCTGGCTTTGGAAATGAACAATCAAATGCTTGTTCCCAAACATCTTGCAGAAACCCATCTCTGTAGTCTGAAAGAGGATTTATGGCCTGAAGAAATTCCTTGAAACCTGCAACTGCTGTTGAATGAACAGTGAAGGAAATAGCCCCATGGTACATCTGGAGATCTGAACTGATTTGAATGCCTGATAGGACAAAGTCAATCTTGGCAGTCATGATCCACACCTTTCTAAATAATGCCTTTTCCTTGCTTTCAGGATCTAGCAGAAATATTATAAATCTTAGCCACATAATTGTCCAGGATTCTCCATAGGCCAGAAATACATTAGATTTGCTATACAACATATTAATTGAAATGATTGAAAATCTTTGATAAAGTTCTGGGAAATGTTCCAAGTGGACTTTTTGATCAAGCCTTTCTATAAACGATGAGCAGATTCCATTCTCTGAAAGTAAGGGATGCATTTTCTGTAAGAATTTGTCTCCATTGTTGTTATCAACAGAAAATATCCCAATCCACGTCCACCTGAAATGGTGAAGCAGTTGGATGATCCCAATGTACTGATGGTCCTCTTTGGGGACCATGAAATAAAGTGAAGAGAGCTTTCTGGTCTGAAATTCCTCTTGGGCTAATGAGCCAAATGTTAACTAAAAGAAAGTCCAATAGTATTCTATTGAGTGTTTAGATTAAGTTAAATTTTCCTATCTTGTTTTCATACAAAATATATCCAAGGAACATTTGCCCCCAGCATTTTTGAAAGTATATAGAAACAAATACGTTGGAAATATTTCAAACATATATACTAGATCAATTGCTTTAATAGAAGCAGTTCAAATCTTTCCTCAAGTATGGAATGACGCCTGATAATCACTTCCTATAACTGGCATTATAGTTTCAGAAAAGAGTGTTAAGTAGTAGATTTTGAACCATACAGAACATCTTAACACAAACCTAACCCTAATATTTGATGCTCATTAATTATTCCATAACAACAATAAGATTAAGGTTTTTCTTCTATAATCCCTTCAGAACTTACTTGTGGAATCTTAAAGAATCCTATAATTTCAGCTACATAAAATGAAGTGACAAAATCCAATCCCCCAACGATAGCCATGAGATTTTTCTGGGTGTCACATTTGTAGTTAGGAACAAATTCCTGGGACTTAAAAAGTAGGTCCAGAGTGGTGCGATAGGTCATCCTTGGGTTGTAGTAACTATCATAGATGTGGAACCCAAGAGTGACATTGGGTAAGATCTGGGAGTCCTCATTGATCTCCTTCACAGCAAAAGCCAAGGCAAGGATGTGCTGGTAGAATTTGATTAATACACTGCAAATGATTTAAATACCACAGTTGAAAAAGGAAATTGATCGTTCTCACTATGTGCATCATTTCTATATGAATATCCAACATTTCTTTATCTGATGAAAGTAGGAAAGTAATAGGTTTTCTAAAATGCTGTATAATTTGATTCAAATTTTCTTTTTCTACAGTATTTGCATAATTTGCAACAAATATCTGCTAGAGGAAATAGTGCCTTTTTATGATGCCAAATTTATCTTCTAACATTTTTTTCACAAAATAGAATATGAACTAATCCAGCATGTATCAGTCATTTATTTTATGTGTGTTTTTTAAAGATTGTTGATACAGGTGGTTTTTATATATATATATTATAAATGTTCTTCAAAAGATGTTTTACACCAAAGGTTCATACATTATATGATAAACTTTACCATAAGTTAAAGAAAATTGTTTATGGTTCCATAATTAGAAACATTTGTAGGACAGAGAGAGTTAGATTAGACATAAAGCCTACATTTATGTTTATTTATTATTTATGTTGAAATCCTTTTACTGTATTTTCCTGCTTATAAGACTACTTTCTAACACACAAAAATCTTCTCAAAAGTCGGGGGTCGTCTTATACGCCGGGTCTCATTCTCCTGTAACCAGGCAGACCAGCCCGAAAGGCTCTTACGAGCCTTAAATGGCTCTGAGGAGGGTCGTCTTATACGCCCAGTCATCTTATACACCGGAAAATACGGTACTTTCATATCATGTTTTCCCTGTCTTATATTTTTTTGAACCCTGAAATAAGCGCTTGGCCTTATTGCCATGTGCTCAAAAGCCTGATTGGATTTATCATCAGGGGATGTCTTATTTTGGGAAAAACAGGGTAAGCAATTTTGGGAAAACTGATTAAGATTTGAAAAAGAAAAAGAAATCCTTACTTTGGTACATCATAAGATGTTATACTAGGATATTCCTTAAAATTAATTTCAAAAAGGTTGTAAATTATGCGGGACGCCATCCCACCAATGATAAGGTCACCAGGTTGGTACCACTCATGTGGAATAAGGAAAGCATCACTCGCAGGGCAGCTCAGAGTCATTATTTTCTTCACCAGAAACACCAGAAGGAGCAACATCTTCACTCTTGAAAAGGTCTCTGTCTTTCAACCTATCCTACAGGAAAGGTTTTATTATTCCAATAGTTAATACAGTGATTAATTCAAGGTTTATATCTGACAGCGCACCTAATCAGAAAATCCATCCATTGGGTATTTAGAGATCCACAAGAGTACAAATTCATCTCTTCAATAGCATCAGGGTTTGAACAGGTATTCTGGAAGAGAAGAATAGAGGGAGGAAACCTGTATCAATGACTGACACACAGCCATTATTATCCTTGTGATAATCTCCCTGGGGTTCAAGATACATTGATTGTTGCTGAATTGAAATAGCCTTCCGTGCAGTCTTGGATATTTTTGCCTAGTTCAGAAAATATGGTGATTCCTGTAGGAGATAATTATTTGTTTTTGATGAAAGAATAAGTGGCTAATGTTTAAATGCTTTTTTTTAAAATGCACACTTGCTAAGGGGGGAATTTCCAATGGAAAATACACTCCATTTTTTGAAATGTATGTTATTTTTACAATGAATAATACATGCAGTTCCCCTTCCTTTGCACAGCCCTAAGATGCAAAAGGATTATGACATTTCCTCATTTTAAGAAAATTTGTATGTTTTCTTTCCAGATCCTCTAGAGGCAGATAAAAGAAGAAATGTTCTCCATCATTATTATCAACAGCAAAAATCCCTATCCATGTCCACCTGAAATGATGCAGCAGTTGCATAATCCCAATGCACTGATGATCCTCTTTTGGGACCATGAAATAAAGTGAAAAGAGCTTACTGCTCTCTTGGGCTAATTAGCCATATGTCAGCTAAAAGAAAATTTAGTAGTATTTTCCTGAGCTGTCAGATCAAATCTGATTGTCCTGTCTAGTTTGAATATAAAATATATCCAAGGAAGGAATTATTTTCCTGAAATTCTTCTAAGTACTAATACAGAAAGGAATTTCTTGGAATTATTTCAAATACATATAATTGATCAATTGTTTTCATAGAAGCAAAGAGTTCAAATCTTCCCTCTGGTATGGAACAGTTGTGGGCTCCTCCTGGTTCCGCCCGGTTCTGCTGAGCTGGTAGCAGTGATGATATGATGTCACCAAACTGGTTCTGCCCCCCTGGCTCCACCCCCGCAATCTATTGTTTATCTTTTATTTGGTCCCATCCCCAATCTATTGCTGCCTCCTGAGTCCCAGCTGATCGGCTAGAAGGAAAAAAACTGTTTAAACTCTTGCAGCGGGACCTCAAAGGGCCGCCCTACAGCTGATCAGTGTTAAAAAGCCGTGTGGTGATAGACCGGTGCCTGCAAAAATAAATGGGTAGACCAGTATAGCTCTGCAAGTAGTTAAAAGCCTGGTAGATCAGTACCTCTGCTAAATCCTAAAGAATTGTCACATGACCACCAAGCCACGCCCACAGAACCGGTAGTAAAAAATTTTAGAAGCCACCCCTGGTACGGAATGACTATGGATTCATATTTCCTGTATTCGGCATAGTAGTTTCAAAATTATGCTAACTAATAGACCTTTAACCAGGAAGAACATCTTAACACGAACCTGAGACTAAATTTTAATGCTCCTTAATTATTCAATGATAACAACAGCAACAGAATATAGAATTTTTCTGGTTAATCTTTTCACAACATACTTGTGGAATCTTGAAGAAATTTATAATTTCAGCAATATGAGATGATGATACAAAATTCAGGTCAGGTTATGATGATGATACAAAATCCAGGTCAGGTTATGACTGTGAACTTGGAGTAGATCTGGGGGGATGGGAGTTGGCCAGAAGAGAAGTAGAAATTCTCCATATTGCTCTCTTCCCTGGGGTCTCTCCCCCCCTCAATTGTGAGGGTCTCCCCTGACTGCTGCCTGACTCTACTTTGGTCCAACCCATCCTTGCTGCCTCCAGCTGGTTTTTTTGGGGACCTTTGACATCTTCCTCTTTATCATTCCGCCACCTGATCCCTGGCTTTTCCGATTTACGATACTGTCATATCTCACCCCTTGTTACTGTTACCATCGGACTCGGTGTTCCGATGAGAGAGAGATGGTGGGCCTCAAACTGGGGGACCAAGAGTCCTGGAAGATTGCTGCTGATACACTTCTGCAGGAACTGATCCATGGCTCTGCCAACTGTCTTTCTCCACCTAATGGTTGTGAGAGGGTGGCTGCGGCTGATTCCTGCGGATACGATGCAGTCATTTTTTGACTTTCCCATCATTGTGAGAGAGCAATGGACTTTTCTGGTTCCTGTTCTACTCTCAGTCTGTATTATATGTGCCACTTCCCTTGCTTTACCATCCTGGGTGCTTAGTGTCGTTTTACATCTACCTCATATGTTTTTAATCTAGCCTATACTTTGGCAGACTCCTTGCTCTGCGAGATGCCCCCCTCTCGCAGATGTGGCCTCCTGTTTTATCGAAGGCCTACCTCAAGGATGGGTTTTGGAACCCCAAGTACTTGCCACCCTGAGTGGCAAGTTGCTGAACTTTGAGAGCCGCCCCCGGCTCATCTCTCACCACCCGCCTCCCGGGTCCCCTTAAAATTTGATTTAAAACCCTAATTAAGAAACCCCTCAGACCCTGCTCCTCCACTGAGGAGACTAGGGCTAGTCTTGTTGGGGACATCTGGGTTGAGTTTGAGCCTGTTTCAGTGGATGAAGTGGACAGGATTATGGGTCGGCTGGGGGCCTCCATGTGTTTATTGGACCAGTGTCCCCCCTGGTTTGTTTCTGCAGCTAGAGAGGTGACCAGAGACTGGATCCAGGCTGTTGTCAATGCTTCATTGAGGGAAGGGGTCTCCCCCGCTGCAATTAAAGAGGCGGTGGTTCAACCCCTCCTTAAAAAGCCCAACCTGGACCCTGACTCCCTTAACTATCGTCCCGTCTCCAACCTCTGCTTTTTAGTGAAGGTTGTTGAGTCCATGATAGCACAGCAATTCCCTCAATTCCTGGAGGAAAGAGATTACCTGGACCCTTACCAATCTGGTTTCAGGTGCAGTCACAGGATGGGCCAAAACTCAGCTAGGCTAGCATTCAGTGGGCCACCTCTCAACTAGGCCACTTCTCACCTCTGTTTTCAAGGAGTACAAGTTTTTTTTTTTAAATCCTCCTGTAGCTAATCTTGATGTTGCCCTCTTGATATAGTTTGTAAACAGAGAGTGGTAAACATTTTTTCTATGACTTCATTTGAATTTCAGCAGATTTTCTTTAAAAATGCCAGGCTTCTTAGTGTAAACTAATTCAAATCACTCTTTGTTATGATCATTGGTCAGCATAAACTTTGAATAAAGCATGAGACAGAAAGAACAATATATTTCTTTTCATTTCACTAAATTTCCTGTATTATACATATCTCAAAACAGGATGCTATGGAAATAGATGTATGAATAGATTTTTATCAGGTTCACCTGATACGCCAGTTGCGGCCCTTTCTAGATCGGGACTCCCTTTGCACAGTCACTGAGGCGCTCGTCATGTCTCGCTTGGACTACTGCAATGCTCTCTACATGGGGCTCCCCTTGGGATGCACCCGGAGGCTTCAGCTGGTACAGAATGCGGCCGCGCAGGGGATTATGGGAGCGACGGGGCGCTCCCACGTGACACCTCTCCTGCGTGAGCTGCATTGGTTGCCGGTTGACTTCCGGGTGCGTTTCAAGGTGTTGGTAATCACCTTTAATGCGCTCCATGGCTTAGGACCAGGGTACTTACGGGACCGCCTTCTGCCACCAATTGCCTCCCACCGGCCAGTTCGCTCCCACAGAGAGGGCCTCCTCAGGGTGCCGTCAGCCAGACAATGTCGGCTGGCGACCCCCAGGGGGAGAGCCTTCTCTGTGGTAGCCCCCACCCTCTGGAACGATCTTCCTCCAGAACTGAGGACAATTGCTGACCTCCGGACTTTTCGTCGGGCTCTGAAGACTTATCTCTTTCAACTTGCCGGACTTGCCTGATCCCTTCTACTTTTTAAAAAAAATTTAGAACTTTTATCTGTTTTTAAACTTTCAGCCCAATTTATATCTGTTTTAGTATGATTTTAACTTTTTTGTATTGGTTTTTAGTTGGCTGTTCACCGCCCTGAGTCCATCAGGAGAAGGGCAGTATATAAATTTAATTAATAATAAATAAATAATAATGTAAGTTTCCTGTAGAAAGCAGTCTTTCTGTTGCTTTTGTTTTCCAACCCTTTAGCTGAACCAGAAAGCTCACATGGGGTACTAATTCCTCTTTATGAGTTGGTCCCTGTGGTTGAGGTCAGGACACAAAACAATGATGTAGCATTTTGGGAGGAATATGCATCCCAGTAATGCAGCACTGGAGGACAAGATGGAGAAGACCTCAACAGCTACCATGGCTTTTCCCTTTGAACTCAGATAGGCTGGAAAGAAGGAGATCCACACACTACAAAAGGCCAACATGCTGAAGGTGATGAACTTGGCTTCATTAAAGCTGTCAGGTAATTTACGGGCAAGGAAAGCCACAATAAAGCTGGCAAAGGCCAAGATACCCATGTAGCCCAAGACAAAGTAGAAGAAGAAAGCTGATCCCTTGTTGCATTGTAAAATCATTTGATGCAGCTCTGAGTGCATGTCCAACTCAGGGAATGGGGGAAATGTCGACAACCACAGAATACAAATACATACTTGTAATATAGAGCAGGAAAGTACAATGGAAAAAGCCAATCTTTTCCCCACCCATTTCCTCATTTGAGATCCTGGCTTAGTGGCCATGAAAGCCACAACCACAGTGATAGTTTTGGCCAGTACACTAGAAATGGCCACTGAGAAAGTGATGGCAAACATTGATTGTTGGACAAGGCAGATAACTTTGCCAGGCTGGTTGAGGAAGAGCAAAGAGGAGAGAAAACAGAGCTGAAGAGAGACAAGGAGGGTGTAGGTGAGGGACCGGTTGTTGGCTTTGACAATGGGAGTATCTCTGTACTTAATAAAAGTCCCAAGTACCCAAGAGGTCAAGAAGAAGAAAAAAAGAGCTGTTGAGAATAAACCAATTGCTAAAGTGTCTTTAAAATTTAGAAAAACCAGCAGTCTCAGGATACAGCCTTTCTTTTCTTTATTTGGATACTGATCTTCTGAACATTCAAAGCAATCTTTCATATCTGGAAGAAAAGTAAAGGGGATTTATCATCTGCATTCTATAATACTGAAAAATACCTCATTAATTTTATGCATCAAGTAGTTTGTTAATTTTGGCTTAAGTCTAATGAAAAATGGTAGAATTCCTAGCGTACCATTTTGGCTAACCTACCATTTTGATTTGAAATCTTCCCTTCTGGGCAGGGAACACAGTCATAGCAGCAGAACTGATCCCCCTCAATCGCTTTCTTCCGTGATCCAGGGAAACAAGGGTCATTGCATCGAGAAAGTGGAGGAACCTTGTGATAATCATAAAAGGGTTTGAAAAGGGAGATATTCAAAACTGTTTGTATTTATTATCTTTTATATAGGGAAATTATTTTTGACTTCCCAAAAGAATACGGAATTTATCAATTTCATTAACAACTTAAAAAGATGTAGAAATTACACTGATGTAGAAAAGATCCTGTTTAAAGGGTGGGGAGAGTAAAAAATTACACAGAGTGACCATTTCAGTTTTCTAATGGGATTCTGTTCAATGTGGGAACATAATAGATTAAAGCATGTTTCATACAATAATTCAAAACCTGTTTAAAAGTTGGGTTCCAGAAAATCACATCTTCATCAATGAATAATTCCTTCCCTTTTGGAGCCTGGAGATCTAACTTTCCAACTCTAACTCTCTGAAAGGATCTGTTTGGAAAAGTGATGAAGTTGGTGATGTCAAATCCACCTGTTGTTTCCCCTTTCTCATTCAGGAAGACTCTCTCCCCAGCTGAATTGTTAAAAGAAATGCCTTGAAGAAATGGATGGAGCTACTTGAAAGGCAATAGAAGAGAGAGATAATTGAAAGCAATATAACAGAGAAGACAACAATGTATTAAAGGTTCAGTCACTCATTCTTCATATTCCAATAACTATATAATCTTTAATAACTTTATTGTCATTGTACGTGTATATACAGTATACCCATACAACAAAATTCACTTAACTCCCAGAGACCAGGTCCAACACATATAACAATCCCCAAACACACTCCCACCCACCACAATTCCCCATCCCTAAACCATCCAAACATCCACACAACAAACCAAATAATACTGTCCAACAGCTCACTGATGGTGGCCCTTAAATTCATTGTTGAGTGCAATTATAGCTCAAGTATACCTAAACCATGTATCTCATCTTTACTCACTGGTACAAAGCTATTTTAGAGTCCGATTAATTTCTTTTAGCCAGATTTTAGAATCTGAGCGTTAAGCATTCTTTGATTGATAAATGAAAAGCAGAGACTACTGTAAATATAGAGTTCTTTCAAACTATGCAAGCTAAGAAGGACCACCACTTCATTCCCCTAAATCTCTGATAGAGACAGAAAGCTCAGCTTGTCATTCATGAAAAGTTCATGAGCCACACAAAAGTTCTTGGAGAATTGATTATTTTTTGGAAGAGACATGAAAAGTAATGTAAATTATCATTTTAAGTAACTCTTAACGTACAGTCTATGCTGATTTATTAAATAACTCCTACAGGAACCTAAACCATATTTTTATAGCAATTTCTGGATGATCAGATTAGCAGACTACCTGAACAAAATAAGACCACAAATCAGTTTTTCTGTATCAGGTTTATACAACACAACATAACAAAGTTGGAAGGAACCTTGGAGGTCTTCTAGTACACCACACTGCTCAAGGAGAAGAACTTACAACAATTTTGACAAATGACATTTCTAATTATGTAGCACCCAGGATTTCTGAAAGGAAGTTTTTACACTAATTCATTGTCCTGTCAGTATTTTCTTCCTTACTGCTACATTTTTCTCATACAAAAGTTGATTCCACATGCAGAAAATATTAAGACTTTCCACAATGATTCAAAAGAATCAAAAATGTTCATTGAAATGAAAGAAGAGTCCAATACAAAGGGAATACCTGCCAAGGGCACAGATTTGGAAGATCAGTTTTTTTACTCATCATAGTTTTCTTCCTATTGAAACTAAGCATGTAAGGTGACTGCAAAGCATGAGCCACAGCATAAACAGCATTGTAGACACTGTAGCTTTGGCCAGTCATCTCCATTTCAAATATGGGTGCAGGAAGATCCTCCAGTCTCATATCCATAATGCAACGAGTATTGTCCATTGCTTCTAACTCTGGTTTTGGAAATGAACAATCAAATGATTGCTCCCAGACATATTGCCGAAACCCATCTCTGTAGTCTGAAAGTGGATTTATGGTCTGAAGAAACTCCTTGAAACCTGCAACTGCTGTTGAGTGAACAGTGAAGGAAATAGCCCAATTGTACATCTTCAGATCCCATTTGATATGAGTGCCTGATAATACAAAATCAATCTGTGCAGTCATGATCCACACCTTTCTTAATAATGCCGTTTCCTTGCTTTCAGGATCTACCAGAAATGTTACTAATCTTAGCCAAATAATTGTCCAGGCTTCTCCATAGACAAGAAACACATTGGCTTTGCTATTCCTCATATTAATGGAAATAATGGAGATCATTTGTGAAAGTTCAAAGAATTTTTCCAAGTGGAGTTGTTGAGGAAGCCTTTCTATAAACGCTGAGCAGATTCCATTCTCTGAAAGTAAGGGCTGCATTTTCTGTAAGAAATTTTCTCCATTGTTGTTATCAGCTGAAAATATCCCAATCCATGTCCACCTGAAATGGTGAAGCAGTTGGATAATCCCAATGTATTGATGGTCCTCTTTGGGGACCATGAAATATAGTGAAGAGAGCTTACTGGTCTGAAATTCCTCTTGGGCTAATGAGCCATATGTCAGCTGAAAGAAATTCCAGTTGTATTCTTTAGAGTCTTTAGATTACATTTAATTTTCCTATCTTGTTTTCATATAAAATATATCCAAGGAACGTTTTCCTCCTAGCATTCTTTTAAGAATATGCTAACAGATTTCTTGGACTTGAAGACCTCCAAGGTCCCTTCCAACTCTGTTATTCTGAGGATGTTTTCATAGCGTGAAAATATTTCAAGGACATGTACTATATCAATTGTTTTAAAAGAAACCATTCAAATCTTCCCTCAGGTATTGATACTTGATACTCACTTCCTGTAACTGGCATTGAAGCTTCAGAAAAGAAGGCCAAGTAGTAGACCTTAAGCCATAGAGAACATCTTAACAGAAACCTAAGCCTAATATTTCATTCCCATTAATTATTCCATAGCAACCATAAGATTAAGAAATTTCTTCTCAACCCCTTCACAACTTACTTGTGGAATCTTGAAAAATCCTGTAATTTCAGCTATATAAGATGATGTGACAAAATCCAGTCCCCCAATGATAGCCATGAGATTCTTCTGGCTATCACATTTGTAGTTAGGGACAAATTCCTGGGACTTAAAAAGTAGGTCCAGAGTGGTGCGATAGGTCATCCTTGAATCATAGTAACTGTCATAGATGTGGAACCCAAGAGTGACATTAGGTAAGATATGGGAGTCCTGATTGATTTCCTTCACAGCAAAAGCCAAGACAAGGATGTGCTGGTAGAATTTGATTAT
The DNA here is from genome assembly GCA_038048745.1 of Coluber constrictor foxii. Lineage (NCBI taxonomy): Eukaryota > Metazoa > Chordata > Lepidosauria > Squamata > Colubridae > Coluber > Coluber constrictor. Next base: position 38,771,864 of record CM075961.1, read on the forward strand.
TACACTGCAAATGATTTAAATATCCCAGTTGAAAAAGGAAATTGGTAAATTCTCCTAAGGTAGCATCCTTTCTATAAGAAATAATAAACATTTCTTTCTCTGATGAAGGAGGAGAGTAATAGGTTTTCTAAAGTACTGAATAATTGTACACAGTTCAGATTTACTTTTCTACAGTAATTGCATGATTTCCAACAAATATCCTCTACAACAAATAAAAATAACACTTTTTTCATGGTAACCCAGTCATGGAACCCATTCCCTAACTTTTCCCCAAAAACGGAATATGAACAATTCCAGCATGTATCAGTCATTTATTGTATGTATGTTTTGCTCAGAGTGACAATACAGATTTTTTTTAAAAAAAATATTACCTTAAATTAACTAAATGTTCTTCAAAAGATGTTTTGCACCAAAGTTTCATACATTATATGAGAAACACTTCACCATGAAATAAAGAAACATGTTTATTCCATAACTAAAAACATTTGAAACACAGACTTCGATTGGATATAAAGCCTATATTTGTATAGGTTAGGAACCTTTTACTCTCATCAGCAATTTTTGGGAAACTGATTAACATTAGAAAAAGAAAAAAAGAATTCTTACATTGGTGTGCCATATGATGTTTTATAAGGGTGTTCCTTAAAATTAATTTCATGAAGGTTGTAATAGGTGAGGGACACTATCCCACCAATGATGAGGTCACCAGGTTGGTACCACTCATGTGGAACAAGGAAAGCATCACTTGCAGGGCAGCTCAGAGTCACTATTTTCTTCACTAAGAACACTAGAGGGAGGAACATCTTTACTCTTGAAAATGTCTCTGTCTTTAATCCCATCCTACAATAAAGGTTGTAGTATTCAAATACCTAATACAATGATTAATTCAAGGTTTATATCTGAGAGGGCACCTAATCAGAAGAAACCCCACCCCCCCAAATTGGGTATTTGGATATCCATGAGAGTGAAAATTTGTGTCTTCAACAGAATCAATGTTTGAACAGATACATTGGCAGAGGAGAACAGAGGGAGGAAACCTGTAGCAATGACTGTAGTTTATTATCCTCATGCCAATCTCCCTGGGGTTGAAGAAACATTGATTGCTGTTGAATTGAAATAACCTTCTGTGAAGTCTTTGATGTTTTTACCTAGTGAAGAAAATAAGATGATTCCTCAAGAAGATAATTACTTTGTTTTTGAGGAAAGAATAAGTGTCTGATGTTTGAATGCTTTTTGAAATACACAATTGCTAATAAAATATACAGGGGGGAATTTTCAACACAAAATACACTTCTTTTTTTAAAAAAATATGTTATTTTTACTCTGAATGATAAATACAGTTCACTTTCCTTTGTATAGTATTAACATGCGTAGATGTTTTGGCATTTCCTCATTTTAAGGAGTTTTCCATTATTTTCAGATCTCCCTAGAAGGTGCTTCACAATGTACCGTAGAAAGTTTGCACCCATCCCTCTATTAGAAGAATGAAATACTTTAGGAAATATTAAAAAGGTAGAATATTTCCCCTAAAACAGAAATAAGAAACTTAAAGGAAACAGAAACTCAGCCTCAGCTCCCTGCCCCTAGCAGATATTTTGGTGATTTCCTATCTACAAGACAAAAGACTGGGCCAGCTTATCTACAAGACAAAAGATCTTCACCCCAAGACATAATAGGATTAGCCCTCTACCTATCTTTCCACATAGCTAACCACATGGCACCTGGGGACATTACATCAGCCCAAGATTCAACCAAATGTGATTCTGACTGCCTACAAAGTTAGCTATGACCCCTGGGTTTCTTGCACAGGAACAGGAAGCTCAAGGGCAAGGCCCAAGAGAGGGTGTAAATAACTTTCTTTCTAACTTCATGTGTTCAGCTGTACGAGGATTTCAAACTTTAATTTTCTGTATTAGAGGAGACACAATTTCTGGTCTGCTGTGGAAAAAAGTAAGGAAGTCAGTAGTACATTCAGGGCATGGTTACATAGACAGATAGCTAATTCTGGAACCCATGAAGAAGTCAATCATTTGTCATGTGCAAGGGAACAAAAGGCCAGGAAGAGCAAGTTTTCATCTACTTCCCTATATTAGGCTAATTTTCTGAGTAGCTACATCCCAACGAACAGCAAAGTCCAGAGAGGAATTCCAGTAGGGGAGGGAAGCCATCTGTGATATCTACTCTTTTCACAGAGTTTAATTTCCAAGTTGATAAGTTGGAGTTGTAAAAGACAGAGTTCTATCCTCCAATTTATAATGGGTTTTGAAATTTGATCCCAAGATGATCAGAAAGTGATGGTGGCTGGTGACATACAGGGTTAACAGTTGAGTATGATCGGCTACTGCTATTTGCAGCATGGACCACATCATTGGACCAACTTTTAAATTTTGGGATGTATTGTTTCTACTTCTATTGGAGTATCTAGAAAGACTGTAGGGATTTATAAAATTTTAACCATCATGAAGTCTATAAAGTTGGTTCTTGCACCAGAATCCACTTACACTGCAGTTCATTATTTGTATTTGTCTCAGAGGGTCAAGTCAATATAAATTTTCAGCAATGTATATACATTTAGATGGTGTTGCTCTCTTTTTAATGTTTGAATAGTCCCTTTTGTGACATCTCATGAGAAGAGTGGTTCTGTTTTCAGCATAGTACTCTCCTATGCTCTGGCTGAGAGATCTTTCTCCTCTTCTGGAGGCTCTGGTTCGGCACGCTCTCAATACATGCCCGGACTCTCCACAGTAACAGCAGAATGCTGAGTCTCTGCACCTCTGACTTTATTCAGCAGCCACTCATCTCTTTATGGCTTCTATTCTCATGGTTTCCCCATCGGTGTCTTCTTTCAGCAATGCCCGGGGCAGCAAAGGGGGCGCGGCGACGATGGTGGCTTGCTGCGGCACAATTGACCCCCCTGAAGGCTCACAGCTACTGACAGCAGCTGAGGCGATGGCCACGGCAGTGGTGGCAAGTGAAATGGCAGCTGCTGAGGCGATGCTGAATGGAATGGCGCCGCCCTGGTCAAACTTTTTAACTGTAGAGGGGAGGGCAGGGGCTGCAGAGTCACCAACTTGGACCTGCCTGGTTGGTCTCCCCTTTGAAGATCTGGGAAGCAGGGAAAGCTGGAAGGCCAGTGAAGAACAAACGAGATGGGAAAGGGCTGGACGAGCTGGTCTGTCACCCTTATGTCCCCCCCTTGCTTGGTTCGAGCGTTATTGGGGTTGTTGCCATCTGGACTGGATCCGTCTACAGAGAACTGTCCCCTTTGGTTCTATCTGTCCCCCTGACATTTCCACAGTGGACCCCAGGTTCCGGCTCCACTCTATCATCTGTACCATCTATATAACAAACTTCTATTCCTTGCTGTGAGGGGAGCTTTTCAGCCTAGACGCAGGCACTGAAGGAGCCAATTCCTGCTTCTGTTACCAAAGAGGACATTCCATCTATTCAGTCATTGAGAGAGGGTGGCTAGGTTTCATCATTCCTCTGGTTGAAACGGCTTGAGACTCCTTTCCCCCGCTGTGAGAGGGCTGTGGAATCCAGTTTGACCCGTGTCAAAATGGTGGACATTCTCCCCAGGACCTTTTTTTGGACTATCACTATTGGATTCCTGGCCTTTTTCCATCTGCCCCAGGCCAATTTGAGATGTATTCACTGGCCAAGCTCTTCGCATTGCAAGACTCTAGCAAGCCTGGCCCTCCATGTTATCGAGGGCCTACCTCAATGACGGGTTTTGGAACCCAGAGAGGTGACATACAGCGAAGAGGGGGTTGAGGGTTTTTTTACATAATTTTTTTGTTAAACTTTTAAGGGGTTCTGGGAGGGGGGAGGGTAGGATTGAAACTAGAGCTGTGGGTTTGGGGGATAACCCACTTAGGGGAGGGTCGGGCCTGGTCATGATGCATGGTGGGGGGGTGGGGGATCTGGGGATAATGGGGAGGTTGAGCTTTTCCAGATTGCACTTTTACCATCGGTACTGTGAGTGGGAGGGGTAGATATGGCGGGAGCAGGGAGCCATATCATGTTAAGAGAGCGCCCGCCCGCTGTCTTTGAGCAGTGGCACGCTCCGGCCCCCAAGGCTCCACTCGTTCTCCAAGTTGCACAGACCCTCAGGGCCCAGGCCTGCGACTGATATTGTGCAATGCCAGGTCTGTTGTAAATAAAGCCCCCCTCATCCGTGATCTTATTCAGGAGGGGGGAGCAGACCTAGTGGGTATTACGGAGACCTGGTTAGGCCCAGAGGGAGGGGTCCCTCTGGTAGAAATGTGCCCACCAGGCTTCCTTGTATTCCATCAGCTGAGGTCACAGGGGAGGGGCAGGGGAGTAGCAGTTGTTATTAGAGAAGGCCCTAGGCCAAAGGAGGCCACTGTCCCTCAGACAGCTGGCTGTGAGTCTCTCCTTGTGAAGTGGGGTCATAGGGTTCAGATGGGTTTGCTGATTACGTACCTGGCTCCCTGCCACGTGGCAGCAGCCCTGCCTGAGCTTCTCAGCGTTATCACCGTGGTGGCGGTTGATACCCCCAGACTTATGGTCATGGGGGATTTCAACCTGCCATCTGTGGGTGAGGCATCTGAGGTGGCTCGGGAGTTCATGGCTTCCATGACAGCTATGGACCTGACCCAGCTAATTCATGGCCCTACGCACATGGGGGGAAACACACTGGACCTGGTTTGTGTCTCTGGACAGTGGCTGAGTGATCTTGAGATAGGGGATATAGTCACCGAGCCCTTGTCATGGTCGGATCACTCTCTCCTTTGCCTTGATCTTCGAACCACTGTACTCTGTCGCAGGGAGGCAGAACCATTAAGATGGTACCACCCCAGGCACCTGATGGAACCCGAGAGGTTCCAGATGGAGCTTGGTCCAATCCCTGAGGTTCTGGCTCATACCTTGACTGGAGACCTAGTGGCCACCTGGGATAGGGCAGCCGCTGGAGCTCTGGATCAAGTCTTACCTTTGAAGCCTCTGACCCAGCGCCGATCTCACCTGGCTCCTTGGTTCACCAAGGAGCTCAGGGAGATGAAGCGCCAGAAAAGATGTCTAGAGAGTAGTTGGAGGGCCAGCCATACTGAATCTGACTGGACACTGGTAAGATTTCATATTAAGGATTACCTAGTGGTGATCTTATTGCGTCATGAGATAACTGCCTGGCTGCCCTGTTTAGGGTGACGCGCTCACTGCTCCACCAGGAAGCACGGGAGGACCCCTTGGAGGGAAGAGCCAAGGATTTTGTTCAGTATCTGCATGACAAAATCACTCAGATTCGGGAAGATCTGGACTCTGACTGGCTAGTTCCAGCGGGGATGACGAAGGCAGGTCCTGAGAATGTTATCTGGGTTGAGTTTGATCCTGTGACCCCTGAGGATGTGGACAGGACTCTGTGTAGACTGAACGTGACCACATGTTTGTTGGACCCATGCCCCTCCTGGTTAGTGCTGGCTTCCCAGGAGGTGACGCGAGGCTGGCTCCAGGGGATTATAAATGCTTCATTGGGTGAGGGTGTCTTTCCTGCCACCTTGAAGAGGCGGTGGTGAGACCTCTCCTCAAGAAACCTTCCCTAGACCCGACAGTATTGGCTAATTATCGTCCAGTCTCCAACCTTCACTTTGTTATCATGTTTGGTATCATGCTGCACCGGTTGGTAGAGCTGGGGGTGGGAGGCACTGTATTATGGTGGTTGTCCTCCTTTCTCTCTGACTGGTTGCAGTCTGTGTTGACAGGGGGGCAGAGGTCGACCCCGAGGCTCTTTATATGTGGGGTGCCACAAGGATCGGTCCTCTCGCCCCTTCTGTTCAACATTTATGTAAAGCCACTGGGCGAGATCATCCGTGGTTTTGGGGTGGAGGACAACCAGTACATTGATGACACCCAGCTGTACATTTCCACCCCAGGCCACCCCAACGATGCCCTTGAAGTGATGTCCCGGTGCCTGGAGGCCATACGGATCTGGATGGGGAGGAACAGGCTCAGTCTCAACCCATCCAAGACCGAGTGGCTGTGGTGTCCGACATCCCGATATAGTCAGCTGGTGCCATCGCTGAGTATTGGGGGTGAGTTATTGGCCCCCACAGAAAGGGCTTGCAACTTGGGCATCCTCCTGGATTCACAGCTGTCTTTAGATGAGCACCTGATGGCCGTAATTGGGAGGATTTTTCATCAGGTTCGCCTGATTCACCAGTTGCGTCCTTTCTAGATCGGGACTCTTTACATACAGTCACTCATGCCCTCGTCACCTCCTGTCTGGACTATTGTAATGCTCTCTACATGGGGCTCCCCTTGAGGAGCACTCGGAGGCTCCAACTGGTACAGAGTGCGGCTGCATCGGTGGTTATGGGAGCAACATGGCACTCCATGTAACATCTCTCCTGCGTGAGATGCACTGGCTCCTGCGCGAGATGCACTGGTGGTCTTTAGAGTGGGGGGTATATAAATTCAATAAAATCTAAAATCTAAATGGGTGAGTCCTTTTCAGTAATAGGGAAAAGAAGGCTTAATAGCTAAGCTGTGATATCAGTTGTCTCTGACATCCGAATTGGCCTTGAATCACTTCCAAGCATGACTCTATGACCATGATGGTTAGCCTATGGCATGCGTGCCATAGATGGCACATGGAGCCATGTCACCTGACATGCATGGCGGTGCCCATTCCTCTTCCAGGTTTCTGGTGCATGCATGCACACAGGCCAGCTAGTCTTCTAGTTACTGGCACGCATGCACAATAGCCAGAAGTTACTGTGCATGTGTGTGTGGGGAAACCCTCTTTGCAGAGACAGCAGCAGCTCCTCCTCCTCCTGTCAGCCTCGCTGTAAACCTTCAGGCTTCCCTTATGGGGGAGGTGCCAATGACTGCAGCCATGCTTTGGAGAAGCCCTGTTGGAGCGCCAATCAGCTGTGTGCATGGCGGCAGCCAGCGCAAGAGAAGTGAGCGCCAGATACTCAGCTCTGCAGCCCTGCAGAGCTGGTCAGGTGATTTCCGACATGCCACAAGGGCGCGGGGCTTGCCTACATAACTTTGCCGCCACCACTGCCTCTTTGCTGGCATGAACGGCCTGTCACTGCTGCCTCTGTAGAGGCAGCGGTGCCAGTAAAGTTATTTAGGCAAGCCCCGTGTCCCACTGGCACAGGATATGCCAAAAATTGCATGACCGGGTCCAACAGGGCTTCTCCAGAGTATGGCTGCAGTTCCCCCCCCCAGGACCTTTCTCCCCCCTCCCCCTCATAAGGCAAATCCCAAAGTTTACATCAAGACTGGCAGGAAGAGAAGGAGCCGCTGCGGCCTCTGAAAAGAGGGTTCCCACCTCAGGACCTTTCTCTCCTCCATAAGGTAAACCCTGATGTTTACACCGAGGTTGGCAGGAGGAGGAGGAGGAGAAAGAGCCACCACTGCCTCTGCAAGGAGGATTCCCACCCCCCACCGGGACCTTTCTCCTCCCCCGCCCTATCTAAGACAAACTCCAAGATTTACAGCGTTTGCAGCTTGTAACCAGCCGCTGCCACCTTCCTGGCCCCTTTCTCAGCGATTCCCAGTCGGGGGTGAGAAGAAGAGGCAAGTGGGCTTTTTAGGGATTTATCCAAACTCATCAGCGGCTGAGAGAGCCCGCCCATCTGGCCACCTCTCCTCCAATGGAATGGGAGGGAGAACTCATAATTAAGTTCAACTCATCTGTTTTATTGCTTAAAATCCATACAGGGGGATCTGCTAAAATAATGGTCAGCCCTTTTTTAAAATGGAGATAAACATACAAGATTCACAAACTCAACACATTTTACATTTGAAAGAAATCCAAAAGTGATATCCTCTGAAACTGTATTAACTATATGTTCATAAAATGAACATATACAGTTGAGAAATACAGTTTTTTACTGTATTTATGTAACAATTTAGGAATGGATAGTATAAAAATGATGGACATTGGACATCGTTTGAGCCAAAATCTGAAAGATCCCAATAGGGAACAAAAAGATAGAGGACCAAAATCAAATTCAATGGATGTGCTGAAAAGAAGAAAAGACATGGTTAAAGAATCTAGGAAAAGGGTGATAAAACAGCAACATGAGCACTTATTTAGGAATGGACAATCATAATAAACCTTAATAATCATAAATATCATACACAAATACTTGACAAAAATAAAAAATGATTGTTCCTATAACTTTATATACAATATTTTTCATATAGACCACTTTCTTTCTATTCCTTTTTTAAGCAATTTCTCTGAGCCAGTAATATTACATGAGGAACTAACTTCTCTTTGTGAGTTGCTCTCTGTGGTTGAGGTCAGGCCTGAAAACAATGATGTAGCACTTTGGCAGGAATATGCATCCCAGTAATGCAACACTGGAGGACAAGATGGAGAAGACCTCCACAGCTACCATGGCTTTGCCTTTTGTGCTCAGATAGGCTGGAAAGAAGGAGATCCACACACTGCAAAAGGCCAACATGCTGAAGGTGATGAACTTGGCTTCGTTAAAGCTGTCAGGTAATTTACGGGCAAGGAAAGCCACAATAAAGCTGGTGATGGCCAAGATACCCATGTAGCCCAAGACACAATAGAAGAAGAAAGATGATCCCTCATTGCACTGTAAAATTATTTCTTGGAGCTCTGAGTGCATGTCCAACTCAGGGATTGGGGGAGATGTTGACAACCAAACAATACAAATACATACTTGGATGATAGAGCATGAAACAACAATAGAAAAGGCCAATCTTTTCCCCACCCATCTCCTCATCTGAGATCCAGGTTTAGTGGCCATGAAAGCCACAACCACAGTGATGGTTTTGGCCAGTACACTAGAAATGGCCACTGAGAAAGTGATGCCAAAAGTTGGTTGTCGGAAAAGGCAGGTCACTTTGCCAGGTTGGCTGAGGAAGAAGAAAGAGGACAGAAAACAGAGCAGAAGAGAGACAAGCAGGGTGTAGGTGAGAGACCGGTTATTGGCTTTGACAATGGGAGTATCCTTGTGCTTAATAAATGTTCCAAGTACCCAAGTTGTCAAGAAGAAGAAACAAAGAGCTGCTGAGGCTGAACCAATTCCTAAGGTTTCTTCAAAAGTTAAAAAAACCAGCAGTTTCTGGACACATCCTTTCTTTTCTTTATTTGGATAATGATCTTCTGGACATTCAAAGCAATCTTCCATATCTGGAAGGAAAATCAAGGACATTTCTTTTTTCATCTAGGCATTCCATATTATTGAGGGGTGCTTGATGCTCTCTGAGCTTGCTTGTTCTCTTGTAGATGTTTCATTACCCCAAACTAGATACCATCACCCTGTTAGTAAGGAGTGCTGCTTGCTGTCAGTTTATATTCTGGAATCTTGTCTGTTTAAGTGGATGGGGACCATCTTAGAGAGTCTTTCATTGAGCTGTTTACTGATGGCTTTTTGGCAGTTTCTTGATTGGGATATTTTTTATGTGATTGTTGGTGTGAAGTTAACCTTGGAGTTAATTTGAGCTGATCTGGGTGCTGATTACTGGTGGAGTCTTTTTGTCCTCTTTTGGTCTAATTGATTGCCTCTTTTTCATCATCTGTAGATGTTGTTAAAGTCTCTGTGTTTATTGATGGCTGATTTGTCAGAGCGCTAGGAGTGTAGAAATTCCCTGGCATTTTCAGACTTGGCCTGGTCTAGGATAATCACATTTTCCCAATTGAAATCATTAATTCTCTTTATATGTTGTGAAATTACAGAATTTTCTTCAGGTCTTCTGATCATCAGTTGGTGTTCATGGATGCATTTGGCCAGCCTTCTGCCTGTTTGTGGTTGTTGCAATTCCTACATTATGTTTTCATAACTCCTGTTTTTCTTCAGGGGTGGCTCCATCTTTTTGTTTCCTTAGGATGTTTTGAAGGGTTTTAGTTGGCTTGTGTGCTACACTATTCCATGTAGTTGTATAGTCTGTTGGTGCCTTTTGTGATATTATTGATGTATGCCAGCATAATTCTTTTTAGGATTTGTGCTGGTTGTGCTATAAGGGATTGAGTAGTTCAGGATATTTTGATAAAGTTGTGTGGGTGTATATTTTGTTGAAATGTGTTGTATAGAAGCTCCATTTCCTTTTTCTGTTTTTGTGTGTTGCGGAAGTGTGTTTGGGCTAGTTTAAATAAACTAGTCTTACACTGGATACCCAGACAACTGACAGCAAACATAATTCCTTACTAGCACTGATGATGTTACCTACAGTAGTTAGCGTAATGTTTATGTTTATGTTTACGTTTATGTTTATGTTTATTGGATATATATACCGCCCTACTCCCAAAGGACCCAAGGCAATGAACCGCCATAAAGTAAAATACATATATACAAAATTTAAAAACAGAATCAAACTGAATTAAACACTTTGGCCCAAGACAAATGTAAAAACCCATGTAATTTAAAACAGATTAAAATTTGCATTTTAAAAAGAAAATAGGGAAAAAGATTAGGCCAGGCCAGCTTGATGAAATAAAAAGGTCTTGAGAGCGCGGCGGAAGGTTCACAGATCTGGGATCCTCTGTATCTCCTAGGGGAGCTCGTTCCAGATATTAGGTGCCCCCACAGAGAAGACCCTCCCCCTAGGGGCCGCCAGTCGACACTGTTTGGCCAACAGTACCCGGAGGAGCCCCTCTATGAGAGCGTACCAGCCGGTGGGAGGTAATTGGTGGTAGTAGGCGGTCCTGTAGATAACCAGGTCCTAAGCCATGGAGCGCTCTAAAGGTGGTAACCAAAACCTTGAAGCACACCCAGAAGACCACTGGGAGCCAGTATAGCTCGCGCAGGAGAAGTGTTACATGGGAGCGCCATGTCTCTCCCATCACCACCCAGGTGGCCGCACTCTGCGCCAGTTGGAGCCTTTGGGTACTCCTCAAGGATGATGAAATGTCTGTCAGAAAAAAAGCAAGCTCAGAGAACACCAATGACCCCCCATTTCAACCCTGAGTTAGAAATATTCTCCTTTATTGATATTCCATATTATTGAAAATCACCTTATTAATTTTATGCATCCAAGTAGTTTATTAAAGTTTGCTTAAGTCTAATGAAGTTTGGTAGAATTCCCAGCCTACCATTTTGATCTGAAATCTTCCCTTCTGGGCATGGAACACAGTCATAGCAGCAGAACTGATTTCCCTCAATCCCCTTCTTCCAGGATCCAGGGAAACAAGGATCATTGCATTGAGAAAGTGGAAGAACCTGGTGATAATCATAAAGGGTTTTGAAAAGGGAGATATTTAATACTGTTCATATTTTTTATCATTTATATAGGGAAATTATTTTTTACTTCTGATAAGAATGCTGGATTTATAAATTTCATTAACAACTTAAAAAGATGTAGAAAATTCATTCATGTAGAAAAGATCCTGTTTGAAGGGCAGGGAGAGTAAATAATTACACAGAGGGACAATTTCATGGAAAGATGGCCACTCTTGTGATTTCAAATGCAAATGCAAATCAAATATGCAAAGATGGCTGTTGTATCATGATATTATTTTGTCACATTGATGAGTGCTGGATCAAAACAACATTTGAAAAGAATGTAGCACTGTTTTTTTTTTTAAAAAAAAAAAACCAGACATCAGACTTCTAAAGGGATTCTGTTCAATGTGGGAACATAATGGATTAAAGCATGTTTGATACAATAATTCAAAACCTGGTTAAAAGTTGGGTTCCAGAAAATCACATCTTCATCAATGAATAATTCCTTCCCTTTCGGAGCTTCTAGATCCAGCTTTCCAACTCTAACCCTCTGAAAGGATCTGTTTGGAAAAGTGATCAAGTTGGTGATGTCAAATCCACCAGTTGCTTCCCCTTTCTCATTCAGTAACACTCTCTCCCCAGCTGAATTGTTGAAAGAAATGCCTTGAAGAAATGAATGGAGCTACTTGAAAGAGAATAGAAGAGACAGACAATTGAAAGCAATATAACAGAGAAGAGAACAACATATTTAAGTTTCATTCACTCATTCTTCATATTCCAGTAACTATTATTAAATATGTTTGCTTAGAAATTTGACAATCAATATTGCATGGAAAAGTACATGTCCACTCCATTATTTATTTGATATTATTTTAAGGAAAGGTAGGAATGAACTGAAGTAGAATAAAAATAAGCTTTTGGGATTATGTCAGGTCCTTCAATTATGTTTTATGTCCACTACTTAAACAACTATTTCAAGATTATTATAGGTTGACTCAGCCTTCCATCCTTTCTAAGGTAGGTATATTGAGGACCCAGTTTGTGGGGGCAATAAGCTGACTTTGTATAAAAGATACAAAAGTATGAAGGCTATTGCTTAATGCATTGTAAACCACCATGAGTCTCTGGAGAAGGATGGCATATAAATCTATTTTTTTAAAAAAAAAGATAAATCATATCTAATCTTTCCTCACTGGTACAAGGCTATCTGAGAGTCCGATTAATTTCCTTTAGCCAGATATTAGAATCTGAGAGTTAAGCATTCTTTGATAGATAAATGAGAAGCAGAGACTACTGCAAACATAGAGTTGTTTCAAACTATGCTAGCCACATCTAAGAAGGACCACCACTTCATTCCTCTAAATCTGTGATAGAGACAGAAAGCTCAGCTTGTCACTCATGAGCCACACAAAAGTTCTTGGAGAATTGATTATTTTTTGGAAGAGACAATGAAACGTAATGTAAATTATTGTTTTAACTAACTCTTATTGTGCAATCTATGGTGATTTGTTAAATAACTGCTACTGATACCTAAGTCATGATTTTTTTATAGCAGTTTCTGAGTGATCAGAATTGCAGAATACCTGAATGACAAAATAAGAACACAACCCAGTTTTTCTGTATCTGTTTTTATACAACACAACAGAGTTGGAAGGGACATTGGAGGTCTTCTAATACACCACCCTTCTCAAGGAGAAGAACGTAATACAATTTAGACAAATGATTCTCCAATAACTTCATTAAAATCTCCAGTTATGTAGCAGCCAGTATTATTATTTCTTCTTCTTCTTCTTCTTCTTCTTCTTCTTCTTCTTCTTCTTCTTCTTCTTCTTCTTCTTCTTCTTCTTCTTCTTCTTCTTCTTCTTCTTCTTCTTCTTCTTCTTCTTCTTCTTCTTCTTCTTCTTCTTCCCAATAGAGGTAGGCAATCCAGAGAGTTTTTATTGGCAGATTTCTGTTAAAAGGTTACAGGGTTTAATCTGATAACCAATCTACAACTTGATCACGATTGGTCCAAATTTTACTATGTTCTTTTATGGTACTATATGTAGGTTTCAGACAGTCTGTCCTTGACATACGTTTCTGACTGTGTAAATAGTGGGTGAAAACTCTCCATTTTTCTGAAGTTGTTCACACTGTGTAATCTTTTGATCACCCTCAGTGTGTAAAAATGGTTTCTTCTAATATACTAATTTTCTACTTCGAATACAGTCTACAGTTAATGCATGGTTAAGGACAGGTGGATATACGACTAATTCCAATAATTTTGGGGTTTAAATCTCTAATCCCCTCGGTATTCTAATAGTTTAATAGTCATTTGTTGCAACACATCTCCCAAATTTATGAGGTTTTAGATGCTTTGGGATGATCGATGCTGAACCTGAGAATTTGGAAGCGACAGCCCCTAAAATCTTTTTTTTTTTTTTGAATCAATTTTTATTGATTTTCCCCCCCACATTCACCCACATATTTTATGAATAGAGTAATGGCCATATCATAATTTATACAATTTATCATCTTCAAATACATTTTACTCAATTACAATTTTTGCCAAAATTTCCTTTTTCCATTTTTTGATTGTGTCTTAAAATTTCTATCCTTATTTGTATAAACAACATCTTTATTTATTTTCAAATTCTAATTTTTTCTGTTTTATCTCATATTTATTCTCTTTTATTTTTTTAATAACTCATTCTTTGTCCTAGTGCATTTATGTATGTTCAGGGTTGCCTTTCTTCCATTTCATCTTTTTTATTGTACAGCAATCTTTCTTCTCAATCTCTTCCATCTCCCTCCCTTCTTTCCTTTCTACTTTCTTCTTCCTTCTTCTCCTACTCCTTCTCTACTTTCCCTTCCTTTCTCCCTCTCCTCCTCTCTTTCTCCCTTTCTAACTCTCTCTCCTACTCTTATTTCCCCTCCCTTCCTTCCTCCCTTCTTTTCTTTCTTCCCATTCCTCTCTCTCCTTCTATCTCCCTTTCCTCCCTCTACTCCTCTTTCATCACTCTCTATTGCTTTTATTCATTTTCAATTTTCTATTTTCCACTATGGTATCCAGGCAGCCCTGACTTTTCTTTCATTTATTTTCTCAAAATTCCCCTTATCTTTTAATTATTAACAATGTATTTCAATTTATTCCATTTTTATCTTAAATCCTTCTTAGTATAACCTTCAACCCTTAATAATATATTTCTTCTATTTTATTTCTTACATGTATTGTTTTATTCTTACTTGCATCATTTATTAACATTTCCATTTTATTCAATTTTACATTTTAATTTTGATTTCAATTAATTATTTTGTTACTATTATTTCTCTCAAATTTGTACATCTTCCAACAATATATTAGTCCATTCTGTCCTTCCCATGGCATCTACTGATCTATTTTGCATTAAATAATGTATTTCTTCTTTTTTACTTACTCACATTTCATTTTACCTTTACTTATGCCCCTTTTATAATAATCTGTATCTTCTTTCTAAATTGCTTTTTAAATGTAATTTCTATAGTTAACATCCTTCTCTTCAATTAGCATATTCATCTTTTAAATTCCTTTTTACTATCCCCTAACTATTTTCTTTTAATTTCTTCACAATTCCATGTCTTGACACTTTCCTCCCTTTCTCCCATTCCCTTGCCTTCTTCTCCTTTTTCTTCCTCATTTCTTTCTCTTTTCTCCCCTTTTGAGATGTATTCCTCCTTATCCATTTTTATTCTATCTCTGTTAATCCCAGTGTAATCAACTTTTTTTTATTCTGTCACTATTAATCCCAATGTAATCATCATTTTTATTCTGTCACTGTTAATCCCAGTGTAATCATCTGTATCTTTATTTTCATTTATTTCCTTCCCAATTCTCCATGTTATCAATTTAAAAGGAAAGGATTTTTAAGTTTATTATTCCTTTGCATATAATTCAAATTCAAAGCCATGTAGTGTCTCTTTTTTTTCTTTTTTTCTTTCCAGATAGTGTCCAATTCAAATGTTCATTTGAGCCATTTCAATTTCAGTCTTTGTTCTCTCCACTCCTCTTGCAATCTCACTCTAGTTACTTAAACAAAGCACTCCTACAGTACTTTCAGTACTTTCTCATGATGATATAAATAAGCTTAGTATGATACTTTCTTTCCACCAGCAGATGTCTCTCTCCAATTCACAGATCCTCCAGACACAAAGTATCCATTTGTAAATCCACAAAAATGATTATTAACTCTATTATTAATTAAATCCTTTTGTTGTTTAAGCAATACTTCTCTATCTCCTTTTTTCTTGTCTTGTTTTAATTTCATACAAATCCAGTTTTACGTCCTGATGGAAGGTTCCTTTTAAGGCTTTCGTTTAAGTTTTAAAATTCCATTTTTCCTCCTTCACTTAAATTCCCAAGTGCCAATTAGCCAATTAGTCGTTGGGACTCCTTTCAAGCTTTTAAAAGTTTTTTCTTCATACCCCTGAATTGGCCAATTACTCAACCGGTAACAATACTCTGTTCAATCTCCACTCCTGCTCACATCTTACTCTGGTTGCCCTAGTTTATAGCAGACATAATGGCCGCCTCCCTCACCGCTGGGTCAAAGAGCTGTCTCCAACCTTCCGAGGAACTTGCCTGCTCCTCTTTGGTCTTTCAAGATGCCTCTCTAACTCTCCCATCCCTCCAAGATGGTTTCGGTCTGAAGACGCCCCAACAGTGGTTTGTCTGGCTGGGTTTTCGTGAAGCCCATCAGAGCTTCGCTATTTCCCAGCCACTATCACTGCGACGCTTCCGGTTCCATTGGAACATTGGAAGGGACCTTGGAGGTCTTTTAGTACACCACCCTGCCCAAGGAGAAGACCTTACAACAATTTAGACAAAATGATGCTCCAATCACTTCATAAAAATCTCCAATTATGGAGCAGCCAGTATTTCTGAAGGCATGTTTTTGCATTAATTCTTTGTTCTATCAAGAAATTCTTCTTTATTTCTATGTTTTTCTCATACTTAACTTGATTCTTCATTCAGAAAATATTACGACTTTTCAGAATGGGTTCAAATTAACATAATACTACATCAAATTGGTCACTGAAATGAGAGAAGAGTCCAATACAAAGAGAATACCTGCCAAGCCTGCAGATTTGGAAGATCATTGTTTTTACTGATACTTTTCTTCCCATTGAAACCCAACATGTGTAGAGCCTGCAAAGCATGAGCCACAGCATAAACAGCATTGTAGACACTGTAGCTTTGGCCAGTCATTTCCATTTCAAACACAGGTGCAGGAAGATCCTCCAGCTTCATCTCCCCAGTGCATTTCCTACTCTGCATTCCGTGCATTTCTGCTTTTGGAAATGAACAATCAAATGATTGTTCCCAAACATTCTGTCGAAACCCATCTCTGTAGTCTGAAAGAAGATTTATGGTCTGAAGAAACTCCTTGAAACCTACAACTGCTGCTGAATGAATGGCGAAGGAAATAGCCCCATTGAACATCTTCAGATCCCATTTGATATGAGTGCCTGGTAATATAAAATCAATCTGTGCAGTCATGATCCAAACCTTTCTAAATAAGGCAATTTCCTTGCTTTCAGGATCTACCAGAAATGTTACTAATCTTAGCCATATAATTGTCCAGGCTTCTCCATAGACAAGAAACACATTGGCTTTGCTATTCATTATATTAATGGAAATAATGGAGATTGTTTGATAAAATTCTGGGAATCTTTCCAAGTGGAATTGTTGAGCAAGTCTTTCTATGAAAGCTGAACAGATTCCATTCTCTGAAAGTAAGGGCTGCATTTTCTGTAAGAAATTCTCTCCATTGTTATTATCAACAGAAAAGATCCCAATCCATGTCCACCTGAAATGATGAAGCAATTGGATAATCCCAATGTACTGATGATCCTCTTTGGGGACCATAAAATATAGTGAAGACAGCTTACTGGTCTGAAATTCCTTTTGGGCTAATGAGCCGTATGTCAGCTGAAAGAAATTCCAGTAGTATTTTATTGAGTCTTTAGATTAAATTTAATTTTCCTATCTTCTTTTCATATGAAATATATGGAAGGAACATTGTTCCCCTTGTTGCTGTTAGTTGAGAAGTCATGTCCAACCCACCACAACCCCATCGTCAATGTTCCTCCAGGCTTTCTTGTCCTGTACCATCCTCTGAAGTCCATTTAAACTTATGCCTATTACTTCAGTGACTCCATCCAGCCACCTCATTCTCTGTCATCCCCTTCTTTTTTTGACCTCAATCTTTCCCACCATTAGGCTCTTTCCCACCATTAGGCTCTTATCCTTCCTTCTCATTAGATAGCCAAAGTATTTGAGATTGTACCCCTAGCATTCTTTTAAGAATATAGTAACACATTTCTTGGTTCAGAAGACCTCCAAGGTCTCTTCCAACTCTGTTATTCTGAGGATGTTCTCATTGCGTGAAAGTATTTCAAACACATTCACTAGATCAATTGTTTTAATAGAAGCCATTCAAATCTTCCCGCAGGTATTGATCCTTGATACTCACTTCCTGTAACTGTCATTGTAGTTTCAGAAAAGAATGCCACATAGTAGACCTTAAGCCAGGTAGAACATCTTAAGAGAAAGCTAAGCCTAATCTTTGATGCCCATTCATTATTCCATAACAACCATAAGATTAAAAATTTTCTGCTCAACCCCTTCAGAACTTACTAGTGGAATCTTGAAAAATCCTATAATTTCAGCTACATAAAGTGATGCGACAAAATCCAATCCTCCAATGATAGACATGAGATTCTTCTGGCAATCACAATTGTAGTTAGGGACAAATTTCTTGAATTTGAAAAGTAGGTCCAAAGTGATGCGATAGGTCATCCTTGAATCATAGTAACTGTCATAGATGTGGAACCCAAGAGTGACGTTAGGTAAGATTTGGGAATCCTGATTGATCTCCTTCACAGCAAAAGCCAAGGCAAGGATGTGCTGGTAGAATTTGATTATTACACTGCAAATGAGTTAAATATCCCAGTTGAAAAAGGATGTTGGCAATTTCTAATAGGGTGGCATCATTTTTACGTTTCTTTCTCTGATGAAATGTAATAGGTTTTCTACAATATTGAATAATTTATACACATTTCGAATTTTGATTTTTTTTTATGTTATTTGCAACAAATCTCTGCTACAAGAAATAAAAATTGTGCTTTTCTCATGGAACTCCATTAGTTTTTCACTTTCCCCCAAAAATGGAATATAAACAATCCCAGCATGTTTCAGCCATTTATTGTATGCATGTTTTGTTAAGGGTGACAATACAGATTTTTTAAAAAAAACAACAACAGCCTTAAGCTTACTAAATGTCCTTCAAAAGATATTTTGCACCAAAGTTTCATACATTATATGACAAACACTTCACCCTAATATAAAGAAAATGTTTATTCTCCCGTAACTAAAAACATTTGAAAGATAGACTTAGATTAAATATAAAGCCTACATTTATATTGAGAATCTTTTACTCTTACATAGCAATAGTACTTAGAGTTATATACCACTTCATAGTGCTTTGCACCCCTCTCTAAGTGGCTTACATAGTCAGCATATTGCCCTCAAGAATTTTGGGTCCTCATTTTCCCCACCTCAGAAGAATTGAAAGGCTGAGTCAACTGCGCCACCAAGACTCAAGCAATTTTGGGGACACTGATTAAGAGTAGAAAAAGAAAAAAGAATCCTTACTTTGGTGTGTCATAAGATGTTTCATAAGGATGTTCATTAAAATTGATTTCATGAAGGTTGTAATAGGTGTGGGACACTATCCCACCAACGATGAGGTCACCAGATTGGTACCACTCATGTGGAACAAGGAAAGCATCACTTGCTGGGCAGCTCAGAGTCACTATTTTCTTCACTAGGAACACTAGAAGGATCAACATCTTCACTCTTGAAAATGTCTCCTCCTTTCAGCCTATCCTACAATAAAGATCAAATTATTCCAATAGCTAATACAGTGATTAATTCAAGGTTTATAACTGTGAGTGCTTCTAATCAGAAAACCCACCCATTGGGTATTTAGAGATCCACAAGAGTGCATATTTGTCTCTTGAATAGCATCAGGGTTTATACAGATATTCTGACACAGGAGAATAGAGGCAGGAAACTCACTGCAATGACTCTGACCCACAGCCATTATTATCCCCTGGGGTTCAAGATACATTGACTGTTGTTGAATTGAAATATCTTTCTGTGAAAGGATATTTCACAGAATATTTTTGTGAGTCTTTGATGTTTTTGCCTAGTGAATAAAATATTGTGATTCCTGTAGGAGATAATTTCTTTGTTTTTGAGGAGAGTATAAGTGGCTGATGTTTAAATGTGCACTTGCTAACAAAAAATACAGAAGGGAATTGGCAATACAAAATTGCTTCGCCTTTGAAATGTATGTTATTTTTAAAATGAATAATAAATGCATTTCCGTTTCCTAAGATGCAAAAAGATTATGACATTCCCTCATTTTAAGAAAATTTGTATGATTTCCTTCCAGATCCCCCTAGAGGGAGGTGAAAGAAGAAGAAAATTTCCCCATTGTTGTTACCAACAGCAACAATCCCATTCCCAATCCCAATCCCAATCCACGTCCATGGTCTTTTGGGACCATGAAATATTTTTTTTTAAAATATACTTTATTGATTTTTGAAAATAAAACAAAATACAAGATGTTTCATGCCACATCGGAAGTGCAGTGTTAACTGTAATTTACAGAGTTTATCACAATAATATTCTAGTTAAGAGTAAATAAAATCACTTTTCTGACTCTCAAATATTTTTCCTGTTACACATCCAATTGTACCATCTACCCCTACATCATAATATTTAGATTTTTCACCATTATTCAGCTCATTTGTTAGATTGGACATTTCCGCACATTCTAGAATCTTATTGATTACACTTTCTTCAGAAGGAGATGCATTATCCTTCCATGTCTTTGCAAAAACTAATCTGGCTGCCATGATTATATGAATCAAGAGTTGAGTCTTTTCTTTTGCCAATCTCTCCCTAGTTATACCTAGTAAGAAGATCTCGGGGGCTAATTCCAAATCCTCTCCTATTATTTCCTTCAGCCAGGCCCGAATTTTAAGCCAAAACTTTTTGGTTATCTGACAGGACCACCACATGTGGAAAAAAGTACCAACCTCCTTACCACATTTCCAACAGGTTGGTGAGGCATTGGGAATCATTTTAGCTATTCTGGCTGGTGCTAGGTGCCATCTGTGGAACATCTTGTACTGATTTTTTCTATAGGATACCGCTTTTGTTATATAGTAATTCCTGTTCCAGGCTTCTTCCCACTCATTAAAGTTAATATTGTATCCTATATTTTTTTCCCAGACACCCAGTTGGTTCCTAGCTATGATCTCTGCCCTATCCTCATCTAGTAACACGTTGTACAGTCTAGCCAGCATTTTTTTTTCTTGTCCCAGTAAAATTTTATCTAGATTTCTATATTTGGATTCTATGCTGAATCGGTCCCTATCCTTTTGGTACCTAGAATTGATCTGGAAATAAGTCCACCAATCTATATTGAGGCCTTGGTCTCTTAATAAATCTAACGATTTTAAACTCCCTTTATCGTCTAATATCTCCTTATATGTGGGGAAATTTTGAATGTCTCGCCTGTTTGGATCAATTAGGGCCTCCAGAATGGAGAGCCAATTTGGGACCTTAGTGTAAAACCTCTGCCTGATTTCTACCCATATTTGAATAAGGGTCTCCCTTACTTTATGTCTACAAAAAGGAAGGCTTTTTTTTTCTCTCGGGTTCCACAATTGGGCATGCCAACCTTCTTGCAGGTCGTGCCCTTCCAAAGTCAAGATTCTTCTATTATGTAGTGTAATCCAGTCCCTAATCCACACCAATTTGGCTGCCTTTTGATATGTTTCCCAATCCGGGAGACCGAAGCCTCCCAAATTTCTTTTGCCTTGTAGAATCGTATATGAAATCCTGGACTTTTTCCCTTCCCATAGAAAGAGCCTAATACTTTTATTCAATTCTGAAAAAAATTTTTTGCCTAATTTCACCGGGATATTTTGGAATAGAAATATTATTTTGGGGAGGATGTTCATTTTGATTGCTGCAATTTTTCCTATAAGGGACAATTTTATCTTTTTCCATCTTTCCAGATCTAGCCGTATTTTTTGCAATAACGGGATGTAATTATTTTCTATTAATGATGAGTGCCGGGAGGTTGGGACCATTAAATATAATGAAGACAGTTTACTGGTCCCAAATTTCTCTTGGGCTAATGAGCTCAATATGTCAGCTGCAAGAAAGTGGAACAATATTCCTTTGAATTGTTAGATAAAATCTGATTGTTGTGATCTTGTTCTCATATTAAATGCATCCAAGGAAGGATTTATTTTCCTGAAATTCTTTTAAGTATTAATACAGAAAGAAATTTCTTGGAATTATTTCAAACACATATAATTGATCTTTTTTTTTCCATAGAAACAAACAGTTCAAATCTTCCCTCCCAAATGGAATGGCTATGGATTCATACTTTATTTTTATTTTTTATTTATTTATTTTCCTCAAGCATGTATTCGATAACAGATATAAATATAAACATAATTACAAATACATGAAATGGATACAAATAAAAGGGAACATTAGAACAGGGTAATTAGTAATTAGGTAAGATTAGTATTTGGCATTGCAGATTTAAAATCATGCTAACTAATAGAGCTTAAGCCTGGCAGAACATCTTCAAACAGTATATGTCATATTGCAGGAAGTTCATTTAAAGGTACACTGAAATTCTTGCTGTTTTTCTTTTCTCTGATAGCCAAAAATGTAAATACACAATATTAGAGATTCCCTCCCCCCCACATGTATGTCAATTCTAATTTTATTTCTTCTCCTTCTTTAAGGTCCCTTTCTGATGTACAACTTCTTTCATCAGGGCTGTGAACCGTAAGAAAAGGGCAAAATCTCATTTTGTTCTGTAAAGTTACAGTTTATCTCCATCACTAATAATAACTACGGTTGGGACTGGATCCATCAGCCTCCAGCAAAATGGTTGCAATGCATTGGTGGAATCTCCCCTTACGATGGAAAGAAATGGTAGTCATCTTTTCTTCAGAGCTGCACCACTGTTTCTTCAGACAATGCCAAGAATGAGTTTTCCCTTCAGTTGAACTTGTCATCTGTGAGAAAACCACACTGACTAATTTTGCCTGATCTTCTGAGCAAAACCAGGAAGCTGATTCTGACAGAGAATTGTTGTTCCCTCCACCAGATCGAAATTCAGATAATGAAATCAGCAAACTCTTGAAGGAATGTATCTCCCAGAAGACTACCAGAAAAGACTGTGTCAGGGTTCCAAGTAACAGACTCAATGCAATCAAAACTCTGAGGCCAAGATGCTCCTCAAAGTCCATACAGGGTTAACAGTTCCGTACTGCTATTTGCAGCGGGGACCACATAATTGGGCCAGCTTTTAAATGTTGTGATGTATTGTTTCTACTTCTATTGGCGTGTCTAGAAGAACTGTAGGGATTTATAAAATTTTAACTTTATTTTAAATTTATCTTAAAGTCTATAATGTTAGCCTTGCCCAAGAATCCGCTGACACTGCAGTCCATTATTTCTATTTCTCTGGGAAGGTCGAGTCAATATGAATTTTCAGCAAAGCATATTCATTTAGATGGTGTTGCTCTCTCTTTAATTTTTGAAAAGTCCCTTCTGTGACCTCTTTTGAGAAGAACTGTTCTGTGTTCAGCACAGTGCTCTCCCATACTCTGGCTGAGAGATCTTTCTCCTCTTCTGGAGGCTCTGGTTGGTCATGATCTCAATACATGCCCAGATTTTCCAGAGTAAAGGCAGAATGCTAGGTCTCTGCACCTCTGTCTTTCTTCAGCAGCAACTCATCTTTTTATGGCTATATTCTATTCTAAGGGCTTGGTCTCCCCATGGGTGAGTCCTTTTCAGTAATAAGGGAAAGAAGGCTGAGTAGTTAAACTGTGATATCAGCTTTCTCTGACATCCCAATTGGTTTTGAATCATTTCCAAGTATGAATCTATGATAATATGAATATAGTAGATTGGGTCCAGTATCAGTTGTTGTCCTTGCCTTGTGATTTCAATGACAACTTGGTTATTCAGTCCCTACCTAAAAAAAGCAGTTACGGTTGCCTTATTCTGCATAAGCAGAGGGTTAGAATCAAGATCATGTGAAGTGTTAATACCAATTTATAATGTCTTGGTAAGACCACACTTGGAATACTGCATTCAGTTTTGATTGCCATGATGTAAAAAAGATGTTGAGACTCTGGAAAGAGTGCAGAGAGGAGCAACAAAGATGATTAGGGGACTGGAGGCTAAAACATATGAAGAATGGTTGCAGAAACTGGATATGTCTAGTTTAATGAAAACAACAGGGAGTCAAGCTATTCACCAAAGCACCTGAGGGTAGGACAAGGAGCAATGGGTGGAAACTAATCAAGGAGAGAAGCAACTTAGAACTGAGGAGAAATTTCCTGACAGTTAGAACCATTAATCAGTGGAACAATTTGCCTCGAGAAGTTGTGAATGCTCCAACATTGGAAGTTTTTAAGAAGATGTTGGATAACCATTTGTCTGAGGTGGTGTAGGGTTTCCTGGCTAGGCAGTGGGTTGGACTAGAAGACCTCCAAGGTCCCTTCCATCTCTGTTATTGTATTCTACTCTAGGTCTGCAGTGATTAACTTGTATTTGCTACATGCAGCTGACCTTTCGATTACACTGCTAAAGTTAATGGATAGTGCGGGTTGTTATAATCTCCATATCAGATATCCGAAGTGGCCCCAGAAGGTGTCTATAAATGTGTGATAGTGATCCATAATTGAGGCATTACCTAAGTGATGTAAGTGTTGAATGAGCTGATGAGGCCATCAATAGACTCAGAATGGAGGAGACTCATGACTGGTGGATGGGGAATTCCACTGCTCAGGTTCCCCCAAATGACTCTCCTTGTGCTTTTAAGGTTCTCGTCCACTATGATTCTCCTCTGAAACATTCTGGTAAGCCTCAGTGACTCCTTTGCAACACGGATTGTAGTACTGAGGCTGCTGCTGGTGTCAGAGGAGCAAAAAGTGCATGTCACATCAAATTCTGCATTTATTGTATAGTTGGAGTGGTGCAAAGTTGCACAAATTGAACACACACTGCAGGAGAGTGTCCACTGTCCTGTAGTCAGACACTGCTTCTGCTTCTTGGTCAGATGCAATTTTGGTTACTTCAGTTACTCCCCAGAAAAAGCTTTTGGAGTGGAAATCAATGTCAGACAGAAAAAAACAGCTCCACACATCAAGGTTCAAATAATCTAATTTATTGCTTAAAGTCTAAGCAGAGGAATATACTCAAATAATGATCATCCTTTTCTAAAATGCAGTTAAGCTTACAAGAATCATAAACTCAATATATTTTACATTTGAAAGAACACTAACAAATCCAAAATTAATATGCTATGATACTGTGTTACATATATGTTTTTAAAATGGAAGTCAGCTTTTTACTGTATTTAAGTAATGCTTTAGGAATTCAAAGTGTAAAATCCATGAAAGGTCTTTGCAAATGTTACATTTCATTTGAGGGAATATCTGAAACATCCTAACAGGGAGTAAGAAAGATGGATGAGCAAAATCAAGTTCAATGGATGCATTGAAAAGGAGAAAGCATTAGGTTAAAGAATAAAGCAGCATGAGCACAGTATGAGTACAGGCAATCATAATAAATCTTAATAATCATAAACATCCTACACAAATTTTTCTTTGACAGAAATAAAACCTGCTATGTTCCTTATACGTTTCCTATAGATAATAGTCATTCTAGTCATTTCTTCAACCATTTCTCTGAGCCAGAAAAATCCCAGGATGTACTATTTTTTCTTAGTGAGATGCTCCCTGTGGTTGAGGTCAGGCCGGAAAACAATGATGTAGCATTTTGGCAGGAATATGCATCCCAGTAATGCAGCACTGGAGGCCAAGATGGAGAAGACCTCCACAGCTACCATGGCTTTTCCTTTTGTGCTCAGATAGGCTGGAAAGAAGGAGATCCACACACTGCAAAAGGCCAACATGCTGAAGGTGATGAACTTGGCTTCATTAAAGCTGTCAGGTAATTTACGGGCAAGGAAAGCCACACTAAAGCTGGCAATGGCCAAGATACCCATATAGCCCAAGACACAGTAGAAGAAGAAAGATGATCCTTCATTGCACTGTAAAATCATTTCTTGGGACTTGGAGTGCATGTCCAACTCAGGGAATGGGGGAGATGTCGACAACCAAATAATACAAATACATATTTCAATGATGGAGCATGAAAGGACAATAGAAAAGGCCAATCTTTTCCCCACCCATTTCCTCATCTGAGATCCAGGTTTAGTGGCCATGAAAGCCACAACCACAGTGATGGTTTTTGCCAGAACACTAGAAATGGCCACTGAGAAAGTGATGGCAAAAGTTGGTTGTCGGAAAAGGCAGGTCACTTTGCCAGGTTGGCTGAGGAAGAAGAAAGAGGAGAGAAAACAGAGCAGAAGAGAGACAAGCAGGGTGTAGGTGAGGGACCGGTTGTTGGCTTTGACAATGGGAGTGTCCCTGTGCTTAATAAATGTTCCAAGTACCCAAGATGTCAAGAAGAAGAAACAAAGAGCTGCTGACACTGAACCAATTCCTAAGGTTTCTTCAAAGGTTAGAAAAACCAGCAGTTTCTGGATACATCCTTCCTTTCCTTTATTTGGATAATGATCTTCTGGACATTCAACACAATCTTCCATATCTGGAGGGAAAATCAAGATATTTTTTTCATCTAGGCATTCCATATTATTGAGTTGGTTGGTGCTCTCTGAGCTTGCTTGTTTTCTTGCAGACATTTTATTACTCCAAAATAGATACCATCACAGTGTTTAGTAAGGAGTGCTGCTTGCAGTCACTTTATATTCTGGTGTCTTGCCTGTCTATGTTTTGGGGACCTTGTGAGAGTCTTTGGTTGGGCTTTTTGGCCCAACCAAAGTACTTGATTGGGGTACTTTTTTACTTGATTGTTGGTCTGAAGTTAACATTGGAGTTAATCTCTGCTGATCAGGGTGCTGATTACTAATGAAGAGGTGCTGTAGTCTTTTTGTTCTCTTTTGGTCTGACTGATTGCCTCTTTTGCATCGTCTGTAGATGTTGTTAATATCTATGTGTTTATTGATGCCTGATTTGTCAGAGTGCCAGGCTTCTAGAAATTCCCTGGCATTTTTGGACTTGGCCTGGTCTAAGATTGTCACATTTTCCCAATTGAATCCATAGTTAAATCTATCTATATGTTGTAAAATTAAAGTATTTTCTTCATGTTGTCTGACCCCTAGTTGGTGTTCACGGATGCATTCGGCCAGCCTTCTGACTTTTTGTCCTACATATAGTTGTTGCAGTTCTCACATTATATATTTACATGATTCTTGTTTTTCTTCTGGGGTTGCTCAGTCTTTTGGTTTCCTCAGGATGTTTTGAAGCACTTCAGTTGGCTTGTTGGCTTGTGTGCTACACTGATTCCATGCAGTTGTCCAGGGGTCTCCAACCTTGGCAACTTTAAGCCTGGTGGACTTCAACTTTGCTGGCTGGGGAATTCTGGGAGTTGAAGTCCACCAGATTTAAAGTTGCCACGGTTGGAGACCCGTGGTATAGTCTATTCATGGCTTTTGAGATATTCTTGATGTATGGCAGCATAATTCTTCTTAGGGTTTGTGTTGGTTGTGCTATATTGGATTGAGTGGTCAGGGTGTATGTGGGTGTATATTTTGTTGGAATGTGTTGTATAAATGGTCCATTTCCTTTCTCTGTTTTTTTTTCCTGGGTTGCGGAAGTCCATTTGGGCTAGTTTAAATAACATCCTTATGTTGGATACCCACACAACTGACTGCAAACATCACTCCTTACTCACACTGATGATGTTACCTAGTTAGGGAAATGAAACATCTGCAAGAAAACAAGAAAGCTCAGTGAATACCAAGAACCCCTCATTTCAACTCTGAGCTACAAATATTCTCTTTTATTGCTAATCCATATTATTGAAAGTCACCTTATTAATGTTATCTATCCAAGTAGCTTATTAAAGTTCGTTTAAGTCTAATGAAATATGGTAGAATTCCTAGCTTACCATTTTGATTTGAAATCTTCCCTTCTGGGCATGGAACACAGTCATAGCAGCAGAACTGATCCCCTTCAATCCCTTTCTTCCAGGATCCAGGGTAACAAGGGTCATTACACTGAGAAAGTGGAGGAACCTGGTGATAATCAAAAAAGGTTTTGAAAGAGTTTGTAATTTTTCTTCTTTATGGTGGGGAATTATTTTTATTTGCCGAAGGATAGATAAAAAGATGTAGGGATTTTTAAAAGGGGAAATTACAATGATGTACAAAATTTCCTGTTTGAAGGACAGGTGAGCAAATAATCACACTTTGTGACAATCTCATGGGAAAGAATACGGAGTTTATTAATTTCATCCACAACTTAAAAATATATAGAAACCACAATTATGAAGAAAAGATCCTGTTTGAAGAAGAAGGACAGCAAATAATTGCACAGGGTGACAACTATATGGAAAAGTGGCCACTCTTGTGATTTCAAATGGAAATGCAAGCCAAACATGCAAAGTTGGTTTTTGCATTGTGATATCATTTTGTCACATTGATGAGTGCCGGATCATCAACAAAATTTGAAAAGAATGTGCCATTCTTTATTTTAAAAAACCAGAAATCAGATTTCTAAAGGGA
Source organism: Coluber constrictor foxii (assembly GCA_038048745.1). NCBI lineage: Eukaryota > Metazoa > Chordata > Lepidosauria > Squamata > Colubridae > Coluber > Coluber constrictor. The sequence goes on from CM075961.1 coordinate 38,799,756, forward strand.
TTATGTTCAATATCAGAACATAATGGGTTAAAGCATGTTTGATACAATAATGATTAAATAAATAATTTTTAACATAATTGAAACCTGGTTAAAAGTTGGGATCCAGAAAATTACATCTTCATCAATGAATAATTCCTTCCCTTTCGGAGCCTCTAGATCCAGCTTTCCAACTCTAACTCTCTGAAAGGATCTGTTTGGAAAAGTGATCAAGTTGGTGATGTCAAATCCACCGGTTGCTTCTCCTTTCTCATTCAGGAACACTCTCTCTCCAGCTGAATTGTTGAAAGAAATGCCTTGAAGAAATGAATGAAGCTACTTCAAAGAGAAGAGAAGAGAAGAGACAATTGAAAGCGATACAACAGAGAAGATAACAACATATTTAAGTTTCACTCATTCATTCTTCCTATTCTAATAACTATTATTAAATATGTTTGCTTAGAAATTTGATAATCAATATTACATAGACATGTACATGTCCACTCCATTATTTATTTGATATTATTTTAAGGAAAGATAGGAATAAACTGAAACACAATGAAAAATAGACTTTGGGGATAATGTCAGGTCCTTCAATTATGTTTTATGTCCATTACTTAAACAACAAATTCAAGATAAATCGTATCTCATCTTTACTCACTGGTAAAAGACTATTTGAGAGTCTGATTAATTTCCAGTTATTAGAATTGGAGACTTAAGCATTCTTTGATAGTTCAATCAGAAGCAGAGACTACTTCAAATATAGAGTTCTTTCAAACTATGCAAGCCACATCTAAGAAGGACCACCACTTCATTCCTCTAAATCTCTGATAGAGACAGAAATCTCAGCTTGTCACTCATGAAAAGTTCATGACCCACACAAAAGTTCTTGGAGAATTGATTAATTTTTGGAGGAGACAGTGAAATGTAATGTAAATTATCATTTTAACTAACTCTAATTGTGCCGTCTATGGTGATTTGTTAAAGAATTCCTACTGATACCTAAATCATGGGTTCTTTTGTAGCAGCTATTGAGTGATCAGAAAAGCAAAATACCAACACAACCCAGTTTTTCTGTATCTGTTTTATACAACACAACATTCGAAGGGACCTTGGAGGTCTTCTAGTACACTACCCTGCTCAAGGAGAAGACCCTAATATTATTTAGACAAATGACAAATGACTCTCCAATCACGTCATTAAAATCTCTCAAGCCACCTTGAGTCTTCAGAGAAAGGCGGCATAGAAGTTGAACAAATAAAGTTATGTAGCACCCAGGATTTCTGAAGGCAAATTTTTGCTTTAATTCATTGTTCTATCAAGAAATGCTTCCTTATTTCTATGTTTTTCTCATAATTAAAATAATTCTACATGCAAAAAAATATTAAGACTTTCCAGAATGGGTTCAAACCATAATTCTACATCACACTGCTCACTGAAATAAAAGAAGAGTCCAATTCAAAAGGAATACCTGCCAAGGCTGCAGATTTGGAAGATCAGATTTTTTACTCATCGTAGTTTTCTTCCTTTTGAAACCCAACATGTGTAGAGCCTGCAAAGCATGAGCCACAGCATAAACAGCATTGTAGACACTGTAGCTTTGGCCAGTCATTTCCATTTCAAACACAGGTGCAGGAAGATCCTCCAGCTTCATCTCCTTAGTGCATTTCCTACTCTGCATTCCTTGCAATTCTGCTTTTGGAAATGAACACTCAAATGATTGTTCCCAAACATTCTGCCGAAACCCATCTCTGTGGTCTGAAAGAGGATTGATGGTCTGAAGAAATTCTTTGAAACCTGCAACTGCTGTTGAGTGAACAGTGAAAGAAATAGACCCGTTGTACATCTTCAGATCCAATGTGATTTGACTGCCTAATAATACAAAATCAATCTGTGCAGTCATGATCCACACCTTTCCTAATAATGCAGTTTCCTTGCTTTCAGGATCTACCACAAATGTTACTAATCTTAGCCATGTAATTGTCCAGGCTTCTCCATAGACAAGAAACACATTGGCTTTACTATTCATCATATTAATGGAAATAATGGAGATCATTTGATAAAATTCTGGGAATTTTTCCAAGTGGAGTTGTTGAGGAAGCCTTTCTATAAACGCTGAGCAGATTCCGTTCTCTGAAAGTAAGGGCTGCATTTTCTGCAAGAAATTTTCTCCATTGTTGTTATCAACTGAAAATATGCCAATCCACGTCCACCTGAAATGACGAAGCAGTTGGATAATCCCAATGTATTGATGGTCCTCTTTGGGGACCATGAAATATAGTGAAGAGAGCTTACTGGTCTGAAATTCCTCTTGAGCTAAAGAGCCATATGTCAGCTAAAAGAAAACCCAGTAGTATTCTTTAGAGTCTTTAGATTAAATTTAATTTTCCTATCTTGTTTTCATATAAAATATATCCAAGGAACATTTTTCCTCTAACATTCTTTTAAGAATATAGTAACAAATTTCTTGGACTAGAAGACCTCCAATGTCCATTCCATTTCTGTTATTCTGAGAATGTTTTCACTGCATGAAAATATTTCAAGCACATGTACCAAATCAATTGTTTTAATAGAAGCCATTCAAATCTTCCCTTAGGTATTGGTCCTTGATACTCACTTCCTATAACTGGCATTGTAGTTTTAGAAAAGAATGCCAAGTAGTAGTTCTTAAGCCATGGAGAACATCTTTTTTTTATTTATTTATATCAAATTTATATACCGCCCTTCTCCCTGTACTTATTTGTACAGCCAAATAAAAAACATAGACCACAAACATTAAAATACTATTAAAAAGACATATATAAATTTGGCCCCATAATTAAAAACAATGACAAACCAATTTAAAACATTTCAAAATGTTAAGCCAGCCCTGCTTGCTGAAAAAAGAAGGTTTTAAGGGCACGGCGGAAGGCACCGAGGTCTTCGATTCTCCTTATCTCTGGTGGCAGTTGGTTCCAGAGGGTAGGTGCCCCTACAGAGAATGCCCTCCCCCTGGGGGTCACCAGCCTACATTGTTTGCCTGATGGCACCCCGAGGAGGCCCTCTCTGTGGGAGCGCATGGGTCGATGGGAGGTCATTGGTAGCAGCAGGCAGTCTATGCCATTTTAAAAGGAACCCAAACATAATTTTTGATGCCCATTCATTATTCCATAACAACCATAAGACTAAGAATTTTCTGCTCAATCCCTTCAGAACTTACTTGTGGAATCTTGAAGGATCCTATAATTTCAGCTATATAAGATGATGTGACAAAATCCAGTCCCCCAATGATAGCCATAAGAGTCTTCTTGCGATCACATTTGTAGTTAGGGACAAATTCCTGGGACTTAAAAAGTAGGTCCAGAGTGGTGCGATAAGTCATCCTTGAATTGTAGTAACTGTCATAGATGTGGAACCCAAGAGTGACATTAGGTAAGATTGGGGAGTCCTGATTGATCTCCTTCACAGCAAAAGCCAAGGCAAGGATGTGCTGGTAGAATTTGATTATTACTCTGCAAATGATTTAAATACCCCAGTTGAAAAAGGAAGTTGGCAAATTCTCGTAAGGTGGCATCCTTTCTATATGAAACAACAAACATTTCTTTCTCTGATGAAGGTAGGAAAGTAATAAGTTTTCTAAAATATTGAATAATTTGTACACAATTCAGATTTACTTTTCTACAGCAATTGCATGATTTGCAACAAATACCCTCTACAGTAATATAAAAAATAGTGCTTTTTTCATGGAATTGCATTTAATGTCTAATTTCCCCCCAAAATGGAATATGAATAATTCCAGCATGTATCAGTCATTTTTTGTATGTATGTTTTGCTCAGAGTGACAATACAATTTTAAAAATATTATCTTAAGCTTATTAAGTGTTCTTCAAAAGATATTTTGCACCAAAGTTTCATACATTATATGATAAACACTTCACCATAAAGTTAATAAAAAGGTTTATTCCATAACTAAAAATATTTGAATGATAGACTTGGATTACATATAAAGGTTATATTTATACTGAACCTTTTACTCTCATAAGCAATTTTAGGAAACTAATTAACTTTAGAAAAAGAAGAAAAGAATCCTTACTGTGGTGTATCATAAGATGTTTTATAAGGATGTTCCCTAAAATTAATTTCATAAAGGTTGTAATAGGTGTGGGACACTATCCCACCAACGATGAGGTCACCAGGTTGGTACCACTCATGTGGAACAAGGAAAGCATCGCTTGTTGGGCAGCTCAGAGTCACTATTTTCTTCACCAGAAACACTAGAAGGAGCAACATCTTCACTCTTCAGTCTTTCATCCTGTCCTGCAATAAAGGTTGTATTATTCCAATAGCTAATACAGTGATTTATTCGAGGCTTATATCTGAGAATCCACCTAATCAGAGAATCCACCAATAGATATTTGGATATCCACGAGAGTGAAAATTTGTGTGTTCAACAGAATCAGCGTTTGAACAGATACTCTGGCAGAGGAGAATAGAGGGAGGAAACTCATTGCAATGACTCTGACACACAGCCATTATTATCCTTGTGCCAATCTCCCTGGGGTTCAAGATACATTGATTGTTGTTGAATTGAAATAACCTTCTGTGCAGTCTTTGATGTTTTTGCCTAGTGAAGAAAATATGTTGATTCCTGTAGGAGATAATTACTTCATTTTTGATGAAAAAATAAATGTCTGATGTTTAAATGCTTTTAAAATGTACAATTGCTGATAAAATGTAGAGAGGGGAATTTTCAATACAAACTACCCTTTCTTTTACAATGAATTATAAATGAAGTTCTCCTTCCTTTGTATAGCAATAAGATGCATAGATATTTTGGCATTTCCTCTTTTTAAGAAGTTGTGTATGATTTCTTTCAAGATCCCCTTGGAAGGGAAGGAGATACTTCTATTCTTTCCACAATGTACAGGTTGGTTGACATTTTCATTGCAGTCAGACATGAGCAGGAAATACATTTTATCTTCTGCTTTAAAAACAACAGGTGTCTGCAGCCTCAGATCTTACTCTGGATTTCAAACCCTTTGTGGACCAATTCCGGCAGAGGTTTTAACACCATAGTAAAAGTTGTGGTCATCTACAACTCACAATTTCCAAAGGGAGGAAAGTTGTTCTCATTTGTTTTTCTTTCTTTCACACACTCTCTCTCATCCCTTCCTCACTTATAGTATCAGACTTAATTTTATTGTCATTGATGAACGGAACTGTATTGAAAATTCCAGAAATCAACCTACAGGATTACTGTATTCACTGCAAATTTTATTTATTTATTTATTTATTTTATTTGTTCAACTTGTATGCTGCCTCTCTCTCTGAAGACTGAAGGCGGCTTACAATGCATTTAAAAACCATACATAAAAACATTAAAAATTAAAACATTAAAAACAATTAAAACCCATTCACAACATTCAGGGCTGGATCTCGGCAGATAACAACAGCAAGATCAACGGCCCCTGGCCTGCCAGAAAAGCCAGGTCTTCACTGCTTTTTGGAAGGTCAATAGGGTGGGGATGGTCCAGATCTCAGGAGTAACTGGTTCCAGAGAGCTGGGGCAGCAACAGAGAAGGCCCTCCACCATGGGCCCACTGGTCAGCAGTGTTTAGCTGACAGGACCCGGAGGAGAGCAACTCTGTGGGATCTTACTGGTCACTGGGAGCTATGCGGTAGAAGGCAGTCTCAAAGATAACCTGGCCCTGAGCCATGTAGAGCTTTAAAGATAATAACCAACACTTTGAATTGTGACCGGAGACCAATAGGGAGCCAGTGCAGCTCACGGAGAATTAGTGTAATGTAGCTAGGTGCACCCACAACAGCTCGCATGGCTGCATTCTGGACCAACTGTAATCTCCAAGCACTTTTCAAGGGTAGCCCAATGTAGAGCGCATTGCAATAATCTAACCGTGAGGTAACAAATGACAATATTTCATTGATAAGATGAATAGTGGAGAAAAGGGACAATGGAGCATAACATTTATTTCAAACTTTGCTCTTCCAATGATCAGCTTTCTAATTCTAGACAGAATTCTAATTTTCTGTGTGAGAAAGGAAGATAGAGGGAACACTCTCTTTGCTTAAATTTGGAAGAGGTTTCCTCTTGGGAGGGAGGAGGGCATCAAAGAGTTGCTAACCCAAAATACAAGTACAGCACAATGTCAAAGAATGATGCTAGTAAACATAAACGGCTGAATACCTTTAGGACAATTGCTATCTTCCCTGCATCCGTTCATCCCTTTTTGGTCCAATTTGGCTGAAATTTAATTTGGTTTACCAGCTATTCCTCCCTTATTCCTTTCTCCCCAAATCTCATTTTTCAGCTGTAACCAAACTAAAATTTTCAATTACTTTTCATTTCTATTATAGAACTAAAGAAGAGGGATGACCATCAAACAGAACTTAAGGCAATTGTGGAAACAATGATAGATGGAATATCTTGATGAGCCTTTGTGGTCAGGAAGGTGAAGTTGTTACAGCAATTAAGAACAGTGGTAGAAACGGTCCACAGTACTCCCTGACATCTTTGTAAGCTCCTTTCTTGGAAATCTTTGTCCCTCAATTTAGTTTTGCATATGAATTGAGGCAATTGCTGTGTTGATGTAAATATGTGAAGGACACCAGAAGTACAGTCAAGCCACAGTTACATAGACAGGGAGTGAATTCCAGGAAGTTCGAGGAATATGCAAGAGAGGAAAATACTAGGAGTAGCAACACAATCTTGGGAAATGGTTGAAAAAGCAGCACCACAAGCATTTCTTTTGGAATGGGCAACTATAAGAATAATCCTCCACAAATCCTCTTTTGACACAAATAAATTTTGAGGGTGGAGGTTCATTCTCTGAGCTTACTAGTTAGTTTGTGAATGTTTTGTTATCAGGCTAGGTAACATCTTCAGTGGAATTTAGTGGACTGTCAGTGTTCTTCTGTTTAAAAGGGATTTGTGTGATCAGTCTTGTGATGGGAAGGTCACATCAAGTAAGGGACATGTCAGATGAGGCTCTTGTGACACGTCAGGTGTGGGTCACATCAGGCTAGTTTTTAGTGCTGGTTAGAATTAGAATAACAAAGTTGGAAGGAATCTTGGAGGTCTTGTAGTCCAACCCTCTGCTCAGGCAGGAAACCCTATACCACTTCAGACAAATGGTTATCCAATCTCTTCTTTAAAACCTCCAGTGTTGGAGCAGTCACAACTCTGTCAAGGACCTTGGAGTACTCATTTCTAAAGATCTAAGTGCCAGAGCCCGCTGTAATATGTTGTCAGGTATGCTTCCTTCAAAACCCAGGAAAGGATGACCCAGACTCCATTAAAGAATAAAGTATGGTACTTTTACGAGATATGAAGTGAACACAACCAAAGGAAAGCAGAATCTAAGGCAAAAAGCGTGAAAGTTACAGATAGAAAGCATCCCCTCCCACTGTCCACCGTAAATCATCCAATCCAAAGGTCTCCCAGAGATCAGGTGGGAGCACACATCTGGCAGTGTCATCAATCAGGAATGCTGTGGCTGTTGACCCAATAGCAGCTTCAAAGGCTCAGCAATAAGTCTTAAGAATCAGTTTCGTTTTCCTGGTCAGCATACATAGCCCGGCTAGATACCCCACTCTCCCTCCATTACTATGGCAGCCAAAGCAGAGAAAAGCGGAGGCTGACACATGTCCTTGATTAGTTTTTACCCATTGGTTCTTGTCCTACCCTCAGGTGCTTTGGAGAATAGTTTGACTCCCTCTTCTTTGTGGCAGCCCCAGAGGTAGTGAAATATTGCTATCATGTCATCCCTACACCTTCTTTTCATCAGACTAGACATACCCAGTTCCCGCAATCGTTCTTTATATGTTTTAGCCTCCAGTCCCCTAATCATCTTTTTTGCTCTTCTCTGCATCCAGGTTGGGGGTGGGAGGTTGTATTGGTTGCTTGAGGGACATTGGCATTGCTGTGCAGTGGATTTGAATTCTCAGGGATTCATAGGCTGCTTATAAGACAATGTGTTGGCTGAGGGAATTACTTGTGTAATTCCAGGCTTTGATAAACTCACATTTTATTTTATTTTATTTTATTTTATTTTATTTTATTTTATTTTATTTTATTTTAGTTTAGTTTAGTTTAGTTTAGTTTAGTTTAGTTTAGTTTAGTTTAGTTTAGTTTAGTTTAGTTTAGTTTAGTTTAGTTTAGTTTAGTTTTTGCATTTATATTGCTGCCTATTCACACATGGCGACTCAAGATGACTTACAGAATATAAAAACCTCATTTAAAACAATAAAACTAATTTTAAAAATCAAATAAATTAATATAACATAATAAAATCACCTCACACCCTGGTGACAGCACATCACACAAGCCATTTAATGGGTTCCATCCCGCTCTGGGTTCTCCAGGCCGGCTAACAGAATCAGGTCTTCAGCACCTTCCGAAAGAGTGTTAGAGTGGGTGCCATTCTAATCTCTGGAGGAATGATGTTCCAGAGAGTGGGAGCCACCAGAGAGAAGGCCCTTCTTCTGGGTCTCATTAGGTGTATCTTCATAGGAGATGGGACCCACAACATTCCCTGCCTCCATGGTCTGATGGGTTGGGTAGATGTCCCTCAGATAACCTGGTCCCAAGCCTTGAAGGGCTTTAAAGGTGACAACCAGCACCCTGAATTGCACCCAGAAGCAAATTGGCAACCAATGAAGCTTCTGCAGGAGAGGTGATACATGTGCACACTGAGGTCTGCACAAAACCATGTGGGCCGGAAGGGTGGAGCTGACATCGCTACGGCATGATGGAAGATCCTGGGGCTTCGCTTTCCCCGCTGCTGGAATTTCTTTTTGGACCTCACCGTCCCAATGAGACAGTGATAGTGGAGGGCACATTCTGTTAATCCCAGGGACACCACAAAATCCATGGTTGTTCCAGGAGAAGCCCTTTTTCTGGTGGTGGGGTGGCAGCCATTGTAGCTGCTGAAGTTGGGACAGCTCCGGAAAGGAAGGAGATCAGAAGGAAGTGTGTTGACTTGGTGAGAGAATTTCAATCATAATCTATATGAGAGAACATCCTGAGATTGAAAGAAAGTTGAAATTGAAGACAGAAGAAAATTAAGTGGCAGAATTAAACTTGAATCTACGGTAGTTTTCTTTTTTTTACTTTCAACTTACTTGTATTTGAGGATGTTTATACACTTTTTGCCTTTTAACCTGGACTGGATTGGATTGGACTGTAGATTTCCAAGTTGCTTATTTAATTTTTTAGTGCCTTTTTAGTATAAATTCTCTTTGATTCTAATTTTTTTTCTCTCCTCTTTGGCTATTTTTATTTTATTGCTCATTGAATATAGTAGGGGGAAAGGAAAGAGAATAAGTAACACTACCATATAGTGGATTGGAAATTTTGTTTATGTTTTTGTTTTCCTTTGGCTTAAGAAATAACAATTGTGTTACAATTCAAGGACTCTGAGCCTATTCATAGATAAGATAATGGGGAGAACATCAAAAGGACATTGCAACTGTCTGTAAGATTGTTTATTCAGGTGTTCTTCTGGGAACTATCAGAGGTAGGAGCCTGAAACTGAATAAGAAGAAATTGGCAGTGACTCTGAAAGAGAACTATAAATACTATTTGATACTATTAATACTATTAAGATTTACCAAGAAATCAATTAAAACACAAATATTGCAGATTGCAAGAGAAAAAAATACTGAAGTACAAGGAGAAAGAAATTGTGGTTCTGAAGCAAATTCCGAGAAGGGTGAGGGAGATGAGAAGAGAATATCAATTTCTAACTAAAATACTACTTCAAAAAGGTGTGAATTATAGATGGCTGATACCAGAAGGATTAGTGCTTACATGGCAACAGCAAAAATATAGAATAGATTCAATGGATAAAGCTAAAGCATTTTATGCGGAATTTCTTAGAGAGAAAGAAATGGAAACAAGAAAAGCCGAACCATTGATTCAACTTCAAGAGGAATACTTAGCAATGACTGAAAAAGCAGAATGAGCAGTAGGAGGTATTGTGGAATACAAAGAACAATGTGAACCGAGATCTACTAAAGCAGTAAACTCTACATATAAAATATTAATATGGAAGACCCCCTGCCCCAGGAGCATTCTGCAGTGCTCCATATAGTCTGTTTTTGCCAAAAATGGACCGGTTTCTGGGTGCCCAAGCCCTCCATGTGTCACATTTTCACCCTCCCAGGCCCTCAGAAGCACTCTGTAGTGCTCTGCAATTCCTGTTTTTGCGAAAAATGTGACACGCAGAGGGTCAGGAGGCCAATATTCGGTCTATAAGACACACCTAAATTTTCACCCACTTCTGGGGAGGGGGAGGGAAGAAGGTGTATCTTATATGCTGAAAAATATGGTACATTCTCTTAAATGTATAAATAAATAAATGAATAAATAAAACTCCTTCCAATGTATGTCATAAGGTTTATTCAAGGATTTTCCTTCAATTTCAATTTATAAAACTGGCAAAATATATGGGATATCATGCTACTATTAACTAGTTTCTATCTGAATTAACATAGTTTCACTATAATTTTGGCTACTTGCCCTGTCTATATAATCAATATGTCTGTCTGTCCATCCATCTCCCTATCTCACTTCCTATTGTGGCTCCATTGCCTGAGCCTGTGTCATCAGCAGGAGAGGACTCTAAGAGTGAGGGAGAGGAGTTGGCAAGGCCTCCTTCTCCAGGACCCTCCTCTCTGGCAATGCCTCCGGACGACACCGAAGGGCAAGAGATAGGCCCAGAGCCAAGCACATCCCCGCAGCCACAGGTGGACAGTGATGAGGGTAATGAGTCTTGGCTGGACCCTCGCCAGCGTCGCAGAGATAGGCGGGCGCAACAGAAGAAAAGGCATGCCCGTGATTAGCTTACTCACTGGACCACACCCCACAGGCTATAAAAGGGGGTGAGTTAAGCATTCAGACTCTGTGATGGACAAAACTAACTAATCCCTTAGAGTCACTTTGCATCTCGGCTTCGGATTTATTCCTGGACAATTGTTGTGGTGTATATTTTCTTCTAAGTTGATAAAAGGTCTTGGCAAGCAGCTGCTGTGATTGCTGCCAAGCGTCTTATCTGACTAATTGGTTGCCTGCCAGTTTATTTAACCCCTGACTGTCTGTCTGAGTGTGTGTGTGTGTGATGGGGACAGAACACTTCCACTATTTCTCTCCCTCTCCCTCTCCCTCTCCTTCCCTCTCCCCCTGTCCCCCCCCCCTCTCTCTGTATATATGGATATCTGGGTATCTAGCTACATAGCTATTTAGCTATCTATTTATAATAAATTATAATACAACATAACAGTAAACATACTCTTTGTGGCATGGAAATGACATCCTTTTGTACAGCTCAGGCATTTACAAACTGGGTGGAATTTAGTTAATGATCTCATCGTACATTTTACATCTTTCAATCCCTTTCGCTTGCCATAGCAGGTTCATTTCATTTTATTACTTTGTTTTTTTTAAAATATTATTTTGATTAATTTATTATCATTTTTTAACAATAATTACCACTTTATTATCTTTACAGACAACCAAAGGCAGCAAACATATCCAATATACTCCTTATTTTTTCCACACAGCAACAAGCCTGTGAGAAAAAGTGTTTGGTCCAAAGTAACCCAGCTGGATTTGATGGTCAAGGTAGGGCTTGAACTCCGGTTTGTTTTATTTTATTACATTAATCTATATTTTATATTATAGTATTTTATTATTTCATTTCATTTTAGTATTTCATTTCATTTATTGTTTTACAATATACAGTATATCACTTCATTATTTTTACAAACAACCAAAAGGAGCAAACATATCCAATATACTATCCTCCTTATTTTTTCCACACAGCAACAACTTTGTGAGATACAGTGGTCTGAGAAACAGTGTTTGGTCCAAAGTTATCCAGCGGACTTTCAGGGCCAAGGCAGCGCTTGAACAGATGGTCCCCGCTTTCTATCTCAGTTCCTTAACCACTAGGCCAGACTAGAATCCCTTTAAATCTAGAAATTATAGAGAAACCTCAGTGAAAGAAAGAGTATGGATAGCAAAGGCACCAAATATCAGGTTCTTTCTCTGAAATTGTATACAAACCACCATTGATCTTTTAATTTGGGGAGCCAGAAAGAACACATGATATACTAATTTCTCTTTGTGAGTTGCTCCCTGTGGTTGAGGTCAGGCCGCAAAACAATGATGTAGCACTTTGGCAAGAATATGCATCCCAATAACGCAGCACTGGAGGCCAAGATGGAGAAGACCTCCACAGCTACCATGGCTTTTCCTTTTGTGCTCAGATAGGCTGGAAAGAAGGAGATCCACACACTGCAAAAGGCCAACATGCTGAAAGTGATGAACTTGGCTTCATTAAAGCTGTCAGGTAATTTGCGGGCAAGAAAAGCCACAATAAAGCTGGCAATGGCCAAGACCCCCATGTAGCCCAAGACACAGTAGAAGAAGAGAGCTGAGCCCTCATTGCATTGTAAAATCATATTTTGGAGTTCAGAGTGCATGTCCAACTCAGGGAATGGGGGAGATTTTGACAACCAAAGTACACAAATGCATACTTGTAAGTGAGAGCACAAAAGGACAAAAGAAAAGGCCAATCTTTTCCCCACCCATCTCCTCATCTGAGATCCTGGTTTAGTGGCCATGAAAGCCACAACCACTGTGATGGTTTTGGCCAGTACACTAGAAATGGCCACTGTGAAAGTGACACCAAACATTGATTGTCTGAGAAGACAGGTCACATTGCCAGGTTGGCTGAGAAAGAGCAAAGAGGAGAGAAAACAGAGCTGAAGAGAGACAAGCAGGGTGTAGGTAAGGGACCGGTTGTTGGCTTTCACAATGGGAGTATCCCTGTGCTTAATAAAAATCCCAAGTACACAAGATGTCAAGAAGAAGAAACAAAGAGTAGCTGAAGCTAAACCGATGCCTAATGTTTCTTCAAAGGTTAGAAATATCACCAGTTTCAGGATACAGCCATTCTTTTCTTCATTTGGATAATGATCTTCTGAACATTTGAAACAGTCATCCATATCTGGAAGAAAAATCAATGAATTTGTCATTGTAGTAATTCTACACCATTGAAACTCACTTAACATTATGCATCCTAAATTGGTTTAGTAAAGCTCCCTTAAGTTCAAATAAGAATGCCTACTCACCATTCTGGTTTGAAATCTTCCCTTCTGGGCATGGAATACAGTCATAGCAGCAGAATTGAACTCCCTCAATCCCTTTCTTCCAGGATCCACAGAAACAAGGATCATTACATCTGGAAAGTGGAAGAACCTGATAATGATAATAAAAGGTTTTGAAAAGGGAGAAATTTAAAACAGCTTGTGATGTTTTCCTTTATGGAGGAAAATTATTTTTGATTTCTACAACGAATACTGAATTTATCAACCTCATCAACAACTTAAAAAATTACTAATCAGAATAATGTACAGATGGGCCTATTTGAAGTGCAAAGTGAGTAAATAATAACACATGGTGACAATCTCATGGAAACATGTCCATTCATATGATTTCAAATAAAAATGGAAACCAAATATGCAAACATGGCTTTTACATTATCATTTTGTCAATTTGAGGAATACTTGATCATCAACAACATTTGAAAGAATATGCCATTGTTTATTTAAAAACACAGAAATTAGACTTCTAAAGAGAGCATATTCATTATAAGATCATAATGGATTAAGGAATTGTTGATTCAATAATTTGATACCTGGTTAAAAACTGTATGCCAGACAATCACATCTTCATCAATGAGTAATTCCTTCCCCTTCGGTGCCTTGAGATCCATCTTTCCAACTTTGACTCTCTGAAAGGATCTGTTTGGAAAGGTGATCAAGTTGGTGAGGTCGAATCCACCTGTTGCTTCCCCTTTCTCATTCAGGAACACTCTCTCTCCAGCTGAATTGTTGAAAGAAATGCCTTGAAGAAATGAATGAAGCTACTTGAAAGAGAATAGAAGAGAGAGGGAATTGAAAGTAAAGCAGTGTAGAAGAGAACATGATACTCATTTTTTTCATCCTTCTTTCCATTCCTATAACAATAATTATATAAGTTCTTAGAAATTTACAATTGATAATTCATAGAAATATATAAGTTCACTTTATTATTAATTTGATGTTATTTTAAAGAAATATAAGAATGAATTGAAGGTGAGTGAAAATCGGCTTTTGGAATTATTTAACTTCCTTCAATTATCATTTGCGTTCCCTACTTAAACAACTAATTCATGATATATCATATCTAATGTGTCCTCATTGGTACAAAGCTGTTCAACAGTTTGAGATCTGATTAATTTCCTTTAGCAAAATTTTTGAATCTGACACTCTAATATTCTTTGATAGACAGATTGGGGGTGGAGATTATGGCAAACATAAATTTGTTTCATACTATGGATGCCACATGTAAAAAGGATCACTTTTATTTTATTCCTCTTAATCTCTGATAAAGACAGAAAGTTCAGTTTGTCAGACAGTAAAATTTCATGAGCCACACAGAAAGTTCTTAAAGAATTGATTCTTTTTAGATGATGAAATGATGAAAAATAATCTGGGTTATCAGTTTAACTATCTCTTAGTATGCAAGCTTGGGTGATTTGATAGCAACATAATAGAAAAGAGAACAGCATAATCAAATTTCATTCAATAATTCTTCATAGTCCAATAACTATTATTGAATATATACATTTAGAAATTTGATGATCAATACTTCATTGAAACGTACATGTCCACTCTATTATTTATTTGATATTATTTTAAGAAACGGTAAGCATGAACTGAAGCAGAATGAAAGTAGGCTTTTGGATTTATGTAACTTTCTTCAATTAAGTTTTAAGTCCACTGCTTAAACAATTAATTCAAGATAGAGCATATATAATCTTTCCTTGTCTGTAGAAAGCTGCTTGACAGTCTCAGTTTTGACTAATTTCCTTTCGCCAGACTTTAGAACCTGAGACTCAAGCATTCTTTGACCCATAGATGAGAGGAAGAGATTATTGCAAAGATAGGTTTGTTTGATACTCTGGATGCCACCTGTAAAAAGGACCACTTTTTTTTTTATTCCCGTAAAACTCTGTTAGAGACAGAAAATTTTGCTTGTCACCCATGAAAATTTCATGAGCCACAGAGAAAGTTCTTGAAGAATTGATTGTTTTTGGAAGAGACAATGAAAAGTAAGCTAAATTATCATTTTAACTATGTCTTATTGTGCAAGCAATGGTGATTTACTTAATAACCCCTACTGACACTTAAACCCTAATTTATATAGTAGCTTCTGGATGATCAGAATAACAGAATGACAGAATAATAGGAAAACAGAATAACAAGAGAAATCAGTTTTCTTTATCAGCACGGTTTTGTTGTAAACAGATCATTCTAAACCAATATTATTTCATTCTTCAATATATTGACTAAATTAGTAGACTAATGAAATACTGTGGACATAATATACTTAGACTTCAATAAGGCATTCAACAAAGTAGGCCACAATCTACTTCTTGGTAAACTTGAAAAAATTGGGATAGATAGCATCACCATCAGATGGATTCACAACTGGCTGACAAACCATATTCAACAAATAGTCCTTAATTGGTCTATGTCTACATAGAGGGAAGTAAGCAGTGGAGTACCACAAGATTCCATCTTAGGCCCAGTACATTTAAATATCTTCATAAATGACTTAGATAAGGGAATAGAAGGGAAACTTGCCAAATTTGCAGGAATAGCTAACACCCTAGAAGATAGGCTCAAGATCCAGATGGATCTTGACAGACTTCAACACTGGGCCCTATCTATAAAAGGGAATTCAAGGTAAAGAAAAGAAAAGTCTTACACTTAGGCAAGAAAACCAAAAGTACACATATAGACTGGGGAAAACGAGGCTTAATAGCAGTAACTGTGAGAAGAATCTTAATGGACAACCAATTAAATATGAGCCAAGAGTGTGCGGAGGCATTCAAAAAAGTCAATGCAATCCTGACTTTTTATTTATTTTATTTATTTATTACATTTTTATACCACCCTTCTCCCAAAGGACTCAAGGAGGTATACAGCCACAATAAAACAATCTCAACACAAAAATTAAAAACCCTTAAAATAATTAAATCATTTGGCCATATTTAAAACCCCAAAGTTAAAAACCCTTTAAAAACCATTTAAAAAACCCATTCAAAATCATTATTCTGTCAGACCGGCTTGATAAAACAATAGGGTCTTCAGAGCACGACAGAAGGCGCAGAGGTTGAGGATCCTTCGTACACCTGGGGGCAGTTTATTCCATAAGGCAGGGCCCCCCACAGAGAAGACTCTCCTCTGGGGGTCACCAGCCGACATTGTTTGGCCAACGGCACCCTGAGGAGGCCCTCTCTGTGAGAATGTAACAGATGGTGGGAGGCAATTGCTGGAGAAGATGGTCCCGTAGATATCCCGGTCCTAAGCCATGGAGCACTTTGAAGATGGTGACCAGCACCTTGAAACGCACCCAGAAGACCACTGGGAGCCAGTGCAGCTCACGCAGGAGAGGTGTTAAATGGGAGCAATGAGTCGCTTCCATAACCACTTGCGTGGCCACATTCTGGACCAGTTGGTGCCTCCAGGTGCTCCTCAAGGGGAGCCCCATGTAAAGAGCATTACAGTGGTCCAGACAGGAGCTGACAAGGGTGTGAGTGACCATGTGCAATCCCTCCAGCCAACACAGCATGATACCATGATCGATGGTATCAAAAGCTGCTGAGAGATCTAGGAGGACCAGGACAGAGGAGCAACCCTGTCCCAAGCCCTCCAGAGATCATCAACCAATGCGATCAATGCTGTTTCTGTGCTGTATCCTGTCCTGAAGCCCGACTAGCACAGATCTAGATAGACAGCTTCATCCAGGTATCGAGGAAGTTGTCGCACCACCACACTCTCAACAAACTTCACCGCAAAGCAGAGGTTGGAGACTGGACGATAATTAGCTAGTACA
Source organism: Coluber constrictor foxii (assembly GCA_038048745.1). Classification (NCBI taxonomy): domain Eukaryota; kingdom Metazoa; phylum Chordata; class Lepidosauria; order Squamata; family Colubridae; genus Coluber; species Coluber constrictor. Next base: position 38,816,680 of record CM075961.1, read on the forward strand.
GCTGGGTCCAGGGAAGGCTTCTTGAGGAGGGGACTCACCAAGGAGGGTACTCTTTTAAGGTGGCTGGGAAGACACCCTCACTCAAAGAAGCATTAATAATCCCCTGAAACCAGCCCCGTGTAATCTTCCGGGAGGCCAGCACCAACCAGGAGGGACACTGGTCCAATAAACATGTGGTAGCATTAAGCCTCCCCAAAATCCTTGCATTAACAGAGGAATACAATCAAGATCAAGTGAGGTACTAATACCACTCTCTAAAGCCTTAAAAAGACCACACCTAGAGTATTGCATCCAATTTTGGTCACCACACTATAAAAAAGATGTTGAGATTCTAGATAGAGTGCAGAGAAGAGCAACCAAGATGATTAGGGGACTAGAGGCTAAAACATACAATGAAAGGTTAGAGGAACTGGGTATGGCTAGTCTACTGAAGAGAAGAGAAGGACCAGGGGAGACATGATAGCAATCTTCCAATATTTGAGGGACTGCCATAGAGAGAAGGGGGTCAAACCAGTGGTAGGATTCAAGTAATTTAACAACCGGTTATCTGCCCTAATGATTTCTTCCAACAACCACTTTGCCAAACTGCTCAGAAAGTTAAAAACCGGTTCTCCCAAAGTGGTGCAAACTGGTTGAATCCCACCACTGGGTCAAACTATTTTCCAAAGCACCCAAAGATCAGAGAAGAAATAATGGGTAGAAACTGAACAAGGAGAGATTTAACCTGGAAATAAGGAGAAATTTTCTGACAATGAGAATAATCAACCAATGGAACAGAAGTTGCCTTTGCAGATTGTGGGAGCTTCCTCACTGGAGGCTTTCAAGAAGAGACTGGATTGTCAGAAATGGTGTAGGGTCTCCTGTTTAGGCAGGGTGTTGGACTGGATGACCTATAAAGTCTCTTCCAATTCTATTAATTTGTAACAATCTGTATCTATTTTATACATCACAGTATAACAAAGTTGCAAGACACCTTGGAAGTCTTCTACTTAACCCTACTCAAGGAGGTGACCCTAAACCACTTCACAGAAATGGCTGCCCAGTCTTTTCATAAAAGTCTTCAGTGATGGAGAAAACACAACATTTAAAGGCCAGCTGTTCCACTAATTCATTGTTCTCACTGTCCAGAAATTCTGTCTTATTTCTATGTGGTTTCTTATACTTGATTCAATGTGCAGAAAACATTAAGACTTTCCATATTGGGTTCAAAAAATCATTTTATGTCAAGCTGCTCATTGAAATAAAAGAATTGTCCAAAGCAAAGGAAATACCTGCCAAGACTGCAGATTTGGAAGATCAGTTTTTTTACGCATCATAGTTGTCTTCCTATTGAACCCCAACATGTATAGATCCTGCAAAGCATGAGCCACAGAATAAACAGCATTGTAGATACTGTAGCTTTGGCCAGTCATTTCCATTTCAAAGGCAGGTCCAGGAAGATCCTCGAGCTTCATCTCCCCAGTGCATTTTCTACTCTGCTTTTCTTGTAACTCTGGTTTTGGAAATGAACAATCAAATGCTTGTTCCCAAACTTCCTGCAGAAACCCATTTCTGGAGACTGAAAGTGGATTGATGGTCTGAAGAAATTCCTTGAAACCTACAACTTTTGTTGAATGAACAGTGAAGGAAATTGCCCCATGGAACATCTGGAGGTCCCAGTTGATTAGAAATCCTGACACTATGAAATCAATCTGTGCCGTCATGATCCACACCTTTCCAAATAATGTAGTTTTCTTGCTGTTAGGATCTACTGGAAACATTACAAATCTTAGCCACATAATTGTCAATGCTTCTCCATAGACAAGAACTGCATTGACTTTGCTATTCATTAATTGAATGGAAATAATTGAGATTCTTTGAAAAAATTCTTGGAATTCTTCCATGTGGGCCAGTTGTGAAAGCCTTTCTATAAACGCTAAGCAGATTCCATTCTCTGAAAATAAGGGCTGCATTTTCTGTAAGAATTTTTCTCCATTGTCATTATCAACAGCAAAAATCCCAATCCATGTCCACCAGAAATGGTGAAGCAGTTGGATAATCCCAATGTACTGATGGTCTTCTTTGGGGACCATGAAATAAAGTGAAGAGAGCTTACTGATCTGAAATTCTTCTTGGGCTAATGAGCCATATGTCAGCTGCAAGAAAGTGGAGAAGTATTCTCTTGAGTAGTTAGATCAAATCTGATTGTCCTGTCTAATTTCATATAAAATATATCCAATGAAGGAATTATTTTCCTGAAATTCTTCTAAGTATTAATATGGAAAGGAATTTCTTGGAATTATTTCAAACATAGATGATGATACAAACTCAATTGTTTTCATAGAAGCAAAGAGTTCAAATCGTCCCTCTGGTATGGAATGTCTATCGATTCATACTTCCTGTATTTGGCATATTAGTTTCAAAATTATGCTAACTAATAAGCCAGGAAGAACATCTTAACACAAACCTGAGACTAAATCTTAATGCACCTTAATTACTCAGTAACAATAACGGCACCAGAATATAGAATTCACAACCTACTTGTGGAACCTTGAAGAAACTTGTAATTTCAGCAATATGAGATGATGATACAAAATCCAGTCCCCCAATGATAGCCATGAGATTCTTCTGGCTATCACATTTGTAGTTAGGGACAAATTCCTGGGATTTGAAAAGTAGGTCCAGAGTGGTGCGATAGGTCATCCTCGCACTGAGGTAACTGTCATAGATGTGGAACCCAAGAGTGATGTTAGGTAAGATCTGGGAGTCCTCATTGATCTCCTTCACAGCAAAGGCCAAGGCAAGGATGTGTTGATGAAATTTGGTGAATACACTGCAAATAGGTTAAATGCCCCAATTGAAAAAAACAAAACAAAACAAAACGATAATCTTGTTCAGTGGCATCATTTCTACATGAATAACAGACTTTTTTTGTCTGACAGGAGTAGGAAGATTTTAGCTTTGGTACAATGCTTCATAATACGGTGTTCAGATTTATTTTTAACCGCATTTCCATGACTTCCAACAAATATCTACTGCAACAAATACAAGTAGTGACTTTTTTCAAAGTACTATATTTATTTTCTATGTGATTTTCAGAAAATGATATATCAACAGATTCAGGAGGTATCACTCATTTACTGTATGAAGGTTTTATGAGGAGAGATAGTGCCGAACCTTTTTTTAAAAAAAATGTTGTTACCTCAGTAAATGTTCAAATATATCTGAACGTTTTGTACATTTCACATGAAAGACTTTAAAAGAATGTAAAGAAGATTATTTTTTTCTATCATAACCAGATACAGTTGAAAGAAAAACAAGGCATAGATTACATTCAAAATGCTACATTTATGCACAAACAGCTTTTATTCATATAAAAGATTTTTGAAAGTCTGCGTAAGATTAGATAAAGGAAAAAAAATCTTTACACTGGTGTTTCATAAGGAGTTACAGAAGGATTTTCGCTAAATTTAAATTCATAAAAGTGGTAAACAAAATGAGGTGCCATCCCAACAATGATGAATTCTCCAGGCTGGTACCACTCATGTGGAACAAGTAAAACAGCTTTTACTCATATAAGGGATTTTTGAGATTGGCTAAGTTTAGATAGCGAAGAAAAATTCTTACATTGGTACCTCGTAAGGTGTTAAAGCAGGGTTTTCAACAAATTTCATTTCATAAAAGTGATAGACGATGTGAGACGTCATCCCACCAATGGTGAAGTCTCCAGGCTGGTACCACTCATGTGGAACAAGGAAAGCATCACTTGCAGGACAGCTCAGAGTACCTACTTTATGCACCAAAAATATCAGAAGGAACATATTGATGACCTTGTTATTGTAAAAAAATGTTTTTCCTTCCATCCTGCCCATAGGGAAGCATATATAATCCAATACTTCATCTATAATCTAAGGATTATATTTGAGAATACATCTAATGAGAAAATCCATCATTTTCTCTTTGAAGATCCACGTGAGTACAATTTTTTATCTTGAATATCACAAGGATTTGAACAGATACGCTGGCAGAAGCGAACAAAGGGTGGATTCTTGAAACAATAAATCTGACAGAGAAATGACTACCCCTTGTACCAAACTCTCTATGGTTCAACACTTATTTCATAGCCAAACAGAGAGTTTCATTGTTATTGAATTTCAATAGCCTTCTGGGAAGCCTTCGATGTTTTGGCCGATAGTAATTCCTCTAGGATATAATTATTTTATTTTGATAATAAGGAGTTGATAGTTCAGCTATTTTTTTAATGAGCAAATGCCAACAAAAGTAATATGAGGGACATATGCAAGGCAATTTATATTTAATTGTTATAATTGTAGAAATAAATACAAGCCTTTTTTTTTCAAGATGACACATTTCTTTTCTGCTCATTTTTCACAAAATCAAATATGAAAATATCCAGCAGGAATCGGTCATTAATTGTAGGTATGTTTTCTTTTCTTTTCTTTTTTTCTTTTTCTTTTTTCTTTTTTTTTTTTTTTGTATTTTTTTTTAATTTTTTTCGAACTTAAACATAAAATATAACTTTCAAGAGCAGAGTCTCGGACCGGTCATAAATGGTTACCATGCTTACATTCCTTTAATGAGCTCCATTCACAATTTCCCATTACATCTTTTACAAGTAAAAAATTCAAAACTTAAAAGAACCAATTTTAACATCAATTTTAACATCTTCATCTAGATAAATCCCTTATATCAATTCAAATTAATTTCAAATTCACTTTTACTCATTTTTATATCTATATATCAATCCTAATCATATCTTGTTCTTCTTCACCTTAAATCTTTTACAATCCATATCCAAATAATTTTTAAGAATATTCTACCCTCTTATTAAAAGTGTTTACCTTACAATTTTATCACCATTAATCTTAATTTCAAATTCAGTAGAGCTCCAGTTTTGTTATACTTTGTAAAACAAAATTCTATCTAATTTTTAATTCTTTGACCCTTATCCTCAAATCTTAATAACTAGCTTTATCAATTTGTCTTAATTTTATCCCACTTATCATCTATTACACTTTACATATTACACAGGAACATATTTTATTTAATCTAATTTCCAACATATAATCTACCATACCTCCCTCTATTATTTGACTGTTTTCCAACGTATTCTGTTTGGCTGATTCTCAGCATAGTCCCCTCCAAAACACCAACTAGTTAATTACGTTCAATATAGTCTCCTCCAAGCTGACCACCATTATTGGCTGTTTCCAGCATCTTATATTTGGCTGATTTCCAGCATAGTCTCCTCCTAAACTCCATCCATTGTTTGGCTGATTTCCAGCATAATCTCCTCCAACTATCCTTCTATTTGTTTGGCTGATTTCCAGCATAGTCTCCTCCAAGGCTCCCACTCTTGTTTGGCTGATTTCCATCATTTCAAACTAGTTTCCAACGTATTTCCTCCGAGTCTCAAACTCTTATCTAGTTGGTATCCATCCCACTTATTTTAATTTTCCCTTAGAATATAATTATCTATTTTATATCATTTCCCCATCATACTCTTTTAATTTGATTCTCAATATATTTCATAACATCATATCATCACAGCTATCAGCTCGGCGGAACTGGGAGGAACCAGGGGGACCCCACCACTACTCATGGGGCCAACCTGGAAACTGTAAGGGCTGGCCTGCTTGACTTCGGCCCGGTCACCCAAAGCAAAGTAGAAACTTGCCAGCAGTTTGGGGAATGGCATCAAGCTGGCCATGCCCACCCAGTTGGCCACACCCCCTAATTAGCCACACCCACCCAGCTGGCCACACCTACTCAGTTGGCTATACCCAGCCAGCCCTCTGAGATCAACCAAAGCCCTGATGCGGCCCTCAATGAAATTTAGTTTGACACCCCTGCTTTAACATATTCTAAAGAATATTATTTCTTTTTCTGCAATTAGAAACATTTCAAAAACAAAGAAGTTATGAATAAAAAATGGAGCCTACATTTTTCCTGAAACACTTTTTACTCATATAAAAAATTGTGGGGGAAATGGCAAAGATTATAAAAGAAAAAAAAACACCTTTTACAATGGGAAGTCATTAGGCTTTATATAAGGATGTTCCTTAAATTTCAATTTAGGACATGTGGGACACCAGGCCACCAATTATGAGATCGTCAGCTCTACATGGGACTCTACATGGGGCTGTCCTTTAAAAGTATCCATAAGCTTCAATTATTTCCAAATGCAGCCACCCATGTGGTTTTCTGCAGACCCAGTTGTGTCACCTTTCCTGTGGGAGTTGCAATTGCTGAGAATTTGCTTCTGGGTACTATTCAAGGTGCTGGTTGTCACCTTTAAACTCTACATGGCTTGGGACCAGGTTATTTGAAGAACTGTCTCTTCCTGATCACATCCATGTGATCCAGTGAAACAGGGAGGCAGGGAAAGTTGTGGGTCCTCTCTCTTAAATCAGGGCATCTGGTGGGACCCAGAAGAAGTGTCTTCTTTGTGATGGCACCCTCCCTCTGAAACATCATCCACACTGAGATTAGCTTGGTCCCCACTTTGACCCTCTTTTGCAAAGTCCTGAGCACCTGGTTTTGACAATAGGCCTGTGGAACCCAGAATGGGTTGGAACCTATGAAGTAGCTCAACCAATTGATCATTATCCCCAGGAGTGTGTTTTTATTCGGGGTTTTATCTTTTTGAGCATCTCAGGGACACTGAAAGTGATTGGGTGGCCATATGCATTCTCTTAAATGTGTGAATAAAGGAATGAATAAATAGATCTCCTTCTAATGTGTGTCATAAGGTTTATTTGGGGATTTTTCTTAAAATTTCAATTTGTAAAACTGATAAACTATGTGGGACATCATGCCACCAAGGATGAGAACAGGGGAAGCATCACTTGTAGAGAAGTACAGAGTAACTAGTTTCGATATGAATTAGGGTTGCACTTTCATTATAATTTGGACTACTGGATAGATTTGTCCTGTGGATAGAATCAATGTGTCTGTACATCTGTACATCTGTAGTCTGTATATTTGTCCATCTGTCCATCTGTCCATCTGTCCATTTGTACGTCCAACTCTCTATCTCATTTTTGCTATCCCTATTCTGTCCCTGTCTCTCTCTCACACACACATACAGACAGGCAACAGTAGAATAACTCATCTGACAACAGTTTCTCCATTATCAGAATTGGCAGCAACCCAGTGGCTGGTTGCCATGTATTTTTTACTCACGAAGGGGGAGTTTTTCCCTTCGTCTGGGAACAAAGCCAACACACGATAGATATTCAAAAAGTCCATCAATACAAAGAGGTTTGTCCGATATTAGTATTTGCTCATCACAGAGCTGGACCGGCCATCACACCCACTTTTATACCCTGTGAGGTGTTGTCCAGTGACTCAGCCTAATCTCTGGCATTCCTCTTCCTCTCCTATGTGCGCTTATCTCTGCGACGCTGTCGAGGGTCCGGCTAGACTCATCTTCCTCATTACTGTGTGGACATGCTTGGCCCCGGGCCTATCTCTTGGTCTTCGGAGGAAACCGAAGGCATTGCCAGAGAGGAGGGTCCTGGAGAGGGAGGCCTTGCCAACTCCTCTCCTTCACTCTCGGAGTCCTGTCCTGCTGATAACACAGGCTCAGGTAATGGAGCCACAACAATTCCTCTCCCTCCAGTTCTCTCTCTCCCCCCTCCCTCCCTCCTCTCTCTCTGGATATCTGGATATTGAGCTACCTATTTATTTATAATCGATTATAATCTCATTGAGAAACCTCAATGAAAGAAAGAGTGTAAATTGCAAAGGCACCAAATATCAGGTTCTTTCACTGAAATTGCGTACAAACCACCGTTGATCTTTTAATTAGGGGAGCCAGAAAGAACACATGATATACTAATTTCTCTTTGTGAGTTGCTCCCTGTGGTTGAGGTCAGGTCGCAAAACAATGATGTAGCATTTTGGTAGGAATATGCATCCCAGTAATGCAGCGCTGGAGGACAAGATGGAGAAGACCTCCACAGCTACCATAGCTTTGCCTTTTGTGCTCAGATAGGCTGGAAAGAAGGAGATCCACACGCTGCAAAAGGCCAACATGCTGAAGGTGATGAACTTGGCTTCATTAAAGCTGTCAGGTAATTTACGGGCAAGGAAAGCCACAATAAAGCTGGCAATGGCCAAGATACCCATGTAGCCCAAGACACAGTAGAAGAAGAGAGCAAAACCCTCATTGCACTGTAAAATCATTTCATGGAACTCTGAGTGCATGTCCAAGTCAGGGAATGGGGGAGATGTTGACAACCAAAGAATACAAATGCATACTTGTAAGAGAGAGCATGAGAGGACAATAGAAAAGGCCAGTCTTTTCCCCACCCACTTCCTCATCTGAGAACCAGGTTTAGTGGCCATGAAAGCAACAACCACGGTGATAGTTTTAGCCAGAACACTAGAAATGGCCACAGAGAAGGTGATGCCAAAAGTTGGTTGTCGGAGAAGGCAGGTCACCTTGCCAGGTTGGCTGAGGAACAACAAAGAGGAGAGAAAACAGAGCAGAAGAGAGACAAGGAGGGTGTAGGTGAGGGACCGGTTGTTGGCTTTGACAATGGGAGTATCCCTATGCTTAATAAAAGTCCCAAGTACCCAAGATGTCAAGAAGAAGAAACAAAGAGCAGCTGAAGCTAAACTGATTCCTAAGGTTTCTTCAAAAGTTAGAAACTTCACACGTTTCAGAATACATCCATTCTTTTCTTCATTTGGATAATGATCTTCTGAACATTCGAAACAGTCATCCGTATCTGGAAGAAAAAACAAGGAATTTTTTATTGTAATAATTCTATAAAACTGAAACTCACTTAATATTATTCATCCTAAATTGGTTTATTAAAGATTTCTTAAGTTCAAAGAAAATTGATAGAATGCGTAACCTACCATTTTGATTTGAAATCTTCCCTTCTGGGCATGGAGCACAGTCATAGCAGCAGAACTGACCCCCCTCAATCCCTTTCTTCCAGGATCCAGGGAAACAAGGATCATTGCATCGAGAAAGTGGAAGAGCCTGGTGATACTCATAAAAGATTTTGAAAAGGGAGAAATGTAAAATAGTTTGTGATGTTTTTCTTTATGGAGGAAAATTATTTTTGACTTCCATAAAGACTACTGAGTTATTTATTTATTTTATTTTATTTATTTGATTTGTATACCATCCTTCTCCAACAGGACTCAGGGCAGTGAACAGCCATGTATACAAAATTTAAAACAATTCTAAAAATTATTCAATAATTTTGGCCCACAATTTAAAACAACTCAGTTAAAATCAATTGGAATTAAAACTAAGGATGGGGTCAAGTCAGCACGGCTAGATGAAATAGGTGAGTTTTAAGGGCCCGACGAAAAGTCCGGAGGTCTGTGTATCTCCGGGGGTAGAACATTCCAGAGGGCAGGTGCTGCCACAGAGAAGGCTCTCCCCCTGGGGGTCAACAGCCAACATTGTCTGCGACAGCACCCTGAAGAAACCCCCTCTGTGGGAGTGTACTGGCCAGTGGGAGGCTATTGGTGGCAGATGGCGCTCTCACAAATGCCCAGGCCCTAAGCCATGGAGCACTTTAAAGGTGGTCACCAACACCTTGAAGCACACCCAGAAAACCGGGTTTTTGAACTGGGACCCAGTGCAGCTCGTGCAGGAGGGGTGTCACATGGAAGGGCCCGTCGCTCCCATAATCCCCCACACGGCCGCATTCTGGACCAGTTGGAGCCTCCGGGTGCACCCCAAGGGGAGCCCCATGTAGATAGCATTGCAGCAGTACAGGCAGGGAGTGATGAGTGCTTGAATGACTGTGCATAGGGAGTCCCGATCCAGAAAGGGACACAAGAGACGTATCAGGCAAACCTGATAAAAGTTCATTGACTTCATCAACAAGTTAAAAATTTACTAATCAGAATAATGTACAAATTTTATTTATTTATTTATTTATTTATTAAACAAATTTCTATACCGCCCTTCTCCTTCCGGACTCAGGGCGGTGAACAGCCAATTAAAACCAATACAATAGAATAAGTTAAAACATACTAAAATCAATATAAATTTAGGCTGAAAATATACCGAATAAAAACAGTAAAACACTAAAAATTTAAAAGAATTTAAAAGAATTTAAAATATTTAAAAATAAGAGGGATCAGGCAAGTCCGGCAAGTTGGAAGAAATAAGTCTTCAACGCCCGACGAAAGGTCCGGAGGTCAGCGATAGTTCTCAGATCTGGAGGGAGATCGTTCCAGAGGGTGGGAGCTACCACAGAGAATGCTCTCCCCCTGGGGGTCGCCAGCCGGCACTGTCTGGCTGACGGCACCCTGAGGAGGCCCTCTCTGTGGGAGCGAACCAGCCGGTGGGAGGCAGTAGGTGGCAGAAGGCGGTCCCATAAGTACCCTGGTCCTAAGCCATGGAGCGCTTTAAAGGTGATTACCAACACCTTGAAACGCACCCGGAAATCAACCGGCAACCAATGCAGCTCACGCAGGAGAGGTGTCACATGGGAGCGCCCTGTCACTCCCATAATCCCCCGCACGGCCGCATTCTGTACCAGTTGAAGCCTCCGGATGCATCCCAAGGGGAGCCCCATGTAGAGAGCATTACAGTAGTCCAAGCGACCATGGTCCTGTTTGAAGGACAAGGTGAGTAAATAATTACACATGCTGACAATCTCATGGAAACATGTCCACTCGTATGATTTCAAACAGAACGGGAAACCAAACATGGAAATATGGCTTTTACATTGTAATATCATTTTGTCAATTTGGGAAATTCTTGATCATCAACAACATTTAAAAGAATATGCCATTGTTTATTTAACAGAAACAGAAATTGGACTTCTAAAGAAAGTACATTCATTATGGGATCCTAGCAGATTATTTTGATTCAATAATTCAATACCTGGTTAAAAGCTGGGTGCCAGATAATCACATCTTCACCAATGAGTAATTCCTTCTCCTTTGGTGCCTTGGGATCCATCTTTCCAACTTTGACTCTCTGAAAGGATCTGTTTGGAAAAGTGATCAAGTTGGTGAGGTCGAATCCACCTGTTGCTTCCCCTTTCTCATTCAGGAACACTCTCTCCCCAGCTGAATTGTTGAAAGAAATGCCTTGAAGAAATGAGTGGAGCTACTTGAAAGAGAATAGAAGAGAGAGGGAATTGAAAACAATATAATAGAAAAGAGAACATCATAATCAAGTTTCATTCAATAATTTTTCATAGTCCAATAACTGTTATTGAATATGTACACTTAGAAATTTGATCATCAATATTGCATGGAAATATACACGTCCACTCTATTATTTATATGATATTATATTAAGAAAAGGTAAGCATGAACTGAAGCAGAATGAAAGTAGGCTTTGGGAATTATGTAACTTTCTTCAATTATGTTTTAGGTCCACTACTTAAACAATTAATTCAAGATAGAGCATACATAATCTTTCCTTGTCTGTAGAAAGCTGCTTGACAGTCTCAAGGTTTGACTAACTTCCTTTCACCAGATTTTAGAACCTGAGACTCAAGCATTCTTTGACAGACAGATGAGAGGAAGAGATTATGCCGAACACAGGTTTATTTCATAGTATGGATGTAAAAAGGACCACTTTTATTTTATTTCTGTAAAACTCTGGTAGCAATAGCACTTAGACTTATATACCGCTTTACAGTGCTTTACAGCCCTCCCTATGTGGTTTTAGAGAATCAGCATATTGCCCCCAACCATCTGGGTCCTCACTTTACCCACCTCAGAAAGATGGAAGGCTGAGTCAGCCTTGAGCCTGGTGATATTACAACTGCCAACTTGCAGGCAGCTGGCAGTCAGCAGAAGTAGCCTGCACTTCTGCACTCTAACCACTGCACCAATGTGGCTCATGGAGCTTTCTGATAGACACATGAAAATTTCATGAGGCACAGAGAAAGTTATTGGAAGAGACAATGAAAAGTAATCTAAATTATCATTTTAACTATGTCTTATTGTGCAAGTGATGATGATTTACATAATAATTCCTACTGAGACTTAAACCATAATTTATATAGTAACTTCTGGATGATTGGAATAACAAAATGACAGAGTAATAGGAAAAGAGAATAACTAGAGAAATCAGTTTTCTGTATCTATTTTAAAGAGCACAGTATAACAAAGTTGCAAGGAACCTTGGAAATCTTCTACTTAACACTCTGCTCAAGGTGGTGACCCTATATCATTTCACAGAAATGGCTGTCCAGTCTCTTCATAAAAGTCTGCAATGATGGAGCAAACATGACATTTAAAGGTCAGCTGTTCCACTAATTCATTGTCCTTATTATCTGGAAATTCTGTCTTATTTCTATACTTGATTCAATGTGTGGGAAATATTAAGATTTTCCATATTGGGTTCAAAAAATCATTTTATGTCAAGCTGCTCATTGAAATAAAAGAATTGTCCAAAGCAATGGAAATACCTGCCAAGACCGCAGATTTGGAAGATCAGGTTTTTTACACATCGTAGTTTTCTTTTTTTTGAAACCTAACATGTGTAGATCCTGCAAAGCATGAGCCACAGAATAAACAGCATTGTAGATACTGTAGCTTTGGCCGGTCATTTCCATTTCAAACAAAGGTCCAGGAAGATCCTCCAGCTGCATCTCCCCAGTGCATTGTCTACTGTGTATTTCTTGTAACCCTGGTTTTGGAAATGAACAATCAAATGCTTGTTCCCAAACATCCTGCAGAAACCCATCTCTGGAAACTGAAAATGGATTGATGGTCTGAAGAAATTCCTTGAAACCTACAACTTTTGTTGAATGAACAGTGAAAGAAATTGCCCCATGGAACATCTGGAGGTCCCAGTTGATTTGAAATCCTGACAATATGAAATCAATCTGTGCTGTCATGATCCACACCTTTCCCAAGAATGTAATTTTCTTGCTGTCAGGATTTTCTGGAAACATTGCAAATCTTAGCCACATAATTGTCAAAGATTCTCCATAGACAAGAATTGCATTGACTTTGCTATTCATCAAATGAACGGAAATAATTGAGATTGTTTGAAAAGCTTCTGGAAAATCTTCCAAGTGGACCAGTTGTGAAAGTCTGTCTATGAATGATGAGCAGACTCCGTTCTCTGAAAGTAAAGGCTGCATTTTCTGTAAGAAATGTTCTCCATCATTGTTATCAACAGCAAAAATCCCAATCCATGTCCACTTGAAATGATGAAGCAGTTGAATAATCCCAATGTACTGATGGTCCTCTTTTGGGACCATAAAATAAAGTGAAGAGAGCTTACTGGTCTGGAATTCTTCTTGGGCTAATGAGCCGTATGTGAGCTGCAAGAGAGTGGAGTAGTATTCTCTTGAGTTGCTAGATTAAATCTGATTGTCCTGCCTAGTTTCTTATTTATTTATTTATTTATTTATTTATTTATTTATTTATTTATTTATTTATTTATTTATTTATTTATTATTTATTTATTTGACTTATATACTGCCCTTCTCCTTGCGGACTCAGGGCGGTATCTGTTATTCTTCTAAGTATCAGTATGGAAAGGAATTTATTGGAATTATTTCAAACACATATGATGATATAAACTCAACCGATCAATTCTTTTCATAGAAGCAAAGAGCTCAAATCTTCCCTCTGTATGGAATGTCTATGGATTCATACTTTCAGTATTTGGCATAGTAGTTTCAAAATTATGCTAACGAATATACCGTAAGGAAGGAAGAACATCTTACCACAAACCTGAGACTAAATGTTAATGCTTCTTGATTATTCAATAAGAACAATGGTCCCACAATATAGAATTTTTCTATTTAATTCTTTCACAACTTACTTGTGGAATCTTGAAGAAACTAATAATTTCAGCAATATGAGATGATGATATGAAATCCAGTCCCCCAATTATAGCCATGAGATTCTTATTATTATCACATTTGTAGTTAGGGAAAAATTCCTGGGATTTGAAAAGCAGGTCCAGAGTGGTGCGATAGGTCATCCTCGCATTGAGGTAACTGTCATAGATGTGGAACCCAAGAGTGATGTTAGGTAAGATCTGGGAGTCCCCATTGATCTCCTTCACAGCAAAGGCCAAGGCAAGGACGTGTTGATGAAACTTGGTGAATACCCTGCAAATAGGTTAAACGCCCACATTGAAAAAAGTAATTTTACAACCTTGTACGGTGACATCATTTCTATATGAATAACAAACTTTTTTTTCTCTGACAGTAGTAGGAAGGTTATAGCTTTGGTACACTGCCTAATAATTAATACAGAGCTCAGATTTATTTTAAACAGCATTCCTGTGATTTCCAACAAATATCTACTCCAGCAAATCCAAGTAGTGACTTTTTTCAAAGTACCTTATTTATTTTCTATGAGATTTTCAGAAAATGAAATACGAACAGATTCTGGAGGTATCAACCATTTACTGTATGGAGGTTTTGTGAGCAGAGATAGTGCCAAGCCTTTTTTAAAACAATATTGTTACCTCAGTAAACGTTCAAATATAGACTTCTTGATCTGAAATTTGGTACATTTCACATGAAAGACTTTAAAATAATGTAAAGAAGATTATTTTTTTCTATCCTAACCAGATACAGTTGAAAGAAAAACAAGGCATAGATTGCATTAAAAATGCTATATGTATGCACAAACAGCTTTTATTCATATAAAAGATTTTTGAAATTCTGCATAAGATTAGATAAAAAAAATTAAATCCTTACCCTGGTACTTCATAAGGAGTTGCAGAAGGATTTTCACTAAATTTAAATTTATAAAAGTGGTAACCCATGTGAGATGCCATCCCACCAATGATGAGGTCTCCAGGCTGGTACCACTCATGTGGCACAAGGAAAGCATCACTTGCAGGGCATTTCAGAGTACCTACTGTATGCACCAAAAACATCAGAAGGAACATCTTGATGATCTTGTTATTGTAAAAAAATGTTTTTCCTTCCATCCTACCCATAGGGAAGCATATATAATCCAATACTTCATCTAAAGGTAGATCTAAGGATTGTATTTGAGAATACATCTAATGATGAAAATTTATCATTTTCTGTTCGAAGATCCACGTGAGTACAAATTTTTATCTTGAATATCACAAGGATTTGAACAGATACGCTGGCAGAAGCGAACAGAGGGTGGACTCTTGAAGCAATGAAACTGACAGAGAAATTACTACCCCTTGTACCCAACTCTCTGTGCTTCAAGACTTATTTCATAGCCATACAGAAACCTTCATTATTGTTGAATTTCAATAGCCTTCTGGGAAGCCTTTGATGTTTTGGCCGATAGTAATTCCTCTAGGATATAATTATTTTATTTCAATAATAAGTAGTTGATAGTTCAGTTATTTTTTTTAATGAGCAAATGCCAACAAAAGTAATATAAGGGACATATGCAAGACAATTTATATTTAATTGTTACAATGGTAGAAATTAATACAATGCTTTTTTATTTCAAGATGACATATTTCTTTTCTCCTAATTTTTCACAAAATCAAATATGAACAAATCTAGCAGGAATCAGTCATTAATTGTAGGTATGTTTTTTGAGGAGGAACTCTGCCGAACATTTTCTTAAAAGTGACCCTAAGCTCTTTAAAACACTTTGAAAAAATTCTTGCACCAAAATTTCATACATTCTCTGTCAAACACTTTAACACAGAGGTGTCAAACACAAGGCCTGTGGTCCAGATCCGGGCTGCGATTTGGTCAGATCTGGCCCATGGGCAGGGGTGGGTTCTAATATATTTACTACCAGATCTGTGGGCATGGCTTATTTTGTGGGCGTGGCTTGATGGTCATGTGACGACTCTGCTAGGATTTAGCATAGGTTCTGGTCTACCAGGCTTCTCACTGCTTTCAGAGCTGTACCGGTCTACTCCTTTGTTTTTGGACGCACTGGTCGACCCATTTATTTTTGCAGACACTGATCTACTCAACTGTTTTTGGAAGCACCGGTCTACCACCACACTGCCTTTTAACAATCATCAGCTGTAGGGATGAATGTTAAAAGCCCTGCGGCAAGAATTTAAACAGTTTTTCTCCTTCTAGCCCAACAGCTGCGACTCAGGAAGCAGCAATAGATTGGGGGTGGGACCAAATAAAAGGTAAGAATAATGCGGGGGGTGGGGACACGGGGGGGCAGAACTGGTTCAGTAATGTCATATGATCACTGCTACCAGCTTGACAGTACCGGGAAGAACCAGGAGGAACCGGGAGGACCCCACCACTACCCATGGGGCCAGCCTGGAAAATGTAAGGACTGGCCTGCTTGACTTCGGCCCAGTCTACCCAAAGCAAAGTAGAAACATGCCAGCAGTTTGGGGAGTGGCATCAAGCTGGTCATGCCCACTGAGTTGGCCACACCCACTCGATTGGCCACACCCACTCAGTTGGCCACACCCACTCAGTTGGCTATACCCAGCCAGCTCCCTGAGATCAACCAAAGCCCTGATGTGGCCCTCAATGAAGTTTAGTTTGACACCACTGCTTTAACATATTCTGAAGAATATTACTTCTTTTCCTACAATTAGACACATTTCAAAAACAGAGATGTTACAGATTAAGAATGAAGCTTACATTTTTCCTGAAACACCTTTTACTCATATAAGAAATTGTGGAGGAACTGGCAAAGACAATAAAAGGAAAAAAACATCCTTTACAACGGGAAGGCTTTATATATGTTCCTTAAATTTCAATTCAAAAACTGATAAACTATGTGGGATAGCAGGCCACCAATTATGAGATCATCAGCTCTACATGGGAGACTAATTTCTCTTTGTGAGTTGCTCTCTGTGGTTGAGGTCAGGTCTGAAAACAATGATGTAGCACTTTGGCAAGAATATGCATCCCAGTAATGCAGCGCTGGAGGACAAGATGGAGAAGACCTCCACAGCTACCATGGCTTTTCCTTTTGTGCTCAGATAGGCTGGAAAGAAGGAGATCCACACACTGCAAAAGGCCAACATGCTGAAGGTGATGAACTTGGCTTCATTAAAGCTGTCAGGTAATTTACGGGCAAGAAAAGCCACAAGAAAGCTGGCGATGGCCAAGACACCCATGTAGCCCAAGACACAGTAGAAGAAGAAAGCTGATCCCTCATTGCACTGTAAAATCATTTCATGGAGCTCTGAGTGCATGTCCAATTCGGGGAATGGGGGAGATGTTGACAACCAAAGAATACAAATGCATACTTGTAACAGAGAACATGAGAGGACAATAGAAAAGGCCAATCTTTTCCCCACCCACTTCCTCATCTGAGAACCAGGTTTAGTGGCCATGAAAGCAACAACCACGGTGATTGTTTTAGCCAGAACACTAGAAATGGCCACTGAGAAGGTGATGCCAAAAGTTGGTTGTCGGAGAAGGCAGATCACCTTGCCAGGTTGGCTGAGGAACAACAAAGAGGAGAGAAAGCAGAGGAGAAGAGAGACAAGGAGGGTGTAGGTGAGGGACCGGTTGTTGGCTTTGACAATGGGAGTATCCCTGTACTTAATAAAAGTTCCAAGTGCCCAAGATGTCAAGAAGAAGAAACAAAGAGCAGCTGAAGCTAAACTGATTCCTAAGGTTTCTTCAAAAGTTAGAAACTTCACACGTTTCAGAATACATCCATTCTTTTCTTCATTTGGATAATGATCTTCTGAACATTTGAAACAGTCATCCGTATCTGGAGGAAAAATCAAGGAATTTGTTATTGTAATATTTCTATACCATTCAAGCTCACTTAATATTTTTCATCCTAAATTGGTTTATTAAAGATTTCTTAACTTCAAAGAAAATTGATAGAATGCGTAACCTACCATCTTGATCTGAAATCTTCCCTTCTGGGCATGGAACACAGCCATAGCAGCAGAATTGATTCCCCTCAATCCCTTTCTTCCAGGATCCAGGGAAGCAAGGATCATTGCATCGAGAAAGTGGAAGAACCTGGTGATACTCATAAAAGATTTTGAAAAGGGAGAAATGTAAAATAGTTTGTGATGTTTTTCTTTATGGAGGAAAATTATTTTTGACTTCCATAAAGACTACTGAGTTATTTATTTATTTGATTTTATTTATTTGATTTTTATACTGCCCTTCTCCAACAGGACTCAGGGCGGTGAACAGCCATGTATACAAAATTTAAAACAATTCTAAAAATTATTCAATAATTTTGGCCCACAATTTAAAACAACCCAATTAAAATCAAAGGATGGGGTCAAGTCAGCCCGGCTAGATGAAATAGGTGAGTTTTAAGGGCCCGACGAAAAGTCCGGAGGTCTGTGTATCTCCGGGGGTAGGACATTCCAGAGGGCAGGTGCTGCCACAGAGAAGGCTCTCCCCCTGGGGGTCAACAGCCAACATTGTCTGTCCGACAGCACCCTGAAGAGACCCTCTCTGTGGGAGCATACTGGCCAGTGGGAGGCTATTGGTGGCAGATGGTGCTCTCACAAATGCCCAGGCCCTAAGCCATAGAGCATTTTAAAGGTGGTCAGCAACACCTTGAAGCACACCCAGGAAACCAGGTTTTTGAACTGGGATCCAGTGCAGCTCATGCAGGAGGGGTGTCACATGGGAGCACGCCATCGCTCCCATAATCCCCCTGCAGCCACATTTTGGACCAGTTGGCGTCACCGGGTGCACCCCAAGGGGAGTCCCATGTAGAGAGCATTGCAGTAGTACAGGCAGGAAGTGACGAGTGCTTGAATGACTGTGCACAGGGAGTCCCGATCCAGAAAGGGACACAAGAGACGTATCAGGCAAACCTGATAAAAGTTCATTGACTTCATCAACAAGTTAAAAATTTACTAATCAGAATAATGTACAAATGGTCCTGTTTGAAGGTCAAGGTGAGTAAATAATTACACATGGTGACAATCTCATGGAAACATGTCCACTCGTATGATTTCAAACAGAACGGGAAACCAAACATGCAAATATGGCTTTTACATTGTAATGTCATTTTGTCAATTTGGGAAATTCTTGATCAGCAACAACATTTAAAAGAATATGCCATTGTTTATTTAAAAGAAACAGAAATTAGACTTCTAAAGAAAGCACATTCATTATGGGATCCTAGCAGATTATTTTGATTCAATAATTCGATACCTGATTAAAAGCTGGGTGCCAGATAATCACATCTTCACCAATGAGTAATTCCTTCCCCTTTGGTGCCTTGGGATCCATCTTTCCAACTTTGACTCTTTGAAAGGATCTGTTTGGAAAAGTGATCAAGTTGGTGAGGTCGAATCCACCTGTTGCTTCCCCTTTCTCATTCAGGAACACTCTCTCCCCAGCTGAATTGTTGAAAGAAATGCCTTGAAGAAAGGAATGGAGCTACTTGAAAGAGAATAGAAGAGAGAGGGAATTGAGAACAATATAACAGAAATGAGAACATCATAATCAAGTTTCATTCCATAATTCTTCATAGTCCAATAACTATTATTGAATATGTACACTTAGAAATTTGATCATCAATATCACATGGAAATGTACATGTCCACTCTATTGTTTATTTGATATTATATTAAGAAAAGCAGAATGAAAGTACACTTTGGGAATTATGTAATTTTTTTCAATTATGTTTTAGGTCCATTAAATTAATTCAAGATAGAGCATACATAATCTTTCCTTGTTGGTAGAAAGCTGTTTGACAGTCTCAAGGTTTGACTAACTTCCTTTCACCAGATTTTAGAACCTTAGACTCGAGCATTCTTTGACACCTAGATGAGAGGATGAGATTATTGCAAAGATAGGTTTATTTCGTAGTATGGATGCCACATGTAAAAAGGATCACTTTTATTTTATTTCTGTAAAACTCTGATAGCAATAGTACTTAGATTTATATACTGCTTTACAGTGCTTTACAACCCTCCCTATGTGGTTTTAGAGAATCAGCATATTGCCCCCAACAATCTGGGTCCTCACTTTACCCACCTCGGAAGGATGGAAGGCTGAGTCAACCTTGAGCCTGGTGATATTACAACTGCCAACTTGCAGGGAGCTGGCAGTCAGCAGAAGTAGCCTGCAGTACTGTACTCTAACCACTGCACCACTGTGGCTCACGGAACATTCTGATAGAGACATGAAAATTTCATGAGGCACAGAGAAAGTTCTTGGAAGAGGCAATGAAAAGTAATCTAAATTATCATTTTAACTATGTCTTATTGTGCAAGAGATGATGATTTACATAATAATTCCTACTGACACTTAAACCATAATTTACATAGTAACTTCTGGATGATTGGAATAACAAAATGACAGAGTAATAGGAAAAGAGAATAACTAGAGAAATCAATATTTTAAAGAGCACAGTATAACAAAGCTGCAAGGAACCTTGGAAATCTTCTACTTAACACTCTGCTCAAGGTGGTGACCCAAATCATTTCACAGAAATGGCTGTCCAGTCTCTTCATAAAAGTCTGCAGTGATGAAGCAAACACAACATTTAAAGGCCAGCTGTTCCACTAATTCATTGTTCTTATTATCCGGAAATTCTGTCTTTTTTCTATACTTGATTCAATGTGTAGGAAATATTAAGACTTTCCACATTGGGTTCAAAAAATCATTTTATGTCAAGCTGCTCATTGAAATAAAAGAATTGTGCAAAGCAAAGGAAATACCTGCCAAGACCACAGATTTGGAAGATCAGGTTTTTTACACATCGTAGTTCTTTTCCTTTTGAAACCCAACATGTGTAGATCCTGCAAAGCATGAGCCACAGAATAAACAGCATTGTAGATACTGTAGCTTTGGCCGGTCATTTCCATTTCAAACAAAGGTCCAGGAAGATCCTCCAGCTGCATCTCCCCAGTGCACTGCCTACCATGCACTTCTTGTAACCCTGGTTTTGGAAATGAACAATCAAATGCTTGTTCCCAAACGTCCTGCAGAAACCCATTTCTGGAAACTGAAAATGGATTGATGGTCTGAAGAAATTCCTTGAAACCTACAACTTTTGTTGAATGAACAGTGAAAGAAATTGCCCCATGGAACATCTGGAGGTCCCAGTTGATTTGAAATCCTGACAATATGAAATCAATCTGTGCCGTCATGATCCACACCTTTCCCAAGAAGGTAATTTTCTTGCTGTCGGGATTTTCTGGAAACACTGCAAATCTTAGCCACGTAATTGTCAACGATTCTCCATAGACAAGAATTGCATTAACGTTGCTATTCATCAAATGAGTGGAAATCATTGAGATTGTTTGAAAAGTTTCTGGTAAATTTTCAAAGTGGACCAGTTGTGAAAGTCTTTCTATGAATGATGAGCAGACTCCATTCTCTGAAAGTAAAGGCTGCATTTTCTGTAAGAAATGTTCTCCATCATTGTTATCAACAGCAAAAATCCCAATCCATGTCCACTTGAAATGATGAAGCAGTTGAATAATCCCAATGTACTGATGGTCCTCTTTTGGGACCATGAAATAAAGTGAAGAGAGCTTACTGGTCAGGAATTCTTCTTGGGCTAATGAGCCGTATGTGAGCTGAAAGAAAGTGGAGTAGTATTTTCTTGAGTTGTAAGATTAAATCTGATTGTCCTGCCTAGTTTCATATAAAATATATCCAATGAAGGAATTATTTTTCTGTTATTCTTCTAAGTATTAGTATGGAAAGGAATTTCTTGGAATTATTTCAAACACATATGATGATATAAACTCAACCGATCAATTCTTTTCATAGAAGCAAAGAGCTCAACTCTTCCCTCTGGTATGGAATGTCTATGGATTCATATTTCCTGTATTCGGTATGGTAGTTTCAAAATTATGCTAACGAATAGACCTTAAGGCAGGAAGAACATCTTACCACAAACCTGAGACTAAATTTTAATGCTTCTTAATTATTCAGTAAGAATAATGGCACCACAATATAGAATTTTTCTATTTAATTCTTTCACAACTTACTTGTGGAATCTTGAAGAAACTAATAATTTCAGCAATATGAGATGATGATATGAAATCCAGTCCCCCAATGATAGCCATGAGATTCTTCTGGCTATCACATTTGTAGTTAGGGAAAAATTCCTGGGATTTGAAAAGCAGGTCCAGAGTGGTGCGATAGGTCATCCTCGCATTGTTGTAACTGTCATAGATGTGGAACCCAAGAGTGACGTTCGGTAGGATCTGGGAGTCCCCATTGATCTCCTTCACAGCAAAGGCCAAGGCAAGGACATGTTGATGAAACTTGGTGAATACCCTGCAAATAGGTTAAACGCCCCCATTGAAAAAAATAATTTTACAACCTTGTCCGGTGACATTGTTTCTATATGAATAACAAACTTTTTTTTCTCTGACAGTAGTAGGAAGATTATAGCTTTGGTACGATGCCTAATAATTAATACAGAGCTCAGATTTATTTTAAACAGCATTCCCGTGACTTTCAACAAATATCTACTCCAGCAAATACAAGTAGTGACTTTTTTCAAAGTACCATCTTTATTTCCTATGAGATTTTCAGAAATGAAATACGAACAGATTCTGGAGGTATCACCCATTTACTGTATGGAGGTTTTTGTGAGCAGAGATAGTGCCAAGCCTTTTTAAAAAAAATATCTTTACCTCAGGAAATGTTCAAATATAGACTTCTTGATCTGAAATTTGGTACATTTCACATGAAAGACTTTAAAATAATGTAAAGAAGATTATTTTTTTCTATCCTAACCAGATACAGTTGAAAGAAAAACAAGGCATAGATTACATTAAAAATGCTACATGTATGCACAAACAGCTTTTATTCATATAAAAGATTTTGGAAAGTCAGCATAAGATTAGATAAAAAAAAATTAAATCCTTACCCTGGTACTTCATACGGAGTTGCAGAAGGATTTTCACTAAATTTAAATTTATAAAAGTGGTAACCCATGTGAGATGCCATCCCACCAATGATGAGGTCTCCAGGCTGGTACCACTCATGTGGCACAAGGAAAGCATCACTTGCAGGGCATTTCAGAGTACCTACTGTATGCACCAAAAACATCAGAAGGAACATCTTGATGACTTCGTTATTGTAAAAAATGTTTTGCCTTCCCTCCTACCTGTAGGGAAGCATATATAATCCAATACTTCATCTAAAGGTAGATCTAAGGATTGTATTTGAGAATACATCTAATGATGAAAATTTATCGTTTTCTGTTCGAAGATCCACGTGAGTACAAATTTTTATCTTGAATATCACAAGGATTTGAACAGATACGCTGGCAGAAGCGAACAGAGGGTGGACTCTTAAAGCAATGAATCTGACAGAGAAATTACTACCCCTTGTACCCAACTCTCTGTGCTTGAAGACTTATTTCATAGCCATACAGAAACTTTCATTATTGTTGAATTTCAATAGCCTTCTGGGAAGCCTTTGATGTTTTGGCCGATAGTAATTCCTCTAGGATATAATTATTTTATTTTGATAACAAGTAGTTGATAGTTCAGTTATTTTTTTTAATGAGCAAATGCCAACAAAAGTAATATAAGGGACATATGCAAGACAATTTATATTTAATTGTTACAATGGTAGAAATTAATACATTGCTTTTTTATTTCAAGATGACACATTTCTTTTCTCCTAATTTTTCACAAAATCATATATGAACTAATCCAGCAGGAATCAGTCATCAATTGTAGGTATGTTTTCTGAGGAGGAACTCTGCCAAACATTTTTTTTAAAAGTGACTCTAAGCTCTTTAAAACACTTCGAAAAAATTCTTGCACCAAAATTTCATACATTCTCTGTCAAACACTTTAACACAGAGGTGTCAAACACAAAGTCTGCGGTCCAGATCCAGCCTGAGAAGTGGTCAGATTGGGCCCATGGGCAGGGGGGGGGGCAGTTGTAATATTTTTTACTACTGGTTCTGTGGGCATGGCTTATTTTGTGGGTGAGGCTTGATGGTCATGTGACAATTCAAGTCAAGCAGGATTTAGCATAGGTATTGGTCTACCAAGCTTCTAACTGCTTGCAGAGCTGAACTGGTCTACTCCTTTGTTTTTGGTGGCAACGATCTACTCATTTGTTTTTGGAGGCACCGGTCTACCACCACATGCCTTTTAATGTTCATCAGCTGTAGGGTTGCCCCTTGAAGCCCTGCGGCAAGAATTTAAATATTTTTTTTGTTATAGCCAATCAGCTGGGACTCAGGAGGCAGGAATAGATTGGGGGTGGGGCCAAATAAAAGGTAAGAATAATGTGGGGGGTGGGGGCATGGGGGGGCAGAACCAGTTTGGTAACGTCATATCATCACTGCTACTGGCTCAGCGGTACTGGGAGGAACTGGGAAGACCCCACCACTGCCCATGGGGCCAGCCCGGAAAATGTAGGGGCTGGCCTGCTTGACTTCGGCTCGGTCTACCCAAAGCAAAGTAGAAACATGCCAGCAGTTTGGGGAGTGGCATCAAGCTTGCCATGCCCACCCAGTTGGCCACACCCACCCAGTTTCCCACAACCACTCAGTTGGCTATACCCAGCCAGCCCACTGAGATCAACCAAAGCCCTGATGTGGCCCTCAATGAAATTTAGTTTGACACCACTGCTTTAACATATTCTAAAGAATATTACTTCTTTTCCTACAATTAGAAACATTTCAAAAACAGAGATGTTACAGATTAAAAATGAAGCCTGCATTTTTCCCGAAACACCTTTTACTCATATAAGAAATTGTGGGGGAACTGACAAAGACAATAAAAGAAAAAAAACATCCTTTACAATGGAAAGTCATAAGGCTTTATACATGTTCCTTAAATTTCAATTCATAAAAGTGATAAACTATGTGGGACATCAGGCCACCAATTATGAGATCATCAGCTCTACATGGGACTCTAATTTCTCTTTATGAGTTGTTCCCTGTGGTTGAGGTCAGGACGCAAAACAATGATATAGCACTTTGGGAGGAATATGCATCCCAGTAATGCAGCGCTGGAAGACAAGATGGAGAAGACCTCCACAGCTACCATGGCTTTGCCTTTTGTGCTCAGATAGGCTGGAAAGAAGGAGATCCACACACTGCAAAAGGCCAACATGCTGAAGGTGATGAACTTGGCTTCATTAAAGCTGTCAGGTAATTTACGAGCAAGAAAAGCCACAAGAAAGCTGGCGATGGCCAAGATACCCATGTAGCCCAAGACACAGTAGAAGAAGAAAGCTGACCCCTCATTGCATTGTAAAATCATTTCATGGAGCTCTGAATGCATGTCCAACTCAGGGAATGGGGGAGATGTTGACAACCAAAGAATACAAATGCATACTTGTAACAGAGAACATGAGAGGACAATAGAAAAGGCCAATCTTTTCCCCACCCACTTCCTCATCTGAGAACCAGGTTTAGTGGCCATGAAAGCAACAACCACGGTGAAAGTTTTAGCCAGAACACTAGAAATGGCCACTGAGAAGGTGATGCCAAAAGTTGGTTGTCGGAGAAGGCAGGTCACCTTGCCAGGTTGGCTGAGGAACAACAAAGACGAGAGAAAGCAGAGCAGAAGAGAGACAAGGAGGGTGTAGGTGAGGGACCGGTTGTTGGCTTTGACAATAGGAGTATCCCTGTACTTAATAAAAGTTCCAAGTGCCCAAGATGTCAAGAAGAAGAAACAAAGAGCAGCTGAAGCTAAACCGATTCCTAAGGTTTCTTCAAAAGTTAGAAACATCACCACTTTCAGGATACATCCACTCTTTTCTTCATTTGGACAATGATCTTCTGAACATTCGAAACAGTCATCCATATCTGAAAGGAAAATCAAGGAATTTGTCATCATGTTTCTATGAAAATTTTCCTCAAATGGAAAATTTAGGATTGGCTTAAAACGAATCAGATATGGAAGGAATATTATTCTTTGAAATGCAACCTTTTTTAACATTTTAAACTTTATTGCAATGTAGTCCATTTGTACTTTCCCCATTTCTCCCGCCCCCAAAAAAAAACTTGGAAAAGAAAACGATGAAGAGAAATGTAAGTCTCTAGTAACAGAGTGTATTGACCTGAACAACAGATTGTGTGTCACAGCTATAAAAATGATTCACTAATAACTAAAAGTATTAGTTATTTGTACACTAAGGAAGGCTATTACAGTTTGCTTAAATTTACTTATTTATTTAGTATATGGTGATGTTCCAATAGCCAGGAGACTATAATGCTAATACAGACTAGTATTTGGCTATCCTAAGACTGCTAGCTCTGTTTGTCTTTGAAGATTCTCAGTCACCCAAGTCATATTTGTCCCAAAGGTGCTTTTTCAAGAGGCAACTTGACTTTCTTGTTTTTTCTTTGAATATTTTTTGCCTCTCCTCCAAGAAGCTTCTTTAGCTCTGACTGGATAGTGTGGAATGGAAGGGTTTATATTCCTTGCAGACAGCTGGTCATTAAAAAGCAACTTTGGGAGAACCATGACTGAGAACTTCCACTGACATTTAGCTATGCACTTTGGGATGAGTACCCTTCAAATGGTGTGGAAGTATGAATGGATTTCCAGCCAAAAAATTGCAGACTACAGGAATCATTTGTGCTTCAGTTTGAGAAGCAAACAACACAGACTCATCCCCAACAGCCTGCATCTGTCTTCCACAGTGAAGGGACACAGGGCAGAAAGGAAGACAGCTGCAGAAAGCACAGCTCCACAACACCGTCCTTTCAGCAGTTCCAAGAAGGCTCCATACCATTTGCACTACTCAGGTGACCCTGAGGACACAGACAAACCTCCCAGTGTCCTAAACAACTCTTTAAAAGAATGCAAATGACCAGCTCTCTCCACAAAGCCACGTCCACAGAACCGATAGTTAACATATTTTAGATTTCACCACTGGTTTTGCTGTAGTATCATATGGGGCCCTGTCCCTTCACCAAAGCTGTGCCACAAATGGATATTGCAAATGGGAAGCGCAGCTCTAGCAGGATTTTAACCATCCAAATGAAGTGCCAGCTCTATTCCCACCGAAATGGTACCTATTTATCTACTTGCATGTAACATGCTTTCAAACTGCTAGATCAGCAGAAGCTGAGAAGAGTGTCGGAAGCTCACCACATCACACAGTGCTAGGACTCAAACCGTTGGAGCTTAATGGCCTTCTCCAACATCATTAAGCCATTGAACCATTGCTCCTCTTCGATTGCTTAAATCAACCTAATGAAAACATCCTGGAATGTCTAACCTACCCTTTTGATTTGAAATCTTCCCTTCTGGACATGGAACACAGTCATAGCAACAGAATTGTTTTCCTTCACTCTCCTTCTTCCAGTATCCAGGGGAGCATTGGTCATTACACCGAGAAATTGGAAGTACCTGGTGATAAACATAAAAGATTCTTGCAAAGGGAGATTTTTTAAAAAAACATGTATTAATCCTGCTAATCTGGGTCAGTCACTGGGACCAAAGGTTGACCAGAAACTGACTCAGAGTAGATTCTTCAACGTTATCCTGGGACACCTTTATTTGTGAATCATCCTCTTTTATTGGGGCAAAGAATTCTTTACTTCCCAAAGGGCTACTGAATATTATATAGCTGGATTTATATAATATATTAAAAGTTGTTGAAATTACAATGATGAGGAAAAGGGTCTCTTTGAAAGATGGGTAAATAAATATGTAGGACGAAAATGTTACAGAAATAAGGCAACGTCCATAATTTGAAAGACAATTGCAACCAAAAAGAAAATCTGACTTTTACATTGCAAAATCATTTTTGTCAATTCAGTTAATGCTTGATCATGGGCCATATTTGTTCCTAGTATGACATTTTTTTCTTACAAACATAGAAATTAGATTTCTAAAGATGCTTTGCTCAATATGGTGTAAGAGACTCTATTTGGGATCATAATAGCTCAAGATATAGTCCATTAAAGGAGTCCATGCCTGATTAAAAGCTGGGTGCCAGACAATCAGATCTTCATCAATGAATAAATCTTTGCCTGTTGGAGAACTCGGATCTATTCTTCCAATTCTAACTCTTTGAAAAGACCGATTGGGAAATGTGATCAGGTTGATGATATCAAATCCACCCATTACTTCCCCTTTTTCATTCAGGGAAACTTTCTCGCCAGCCGAATTGTTAAAAGAAATGCCATGTAGAAACGGATGGAGCTATGAGAAAGAAAATGAAAAAGAGACAGAATTTAAAGGATAATACAGGTAGTCTTCTACTTACAACAGCTTGTTTAGTGACTGTTTGAAGTTAGGATGACACTGAAAAAGGTGACTTATGACCTGTTTTCACATTTATGACCTTTGCCTCCTTCTGACAAACAAAATTGATGGGGAAGCCAGGTTCCCTTAATTGTGTTACTTAACAATATAGTAGTTTATTGGTGTTCATACCTAACTGGATTTTATAAGCATAAAATATTAGGACTTTCCTCCATAGCATAGCGTAGCGTAGCGTAGCGTAGCATAGCATAGCATAGCATAGCATAGCATAGCATAGCATAGCATAGCATAGCATAGCATAGCATAGCATAGCATAGCATAGCATAGCATAGCATAGCATAGCATAGCATAGCATAGCATAGCATAGAATAGAATAGAATAGAATAGGAGTAGCATAGCATAGCATAGCATAGCATAGCATAGCATAGCATAGCATAGCATAGCATAGCATAGCATTGCATAGCATTGCATAGCATTGCATAGCATAGCATAGAATACAATAGAAGTAGCATAGCATAGCATAGCACAGCATAGCATAGCATAGCATAGCATAGCATAGCATAGCATAGCATAGCATAGCATAGCATAGCATAGCAAAGCATAGCATAGCATAGCATAAAATAGGAGTAGCATAGCATAGCATAGCATAGCATAGCATAGCATAGCATGGCATGGCATGGCATGGCATGGCATGGCATGGCATGGCATGGCATGGCATAGAATAGAATAGAATAGAATAGAATAGAATAGAATAGAATAGAATAGAATAGAATAGAATAGAATAGAATAGAATAGAATAGAATAGAATAGGAGTAGCATAGCATAGCATAGCATAGCATAGCAAAACATAGAATAGTTACAGTCATACAGTCATAAGTGGAAGGAGATGGGTGATGGGAAAGATGAGAAGATTAATAGGAGTGCAGACTTAGTAAATAGTTTGACAGTGTTGAGAGAATTATTTGTTTAGCAGAGTGATGGCGTTTGGGGAAAAAAACTGTTCTTGTGTCTAATTGTTCTGTGTGTGCAATGCTCTATAGCATTGTTTTGAGGGTAGGTTCAAATGATAATTCTAGATCAAATTGCTCATTGAAATAAAACAAGTGTCCAATGCAGAAAGAATACCTGCCAAGGCTGCAGATGTGGAAGGTCAGTTTTTTTACCGATCACTGTTTTTTTCTTATTGAACCCTGACATGAGTAGTGCTTGCAAAGCATGAGCCACAGCATAAACAGCATTGTAGACACTGTAGCTTTGGCCAGTCATTTCCATTTCAAACATAGGCCCAGGTAGATCCTCCAGTTTCTTTTCCACTGGGCACTGCCTATTGGACATTTCTTGCAATTCTGATTTTGAGAATGAACAATCAAATGATTGTTCCCAAACGTCCTGCAGAAACCCATCTCTGTTGTCTGAATGAGGTTTGATGGTCTGAAGAAACTCCTTGAAACCTACAACTGCTCTTGAATGAACAGTGAAGGAAAGAGCCCCATGGAACATCTGGAGATCCCAATGGATTTGAAAGCCGGAGAGCATAAACTCAATCTGTGCAGTCATGATCCACACCCTTCTAAATAATGCAGTTTGCTTGTTTTCAGGATCTGCTAGAAACATGACAGCCCTGAGCCACATAATTGTCCCTGATTCTCCATAGACAAGAAATGTGGTGGTGTTGCTGTAACCCAAATTAATGGAAATACCTGAGACCATATGATAAAGATCTCCAACATGTTCTATGTGGATTAGTTGTGAAAGCCTTTGTATGAATGATGAACAGATTCCATTTTGTGAAAGTATGGGCTGCATTTTCTGTAAGAAACGTTCTCCGTTGTTGTTATCCATAGTAAAAATCCCAATCCAAGTCCATCTGAAATGATGAAGCAGTTGGATAATTCCAATGTACTGATGGTCCTCTTTTGGGACCATGAAATAAAGTGAAGAGCGTTTGCTAGTCTGAAACTCCTCTTGGGCTAATGAACCATATGTCAGCTAAAATAAAGCAGAATAATAATCTCTTGAATAATCTTTGTAATTTTCCTGTAAAAGATCTCCAAAGAAGGAACTTTTCCTCTATTTCTTTTGAAATATTAATATAGAATTGGAATTTCTAGGAATTATTTCAAACACGTTATAATAGTTCATTTGTTTGAACAAGATGAGAGTGTGCTACATTCAAATCTATAGTATGGAATGGAATGACTCTAGATAACTCACTTCTATGATTGGTATTGTAGCTTTATAAAAGACTGCAAAGTATTATAACGTAAGGTCTGTAGAAAGTCTTAATACAAATCTAATATCTCAGTAACTATGCCATAACAGCAAAGTACAATTTTTTTCTCTTCATCTCCTCCATACTGACCTGTGGAATCTTGTAAAAAACTATAACTTCAGCTATATTAGATGATGTATCAGAACCTAATCCTCCAATGATGGCCATGAGATTCTTCTGGCTATCACATTTGTAGTTAGGAACAAATTCCTGGGATTTGAAAAGCAGGTCCAGAGTGGTGCGATAAGTCATCCTTGCATTGAGGTAACTGTCATAGATGTGGAACCCCAGAGTGACGTTAGGTAAGATCTGGGGATCTTCATTGATCTCCTTCACAGCAAAGGCCAAGGCAAGGATGTGTTGGTAGAATTTGGTTAATACACTGCAAATAGATTAAGCACACATAATAATAATAATAATAATAATAATAATAATAATAACAACAACAACAACAACAACAACAACAACAACAACAACAACAACAAAAACCACCTTACTCAGAACAGCTTACATCCTCCGATGATACCTTAACAGTTCCTAGGTCCTTGGTTAGGACTCAAGCTGCTGAGCTATTAACCAGCCTCAAAGGCTGTGAATCTCACTACAGATATTATAATAACAACAACAACAACAACAACAACAACAACAAACCACCTTACTCGGAACAGCTTACATCCTCCAATGATACCTTAACAGTTCCTAGATCCTTGGTTAGGACTGAAGCTGCTGAGCTATTAACCAGCCTCAAAGGCTGTGAATCTCACTACAGATTTAATAATAATAATAATAATAATAATAATAATAATAATAATAATAATAATAATAATAATAATAATAATAATAATAATAATAATAATAATTGCAATCATTGCAAACCAAATCTATGGATACCTGGAAAGAAATAACTTCCTTCTTATAGAACAGAAAGGATGCTGCAAAAACTCAAGAGGAACAAAGGATCAATTGCTAATTGACAAGCTAATCCTAAAGAACTCAAAGAAAAGACGAATCAACCTGTTCATGGCTTGGATAGACTATAAGAAAGCGTTTGATTCATTTCCCCATAGCTGGATCAAGAAATGCCTGGAAATCTTTGGCATCAGCAGAAACATACAAAAATTCATGGAATCTTCAATGAACCTCTGGAAAACAAAACTTATGGCTAATGAAGAAGAACTAGGTGAAGTTGAAATTAAACAAGGCATTTTCCAGGGCGATTCCCTTTCACCCCTACTTTTTATACTCTCAATGCTACCACTGACAATCATTTTGAAAAAGCTGAACTGTAGATACGAACTTGTAAAGAAAGGACTGAAAATCTAGCACTTGATGTACATGGATGATTTGAAGCTGTATGGTAAAACAAAAGCTGAACTGAATTTATTAATTGAACACACAAAAGAATTCAGCCAAGACATTGGTATGCAGTTTGGAATTGACAAATGTGAAACCATAGCAACCAAAGTAGGTAAGATCATAGAAGAGGATGGAATAGAACTAGAGAATGAAGAAATGATAAAGGCAGTAAAATCAGAAGAAGGCTACAAGTACTTGGGGATTTTAGAGTCCTGTTACTTAATGCATAATAAAGTCAAGGAAATTACTTCAGCCAAGTACATTCGGTGAATTTGTAAGATATTAATTTCCAAATAGAGTGGAGGAAACATCATAAAAGCCATAAATACCTGGGCTATACCTGTGATTTGATACTCTGCAGGAATAATTGACTGGACCCAGGTGGAGTTAGACAATTTGGACAGAAAAAAAAAAGGAAATTTATGTCAATGAATCATGCCTTGCACTCAAAAGTGATGTTGACTGATTATATTTACCAAGAGCAGAGGGTGGTCGAGAACTCCTACAAGTAAAGCAGACTGTGGAAGAAGAAAAATGCAGCTTGAATGATTACATCCAGAAAAGTGAAGAACCAATGATTAAGGAAGTAAATAAAGGAGGCCTTTTAAAGACAACTAAAAGAAAAGCAGAATATAAGAAAGAAGTAATTGAGCAGCGAGCTGAAAATTGGAAAAGCAAAGCTCTGCATGGCCAATACTTGAAAAGTATTGAAGGCAAAGGTGACCAGAAACTAACTTGGAACTGGTTAAGATCAGGAGTACTGAAAAAAGAAACAGAAAGCTTTATTTTGGCAACTCAAGAACAAGCCCTAGCCACAAACTGCATGAAGGCAAAAATTCAACATGCTACCACCAACAGCAAATGCCGCCTCTGTAATGAGAAAGATGAGACAGTTGACCACCTGATCAGTGGGTGCAGCAAAATTTCACAAACCGACTACCTACAATGCCATGACCGTGTTGCTAAGATCATTCACTGGAAATTGTGCCAGAAGTTTGGATTCGAGTACAGCAAAAACCACTGGGAACATCAGGTTGAGAAAGTTCTAGAGAATGAGAAACTCAAGATCTTCTGGGACTTTAGGATTCAGACTGACAGGCACTTGGTCCACAACACACCTGACATAACCATAGTTGAAGAGAAAAAAGTATGGTTCATTGACATTGCAATACCTGGTGACACACCGATTGAAGATAAGCAGCAAGAAAAAAATCACAAAGTACCAGGACTTGCAAATCGAAGTTGAGCGACTATGGAAAAAGAAATCATGCGTTGTTCCGATTGTAATTGGAGCTCTTGGAGCAATACCCAAAGGGCTACCCCGCTATTTAGAAATTCTAAATTTACCGGACTTGAACATTTTGACTACAAAAAACCACCTTACTCGGAACAGCTTACATCCTCTGACGATATCTTAACAGTTCCTAGGTCCTTGGTTAGGACTCGAGCTGCTGAGCTATTAACCAGCCTCAAAGACTGTGAATCTCACTACAGATTAAATAATAATAATAATAATAATAATAATAATAATAATAATAATAATAATAATAATAATAATAATAATAATAATTGGTTGAGGACGCTGGCAGCAACCCGTATCAACCATTAGCACCAGTCAGTGGTATTTGTGATACATTTTTAAATGTCCAGTTGAGTGTGTTTCGTTTTTAATGAATAAAAGGGAATAATAATAATAATAATTTTGCAAATTATTTTACTATGGTACTGTTTCTTACTGACTACCAGAAAACGTGTTTCTGACTGAAGTATTAAAGAATTTTGTAATCAGTCCAAATATATTTTCCATATAATTTTTTTCCCTTATCTTTTTCTAGAAAGTTACTCATCATAAGGCATACTGTATTAATGTACGGAGTCTTAACTTCAGCGTTCAGGTTAACTCAGAATGCTGTGGCTTGTTTTCTCTGTTGATTTAGTTTTCTAGGAACTTTACTGAATTAGAAAGAATTATAGATTAAGAGTGAGATTCTCTCTATACCCGTACATCTTCTTCATCTGAATCTTTTCAGTTCTGAAGGAATGTGCTATGATTTCTCATAATTCTAAATTCCCCCAGAATCAATATCTAAAGTGTGTGTCCACTTTGGCTGCAAGATAGAAATATTTAAACGCCTTTACTCTATCCTATCATTCCTTACCTGTTCAGCAAAACAGAATGCCAATAATTTAACTAACTTCCAATATTTATGTCTATGCAGATTCTCAATCATCCTGGTCATGGTTAACCCAAAAGTGCTTCCCAAAAAGGCAACTGGACTTTCTTAGGTTTTTTGTCTTTGAAAATATTTTCAATCCACCCTTTATTGTCAAAGCACAACACGAGTGCAAAGAGATTGGCTGAGCCTCCCTTTGTGCACCCACCCAAATAAATACATATCAATAATTCACAGTGAAAGAAAGAAAGTCCCAAACTCAATAAATCATATTAACAACACACAATCCTCTATACATATATGTGCGTAACATTGCACTATGATATATTGCACAAATATATTGCCCCTGCCCTGAAAGTCTATTGTTTATGCTTATGATGCTATGTTGCACTCAGGAGTCTGACAGCCCATGGATAAAATTTTGCTTCTCATCCAAGAAGCTTCCAGATCTGAAACAGAACTGAAACAGACAAGAAGCTTCGTGGATGAGAAGCAAAATATTTTCAAAGGAAATACCAAGAATGTCCAGTTGCTTTTTGGAAAAGCGCCTTTATTTTTGTGTTGTGAAATGTGGCCGAGCTGATTTTTTTTAAAGCATTCTTCTTACTGATAATTTCCACACTTTCAAATATGCTTTACTTATGAGAATGTTGTTAATGAAACAAACACAAAGGAAGTTCCCTCTTCTCTTACCACTAGAAAACTTTCAAAGCACAAAGAAGTCTTACATTTACATGAAAAACTCTACATTTCCTGCACAAACAGCCATATAAATGGTTCTTTGCTATGTGTGTCTAAGATCAGATGATTCAAAGGAAAACATTTACACTGGGGAATCATAAAGGTTGAGAAAAGGATGTTGTTGGAATAGAAGTTGATAGAAATGGTAAATCAAGTGAGAAATCATCCCACCGATGATGAGGTCACCAGGCTGATACCACTCATGTGGAACAGGGAAAGCATCACTTGCAGGACAGCTCAGAGTAACTGCATTGTGCATCCGGAACACCAGGAGGATCAATTTTATGATTTTCTGCATATGGAGAAAATGTCTGAGTCTATCTTCAAGGAGAACGTCTGGCATTTAAAACAGAAGGAAGAGAACTTTGTGGAAATGAATCTCACAGAGTCAGCATTATGATTTCCTTCCTCCATGTGGCTCTTGAAATATTTACTGTATATGGATCCTTTCTCAGTTTCTATTCCCTTCTGTGCAGAACAATTGATATTGTGGCCTGCTAGAATAATAGAATGATTGCAGTCATTCATAAGGGACGTAATTGCCATTGAACCATTGGCAACCTGGCAATTTTTTTTTTTATACAGTATGTCTGATCAACAACTTTGCTTCTTTGGAGTGACATCGTAAGTGACTGATGCTTCACCTGTTTTGAAAATGGTGGAGAAATGGAATTGGGAAGTTGGCAGCTACAACATTGCTCTAATTCTAGAAATCAGGACAAAGGTTTAATATTAATTAATGGATCAGGAATCCATTGCCCTGCAAAATTTAGATTTAGATTTTTTTAGATATTATTGAATTTATATACCGCTCTACTCCCGCAGGACTCAGGGCGGTGTACAGCCATAAAATAAAACATATAAATACAAAATTTAAAATAGACTAAAACGAAATTAGATAATTTGGCTGAAAAATTTTAAATCCCAATAATTTAAAACAAATTAAAATTCCCATTTAAAAGGGGGAAAAGACTTAGGTCAGGCCGTCTTGATGGAATAAGTGAGTCTTAAGTGCGCGACGGAAGGTGCGCAGGTCCGGGATCCTCTGTATCTCCGGGGGGAGCTCGTTCCAGATGGTAGGTGCTCCCACAGAGAAGGC
Source organism: Coluber constrictor foxii (assembly GCA_038048745.1). Taxonomy (NCBI): domain Eukaryota; kingdom Metazoa; phylum Chordata; class Lepidosauria; order Squamata; family Colubridae; genus Coluber; species Coluber constrictor. The sequence goes on from CM075961.1 coordinate 38,852,370, forward strand.
TCTCCCCCTGGGGGCCGCCAGTGAACATTGTTTGGCCGACGGCACCCGGAGGAGCCCCTCTCTCTGGGAGCATACTGGCCGGTGGGAAGCTATTGGTGGTAGTAGGCAGTCCCGTAAATAACCAGGTCCTAAGCCATGGAGTGCTTTAAAGGTGATAACCAAAACCTTGAAGCGCACTCGGAAGACCACCGGGAGCCAGTGAAGCTCGCGCAGGAGAGGTGTTACATGGGAGCACCACGTCGCTCCCATAATCACCCGCGCGGCTGCACTCTGCGCCAGTTGGAGCCTCCGAGTGCTCCTCAAGGGGAGCCCCATGTATTTAACCATTTCATCCAATGTTGGATGAAATGGTTAAACATCCACTACCTGGTACAGATTAGCGCAAACACAATGGTGGAACAATATTTAAGTTCCAAGTGAATTATCAGCAAACAGATGGGGCAGAACTGCTGCCTTTTGCCAAAGTGGCATACAACAATGTGGTGCAGAGTAACACTCTGACTGATCCCTTTCCAAGTCACTAGTGGCATGGAATTTGTCCCCATGCCCAAGCTCCCTGTGAAACAACCTTCACCCATGTCCTTGAGTGACTGGATGGAATCTCTGAAAAAAGCCTGGGAAAATACAAAGCAAGACCTTCAGTGGCAAGAACCCATAAAGTGCAAGCCGATAAGCATTGGGACCCCCAAAGCCCATTCCAAATAGGGAGTAAGGTTTACCTCTTGACCAAGTACTTGAGGCTACAGCTCCTCTGCAAAAAGTTAGAACCAAAATTCATAGGGCCCTTCCCCATAGTGAAAGTAATTAAGCGCTCCATGGCTTAGGACCAGGGTATCTTCGGGACTGCCTTCTGCCACCAGTAGCCTCTCACTGATCAGTCCGTTCCCACAGAGAAGGGCTCCTCAGAGTGCCATCAGCCAAACAGTGTCAACTGGCGGCCCCCAGGGGGAGAGCCTTCTCTGTGGGGGCACTGGCCATCTGGAACGAGCTCCCCCCTGAGATAAGGATGATACAGGACCTACGTACCTTCCACCGTGCTTTAAAAACATTCCTATTTCATCAGGCTGGTCTGGTTTAAATCTCCCGTTTATAATGGGTTTTTAAATGTTTTATATGATTGGTTTTATATGATTGGATTTTAAATTTTTCAGCCTAATCATTTAATTTATCTTAACTATTTTTAACTTTTGTATGTTCTGTATTTTATTTGGCTGTTCACCGCCCTGAGTCCCTTCGGGGAGTAGGGCGGTATATAAATTTGATAAAATAAATAAATAAATAAATAAACCTGTAACAGTACAGCTTAGACTCCCCCGCTTGCTAGGGAAATTGCATCCAGTCTTTCACAGTAGCTTGTTAAAACCGGCGGTAGACTACCAGCTCAGGCCAGGAGATCAGGCAGCCCCCAAAGTGTACAAAACTGTACCAAAACTGATTCCAGGCTGTACAAGAGGAGGTTGCAGTACCTAATACAGTGGAAGGGATACCCATTGTCTGAAGCCACATGGGTAAAAAGCTTTCTGTAAAAACAGAAAGGTTGGTTAAGCAGTTTCATGAGAAGTGCCCTCAAAAGCCGAAGGGACCTCCAGGGTGAGAAAGATGGGTGTGTGTGAATGAACGCTAATTAACCTCCATGTGATTTCTCTTCTTTTTCAGGAACTTCTCTTCAGTTAAGGGGGTCCGACTGACAATTCTGAAGCAAAACTGGCTGGGGCCATTTTGGAGGCTTCAGATTGCCACAATGAGAAGAAGGGATAGAGAGACGGAACATAGTTAGATGGGGGGTTTGTAGCCAAAACAAAAGAGCTTCCTGTGGGAGCCAAGGACATTCCAACAGGTGGCTGGAGAGAGGAGGAGTAAAGTAACCAGGCAACCAGCCAGCACCTAAATTGGACAATGTGACTGATTGTTTGGAGAAAGGAGGGATTTTCATTTTTTAATCAGGTGAATACTGCGGGAACTTTCAGAGTTGGTTTTCATAAGTTTGTGCCAAAATGATATCTCCAATAAAATTGTTCTTTCAGGAACCTACCTGCCTCAGAGTTCTGCTTTCTATGGCATTACTACTTGGAAACCCTGACAATCGTAGTTAAAATCCAATAGTATTGAACCACACGTATACACAGCTTCCTCAATTTTTAAACCACAGGTATACACAACTTCCTAAATATTTATTTTTAGCATTTTAAGTCTAAGTGAGACTAAATCCAATCTTTAAAAAACCCCAATATAGCCTACCAACAAGCAGCATTTTGTTGATTCGATGAACAAAGACGCGTAGGCAGGAACGATGGTTCATGGGAAGGCCCCTTGGGGGGAGGGCGCCTTGGTGGGAAGGCACCCTGGTGAAAGGTATCTTGGTGAAGGCACACTGACTCCATCCAAAAGGCTCCCTTTTATTGTCATTTTACAACTGTATGGCAAAACATTTACTCATTCTTATTGGCTAAAGAAAGCTCATGATTTTCATGTGGACTCTTCGTGTTTCCCTCATGTCCTTCCTGTAACAGACAATGCTCAGGGTCTTGCATATTTGAGATAAGGTTTAGGGTTTCTGCCAGATATCCTGTCTTACTGTCCTGAGGTAGGGTCTTTGCCAGATATCCTGTCTTACTGTCCTGATGAGATAAGGATTTTTTGGAGATACTGTTTTACTCAGTGCGGTTTGCCGACCTCTGAGCTTGAGATAACATTATCTCCACAGTATTTCCTTTTCAGATTAGAATATAGGCCATGCAGTCACAGTCTGCTCTGAGTTTTTCTTTCTATGGAGACACAATCCTAGCCTCTTCTTCATTTACAATTTCTGATTCGGAACAATTCACACTTGCATAAAAGTTCAAAGCTCGTAGGAAGAATCAAGATTTCAGTTCCTTGTGCAGTATTTTTGGAAGTTGAGCTGTACTTAATTTTAGATGATATGCTACCAAATTAATACGCGGCAGAAGAGAAAGGAAATTTGATTTCATTACATTAACACTTATTTTGGATTAATCCCTGATCAAGGCTGCAACAATGCAAGAAAGAGCCATTTGTTATGACCAGAATTCAAACTTGCATTAGATGCATTTATATACAAAAGTCCATTTGTGCCTTATAAAAAAACAGTTACATTGGATGAAAGATGCATTCCTCAACTGACATAAAACCATTTGTCTGAAATGATATAGAGTTCCCTGCTGGAGCAGGGAGAGATTAAAAGACTTTCAAGAATCCTTCCCAATTCAGTTATTTTGGTTAATTTTGCTGCAAGTTTAGGAGCCTCAGATAGCTCAACTGGCTAATAGCCTGTTATTAAGATTCAGCTGTCTGCAATTATTGCAAGGTTCGAGGCTCAAGGTTGACTCAGCCTTCCATCCTTTCTAAGGAAGGTAAATTGAGGACCCAGTTTGTGGGGGCAATAAGCTGACTTTGTATAAAAAATATACAAAAGTATGAAGGCTGTTGCTTAACGCATTGTAAGCCACCCTGAGTCTCCGGAGAAAGGCGGCATATAAATCTAATTTTAAAAAAAGTTATTTCATCTGTGTACTAATTTAATCAATGTTTATGAAGATTCTCAATCACTCAGGTCATGGTTGTCCCAAAGGAGGCAACTGAACTTTCTAGTTTTTCTTTGAATGTGTTTCACTTCTCCTCCAAGAAGCTTCTTTAGTTCTGACTGGATGGTGTGGAATGGAAGGATTTATACTCCTTATAGACAGCTGGTCATTTGCAATCCTTTTAGAGGGTTGTTAAGGTCACCTGGAGGTTTTTCTGTGTCATCAGGATCACCTGAGTGCTGCAAATGGGTATGGAGCCTTCATAGAACTGTTGAAAGGACTGTGTTGTAGACTGGAGATACAGTAGATGATGTCTTATCCCACTCTCCCTCTGTTGAGAGAGGGCTGTTCAATGTTGAAAAACACCTTTGAGATAACTTAACCAAAGTTCTTTTTATGTATCTTATGACTTCAGTATGCACACAAAACAAACTTTTGCTCTATAACCTTTGCAATCTAATTTCTGATCTTTAAAATCAGAATCATTTGTACGTTTGTAATATCAAAGTTATAGTATCAAAGTAGTATTAACTCATAGCAAATGCCTGGACAATGTTTTTATTATTATTATTATTATTAATAGCTTTATCACACATTGCCATGAGAGCTCATAGAGGACCCACGTGATATTCTCAGAAATAAAGGCAATGCTAAATGCTAGGGATTTGCTTTTTATCTTATCGTATTATCTTTTTATTTTTCATTGCATTTCAAATTTTATTTTAATAAAAAAAAGGGTACTGGTATATCTTTGCATAACATGGAATGGAGGGGAGTCGTAAGGATTTGTCAGTTTAAGGTTCACATATCCAGGAATCCAGGAATCAAATCCCAGATAGTTTTAGTGTGTTTGTATTGGTTTGAATTTTCACACTTCAAAAACACAAGACTAAAATTCCTGCAATGTAATCACAGAGAGGATAATTTCTTAAAAAGCAGAAGGAGGATGTCAGCTCACTAATTGCCTCATCGGAAAAGTTAGATATGAAGAAGTGGGAGATTAGGAGAACTACCAAGCGAGCATTTCACTTGGCATTTCTTCTTCAATCGTTCTTCTGCGAACGCTAATAACTCTATCATTAAATGATCCTAAAGATGCTTTTTCAAGGGAGACATTTTTCCTCATGGAAAATCAAAGTCTAGCTACCTTTTGAAAAAGCACTTTCAGAACAACCGTGACCTTTACTGAGAATCTCCATAGACATCACTAAGTGATACTCTGGTGTGTAATTACAACACAGTAAGTCTGGCTGACTGACTGACGCCACTCCTGGTAGAGCTTGTGTTAATTCTTGGGTTGAATCAGAAACTAAAAATATAAATGTTCCTATCTGCTGGCTATAAGCATGCCACAGTAGGATAACTAATGCCCAATTCAACAGACATTTTATTATGCTGTTGTTTATTTTTCAGGATAATGACTCTACAATTTGACTTTAGATGTTTCCTTAGCCTCAGTATTGAGAACAAGACTACTTCCAGGCCTTTGACAGTTGCAGGCCTCAAGAGAGTTTCTCACAAACCATCTCAGCTCTTTTCAGAGCTGAGAATTCTTTAACTAGAATTTGCTGACATGGAAAGCAAATTGCTTGGAGGACATCAGAATGGTTTATAGAAGTCAACGCACACACAAACATACTCACAAACACATACACATTTTATTTATACTTCTGGAGTCCCGATATACATTTCCTGCTGCTGAAAATGAACAACTGGAGCTCTGGTTGACACTTTCAGAGTTATATATTTAAAACAATGGGACTAAAATAATACTGTGTTTTCCCCAAAATAAGACCAGGTCTTATATTAATTTTTGCTCCAAAAGATGCATTAGGGCTTATTTTCAGGTGATGTCTTATTTTTTACATATACAACAGACATCTCCAAAACAAGGCCCATGGGCCGGACAGTCCCATATCTGTCCCCCAGGCCCTCACCCGAGATAGCAAGAGATCAGCCCCTTCTGCCCAGGTCCTGGCCCAGCCTGACTGGCTGCCCCTCCCAATGCACACACAGGAGGTCATGTGGGGGCTGAGGGTGTCTGGGGCACTTGGCAAGGGTACTCCGGGGTTGTGTAGCCCACAAAGCACAGGGGAGTCTGAGCGTTGTGACAGCCAGGCTGGCCCTTTCAGCAGCAGGCAGAGCCATAGGCATGGGAGGGAGGCATGTGCTCCGACCTGCCAGGTGAGCTGTGCAGTCAGCCGTCCACTCTGTCCCACTGTCTGTCTTTGCTTGCCCATGGCCATGACCAGGCAGGTATCTGTGCAGCGCCTGTGGCAGGCCAGATCGAGTGCCTCCACCCATGCCTCTGTGGTTGGACGGTGGGGGTTGAGCGTGCAGGGGCCACACCATGGTGCCATCCCTACCCCACCACCTGCCTCGCCTTGCCACACCACAACAACAATGGCAGCAGGCAGAAGTAGAGGAATGGGAGGACGTAGATGAGCTGGCACTCTGGTCATACTGTACACCCACCTGCCCCATCGTGGCTGTGGGCAGGCAAAGACAGATGGTGGGAAAAAGTGGGAGAGTGGCAAAAGAGTGCATCCAGCTGGCCTCCCCATCTTCGAGATCACCCCTAGTCCATCTTTTCACTAGACAAGACATACCCAATTCCTGCAACCATTCTACATATATTTTAGTCTCCAGGCCCTTAATCACCTTTTTGTTGCTCTTCTCTGCACTCTTTCCAGAACGCAGAAAGGATTCATTTGAAATGCAAAGAAGCAGGAAACCAGACGTATTTGAAACACAGAGAAATCATAGATTTTATACAAAACCTTTCATTTAGGCTCAAAATGTCTTCACTCCTATAAGGATTTTATGGGATTGTAGTTAAGATTATGAAATTCATGGGAAGAAAAATTCCCATTTACCTTGCATTGGTAAATCATACTGTATTAGAAGCAAATGTTCCTTAAATTCAATTTCGTAAAAATGGTAGAAAAATTGAGACAGCATCCCACCGAGGATAAGATCACTGGGCTGGTAGCACTCATGTGGAACAAGGAAAACATTACTTGTAGGGCACCTCAGGATAATTTGTTTGTGCTCCAAGAATATCAGAAGGAAAAATATTTTGACTCTTTAGTTATGGTGAAAATGTCCATCTCTTTATCAAATCATAGGAAAGCAGTGGTGAAATTCACATTTTTTTACTACCATTTCTGTGGCTGTGGCTTGGTGGATGTGGCTTGGTAGCCGTGGCAGAGGAAGGATACTGCAAAATCTCCATTCCTACCCCCACTAGCAGTTAAAAGGAAGAGACAGCTGCAATCTCACATTGCTCCTGGAAGCACGAAGCTGAGAACACCAGCCTGATGATGATGAATGAGACTTCGTCGAAACGTCGCCAAGACAGTTCCAATTTTACGCGGGAGAAGACCCGAATAACCAAAGACCTACATGTATGTATGTATGTATGTATGTATGTATATCTATATATATATAGATATACATATGTATATGTATATATGTATATCTATATCTATATCTATATATCTTTTCGTAGGTCTTTATGTGTATTTTTCTCTCAGCCAGATTTTTCCTACATAGATCAAGATGTTTCACAGCCATAGTTCAGTGAAATCTTATTCACTAGTTTCTAGGCTTTCTCAGACATCAAAGCAGCATTTTGCTGTCTGTTTAGAGACTTAAGGGAGACTAAGATAAATCTATTTCTGATTAGTTTGTCTTCATTAGTTAGCCATACCCTCATCTCATGACTCCTCCCTGTAACGGTCAAAAATTTATTTTATTTTATCATATATATAATTTCTGAAAATGTAGCACAGTGAGCAATTCATTTGGAATAGATAACAATGAATTTTAATAATAATCCAAATCCTATATAAAAGCTTGTTTAATAGAAATAATGATGTCTATCGTTTCCTACAGATAGCAGCTCTCTATTTTATTTTATTTTATTTTTTTGTTAATAATTTCCATAGCCAGAAATAACATATGATGCACTACATTCTTTTTATAAGTTGTTCCCGGTGGTTTAGTTCAGGCCGCAAAACAATGATGTAGCATTTTGGCAAGAATATGCATCCCAATAATGCAGTGCTGGAGGACAAGATGGAGAAGACCTCCACACCTACCATGGCTTTGCCTTTTGTGCTCAGATAGGCTGGAAAGAAGGAAATCCATACACTGCAGAAGGCCAACATGCTGAAGGTGATGAATTTGGCTTCATTAAAGCTGCTGGGTAATTTACGGGCAAGAAAAGCAACAATAAAGCTGGCAATGGCCAAGATACCCATGTAGCCCAAGATACAGTAGAAGAAGACAACTGACCCCTCATTGCACTGTAAAATCATTTCTTGGAGCTCTGAGTGCATGTCTAACTCAGGGAATGGAGGAAATGTTGACAACCAAAGTATACAAATACATACTTGTAAGAGAGAGCATGAGAGGACAATAGAAAGAGCCAATCTTTTCCCCACCCACTTCCTCATCTGAGAACCAGGTTTAGTGGCCATGAAAGCCACAACCACAGTGATGGTTTTGGCAAGTACACTAGAAATGGCCACTGAGAAAGTGATGCCAAACATTGATTGTCGGAGAAGGCAGGTCACTTTGCCAGGTTGGCTGAGGAAGAGCAAAGAGGAGAGAAAACAGAGCAGAAGAGAGACAAGGAGGGTGTAGGTGAGAGATTGATTGTTGGCTTTGACAATAGGAGTATCCCTGTGTTTAATAAAAGTTCCAAGTACCCAAGATGTCAAGAAGAAGAAACAAAGAGCTGCTGAGGCTAAACCAATTCCTAAGGTTTCTTCAAAAGTTAGAAACACCATCAGTTTCAGGATACAGCCTTTCTTTTCTTTATTTGGATAATGATCTTCTGGACATTGAAAACAGTCATCCATATCTGGAAGGAAAATCAAGTTATGATTTTATACATTCCATATTTTTGAAAAAAAAAACTCTTTATGGATGCCAAATGTTATGCCTCTCAAGTTTTTTTTTCTATTGGCTACCAGTTGGATCATGTTTGTATGGAAATTCAGTTTTTCCATCGTTGTATCAGCTGAGACCACCGTAAAAGAACTTCAGTGGAAAGGGCTATTATTCTATGAAATGGAGTCCTGTCTAATAAATTTTCAAATTTATTAAAAATTAATGTATTTTGACTTTTTACATTTTTCCAATAATGGAGAAGAAACCTTCAAGGATGGATAGAAGAGCTTAGCTTTTATTTAGCAAACTTTGAATTCAGAATGACAGGTTGAGATTCAATGGTATAGAAATGAATATTCATTTTTAAGAACTTGGAAAACTAATTGCTATACTAAAAGTGGTGTATTTGCTTCAGTCTGTCTAATGAGAACTTGTTGGAATGTCTAACCTACCCTTTTGATTTGAAATCTTCCCTTCTGGACACGGAACACAGTTGTAGCAACAGAATTCTTTTCCTTCCAACCCTTTCTTCCAGGATCCAGGGGAGCAAGGGTCATTACACTGAGAAATTGGAGGAACCTGGTATTACACATAAAAGATTTTTGCAAAGAGAAAATTGTAAGCAATTTGTTTTGTTCTCCTTTATGGTGGGAGGAAGAATATTTGAATTCTCAAAGGCTTATTCCAGGTGTATTTATAAAGTAAAGGTTTCCCCATCCAGTTGTGTTCTACTCTAGGACACAGAATTCACAGTGTTTCTTGATTGAGGAAGCCAGCATTGTCCAAAGATATTTTCCATGGTCAAGTAGCCAGCATGGCTATATGACAAGGAACATTGTTACCCTCCCACCAAAGTGGTACCTATAAATCTACTCACATTTTCATGCTTTTGAATTCCTAGGTGGACGGGAGATGAGGCAAGAATGGGAGCTCACCCTGCTCAGGTCTCAAACTTTCCAGCTGTCAAGCTCAGTGTCTTTCATCATTGAGCCATCACTTTTTTTTTTTGAATTTTTTTAAAATTTATTTTTAAAAATAGATAAAATACATTTTTTTAAGAACAAGGGTTTGATCCATTATAAAATAAGTACAATTGCTCACACTCCCTTCCAAATTTCATCCATTAACATCTTTAAAAAAAAGGTGGGGGGAGGGAGAGAAAAAGAAAAAGACACAAAGAAATCCAAACCCAATTTTTATCACTCAATCTAACATCTTATTCTAAATATTTGGCATTCTGCTATATCACCCTAAATCTTAAAATCCAACTATAGATAGCTCTTTATTATATTCATTTATCATTTTAACAATCAGTATTTCATATATGTTCCTTACTTCTAAGACCCAAATAAAATCAATATTTCCTTGAATCACATCTAATGTCCATAGTTTTAACATAAAATATTTTACTCCTCTCTTAAAATCCTTTCAGAATCAATTCACTTTAAAATTTATTCCACATTTCCATCTATAATTTATTATTCCCCAAAAGTTTTGTTGTTGCTAGTTACAAGGTTCTTCTCCATTGCAACTAATTCTGATATTTAACTGCTTCATAACTTAAATAGTTATTCCCCAGCAGTATTTTCTTCCACTTCTATCAATCTGACATTTACTGTTCTTCAAAAATATCTCCTTCACTCCTCCTAGGTTGATTTTTAGTATTTAATGTATTTTAAATGGTCTTAATGTTTGTATTTCGTGTATTTTACCTTTTGGCTGTACACCGCCCTGAGTCCTTCGGGAGTAGGGCGGTATATAAATTTAATAAAATAAATAAATAGTCCTAACCTTATTTGTTGCTGGATCACAGTTTGGTTTTAACTGCTCTCCAACGTTTTCTCCTCCACTCCTTCTAGGTTTATTTTTAGCTGGATCACAGCTTAATTAGATGTTTTCCAGGGATGCTTTCCTCCACTCCTCACCTTATATTTAACTGGTTCACAGTTTGGCTTTAACTGCTCTCCAGCATTATCACCTCCACTCCTCCTAAATCTATTATTGAGCTTGTTCACAATTTGGTGGGCTGTTTTCCAGCAATACTTTCTCCACTCCTTCCTATTCATGGCTAGTTCATAGCTTTATTTCATCTAATCACCAAAATCATACTTCTCTTCACTCCTAACTTTTTCCTTTATTTGACTGGTTCATAGCATTTTGTTTTAACCTACCAATTTGAAATAATAATGCATTATAACAAATATCTTCTCACCTACTCTCTCCTGAGCTATTAATTTTCTTTAAAATTCTCCCATTTCATATTTATTTCTTATTTTTCTATGAAAAACAACATTTTAAAGCACTTTGAGAAGCAATTTTCCATAATTATAAAATCTATAAACAATTCTTATTAATATTCAAAAATTCATTCCCACTGTCTTATTTTTGTATGAAAAAACAACATTTTAAACCACTTTAAGGTCAATTTTCTATAAACATTAAATCTCTTATTAATATTTAAAGGCTCAATTCATAGTCTTCCATTTTTTTGTAGTTTTTCTATAAACCCATTGTCCTGGATGCCACAGTCTAAAGGCAGCCGCCATGGTTGCCGCTCCCACCACCACTGGTGCAGAGGGCAATCCTCTGGCCCCAATGAACCTGTCTGTTCCTCTCAGCCATCTGAGGGGTCCCTCTCTAATCCCCTGTCCCTACAGGACAGAGTAGTCCACAGACCTGCCGGTGGCAGCTTGACAGACGGGGTTTTCACGGGGCTCCTAGGAGCCTTGCCATTTCCCCATCTGAATCGCCACAGCGCCAACCGCAAGTCCAAGCCATCACATTTTTTAACTACCCATTTAAATGTTGACACTATAAGTATGAGCAAAGGGTGTGTTTGGAGAATGGCAGGATGAATATATGTGAAGAAATATATGTGATTACAATGTTATGGGAACATTGGGACTCCTGTGATTTCAAATGGATATGCCATCCTAATGTGAATACCCATCTTCTAAATTGTAATGTCATTTTGTCAATTTGATAAAAGCTTGATTATCGGCAATATTTGTACAGAATATGCCATTTCAAAAATCACAGATTAGATTTCTAAAGAGACTATGTTAAGTATTGGATCATAATGCATCTAGGAATCATTGATTAAAAGAGCCCACACCTGGTTAAATGCTGGGTGCCACACAATCATATCTTCATCAATGATTAATTCCTTCGCATTGGGAATATGAGGATCCACCTTTCCAACTTTGACTCTCTGAAAGGATCTGTTTGGAAATGTGATAAAGTTGGTGATGTCGAATCCACCTGTTGCTTCCCCTTTCACATTCAGGAACACTCTCTCCCCAGCTGAATTGTTAAAGGAAATGCCTTGAAGAAATGAATGGAGCTACTTGAAAGAGAATGGAAGAGAGTTGGAAGAATAATAATGAAGTAGTGGTCAGTATATTTAACTTTCTCTTAGTCATTCTTTCCATTGCGCTAACAAATGTCAAATAAATACACTTAGAATATAGAAAACCTATATTTCAGAGAAAGACACAAGACTCTTCTAATATTAATTTAATGTTACTCCCAAGGGAATTAATGAAACAACAGCAGTTAACAAATCAAAATCAAAACAAGGTATCGGCATTACACAACTTGATTCAGATATGATTTATATTCACTATTCAAACTTAGACCATATCTAAATTCATCCTACATTGTTTGTTCTTTGTTAGTACTAAAGTATTTGACATCCAGAGACCTGACAAATTTTCTTTAGCCAGATTTTATCATCTGAGACTCAATTGTTTTGAGAAAGAGAGAGGCGGAGGGAGAGGGAGATATACTTTCAAAGATAAGAGTTGTTTCAAAGGGTAGAGGACACAGCTGAAAAAGACTGACATTTGGTCCATTCTTCTTGAAATTGATAGTGAGAGAATGCTCTCCATCCCAAATCTGAAATGTTCCTGAGCCAAGGAGAAGTAGATCAGAGAACTGGCTGAGGATAATTTTGGATAGCAAAAGCTTTTAGACTTATATAGTGCTTCACAGTGTTTTGCAACCCTCTCTAAGTGGTTTACAGAGATAGCATTTGCCCCCCAACAATCTGGCTCCTCATTTTACCAACCTCAGAAGGATGGAAAGCTGAATCAACCTTGAGCCAATGGGCATGAAATTGCCAAACTGCTGGCTTCCGGCAGCCAGTATAAGCCACCTACAATACTGCTTTCTAACCACTGCACCACCATGTCTCTGGTGAGAATCATTATTCACAAGCCAATAAGAAAAGTTAAATGTCTACATTTCAGAAATGTTTTTGGGGGGCACAAAAAGAAGAAAGACAGTCTTCACACACAATGCAATTGAATTCGTCTTGGAACCAGACTGGATAAATTTACAAGAATGGCCAATTCTATGTGGAGGTGAAAAGTTATTTATACAATGAAAATAAATGCATACAATAAATCCTATTGACTATACTGAAATTAGGAAAGACTTGGTTTAAGTTCTTATTTTATAAAACTAATAGCTTTGTTGCCTCGGTCTCTCTATAGATTTGTAGCCATAGACCAGGGTAAACAAGTTATATTAGATCGTGGAGGATTGTGGATAATCATTGAAATACAGAATAGGTGTGGCATGGAAAGATTACCTGCCAAGGCAGCAGATTTGGAAATTCAACCCTTTGAATCTCTCTTGATTGGGATTTTGATGTCACTGCCTCATGCAAAGAATGTGCCACTGCATAAACAGCATTGTAGATACTGTAGCTTTCACCAGTCATCTGAAATTCAAACAGAGGACCAGGTAGATTCTCCAAATTCTCTTCTCCAGTACAAGTTCCATTCATTGTTGAAGATAATTCTGTATCTGAAAATGAACATTCAAACAATTGGTCCCAAACCTCTTCAAGAAATCCATCTTTGTGGGTTGAAGGTTTGATGAGTTGAAGATATTCTTTGAAGCCTTGAATGTCTCTTGTATGCACAGTAAAGGAAAGAGCCCCATGGAACAACTGGACATCCCAATTCTTTTGAGTTCCCAGCAGGATGAAATCAACTGAATTCATCAGGATCCAAACATTCCTAAATAATGCACTCTCTTGATTTTTGGGATCATGTAGAAACATGAGACCTATGAACCACGCTATTATGTTGGATTCTCCATGGACAAGAAAAACGTTCGATATTCGATTCATCAATGTATTTGAAATAATTGAGAATGAATCTAACAATTCTGACAAATCTTCCAAGTGAAGATGTTGTGGCATTTTTTGTGTGAAAGCTAAACAAACTCCGTTCTGTGAAAGCAACGGCTGCAGTTTCTGCAAAAAACGTTCTTCCTTATTTGCAGATGCAAAGAGTCCAATCCACGTCCATCCAAAATGGAGAAGAAGTTGTATAAGTCCAGTGTACTGATGCTCCTCTTTTGGGACCATGCAATAAAGTGGAAATAACTCAGTAATCTGAAAGTCTTCTTGGGCAAAGGAACCATAAGTCAACTAAACAAACAAAAAAGAAAAATTTGTTCTTCATGAAAATCATGGGAGAAATGTGAAGACTGCTTGTGAGAAACTTCATGAAGTTCTTTCTACATTGAACATTTGTCCAATTCTGTGTAGATTATGACAATTCTGATGACAAAGAAAAGCAACTAAAATTCCTTGATGAAATATTTTGTCATCTGAAATAAAGGGTGTCAAACTATTGTAGCAGAAGGCAAGATAAGAAACACTGGATGGAAACTAACCAAGCAAAGAAGCAACCTAGAACTAGGGAGAAATTTTGTAACTGTAAAAACAATTAACCAATGGAACAATTTGCTTTCAGAAGTTGTGGGTGCTCCATCATTGGAGCCTTTCAAAAAGAGACAGGACTGTGATGTATCTGAAAAGATATTTCACCAGCCTTTTCTATCCTCCTCTTGACACAGCTTCAGATTTCACCACAGATAGTGGTCAAACCATCAGGATACCCTTTCAAATAAGATGAATTTTGTATTGTAATTTGTGATTTAAATTTAAATTTTTCTGATCTATGATTGCAATAAAAGATTTAGATTCTATTTACTGATTATTGTAAGCCAACATATTGAATAATTGGAGAAAGGAGAGCAAAGAGAGCAAAATTGAAATCCTGTGTAAAGGCATAGCAAAATAGTAACCCTAGAGCACCAATACTTCAACAATCCCTAAATAAAACAGTAGAGTTTTACAGTGAAGTACTTTTATCATACACCAAGCAAATTGTAGTAAGAAGACTTGTGACCTGTTGCTAGCTGGCAGTCAAAACACCTGTATGATTGTAATAAAAGATTTTGATTTAATTGGATTACCTTGAGCCAGTCTATTGAGTTGTGGGAAAAACAGAAGAAGTGTGATAAAAGTGTATTTAATTGAATTCCTGGAGAAGCAAGTAACTAGTATCTACTATCAATTACAAAAGACTTTTCTCTCTCACTCCATCCCAAACTACCTGTGGAATTTTGTAGAGATGTACACTTTCTGCCATAAAGGATGATGTATCAGGACCTAGTCCTCCAATGATGGCCATGAGATTCTTCTGGCTATCACATTTGTAGTTTGGGACAAATTCCTGGGATTTGAAAAGCAGGTCCAAAGTGGTGCGATAAGTCATCCTTGGGTTGTTATAACTGTCATAGATGTGGAACCCGAGAGTGACATTAGGTAAGATCTGGGAATCCTCATTGATCTCCTTCACAGCAAAGGCCAAGGCGAGGGCATGCTGGTAGAATTTGGTTATCATACTGCAAATAGGTTAAACACACACACACACACCATTGAACAAAATAAGTTGACAATTTTTTATGGTGAAAACATTTATGTATGAGTAACAACCATTTCTCTCTCTGTTGTAAGTAAGAAGGTGAGAGTCTTTGTAAAACACTCAATAATTTGTATAGTTTTCAACAATGTAAAGTGTTCAAGCTATCACATTTATTTCTATCAGTTTGGCACAAAATAGGATACAACCAGGAAGTATCACACTTTTAATCTATGTAAGTTATGCTAGAAGTGACAGCACAGACTAGATATTTATACCCTCTAAATATTCTCCAAAAGATTTCTTGCAGAATAGTTTCACACATTTTGTGATTTAAGATTATAACACACTGAAAATGATTTGTTTTCCAACAATTGGATAAGTTTGAAAGACAAGGAAGCAGGAGTAAGTTGATATACAAAACCATGAATTTATTGTCTAAGATCTATTAGGCATATAAGTCATTTTGGGAGATCTGACAAAGATTAGAAAATGAAAGGAAAGGGGAAAAAAGTCCTTACGGTGGTAAAAAGTAACGTTTTAGAGAAGGATGTTCCTTAAATTCAATTTCAAAAAAGGGGTGAATTATCTGAGACACCATCCCACCCACGATGAGATCACCAGGCTGGTACCACTCATGAGGAACAGGGAAAGCATCACTCGCAGGGCAGCTCTGAGTAGCTTTCTGCACCAAGAGCCTCAGAAGGAGCAACATCTTCAGGCATTTGTCATACGGAAAATATTTGTGTCTCCTGTCCATAAGGAAGTTTGTATTTCAGTGGTTCATTCAATGATTAAGCTAAGGTTGATATCTGACAATGCACCTAGTCAGAAATCCCATCATTTTCTGTTTGAAGTTCATTGTGTGTGCAAATTTCTACACTGACTATCACTAGGATTGAACAGATGTTCTGGAAAAGACGAAAGGAGGGAGGAAACTTGTAGCAATGTGTCTGACAGAGCCAATATTATCCCTTTGTTCAAAACTCCCTGGGGTTCAAAAGTTACTTTATAACCAGATTGATACCTCAATTGCTACCTTTATTTAAATACTTTTATGCATGGTCCTTGATGTTTTGGCCTAGCTAAAAAAAAAATACGATGATTCCTATAGGAGATAGTTATTTTGCTTTTTGGGAGTTCAACTCATTTTTCAAATGAGCAAATGCTAATAAAAGTATTCTAAGGGCCCTTGGCATTTAAAAATAGTCTTAAGTTTGGAAATTCATGTTCATTCCTTACAATGGAGCAGGATTCCCATTTTCCATACAAAATAAATATAATTGTTTAGTAGAGAAGAGGAAACATTTTTTTACATGTTAAGGTCTGACAAATAAGCCAATAATTTCTTTGGAGGTTTAATCCAAATTTTCAGTCAAAGAATGTTGAAGAATGAAACGATTTATGCTGATATTTGGAAAGTAGCATTAGCCATTGGCTGGAGTTTAAAGGGCCACCATCAGTGAGCTGTTGGACAGCATTACTTGGTCTGTTGTGTGGATATTTGGGTGGTTTTAAGGGTGGGGAATTGGGTGAGTGGGAGTGTGTTTGGGGATTGTTATGTGTGTACGACCTGGTCTTTGGATGTTAAGTGAATTTCATTGTATGGGTATACTGTGTATGCACGTACAATGACATTAAAGTTTATTTATTTATTTATTTTAATAATCTACCCATCCAAATCTTTAGCTATTTATTTATTTATTTTATTAGTATCCCGACTTGTGTTATTTTTATAAATAACTCAAGACAGAGAAGATATCTAACAGACTTTCCTCCTCATATTATATCATATGATAGATATGATATAATACAGGGTTGCTATTCACTTATCTTTGCTACCAGTTTGAAAATGTGACACTGTAGAGGAGTAAATTAAAAAATTGGAATATAAACCTGATACCAAACTGCATTATGATGGTTTAAACATAAATCTCCCAACATGATTGCAAGAAGAGTTTCCCCAAAATCTGCAGCTTTTAAAAGGATAAGTTTGGGACCGTTTTTCATGGACACTATGAAAAATTGAGAAATCCTTGAGAAGTTTATGACTGCTTAATAAACATTTGAGAAAAGAAAAAGATTTTATTTTATGTAGATAAGCTGGAAGGAGTGATTTAAACAGAATGAGCCAACTGGAATTAGGATGGATTTTCATTGGTCTGATATTTGTAGTAAAGAAAGTTTTAATGTAAAGTGGGTTTGGAAAGGCATTTTTTTCCTTTCTATATAAGGCTTAAGTAATTCCTAAAGCTTGTAAAATCTTACTGAAAGTGTATTTGAATTATCTGTGTTAAGAGAAAGTTAAAGAAAAAGATGTATTAGGTTAAAGGAAAGTTTAGAGTATACGTCCTTAAAAAGGACGTATACAAGAAGCAAGCTATTATTTTATGAGGCTAACTTGGAGGGAATGATTTAAATGTAATGAGTTA
Source organism: Coluber constrictor foxii (assembly GCA_038048745.1). Classification (NCBI taxonomy): domain Eukaryota; kingdom Metazoa; phylum Chordata; class Lepidosauria; order Squamata; family Colubridae; genus Coluber; species Coluber constrictor. The sequence goes on from CM075961.1 coordinate 38,869,968, forward strand.
ATTGGAGTCACTTGGAATTTTATTGGTTTGACTAAAAGCAAATTTTAAAGTTTGTATGTTAAGAGGAAGTTTTTTTAAAAAGATGTATTAGAATTTTTTGATTTTAGAATTTTTTTTAAAAAAAAAAGTTTTGTGTTTTAAAATGGATAAAAAGTATTTTCCCTTTAAGATGAAAGAATTTGAAAGAATACAGTGAATTTTGTTTATAAAATTAGTGATAATATATAAAGTGCAAACAGAAATATATATTATTTCCAAAGCAAAGAAGAAAAAGCAGAAATGGTTAAATTGGTTGCTTTATTCAAAGAGGAAAATCTACTTAATCATGTTTTTTTATTTGGAAATTACTTCTGGATGTTGTGCTTGTGATGAAAAAAAATGAAACTTTGACTTTGGTTTTGCTGATTAGATAGATAGATACTTTTGAAAGACAAGGAAGCAGGAGTAAGTTGATATACAAAACCATGAATTTATTGTCTAAGATCTATTAGGCATATAAGTAATTTTAGGAGATCCGACTATACAGAGAGGATATCTAACAGACTTTCCCCTTCATATTACATCATATGATAGATATGGTATAGTACAGGGTTGGTATTCACTTATCTTCACTACCAGTTTGAAAATGTGAGCATGTGCATGTTATGCTCACAGATGCCTCCTCCAGACATGTGAAGAGCCTCCTGTGCATGCGCAGAGGTTCAGAAATGGGATGTGATGACGTCCAGGCAGGTAGACAGAGCCTCCTACTGCCGGCCCTACCAGATCACATGAATTTCACCACTCATATGGTAAAAATGACATAATGTGATATGATGTGACATGACAGATATCATAGGATGTGATAGATATGAAGCAGTTTTCCAATATCTAAGGCATTGCCACAAAGAAGAGGGGGTCAACCTCTTCTCCAAAGCATTTGAAGGCAGGACACGAAGCGATAGATGGAAACTAATCAAGCAGAGAAGCAACCTAGAACTATGGAAAATTTTCCTGGCAATGAAAACAATTAATCAGTGAGTTGACTTGCCTCCAGAAGTTGTGAGGTGTCCATCACTGGAGGTTTTTAAGAAGAGATGGGACACCCTTTGTCTGAAATGGTGTAGGGTTTTGTGCTTGAGGAGGGGGTGGGATTAGAAGACCTAAGATCCCTTCCAACTCTCTTATTCTGTTATTCCTGTTTTCCCCACAACAGCAAGAAGGTGGGTTGGGATGAGAGAGAGTTTCAACTTACCAACAGAAAGAATCGTCATTCTTTCAGTTGATATGACTCTCCTGGGTTAGGGAGAGTCCTGGAATCATCCTACAAGATTCTCCATAAAGCAACCGTCTCCAAGGAGCTTAGGAGCTGTGTTCCAAGCAGCCTGTATACCGACAGCAGGAGGGCGAGGCTGCAATCACTTCGTTGTTGAAAAAGCAGCTGTTTTGGAATTTATTTTCCAAATGGACATTGGATTGTATCTTTAATTTCTCAATCAATAGTCTTTTTAAAGACTATTGATCTTTTTTAAACTAAGAAAGTCTCTCTTTAGCCACAGCCTGCTATTCCTCTTTGAAGATCTGCAGCATTTTGGGGATTTCCTTATGGTTAATCCACAAAGAAAAAGACTGCTGAAGGCAAGCGGAAATAAAGAAGTATGGGGTATCTTTAAAAAAAGAATATAGATAAATATAAGGGTAGAAAGTTGTGATTCTTGTTTATTTTTCGTAGCGTGGTCTGCTTTGCTGTTGATGGCTCAGACATTCTAATTTTTATGATTCCTCTTTGGCCAGTAATTCTTACAAAAAAGATTACTCTTTGACTACAGAAGGAGTTAAAGAGGAGCAAATTATTAGAGATGCATTTGAAAAATCCTGAAATAAGACCCACCAGTTCTTTGACTAGCTATGCTCCAAGTATGTCAAAAAAATCTACTCAAACTACTTCAGGGATACAATTATGTGTAGAAGGATTCAAAATAACCAAGGCAATTCCACAAGCAGCTGACAATGTAGAGGAGTAAATTAAAATATTGGACTATAAACCTGATACCAAACTGCATTATGATGGTTTAAACATAAATCTCCCAACACGATTGCAAGAAGAGTTTCCCTAAAATCTGCAGCTTTTAAAAGGACAAGTTTGGGACCATTTTTCATGGACACTATGAAAAATTGAGAAATCTTTGAGAAGTTTATGACTGCTTAATAAACATTTGAGAAAAGAAAAAGATTTTATTTTATGAAGATAAACTGGGAGGAGTGATTTAAACAGAATGAGCCAAATGGAATTAGGATGGATTTTCATATTTTTTTAAAAAAACTTTTTATAACTTTCTATATCATATGGTTTAATACAGGGGTGTTCCTTATATTTCCATTCATAAAAGTGATAAACTATGTGTGACACCAATTAATAAATTATTACTGCACATGGGACTCTTTTCAATGGGGCTGCCCTTGCAAAGTAACCAGAAGCTCCAGTTGGATCAAAATGCAGGCAGTCCACATGGTTTGGTGCAGATTCAGGTGTGCACAGATGTCGCATTTATGGAGATGCTCAAATAGCCAGGTGATGGTTATCCCAAAGTTCTTTTTTTGGGTGGGGGGGAAGGAATATAAATCATTCCATTCCCCACCAATCCAGTCAGAGCTGAAGAATTTTCTTGGATGAGATTCAAAACGAGAAAGTCCCATTGCCTCTTAAAAAATAAAGCACCTTTGGCACAGGTGTCACCTTTGCTGTGGGAGTTGCATTGTCTGACAATCTGCTTCTGGGTACAATTAAAGGTGCTGGTTGTCTCCTTTCAATGCTACATGGCTTGGGACCAGGTTATTTGAAGAAGTCCATTCTCTTAAATCAAGACATTTGGTGGGACACAAAAGAAATCTCTACTTTGTGATGTCTCCCTCCCTCTGGAACATCATCCATGCTGAGATTAGATTGCTCCCTCTTTTTAAAAGCCCTGAGCCCTGAGTTTTGACAATAGGCCTGTGGAACTCAGAAGTGGCTCAACCAATTGATTGCTATCCCCAGCGGTGTGTTTTTATTCCTTGTATATTTTTTAAGCAGCTCAGAGACACTGATAAAGAGTGTGGGACCATATAAATTCCCTTAAATAGATAGATAAAATAAAACTTGCTCCAATGTATGTCATAAGGTGTTATTCAAGGATGTTCCTTAAATTTCAATTTGTAAAACTGATAAACTATGTGGGACATCACGCCACTAATGATGAGAACAGGGGAAGCATTACTTGCAGTAACTAGTTTCTGCAAAATAACTAGTTTCTATCTGAATTAGGGTTCCACTTTCATTATAATTTTGGCCACTTGTCCTGTTCATAGAATCTGTCCCTCCCTCCCTCCCTCCCTCCCTCCCTCCCTCCATGCATCTCTCTATCTCACTTTATCTATTCCTCTCCTTCCATCCCTCCTTTATGGATATCTGGATATCTAGCTACTTAGCTATTTAGTTATCTATTTATAATAAATTATAATAAAACATAACAGTAAACATACTCTTTGTGGTATGGAAATGACATCTTTTTGTGCAGCTCATTATGCATTTACAAACTGGATGGAATTTAGTTAATGACGTCATCATACATTTTACATTTTTCAATCCCTTTCACTTGCAATAGTAGGTTTCATTTTATTACTTTAGATTTTATTTTATTTTATCATTTCATTTTAGTACTTCATTTCATTTATTATTTTATCTTTTACAATATATACCACTGTATTATTTTTACAAACAACCGAAAGCAGCAAACATATCCAATATACCATCCCCCTTATTTTTTCCACATAGCAACAACCCTTTGAGGCACACCGGTCTGAAAAACAGTGTTTGGTCCAAAGTTACCCAACTGGCTTTCATGGCCAAAGCAGGGCTTGAACTCATGGGCCCTTGCTTTCTACTGCAATTCCTTACCCACTAGACCAGGCTAAAATCCCTTGAAATCTAGAAATTATAGATAAACCTCAATGAAAGGAAGAGTCTATATTGCAAAGGCACCAAATATCATCTTCTTTCCCTGAAATTGCATACAAACCACCTTTGATCTTTTAATTTGGGGAGCCTGAAAGAACACATGATATACTAACTTCTCTTTGTGAGTTGTTCTCTGTGGTTTAGCTCAGGTCGCAAAATAATGATGTAGCATTTTGGCAGGAATATGCATCCCAGTAAAGCAGCGCTGGAGGCCAAGATGGAGAAGACCTCCACAGCTACCATGGCTTTTCCTTTTGTGCTCAGATAGGCCGGAAAGAAGGAGATCCACACACTGCAAAAGGCCAACATGCTGAAGGTGATGAACTTGGCTTCATTAAAGCTGCTGGGTAATTTACGGGCAAGAAAAGCAACAATAAAGCTGGCAATAGCCAAGATACCCATGTAGCCCAAGATACAGTAGAAGAAGAAAGCTGACCCCTCGTTGCACTGTAAAATCATTTCTTGGATCTCTGAGTGCATGTCCAACTCAGGGAATGGAGGAGATGTCAACAACCAAATACTACAAATACATACCTGGGTGATGGAGCAGGAAAAGACAATAGAAAAGGCCAATCTTTTCCCCACCCACTTTCTCATCTGAGAACCAGGTTTAGTGGCCATGAAAGCCACAACCACAGTGATGGTTTTGGCCAGTACAGTAGAAATGGCCACTGAGAAAGTGATGCCAAACATTGATTGTCGGAGAAGGCAGGTCACTTCGCCAGGTTGGCTAAGGAAGAGCAAAGAGGAGAGAAAACAGAGCTGAAGAGAGACAAGGAGGGTGTAGGTGAGGGATCGATTGTTGGCTTTGACAATAGGAGTATCTCTGTGTTTAATGAAAGTTCCAAGTACCCAAGATGTCAAGAAGAAGAAACAGAGAGCTGCTGAGGCTAAACCAATTCCTAAGGTTTCTTCAAAAGTTAGAAACACCACCAGTTTCAGGATACAGCCTTTCTTTTCTTTATTTGGATAATGATCTTCTGGACATTGAAAACAGTCATCCATATCTGGAAGGAAAATCAAGTTATGATTTTATACATTCCATATTTTTGAAAAAAAAAACTCTTTATGGGTGCCAAATGTTATGCCTCTCAAGTTTTTTTTTTCTATTGGCTACCAGTTGGATCATGTTTGTATGGAAATTCAGTTTTTCCATCGTTGTATCAGCTGAGACCACCATAAAAGAATTTCAGTGGAAAGGGCTATTATTCTATGAAATGGAGTCCTGTCTAATAAATTTTCAAATTTATTAAAAATTAATGTATTTTGACTTTTTACATTTTTCCAAAACATGGAGAAGAAACCTTCAAGGATGGATAGAAGAGCTTAGCTTTTATTTAGCAAACTTTGAATTCAGAATGACAGGTTGAGATTCAATGGTATAGAAATGAATATTCACTTTTAAGAACTCGGAAAACTGATTGCTATACTAAAAGTGGTGTATTTGCTTCAGTCTGTCTAATGAGAACTTGTTGGAATGTCTAACCTACCCTTTTGATTTGAAATCTTCCCTTCTGGACACGGAACACAGTTGTAGCAACAGAATTCTTTTCCTTCCAACCCTTTCTTCCAGGATCCAGGGGAGCAAGGGTCATTACACTGAGAAATTGGAGGAACCTGGTATTACACATAAAAGATTTTTGCAAAGAGAAAATTGTAAGCAATTTGTTTTGTTCTCCTTTATGGTGGGAGGAAGAATATTTGAATTCTCAAAGGCTTATTCCAGGTGTATTTATAAAGTAAAGGTTTCCCCATCCAGTTGTGTTCTACTCTAGGACACAGAATTCACAGTGTTTCTTGATTGAGGGAGATATGTCCAAAGATATTTTCCATGGTCAAGTAGCCAGCATGGCTATATGACAAGGAACATTGTTACCCTCCCACCAAAGTGGTACCTATAAATCTACTCACATTTTCATGCTTTTGAATTCCTAGGTGGATGGGAGATGAGGCAAGAATGGGAGCTCACCCTGCTCAGGTCTTAAACCCTGGCTGTCAGCTTTCCAGCTGTCAAGCTCAGTGTCTTTCATCATTGAGCCATCAAATGTTTTTAAATTTTTTTAAATTTATTTTTAAACATAGATAAAATACATTTTTTAAGAACAAGGGTTTGATCCATTATAAAATAACTACAATTGCTCACACTCCCTTCCAAATTTCGTCCATTAAAATCTTTAAAAATCTTTAAAAAAACCCCAATTTTTATCACTCAATTTAACATCTTATTCTAAATATTTGGCATTCTGCTATATCACCCTAAATCTTAAAATCCAACTATAGATAGCTCTTTATTATATTCATTTATCATTTTAACAATCAGTATTTCATATATGTTCCTTACTTCTAAGACCCAAATAAAATCAATATTTCCTTGAATCACATCTAATGTCCATAGTTTTAACATAAAATATTTTACTCCTCTCTTAAAATCCTTTCAGAATCAATTCACTTTAAAATTTATTCCACATTTCCATCTATAATTTATTATTCCCCAAAAGTTTTGTTTTTGCTAGTTACAAGCTTCTTCTCCATTGCAACTAATTCTGATATTTAACTGGTTCATAACTTAAATAGTTATTCCCCAGCAGTATTTTCTTCCACTTCTATCAATCTGACATTTACTGTTCTTCAAAAATATCTCCTTCACTCCTCCTAGGTTTATTTTTAGTATTTAATGTATTTTAAATGGTCTTAATGTTTGTAATTCGTGTATTTTATCTTTTGGCTGTTCACCGCCCTGAGTCCTTCGGGAGTAGGGCGGTATACAAATTTAATAAAGTAAATAAATAGTCCTAACCTTATTTGTTGCTGGATCACAGTTTGGTTTTAACTGCTCTCCAACATTTTCTCCTCCACTCCTCCTAGGTTTATTTTTAGCTGGATCACAGCTTAATTAGATGTTTTCCAGGGATGCTTTCCACCACTCCTCACCTTATATTTAACTGGTTCACAGTTTGGTTTTAACTGCTCTCCAGCATTATCACCTCCACTCCTCCTAAGTTTATTTTGGCTGGTTCAGAGCTTAATTAGCTGTTTCCCAGAGATGCTTTTCTCCATTCCTAATCTTATATTTAATTGGTTCACAGTTTGGCTTTAACTGCTCTCCAGCATTATCACCTCCACTCCTCCTAAATCTATTATTGAGCTTGTTCACAATTTGGTGGGCTGTTTTCCAGCAAAACTTTCTCCACTCCTTCCTATTCATGGCTAGTTCACAGCTTTATTTCATCTAATCACCAAAATCATACTTCTCTTCACTCCTAACCTTTTTCTTTATTTGACTGGTTCATAGCATTTTGTTTTAACCTACCAATTTGAAATAATAATGCATTATAACAAATATCTTCTCACCTACTCTCTCCTGAGCTATTAATTTTCTTTAAAATTCTCCCATTTCATATTTATTTCTTATTTTTCTATGAAAAACAACATTTTAAAGCACTTTGAGAAGCAATTTTCCATAATTATAAAATCTATAAACAATTCTTATTAATATTCAAAAATTCATTCCCACTGTCTTATTTTTGTATGAAAAAACAACATTTTAAACCACTTTATTGACTTTAAGGTCAATTTCTATAAACATTAAATCTCTTATTAATATTTAAAGGCTCAGATCATAGTCTACCATTTTTTTGTAGTTTTTGTATAAACCCATTGTCCTGGATGCCGCAGTCTAAAGGCAGCCGCCATGGTTGCCGCTCCCACCGCCACTGGTGCAGAGGGCAATCCTCTGGCCCCAATGAACCTGTCTGTTCCTCTCAGCCATCTGAGGGGTCCCTCTCTAATCCCCTGTCCCTACAGGACAGAGTAGCCCACAGACCTGCCGGTGGCAGCTTGACAGATGGGGTTTTCACCGGGCTCCTAGGAGCCTTGCCATTTCCCCATCTGAATCGCCACAGCGCCAACCGCAAGTCCAAGCCATCACATTTTTTAACTACCCATTAAAATGTTGACATTATAAGTATGAGCAAAGAGTGTGTTTGGAGAATGGCAGGATGAATATATGTGAAGAAATATATGTGATTACAATGTTATGGGAACATTGTGACTCCTGTGATTTCAAATGGATATGCCATCCTAATGTGAATACCCATCTTCTAAATTGTAATGTCATTTTGTCAATTTGATAAAAGCTTGATTATCGACAATATTTGTACAGAATATGCCATTTCAAAAATCACAAATTAGATTTCTAAAGAGACTATGTTAAGTATTGGATCATAATGCATCTAGGAATCATTGATTAAAGGAGCCCACACCTGGTTAAATGCTGGGTGCCACACAATCATATCTTCATCAATGATTAATTCCTTCGCATTGGGAATATGAGGATCCACCTTTCCAACTTTGACTCTCTGAAAGGATCTGTTTGGAAAAGTGATAAAGTTGGTGATGTCGAATCCACCTATTGCTTCCCCTTTCGCATTCAGGAATACTCTCTCCCCAACTGAATTGTTAAAGGAAACGCCTTGAAGAAATGAATGGAGCTACTTGAAAGAGAATGGAAGAGAGTTGGAAGAATAATAATGAAGTAGTGGTCAGTATATTTAACTTTCTCTTAGTCATTCCTTCCATCGCGCTAACAAATATCAAATAAATACACTTAAAATATAGATAATCTATATTTCAGAGAAAGTCACAAGTCTCTTCTAATATTAATTTAATGTTACTCCTAAGGGAATTAATGAAACAACAGCAGCTAACAAATCAAAATCAAAACAAGGTATTGGCATTACACAACTTGATTCAGATATGATTTATATTCACTATTTAAACAAGTAGACAATCAAACTTGGACCATATGTAAACTCAACCTACATTGTTTGTTCTTTGTTAGTACTAAGGTATTTGTCAGGTCCTGAGACATGACAAATTTTCTTTAGCCAGATTTTATCATCTGAGACTAAATTGTTTTGGGAAAGAGAGAGAGGGAGGGAGAGGGAGATATTCTTTCAAAGATAAGAGTTGTTTGAAAGGGTGGAGGTCAGAGCTGAAAAGGACTGACATTTGGTCCATTCCTCTTGAAATTGATAGCGAAAGAATGCTCTCCATCCCAAATCTGAAATGTTCCTGAGCCAAGGAGAAGTAGATCAGAGAACTGGCTGAGGATAATTTTGGATAGCAATAGCTTTTAGACTAATATTGTGCTTCACAGTCTTTTGCAACCCTCCCTAAGTGATTTACAGAGATAACATTTGCCCCCCAACAATCTGGCTCCTCATTTTACCAACCTCAGAAGGATGGAAAGCTGAATCAACCTTGAGCCAATGGGCATGAAATTGCCAAACTGCTGGCTTCCGGCAGCCAGTATAAGCCACCTACAATACTGCTTTCTAACCACTGCACCACCATGTCTCTGGTGAGAATCATTATTCACAAGCCAATAAGAAAAGTAAAATGTCTACATTTCAGAAATGGGGGCACAAAAAGAAGAAAGACTGTCTGTCCCACACAATGCAATTGAATTCGTCTTGGAACCAGACTGGATAAATTTACAAGAATGGCCAATTCTATGTGGAGGTGAAAAGTTATTTATACAATGAAAATAAATGCATACAGTAAATCCCATTGACTATACTGAAATTAGGAAAGACTTGGTTTATGTTCTTATTTTATAAAACTAATAGCTTTGTTGCCTCGGTCTCTCTATAGATTTGTAGCCATAGACCAGGGTAAACAAGTTATATTAGATCGTGGAGGATTGTGGATAATCATTGAAATACAGAATAGGTGTGGCATGGAAAGATTACCTGCCAAGGCAGCAGATTTGGAAATTCAACCCTTTGAATCTCTCTTGGTTGGGATTTTGATGTCACTGCCTCATGCAAAGAATGTGCCACTGCATAAACAGCATTGTAGATACTGTAGCTTTCACCAGTCATCTGAAATACAAACAGAGGACCAGGTAGATTCTCCAAATTCTCTTCTCCAGTACAAGTTCCATTCATTGTTGAAGATAATTCTGTATCTGAAAATGAACATTCAAACAATTGGTCCCAAACCTCTTCAAGAAATCCATCTTTGTGGGTTGAAGGTTTGATGAGTTGAAGATATTCTTTGAAGCCTTGAATGTCTCTTGTATGCACAGTAAAGGAAACAGCCCCATGGAACAACTGGACATCCCAATTCTTTTGAGTTCCCAGCAGGATGAAATCAACTGAATTCATCAGGATCCAAACATTCCTAAATAATGCACTCTCTTGATTTTTGGGATCACGTAGAAACATGACAGCTATGAACCACGCGATTATGTTGGATTCTCCGTGGACAAGAAAAACGTTCGATATTCGATTCATCAATGTATTTGAAATAATTGAGAATGAATCTAACAATTCTGACAAATCTTCCAAGTGAGGATGTTGTGGCATTTTTTGTGTGAAAGCTAAACAAACTCCGTTCTGTGAAAGCAACGGCTGCAGTTTCTGCAAAAAACGTTCTTCCTTATTTTCAGCAGCAAAGAGTCCAATCCACGTCCATCCAAAATGGAGAAGAAGTTGTATAAGTCCAATGTACTGATGCTCCTCTTTTGGGACCATGCAATAAAGTGGAAATAACTCAGTAATCTGAAAGTCTTCTTGGGCAAAGGAACCATAAGTCAACTAAACAAACAAAAAAGAAAAATTTGTTCTTCATGAAAATCATGGGAGAAATGTGAAGACTGCTTGTGAGAAACTTCATGAAGGTCTTTCTACATTGAACATTTGTCCAATTCTGTGTAGATTGTGACAATTCTGATGACAAAGAAAAGCAACTAAAATTCCTTGATGAAATAGTTTGTCATCTGAAATATAACCAGTTTACAGCTACACTCACTTTCCTAACAGAGAGATATGTTCATCCCCTTAGAACATCTGGAAAATTGCTAACTATCTTATACTTATACATAAAAGACTATGCCCATGAGATTCTGGAGGAATAGAAAGGATTAATCATGTCTTCATTTACTACAATTATTATGGAGATCTCCAAAAGTACCCCCAATCTTTCAACAATTTCCAGGCAAATCAGATGAGTTTTAAATTCAGTTAATACTAACAGACCCAACCAAGACATACGAAGGAAAGTTGTAACCTATTGTCGGATAGCTTGGTGGAATCTAGAGATGAGTTGAGGGCATCAGTGAAAATGCTGTTAGGTTTGAGTTGGGGTTGGGCAGGAAGTGGCTGAAAGGCAATCTTCCCTAAAACCATGAGATATGATAACAGTGTTCCAATATTTGAGGGGCTCCTACAAAGGCAAGGGTGTCAAACTATTGTCCAAAGTAGCAGAAGGCAAGACAAGAAACACTGGATGGAAACTAACCAAGCAAAGAAGCAACCTAGAACTAGGGAGAAATTTTGTAACTGTAAAAACAATTAACCAATGGAACAATTTGCTTTCAGAAGTTGTGGGTCCTGCATCATTGGAGCCTTTCAAAAAGAGACAGGACTGTCCCATCATTTTCTATTTGAAGTTCATTGTGTGTGCAAATTTCTACACTGACTATCACTAGGATTGAACAGATGTTCTGGAAAAGATGAAAGGAGGGAGGAAACTTGTAGCAATGTGTCTGACAGAGCCAATATTATCCCTTTCTGCCAAACTCCCTGGGGTTCAAGAGTTACTTTATAAGCAGATTGATACCTTAATTGCTACCTTTATTTAAATACTTTTATGCATGGTCCTTGATGTTTTGGCCTAGCTAAAAAAAAATACGATGATTCCTGTAGGAGATAGTTATTTTGCTTTTTGGGAGTTCAACTAATTTTTCAAATGAGCAAATGCTAATAAAAGTATTCTAAGGGTCCTTGGTAATTAAAAATAGTCTTAAGTGTGGAAATTCATGTTCATTCCTTACAATGGAGCAGGATTCCCATTTTCCATACAAAATGAATATAATTGTTTAGTAGAGAAGAGGAAACATTTTTTTTTACATGTTAAGGTCTGACAAATAAGCCAATAATTTCTTTGGAGGTTTAATCCAAAATTTCAGTCAAAGAATGTTGAAGAATTTCGATTTATGAACGATTTATGCTGATATTTGGAAAGTAGCATTAGCCATTGGCTTGAGTTTAAAGGGCCACCATCAGTGAGCTGTTGGACAGCATTACTTGGTCTGTTGTGTGGATATTTGGGTGGTTTTAAGGGTGGGGAATCGGGATGGGTGGGAATGTGTTTGGGGATTGTTATGTGTGTAGGACCTGGTCTTTGGATGTTAAGTGAATTTCATTGTATGGGTATACTGTGTATGCACGTACAATGACATTAAAGTTTATTTATTTATTTATTTTAATAATCTACCCATCCAAATCTTTAGCTTTTTATTTATTTATTTTATTAGTGTCCCGACCTGCATTATTTTTATAAATAACTCAAGGCAGAGAAGAGATCTAACAGACTTTCCTCCTCATATTATATCATATGATAGATATGATATAATACAGGGTTGGTATTCACTTATCTTCGCTACCAGTTTGAAAATGTGACACTGTAGAGGAGTAAATTAAAAAATTGGAATATAAACCTGATACCAAACTGCATTATGATGGTTTAAACATAAATCTCCCAACATGATTGCAAGAAGAGTTTCCCCAAAATCTGTAGCTTTTAAAAGGACAAGTTTGGGACCGTTTTTCATGGACACTATGAAAAATTGAGAAATCCTTGAGAAGTTTATGACTGCTTAATAAACATTTGAGAAAAGAAAAAGATTTTATTTTACCTAGATAAGCTGGAAGGAGTGATTTAAACAGAATGAGCCAACTGGAATTAGGATGGATTTTCATTGGTCTGATATTTGTAGTAAAGAAAGTTTTAATGTAAAGTGGGTTTGGAAAGGCATTTTTTTCCTTTCTATATAAGGCTTAAGTAATTCCTAAAGCTTGTAAAATCTTACTGAAAGTGTATTTGAATTATCTGTGTTAAGAGAAAGTTAAAGAAAAAGATGTATTAGCTTAAAGGAAAGTTTAGAGTATACTTCCTTTAAAAAGGACGTAAACAAGAAGCAAGCTATTATTTTATGAGGCTAACTTGGAGGGAATGATTTAAATGTAATGAGTTAATTGGAGTCACTTGGAATTTTATTGGTTTGACTAAAAGCAAGTTTTAAAGTTTGTATGTTAAGAGGAAGTTTTTAAAAAAGATGTAGTAGAACTTTTTGATTTTAGATTTTTTTTAAAAAAAAAGTTTCGTGTTTTAAAATGGATAAAAAGTATTTTCCCTTTAAGATGAAAGAATTTGAAAGAATACAGTGAATTTTGTTTATAAAATTAGTGATAATATATAAAGTGCAAACAGAAATATATATTATTTCCAAAGCAAGGAAGAAAAAGCAGAAATGGCTAAATTGGTTGCTTTATTCAAAGAGGAAAATCTACTTAATCATGTTTTTTTATTTGGAAAATACTTCTGGATGTTGTGCTTGTGATGAAAAAAGATGAAACTTTGACTTTGGTTTTGCTGATTAGATAGATTGTTGTTAGAGAAACAGCAAGTATGTACTAATGTTTAAAAACAAAACTTCAGCTTGTAATATTATTTTTTACTGGGCTGAAAGGAGTTGGAAGTTAGTGCTTTTTTCTTGCACCAAAGTTTTATACATTTTCTGACAAAGACTTCAACATAATCTAAAGAATATTATTTCTTCTCCCACAACGAGAAACATTTGAAACAAAGAGAAGTTACAGATTAGAAGCCTAGATTTATGCTGAAACACTTTTTAGTCATGCAGGCAATTTGGGGGGAACTGGCTAAGATTATTTGTTTAAAAAAACTTTTTATAACTTTTTATATCATATGGTTTTATACAGGGGTGTTTCTTTTATTTCCATTCATAAAAGTGATAAACTATGTGTGACACCAATTAATAAATTATTACTGCACATGGGACTCTTTTCAATGGGGCTGCCCTTGCAAAGTACCCAGAAGCTCCAGTTGGTTCAAAATGCAGCCAGTCTATACAATTTGGTGCAGATTCAGTTGTGCACAGATGTCACATTTATGGAGATGGTCAAATATCCAGGTGATGGTGGTCTCAAATTCTTTCTTTTCTTTTCTTTTCTTTTCTTTTCCTCTTTCTTTCTTTTCCTCTTTCTTTCTTTCTAACTTGGAACTGGTTAAGATCAGGAGTACTGAAAAAAGAAACAGAAAGTTTTATTTTGGTAGCTCAAGAAGAAGCCCTAGCCACAAACCGCATGAAGGCAAAAATTCAACAAAAATTCAACAAGTTACCACCAACAGCAAATGCTGCCTCTGTAATGAGAAAGATGAGACAGTCGACCACCTGATCAATGGGTGCAGCAAAATTTCACAAACCGACTACCTACAATGCCATGACCGTGTTGCTAAGATCATTCACTGGAAATTGTGCCAGAAGTTTGGATTTGAATACAGCAAAAACCACTGGGAACATCAGGTTGAGAAAGTTTTAGAGAATGAGAAACTCAAGATCTTGTTGGACTTTAGGATTCAGACTGACAGGCACTTGGTCCACAATACACCTGACATAACAATAATTGAAAAGAAAAAAGTATGGTTCATTGACATTGCAATACCTGGTGACGCACGGATTGAAGATAAGCAGCAAGAAAAAAATCACAAAGTACCAGGACTTGCAAATTGAAGTTGAGCGACGGTGGAAAAAGAAATTGTACGTTGTCCCGATTGTAATTGGAGCCCTTGGGGCAATACCCAAAGGGCTACCCCACTATTTAGAAATTCTAAATTTACTGGACGTGAATATTTTCACTCTACAAAAAACCACCTTACTCGGAATACCTTACAACCTCTGACGATACCTTAACAGTTCCTAGGTCCTTGGTTAGGACTCGAGCTGCCAACCTCAAAGACTCTGAATCTCACTAAAGATTTAATAATAATAATAATAATAATAATAATAATAATAATAATAATAATAATAATAATAATAATAATAATAATAATTTGGAAATTATTTTAGTATGGTACTGTTTGTAACTGGAAAATGAGTTTCTGACTGATGTATTAAACAATTTTGTAATCTGTCCAAATGAACCTGGCATACAATTTTTTTCCTTTATATTTTTCTAGAAAGTTACTCATCATAAGGCATACTATATTAATTTCTGTAGTTTTAACTTCAGCCTTCAGTTTAAACTAGAATGCCGTGGCTTGTTTTCTCTGTTGATTTAGTTTTCTAGAAACATTACTGAGTTAGAAAGAATTATAGATTAAGGGTGAGATTCTCTTTAAATCTATACATCTTCTTCAGCTGAATCTTTTCTGTTCTGAAGGAATATTCTATGATTTCTCATAATTCTAAATTCCCCCAGAGTCAAAATCTAAAGTGTGTGTCCACTTTGGCTGCAAGAGAAATATTAAAACATCTTTCCTCTATCCTATCATTCCTCACCTGTTCAGCAAAATAGAATGCCAATAACTTAACTAACTTCCAATATTTTATCTATGGAGATTCTCAGTCATCCTGGTCATGGTTGGCCCAAAAGTGCTTTTCCAAAAGGCAAATGGACTTTCTTGTTTTTTTTTTTCCTTTTGAAAATATTTTGCTTCTCATTTTGGAGGAAACATTTTCAAGGAAAAAAACAATAATGTCCAATTGTTTTTTGGAAAACCACCTTTATTTTTGTGTTGTGAAATGCGACCGAGCTGATTATTTTAGCATGCTTCTTTTTCATAATTTCCTCACAATCGAATATGCTTTACTTACGAGAATGTTGTTAATAAAACAAACACAAAGGAAGTTCCCTCTTCTCTCACCACTAGGTAACTTGCAAAACACAAAGAATTCTTACGTTTACATGAAAAACTCTACATTTCCTGCACAAACAGCCATATAAATGATTCTTTGCTATGTGGGTCTAAGGTCAGATGATTCAAAGGAAAATCTTTACATTGGGGAATCATAAAGGTTGAGGAAAGGATGTTGTTGGAATAGAAGTTGATAGAAATGGTAAATCAAGTGAGACATCATCCCACCGATGACGAGGTCACCAGGTTGATACCACTCATGTGGAACAGGGAAAGCATCCTACTAAAAGGATATCTAAGCACTAATGGAACAACAATTCAAGAAATTGAGACTCTAGAAAAAGCACAGAGAAGACCAGCAACAGTGATTAGGGGACCTCAGGCTAAAATGTAT
Organism: Coluber constrictor foxii; assembly: GCA_038048745.1. Taxonomy (NCBI): domain Eukaryota; kingdom Metazoa; phylum Chordata; class Lepidosauria; order Squamata; family Colubridae; genus Coluber; species Coluber constrictor. The sequence continues at coordinate 38,886,065 of CM075961.1, forward strand.
GAATAATTGTGAAAGGAATTGGGCATGTCTGGTCTAGTGAAAAGAAGAACTAGGAGGGATATGATAGCAGGATTCCGATATTTGAGGGGCTAACACAAAGACGAGAGGGGCAAACTATTTTCCAAAGCACCAAAAGGCAAGATGGGAACCAATGGATGGAAACTAATCAAGGAGAGAAGCAATCTAGAACTAAAGTGAAATTTCCAAACAGTGAGAACAATCAACCAATGGAATGGCTTGCTTTCAGAAGTTGTAGGTGCCCCATCACTAGAGGTTTTCAAGAAGAGCTGGACAGCCATTTATCTGAAATAGTATAGGATTGTCCTGCTTGAGCAGAGGGTTGGACTAGACAACCTCCAAGTTTCCTTCCAACTCTGTAATTCTATGTTCTAAATATTTCACAGATTAATACTTAGTATTATTGGAGATACATTGGAGTGAGGAGGAATCAGCCTGCCTTGGAGTTCTGCTTTCTATGGAGTTATTCCTGGCTGTGGGAAGAGATTGCCATGGACTTTATCATAGAGCTTTCTGACAGTGGGGAAATGCAGCCATTTGGACCGTAATAGACCTATTATTGAAACAAGCCCACTGTCAGCGTTCCAGAAAACCCCTGGAAGCTTCGATGCTGCCATCCACTTCATAGCTTGCTCCAGTCTCCCATCTACCCATAAACTGGTAAACTGTTCATAAGGCATATTTATAGGCTGCATGGTGTCCCTTGGAGAATCATCTCCGATAGGGGGATTCAGTTCACAGTCAAGTTCTGGAGGGAATTCATAAAGCCTATTGGGTCCTCACAGGGACTTAATTCGGTATTTCATCCGAGCAGAATGTGCAAACGCAGTGGTGGAACAGTATTTAAGATCCTAGGTGAACTATCAGCAAACAGATGGGCAGAACTGTATCTTTAACCTATTCTTTCAAGTTTCCTAATGGTGCATTCATGGTTAATGTAACTGAGTATGTCAGCCTTCCTCCTCATTGTATGCCAAAGTGGGATACAATAGTGGTGCACAGAAGCACCGGTCTGACCCCATTCCAAGTCACTAGTGGCATGGAATTTGTTTCCTGTGGGAGCCAAGGACATTCCAACATGTGGTTGGAGAGAGGAGGAGTAAAGTAACCAGGCAACCAGCCAGCACCTCGATTAGACAACATGACTGATTGTTTGGAGAAAAGGGGGATTTTCATTTTTTAATCAGGTGAAATCCACGGGAACTTTCAGAGTCGGTTTTCACCAGTTTGTGCCGATATGTTATCTCCAATAAAATTGTTCTTTGAGGAATCTGCCTGCCTCAGAGTTCTGCTTTCTATGGCATTAGTACTTGGAACCCTGACATTCATAGTTAAAATCCAATAGTATTGAACCACACGTATACACAACTTCCTAAATTTTTAAACCACGGGTATACACAACTTCCTAAATATTTATTTTTAGCCTTTTAAGTCTAAGCTAAGCCTAAATCCCATCTAAAAAAATAAAACAATATAGCCCACTGACAAGTAGTATTTCCTTTTCAGATTAGAAGATAGACCACGCAGTCACAGCCTGCTCTGAGTTCTTCTTTCTATGGAGACACAATCCTAGCCTCTTCTGCATTTACAGTTTCTGATTCAGAACAATTCACACTTGAATAAAAGTTCAAAGCCCACAGGAAGAATCAAGACTTCAGTTGCTTGTGCAGTGTTTTCGGGAGTAGAGCTGACTTTAATTTTAGATGATATTCTACCAAATTAATATGTGGCAGAAGAGAAAGGAAGTTTGGCTTTATTACATTAACACTTATTTTGGATTAATCTCTGATCAAGGCTGCAGAACAATGGAAGAGAGAGCCATTTGTTATGACCAGGATTCAAACTTTTATTAGGTCCATTTATATGCAAAAGTCCATTCGGGCCTAATAAAAATACAGTTACATTGAGTGAAATATATAATCCTTACCTGCTTCTCAAGTACAAGTTATTGCTTCCTTTCTTTTGACTTAAAGAGTCATTGTAACCTGCCATCTGAACAGAGGTGCCTATATCTTTTGACATTAAATGACATAAAACCATTTGTCTGAAATGGAATAGAGTTGCCTGCTTGACCAAGGAGTTGGACAAGAAGACCCCCAAGGTTGCTTCCAATTCACTTATTCTGTTATTTTTGCTGCAAGTGATTTCATCTGCAATCCTTTTAGAGGGTTGTTAAGGTCACCTGGAGGTTTTTCTGTGTCATCAGGATCACCTGAGTGATGCAAATGGGCGTGGAGCCTTCTTGGAACTGTTGAAAGGACTGTGCTGTAGACTGGAGATACAGTAGATGATGTCTTATCTCCCACCCCCCTCTGTTGAGAGAGGGCTGTTCAATTTTGAAAAACACCTTTGGGATAACTGAACCAAAGTTCTTTTTATGTATCTTATGACTTCAGCATGCACACAAAACAAACTTTTGCTCTATAACCTTTGCAATCTAATTTCTGAACTTTAAAATCAGAATCATTTGTACGTTTGTAGTATCAAAGTAGTATTAACTCATAGCAAATGCCTGGACAATGTTTTTATTATTATTATTAATAGCTTTATCACACATTGCCATGAGAGCTCATAGAGGACCCACCTGATATTCTCAGAAATAAAGGCAATGCTAAATGCTAGGGATTTGCTTTTTATCTTATCGTATTATCTTTTTATTTTTCATTGCATTTCAAATTTTATTTTAATAAAAAAAAGGGTGCTGGTATATCTTTGAATAACATGGAATGGAGGGGAGTTGTACGGATTTGTCAGTTTTAGGTTCACATACTGTCATTACATGGGGCTCCCCTTGGGGTGCACCCGGAGGCTCCAACTGGTGCAAAATGCAGCCGCGCGGGGGATTATGGGAGCTACAGGGCGCACCCATGTGACACCTCTCCTATGAGAGCTGCATTTGTTACCGGTGGACTACCGGGTGCGTTTCAAGGTGTTGGTAATCACCTTTAAAGCGCTCCATGGCTTAGGACCAGGGTACTTACGGGACCACCTTCTGCCACCAATTGCCTCCCACCGGCCAGTTCAGTCCCACAGAGAGGGCCTCCTCAGGGTGCCGTCAGCCAGACAATGCCGGCTGGTGACCCCCAGGGGGAGAGTCTTCTCTGTGGTAGCTCCTACCCTCTGGAACGATCTTCCTCCAGAGTTAAGAACAATTTCCGATCTCCCGACCTTTCAGCAGGCTTTAAAAACATTTTTTTTCAGCTTGCCGGCTTAGCCTGATTCCTGTTAAATATTTTAGTATTTTTAGAATTCACCATCTATTTTAAATTAATCTGTTTTAATTATTGGCTAATTTATATTTGTTCTTTTTACTGAAATTTTAACTTTTGTGTATTCGCTTTTTATTTGGCTGTTCACCACCCTGAGTCCGCAAGGAGAAGGGCGGTATATAAATCTAAATAAAGTAAAGTAAAGTAAAGTAAATGATCCAGGAATCAAATCCCAGATAGTTTTAGTGTGTTTGTATTGGTTTGAATTTTCACACTTCAAAAACACAGGATTAAAATTTCTGCAATGTAATCACAGAGAGGATAATTTCTTAAAAAGCAGAAGGAGGACGTCAGCTGACTAATTGCCTCATCAGAAAAGTTAGATATGAAGAAGGGGGAGATTAGGAGAACTACCAAGTGAGCATTTCACTTGGCATTTCTTCTTCAGTCGTTCTTCTGCGAACGCTAATAACTCTATCATTAAATGATCCTAAAGATGCTTTTTCAAGGGAGACATTTTTCCTCATTGAAAATCAAAGTCTAGCTACCTTTTGCAAAAACACTTTCAGAACAACTGTGACTTTTACTGAGAATCTCCATAGACATCACTAAGTAATACTCTGGTGTGTAATTACAACACAGACAGGCTGACTGACACCAATCCTGTTAGAGCTTGTGTTAATTCTTGGGTTGAATCAGAAACTAAAAATATAAATGTTCCTATCTGCTGGCTATAATGCCCAATTCAACAGACATCTTATTATGCTGTTGTTTATTTTTCAGGATAATGACTCTACAATTTGCCTTTAGATGTTTCCTCAGCCTCAGTGTTGAGAACAAGACTACTTCCAGGCCTTTGACAGTTGCAGGCCTCAAGAGAGTTTCTCACAAACCATCTCAGCTCTTTTCAGAGCTGAGAATTCTTTAACTAGAATTTGCTGACATGGAAATCAAATTGCTTGGAGGACATCAGAATGGTTTATAGAAGTCAACGCACACACAAACATACACACAAACACATACACATTTTATTTATACTTCTGGAGTCCCGATATACATTTCCTGCTGCTGAAAATGAACAACTGGAGCTCTGGTTGACAGTTTCAGAGTTATATATTTAAAACAATAGGACTAAAATAATACTGTGTTTTCCCCAAAATAAGACCAGGTCTTATATTAATTTTTGCTCCAAAAGATGCATTAGGGCTTATTTTCAGGTGATGTCTTATTTTTTACATATACAACAGATATCTCCAAAACAAGGCCCATGGGCCGGACAGTCCCATATCTGTCCCACAGGCCCTCACCCGAGATAGCAAGAGATCAGCCCCTTCTGCCCAGGTCCTGGCCCAGCCTGACCGGCTGCCCCTCCCAATGCACACACAGGAGGTCATGTGGGGGCTGAGGGTGTCTGGGGCACTTGGCAAGGGTACCCCGGGGTTGTGTAGCCCACACAGCACAGGTGAGTCTGAGCGTTGTGACAGCCAGGCTGGCCCTTTCAGCAGCAGGCAGAGCCATAGGCATGGGAGGGAGGCATGTGCTCCGACCTGTCAGATGAGCTGTGCAGTCAGCCGTCCACTCTGTCCCACTCTGTCTGTCTTTGCTTGCCCATGGCCATGACTAGGCAGGTATCTGTGCAGCGCCTGTGGCAGGCCAGATCGAGTGCCTCCACCCATGCCTCTGTGGTTGGACGGTGGGGGTTGAGCGTGCAGGGGCCACCCCTACCCCACCACCTGCCTTGCCTTGCCACACCACAACAACAATGGCAGCAGGCAGAAGTAGAGACATGGGGGGACGAAGATGAGCTGGCACTCTGGTCGTACTGTACACCCACCTGCCCCATTGTGGCTGTGGGCAGGCAAAGACAGATGGTGGGAAAAAGTGGGAGAGTGGCAATCCAGCTGGCCTCCCCATCTTCGAGATCACCCCTAGTCCTTCTTTTCACTAGACAAGACATACCCAATTCCTGCAACCATTCTACATATATTTTAGTCTCCAGGCCCTTAATCATCTTTGTTGCTCTTCTCTGCACTCTTTCCAGAACACAGAAAGGATTCATTTGAATTGCAAAGAAGCAGGAAACCAGACGTATTTGAAACACAGAGAAATCATAGATTTTATACAAAACCTTTCATTTAGGCTCAAAATGTCTTCACTCCTATAAGGATTTTTTGGGATTGTAGTTAAGATTATGAAATTCATGGGAAGAAAAATTCCCATTTACCTTGCATTGGTAAATCATACTGTATTAGAAGCAAATGTTCCTTAAATTCAATTTCATAAAAATGGTAGAAAAATTGAGACAGCATCCCACCGAGGATAAGATCACTGGGCTGGTAGCACTCATGTGGAACAAGGAAAACATTACTTGTAGGGCACCTCAGGATAATTTGTTTGTGCTCCAAGAATATCAGAAGGAAAAATATTTTGACTCTTTAGTTATGGTGAAAATGTCCATCTCTTTATCAAATCATAGGAAAGCAGTGGTGAAATTCACATTTTTTTACTATCATTTCTGTGGCTGTGGCTTGGTGGCTGTGGCTTGGTAGCCGTGGCAGAGGAAGGATACTGCAAAATCTCCATTCCTACCCCCACTAGCAGTTAAAAGGAAGAGACAGCTGCGATCTCACATTGCTCCTGGAAGCACGAAGCTGAGAACACCAGCCTGAAGATGATGAATGAGACTTCGTCGAAACGTCGCCAAGACAGTTCCAATTTTACGCGGGAGAAGACCCGAATAACCAAAGACCTACATGTATGTATGTATGTATGTATGTATGTATATCTATATATATATAGATATACATATGTATATGTATATATGTATATGTATATATATATATATATATATATATATATATATATATATATATATATATATATATATATATATATATATATATATATATATATATATATATATATATATTTTCATAGGTCTTTATGTGTATTTTTCTCTCAGTCAGATTTTTCCTACATAAATCAAGATGTTTCACAGCCATAGTTCAGTGAAATCTCATTCACTAGTTTCTAGGCTTTCTCAGACATCAAAGCAGCATTTTGCTGTCTGTTTAGAGACTTAAGGGAGACTAAGATAAATCTATTTCTGATTAGTTTGTCTTCATTAGTTAGCCATACCCTCATCTCATGACTCCTCCCTGTAACGGTCAAAAATTTATTTTATTTTATCATATATATAATTTTTGAAAATGTAGCACAGTGAGCAATTCATTTGGAATAGATAACAATGAATTTTAATAATAATCCAAATCCTATATAAAAGCTTGTTTAATAGAAATAATGATGTCTATAGTTTCCTATAGATAGCAGCTCTCTACTTTTTTTTTTGTTAATAATTTCCATAGGCAGAAATAACATATGATGCACTACATTCTTTTTATAAGATGTTCCCGGTGGTTTAGTTCAGGCCGCAAAACAATGATGTAGCATTTTGGCAAGAATATGCATCCCAATAATGCAGTGCTGGAGGACAAGATGGAGAAGACCTCCACAGCTACCATGGCTTTGCCTTTTGTGCTCAGATAGGCTGGAAAGAAGGAAATCCATACACTGCAGAAGGCCAACATGCTGAAGGTGATGAACTTGGCTTCATTAAAGCTGCTGGGTAATTTACGGGCAAGAAAAGCCACACTAAAGCTGGCAATGGCCAAGATACCCATGTAGCCCAAGATACAGTAGAAGAAGAAAGCTGACCCCTCGTTGCACTGTAAAATCATTTCTTGGAGCTCTGAGTGCATGTCTAACTCAGGGAATGGAGGAAATGTTGACAACCAAAGAATACAGATGCATACTTGTAAGAGAGAGCATGAGAGGACAATAGAAAAGGCCAATCTTTTCCCCACCCACTTCCTCATCTGAGAACCAGGTCTAGTGGCCATGAAAGCCACAACCACAGTGATGGTTTTGGCCAGTACAGTAGAAATGGCCACTGAGAAAGTGATGACAAACATTGATTGTCGGAGAAGGCAGGTCACTTCGCCAGGTTGGCTAAGGAAGAGCAAAGAGGAGAGAAAACAGAGCTGAAGAGAGACAAGGAGGGTGTAGGTGAGGGATCGATTGTTGGCTTTGACAATAGGAGTATCCCTGTGTTTAATGAAAGTTCCAAGTACCCAAGATGTCAAGAAGAAGAAACAAAGAGCTGCTGAGGCTAAACCAATTCCTAAGGTTTCTTCAAAAGTTAGAAACACCACCAGTTTCAGGATACAGCCTTTCTTTTCTTTATTTGGATAATGATCTTCTGGACATTGAAAACAGTCATCCATATCTGGAAGGAAAATCAAGTTATGATTTTATACATTCCATATTTTTGAAAAAAAAAACTCTTTATGGATGCCAAATGTTATCCCTCTCAAGTTTTTTTTCTATTGGCTACCAGTTGGATCATGTTTGTATGGAAATTCAGTTTTTCAATCGTTGTATCAGCTGAGACCACAGTAAAAGAACTTCAGTGGAAAGGGCTATTATTCTATGAAATGGAGTCCTGTCTAATAAATTTTCAAATTTATTAAAAATTAATGTATTTTGACTTTTTACATTTTTCCAAAACATGGAGAAGAAACCTTCAAGGATGGATAGAAGAGCTTAGCTTTTATTTAGCAAACTTTGAATTCAGAATGACAGGTTGAGATTCAATGGTATAGAAATGAATATTCATTTTTAAGAACTTGGAAAACTAATTGCTATACTAAAAGTGGTGTATTTGCTTCAGTCTGTCTAATGAGAACTTGTTGGAATGTCTAACCTACCCTTTTGATTTGAAATCTTCCCTTCTGGACACGGAACACAGTTGTAGCAACAGAATTCTTTTCCTTCCAACCCTTTCTTCCAGGATCCAGGGGAGCAAGGGTCATTACACTGAGAAATTGGAGGAACCTGGTATTACACATAAAAGATTTTTGCAAAGAGAAAATTGTAAGCAATTTGTTTTGTTCTCCTTTATGGTGGGAGGAAGAATATTTGAATTCTCAAAGGCTTATTCCAGGTGTATTTATAAAGTAAAGGTTTCCCCATCCAGTTGTGTTCTACTCTAGGACACAGAATTCACAGTGTTTCTTGATTGAGGAAGCCAGCATTGTCCAAAGATATTTTCCATGGTCAAGTAGCCAGCATGGCTATATGACAAGGAACATTGTTACCCTCCCACCAAAGTGGTACCTATAAATCTACTCACATTTTCATGCTTTTGAATTCCTAGGTGGACGGGAGATGAGGCAAGAATGGGAGCTCACCCTGCTCAGGTCTCAAACTTTCCAGCTGTCAAGCTCAGTGTCTTTCATCATTGAGCCATCACATTTTTTTTTGAATTTTTTTAAAATTTATTTTTAAAAATAGATAAAATACATTTTTTTAAGAACAAGGGTTTGATCCATTATAAAATAAGTACAATTGCTCACACTCCCTTCCAAATTTCATCCATTAACATCTTTAAAAAAAAGGTGGGGGGAGGGAGAGAAAAAGAAAAAGACACAAAGAAATCCAAACCCAATTTTTATCACTCAATCTAACATCTTATTCTAAATATTTGGCATTCTGCTATATCACCCTAAATCTTAAAATCCAACTATAGATAGCTCTTTATTATATTCATTTATCATTTTAACAATCAGTATTTCATATATGTTCCTTACTTCTAAGACCCAAATCAAATCAATATTTCCTTGAATCACATCTAATGTCCATAGTTTTAACATAAAATATTTTACTCCTCTCTTAAAATCCTTTCAGAATCAATTCACTTTAAAATTTATTCCACATTTCCATCTATAATTTATTATTCCCCAAATGCTTTGTTTTTGCTAGTTACAAGCTTCTTCTCCATTGCAACTAATTCTGATATTTAACTGCTTCATAACTTAAAAAGTTATTCCCCAGCAGTATTTTCTTCCACTTCTATCAATCTGACATTTACTGTTCTTCAAAAATATCTCCTTCACTCCTCCTAGGTTGATTTTTAGTATTTAATGTATTTTAAATGGTCTTAATGTTTGTATTTCGTGTATTTTATCTTTTGGCTGTTCACCGCCCTGAGTCCTTCGGGAGTAGGGCGGTATACAAATTTAATAAAATAAATAAATAGTCCTAACCTTATTTGTTGCTGGATCACAGTTTGGTTTTAACTGCTCTCCAACGTTTTCTCCTCCACTCCTTCTAGGTTTATTTTTAGCTGGATCACAGCTTAATTAGATGTTTTCCAGGGATGCTTTCCTCCACTCCTCACCTTATATTTAACTGGTTCACAGTTTGGTTTTAACTGCTCTCCAGCATTATCACCTCCACTCCTCCTAAGTTTATTTTGGCTGGTTCACAGCTTAATTAGCTGTTTCCAAAGATGCTTTTCTCCATTCCTAATCTTATATTTAATTGGTTCACAGTTTGGCTTTAACTGCTCTCCAGCATTATCACCTCCACTCCTCCTAAATTTATTATTGAGCTTGTTCATAATTTGGTGGGCTGTTTTCCAGCAAAACTTTCTCCACTCCTTCCTATTCATGGCTAGTTCATAGCTTTATTTCATCTAATCACCAAAATCATACTTCTCTTCACTCCTAACTTTTTCCTTTATTTGACTGGTTCATAGCATTTTGTTTTAACCTACCAATTTGAAATAATAATGCATTATAACAAATATCTTCTCACCTACTCTCTCCTGAGCTATTAATTTTCTTTAAAATTCTCCCATTTCATATTTATTTCTTATTTTTCTATGAAAAACAACTTTTTAAAGCACTTTGAGAAGCAATTTTCCATAATTATAAAATCTATAAACAATTCTTATTAATATTCAAAAATTCATTCCCATTGTCTTATTTTTGTATGAAAAAACAACATTTTAAACCACTTTAAGGTCAATTTTCTATAAACATTAAATCTCTTATTAATATTTAAAGGCTCAGTTCATAGTCTTCCATTTTTTTGTAGTTTTTCTATAAACCCATTGTCCTGGATGCCGCAGTCTAAAGGCAGCTGCCATGGTTGCCGCTCCCACCGCCACTGGTGCAGAGGGCAATCCTCTGGCCCCAATGAACCTGTCTGTTCCTCTCAGCCATCTGAGGGGTCCCTCTCTAATCCCCTGTCCCTACAGGACAGAGTAGCCCACAGACCTGCCGGTGGCAGCTTGACCACCGGGGTTTTCACGGGGCTCTTAGGAGCCTTGCCATTTCCCCATCTGAATCACCACAGCGCCAACCACAAGTCCAAGTCATCACATTTTTTAACTACCCATTAAAATGTTGACATTATAAGTATGAGCAAAGGGTGTGTTTGGAGAATGGCAGGATGAATATATGTGAAGAAATATATGTGATTACAATGTTATGGGAACATTGTGACTCCTGTGATTTCAAATGGATATGCCATCCTAATGTGAATACCCATCTTCTAAATTGTAATGTCATTTTGTCAATTTGATAAAAGCTTGATTATCGACAATATTTGTACAGAATATGCCATTTCAAAAATCACAAATTAGATTTCTAAAAAGACTATGTTAAGTATTGGATCATAATGCATCTAGGAATCATTGATTAAAAGAGCCCACACCTGGTTAAATGCTGGATGCCACACAATCATATCTTCATCAATGATTAATTCCTTCACATTGGGAATATGAGGATCCACCTTTCCAACTTTGACTCTCTGAAAGGATCTGTTTGGAAAGGTGATAAAGTTGGTGATGTCGAATCCACCTGTTGCTTCCCCTTTTTCATTCAGGAACACTCTCTCCCCAACTGAATTGTTAAAGGAAACGCCTTGAAGAAATGAATGGAGCTACTTGAAAGAGAATGGAAGAGAGTTGGAAGAATAATAATGAAGTAGTGGTCAGTATATTTAACTTTCTCTTAGTCATTCTTTCCATCACGCTAACAAATATCAAATAAATACACTTAAAATATAGATAATCTATATTTCAGAGAAAGACACAAGTCTCTTCTAATATTAATTTAATGTTACTCCCAAGGGAATTAATGAAACAACAGCAGCTAACAAATCAAAATCAAAGCAAGGTATTGGCATTACACAACTTGATTCAGATATGATTTCTGTTCACTATTCAAACTTGGACCATATCTAAATTCATCCTACATTGTTTGTTCTTTGTTAGTACTAAAGTATTTGACATCCAGAGACCTGACAAATTTTCTTTAGCCAGATTTTATCATCTGAGACTCAATTGTTTTGAGAAAGAGAGAGGCGGAGGGAGAGGGAGATATTCTTTCAAAGATAGAGTTGTTTCAAAGGGTAGAGGACACAGCTGAAAAGGACTGACATTTGGTCCATTCTTCTTGAAATTGATAGCGAAAGAATGCTCTCCATCCCAAATCTGAAATGTTCCTGTGCCAAGGAGAAGTAGATCAGAGAACCGGCTGAGGATAATTTTGGATAGCAATAGCTTTTAGACTTATATAGTGCTTCACAGTGTTTTGCAACCCTCTCTAAGTGGTTTACAGAGATAGCATTTGCCTCCCAATAATCTGGCTCCTCATTTTACCAACCTCAGAAGGATGGAAAGCTGAATCAACCTTGAGCCAATGGGCATGAAATTGCCAAACTGCTGGCTTCCGGCAGCCAGTATAAGCCACATACAATACTGCTTTCTAACCACTGCACCACCATGTCTCTGGTGAGAATCATTATTCACAAGCCAATAAGAAAAGTTAAATGTCTACATTTCAGAAATGTTTTTGGGGGGCACAAAAAGAAGAAAGACTGTCTTCACACACAATGCAATTGTATTTGTCTTGGAACCAGACTGGATAAATTTACAAGAATGGCCAATTCTATGTGGAGGTGAAAAGTTATTTATACAATGAAAATAGATGCATACAGTAAATCCCATTGACTATACTGAAATTAGGAAAGACTTGGTTTATGTTCTTATTTTATAAAACTAATAGCTTTGTTGCCTCGGTCTCTCTATAGATTTGTAGCCATAGACCAGGGTAAACAAGTTATATTAGATCGTGGAGGATTGTGGATAATCATTGAAATACAGAATAGGTGTGGCATGGAAAGATTACCTGCCAAGGCAGCAGATTTGGAAATTCAACCCTTTGAATCTCTCTTGGTTGGGATTTTGATGTCACTGCCTCATGCAAAGAATGTGCCACTGCATAAACAGCATTGTAGATACTGTAGCTTTCACCAGTCATCTGAAATTCAAACAGAGGTGCAGGTAGATTCTCCAAATTCTCTTCTCCAGTACAAGTTCCATTCATTGTTGAAGATAATTCTGTATCTGAAAATGAACATTCAAACAATTGGTCCCAAACCTCTTCAAGAAATTCATCTTTGTGGGTTGAAGGTTTGATGAGTTGAAGATATTCTTTGAAGCCTTGAATGTCTCTTGTATGCACAGTAAAGGAAAGAGCCCCATGGAACAACTGGACATCCCAATTCTTTTGAGTTCCCAGCAGGATGAAATCAACTGAATTCATCAGGATCCAAACATTCCTAAATAATGCACTCTCTTGATTTTTGGGATCACGTAGAAACATGACACCTATGAACCACGCTATTATGTTGGATTCTCCGTGGACAAGAAAAACGTTCGATATTCGATTCATCAATGTATTTGAACTAATTGAGACTGAATCTAACAATTCTGACAAATCTTCCAAGTGAAGATGTTGTGGCAGTTTTTGTGTGAAAGCTAAACAAACTCCGTTCTGTGAAAGCAACGGCTGCAGTTTCTGCAAAAAACGTTCTTCCTTATTTGCAGATGCAAAGAGTCCAATCCACGTCCATCCAAAATGGAGAAGAAGTTGTATAAGTCCAATGTACTGATGCTCCTCTTTTGGGACCATGCAATAAAGTGGAAATAACTCAGTAATCTGAAAGTCTTCTTGGGCAAAGGAACCATAAGTCAACTAAAGAAACAAAAAAGAAAAATTTGTTCTTCATGAAAATCATGGGAGAAATGTGAAGACTGCTTGTGAGAAACTTCATGAAGGTCTTTCTACATTGAACATTTGTCCAATTCTGTGTAGATTCTGACAATTCTGATGACAAAGAAAAGCAACTAAAATTCCTTGATGAAATATTTTGTCATCTGAAATAAAGGGTGTCAAACTATTGTCCAAAGTAGCAGAAGGCAAGATAAGAAACACTGGATGGAAACTAACCAAGCAAAGAAGCAACCTAGAACTAGGGAGAAATTTTGTAACTGTAAAAACAATTAACCAATGGAACAATTTGCTTTCAGAAGTTGTGGGTGCTCCATCATTGGAGCCTTTCAAAAAGAGACAGGACTGTGATGTATCTGAAAAGATATTGGGTCTCCTGCTTGAAGAGTGGGTTGGACTAGAATATCTCCAAGATCCCTTCTATTATTCTATCTTCTATGTGCTAACCAGACTTTTCTATCCTCCTCTTGACACAGCTTCAGATTTCACCACAGATAGTGGTCAAACCATCAGGATACCCTTTCAAATAAGATGAATTTTGTATTGTAATTTGTGACTTAAATTTAAATTTTTCTGATCTATGATTGCAATAAAAGATTTAGATTCTATTTACTGATTATTGTAAGCCAACATATTGAATAATTGGAGAAAGGAGAGCAAAGAGAGCAAAATTGAAATCCTGTGTAAAGGCATAGCAAAATAGTAACCCTAGAGCACCAATACTTCAACAATTCCTAAATAAAACAGTAGAGTTTTACAGTGAAGTACTTTTATCATACACCAAGCAAATTGTAGTAAGAAGACTTGTGACCTGTTGCTAGCTGGCAGTCAAAACACCTGTATGATTGTAATAAAAGATTTTGATTTAATTGGATTACCTTGAGCCAGTCTATTGAGTTGTGGGAAAAACAGAAGAAGTGTGATAAAAGTGTATTTAATTGAATTCCTGGAGAAGCAAGTAACTAGTATCTACTATCAATTACAAAAGACTTTTCTCTCTCACTCCATCCCAAACTACCTGTGGAATTTTGTAGAGATGTACACTTTCTGCCATAAAGGATGATGTATCAGGACCTAGTCCTCCAATGATGGCCATGAGATTCTTCTGGCTATCACATTTGTAGTTTGGGACAAATTCCTGGGATTTGAAAAGCAGGTCCAAAGTGGTGCGATAAGTCATCCTTGGGTTGTTATAACTGTCATAGATGTGGAACCCGAGAGTGACATTAGGTAAGATCTGGGTATCCTCATTGATCTCCTTCACAGCAAAGGCCAAGGCGAGGGCATGCTGGTAGAATTTGGTTATCATACTGCAAATAGGTTAAACACACACACACACACCATTGAACAAAATAAGTTGACAATTTTTTATGGTGAAAACATTTATGTATGAGTAACAACCATTTCTCTCTCTGTTGTAGGTAAGAAGGTGAGAGTCTTTGTAAAACACTCAATAATTTGTATAGTTTTCAACAATGTAAAGTGTTCAAGCTATCACATTTATTTCTATCAGTTTGGCACAAAATAGGATACAACCAGGAAGTATCACTCTTTTAATCTATGTAAGTTATGCTAGAAGTGACAGCACAGACTAGATATTTATACCCTCTAAATATTCTCCAAAAGATTTCTTGCAGAATAGTTTCACACATTTTGTGATTTAAGATTATAACACACTGAAAATGATTTGTTTTCCAACAATTGGATAAGTTTGAAAGACAAGGAAGCAGGAGTAAGTTGATATACAAAACCATGAATTTATTGTCTAAGATCTATTAGGCATATAAGTAGTTTTAGGAGATCCGACTAAGATTAGAAAATGAAAGGAAAGGGGAAAAAAGTCCTTACGCTGGAAAAAAGTAACGTTTTAGAGAAGGATGTTCCTTAAATTCAATTTCAAAAAAGAAGTGAATTATCTGAGACACCATCCCACCCACGATGAGATCACCAGGCTGGTACCACTCATGAGGAACAGGGAAAGCATCACTCGAAGGGCAGCTCTGAGTAGCTTTCTGCACCAAGAGCCTCAGAAGGAGCAACATCTTCAGGCATTTGTCATAGGGAAAATATTTGTGTCTCCTGTCCATAAGGAAGTTTGTATTTCAGTGGTTCATTCAATGATTAAGCTAAGGTTGATATCTGACAATGCACCTAGTCAGAAATCCCATCATTTTCTATTTGAAGTTCATTGTGTGTGCAAATTTCTACACTGACTATCACTAGGATTGAACAGATGTTCTGGAAAAGACGAAAGGAGGGAGGAAACTTGTAGCAATGTGTCTGACAGAGCCAATATTATCCCTTTGTGCCAAACTCCCTGGGGTTCAAAAGTTACTTTATAACCAGATTGATACCTTAATTGCTACCTTTTTTAAAATACTTTTATGCATGGTCCTTGATGTTTTGGCCTAGCTAAAAAAAAATATGATGGTTCCTGTAGGAGATAGTTATTTTGCTTTTTGGGAGTTCAACTAATTTTTCAAATGAGCAAATGCTAATAAAAGTATTCTAAGGGCCCTTGGCATTTAAAAATAGTCTTAAGTGTGGAAATTCATGTTCATTGCTTATAATGGAGCTGGATTCCCATTTTCCATACAAAATGAATATAATTGTTTAGTAGAGAAGAGGAAACATTTTTTTACATGTTAAGGTCTGACAAATAAGCCAATAATTTCTTTGGAGGTTTAATCCAAATTTTCAGTCAAAGAATGTTGAAGAATGAAACGATTTATGCTGATATTTGGAAAGTAGCATTAGCCATTGGCTTGAGTTTATAGGGCCACCATCAGTGAGCTGTTGGACAGCATTACTTGGTCTGTTGTGTGTTTATTTGGGTGGTTTTAAGGGTGGGGAATCGGGATGGGTGGGAGTGTGTTTGGGGATTGTTATGTGTGTAGGACCTGGTCTTTGGGTGTTAATTGAATTTCGTTGTATGGGTATACTGCACGTACAATGACATTAAAGTTTATTTATTTATTTATTTTAATTATCTACCCATCCAAATCTTTAGCTATTTATTTATTTATTTTATTAGTGTCCCAACTTGCATTATTTTTATAAATAACTCAAGACAGAGAAGAGATCTAACAGACTTTCCCCTTCATATGATATCATATGATAGATATGATATAGTACAGGGTTGGTATTCACTTATCTTTGCTACCAGTTTGAAAATGTGACACTGTAGAGGAGTAAATTAAAAAAATGGAATATAAACCTGATACCAAACTGCATTATGATGGTTTAAACATAAATCTCCCAACATGATTGCAAGAAGAGTTTCCCCAAAATCTGCAACTTTTAAAAGGACAAGTTTGGGACCGTTTTTCATGGACACTATGAAAAATTGAGAAATCCTTGAGAAGTTTATGACTGCTTAATAAACATTTGAGAAAAGAAAAAGATTTTATTTTACGTAGATAAGCTGGAAGGAGTGATTTAAACAGAATGAGCCAACTGGAATTAGGATGGATTTTCATTGGTCTGATATTTGTAGTAAATAAAGTTTTAATGTAAAGTGGGTTTGGAAAGGAATTTTTTTCCTTTCTATATAATGCTTAAGTAATTCCTAAAGCTTGTTAAATCTTACTGAAAGTGTATTTGAATTATCTGTGTTAAGAGAAAGTTAAAGAAAAAGATGTATTAGCTTAAAGGAAAGTTTAGAGTATACTTCCTTAAAAAGGACGTATACAAGAAGCAAGCTATTATTTTATGAGGCTAACTTGGAGGGAATGATTAAATTTAAGAGTTAATTGGAGTCACTTGGAATTTTATTGGTTTGACTAAAAGCAAATTTTAAAGTTTGTATGTTTTTTTAAAAAGATGTATTAGAATTTTTTGATTTTAGAATTTTTTTAAAAAAAAAGTTTCGTGTTTTAAAATGGATAAAAAGTATTTTCCCTTTAAGATGAAAGAATTTGAAAGAATACAGTGAATTTTGTTTATAAAATTAGTGATAATATATAAAGTGCAAACAGAAATATATATTATTTCCAAAGCAAGGAAGAAAAAGCAGAAATGGCTAAATTGGTTGCTTTATTCAAAGAGGAAACTTTTTATATCATACGGTTTTATACAGGGGTGTTCCTTATATTTCCATTCATAAAAGTGATAAACTATGTGTGACACCAATTAATAAATTATTACTGCACATGGGACTCTTTTCAATGGGGCTGCCCTTGCAAAGTACCCAGAAGCTCCAGGTGGTTCAAAATGCAGCCAGTCCATACAATTTGGTGCAGATTCAGTTGTGCACAGATGTCACATTTATGGAGATGCTCAAATAGGCAGATGATGTATCCCCCAAAGTTCTTTTTCTTCTTTCTTTCTTTCTTTCTTTCTTTCTTTCTTTCTTTCTTTCTTTCTTTCTTTCTTTCTTTCTTTCTTTCTTTCTTTCTTTCTTTCTTTCTTTCTTTCTTTCTGCAAGGAGACTAAATCATTCCATTCCCCACCAATCCAGTCAGAACTGAAGAATTTTCTTGGATGAGATTCAAAACGAGAAAGTCCCATTGCCTCTTAAAAAATAAAGCACCTTTGGCACAGGTGTCACCTTTGCTGTGGAAGTTGCATTGTCTGGCAATCTGCTTCTGGGTACAATTAAAGGTGCTGGTTGTCTCCTTTCAATGCTACTGTGAAGTTTCCGAAAGGTGCCTTAATTAATTCATGAGCCATGAGCCAAACTTCAAAAGAAATACAGTCATTTATTAGGAGCCCCATTTCGGCAATATTCGGATGCAGTTAGAACTAATCCCACGTAGATTTACATTCCCCTATGACCCTGTCTCTCCCCTCCTCCCTGGCCATGTCATAAATCACATTCTCCAATTAACCACTTTGGTGGGCTGTGAAATCCAACACCCTCCTTCTGATTGCGGTCAGGAAGCATGTATGGAATGTAACTTCAGTTAAAGAAATCAGTCAGCTCTATCAGTTCGCCCTCCCTCCTGCACATGGCAACTTGAAAGCTTTGCAAGTTGACAGCTACATGGCTTGGGACCAGGTTACTTGAAGAAGTCCTCTCTCTTAAGTCAAGAAATCTGGTGGGACACAGAAGAAGTGTCTACTTCGTGTTGTCTCCCTCCCTCTGGAACATCATCCATGCTGAGATTAGATTGCTCCCTCTTTTTTAAAGCCCTGAGCACCTGGTTTTGTCAATAGGCCTGTGGAACTCAGAAGTGGCTCAACCAATTGATTGCTCTCCCCAGCGGTGTGTTTTTATTCCTTGTATATTTTTTAAGCAGCTCAGAGACACTGATAAAGAGTGTGGGATCATATAAATTCCCTTAAATAGATAGATAAAATAAAACTTGCTACAATGTATGTCGTAAGGTGTTATTCAAGGATGTTCCTTAAATTTTAATTTCTAAAACTGGTAAACTATTTGGGATATCATGCCACCAATGATGAGAACAGGGGAAGCATCACTTGCAGAGAAGTACAGAGTAACTAGTTTCTATCTGAATTAGGGTTGCACTTTCATTATAATTTTGGCTACTTGTCCTGTTCATAGAATCAATCTGTCTGTCTATCTGTCTTTCTGTACATCCATCCATCCTTCCATCCATCCATCCATCTCTCTATCTCACTTTATCTATTATTCTCCCTTCACCCCTCCTTTGTGGATATCTGAATATCTAGCTACTTAGCTATTTAGCTATCTATTTATAATAAATTATAATAAAACATAACAGTAATCATACTCTTTGAGGTATGGAAATGACATCCTTTTGTGCAGCTCATTATGCATTTACAAACTGGGTGGAATTTAGTTAATGATGTCATTGTACATTTTACATCTTTCAATCCCTTTCACTTGCCATAGTAGGTTTCATTTTATTACTTTATATTTTATTTTATTTTATCATTTCATTTCATTTTAGTACTTCATTTCATTTCATTTATTATTTTATTTTTTATAATATATATGACTTTATTATTTTTACAAACAACCAAAGGCAGCAAACATATCCAATATCCATTCCTTACCCACTAGACCTGGCTAAAATCCCTTGAAATCTAGAAATTATAGAGAAACCTCAATGAAAGGAAGAGTCTAGATTGCAAAGGCACCAAATATCAGGTTCTCTCCCTGAAATTGCACACAAGCCATCTTTGATCTTTTAATTTGGGAACCAGAAAGAACACATGACATACTAATTTCTCTTTGTGAGTTGCTCTCTGTGGTTTAGCTCAGGTCGCAAAATAATGATGTAGCATTTTGGCAGGAATATGCATCCCAGTAATGCAGCACTGGAGGACAAGATGGAGAAGACCTCCACAGCTACCATGGCTTTTCCTTTTGTGCTCAGATAGGCTGGAAAGAAGGAGATCCACACGCTGCAAAAGGCCAACATGCTGAAGGTGATAAACTTGGCTTCATTAAAGCTGCCGGGTAATTTACGGGCAAGAAAAGCCACAATAAAGCTGGCAATGGCCAAGATTCCCATGTAGCCCAA
This sequence comes from Coluber constrictor foxii, assembly GCA_038048745.1. Classification (NCBI taxonomy): domain Eukaryota; kingdom Metazoa; phylum Chordata; class Lepidosauria; order Squamata; family Colubridae; genus Coluber; species Coluber constrictor. Next base: position 38,905,670 of record CM075961.1, read on the forward strand.
GACACAATAAAAGAAGAAAGCTGACCCCTCGTTGCATTGTAAAATCATTTCCTGGAGCTCTGAGTGCATGTCCAACTCAGGGAATGGAGGGAATGAGAACAACCAAATAGTACAAATACATACTTGGAAAAGGGAGCAAAAAAGGACAATAGAAACGGTCAATTTTTTCCCCACCCATTTTCTCATCTGAGAACCAGGTTTAGTGGCCATGAAAGCCACAACCACGGTGATGGTTTTGGCCAGTACACTGGAAATGGCCACTGAGAAGGTGATGCCAAAAGTTGGTTGCCGGAGAAGGCAGGTCACTTTTCCAGGTTGGCTGAGGAACAACAAAGAGGAGAGAAAACAGAGCAGAAGAGAGACAAGGAGGGTGTAGGTGAGGGACCAGTTGTTGGCTTTCACAATGGGAGTATCCCTGTGCTTAATAAAAGTTCCAATTACACAAGATGTCAAGAAGAAGAAACAAAGAGTAGCTGAAGCTAAACCTACGCCTAAGGTTTCTTTAAAGGTTAGAAACACCACAACTTTCAGGATACATTCATTCTTTTCTTCATTTGGATAATGATCTTCTGAACATTCAAAACAGTCATCCATATCTGGAAGGAAAATCAAGGCATGATTTTATACATTCCACATTTTTGAAAATAATACTCTTTATAGGTGCCAACTATTATCCCCCCCCATTTTTTTTCTATTGGCTACCAGTTGGATCATGTTTCTAGGGAAATGCAGTTTTTCCATCATCATATCAGCTGGGACCACAATAAAATAAGTACAATGGAAAGGGCAATTATTCAATCCTGTCTAATAAATTTTCAAAATTATTAAAATTTAGACCCTTTTGACGTTTCCCATTTTTCCAGAACACAGAGAAGAAATCTGTAGGGGTGGATATACTGTAAAAGCTCAGCTCTCATGGGCATTGTGATTCACAGGTATAGAAATGAATACTCAACTTGAAGAACTCACAAAACTACTTGCTACACTAAAGTAGTGTATTACAATTTTCTTCTATTGAGGACTTGCTGGAATGTCTAACCTACCCTTTTGATTTGAAACCTTCCCTTCTGGACACAAAACACAATCGTAGCAACAGAATTGCTTTCCTTCCAACCCTTTCTTCCAGTATCCAGGGGAGCAATGGTTGTTGCACAGAGAAATTGGAAGAACCTGGTATTAAACATAAAAGATTTTTGCAAAGAGAATTTTTAAGCAATTTGTATTGTTCTCTTTCATGGTGGGAAGAAGAATGTTTGAATTCTCAAAGTGTTAGTCCAGGCGTATTTATAAGGTAAAAGTTTCCCCGTCCAGTTGTATTGAACTCTAGGACACAGAGCTCATGATGTTTCTTGACTGAGGGAGCCAGCATTGTCCAAAGATATTTTCCCTGGTCATGTAGCCAGCATGGCTATTTGACAAGGAACAATATTACCTTTCCACCAAAGTGGTAGCTACTGTATAAATCTATTCACATTTGCATGCTTTTGAATTCCTAGGTGGGAAGGAGCTGAGGGAGGAATGGGAGCTCACTCTACTGCATAGTGCTCAGGTCTCAAACCTGGACTGGCAGCTTTTCAGGTGACAGGCATGAGTGTTTATGTAATGGCTCAGTGTTTAACCACTGAGTGATCACATTTTTAAACTATCCATTAAAATGTTGACTCTATAAGGATGTACAGAGGGTGTATTTGGAGAATGGCAGGGTGAATAAACCAATATATATGATTGCAATATTATGGAAACAGTATCTTATGATTTCAAATGGAAATGCAACCCAAGTGTGAATACCTGTCTTTTAAATTGTAGTGTCATTTTGTCAATTTGATGAAAGATTGATCATTGACAATGTTGGTACAGAATATGCCATTTCAAAAATCAAAATTAGATTTCTAAAGAGATTATTCTCAATATTGGGTCATAATGCATCAAGGAATAGTTAATGAAATGAGTCCACACCTGGTTAAAAGCTGGATGCCACACAATCACACCTTCATCAATGATTAATTCCTTCGCATTGGGAATATGTGGATCCATCTTTCCAACTTTGACTCTCTGAAAGGATCTGTTTGGAAAAGTGATAAAGTTGGTGATGTCGAATCCACCTGTTGCTTCCCCTTTCTCATTCAGGAACACTCTCTCCCCAGCTGAATTGTTGAAAGAAATGCCTTGAAGAAATGAATGGAGCTACTTGAAAGAGAAATGGAAGAGAGTTGGAAGAATAATGATGAAGTAGTGGTCAGTATATTTAACTTTCTCTTAGTCATTCCTTCTATTGCGTTGACAAATATCAAATAATATTTCCCCCAACAATCTGGCTCCTCGTTTTACCAACCTCGGAAGGATGGAAAGCTGAATCAACCTTGAGCCAGTGGGCATCAAACTGCCAAACTGCTGGCATCCGGCAGCCAGTACAAGTAGCCCGTAGTACTGCTTTCTAACCACTGCACCACCATGGCTCTGGCGAGAATCATTATTCACAAGCTAATAAGAAAAATAAAATGTCTACATTTCAGAAATGTTTTTTTTTTTTGGGCACAAAAAGAAGAAAGACTGCACACAATGCAATTGAATTGCACACAATTGCACACAATGCAATTGAATTTTTCTTGGAACCAGATTGGATAAATTCACAAGACAGGCCAATTCTACATGGAGGTGAAAAGTTATTTATACAATAAAAATTGATGCATACAGTAAATCCCATTGACTATTCTGAAATTAGAAAAGACTAGTTTTATGGTTATCTTCTTATTTTATAAAACTAATAGCTTTGTTGCCTCAGTCTCTCTATAGATTTGTAGCCATAGACCAGGGTAAACAAGTTATATTAGATTGTGGACGATTATGGATAATCATTGAAATACACGATAGGTGTGGCATGGAAAGATTACCTGCCAAGGCAGTAGATTTGGAAATTCAACCCTTTGAATCTCTCTTGGATGGGATTTTGACCTCACTGCCTCATGCAAAGAATGTGCTACTGCATAAACAGCATTGTAGATACTGTAGGTTTGGCCAGTCATCTGAAATTCAAACAGAGGGGTAGGTATATTCTCCAAATTCTCTTCTCCAATACAGGTTTCAGTGATCGTTGAAAATAATTCTGTATTTGAAAATGAACAATCAAATAATTGCTCCCAAACCTCTTGGAGAAATTCGTCTTTGTGGGTTGAAGGTTGGATGACTTGAAGAAATTCTTTAAAACCTTGAATGTCTCTTGTATGCACAGTAAAGGAAAGAGATCCATGGAACAACTGGAGATCCCAACTCCTTTGACTTCCCAGCAGGATGAAATCAATTGAATTCATCACGATCCAAACCTTCCTAAATAATGCACTCTCTTTATTTTCGGAATCACGCAGAAACATGACACTTCTGAGCCACGCTATTGAAATGGATTCTCCATGGACAAGAAAAACATTCGATTTTTGATCCATCAATTTATCAGAAATAATTGAGGCTGAATCTAACAATTCTGAAAAATCTTCCAAGTGAAGATGTTGTGGAATGTTTTGTGTAAAAGCTAAACAGACCCCGTTCTGTGAAAGCAATGGCTGCAGTTTCTGCAAAACACGTTCTTCCTTATTTTCAGAAGCAAAGAGTCCAATCCACGTCCATCCAAAATGGAGAAGAAGTTGTATAAGTCCAATGTACTGATGCTCCTCTTTTGGGACCATGCAATAAAGTGGAAATAACTCAGTAATCTGAAAGTCTTCTTGGGCAAAGGAACCAAAAGACAACTAAAGAAACAAAAAAGATAAATTCATTCTTCATGAAAATCATGGGAGAAATGTGAAGGCTGTTCGTGAGAAACTTAATGAAGGTCTCTCTACATTGAACATTTGTCCAATTCTGTGTAGATTGTGACAATTCTGATGACCAAGAGAAGCAACTAAAATTCCTTGATGAAATATTTTGTCATCAGAAATATAACTATATTACAACCACACACAGTTTCCTAACAAAGAGATCCAGTATGTTCATCCCCTTAGAACACCTGGAAAATTGCTAACTATCTTATACTTATACATAAAAGACTATGCCCATGAGATTCTGGAGGAATAGAAAGGATTAATCATGTCTTCATTTACTACAATTATTATGGAGATCTCCAAAAGTACCCCCAATCTTTCAACAATTTCCAGGCAAATCAGATGAGTTTTAAATTCAGTTAATACTAACAGACCCAACCAAGACATACCAAGGAAAGTTGTAACCTATTGTCGGATAGCTTGGTGGAATCTGGAGCTGAGTTGAGGGCATCAGTGAAAATGCTGATAGGTTTGAGTTGGGGTTTGGCAGGAAGTGGCTGAAAGGCAATCTTCCCTAAAACCATGAGATATGATAACAGTGCTCCAATATTTGAGGGGCTCCTACAAAGACAAGGGTGTCAAACTATTGTCCAAAGTAGCAGAAGGCAAGACAAGAAACACTGCATGGAAACTAACCAAGCAAAGAAGCAACCTAGAACTAGGGAGAAATTTTGTAACTGTAAAAACAATTAACCAATGGAACAATTTGCTTTCAGAAGTTGTGGGTGCTCCATCACTGGAGGCTTTCAGAAAGAGACTGGATAGTGATGTATCTGAAATGATATTGGGTCTCCTGCTTGAAGAGTGGGTTGGACTAGAATATCTCCAAGATCCCTTTTATTGTTCTATCTTCTATGTGCTAACCAGCCTTTTCTATCCTCCTCTTGACAGAGCTTCAGATTTCACCACAGATAGTGGTCAAACCATCAGGTTGCCCTCTCAAATAAGATCAATTTTGTACTGTAATTTGTGACTTAAATTTAAAATTTTCTGATCTATGATTGTAATAAAAGATTTAGATTCTATTGACTGATTATTGTGAGCCAACATATTGAATAACTGGAGAAAGGAGAGCAAAGAGAGCAAAATTGAAGTCCTGCAGAAAGGCATAGCAAAATACTAACCCTAGAGCACCAATACTTCAACAATTCCTAAATAAAACAGTAGAGTTTTACAGTTTTATCATACCAAGCAAATTGTAGTAAGAAGACTTGTCACCTGCTGCTAACTTGCAGTCAAAACACCTGTATGATTGTAATAAAAGATTTTGATTTAATTGGATTACCTTGAGCCAGTCTATTGAGTTGTGGGAAAAACAGAAGAGGTGTGATAAAAGTGTATTTAATTGAATTCCTGGAGAAGCAAGAAACTAGTATCTACTATCAATTACAAAAGACTTTTCTCTCTCACTCCACCCCTAACTACCTGTGGAATTTTGTAGAGATGTACACTTTCTGCCATAAAGGATGATGTATCAGGACCTAATCCACCAATGATGGCCATGAGATTCTTCTGGCTATCACATTTGTAGTTTGGGACAAATTCCTGGGATTTGAAAAGCAGATCCAGAGTGGTGCGATAAGTCATCCTTGGGCTATTGTAACTGTCATAGATATGAAACCCGAGAGTGATGTTAGGTAAGATCTGGGAATCCTCATTGATCTCCTTCACAGCAAAGGCCAAGGCAAGGGCATGCTGGTAAAATTTGGTTATTATACTGCAAAGAGGTTAAACACCCCCCCCCCATTGAACAAAATAAGTTGTCATTTTTTATGGTGAAAGCATTTATATATGAGTAACAACCATTTCTGTCTCTGTTGTAAGTAAGAAGATGAGAATCTTTGTAAAACACTCAATAATTTGTACAGTTTTTAACAATGTAAAGTGTTCAAGCTATCACATTTATTTCTATCAGTTTGGCACAAAATAGGATATCACTCCTTTAATGTAAGTTATGCTAGAAGTGACAGCGCAGACTAGATATGTATACTCACAAAATATTCTCCGAAAGACTTCTTGCAGAATAGTTTCACGCATTTCGTGATTAAGATTTTAACACACTGAAAATGATTTGTTTTCCCACAATCAGATAAGTTTAAAAGACAAGGAAGCAGGAGTCAGTTTATATACAAAACCATGCATTTATTGTCTAAGACTTATTAGTCATATAAGTCATTTTGGGAGATCCAACTAAGATTAGAAAATGAATGGAAAGGGAAAAAAAAGCCTTACAGTTGTAAAAAGTAACATTTTAAAGAAGGATGTTCCTTAAATTCAATTTCAAAAAAGGAGTGAATTATCTGAGACACCATCCCACCCACGATGAGATCACCAGGCTGGTACCACTCATGAGGAACAGGGAAAGCATCACTCGCAGGGCAGCTCAGAGTAATTGCTTTCTGCACCAAGAGCATCAGAAGGAACAACATCTTCAGGCATTTGTTATAGGGAAAATATTTGTGTCTCCTGTCCATAAGGAAGTTTGTATTTCAGTGGTTCATTCAATGATTAAGCTAAGGTTTATATCTGATAATGCACCTAGTCAGAAATCCCATCATTTTCTATATGAAGATCTATATGGTGCTAATTTCATTAGGATTGAACAGATGTTCTTGAAAAGAAGAAAGGAGGGAGGAAACTTGTAACAATGAATCTGATGGAGCCATTACTATCTCTTTGAGCCAAACTCCCTGGGGTTCAAGAGTTACTTTATAACCAGATTGATACCTTCATTGTTGTTAGACTTAAATTCTTTTATGCACAGTCCTTGATGTTTTGGCCTAGCTAAAAATAATATGATGATTCCTTTGGGAGATAATTATTTTGTTTTTAGTGAGAGAATAAGTGATTCAACTGAAGGTTCAACTTTTTTTTTCAAATGAGCAAATGGTGATAAAAATAATCTAAGGGACATTGGCAATTAAAAACAGCTTCAAGTGTTGACATTCATGTTCATTCCTTACAATGGAGTAAGGATCCCATTTCCATACAAAATGATTAGAATTGTTTAGTAGAGAAGAGGCAACATTTTTTACATGTTAAGGTCTGATAAATAAACCAGGTGGTTTGGAGGTTTAATCCACATTTTCAGTCAAAGAATGTTGAAGAATGAAATGATAACCACATTTATGCTGATATTTGGAAAGCAGCATTCGCCATTGGCTTGAGTTTAATAATCTACCCATCCAAATCTTTAGCTATTTATTTATTTATTTATTTATTTATTTATTTATTTATTTATTTATTTATTTATTTATTTATTTATTTTATTAGTGTCCTGACTTGAATTATTTTTATAAATAACTCAAGGCAGAGAAGATATCTAACAGACCTTCCTCCTTCTATTATATCATATGATAGATATGATATGGTATATGATATGATATGATATGATATGATATGATATGATATGATGTGATGTGATGTGATGTGATGTGATGTGATGTGATGTGATGTGATGTGATATGATATGATATGATATGATATGATATGATATGATATGATATGATATGATATGATATGATATGATATGATATGATAGATACCATAGGATAGGATAGGATAGGATAGGATGGGATGGGATGGGATGGGATGGGATGGGATGGGATGGGATGGGATGGGATGGGATGGGATAGGATAGGATAGGATAGGATAGGATAGGATAGGATAGGATAGGATAGGATAGGATAGGATAGGATAGGATAGCAGTTTTCAATATCCAAGGCATTGCCACAAAGAAGAGGGGGTCAACCTCTTTTCCAAAGCATTTGAAGGCAGACACGAAGAGATAGATGGAAACTAATCAAGCAGAGAAGCAACCTAGAACTATGGAAAATCTTCCTGGCAGTGAAAACAATTAATCAGTGGGATGACTTGCCTCCGGAAGTTGTGAGGGGTCCATCACTGGAGGTTTTTAAGAAGAGATGGGACAACCCTTTGTATGAAATGGTGTAGGGCTTTGTGCTTGAGCAGGGGGTGGGATTAGAAGACCTAAGATCCCTTCCAACTCTCTTATTCTGTTATTCCTGTTTTCCCCACAACAGCAAGAAGGTGGGTTGGGATGAGAGAGAGTTTCAACTTACCAACAGAAAGAATCGGCATTCTTTCAGTTGATATGACTCTCCTGGGTTAGGGAGAGTCCTGGAGTCATCCTACAAGATTCTCCATAAAGCAACCGTCTCCAAGGAGCTTAGGAGCTGTGCTTCAAAGCAGCCTGTATACCGACACCAGGAGGGCGGGGCTGCAATCACTTCGTTGTTGAAAAAGCAGCTGTTTTGGAATTTATTTTCCAAATGGACATTGGGTTGTGGCTTTAATTTCTCAATCGATAGTCTTTCTAAAGACTATCGATCTTTATTAAACCAAGAAAGTCTCTTTTTAGCCACAGCCTGCTATTCCTTTTTGAAGATCTGCACCATTTTGGGGATTTCTTTATGGTTAATCCACAAGGAAAAAGACTGCTGAAGGCAAGCTGAAATAAGGAAGTATGGGGTATCTTTAAAAAAAGAATATAGAGAAATATAAGGGTAGAAAGTTGTGATTCTCGTTTATTTTTTGTAGCATGGTCTGCTTTGCTGTTGATGGCTCAGACATTCTGATTTTTATGATTCCTCTTTGGCCAGTAATTCTTACAAAAAAAGGTTACTCTTTTACTAAAGAGGGAGTTAAAGGGGAGCAAATTATTAGAGATGCATTTGAAAAATCCTGAAATAAAACCCACCAGTTCATAAACTAGCTATGCTCCAAGTATGTCAAAAAAACTACTCAAACTACTTCAGGGATACAATTATGTGTAGAAGGATACAAAATCACCAAAGCAATTCCACAAGCAGCTGACAATGTAGAGGAGTAAATTAAAAAATTGGAATATAAACCTGACACCAAACTGCATTATGATGGTTTAAACATAAATCTCCCAACACGATTGCAAGAAGAGTTTCCCCAAAATCTGCAGCTTTTAAAAGGACAAGTTTGGGACCGTTTTTCATGGACACTATGAAAAATTGAGAAATCCTTGAGAAGTTTATGACTGCTTAATAAACATTTGAGAAAAGAAAAAGATTTTATTTTACGTAGATAAGCTAGAAGGAGTGATTTAAACAGAATGAGCCAACTGGAATTAGGATGGATTTTCATTGGTCTGATATTTGTAGTAAAGAAAGTTTTAATGTAAAGTGGGTTTGGAAAGGAATTTTTTTCCTTTCTATATAATGCTTAAGTAATTCCTAAAGCTTGTAAAATCTTACTGAAAGTGTATTTGAATTATCTGTGTTAAGAGAAAGTTAAAGAAAAAGATGTATTAGCTTAAAGGAAAGTTTAGAGTATACTTCCTTAAAAAGGACATATACAAGAAGCAAGCTATTATTTTATGAGGCTAACTTGGAGGGAATGATTTAAATGTAATGAGTTAATTGGAGTCACTTGGAATTTTATTGGTTTGACTAAAAGCAAATTTTAAAGTTTGTATGTTAAGAGGAAGTTTTTTAAAAAGATGTATTAGAACTTCTTGATTTTAGAATTTTTTTTAAAAAAAGTTTCGTGTTTCAAAATGGATAAAAAGTATTTTCCCTTTAAGATGAAAGAATTTATTTATTATTATTTATTTATTATTTATTAGATTTATAAACCGCCCTACTCCTGGGGGACTCAGGGCGGTGTACAGCCATAAATAAAACATTTCAATACAAAAGTTTAAAATAGAATAAAACGAATTAAATAATTTGGCTGATAATTAAAACCCCAATAATTTAAAACAAATTAAAATTCATAATTAAAAGGAGAAAATAACATAGGTCAGGCCGGATTGTTGGAATAAATAGGTCTTGAGCGCGCGACGGTAGGTGTGCAGGTCCGGGATCCTCCGTATATCCGGGGGGAGCTCGTTCCAGATCGTAGGTGCTCCCACAGAGAAGGCTCTCCCCCTGGGGGCCGCCAGCCGGCATTGTTTGACCGACGGCACCCGGAGGAGCCCCTCTCTATGGGAGCGTACAGGCCGGTGGGAGGCTATTGGTGGTAGCAGGCGGTCCCGTAAATAACCAGGTCCTAAGCCATGGAGTGCTTCAAAGGTGATAACCAAAACTTTGAAGCACACTCGGAAGACCACTGGGAGCCAGTGAAGCTCGCGCAGGAGGGGTGTTACATGGGAGCACCACGTCGCTCCCATAACCACCCGCGCGGCCGCACTCTGCGCCAGTTGGAGCCTCCGAGTGCTCCTCAAGGGGAGCCCCATGTAGAGAGTGTTACAATAGTCCAGACGGGAGGTGACGAGGGCGTGAGTGACTGTGTGTAAAGAGTCCCGATCTAGAAAGGGATGCAACTGGCGAATCAGGCGAGCTTGATGAAAAATCCTCCCAGTCACGGCCGTCAGGTGCTCTTCTAAAGACAGCCGTGAGTCCAGGATTTGAAAGAATACAGTGAATTTTGTTTATAAAATTAGTGATAATATATAAAGTGCAAACAGAAATATATATTATTTCCAAAGCAAAGAAGAAAAAGCAGAAATGGTTAAATTGGTTGCTTTATTCAAAGAGGAAAATCTACTTAATCATGTTTTTAAATTTGGAAATTACTTCTGGATGTTGTGCTTGTGATGAAAAAAAACGAAACTTTGACTTTGGTTTTGCTGATTAGAGAGATTGTTGTTAGAGAAATGGCAAGTATGTACTAATGTGTAAAAATAAAACTTCAGCTTGTAATGTTATTTTTTACTGGGCTGAAAAGAATTGGAAGTTAATGCTTTTTTCTTGCACCAAAGTTTTATACATTTTCTGACAAAGACGTCAACATAATCTAAAGAATATTATTTCTTCTCCCACAACGAGAAACATTTGAAACAAAGAGAAGTTACAGATTAGAAGCCTACATTTATGCTGAAACACTTTTTAGTCATGCAAGCAATTTTTTTGGGGGGGGGGGGGAACTGTCTAAGATTATTTGTTTAAAAAAACTTTTTATAACTTTCTATATCATATGGTTTAATACAGGGGTGTTCCTTATATTTCCATTCATAAAAGTGATAAACTATGTGTGACACCAATTAATAAATTATTACTGCACATGGGACTCTTTTCAATGGGGCTGCCCTTGCAAAGTACCCAGAAGCTCCAGTTGGTTCAAAATGCAGCCAGTCCATACAATTTGGTGCAGATTCAGTTGTGCACAGATGTCACATTTATGGAGATGCTCAAATATCCAAGTGATGGTGGTCTCAAATTCTTTCTTTTCTTTTCTTTTCTTCTTTCTTTTCTTTTCTTTTCTTTTCTTTTCTTTTCTTTTCTTTTCTTTTCTTTTCTTTTCTTTTCCTTTCCTTTCCTTTCCTTTCCTTTCCTTTCCTTTCCTTTCCTTTTCTTTTCTTTTCTTTCCTTTCCTTTCCTTTCCTTTCCTTTCCTTTCCTTTCCTTTCCTTTCCTTTCCTTTCCTTTCCCTTCCCTTCCCTTCCCTTCCCTTCCCTTCCCTTCCCTTCCCTTCCCTTCTTTCTTTCTTTCTTTCTTTCTTTCTTTCTTTCTTTCTTTCTTTCTTTCTTTCTTTCTTTCTTTCTTTCTTTCTTTTGGCAAGGAGACTAAATCATTCCATTCCCCACCAATTCAGTCAGAGCTCAAGAGTTTTCTTGGATGAGATTCAAAACGAGAAAGTCCCGTTGCCTCTTAAAAAATAAAGCACCTTTGGCACAGATGTCACCTTTGCTGTGGGAGTTGCATTGTCTGGCAATCTGCTTCTGGGTACAATTAAACGTGCTGGTTGTCTCCTTTCAATGGTATATGGCTTGGGACCAGGTTATTTGAAGAAGTCCATTCTCTTAAATCAAGACATCTGGTGGGACACAAAAGAAGTGTCTACTTCGTGTTGTCTCCCTCCCTCTGGAACATCATCCATGCTGAGATTAGATTGGTCCCTCTTTTTTAAAGCCCTGAGCACCTGATTTTGTCAATAGGCCTGTGGAACTCAGAAGTGGCTCAGCCAATTGATTGCTATCCCCAGCGGTGTGTTTTTATTCCTTGTATATTTTTTAAGCAGCTCAGAGACACTGATAAAGAGTGTGGGACCATATAAATTCCCTTAAATAGATAGATAAAATAAAACTTGCTCCAATGTATGTCATAAGGTGTTATTCAAGGATGTTCCTTAAATTTCAATTTGTAAAACTGATAAACTATGTGGGACATCATGCCACCAATGATGAGAACAGGGGAAGCATTACTTGCAGTAACTAGTTTCTGCAAAATAACAAGTTTCTATCTGAATTAGGGTTCCACTTTCATTATAATTTTGGCTACTTGTCCTGTTCATAGAATCTGTCTGTCCGTCCATCCCTCCCTCCCTCCCTCCATCCATCCATCCATGCATCTCTCTAACTCACTTTATCTATTTCTTTCCTTCCATCCCTCCTTTATGGATATCTGGATATCTAGCTACTTAGCTATTTAGTTATCTATTTATAATAAATTATAATAAAACATAACAGTAAACATACTCTTTGTGGTATGGAAATGACATCTTTTTGTGCAGCTCATTATGCATTTACAAACTGGATGGAATTTAGTTAATGACGTCATCGTACATTTTACATCTTTCAATCCCTTTCACTTGCAATAGTAGGTTTCATTTTATTACTTTAGATTTTATTTTATTTTATCATTTCATTTTAGTACTTCATTTCATTTCATTTATTATTTTATTTTTTACAATATATACCACTTTATTATTTTTACAAACAACCGAAAGCAGCAAACATATCCAATATACCATCCCCCTTATTTTTTCCACATAGCAACAACCCTTTGAGGTACACCGGTCTGAAAAACAGTGTTTGGTCCAAAGTTACCCAACTGGCTTTCATGGCCAAAGCAGGGCTTGAACTCATGGGCCCTTGCTTTCTACTGCAATTCCTTACCCACTAGACCAGGCTAAAATCCCTTGAAATCTAGAAATTATAGATAAACCTCAATGAAAGGAAGAGTCTAGATTGCAAAGGCACCAAATATCATCTTCTTTCCCTGAAATTGCATACAAACCACCTTTGATCTTTTAATTTGGGGAGCCTGAAAGAACACATGATATACTAATTTCTCTTTGTGAGTTGTTCTCTGTGGTTTAGCTCAGGTCGCAAAATAATGATGTAGCATTTTGGCAGGAATATGCATCCCAGTAAAGCAGCACTGGAGGCCAAGATGGAGAAGACCTCCACAGCTACCATGGCTTTGCCTTTTGTGCTCAGATAGGTTGGGAAGAAGGAGATCCACACACTGCAAAAGGCCAACATGCTGAAGGTGATGAACTTGGCTTCATTAAAGCTGCTGGGTAATTTACGGGCAAGAAAAGCAACAATAAAGCTGGCAATAGCCAAGATACCCATGTAGCCCAAGACACAGTAGAAGAAGAAAGTTGACCCCTCGTTGCACAGTAAAATCATTTCTTGGAGCTCTGAGTGCATGTCTAACTCAGGGAATGGAGGAAATGTTGACAACCAAAGTATACAAATGCATACTTGTAAGAGAGAGCATGAGAGGACAATAGAAAAGGCCAATCTTTTCCCCACCCACTTCCTCATCTGAGAACCAGGTTTAGTGGCCATGAAAGCCACAACCACAGTGATGGTTTTGGCCAGTACAGTAGAAATGGCCACTGAGAAAGTGATGCCAAACATTGATTGTCGGAGAAGGCAGGTCACTTCGCCAGGTTGGCTAAGGAAGAGCAAAGAGGAGAGAAAACAGAGCAGAAGAGAGACAAGGAGGGTGTAGGTGAGGGATTGATTGTTGGCTTTGACAATAGGAGTATCCCTGTGTTTAATGAAAGTTCCAAGTACCCAAGATGTCAAGAAGAAGAAACAAAGAGCTGCTGAGGCTAAACCAATTCCTAAGGTTTCTTCAAAAGTTAGAAACACCACCAGTTTCAGGATACAGCCTTTCTTTTCTTTATTTGGATAATGATCTTCTGGACATTGAAAACAGTCATCCATATCTGGAAGAAAAATCAAGTTATGATTTTATACATTCCATATTTTTGAAAAAAAACTCTTTATGGGTGCCAAATGTTATGCCTCTCAAGTTTTTTTTTTCTATTGGCTACCAGTTGGATCATGTTTGTATGGAAATTCAGTTTTTCCATCATTGTATCAGCTGAGACCACCATAAAAGAAATTCAGTGGAAAGGGCTATTATTCTATGAAATGGAGTCCTGTCTAATAAATTTTCAAATTTATTAAAAATTAATGTATTTTGAGTTTTTACATTTTTCCAAAACATGGAGAAGAAACCTTCAAGGATGGATAGAAGAGCTTAGCTTTTATTTAGCAAACTTTGAATTCAGAATGACAGGTTGAGATTCAATGGTATAGAAATGAATATTCACTTTTAAGAACTCGGAAAACTAATTGCTATACTAAAAGTGGTGTATTTGCTTCAGTCTGTCTAATGAGAACTTGTTGGAATGTCTAACCTACCCTTTTGATTTGAAATCTTCCCTTCTGGACACGGAACACAGTTGTAGCAACAGAATTCTTTTCCTTCCAACCCTTTCTTCCAGGATCCAGGGGAGCAAGGGTCATTACACTGAGAAATTGGAGGAACCTGGTATTACACATAAAAGATTTTTGCAAAGAGAAAATTGTAAGCAATTTGTTTTGTTCTCCTTTATGGTGGGAGGAAGAATATTTGAATTCTCAAAGGCTTATTCCAGGTGTACTTATAAAGTAAAGGTTTCCCCATCCAGTTGTGTTCTACTCTAGGACAGAGAATTCACAGTATTTCTTGATTGAGGGAGCCAGCATTGTCCAAAGATATTTTCCCTGGTCAAGTAGCCAGCATGGCTATATGACAAGGAACATTGTTACCCTCCCACCAAAGTGGTACCTATAAATCTACTCACATTTTCATGCTTTTGAATTCCTAGGTGGACGGGAGATGAGGCAAGAATGGGAGCTCACCCTGCTCAGGTCTCAAACTTTCCAGCTGTCAAGCTCAGTGTCTTTCATCATTGAGCCATCACATTTTTTTTTGAATTTTTTTAAAATTTATTTTTAAAAATAGATAAAATACATTTTTTTAAGAACAAGGGTTTGATCCATTATAAAATAAGTACAATTGCTCACACTCCCTTCCAAATTTCATCCATTAACATCTTTTAAAAAAAGGTGGGGGGAGGGAGAGAAAAAGAAAAAGACACAAAGAAATCCAAACCCAATTTTTATCACTCAATCTAACATCTTATTCTAAATATTTGGCATTCTGCTATATCACCCTAAATCTTAAAATCCAACTATAGATAGCTCTTTATTATATTCATTTATCATTTTAACAATCAGTATTTCATATATGTTCCTTACTTCTAAGACCCAAATCAAATCAATATTTCCTTGAATCACATCTAATGTCCATAGTTTTAACATAAAATATTTTACTCCTCTCTTAAAATCCTTTCAGAATCAATTCACTTTAAAATTTATTCCACATTTCCATCTATAATTTATTATTCCCCAAATGCTTTGTTTTTGCTAGTTACGAGCTTCTTCTCCATTGCAACTAATTCTGATATTTAACTGCTTCATAACTTAAATAGTTATTCCCCAGCAGTATTTTCTTCCACTTCTATCAATCTGACATTTACTGTTCTTCAAAAATATCTCCTTCACTCCTCCTAGGTTGATTTTTAGTATTTAATGTATTTTATATGGTCTTAATGTTTGTATTTCGTGTATTTTATCTTTTGGCTGTTCACCGCCCTGAGTCCTTCGGGAGTAGGGCAGTATACAAATTTAATAAAGTAAATAAATAGTCCTAACCTTATTTGTTGCTGGATCACAGTTTGGTTTTAACTGCTCTCCAACGTTTTCTCCTCCACTCCTTCTAGGTTTATTTTTAGCTGGATCACAGCTTAATTAGATGTTTTCCAGGGATGCTTTCCTCCACTCCTCACCTTATATTTAACTGGTTCACAGTTTGGTTTTAACTGCTCTCCAGCATTATCACCTCCACTCCTCCTAAGTTTATTTTGGCTGGTTCACAGCTTAATTAGCTGTTTCCAAAGATGCTTTTCTCCATTCCTAATCTTATATTTAATTGGTTCACAGTTTGGCTTTAACTGCTCTCCAGCATTATCACCTCCACTCCTCCTAAATCTATTATTGAGCTTGTTCACAATTTGGTGGGCTGTTTTCCAGCAAAACTTTCTCCACTCCTTCCTATTCATGGCTAGTTCACAGCTTTATTTCATCTAATCACCAAAATCATACTTCTCTTCACTCCTAACTTTTTCCTTTATTTGACTGGTTCATAGCATTTTGTTTTAACCACCAATTTGAAATAATAATGCATTATAACAAATATCTTCTCACCTACTCTCTCCTGAGCTATTAATTTTCTTTAAAATTCTCCCATTTCATATTTATTTCTTATTTTTCTATGAAAAACAACATTTTAAAGCACTTTGAGAAGCAATTTTCCATAATTATAAAATCTATAAACAATTCTTATTAATATTCAAAAATTCATTCCCACTGTCTTATTTTTGTATGAAAAAACAACATTTTAAACCACTTTAAGGTCAATTTTCTATAAACATTAAATCTCTTATTAATATTTAAAGGCTCAATTCATAGTCTTCCATTTTTTTGTAGTTTTTCTATAAACCCATTGTCCTGGATGCCGCAGTCTAAAGGCAGCCACCATGGTTGCTGCTCCCACCGCCACTGGTGCAGAGGGCAATCCTCTGGCCCGAATGAACCTGTCTGTTCCTCTCAGCCATCTGAGGGGTCCCTCTCTAATCCCCTGTCCCTACAGGACAGAGTAGTCCACAGACCTGCCGGTGGCAGCTTGACAGATGGGGTTTTCATGGGGCTCCTAGGAGCCTTGCCATTTCCCCATCTGAATTGCCACAGCGCCAACCGCAAGTCCAAGTCATCACATTTTTTAACTACCCATTTAAATGTTGACACTATAAGTATGAGCAAAGGGTGTGTTTGGAGAATGGCAGGATGAATATATGTGAAGAAATATATGTGATTACAATGTTAGGGGAACATTGTGACTCCTGTGATTTCAAATGGATATGCCATCCTAATGTGAATACCCATCTTCTAAATTGTAATGTCATTTTGTCAATTTGATAAAAGCTTGATTATCGACAATATTTGTACAGAATATGCCATTTCAAAAATCACAAATTAGATTTCTAAAGAGACTATGTTAAGTATTGGATCATAATGCATCTAGGAATCATTGATTAAAAGAGCCCACACCTGGTTAAATGCTGGGTGCCACACAATCATAACTTCATCAATGATTAATTCCTTCGCATTGGGAATATGAGGATCCACCTTTCCAACTTTGACTCTCTGAAAGGATCTGTTTGGAAAAGTGATAAAGTTGGTGATGTCGAATCCACCTGTTGCTTCCCCTTTTGCGTTCAGGAACACTCTCTCCTCAACTGAATTGTTAAAGGAAATGCCTTGAAGAAATGAATGGAGCTACTTGAAAGAGAATGGAAGAGAGTTGGAAGAATAATAATGAAGTAGTGGTCAGTATATTTAACTTTCTCTTAGTCATTCTTTCCATTGCGCTAACAAATGTCAAATAAATACACTTAGAATATAGAAAACCTATATTTCAGAGAAAGACACAAGACTCTTCTAATATTAATTTAATGTTACTCCCAAGGGAATTAATGAAACAACAGCAGTTAACAAATCAAAATCAAAACAAGGTATCGGCATTACACAACTTGATTCAGATATGATTTATATTCACTATTCAAACTTGAACCATATCTAAATTCATCCTACATTGTTTATTCTTTGTTAGTACTAAGGGATTTGACATCCTGAGACCTGACAAATTTTCTTTAGCCAGATTTTATCATCTGAGACTCAATTGTTTTGAGAAAGAGAGAGGCGGAGGGAGAGGGAGATATTCTTTCAAAGATAGAGTTGTTTCAAAGGGTAGAGGACACAGCTGAAAAGGACTGACATTTGGTCCATTCTTCTTGAAATTGATAGCGAAAGAATGCTCTCCATCCCAAATCTGAAATGTTCCTGTGCCAAGGAGAAGTAGATCAGAGAACTGGCTGAGGATAATTTTGGATAGCAAAAGCTTTTAGACTTATATAGTGCTTCACAGTGTTTTGCAACCCTCTCTAAGTGGTTTACAGAGATAGCATTTGCCTCCCAATAATCTGGCTCCTCATTTTACCAACCTCAGAAGGATGGAAAGCTAAATCAACCTTGAGCCAATGGGCATGAAATTGCCAAACTGCTGGCTTCCGGCAGCCAGTATAAGCCACCTACAATACTGCTTTCTAACCACTGCACCACCATGTCTCTGGTGAGAATCATTATTCACAAGCCAATAAGAAAAATAAAATGTCTACATTTCAGAAATGTTTTTGGGGGGCACAAAAAGAAGAAAGACTGTCTTCACACGCAATGCAATTGAATTTGTCTTGGAACCAGATTGGATAAATTCACAAGAATGGCCAATTCTATGTGGAGGTGAAAAGTTATTTATACAATGAAAATAAATGCATACAGTAAATCCCATTGACTATACTGAAATTAGGAAAGACTTGGTTTATGTTCTTATTTTATAAAACTAATAGCTTTGTTGCCTCGGTCTCTCTATAGATTTGTAGCCATAGACCAGGGTAAACAAGTTATATTAGAATGTGGACAATTGTGGATCTGAAATACAAGACAGGTGTGTCATGGAAAGATTACCTGCCAAGGCAGCAGATATGGAAATTCAACACTTTGAATCTCTCTTGGATGGGATTTCGATCTCACTGCCTCATGCAAAGAATGTGCCACTGCATAAACAGCATTGTAGATACTGTAGCTTTCACCAGTCATTTGCAACTCGAACAGAGGTGCAGGCAGATTCTCCAAATTCTCCTCTCCACTACAGGGTTCAGTGATCGTTGAAGATAATTCTGTATTTGAAAAGGAACATTCAAACAATCGGTCCCAAACCTCTTGAAGAAATCCATCTTTGTGTGTTGAAGGTTTGATGACTTGAAGATATTCTTTAAAGCCTTGAATGTCTCTTGTATGCACAGTAAAGGAAAGAGCCCCATGGAACAACTGGACATCCCAATTCTTTTCAACTCCCAGCAGAATGAAATCAACTGAATTCATCAGGATCCAAACATTCCTAAATAATTCACTCTCTTGATTTTTGGGATCACGTAGAAACATGACACCTATGAACCATGCTATTGTGATGGATTCTCCGTGGACAAGAAAAATGTTCATTTTTCGATTCATCAATTTATTTGAAATAATTGAGACTGAATCTAACAATTCTGACACATCTTCCAAGTGGAGATGTTGTGGTATTTTTTGGGTAAAAGCTAAACAAACTCCATTCTGTGAAAGCAATGGGTGCAGTTTCTGCAAAAAAGATTCTTCCTTATTTTCAGAAGCAAAGAGTCCAATCCACGTCCATCCAAAATGGAGAAGAAGTTGTACAAGTCCAGTGTACTGATGCTCCTCTTTTGGGACCATGCAATAAAGTGGAAATAGCTCAGTAATCTGAAATTCTTCTTGGGCAAAGGAACCGTAAGTCAACTAAACAAACAAAAAAGAAAAATTTGTTCTTTATGAAAACCATGGGAGAAATGTGAAGACTGCTCATGAGAAACTTAATGAAGGTCTCCCTACATTGAACATTTGTCCAATTCTGTGTAAATTATGACAATTCTGATGACAAAGAGAAGCAACTAAAATTCCTTGATGAAATATTATGTCATCTGAAATATAACTAGTCTACAACTACACTCTGTCAGTTTCCTAACAGAGAGATATGTTCATCCCCTTAGAACATCTGGAAAATTGCTAACTATCTTATACATAAAAGACTATGCCCATGAGATTCTGGAGGAATAGAAAGGATTAATCATGTCTTCATTTACTACAATTATTATGGAGATCTCCAAAAGTACCACCTACCCCCAATCTTTCAACAATTTCCAGGCAAATCAGATGAGTTTTAAATTCAGTTAGTACTAACAGTCCCAACCAAGTCATGCCAAGGAAAGTTGTAACCTATTGTTGGATAGCTTGGTGGAATCTGGAGCTGAGTTGAGGGCATCAGTGAAAATGCTGATAGGTTTGAGTTGGGGATGGGCAGGAAGTGGCTGAAAGGCAATCTTCCCTAAAACCATGAGATACGATAACAGTGTTCCAATATTTGAGGGGCTCCTACAAAGACAAGAGTGTCAAACTATTGTCCAAAGTAGCAAAGTAGCAGAAGGCAAGACAAGAAACACTGGATGGAAACTAACCAAAGAAAGAAGCAACCTAGAACTAGGGAGAAATTGTGTAATTGTTTGTAAAACAACAATTTTGGAACAATTTGCTTTCAGAAGTTGTGGATGCTCCATCACCCACAACTGGGTGGGTGGGAGGCTTTCAATAAGAGACTGGACAGTGATGTATCTGAAATGATATTGGGTCTCCTGCTTGAAGAGTGGGTTGGACTAGGTGTTAGATCGGCGCAGGAAAGAAGAGTGACCAGCTGAGTTCAAGAAACAACGTTTAATAACGAGAACTGAACTGGCTGGGCGCTGCCGGAGCTCTCCTTATATTTGCTCCGGCAGACGCACCGCCCACTGACAGGGATTCTAAACTCCCGCCGAAAGGATCTTCAGCCAATCCCAGGCGGATGTCCTTATAAGGACATAACACTCCTCCCCCCTAGTTCTTAGTCAGTCTATCAGGGAAATAATCACTGAGATAAACAGGACGTCTACGTGCCCGCGTAGACCTGCGCAGTTCACAGTTCGGATGGACACTGACATGGACGGGAGGTGTCTGCTCTGCTCTGGGCTCCTGCTCCGGTGCCGGGCTGGATCTGGCCGTAGAGGACGCGGGTTCTGTTCCCGAACCTCCGGCCGGGTCTCGGACCTCCGCCTGCTGTGGATGCTGGTCTCCCTCGTTCCTGCACGGATCCTGAGATCGCCGGTGTGGCTCTCTGCGGTGGACCGGTCCGGAACTCCTGAGCCTCGGTAGGTCCCTGGGTTCCCCTCGGTTTCCTGCTGGGCTCGGGTCGCGTCGGTCAGGGTCTGGGTGCGAGTTCGGCGGAGGTGGCTGGGCTAACCCCGGGGATCCCCTGGTTGAGTCCGGCTTACTCCCAGGATGACAGGTGGATGACCTGGGTGGCGGTTCGACTCTGTCAGGGTGGCGTAGGCCTACCTTGCAGGGGTGGTGTAAGCCCTCTCGGCACGGCTGGTCGGCGGGAGGTGGTCTAGCGATTTGCGGGACGCTGGGTTGTTCGCCCATGCCGGGTTGGTGTTGGCCTACCCTGCTGGGGTGGTGGTGGCCTTCCTCGCAGGGTTGGTCTTCTGCGCGGTCATTGAGTTGTTGTGGGGTCTTCTGAGGAGTTGGCTGGAGGTCCCCGTCTCTGGGCTGTCGGTTGCCCACTTCGCAGGGCTGCTGTTGGCTTCCCCTGCTGGGTTGTCCCCGGTCTACTTGGTCTTGGCCGTTTGGGTTTGCTGTTAAGTTCGGCGCAGCGGCGCTTGTTTTTCTCGCTTGTTGGCGGCCTCCCTCGACTGGGTGGGGTAGTCCTACCTCGCCAGGGTGGTTTTGGCCTGCTCCGTCGGGGAGGTTTAGGTCTACCTCACAGGGGTGGTTTAGGCCTACCTCGTCGGGGTGGTTTGGTCCAACCTCGTTGGGGTGTTTTAGGCCTACCTCGTCGGGGTGGTTTAGGCCTACCTCGTCTGGCTGGTTTTCACCCACTTCCCTCCACCTTTTGCGGAGCTGGTCGAGATGACGTCTCACGATCTGTCCATCTTCCAGCTCAACGCGGTAGGATTTGGGACCGGTTGTGCTGTGTACTGTAGCTTTAAGCCATTTAGGCGAGCCGTGGAAATTTAAAGCGAACACGGCATCGCCGATGGAAAACAGTCGAAGTTGACGGCTGGCAGATGCGGGAACCTCTGAAGTATATTGCGGGTGCAGTCTGTCCAGGGGTGACCGGAGTCGCCTGCCCATCAATAGTTCAGCAAGGCATTTCCGGGTGGCAGAGTGGGGCGTGATGTGCTGTGTCAGCAGGAAGGTGTCAATGCGTTCCTGCCAGTCCCCAGGTCCCATCTTGGCGAGCGACTCCTTCGTGAGCCTCACCATCCTTTCAGCCTGTCCATTTCCGGCCGGTCTGTAAGGGGCAGAGAGGGCATGGCGGATGCCCAGCCCTGCGAGAAAAGTCTCCATGGGCACGGACGTAAGTTGAGGTCCGTTGTCCGAGACTAATACGTCAGGGAGTCCATGGGTGGCAAACAGACGCCGGAGAGCTCGGATCGTGGCTTCCGTCGTGGTTGATGCCATGGGGACGACTTCCAGCCATTTGGAGTAGGCATCCACCACGATGAGGAGATGGTGCCCATGAATGGGGCCAGCAAAGTCAATGTGAATGCGCGACCAAGGAGAGCTGGGGGTTTCCCAGGGCGTCGGGTCAGACTGAGGGGGTGCCGGTCTGACTTCTTGGCACGGACTACACCTGGCAACCCATTGTTCAATGTCTTTGTCCAGGGTTGGCCACCAGACGTAGCTCCGTGCCAGTGCTTTCATCCGGACAATGCCCGGGTGTCCTTTATGCAGAGCGGCCAGAGTCCGTTTTTGTAACGAGCCGGGAATCAGCACCCTGTCTCCCCATAGCAAACAGCCGCGCATGGTGGACAGCTCCTCTTGCTTGCGGCTGAAAGGCAGGAAGTCGTTGCTGTCAAATCGGGTCGGCCAGCCTCTTAAGACCCAAGACTGGACTTGGCGAAGGATGGGGTCAGCCCGCGTGTGCGTTGCGACGTCTGCAGATGTTACTGGACAGTTGTTGTCCTTGTCAATGTGCAGCAGTTCGATCGTGGGAGCTGGATCCTCCACGGCCTCGGCGGATGGGCATCTGCTGAGCGCGTCGGCGTTCGCGATGGCTTTCCCGGGTTGATGGACGAGGCTGTAGGAGTAGCCGGCGAGGAAAATGGCCCAACGCGTCATGCGTGGGGACATGAAGGCTGGTGTCTGCTTGTCTCCGGCGAGAAGGCCCAACAGCGGCTTGTGATCGGTGACGATGGTGAAACGCCGGCCATAGAGGTACTCGTGGAAGCGCTTCACCCCTGCAACAATAGCCAACGCCTCTTTGTCCAGTTGGCTATAGTTGCGTTCCGTAGTGGACATTGTTTTAGAAAAATAAGCAATGGGGGCTGTACAGCCGGTAGGCAGTTCGTGGCTGAGGACAGCGCCGACGCCGTAGGGTGAAGCATCACAGGTCAGTCTGATGGGCAACGTCTCATTATATTGAATGAGCACGCTGTTGGAGGTCAGAAGTTCCTTCACGGCTCTAAAGGCAGCCTCTTCCTCGCGTCCCCACCTCCAGGGAGCCGCCTTTGCCAGCAAGCGGTGGAGCGGCTCAGCAACTGTGGCTTTCTGCTGGAGGAAAATTGCGTAGAAGTTAAGCAATCCAAGGAAAGCCTGAAGCTCCGCTTTGTTTTGGGGGCTGGGAGCTTCATGGATAGCTTTAACTTTTGATTTGGTGGGGTGGATGCCAGAACTATCTATGAGATAGCCCAGGAACTCGACTTTCTGTACCCCGATGATGCACTTGTCTCTCCTGACTCTCAGGCCCTTCTGCTGAAACCGTCGTAAAACGAGTCTCAGTCGGTCAAAGAGTTGGGCCTTAGATTCTCCCGAGATCAGTACATCATCGAAGTAAGGCACCACCCCTGGAACGCCTTGGAGAAGGCGTTCCATCATAGATTGGAAAATGCCTGGGGCTGCACTGACCCCAAACTGGAGGCGGTTGCACTTAAACGCGCCTCTATGGGTGACAATTGTCTGAGCCTCCGCCGTTTCCCGATCAACTGGCAGTTGCTGGTAAGCCTGGGCCAGGTCCAGTTTTGCAAAAATTTGGCCCTTGCCGAGTGAGTGCAGCAAGTGTTGCACTACCGGCACAGGGTATGCGCTCTGCGGTAACGCTTTATTGATAGTCACTTTGTAGTCAGCGCAGATGCGCACAGATCCATCCTGCTTCATGGGGGTCACAATGGGGGTCTCCCATGAAGCATGATCGATGGGTTCCAGGATGCCTTGGGCTATCAGCTTATCGAGCTGAGCATCTACCTTAGCCCTCAAGGCAAATGGAACCCAGCGGGGCTTAAGCCGAATAGGGGTAACCCCCTTGTCCAGATTGAAGGAAATGGGTTTCCCTGTAAAGGTCCCTAACTTACCATCGAAGACTTCTTGGAACTCTCCGATGAGTGCGTCGAGTTCGCCTGAGCTAATCTGGTGGATGCCTCCAATAGAAAGCCCCAACGGCTGGAACCACTCCACGCCCAGCAGGGTCGGACGGCTGTGCTCCACGACAGTGATTGGAAGCTGGCCTTGGAACTGCTTGAAGGCGATCTGGAGGTTGGTTCTCCCGAGGACGCCGATGGGATTCCCGCCAAAATCTACCAGCTTAGAGTGAAGGGGTTGAAGGTGGCGCTTGCGAAGTGCCGGCTTCAGCTGCTTTATCTGGTGCCAGTCAATAATGGAGTAGACGGAGCCGGAGTCGACTTCCATGTTGCACGGCAAGCCTTCTGCCAACAGTGTCACATGGAATTTTGTGGCACTGTTGTTACTGGTGAGCCCGATGGTCGTTTGGTGAACAGCGCCGCCCTGGGAGTCGTTGCGGTCGTCGCGGTTATGCTGGTTCGAGGACCGTTTGGATGACCTCTGGGTATCGCGGCGATTTTCTTGCGTGCGGGGCTTAATTGATTCCGGAACCGGATCAGAGGCTCTGCATGCCTCGGCGATGTGCCCCTTCTTGAGGCAGCGCCTGCAGGTAGCATCACGCCAGCGGCAGGATTGGCGCGGATGGAGTCCTTTGCAACTGCCGCATTGAGCGGCGCGGCGGCCATCTTTTTGAATTTCCCGCCTAGATGGGCGGGAAACTTTCAAAACGGTCGACTCTCCCTCCGAATCGGTTGGTGTGGCAGATTCATCGGACGAATCAGAGGACGGCTTGTGGATCTTATGGATCCCACGGGACTGGCGCATCGCAGCGGCGGCGGTCTCTGAGGTTTCAGCAGCCGTGGCCTCCTCGAGGACGTCCTTCAGGGACAGTCTCTTCCTACTCAGGAACTTTTTCTGAAGGTTGGCATCTCTCATCCCGAAGACGATCCCGTCTCGTAAGGCATTGTCAACATTTTCAAATTCGCAGTTTGCTGCGATTTGTCGCAATGCCGCAACAAAGTCTTTGAGGGATTCGCCTTCCATCTGGTTCCTTTGGCGGAAAGTGAAACGGTTGGAAATGGGGGTGCCCGTTGGTGCATAGTGATCTTGCAGGGCAGCCTGCAGATCCACCCAGGACATGACTTCAATGTCTCTGGGTGCGACGAGGTTGACGGCAAGCTCTAGGACGTCGGTGCCGCAGTGAGCGAGGAAAAGAGCCCTCTTCCTCTCGTCGTCGATGTTGGTGTAGCCGTTTCCCCGAAGGAATTGGCGGAAACGGATCATATAGGAGCTCCATTTCTCCCGGCTGGGGTTGAAAGGAGCCAACGAGGCGAACGGCGCTTGCGGCGTTGCCATTCTTCAGGCTGCGTCGAGTGACTTCAGCTCGTTAAGGCGATCGTGCCACGCGGGGATTCTTCTCTACTCCTTCGTCGCCAGTGTTAGATCGGCGCAGGAAAGAAGAGTGACCAGCTGAGTTCAAGAAACAACGTTTAATAACGAGAACTGAACTGGCTGGGCGCTGCCGGAGCTCTCCTTATATTTGCTCCGGCAGACGCACCGCCCACTGACAGGGATTCAAAACTCCCGCCGAAAGGATCTTCAGCCAATCCCAGGCGGATGTCCTTATAAGGACATAACACTAGGATATCTCCAAGATCCCTTCTATTATTCTATCTTCTATGTGCTAACCAGCCTTTTCTATCCTCCTCTTGACACAGCTTCAGATTTCACCACAGATAGTGGTCAAACCATCAGGATACCCTCTCAAATAAGATGAATTTTGTATTGTAATTTGTGACTTAAATTTAAATTTTTCTGATCTATGATTGCAATAAAAGATTTAGATTCTATTGACTGATTATTGTGAGACAACATATTGAATAATTGGAGAAAGGAGAGCAAAGAGAGCAAAATTGAAATCCTGTGTAAAGGCATAGCAAAATACTAACCCTAGAGCACCAATACTTCAATAATTCCTAAATAAAACAGTAGAGTTTTACAGTGAAGTACTTTTATCATACATCAAGGAAATTGTAGTAAGAAGACTTGTGACCTGTTGCTAGCTGGCAGTCAAAACACCTATATGATTGTAATAAAAGATTTTGATTTAACTTGAGCCAGTCTATTGAATTGTGGGAAAAACAGAAGAGATGTAATAAAAGTGTATTTAATTGAATTCCTGGAGAAGCAAGCAACTAGTATTTACTATCAATTACAGAAGACTTTTCTCTGTCACTCCAACCCAAACTACCTGTGGAATTTTGTAGACGTGTACACTTTCTGCCATAAAGGATGATGTATCAGGACCTAGTCCTCCAATGATGGCCATGAGATTCTTCTGGCTATCACATTTGTAGTTTGGGACAAATTCCTGGGATTTGAAAAGCAGATCCAGAGTGGTGCGATAAGTCATCCTTGGGCTATTGTAACTGTCATAGATATGGAACCCGAGAGTGATGTTAGGTAAGATCTGGGAATCCTCATTGATCTCCTTCACAGCAAAGGCCAAGGCGAGGGCATGCTGGTAGAATTTGGTTATCATACTGCAAATAGGTTAAACACACACACACACACCATTGAACAAAATAAGTTGACAATTTTTTATGGTGAAAGCATTTATGTATGAGTAACAACCATTTCTGTCTCTGTTGTAAGTAAGAAGGTGAGAGTCTTTGTAAAACACTCAATAATTTGTATAGTTTTCAACAATGTAAAATGTTCAAGCTATCACATTTATTTCTATCAGTTTGGCACAAAATAGGATACAACTAGGAAGTATCACTCTTTTAATCTATGTAAGTTATGCTAGAAGTGACAGCACAGACTAGATATTTATACCCTCTAAATATTCTCCAAAAGATTTCTTGCAGAATAGTTTCACACATTTTGTGATTTAAGATTATAACACACTGAAAATGATTTGTTTTCCCACAATCAGATAAGTTTGAAAGACAAGGAAGCAGGAGTAAGTTGATATACAAAACCATGAATTTATTGTCTAAGATCTATTAGGCATATAAGTAATTTTAGGAGATCCGACTAAGATTAGAAAATGAAAGGAAAGGGGAAAAAAGTCCTTACAGTGGTAAAAAGTAACGTTTTAGAGAAGGATGTTCCTTAAATTCAATTTCAAAAAAGGAGTGAATTATCTGAGACACCATCCCACCCACAATGAGATCACCAGGCTGGTACCACTCATGAGGAACAGGGAAAGCATCACTCGCAGGGCAGCTCTGAGTAGCTTTCTGCATCAAGAGCCTCAAAAGGAGCAACATCTTCAGGCATTTGTCATAGGGAAAATATTTGTGTCTCCTGTCCATAAGGAAGTTTGTATTTCAGTGGTTCATTCAATGATTAAGCTAAGGTTGATATCTGACAATGCACCTAGTCAGAAATCCCATCATTTTCTATTTGAAGTTCATTGTGTGTGCAAATTTCTACACTGACTATCACTAGGATTGAGTAGATGTTCTGGAAAAGACAAAAGGAGGGAGGAAACTTGTAGCAATGTGTCTGACAGAGCCAATATTATCCCTTTGTGCCAAACTCCCTGGGGTTCAAGAGTTACTATAGAACTTACTATAGGACTGATACCTTAATTGCTACCTTTATTTAAATACCTTTATGCATGGCCCTTGCTAAAAAAGCTAAAAAAAAATACGATGATTCCTATAGGAGATAGTTATTTTGCTTTTTGGGAGTTCAACTAATTTTTCAAATGAGCAAATGCTAATAAAAGTATTCTAAGGGTCCTTGACAATTAAAAATAGTCTTAAGTGTGGAAATTCATGTTCATTCCTTACAATGGAGCAGGATTCCCATTTTCCATACAAAATAAATAGAATTATTTAATAGAGAAGAGAAAACATTTTTTACCTGTTAAGATCTGACCAATAAGCCAATAATTTCTTTGGAGGTTTAATCCAAATTTTCAGTCAAAGAATGTTGAAGAATGAAACGATAATAGCATTTATGCTGATATTTGGAAAGTAGCATTAGCCATTGGCTGGAGTTTAAAGGACCACCATCAGTGAGCTGTTGGACAGCATTACTTGGTCTGTTGTGTGGATATTTGGGTGGTTTTAAGGGTGGGGAATCAGGATGGGTGGGAATGTGTTTGGGGATTGTTATGTTTGTAGGACCTGGTCTTTGGGTGTTAAGTGAATTTTGTTGTATGGGTAAACTGTGTATGCACGTACAATGACATTAAAGTTTATTTATTTATTTATTTTAATAATCTACCCATCCAAATCTTTAGCTATTTATTTATTTATTTATTTTATTAGTGTCCCGACTTGCGTTATTTTTATAAATAACTCAAGGCAGAGAAGATATCTAACAGACTTTCCTCCTCATATTATATCATATGATAGATATGATATAGTACAGGGTTGGTATTCACTTATCTTCGCTACCAGTTTGAAAATGTGAGCACGTGCATGCTATGCTCACAGATGCCTCCTCCAGACATGTGAAGAGCCTCCTGTGCATGCGCAGAGGTTCAGAAATGGGATGTGATGACGTCCAGGCAGGTAGACAGAGCCTCCTACTGCCGGCCCTATCAGATCGCATGAGTTTCACCACTCATATGGTATATATGATATAATGTGATGTTGTAGGACATGATAGATATCATAGGATGTGATAGATATGAAGCAGTTTTCCAATATCTAAGGCATTGCCACAAAGAAGAGGGGGTCAACCTCTTCTCCAAAGCATTTGAAGGCAGGACACGAAGAGATAGGTGGAAACTAATCAAGCAGAGAAGCAACCTAGAACTATGGAAAATCTTCCTGGCAGTGAAAATAATTAATCAGTGGGATGACTTGCCTCCAGAAGTTGTGAGGGGTCCATCACTGGAGGTTTTTAAGAAGAGATGGGACAACCCTTTGTCTGAAATGGTGTAGGGTTTTGTACTTGAGCAGTGGGTGGGATTAGAAGACCTAAGATCCCTTCCAACTCTCTTATTCCGTTATTCCTGTTTTCCCCACAACAGCAAGAAGGTGGGTCGGTATGAGAGAGAGTTTCAACTTACCAACAGAAAGAATCGTCATTCTTTCAGTTGATACGACTCTCCTGGGTTAGGGAGAGTCCTGGAATCATCCCACAAGATTCTCCATAAGGCAACCATCTCCAAGGAGCTTAGGAGCTGTGCTTCAAAGCAGCCTGTATACCGACAGCAGGAGGGCGGGGCTGCAATCACTTCGTTGTTGAAAAAGCAGCTGTTTTGGAATTTATTTTCCAAATGGACATTGGGTTGTGGCTTTAATTTCTCAATCGATAGTCTTTCTAAAGACTATCGATCTTTATTAAACTAAGAAAGTCTCTCTGTAGCCAGAGACTGCTACTCCTTTTTGAAGATCTGCACCACTTTGGGGATTTCTTTATGGTTAATCCACAAGGAAAAAGACTGCTGAAGGCAAGCGGAAATAAGGAAGTATGGGGTATCTTTAAAAAAAGAATATAGAGAAATATAAGGGTAGAAAGTTGTGATTCTCGTTTATTTTTTGTAGCATGGTCTGCTTTGCTGTTGATGGCTCAGACATTCTAATTTGTATGATTCCTCTTTGGCCAGTAATTCTTACAAAAAAGCTTACTCTTTTACTAAAGAGGGAGTTAAAGGGGAGCAAATTATTAGAGATGCATTCCTGAAATAAAACCCACCAGTTCATAGACTAGCTATGCTCCAAGTATGTCAAAAAAATCTACTCAAACTACTTCAGGGATACAATTATGTGTAGAAGGATACAAAATCACCAAGGCAATTCCACAAGCAGCTGACAATGTAGAGGAATAAATTAAAATATTGGAATATAAACCTGACACCAAACTGCATTATGATGGTTTAAACATAAATCTCCCAACATGATTGCAAGAAGAGTTTCCCCAAAATCTGCAGCTTTTAAAAGGACAAGTTTGGGACCGTTTTTCATGGACACTATGAAAAATTGAGAAATCCTTGAGAAGTTTATGACTGCTTAATAAGCATTTGATAAAAGAAAAAGATTTTATTTTATGAAGATAAACTGGGAGGAGTGATTTAAACAGAATGAGCCAACTGGAATTAGGATGGATTTTCATATTTTTTTAAAAAAAACTTTTTATAACTTTCTATATCATATGGTTTAACACAGGGGTGTTCCTTATATTTCCATTCATAAAAGTGATAAACTATGTGTGACACCAATTAATAAATTATTACTGCACATGGGACTCTTTTCAATGGGGCTGCCCTTGCAAAGTACCCAGAAGCTCCAGTTGGTTCAAAATGCAGGCAGTCCATATGGTTTGGTGCAGATTCAGGTGTGCACAGATGTTGCATTTATGGAGATGCTCAAATAGCCAGGTGATGGTTATCCCAAAGTTCTTTTTTTGGGTGGGGGGGAAGGAATATAAATCATTCCATTCCCCACCAATCCAGTCAGAGCTGAAGAATTTTCTTGGGTGAGATTCAAAACAAGAAAGTCCCATTGCCTCTTAAAAAATAAAGCACCTTTGGCACAGGTGTCACCTTTGCTGTGGGAGTTGCATTGTCTGACAATCTGCTTCTGGGTACAATTAAACGTGCTGGTTGTCTCGTTTCAATGCTACATGGCTTGGGACCAGGTTATTTGAAGAAGTCCATTCTCTTAAATCAAGACATCTGGTGGGACACAAAAGAAATCTCTACTTTGTGATGTCTCCCTCCCTCTGGAACATCATCCATGCTGAGATTAGATGGGTCCCTCTTTTTTGAAGCCCTGAGCACCTGGTTTTGTCAATAGGCCTGTGGAACTCAGAAGTGGCTCAACCAATTGATTGCTATCCCCAGCGGTGTGTTTTTATTCCTTGTATATTTTTTAAGCAGCTCAGAGACACTGATAAAGAGTGTGGGACCATATAAATTCCCTTAAGTAGATAGATAAAATAAAACTTGCTCCAATGTATGTCATAAGGTGTATTCAAGGATGTTCCTTAAATTTCAATTTGTAAAACTGATAAACTATGTGGGGCATCATGCCACCAATGATGAGAACAGGGGAAGCAATACTTGCAGTAACTAGTTTCTGCAATATAACTAGATTCTATCTGAATTAGGGTTGCACTTTCATTATAATTTTGGCTACTTGTCCTGTTCATAGAATCAATCTGTCTGTCTGTCTGTCTTCTGTCCGTCCCTCCCTCCGTCCCTCCTTCCCTCCCTCCATCCATGCATCTCTCTATCTCACTTTATCTATTCCTCTCCTTCCATCCCTCCTTTATGGATATCTGGATATCTAGCTACTTAGCTATTTAGTTATCTATTTATAATAAATTATAATAAAACATAACAGTAAACATACTCTTTGTGGTATGGAAATGACATCTTTTTGTGTAGCTCATTATGCATTTACAAACTGGGTGTAATTTAGTTAATGACGTCATCGTACAGTTTACATCTTTCAATCCCTTTCACTTGCAATAGTAGGTTTCATTTTATTACTTTAGATTTTATTTTATTTTATCATTTCATTTTAGTACTTCATTTCATTTCATTTATTGTTTTATTTTTTACAATATATACCACTTTATTATTTTTACAAACAACCAAAAGCAGCAAACATATCCAATATAGCTTCCCCCTTATTTTTTCCACATAGCAACAACCCTTTGAGGTCTGAAAAACAGTGTTTGGTCCAAAGTTACCCAACTGGCTTTCATGGCCAAAGCAGGGCTTGAACTCATGGGCCCTTGCTTTCTACTCCAATTCCTTACCCACAAGACCAGGCTAAAATCCCTTGAAATCTAGAAATTATAGATAAACCTCAATGAAAGGAAGAGTCTAGATTGCAAAGGCACCAAATATCATCTTCTTTCCCTGAAATTGCATACAAACCACCTTTGATCTTTTAATTTGGGGAGCCTGAAAGAACACATGATATACTAATTTCTCTTTGTGAGTTGCTCTCTGTGGTTTAGCTCAGGTCGCAAAATAATGATGTAGCATTTTGGCAGGAATATGCATCCCAGTAAAGCAGCACTGGAGGCCAAGATGGAGAAGACCTCCACAGCTACCATGGCTTTGCCTTTTGTGCTCAGATAGGATGGGAAGAAGGAGATCCACACACTGCAAAAGGCCAACATGCTGAAGGTGATGAACTTGGCTTCATTAAAGCTGTCAGGTAATTTTCGGGCAAGGAAAGCCACAATAAAGCTGGCGATGGCCAAGATACCCATGTAGCCCAAGTCACAGTAGAAGAAGAAAGTTGAGCCCTCATTGCACTGTAAAATCATTTCTTGGGACTGTGAATGCATGTCCAATTCAGGGAATGGAGGAAATGTCGACAACCAAAGAATACAAATCCATACTTGTAATAGAGAGCATGAAAGGACAATAGAAAAGGCCAATCTTTTCCCTACCCACTTTCTCATCTGAGATCCTGGTTTAATGGCCATGAAAGCCACAACCACAGTGATGGTTTTGGCCAGTACACTTGAAATGGCCACTGAGAAGGTGATGCCGAAAGTTGGTTGCCGGAGAAGGCAGATCACTTTGCCAGGTTGACTTAGGAAGAGTAAAGAGGAGAAAAAACAGAGCTGAAGAGAGACAAGGAGGGTGTAGGTTAAGGATAAGTTGTTGGCTTTGACAATAGGAGTATCCCTGTGCTTAATAAATGTTCCAAATACCCAAGATGTCAAGAAGAAGAGACAAACAGCTGCTGAGGCTAAACCAATTCCTAAGGTTTCTTCAAAATTTAAAAAGACCAGCAGTTTCAGGATACATCCTTTCTTTTCTTTATTTGGATAATGATCTTTTGAACATGAAAAGCAGTCATCCATATCTGGGGAAAAAAAGTCAAGGCATGTTTTTATACATTCCATATTTTTGAAAATAATGTTCTTTATGAGTGCCAACCATTATCCCTCTCAAGTGTTTTTTTTTCTATTGATTATCAGTTGGATCATGTTTATATGGAAATTTTTCCATCATTTTAAGCTGGGACCAGCATAATAGAAGCACAATGGAAAGAGCAATAAAATCGCCTATATAGCAAACAAACAAACAAACAAACAAAACAAAAACAAAAAAAACCCAAAGATAAACAACAAACAAAAGATAATTTATTGATGCAACTGCAACAATATGAATTAGACCTACAGGAACAGCCACGTAATAAAGAAATTAAAGAGAATCAACTTGATACGATACAAAATAAATCTAATTACCACAACGGAGACAGCAAAGAAAATTAAAATGGCCAAACAAAACCAATTTGAACATGCAAATAAAACCGGCCGGTAGCTGGCCTACAAACTGAAAAAAGAAAAAGGGAAGAAAATGATACAGCAATTAAAAGACGAAGACAGACAAATATACAATAATAATGAGGATAAAAAATGAATCGCAAGGGACTTCTTCCAAAACTTATACGCGAAAGAAGAAATTTGAGAGGAAGACATTATAAAATATTTAAACAAAATAAATATCCAGGAATTAACAGAAAATCATATCGAATCATTGAACAGACCGATCTCCATGTTAGATCTAACAGAATTGAGGAAGAAACAAAAAAAACCAACAAAACACCGGAACCAGATGGCATACCATCTGAATTTTATAAGACATTTCAACAATCACTAGATGACACGCTAATACAGGTATTTAATGATGCACACCTAGAAGCTGAAACCCCACAATCATGGAATTAAACAATAATTACGTTAATACCAAAACAAGATTTGCAGAAATTAAGAATTATCTCTCCTTAATGTAGACTACAAACTATTTACATCTATTATAACACAGAGACTGAAAAACTTAATTAACCATTATATACATCCAGACTAAAATGGCTTTATTCCCAGACGACAAATCAAAAATAATACAAGGACAATTATTGATACCCTTGAATATTATGAACAAGGACCAAATAAGCAACTAGCGCTAATTTTCCTGGACGCACAAAAAGCGTTCAACAACCTTAATTGGACATTTTTAATAACACAATTGGAATTGATGAAATTCAGAGGAAGATTCTTAAATATGATCAAAAGGATATACTCTATAACACCCAAACAGCAAAAATATTGATTAATGGAGAGAAAACAGAACAATTTGATATAAAGAAAGAAGTGAGGCAGGGATGTCCCCTATCCCCCATATTGGTTATATTAACATTGGAGATATTATTG
The DNA here is from genome assembly GCA_038048745.1 of Coluber constrictor foxii. Classification (NCBI taxonomy): domain Eukaryota; kingdom Metazoa; phylum Chordata; class Lepidosauria; order Squamata; family Colubridae; genus Coluber; species Coluber constrictor. The sequence continues at coordinate 38,939,815 of CM075961.1, forward strand.
AGAGAAATTAGGGAAGATAAAGAAATAATGGAATCAAAGATAAAGAATCAGGAATATAAACTGCAAGCATTTGTGGATGATATAGTACTCATCCTAGAACAACCATTACGATCAGGACCCAAATTATTGACCAAAATAGAACAATAGGGGGAAGTAGCAGGCCGGAAAATCAATAAACAAAAAATGAAAATGCTGACAAAGAACCTCACCAATAATCAAGGGAAAGAATTGGAAAACACACTTGGAATACAAATAGCAAAGAAAGAGAAATACCTAGGGATCTGGCTCACCAATAGAATATCAACACTCAAAGAAGATAACTATAATAAACTGGCCAAACAAATAGAAAAAGATTTGGAATTTTGCTCTAAATTACAGCGATCACTTCTACGTAAAATTGCCTCCATTACAATGAATATTCTGCCAAGGATGCTGTACCTATTTCAAGTGATACCAATAAATCCAGGAAAAACTTAATTCAAAGATTTGGACAAGATGATATTAAAGTATATCTGGCAGGGGAAAAAGGCGAGAATTAAATTGAAATACCTACAGGATAAAGGAGAAAGAGGAGGAATGGGGCTTCCAGATTGGCAAATTTACTACAAAGCATCAGCACTAACATGGATTAAAGAATGAAAAACAAACGCATATTAACACTGGAAGGCTTTGATCTGACGAAAGGATGGCACGCATATCTATGGGAAGAGAAACCTAAAAAACATGAATAATTTCAAAAACATTGCTATATATATGGATTGAAATTAGGAAGAGCCACTACGATAAAATCCCACGGTGGATCTCAACAATGGAGGCACAAATATATCCAAATACAATGGATACAAATAAAATGAAAACATATCAAGATCTCTTAAATGATGAAGGAAAATTAAAAACAAGAGAAGAATTAAAGGAACAAGGTGTGGAAATTGACTAGTGGCCATACCTACAATTAAAATCTGGATTCAAAATGGACGTGGAGAGTTATGGAATTCAAAAAGAACCAAAGGAATTGGATAAAATAATATTGGGCCCAAATGAGAAATTAATAACTAAAATTTATAATTTTTTACTTGCATACAAATTAGAAGAGGAAATAATAAAAGAGAATATGATTACATGGGCAAAGAATTTTGGACATAGCATTGAACTAAGCAAATGGGAAAAACTATGGAAAGTTAACAGTAAACTGACACTAGCAGTATCATACAAAAAAAAAAAAAAATGCCTACAAGATGTTGTACAGATGGCATCTTTCCCCAGCACGGATTTCAAAGATGTTTCCCAACACTTCCCCACTTTGCTGGAAACACAGAATACAAAAAGGGACATACTACCGCATGTGATGGTTGTGCCCAAAAGCTAAACAATTTTCGAACAAAATCAAAATCCAACTGGAAGAAATAACAGCACAAAAAATACCACTAAAACCAGAAACATGTCTATTGGATATACTCACAAATAACTATGAAAAAGAAACAATATACAGTATTTAATTACACATATTCTGACCGCAGCAAGAATCATCTTTGCAGAAAGTTGGAAATTGGAAGAAATCCCAACACAAGATAAAATAATATCAAAAGTAATGGAATGCGCTGAGATGGACAAACTCACTAAAGAAATCCAAGAAAAGGAAGAATCTGAATACTACCTGGTCTGGCAGAAATGGTATCAGTGGCTGAAGAAAAGGAAAACCAAATAAAAAGACGATAAAAAAAAAGAAAAAAAAGAGCTCAGCTCATATGGGCATTGTGATTCACAGGTATAGAAATGAATACTCACCTTGAAGAACTCACAAAACTGCACCAGGGTAGTGTATTACAATTTGCTTAGGTGTATCTAATGAGAACTTGCTGTGATGTCTAACCTACCCTTTTGATTTGAAATCTTCCCTTCTGGACATGGAACACATTTATAGCAACAGAATTGCTTTCCTTCCAACCCTTTCTTCCAGTATCCAGGGGAGCAAGGGTCATTACACAGAGAAATTGGAAGTACCTGGTGATAAACATGAAAGATTTTACAAAAGGAAATTTTTAAGCAGCTTGTATTATTCTTCTTTATGCTGGTGGTGGGAGGAAGAATATTTGAATCATCAAAAGATTAGTCCAGGTGTATTTATAAGCTAAAGGTTTCCTCTTTCAGTTCTGTTGAGTGGTGCTCATCTCTGTTTCTTGGCCAAGGGAGCCAGCATTGTCCAAAGAGGTGTGTTTGTGTGTGTGTGTGTGTGTGTGTGTGTGTGTGTGTGTGTGTATACTCCAGAGATTCAGGGCAGCTTACAATGCGTTAAGCAATAGCCTTCATACTTTTGTATATTTATACAAAGTCAGCTTATTGCCCCCACAAACTGGGTCCTCAATTTACCCACCTTAGAAAGGATGGAAGGCTGAGTCGACCTTGACCCTGACTAGGATTGAACTCGCAGTAATTGCAGGCTACTGCCCTAGTAGGAGGAATTAGCCTCCTACACCACTCAGGCTCCATGGTCATGTAGCCAGCATGGCTATATGACAAGGAACATTGCTAACTTCCCACCAAATGGTACCTATGAATCTACACACATTTGCATGCTTTTGAATTCTTAGGTAGGTGGGAGCTGAGGCAGGAATGGGAGCTCACCCTACTGCGGAGGATTCAGTTCTCAAACCCTGGCTGTCAGCATTCCAGTTTAGAAGCTCAGTGTCTTTAATCACTGAGCCATCACATTTTTAAACTATCCATTAAAATGTTGACATCGTAAGGCTGAGCAAAGGGCATGTTTGGAGAATGGCAGGATGAATAAAGAAATATATGTGATTACAATATTATGAGAATCCTGTGACTCCTGTGATTTCAAATTGAAATGCAATCCAAATGGGAATACCTATCTTTTAAATAGTAACATCATTTTGTCAATTTGATGAAAGCTTGATCATTGACAATGTTTACCCAGAATATGCCATTTCAAAAATCTTTAGATTTCTAAAGAGATTATGTTCAATATTGGATCATAATGCATCAAGGAATCGTTGATTAAAAGAGTCCACACCTGGTTAAAAGCTGGGTGCCATACAATCATCTCTTCATCAATGATTAACTCCTTTGCATTGGGAATATGAGGATCAATCTTTCCAACTTTGACTCTCTGAAAGGATCTGTTTGGAAAAGTGATCAAGTTGGTGATGTCAAATCCACCTGTTGCTTCCCCTTTCTTATTCAGGAACACTGTCTCCCCAGCTGAATTGTTGAAAGAGTTGCCTTGAAGAAATGAATGGAGCTACTTGAAAGAGAATAGAAGACAGCTGAAAGAATAATAATGAAGTGGCCAGTATATTTAAATTTCTCTTAGTCATTCTTTCCATTGCTCTAACAAATATCAAATAAGTACACTTAGAATATAGACAATCTACATTTCAGAGAAAGACACAGATCTGTATTAATTTAATGTTACTTCCGGGGGTGGGTGGGATGAAATAACAGCAGTTAAGAATACAAAATCAAAACAAGGTATTGACATTATAAAACTTAATTCAGACATGATTTGTATTCACTATTTAAACAAGTGGATAATCAAAGTTGGACCATATCTCAACTCATCCTACATTGTTTCTTCTTTGTTAATACAAAGATTCTTGACATCCTGAGACTTGATAAATTTCCTTTAGAAGGATTTTATCATCTGAGACTCAATTGCTTTGAGATATTGAGAGGGGCAGGAGGGAGAGAGGGAGGGAGCTTTCAAAGGGTGGAGGCCAGAGTTGAAAAGGACTGACATTTGGTCCATTCCTCATAAACATTGATAGAGAGAAGGCTCTGCATCTCAATTCTCAAAGGTTCATGAGCCAAGGAGAAGTAGATTAGAGAACTGGCTGATGATAGTTTTGGATAGAAATAGCACTTAGACTTATATAGCGCTTCACAGTGCTTTGCAACCCTCTCTCTAAGTGGTTTACAGAGTTAGCATATGGCCCATATCTGGCTCCTCATTTTACCAACCTCGGAAGGATGGAAGGCTGAGTCAACCTTGAGCCATTGGGAATCAGGCTGCTGAAATATTGGCAATCAGCAGCCAGTACAAATAGCCTGCAGTACTCCTTTCTAACCACTGGGCCCCCATGGCTCTGGTGAGAATCGTTCATCACAAGTTAATAAGAAAAGTAAAATGTCTACATTTCAGAAATGTTTTCTTGGGCAAAAAGAAAAGAAAAGAAAAGAAAAGAAAAGAAAAGAAAAGAAAGAAGGAAGGAAGGAAGGAAGGAAGGAAGGAAGGAAGGAAGGAAGGAAGGAAGGAAGGAAGGAAGGAAGGAAGGAAGGAAAGAAAGAAAGAAAGAAAGAAAGAAAGAAAGAAAGAAAGAAAGAAAGAAAGAAAGAAAGAAAGAAAGAAAGAAAGACAAGCAGACTGCATTCACACACAATGCAATTCTTTTTTCTTGGAAGCAGGTTGGATAAATTCACAAGACAGGCCAATTTTACGTGGAGGTGAAAAGTTATTTATACAAAGAAAATAGATGGATACAGTAAATCCCATTGACTACACTGAAATTAGGGGGAAAAACATGGTTTATGTTCGTCCTCTTATTTTATGAAATGAATAGCTTTGTTCCCTCAGTCTCTCTATTGATTTGCAGCCATAGACCAGGGTAAATAAGATTGTATATTAGATTGTGGACAATTGTGGATCTGAAATACAAGATAGGTGTGACATGGAAAGATTACCTGCCAAGGCAGCAGATTTGGAAATTCAACCTTTTGAATCTCTCTTGGTTGGGATTTTGATCTCACTGCCTCATGCAAAGAATGTGCCACGGCATAAACAGCATTGTAGATACTGTAGCTTTCACCAGTCATTTGCAACGCGAACAGAGGTGCAGGCAGATTCTCCAAATTCTCTTCTCCACTACAGGGTTCAGTGATCGTTGAAGATAATTCTGTATTTGAAAAGGAACAATCGAACAATCGCTCCCAAACCTCTTGAAGAAATCCATCTTTGTGGGTTGAAGGTTTGATGACTTGAAGATATTCTTTGAAGCCTTGAATGTCTCTTGTATGCACAGTAAAGGAAAGAGCCCCATGGAACAACTGGACATCCCAATTCTTTTGAACTCCCAGCAGGATGAAATCAACTGAATTCATCAGGATCCAAACATTCCTAAATAATGCACTCTCTTGATTTTTGGGATCACGTAGAAACATGACACCTATGAACCATGCTATTGTGATGGATTCTCCGTGGACAAGAAAAATGTTCGTTTTTCGATTCATCAATTTATTTGAAATAATTGAGACTGAATCTAACAATTCTGACACATCTTCCAAGTGGAGATGTTGCGGTATTTTTTGGGTAAAAGCTAAACAAACTCCGTTCTGTGAAAGCAACGGCTGCAGTTTCTGCAAAAAACGTTCTTCCTTATTTGCAGATGCAAAGAGTCCAATCCACGTCCATCCAAAATGGAGAAGAAGTTGTATAAGTCCAGTGTACTGATGCTCCTCTTTTGGGACCATGCAATAAAGTGGAAATAACTCAGTAATCTGAAAGTCTTCATGGGCAAAGGAACCATAAGTCAACTAAAGAAACAAAAAAGAAAAATTTGTTCTTTATGAAAATCATGGGAGAAATGTGAAGACTGCTTGTGAGAAACTTAATGAAGGTCTCTCTCCATTGAACATTTGTCCAATTCTGTGTAGATTGTGACAATTCTGATGACAAAGAGAAGCAACTAAAATTCCTTGATGAAATATTTTGTCATCTGAAATATAACTAGTTTACAACTACACTCACTTTCCTAACAGAGAGATATGTTCATCCCCTTAGAACATCTGCAAAATTGCTAACTATCTTCTACTTATACATAAAAGACTATGCCCATGAGATTCTGGAGGAATAGAAAGGATTAAACTTGTCTTCATTTACTACAATTATTGTGGAGATCTCCAAAAGTACCCCCAATCTTTCAACAATTTCCAGGCAAATCAGATGAGTTTTAAATTCAGTTATTACTAACAGTCCCAACCAAGTCATACCAAGGAAAGTTGTAACCTATTGTTGGATAGCTTGGTGGAATCTGGAGATGAGTTGAGGGCATCAGTGAAAATGCTGATAGTTTAGTTGGGGTTGGGCAGGAAGTGGCTGAAAGGCAATCTTCCCTAAAACCATGAGATACGATAACAGTGTTCCAATATTTGAGGGGCTCCTACAAAGACAAGGGTGTCAAACTATTGTCCAAAGTAGCAGAAGGCAAGACAAGAAACACTGGATGAAAACTAACCAAGCAAAGAAGCAACCTAGAACTAGGGAGAAATTTTGTAACTGTAAAAACAATTAACCAATGGAACAATTTGCTTTCAGAAGTTGTGGGTGCTCCATCACTGGAGGCTTTCAGAAAGAGACTGGATAGTGATGTATCTGAAATGATATTGGGTCTCCTGCTTGAAGAGTGGGTTGGACTAGAATATCTCCAAGATCCCTTCTATTATTCTATCTTCTATGTGCTAACTAGCCTTTTCTATCTTCCTCTTGACACAGCTTCAGATTTCACCACAGATAGTGGTCAAACCATCAGGTTGCCCTCTCAAATAAGATGAATTTTGTACTGTAATTTGTGACTTAAATTTAAATTTTTCTGATCTATGATTGCAATAAAAGATTTAGATTCTATTGACTGATTATTGTAAGCCAACATATTGAATAATTGGAGAAAGGAGAGCAAAGAGAGCAAAATTGAAATCCTGTGTAAAGGCATAGCAAAATAGTAACCCTAGAGCACCAATACTTCAACAATTCCTAAATAAAACAGTAGAGTTTTACAGTGAAGTACTTTTATCATACACCAAGCAAATTGTAGTAAGAAGACTTGTGACCTGTTGCTAGCTGGCAGTCAAAACACCTGTATGATTGTAATAAAAGATTTTGATTTAATTGGATTACCTTGAGCCAGTCTATTGAGTTGTGGGAAAAACAGAAGAGGTGTGATAAAAGTGTATTTAAATGAATTCCTGGAGAAGCAAGTAACTAGTATCTACTATCAATTACAAAAGACTTTTCTCTCTCACTCCATCCCAAACTACCTGTGGAATTTTGTAGAGATGTACACTTTCTGCCATAAAGGATGATGTATCAGGACCTAGTCCTCCAATGATGGCCATGAGATTCTTCTGGCTATCACATTTGTAGTTTGGGACAAATTCCTGGGATTTGAAAAGCAGGTCCAAAGTGGTGCGATAAGTCATCCTTGGGTTGTTATAACTGTCATAGATGTGGAACCCGAGAGTGACATTAGGTAAGATCTGGGAATCCTCATTGATCTCCTTCACAGCAAAGGCCAAGGCGAGGGTATGCTGGTAGAATTTGGTTATCATACTGCAAATAGGTTAAACACACACACACACACCATTGAACAAAATAAATTGACATTTTTTTATGGTGAAAGCATTTATGTATGAGTAACAACCATTTCTCTCTCTGTTGTAAGTAAGAAGGTGAGAGTCTTTGTAAAACACTCAATAATTTGTATAGTTTTCAACAGTGTAAAGTGTTCAAGCTATCACATTTATTTCTATCAGTTTGGCACAAAATAGGATACAACCAGGAAGTATCACTCTTTTAATCTATGTAAGTTATGCTAGAAGTGACAGCATAGACTAGATATTTATACCCTCTAAATATTCTCCAAAAGATTTCTTGCAGAATAGTTTCACACATTTTGTGATTTAAGATTATAACACACTGAAAATGATTTGTTTTCCAACAATTGGATAAGTTTGAAAGACAAGGAAGCAGGAGTAAGTTGATATACAAAACCATGAATTTATTGTCTAAGATCTATTAGGCATATAAGTAATTTTAGGAGATCCGACTAAGATTAGAAAATGAAAGGAAAGGGGAAAAAAGTCCTTACAGTGGTAAAAAGTAACATTTTAGAGAAGGATGTTCCTTAAATTCAATTTCAAAAAAGGAGTGAATTATCTGAGACACCATCTCACCCACGATGAGATCACCAGGCTGGTACCACTCATGAGGAACAGGGAAAGCATCACTCGCAGGGCAGCTCTGAGTAGCTTTCTGCACCAAGAGTCTCAGAAGGAGCAACATCTTCAGGCATTTGTCATACGGAAAAGATTTGTGTCTCCTGTCCATAAGGAAGTTTGTATTTCAGTGGTTCATTCAATGATTAAGCTAAGGTTGATATCTGACAATGCACCTAGTCAGAAATCCCATCATTTTCTATTTGAAGTTCATTGTGTGTGCAAATTTCTACAATGACTATCACTAGGATTGAATAGATGTTCTGGAAAAGACGAAAGGAGGGAGCAAACTTGTAGCAATGTGTCTGACAGAGCCAATATTATCCCTTTGTTCAAAACTCCCTGGGGTTCAACAGTTACTTTATAACCAGATTGATACCTTAATTGCTACCTTTATTTAAATACCTTTATGAATGGCCCTTGATGTTTTGGCCTAGCTAAAAAAAAATATACGATGATTCCTATAGGAGATAGTTATTTTGCTTTTTGGGAATTCAACTAATTTTTCAAATGAGCAAATGCTAATAAAAGTATTCTAAGGGTCCTTGGCAATTAAAAATAGTCTTAAGTGTGGAAATTCATGTTCATTCCTTACAATGGAGCAGGATTCCCATTTTCCATACAAAATAAATAGAATTATTTAATAGAGAAGAGAAAACATTTTTTACATGTTAAGGTCTGACCAATAAGCCAATAATTTCTTTGGAGGTTTAATCCAAATTTTCAGTCAAAAAATGTTGAAGAATGAAACGATAATAACATTTATGCTTATATTTGGAAAGTAGCATTAGCCATTGGCTGGAGTTTAAAGGACCACCATCAGTGAGCTGTTGGACAGCATTACTTGGTCTGTTGTGTGGATATTTGGGTGGTTTTAAGGGTGGGGAATCGGGTGAGTGGGAGTGCGTTTGGGGATTGTTATGTGTGTAAGACCTGGTCTTTGGGTGTTAATTGAATTTCGTTGTATGGGTATACTGCGTATGCACGTACAATGACATTAAAGTTTATTTATTTATTTATTTTAATAATCTACCCATCCAAATCTTTAGCTATTTATTTATTTATTTTATTAGTGTCCCGACTTGCATTATTTTTATAAATAACTCAAGACAGAGAAGATATCTAACAGACTTTCCCCTTCCTATTATATCATATGATAGATATGATATAGTACAGGGTTGGTATACACTTATCTTCGCTACCAGTTCGAAAATGTGAGCACGTGCATGCTATGCTCACAGATGCCTCCTCCAGACATGTGAAGAGCCTCCTGTGCATGCGCAGAGGTTCAGAAATGGGATGTGATGACGTCCAGGCAGGTAGACAGAGCCTCCTACCGCCGGCCATACCAGATCACATGAATTTCACCACTCATATGGTAAAAATGATATAATGTGATGTGATATGACATGACAGATATCATAGGATGTGATAGATATGAAGCAGTTTTCCAATATCTAAGGCAATGCCACAAAGAAGAGGGGGTCAACCTCTTCTCCAAAGCATTTGAAGGCAGACACGAAGAGATAGATGGAAGCTAATCAAGCAGAGAAGCAACCTAGAACTATGGAAAATTTTCCTGGCAGTGAAAACAATTAATCAGTGAGATGACTTGCCTCCAGAAGTTGTGAGGTGTCCATCACTGGAGGTTTTTAAGAAGAGATGGGACAACCCTTTGTCTGAAATGGTGTAGGGTTTTGTGCTTGAGCAGGGGGTGGGATTAGAAGACCTAAGATCCCTTCCAACTCTCTTATTCTGTTATTCCTGTTTTCCCCACAACAGCAAGAAGGTGGGTTGGTATGAGAGAGAGTTTCAACTTACCAACAGAAAGAATCGTCCTTCTTTCAGTTGATATGACTCTCCTGGGTTAGGGAGAGTCCTGGAATCATCCCACAAGATTCTCCACAAAGCAACCATCTCCAAGGAGCTTAGGAGCTGTGCTTCAAAGCAGCCTGTATACCGACACCAGGAGGGCGGGGCTGCAATCACTTCGTTGTTGAAAAAGCAGCTGTTTTGGAATTTATTTTCCAAATGGACATTGGGTTGTGTCTTTAATTTATCAATCGATAGTCTTTTTAAAGACTATCGATCTTTATTAAACTAAGAACGTCTCTCTTTAGCCACAGCCTGCTATTCCTCTTTGAAGATCTGCAGGATTTTGGGGATTTCCTTATGGTTAATCCACAAGGAAAAAGACTGCTGAAGGCAAGCGGAAATAAGGAAGTATGGGGTATCTTTAAAAAAAGAATATAGAGAAATATAAGGGTAGAAAGTTGTGATTCTCGTTTATTTTTTGTAGCATGGTCTGCTTTGCTGTTGATGGCTTAGACATTCTGATTTTTATGATTCCTCTTTGGCCAGTAATTCTTACAAAAAAAAGTTACTCTTTTACTAAAGAGTGAGTTAAAGGGGAGCAAATTATTAGAGATGCATTTGAAAAATCCTGAAATAAAACCCACCAGTTCATAAACTAGCTATGCTCCAAGTATGTCAAAAAAACTACTCAAACTACTTCAGGGATACAATTATGTGTAGAAGGATACAAAATCACCAAAGCAATTCCACAAGCAGCTGACAATGTAGAGGAGTAAATTAAAAAATTGGAATATAAACCTGACACCAAACTGCATTATGATGGTTTAAACATAAATCTCCCAACACGATTGCAAGAAGAGTTTCCCCAAAATCTGCAGCTTTTAAAAGGACAAGTTTGGGACCGTTTTTCATGGACACTATGAAAAATTGAGAAATCCTTGAGAAGTTTATGACTGCTTAATAAACATTTGAGAAAAGAAAAAGATTTTATTTTACGTAGATAAGCTAGAAGGAGTGATTTAAACAGAATGAGCCAACTGGAATTAGGATGGATTTTCATTGGTCTGATATTTGTAGTAAAGAAAGTTTTAATGTAAAGTGGGTTTGGAAAGGAATTTTTTTCCTTTCTATATAATGCTTAAGTAATTCCTAAAGCTTGTAAAATCTTACTGAAAGTGTATTTGAATTATCTGTGTTAAGAGAAAGTTAAAGAAAAAGATGTATTAGCTTAAAGGAAAGTTTAGAGTATACTTCCTTAAAAAGGAAATATACAAGAAGCAAGCTATTATTTTATGAGGCTAACTTGGAGGGAATGATTTAAATGTAATGAGTTAATTGGAGTCACTTGGAATTTTATTGGTTTGACTAAAAGCAAAATTTAAAGTTTGTATGTTAAGAGGAAGTTTTTTAAAAAGATGTATTAGAACTTCTTGATTTTAGAATTTTTTTTTAAAAAAGTTTCATGTTTCAAAATGGATAAAAAGTATTTTCCCTTTAAGATGAAAGAATTTATTTATTATTATTTATTTATTATTTATTAGATTTATAAACCGCCCTACTCCTGGGGGACTCAGGGTGATGTACAGCCATAAATAAAACATTTCAATACAAAAGTTTAAAATAGAATAAAACGAATTAAATAATTTGGCTGATAATTAAAACCCCAATAATTTAAAACAAATTAAAATTCATAATTAAAAGGAGAAAATAACATAGGTCAGGCCGGATTGTTGGAATAAATAGGTCTTGAGCGCGCGACGGTAGGTGTGCAGGTCCGGGATCCTCCGTATATCCGGGGGGAGCTCGTTCCAGATCGTAGGTGCTCCCACAGAGAAGGCTCTCCCCCTGGGGGCCGCCAGCCGGCATTGTTTGACCGACGGCACCCGGAGGAGCCCCTCTCTATGGGAGCGTACAGGCCGGTGGGAGGCTATTGGTGGTAGCAGGCGGTCCCGTAAATAACCAGGTCCTAAGCCATGGAGCGCTTCAAAGGTGATAAAAAAAACTTTGAAGCACACTCGGAAGACCACTGGGAGCCAGTGAAGCTCGCGCAGGAGGGGTGTTACATGGGAGCGCCACGTCGCTCCCATAACCACCCGCGCGGCCGCACTCTGCGCCAGTTGGAGCCTCCGAGTGCTCCTCAAGGGGAGCCCCATGTAGAGAGCGTTACAATAGTCCAGACGGGAGGTGACGAGGGCGTGAGTGACTGTGTGTAAAGAGTCCCGATCTAGAAAGGGATGCAACTGGCGAATCAGGCGAGCTTGATGAAAAATCCTCCCAGTCATGGCCGTCAGGTGCTCTTCTAAAGACAGCCGTGAGTCCAGGATTTGAAAGAATACAGTGAATTTTGTTTATAAAATTAGTGATAATATATAAAGTGCAAACAGAAATATATATTATTTCCAAAGCAAAGAAGAAAAAGCAGAAATGGTTAAATTGGTTGCTTTATTCAAAGAGGAAAATCTACTTAATCATGTTTTTTTTATTTGGAAATTACTTCTGGATGTTGTGCTTGTGATGAAAAAAAACGAAACTTTGACTTTGGTTTTGCTGATTAGAGAGATTGTTGTTAGAGAAATGGCAAGTATGTACTAATGTGTAAAAATAAAACTTCAGCTTGTAATGTTATTTTTTACTGGGCTGAAAAGAATTGGAAGTTAATGCTTTTTTCTTGCACCAAAGTTTTATACATTTTCTGACAAAGACGTCAACATAATCTAAAGAATATTATTTCTTCTCCCACAACGAGAAACATTTGAAACAAAGAGAAGTTACAGATTAGAAGCCTAGATTTATGCTGAAACACTTTTTAGTCATGCAAGCAATTTGGGGGGAACTGTCTAAGATTATTTGTTTAAAAAAACTTTTTATAATTTTTTATATCATATGGTTTTATACAGGGGTGTTCCTTACATTTCCATTCATAAAAGTGATAAACTATGTGTGACACCAATTAATAAATTATTACTGCACATGCAACTCTTTTCAATGGGGCTGCCCTTGCAAAGTACCCAGAAGCTCCAGTTGGTTCAAAATGCAGCCAGTCCATACAATTTGTGCAGATTCAGTTGTGCACAGATGTCACATTTATGGAGATGCTCAAATATCCAAGTGATGGTTGTCTCAAATTCTTTCTTTTCTTTTCTTTTCTTTTCTTTTCTTTTCTTTTCTTTTCTTTTCTTTTCTTTTCTTTTCTTTTCTTTTCTTTTCTTTCCTTTCCTTTCCTTTCCTTTCCTTTTTCTTTTTGGCAAGGAGTATAAATCATTCCATTCCCCACTGAAGAATTTTCTTGGATGAGATTCAAAACGAGAAAGTCCCATTGCCTCTTAAAAAATAAAGCACCTTTGGCACAGGTGTCACCTTTGCTGTGGAAGTTGCATTGTCTGGCAATCTGCTTCTGGGTACAATTAAAGGTGCTGGTTGTCTCCTTTCAATGCCACTGTGAAGTTTCCGAAAGGTGCCTTAATTAATTCATGAGCCATGAGCCAAACTTCAAAAGAAATACAGTCATTTATTAGGAGCACCATTTCAGCAATATTCGGATGCAGTTAGAACTAATCCCACGTAGATTTACGTTCCCCTATGACCCTGTCTCTCCCCTCCTCCCTGGCCATGTCATAAATCACATTCTCCAATTAACCACTTTGGTGGACTGTGAAGTCCAACACCCTCCTTCTGATTGCGGTCAGGAAGCATGTATGGAATGTAACTTCAGTTAAAGAAATCAATCAGCTCTATCAGTTCACCCTCTCTCCTGCACATGGCAACTTGAAAGCTTTGCAAGTTGACAGCTACATGGCTTGGGACCAGGTTACTTGAAGAAGTCCTCTCTCTTAAGTCAAGAAATCTGGTGGGACACAGAAGAAGTGTCTACTTCGTGTTGTCTCCCTCCCTCTGGAACATGATGCATGCTGAGATTAGATTGGTCCCTCTTTTTTAAAGCCCTGAGCACCGGGTTTTGTCTATAGGCCTGTGGAACTCAGAAGTGGCTCAACCAATTGATTGCTATCCCCAGCGGTGAGTTTTTATTCCTTGTATATTTCTTAAGCAGCTCAGAGACACTGATAGTGAGTGTGGGTCCATATAAATTCCCTTAAATAGATAGATAAAATAAAACTTGCTCCAATGTATGTCATAAGGTGTTATTCAAGGATGTTCCTTAAATTTCAATTTGTAAAACTGATAAACTATGTGGGACATCATGCCACCAATGATGAGAACAGGGGAAGCATTACTTGCAGTAACTAGTTTCTGCAAAGTAACTAGTTTCTATCTGAATTAGGGTTGCACTTTCATTATAATTTTGGCTACTTGTCCTGTTCATAGAATCTGTCTGTCCCTCCCTCCCTCCCTCCCTCCCTCCATCCATCCATCCATGCATCTCTCTAACTCACTTTATCTATTCCTCTCCTTCCATCCCTCCTTTATGGATATCTGGATATCTAGCTACTTAGCTATTTAGTTATCTATTTATAATAAATTATAATAAAACATAACAGTAAACATACTCTTTGTGGTATGGAAATGACATCTTTTTGTGCAGCTCATTATGCATTTACAAACTGGGTGGAATTTAGTTAATGATGTCATCGTACATTTTACATCTTTCAATCCCTTTCACTTGCAATAGTAAGTTTCATTTTATTACTTTAGATTTTATTTTATTTTATCATTTCATTTTAGTACTTCATTTCATTTCATTTATTATTTTATTGTTTACAATATATACCACTGTATTATTTTTACAAACAACCAAAAGCAGCAAACATATCCAATATGCCATCCCCCTTATTTTTTCCACATAGCAACAACCCTTTGAGGTACACCGGTCTGAAAAACAGTGTTTGGTCCAAAGTTACCCAACTGGCTTTCATGGCCAAAGCAGGGCTTGAACTCATAGGCCCTGCTTTCTAACGCAGTTCCTTACCCACTAGACCAGGCTAAAATCCCTTGAAATCTAGAAATTATAGATAAACCTCAATGAAAGGAAGAGTCTAGATTGCAAAGGCACCAAATATCATCTTCTTTCCCTGAAATTGCATACAAATCACCTTTGATCTTTTAATTTGGGGAGCCAGAAAGAACACATGATATACTAATTTCTCTTTCTGAGTTGCTCTCTGTGGTTTAGCTCAGGTTGCAAAATAATGATGTAGCATTTTGGCAGGAATATGCATCCCAGTAAAGCAGCACTGGAGGTCAAGATGGAGAAGACCTCCACAGCTACCATGGCTTTGCCTTTTGTGCTCAGATAGGCTGGAAAGAAGGAGATCCACACACTGCAAAAGGCCAACATGCTGAAGGTGATGAACTTGGCTTCATTAAAGCTGTCAGGTAATTTACGAGCAAGAAAAGCCACAAGAAAGCTGGCGATGGCCAAGATACCCATGTAGCCCAAGACACAGTAGAAGAAGAAAGCTGACCCCTCATTGCACTGTAAAATCATTTCTTGGAGCTCTGAGTGCATGTCCAACTCGGGGAATGGGGGAGATGTTGACAACCAAAGAATACAAATGCATACTTGTAACAGAGAGCATGAAAGGACAACAGAAAAGGCCAATCTTTTCCCCACCCACTTCCTCATCTGAGAACCAGGTTTAGTGGCCATAAAAGCAACCACCACGGTGATAGTTTTAGCCAGAACACTAGAAATGGCCACTGAGAAGGTGATGCCAAAAGTTGGTTGTCGGAGAAGGCAGGTCACCTTGCCAGGTTGGCTGAGGAACAACAAAGAGGAGAGAAAACAGAGGAGAAGAGAGACAAGGAGGGTGTAAGTGAGGGACCGGTTGTTGGCTTTGACAATGGGAGTTTCCCTGTACTTAATAAAAGTTCCAAGTATCCAAGATGTTAAGAAGAAGAAACAAAGAGTACCTGAAGCTAAACCGATGCCTAAGGTTTCTTCAAAGGTTAGAAACATCACCACTTTCAGGATACATCCATTCTTTTCTTCATTTGGATGATGATCTTTTGAACATTCAAAACAGTCATCCGTATCTGGAAGGAAAATCAAGGAATTTGTCATCTAGGCCATCCATATTATTCACATTACCCTCTGAACAGCTGACATTGGTTATTCCTTTTGAACTCTTTCCATTGGTCATCAGATGAATCATATTTCTATAAAAGTTCAGTTTTTCCTCAAATGGAAAAGTTAGGATTGGCTTAAAATGAAGCAGATATGGAAGGAATATTATTCTTTGAAATGCAACCTTTTTTTTTTATCATTTTAAACTTTACTGTAATGTAGTCCATTTGGGCTTTCCCCATCCCTCCCCCCCAAAAAAAAACTTGGAAAAGAAAATGAAGAAGAGATAAGTAAGTCTCTAGTAACAGAGTGTATTGACCTAAACAACAGATTGTGAGTCAATTGTGATTGTGATTGTGAATTTGCACCTCAGTCAAAAGAAAACACATCCTAACTGGCCAAAGTCAAGGCCATCTTCACAGAAACCAGTAATGATTGGAGGGAGTGATTTCTATGACCCGCAAAATTGCTTCGTTGGGGAATGAGACTTATGACACACCTTGGGGGGAGGGGAAAACAGAGTCAGAGACAAGGTACGAATTGAGGGACGTCAGAGCTGGCTTCACTTGGTTCGTGCCAACATGGTGCTCCTAATAAACAACTGGATTTTTCTTGAAACTTAGTCTGCGGCTCCTGCTTTTATTAGGGCATCGTTCAGAACCCTGACAGCAGCATCATATGGGCCTGTCCCTACACTAAAGCTGCCTCACAAATGGACATCACAAATGGGGGAAGTGCACTGCCAGCAGGATTCTAACTGTCCATATGAAGTAGCAGCTCGTCTCTCCACCAAAGTGGTACCTATTTATCTACTTGCATATAACATACTTTTGAACTGCTAGATCGCCAGAAGCTGAGATGAGTAATGGAAGCTCACCACACCACAAAGTGCTAGGACTCAAACCGTTGGAGCTCAATGACCTTCTCTAGCGTCTTTAAGCTATTGAACCACTGCTCCTCTTTGTTTGCTTAAATCAACCTAATGAAAACTTCCTGGAATGTCTAACTTACCCTTTTGATTTGAAATCTTCCCTTCCGGACATGGAACACAGTCATAGCAACAGAATTGTTTTCCTTCAATCTCCTTCTTCCAATATCCCGGGGAGCAAGGGTCATTACACAGAGAAATTGGAAGTAGCTGGTGATAAACATAAAATATTCTTGCAAAGGGAGGTTTTAAGAAAAAAAAAACATTTATTCATCCTGCAGGATCTAATCTGGGACAGTCAACAGGACCAAAGGTGGACCAGTGACTGACTCAAAGTAGATTCTTCAACATTATTCTGAGACACCTTCATTCGTGAGTTATTAATCGTTATCTTTTATTGGGGTAAAGAATCCTTTACTTCTCCAAAGGGCTAGTGAATATTACCTAGCTGGATTTATATTATGCCTTAAAATTTGTTGAAATTACAGCGATGAGGAAAATGGCCTCTTTGAAAAAGGCAAGGCCAATGCATATAAAAAGATTGTATAGTGTATTGATAGAAATTGACTCAGAGACAGAGTTGGTTAAAGATTGCATGATAAAATGGGCACAAAATTTTGAAGAACCAGTAATCATGGAAACTTGGGAAATGATCCGGGTGAGAAATGTAAAATTTACCCAATCACAAAATCTATGAGAGAATTTTTATAAGATGTTTTATAGATGGCATATGGATCCCAAAAATTGGCTCGTATGTATCCTACCTTGCAAGCTAAGTGTTGAAGATGTGATTGTGTTGATGCTACTTATTTTCATATCTGGTGGACATGTAAAAAAGTTAAAGCATTTTGGATAAAAATATGGTGGATTATACAGAATGTTTTGAAAAAACGGATACAATTCACTCCACAGGTATTAGGTATTGTACAAAACTGCATGGTAATAGAAACTAAGTTGATATTGAATTTAATAACTGCAGCGAGACTTCTGGTGGCGCAGTATTGGAAGAAGGAAGATCTACCATCTATTGAAGAATGGACATTAAAAGTAATGAACTTAGCAGAAATGGCAAAAATTTCAGCATATTTAAATGGTTAGTTTAGTTTATTTTGGATTTCTATACCGCCCTTTCTCCCAAAAAGGGACTCAGGGCGGTGAACAGCCAGAAAATTAAAATACATAAAATACAACAGTTATAAAGAACTAAAATGAATAAATTTAAATCCTTGGCTTCTCAATTTAAAACCCCCAAATCCATAAAATTCCAATTTAAAACCTTGAATCCATATAATTTAAAAACTGTATTAAAAAACCCTTTGGGCTAGGCTGGCTTGTTGGAATAGGTAAGTCTTTAGGGCCTTACGGAAGGTGCGAAGGTCCGGGATCGAACGTATACTAGGAGGCAGCTCGTTCCACAGGGTGGGTGCCCCCACAGAGAAGGCTCTCCTCCTGGGGGCCATCAGCCAACATTGTTTGGCCAAAGGCACCCTGAGGAGGCCCTCTCTGTGTGAGCGTATTGGCCGGTGGGAGGTTATCGGTAGCAGCAGGCGGTCTCGCAAATACCCTGGCCCTATGCCATGGAGCACTTTAAAGGTGAGAACCAACACCTTGAAGCACACCCGGAAGACCACCGGAAGCCAGTGCAGCTCGCGCAGGAGAGGTGTTACGTGGGAGAGCCAGGTTGCTCCCATAATCACCCGCGCGGCCACATTGTGGACCAGCTGGAGTCTCCGAGTGCACCCCAAGGGGAGCCCCATGTAAAGAGTGTTACAGTAGTCCAGGCGAGATGTGACGAGGGCATGAGTGACTGTACATAGGGAGTCCCGATCCAGAAAAGGGCTCAACTGGCATATCAGGCAAACCTGATAGAAGGTCCCCCTGGCCATGGCCATCATATGCTCCCCCAAGGACAGCCGTGTGTCCAGGAGGACACCCAAGTTGCGAGCCCCCTCTATGGGGGCCAAAAGCTCACCCCCAATAGCCAGCAATGGTGTCAGCTGACTATATTGGGATGCCAGCATCCACCGCCACTCGGTCTTGGAAGGGTTGAGTCGAAGCCTGTTTCTCCCCATCCAGATCCACACGCCCTCCAGACACTGGGACATCACTTCAAGGGCATCATTGGAGTGGTCAGGGGTGGAGATGTACAGCTGAGTGTCATCAGCATACAGTTGGCATCGCACCCCAAAACCATGGATGATCTCACCCAGCTGCTTCACATAAATGGTGAACAGGAGCGGCGAGAGGACCGACCCTTGTGGCACCCCACAAACGAGGCACCTCGAGGTCAACCTCTGCCCCCCTGCCAACACAGACTGCGACCGGTTGGAGAGATAGGAGGAGAACCACCACAGCACGGTGCCTCCCACCCCCTCCGACGCAGCATGATACCATGGTCAATGGTATCAAAAGCCGCTGAGAGATCTAACAGGACCAGGACAGAGGAGCAACCTCTATCCTGAGCCCTCCAGAGATCATCCACCAACACGACCAATGCCGTCTCCGTGCTGTACCCAAGTCTGAAGCCGGACTGGCACGGATCAAGATAGACAGTTTCATCCAGGTACTGAGGGAGCTGTCGCACAACCACACTCTCAACAACCTTCGCAATAAAGCGAGACAGGAGACAGGACAATAATTTGCCAAAACAGCCGGGTCCAGAGAAGTCTTCTTGAGGAGGGGCCTCACCACCACCTCCTTCAAGGTGGCATGCAAAAAACCCTCGCTCAAAGAAGCATTTATAATCCTCTGGAGCCAGCCTCATGTAACTTCCCGAGTGGCCAGTACCAGCCAGGAAGGACCCGGGTCCAATAAACATGTGGTTGCGTTTAACCTCCCCAGAATCCTGTCCACGTCCTCAGAAGTCACAGGATCGAACTCCTCCCAAGTAATAGTCTCAAGACCGGCCTCAGTCACCCTGCCTGAATCTACCCAATCAGAGTCCAAGCCTTCCCGAATCTGAGCGATTTTATCGTGCAGATACTGTGCAAAATCCTCAGCCTGCCCTTGCAAGGGGTCCTTCCGCGCTCTCTGATGTAGGAGGGAACAGGTCACTCTAAACAAGGCGGCTGGGCAATTATCTGCCGATCCAATAAGAGCGGAAAAGTAATTACGCTTTGCCGCTTTTATCACCACTAAATAGGTCCTAAAATGGGACCGAACTAGTGTTCAGTCGGATTCAGAACGACCATTCAAATGAGAAATTTAGGTTGGAATGGAAAAGATGGATAGAATATATTCAAGGCAAATATAAGACTGGAAAATTACAATTAGTTTTTTGAAAAAGGAATGGGTTAAGAGAGTGATATAAAGTATATTAGGTTAGATTAGTTAAAGGGAGTTAACAGCTTAAGAGGGTGATAAGAGACTATAGATTATTAGCTTAAATTAGTTTATGATTGTTTAATGTGATACTCTGTATTTTGCTTTAGGAAGTGGGGGTTGGGGTTGGGTTAGGGAAGGTATGGGGGAACGGGTGGGGGGAAGGGGAAATAAATGTAAAAATGTTTGTTAAAAATTTTCAATAAAAAAAAAAGAAAGAAAAAGGCAAGTTAAGTAAATAAATATATGGGATGAAAATGTTACAGAAATAAGGCAACGTCCATAATTTGAAAGGTAATTGCAACCAGAAAGAAAATCTGACTTTTACATTGCAAAATCATTTTGTCCATACCATTACTGCTTGATCATGGGCCATATTTGTTCCTACTATCCCATTTTTTCTTACAAACATAGAAATTAGATTTCTAAAGATTCTTTGCTCAATATGGGAGCGCGGGAGGATCCCTTGCAGGGACGTGCTGAGGATTTTGTGCAATATCTGGATGATAAAATAACTCAGATTCGGGACGAGTTGGCCGCCGACTGGGTTGGTTCGGGCGAGGTGACTGAGCCCGGTCTTGAGAGTGTTATCTGGGCTGAGTTCGATCCTGTGGCTCCCGAGGACGTGGACAGGATCCTGGGGAGATTGAACGCCACCACATGTTTATTGGACCCGTGTCCCTCCTGGTTGGTGCTGGCCTCCCGGGAGGTTACACGAGGCTGGCTCCAGGAGATTATAAATGCTTCTCTGAGTGAGGGTGCCCTACCGACCGCCTTGAAGGAGGCGGTGGTGAGGCCCCTCCTCAAGAAGCCCTCCTTGGACCCAGCTGCTTTGGTAAATTATCGTCCAGTCTCCAACCTTCCCTTTCTAGCGAAGGTTGTTGAGAGTGTGGTGGCATGGCAGCTCCCCCGGTGCCTGGATGAAGCTGTCTATTTAGACCCGCTCCAGTCCGGCTTCAGGTCTGGTTACTGCACCGAAACGGCATTGGTCGCGTTGGTGGATGATCTCTGGAGGGCCCGGGGTAGGGGGTACTCCTCTATCCTGGTGCTGTTAGACCTCTCAGCGGCTTTTGATACCATCGACCATGGTATCATGTTGCGCCGGTTGGAGGGATTGGGGGTGGGGGGCACCGTCCTTCGGTGGTTCTCCTCCTACCTCTCCGACCGGTCGCAATCTGTGTTGACAGGGGGGCAGCGGTCGACCCCGAGGCGCCTAGTGTGTGGGGTGCCACAAGGGTCGGTCCTCTCGCCCCTTCTGTTCAACATTTATGTAAAGCCGCTGGGTGAGATCATCCGTGGTTTTGGGGTGGAATTCCATCAGTACGCTGATGACACTCAGCTGTACATTTCCACCCCAGACCACCCCAATGATGCCGTGGAGGTGATGTCCCAGTGCCTTGAAGCTGTGCGGGTCTGGATGGGGAGAAACAGGCTTCGACTCAACCCCTCCAAGACCGAGTGGCTGTGGCTACCGGGGTCCCGATATAGCCAACTGACTCCATCGTTGGTTATTGGGGGCGAATCATTGGCCCCCACGGAAAGGGTGCGCAACTTGGGCGTCCTCCTGGACTCACGGCTGTCTTTAGAGGATCATACGACAGCCGTGGCCAGGGGGGCTTTTTATCAGGTCCGCCTGATACGCCAGTTGCGGCCCTTTCTAGATCAGGACTCCCTACGCACAGTCACTCAGGCGCTCGTCACGTCTCGCCTGGACTACTGTAATGCTCTCTACATGGGGCTCCCCTTGGGATGCACCCGGAGGCTTCAGCTGGTGCAGAATGCGGCCGCGCGGGGGATTATGGGAGCGACAGGGCGCTCCCACGTGACACCCCTCCTGCGTGAGCTGCATTGGCTGCCGGTTGATTTCCGGGTGCGTTTCAAGGTGTTGGTAATGACCTTTAAAGCGCTCCATGGCTTAGGACCAGGGTACTTACGGGACCGCCTGCTGCCACCAATTGCCTCCCACCGACCGGTTCGCTCCCACAGAGAGGGCCTCCTCAGGGTGCCGTCAGCCAGACAATGCCGGCTGGCGACCCCCAGGGGGAGAGCGTTCTCTGTGGTAGCCCCCACCCTCTGGAACGATCTGCCTCCTGAACTGAGGCCTATTGCGGACCTCCGGACTTTTCGTCGGGCTCTAAAGGCGCACTTTTTTCAACTCGCCGGACTTGCCTGATCCCTTCTTTTTAAATATTTTATATTTTATATTTATATTTATATATTTTTATACATTTTTAAATTTTAAATTTTTTAGAGCCTTAACTTTCAGCCATAACTTATATTGATTTTAGGATGGTTTTAATTGTTTATGTACTGGTTTTAATTGGCTGTACACCGCCCTGGGTCCGCCAGGAGAAGGGCGGTATAGAAATTTAATAAATAATAAAATAATAATAATAATAATATGGTTTAAGAGACTCTATTTGGGATCATAATAGCTCAAGATATAGTCCATTAAATGAGTCCATGCCTGATTAAAAGCTGGGTGCCAGACAATCAAATCTTCATCGATCAATAAATCTTTGGCTGTTGGAGAACTCGGATCTATTCTTCCAATTCTAACTCTTTGAAAAGACCGATTGGGAAATGTGATGAGGTTGATGATATCAAATCCACCCATTACTTCCCCTTTTTCATTCAAGGAAACTTTCTCGCCAGCCGAATTGTTAAAAGAAATGCTGTGTAGAAATGGATGGAGCTATGTGAAAGAGAATGAAAAAATTAGAGTTGGATAATACAGATAGTCCTCTAGTTGCAACAGCTTGTTTAATGACAAGTTGCAAAGACACAGAAAAATGTGATTTATGTTCAGTTTTCAAATTTATGACCTTTGCCACCTTTTGACAAGCAAAGCCAGATTCCCTTTACAACTCTATTACTTAACAATACAGTTGTTTCTTGATGTTCATATCTAACTGGATTTCATAAGCAGAAAATATTAAGACTTTCTTCTATAGGTTCAAATGGTAATTGTATTTCAATTGTTCATTGAAATAAAAGAAGTGTCCAATGCAGAGAGAATACCTGCCAAGAGTGCAGAAGTGGAAGGTCAGTTTTTTTACCCATCATTGTTTTTTTCTTATTGAACCTCGACATGAGTAGTGCTTGCAAAGCATGAGCCACAGCATAAACAGCATTGTAGACACTGTAGCTTTGGCCAGTCATTTCCATTTCAAACACAGCCCCAGGAAGATCCCCCAGGTTATTCTCTCCCAGGCATGGCGTATTGGACATTTCTTCTAATTCTGATTTTGAGAATGAACAATCAAATGATTGTTCCCAAACATCTTGTAGAAACCCATCTCTGTTGTCTGAATGAGGCTTGATGGTCTGAAGAAACTCCTTGAAACCTTCAACTGCTCTTGAATGAACCGTGAAGGAAAGAGCCCCATGGAACATCTGGAGATCCCAATTGATTTGAAAGCCGGATAGCACAAAATCAATCTGCGCAGTCATGATCCACACCCTTCTACATAATGCAGTTTGCTTGTTTTCAGGATCTGCTCCAAACCTGATAGTCGTGAGCCACATAATTATCCCTGGTTCTCCATAGACTAGAAATGTGGTGGTGTTACTGTTCCACAAATTAATGGAAATACCTGAGACCATGTGATAAAATTCTATATAGCGTTCAAAGTGGACTAGTTGTGAAAGCCTTTGTATGAACGATGAACAGATTCCATTTTGTGAAAGTATGAGCTGTATTTTCTGTAAGAAACATTCTCCATTGTTGTTATCTATAGTAAAAATCCCAATCCATGTCCATCTGAAATGATGAAGCAGTTGAATAATTCCAATGTACTGATGGTCCTCTTTTGGGACCATGAAATAAAGTGAAGAGTGCTTGCTGGTCTGATGCTCCTCTTGGGCTAATGAGCCATATGTCAGCTAAAATAAAGCAGAATAATATTCTGTTGAGTCATTAGCTGAAATCCAATCTTTCTGGATCTAGTTTTCCTGTAAAAAATATCCAAAGAAGGAATTTTTCCTCTATTTCTTTTGAAATATTAATATAGAATTTCTAGGAATTATTTCAAACACATTATGATAGTTCATTTGTTTGAACAAGATGACAGTGTGCTAAATTCAGACCTTCCCTCTGGCATGGAATGACTCTAGATACTCAGTTCTATGATTGGCATTGTAGCTTCATAAAAGAGTGCTAAGTATTATACCTTGAGGTCTGTGGAACGCCTTAATACAAATCTAATATCTTATTCTCAGTAATTATGTCATAATAACAAAGTATTTTTTTTTCCTGTTCATCTCCTCCATACTGACCTGTGGAATCTTGTAGAAACCTGCAACTTCAGCTATATTAGATGATGTACTAGAACTTAATCCTCCAATGATGGCCATCAGATTCTTCTGGCTATCACATTTGTAGTTAGGAACAAATTCCTGGGATTTGAAAAGCAGGTCCAGAGTGGTGCGATAGATCATCCTTGGATTCTGGTAACTGTCATAGATGTGGAACCCAAGAGTGACGTTAGGTAAGATCTGGGGGTCTTCATTGATCTCCTTCACAGCAAAGGCCAAGGCAAGGATGTGTTGGTAGAATTTGGTTGTTACACTGCAAAGAGATTAAGCACACCTTTTCAAAATAATAATAATAATAACAACAACAACAATAACTACTACTACTACTACAACAACAACAACAACCACAACTACCAGCTTACTCGGAACAACTTACATCCTCTGACGATACCTTAACAGTTCCCAGGTCCTTGGTTAGGACTCGAGTTGCTGAATAATTAACCAGTTTCAAAGGCTGTGAATCTCACTAATGATATAATAATAATAATAATAATAATAATAATAATAATAATAATAATAATAATAATAATAATAATAATAATAGCTACTGGAAGAAAAACTCAAAAAGTAAAAAATCTGGACTAAGGAAGAAAACACCTTTATTATGGAAGCTTACTATCAGTCTGAGCCAGCAAAACGTGGATTTCAAAAACGAACATATCCAATTTGGAAGATGAACCATACGGACTGTGACACCAGTGAACAAAGGTTAATGGACCAACGACGTGTAATCCTAAACCACAAATTTTTCACTACAGAAGAATTAATAGCAATAGAAGAGAAAGCAATTCATGGTCTCAGTACATCAACAAAGAAGAGTAACATCAAGAATGATTTGCAGACTCAAAGGCAAATTGAGAAAGAAAGGGAGGAAGAGGATACTGAAATGGATGAAGATATAGAACAAGGAAGCACTGAAGAACAAATACCAAAAGATAGTGCTCAATTAGCTGGAAAAATAAAGCATCAAATGGAAGATACTGAAAGAACACGTTTGCAAAAGTTGAACCAAATGAACTGGAAAGAATTGAGAAATGTACTAAAAAAGGTCAATGAGGCTGTGCAAACTTTTAGAACCACTACATTAACCGAAACAAACCAACTGATGTATGCAGCAGCCATCATAACCACCAAAGAACTGGGGTTGAAAATACAAAAGAACCAAAGAGGCAAGAAGGGGAAGCCTAAGTGGAAAATTTGGTTAGAATTGAAGATCAAAAAATTACATGGAGATTTGAGCAACTTGAAGAACATAATGCAAGGTCAGCTAAAGAACAAGCAGATCAAAAGCAGCCTGGAAGCAAGATACGATCTGAGGAATAAGTAGCTTGCGGTAGTAATTGAAGAGCTGAAACAGTGGGTTGTTGCCATTGCTGAAAAGATTGAAAGGTATGAGAACCGAGTAACTTAGTCCAAGGAAAACTCACAGTTCAGAGCAAATCAGTACCAGTTTTATAAGAACTTAGAAAATGGAGACAGAGTAACAACAAATGAAAAGCCTTATAAAGAGAAAACTCTGAAATTCTGGAAGAATTTGTGGGAAAACAAAAAGAGGCACAACAGAAATGCAAAATGGATCAAACAGGTTGAGGACTCTATTAAAGGGCATAAAATGGAAGACATGAAAATAACAAAAGCAATGGTGCAAAGACAGTCAAGAAAAGTGAAGAACTGAAGTGCACCTGAACCAGATGAGCTGCATGGCTTCTGGTTAAAGGCACTTACAAGTGTGCACAAAAGATTGGCAACCCAGATGAACCAGATCCTAAAAACACCTGAACATGATGAATGGATGACAACTGGAAGGACATTTTTGATCCAAAAAGATAAAGAAAAAGGAAAGGACCCTGGAAACTATAGGCCAATCACCTGTTTGCCAACAACATACAAGCTTCTTATTGGTATCATTGCAAACCAAATCTATGGATACCTGGAAAGAAATAACTTGCTTCCTGTAGAACAGAAAGGATGCTGCAAAAACTCAAGAGGAACAAAGGATCAATTGCTGATTGACAAGCTAATCCTAAAGAACTCAAAGAAAAGATGAACCAACCTGTTCATGGCTTGGATAGAGTATAAGAAAGCGTTTGATTCAGTTCCCCATAGGTGGATCAAGAAATGCCTGGAAATCTTTGGCATCAGCAGCAACATACAAAAATTCATGGAATCTTCAATGAACCTCTGGAAAACAAAACTTATGGCTAATGAAGAAGAACTGGGTGAAGTTGAAATTAAATGAGGCATTTTCCAGGGCGATTTCCTTTCACCCCTACTTTTTATACTCTCAATGCTACCGCTGACAATCATTTTGAAGAAAATGAACTGTGGATACGAACTTGCAAAGAAGGACTGAAAATCTCGCACTTGATGTACATGGATGATTTGAAGCTCTTTGGTAAAACAAAAATTGAACTGAATTTATTAATTGAAAACACAAAAGAATTCAGCCAAGATATTGGTATGCAGTTTGGAATTGACAAATGTGCAACAATAACAACCAAAGCAGGCAAGATCAAAGAAGAGGATGGAACAGAATGAGAGAATGAAGAAATGATAAAGGCAGTAAAATCATAAGAAGGCTACAAGTACTTGGAGATTTTAAAGGCCTCTGACTTAATGCATAATAAACTCAAGGAATTAACTTCAGCCAAGTACATTCAGCAAATTTGTAAGATATTAATGTCCAAATTGAGTGGAGAAAACATCATAAAAGCCATAAATATTTGGGCTATACCTGTGATTCGATATTCTGCAGGAATAATTGACTGGACCTAGATGGTGTTAGACAATTTGGACGGAAAAACAAGGAAGCTTATGACAATGAATCATGCCTTGCACCCTAAAAGTGATGTTGACCGATTATATTTACCAAGAGCAGAGTGTGGTCAAGGACTCCTACAAGTAAAGCAGACTGTGGAAGAAGAAAAACACAGCTTGAATGATTACATCCAGAAAAGTGAAGAACCAATGATTAAGGAAGTAAATAAAGGAAGCCTTTTATAGACAACTAAAAGAAAAGCAGAATATAAGAAAGAAGTAATTGAGCAGTGAGCTGAAAATTGGAAAAGCAAAGCTCTGCATGGCCAATACTTGAAAAATATTGAAGACAAAGTTGACCAGAAACTAACTTGGAACTGGTTAAGATCAAGAGTACTGAAAAAAGAAACAGAAAGCTTTATTTTGGCAGCTCAAGAACAAGCCCTAGCCACAAAGTGCATGAAGGCAAAAATTCAACAAGTTACCACCAACAACAAATGCCGCCTCTGTAATGAGAAAGATGAGACAGTCGACCACCTGATCAGTGGGTGCAGCAAAATTTCACAAACCGACTACCTACAATGCCATGACCGCGTTGCTAAGATCATTCACTGGAAATTGTGCCAGAAGTTTGGATTTGAGTACAGCAAAAACCACTGGGAACATCAGGTTGAGAAAGTTTTAGAGAATGAGAAACTCAAGATCTTGTTGGACTTTAGGATTCAGACTGACAGGCACTTGGTCCACAATACACCTGACATAACAATAATTGAAAAGAAAAAAGTATGGTTCATTGACATTGCAATACCTGGTGACACACCGATTGAAGATAAGCAGCAAGAAAAAATCACAAAGTACCGGGACTTGCAAATTGAAGTTGAGCGACAGTGGAAAAAGAAATCATGTGTTGTCCCGATTGTAATTGGAGCCCTTGGAGCAATATCCAAAGGGCTACCCCACTATTTAGAAATTCTAAATTTACCGGACTGGAATATTTTGACTTTACAAAAAACCACCTTACTCAGAACAGTTTACATCCTCCGATGATACCTTAACAGTTCCTAGGTCCTTGGTTAGGACTCGAGCTGCTGAGCTATTAACCAGCCTCAAAGACTGTGAATCTCACTAAAGATTAAACAACAACAACAACAACAACAACAACAACAACAATAATAATAATTTGCAAATTATTTTAGTATGGTACTAACTGGAAAATGTTTCTGACTGATGTATTAAACAAGTTTGTAATCAGTCCAAATGTATCTTGCATACAATTTTTCCCTTTATATTTTTCTAGAAAGTTACTCATCATAAGGCATACTATATTAATTTCTGTAGTTTTAACTTCAGCCTTCAGTTTAATCTAGAATGCCGCGGCATGTTTTCTCTGTTGATTTAGTTTTCTAGAAACATTACTGAGTTAGAAAGAATTATAGATTAAGGATGAGATTCTCCCTAAACTCATGCATCTTCTTCATCTGAATCTTTTCACTTCTGGAGGAATATTCTATGATTTCTCATAATTCTAAGTTCCCCCAGAGTCAAAATCTAAAGTGTGTGTCCACTTTGGCTGCAAGAGAAATATTAAAATACATTTACTCTATCTTATCATTCCTCCTCCTCCTATTCAGCAAAATAGAATGCCAAAAATTTTACTAACTTCCAATATTTATGTCTATGGAGATTCTCAGCCATCCTAGTCATGGCTGGCCCCCAAAAATACTTTTCCAAAAGACAAATGGACTCTTTTGTTTTTCTTTCTTTCTTTCTTTCTTTCTTTCTTTCTTTCTTTCTTTCTTTCTTTCTTTCTTTCTTTCTTTCTTTCTTTCTTTCTTTCTTTCTTTCTTTCTTTCTTTCTTTCTTTCTTTTTCTTTTTGAAAATATTTTGCTTCTCATTCAAGAAACTTCCATTACTGAGACAGAACAAGAAGCATTTTGGAGGAAACATTTTCAAAGAAAAAAAAAACAATAATGTCCAGTTTCTTTTTGGAATACCACCTTTATTTTTGTGTTGTGAAATTCAACAGAGCTGGTTTTTTAGCATGCTTCTTTTTGATAATTTCCTCACAATCGACTATGCTTTACTTACGAGAATGTTGTTAATGAAACAAACACAAAGGAAGTTCCCTCTTCTCTCACCACTAGGAAACTTGCAAAACACAAAGAATTCTTACATTTACATGAAAAACTCTACATTTCCTGCACAAACAGCCATATAAATGATTCTTTGCTATGTGGGTCTAAGGTCAGATGATTCAAAGGAAAATCTTTACATTGGTGTATCATAAAGGTTGAGAAAAGGATGTTGTTGGAATAGAAGTTGATAGAAATGGTAAATCAAGTGAGACATCATCCCACCGATGACGAGGTCACCAGGTTGATACCACTCGTGTGGAACAGGGAAAGCATCACTTGCAGGACAGCTCAGAGTAACTGCTTTGTGCATCCGGAACACCAGGAGGATCCATTTTATGATTTTCTGCATAGGGAGAAAATGTCTAAGTCTATCTTCAAGGAGAACTTCTGGCAGATAAAACAGAAGGAAGAGAATTTTGTGGAAATGAATCCCACAGAGTCAGCATGACTGCTTCCTTCCTCCGTGCGGCTCTTGAAATATTTATATGGAGTCTTTCTCACTTTTTATTCCCTTCTGTGTAGAACATTTGATATTGTGGCCTGCTAGAATAATAGAATGATTGCAGTCATTCATAAGGGACATAATTGCTATTGAACCATTGGCAACATGACAATGTTTTCTTCATATGTCTGATCAACACCTTTCCTTCTTTGGAGTGACATCATAATTGTCTGATGCTTAATCTGTTTTGAAAATGGTGGAGAAATAGAATTGGGAAGTTGGCAGCTACAACGTTGCTCTAATTCTAGAAATCAGGACAAAAGTTTAATTTGATCAATGGATCAGGAATCCATTTCCCTGCAAAATGTTGGATGAAATGGTCAAACATCAACTATCTGGTACAGATTAGCAGGTCTTAATTTGAAAATCCTTTGGAAACTAGTTATAAGTAAAACTTAAATAGAAAATCATTGACACTACTCCCTCCCCCCCACCCCCATAAAGGAAAAAAGAAGAAACAAGAGTGGACAGGAATATTTGAAAAAATAAACTAAAACGATATACTAAAAGGATATCTAAGCACTAATGGAACAACAATTCAGGAAATTGAGACTCTAGAAAAAGCACAGAGAAGACCAGCAGCGGTGATTAGGGGACCTCAGGCTAAAATGTATGAATAATTGTGAAAGGAATTGGGCATGTCTGGTCTATTGAAAAGAAGAACTAGGGGAGATATGCTAGCAGGGTTCCAATATTTGAGGGTTTACCACAAAGATGAGAGGGCAAATTATATTCCAAAGCACCAGAAGGCAAGATGGGAACCAATGGATGGAAACTAATCAAGGAGAGAAGCAATCTAGAACTAAAGTGAAATTTCCAAACAGTGAGAACAATCAACCAATGGAATGGCTTGCTTTCAGAAGTTGTAGGTGCCCCATCACTAGAGGTTTTCAAGAAGAGCTGGGCAGCCATTTATCTGAAATAGTATAGGATTGTCCTGCTTGAGCAGAGGGTTGGACTAGACAACCTCCAAGTTTCCTTCCAACTCTGTAATTCTATGTTCTAAATATTTCACAGAATAATACTTAGTATTATTGGAGATACATTGGAGAGAGGAGGAATCTGCCTGCCTTGGAGTTCTGCTTTCTATGGAGTTATTCCTGGCTGTGGGAAGAGATTGCCATGGACTTTATCATAGAGCTTTCTGACAGTGGGGAAATGCAGCCATTTGGACCGTAATAGACCTATTATTGAAACAAGCCCACTGTCAGCGTTCCAGAAAACCCCTGGAAGCTTCAATGCTGCCATCCACTTCATAGCTTGCTCCAGTCTCCCATCCGCCCATAAACTGGTAAACTGTTCATAAGGCATATTTATAGGCTGCATGGTGTCCCTTGGAGAATCATCTCCGATAGGGGGATTCAGTTCACAGTCAAGTTCTGGACGGAATTCATAAAGCCTATTGGATCCTCACAGGGACTTAATTCGGTATTTCATCCAAGCAGAATGTGCAAACGCAGTGGTGGAACAGTATTTAAGATCCTATGTGAACTATCAGCAAACAGATTGGGCAGAACTGTATCTTTAACTTATTCTTTCAAGTTTCCTAATGGTGCATTCATGGCTAATGTAACTGAGTATGTCAGCCTTCCTCCTCATTGTATGCCAAAGTGGATTACAATAATGTGGTGCACAGTAGCACTGAACTGACCCCTTTCCAAGTCACTAGTGGCATGGAATTTGTTTCCTGTGGGAGCCAAGATGTCAACAGGTGTCTGGAGAGAGGAGGAGTAAAGTAACCAGGCAACCAGCCAGCACCTCGATTAGACAATGTGACTGATTGTTTGGAGAAAAGGGGGATTTTCATTTTTTAATCAGGTGAAACCCACAGGAACTTTCAGAGTCGGTTTTCACCAGTTTGTGCTGATATGTTATCTCCAATAAAATTGTTCTTTCAGGAACCTGCCTGCCTCAGAGTTCTGCTTTCTATGGCATTATTACTTGGAACCCTGACAATCATAGTTTAAATCGAATAGTATTGAACCACATGTATACACAACTTCCTAAATTTTTAAACCACCGGTATACACAACTTCCTAAATATTTATTTTTAGCCTTTTAAGTCTAAACTAAGCCTAAATCCCATCTAAAAAAATAAAACAATATAGCCCACCGACAAGTAGTATTTCCTTTTCAGATTAGAAGATAGACCATGCAGTCACAGTCTGCTCTGAGTTTTTCTTTCTATAGAGACACAATC
This sequence comes from Coluber constrictor foxii, assembly GCA_038048745.1. Lineage (NCBI taxonomy): Eukaryota > Metazoa > Chordata > Lepidosauria > Squamata > Colubridae > Coluber > Coluber constrictor. Next base: position 38,971,817 of record CM075961.1, read on the forward strand.
CTAGCCTCTTCTGCATTTACAGTTTCTGATTCAGAACAATTCACACTTGAATAAAAGTTCAAAGCCCACAGGAAGAATCAAGACTTCAGTTGCTTGTGCAGTGTTTTCAGGAGTAGAGCTGACCTTAATTTTAGATGATATTCTACCAAATTAATATGTGGCAGAAGAGAAAAGAAGTTTGGCTTTATTACATTAACACTTATTCTGGATTAATCTCTGATCAAGGCTGCAGAACAATGGAAGAGAGAGCCATTTGTTACGACCAGGATTCAAACTTTTATTAGGTCCATTTATATGCAAAAGTCCATTCAGGCCTAATAAAAATACAGTTACATTGAGTGAAAGATATAATCCTTACCTGCATCTCAAGTACAAGTTATTGCTTCCTTTCTTTTGACTTAAAGAGTCATTGTAACCTGCCATCTGAACAGAGGTGTCTAAATCTTTTGACATTAAATGACATAAAACCATTTGTCTGAAATGGAATAGAGTTGCCTGCTTGACCAAGGAGTTGGACAAGAAGACCCCCAAGGTTGCTTCCAATTCACTTATTCTGTTATTTTTGCTGCAAGTGATTTCATCTGCAATCCTTTTAGAGGGTTGTTAAGGTCACCTGGAGGTTTTTCTGTGTCATCAGGATCACCTGAGTGATGCAAATGGGTGTGGAGCCTTCTTGGAACTGTTGAAAGGACTGTGCTGTAGACTGGAGATACAGTAGATGATGTCTTATCTCCCACCCCCCTCTGTTGAGAGAGGGCTGTTCAATTTTGAAAAACACCTTTGGGATAACTGAACCAAAGTTCTTTTTATTTATCTCATGACTTCAGTATGCACACAAAACAAACTTTTGCTCTATAACCTTTGCAATCTAATTTCTGATCTTTAAAATCAGAATCATTTGTACGTTTGTAGTATCAAAGTAGTATTAACTCATAGCAAATGCCTGGACAATGTTTTTATTATTATTATTAATAGCTTTATCACACATTGCCATGAGAGCTCATAGAGGACCCACGTGATATTCTCAGAAATAAAGGCAATGCTAAATGCTAGGGATTTGCTTTTTATCTTATCGTATTATCTTTTTATTTTTCATTGCATTTCAAATTTTATTTTAATAAAAAAAGGGTGCTGGTATATCTTTGAATAACATGGAATGGAGGGGAGTTGTACGGATTTGTCAGTTTTAGGTTCACATACTGTCATTACATGGGGCTCCCCTTAGGGTGCACCAGGAGGCTCCAACTGGTGCAAAATGCAGCTGCGTGGGGGATTATGGGAGCGAGAGGGTGCTCCCATGTGACACCTCTCCTGCGAGAGCTGCATTGGCTGCTGGTGGACTACTGGGTGCGTTTCAAGGTGTTGGTAATCACCTTTAAAGCGCTCCATGGCTTAGGACCAGGGTACTTACGGGACCGCCTTCTGCCACCAATTGCCTCCCATCGGCCAGTTCGGTCCCAAAGAGAGGGCCTCCTCAGGGTGCTGTCAGCCAGACAATGCCGGCTGGTGACCCCCAGGGGGAGAGTCTTCTCTGTGGTAGCTCCTACCCTCTGGAACGATCTTCCTCCAGAGTTAAGAACAATTTCCGATCTCCCGACCTTTTAGCAGGCTTTAAAAACATATTTTTTTCAGCTTGCCGGCTTAGCCTGATTCCTGTTAAATATTTTAGTATTTTTAGAATTCACCATCTATTTTAAATTAATCTGTTTTAATTATTGGCTAATTTATATTTGTTCTTTTTACTGAAATTTTAACTTTTGTGTATTCGCTTTTTATTTGGCTGTTCACCACCCTGAGTCCGCAAGGAGAAGGGTGGTATATAAATCTAAATAAAATAAAGTAAAGTAAAGTAAATGATCCAGGAATCAAATCCAAGATAGTTTTAGTGTGTTTGTATTGGTTTGAATTTTCACACTTCAAAAACACAGGATTAAAATTTCTGCAATATAATCACAGAGAGGATAATTTCTTAAAAAACAGAAGGAGGACGTCAGCTCACTAATTGCCTCATCAGAAAAGTTAGATATGAAGAAGGGGGAGATTAGGAGAACTACCAAGTGAGCATTTCACTTGGCATTTCTTCTTCAGTCGTTCTTCTGCGAACGCTAATAACTCTATCATTAAATGATCCTAAAGATGCTTTTTCAAGGGAGACATTTTTCCTCATTGAAAATCAAAGTCTAGCTACCTTTTGCAAAAACACTTTCAGAACAACCGTGACTTTTACTGAGAATCTCCATAGACATCACTAAGTAATACTCTGGTGTGTAATTACAACACAGACAGGCTGACTGACACCAATCCTGTTAGAGCTTGTGTTAATTCTTGGGTTGAATCAGAAACTGAAAATATAAATGTTCCTATCTGCTGGCTATAATGCCCAATTCAACAGACATCTTATTATGCTGTTGTTTATTTTTCAGGATAATGACTCTACAATTTGCCTTTAGATGTTTCCTCAGCCTCAGTGTTGAGAACAAGACTACTTCCAGGCCTTTGACAGTTGCCGGCCTCAAGAGAGTTTCTCACAAACCATCTCAGCTCTTTTCAGAGCTGAGAATTCTTTAACTAGAATTTGCTGACATGGAAATCAAATTGCTTGGAGGACATCAGAATGGTTTATAGAAGTCAACGCACACACAAACATACACACAAACACATACACGTTTTATTTATACTTTTGGAGTCCCGATATACATTTCCTGCTGCTGAAAATGAACAACTGGAGCTCTGGTTGACAGTTTCAGAGTTATATATTTAAAACAATAGGACTAAAATAATACTGTGTTTTCCCCAAAATAAGACCAGGTCTTATATTAATTTTTGCTCCAAAAGATGCATTAGGGCTTATTTTCAGGTGATGTCTTATTTTTTACATATACAACAGATATCTCCAAAACAAGGCCCATGGGCCGGACAGTCCCATATCTGTCCCACAGGCCCTCACCCGAGATAGCAAGAGATCAGCCCCTTCTGCCCAGGTCCTGGCCCAGCCTGACCGGCTGCCCCTCCCAATGCACACACAGGAGGTCATGTGGGAGCTGAGGGTGTCTGGGGCACTTGGCAAGGGTACCCCGGGGTTGTGTAGCCCACACAGCACAGGTGAGTCTGAGCGTTGTGACAGCCAGGCTGGCCCTTTCAGCAGCAGGCAGAGCCATAGGCATGGGAGGGAGGCATGTGCTCCGACCTGTCAGATGAGCTGTGCAGTCAGCCGTCCACTCTGTCCCACTGTCTGTCTTTGCTTGCCCATGGCCATGACTAGGCAGGTATCTGTGCAGCGCCTGTGGCAGGCCAGATCGAGTGCCTCCACCCATGCCTCTGTGGTTGGACGGTGGGGGTTGAGCGTGCAGGGGCCACCCCTACCCCACCACCTGCCTTGCCTTGCCACACCACAACAACAATGGCAGCAGGCAGAAGTAGAGACATGGGGGGACGAAGATGAGCTGGCACTCTGGTTGTACTGTACACCCACCTGCCCCATTGTGGCTGTGGGCAGGCAAAGACAGATGGTGGGAAAAAGTGGGAGAGTGGCAATCCAGCTGGCCTCCCCATCTTCGAGATCACCCCTAGTCCTTCTTTTCACTAGACAAGACATACCCAATTCTTGCAACCATTCTACATATATTTTAGTCTCCAGGCCCTTAATCATCTTTGTTGCTCTTCTCTGCACTCTTTCCAGAACGCAGAAAGGATTCATTTGAATTGCAAAGAAGCAGGAAACCAGACGTATTTGAAACACAGAGAAATCATAGATTTTATACAAAACCTTTCATTTAGGCTCAAAATGTCTTCACTCCTATAAGTATTTTTTGGGATTGTAGTTAAGATTATGAAATTCATGGGAAGAAAAATTCCCGTTTACCTTGCATTGGTAAATCATACTGTATTAGAAGCAAATGTTCCTTAAATTCAATTTCATAAAAATGGTAGAAAAATTGAGACAGCATCCCACCGAGGATAAGATCACTGGGCTGGTAGCACTCATGTGGAACAAGGAAAACATTACTTGTAGGGCACCTCAGGATAATTTGTTTGTGCTCCAAGAATATCAGAAGGAAAAATATTTTGACTCTTTAGTTATGGTGAAAATGTCCATCTCTTTATCAAATCATAGGAAAGCAGTGGTGAAATTCACATTTTTTACTACCATTTCTGTGGCTGTGGCTTGGTGGACGTGGCTTGGTAGCCGTGGCAGAGGAAGGATACTGCAAAATCTCTATTCCCACCCCCACTAGCAGTTAAAAGGAAGAGACAGCTGCGATCTCACATTGCTCCTGGAAGCACGAAGCTGAGAACACCAGCCTGAAGATGATGAATGAGACTTCGTCGAAATGTCGCCAAGACAGTTCCAATTTTACACGGGAGAAGACCCGAATAACCAAAGACCTACATATATATATATGTAGGTCTTTGGATATATATCTTTTCGTAGGTCTTTATGTGTATTTTTCTCTCAGCCAGATTTTTCCTACATAAAATCAAGATGTTTCACAGCCATAGTTCAGTGAAATCTCATTCACTAGTTTCTAGGCTTTCACAGATATCAAAGCAGCATTTTGCTGTCTGTTTAGAGACTTAAGGGAGACTAAGATAAATCTATTTCTGATTAGTTTGTCTTCATTAGTTAGCCATACCCTCATCTCATGACTCCTCCCTATAACGGTCAAAAATTTATTTTATTTTATCATATATATAATTTCTGAAAATGTAGCACAGTGAGCAATTCATTTGGAATAGATAACAATGAATTTTAATAATAATCCAAATCCTATATAAAAGCTTGTTTAATAGAAATAATGACGTCTATAGTTTCCTATAGATAGCAGCACTCTACTTTTTTTTTTGTTAATAATTTCCATAGCCAGATATAACATATGATGCACTACATTCTTTTTATAAGTTGTTCCCGGTGGTTTAGTTCAGGCCGCAAAACGATGATGTAGCATTTTGGCAAGAATATGCATCCCAATAATGCAGTGCTGGAGGACAAGATGGAGAAGACGTCCACAGCTACCATGGCTTTGCCTTTTGTGCTCAGATAGGCTGGAAAGAAGGAGATCCAGACACTGCAAACGGCCAACATGTTAAAAGTGATGAACTTGGCTTCATTAAAGCTGCTGGGTAATTTACGGGCAAGAAAAGCCACAATAAAGCTGGCGATGGCCAAGATACCCATGTAGCCCAAGACACAGTAGAAGAAGAAAGCTGACCCCTCGTTGCACTGTAAAATCATTTCTTGGAGCTCTGAGTGCATGTCTAACTCAGGGAATGGAGGAAATGTTGACAACCAAAGAATACAAATGCATACTTGTAAGAGAGAGCATGAGAGGACAATAGAAAAGGCCAATCTTTTCCCCACCCACTTCCTCATCTGAGAACCAGGTTTAGTGGCCATGAAAGCCACAACCACAGTGATGGTTTTGGCCAGTACAGTAGAAATGGCCACTGAGAAAGTGATGCCAAACATTGATTGTCGGAGAAGGCAGGTCACTTCGCCAGGTTGGCTAAGGAAGAGCAAAGAGGAGAGAAAACAGAGCTGAAGAGAGACAAGGAGGGTGTAGGTGAGGGATCGATTGTTGGCTTTGACAATAGGAGTATCCCTGTGTTTAATGAAAGTTCCAAGTACCCAAGATGTCAAGAAGAAGAAACAGAGAGCTGCTGAGGCTAAACCAATTCCTAAGGTTTCTTCAAAAGTTAGAAACACCACCAGTTTCAGGATACAGCCTTTCTTTTCTTTATTTGGATAATGATCTTCTGGGCATTGAAAACAGTCATCCATATCTGGAAGGAAAATCAAGTTATGATTTTATACATTCCATATTTTTGAAAAAAAAAACTCTTTATGGATGCCAAATGTTATCCCTCTCAAGTTTTTTTTTCTATTGGCTACCAGTTGGATCATGTTTGTATGGAAATTCAGTTTTTCCATCGTTGTATCAGCTGAGACCACCGTAAAAAAAATTCAGTGGAAAGGGCTATTATTCTATGAAATGGAGTCCTGTCTAATAAATTTTCAAATTTATTAAAAATTAATGTATTTTGACTTTTTACATTTTTCCAAAACATGGAGAAGAAACCTTCAAGGATGGATAGAAGAGCTTAGCTTTTATTTAGCAAACTTTGAATTCAGAATGACAGGTTGAGATTCAATGGTATAGAAATGAATATTCACTTTTAAGAACTCGGAAAAATAATTGCTATACTAAAAGTGGTGTATTTGCTTCAGTCTGTCTAATGAGAACTTGTTGGAATGTCTAACCTACCCTTTTGATTCGAAATCTTCCCTTCTGGACACGGAACACAGTTGTAGCAACAGAATTCTTTTCCTTCCAACCCTTTCTTCCAGGATCCAGGGGAGCAAGGGTCATTACACTGAGAAATTGGAGGAACCTGGTATTACACATAAAAGATTTTTGCAAAGAGAAAATTGTAAGCAATTTGTTTTGTTCTCCTTTATGGTGGGAGGAAGAATATTTGAATTCTCAAAGGCTTATTCCAGGTATATTTATAAAGTAAAGGTTTCCCCATCCAGTTGTGTTCTACTCTAGGACACAGAATTCACAGTGTTTCTTGATTGAGGGAGCCAGCATTGTCCAAAGATATTTTCCATGGTCAAGTAGCCAGCATGGCTATATGACAAGGAACATTGTTACCTTCCCACCAAAGTGGTACCTATAAATCTACTCACATTTTCATGCTTTTGAATTCCTAGGTGGACGGGAGATGAGGCAAGAATAGGAGCTCACCCTGCTCAGGTCTCAAACCCTGGCTGTCAGCTTTCCAGTGAATGTCTTTCACCATTGAGCCATCACATTTTTTTTGATTTTTTTTTGAATTTATTTTTAAACATAGATAAAATACATTTTTTAAGAACAAGGGTTTGATCCATTATAAAATAAGTACAATTGCTCACACTCCCTTCCAAATTTCATCCATTAACATCTTTAAAAAAAAAGATGGCGGGGGGAGAGAAAAAGAAAAAGACACAAAGAAATCCAAACCCAATTTTTATCACTCAATCTAACATCTTATTCTAAATATTTGGCATTCTGCTATATCACCCTAAATCTTAAAATCCAACTATAGATAGCTCTTTATATTATATATATTTATCATTTTAACAATCAGTATTTCATATATGTTCCTTACTTCTAAGACCCAAATCAAATCAATATTTCCTTGAATCACATCTAATGTCCATAGTTTTAACATAAAATATTTTACTCCTCTCTTAAAATCCTTTCAGAATCAATTCACTTTAAAATTTATTCCACATTTCCATCTATAATTTATTATTCCCCAAATGCTTTGTTTTTACTAGTTACGAGCTTCTTCTCCATTGCAACTAATTCTGATATTTAACTGGTTCATAACTTAAATAGTTATTCCCCAGCAGTATTTTCTTCCACTTCTATCAATCGGACATTTACTGTTCTTCAAAAATATCTCCTTCACTCCTCCTAGGTTTATTTTTAGTATTTAATGTATTTTAAATGGTCTTAATGTTTGTATTTTGTGTATTTTATCTTTTGGCTGTTCACCGCCCTGAGTCCTTCGGGAGTAGGGCGGTATACAAATTTAATAAAATAAATAAATAGTCCTAACCTTATTTGTTGCTGGATCACAGTTTGGTTTTAACTGCTCTCCAACGTTTTCTCCTCCACTCCTCCTAGGTTTATTTTTAGCTGGATCACAGCTTAATTAGATGTTTTCCAGGGATGCTTTCCTCCACTCCTCACCTTACATTTAACTGGTTCACAGTTTGGTTTTAACTGCTCTCCAGCATTATCACCTCCACTCCTCCTAAGTTTATTTTGGCTGGTTCACAGCTTAATTAGCTGTTTCCCAAATATGCTTTTCTCCATTCCTAATCTTATATTTAATTGGTTTGGCTTTAACTGCTGCCCAGCATTATCACCTCCATTCCTCCTAAATCTATTATTGAGCTTGTTCACAATTTGGTGGGCTGTTTTCCAGCAAAACTTTCTTCACTCCTTCCTATTCATGGCTAGTTCACAGCTTTATTTCATCTAATCACCAAAATCAAACTTCTCTTCACTCCTAACTTTTTCCTTTATTTGACTGGTTCATAGCATTTTGTTTTAACCTACCAATTTGAAATAATAATGCATTATAACAAATATCTTCTCACCTACTCTCTCCTGAGCTATTAATTTTCTTTAAAATTCTCCCATTTCATATTTATTTCTTATTTTTCTATGAAAAACAACATTTTAAAGCACTTTGAGAAGCAATTTTCCATAATTTTAAAATCTATAAACAATTCTTATTAATATTCAAAAATTCATTCCCACTGACTTATTTTTGTATGAAAAAACAACATTTTAAACCATTTTAAGGTCAATTTTCTATAAACATTAAATCTCTTATTAATATTTAAAGGCTCAGATCATAGTCTTCCATTTTTTTGTAGTTTTTCTATAAATCCATTGTCCTGGATGCCGCAGTCTAAAGGCAGCCACCATGGTTGCCGCTCCCACCGCCACTGGTGCAGAGGGCAATCCTCTGGCCCCAATGAACCTGTCTGTTCCTCTCAGCCATCTGAGGGGTCCCTCTCTAATCCCCTGTCCCTACAGGACAGAGTAGTCCACAGACCTGCCGGTGGCAGCTTGACAGACGGGCTTTTCACGGGGCTCCTAGGAGCCTTGCCATTTCCCCATCTGAATCGCCACAGCGCCAACCGCAAGTCCAAGCCATCACATTTTTTAACTACCCATTAAAATGTTGACATTATAAGTATGAGCAAAGGGTGTGTTTGGAGAATGGCAGGATGAATATATGTGAAGAAATATATGTGATTACAATGTTATGGGAACATTGTGACTCCTGTGATTTCAAATGGATATGCCATCCTAATGTGAATACCCATCTTCTAAATTGTAATGTCATTTTGTCAATTTGATAAAAGCTTGATTATCGACAATATTTGTACAGAATATGCCATTTCAAAAATCACAAATTAGATTTCTAAAGAGACTATGTTAAGTATTGGATCATAATGCATCTAGGAATCATTGATTAAAGGAGCCCACACCTGGTTAAATGCTGGGTGCCACACAATCATAACTTCATCAATGATTAATTCCTTCGCATTGGGAATATGAGGATCCACCTTTCCAACTTTGACTCTCTGAAAGGATCTGTTTGGAAAGGTGATAAAGTTGGTGATGTCAAATCCACCTGTTGCTTCCCCTTTTTCATTCAGGAACACTCTCTCCCCAGCTGAATTGTTAAAGGAAACGCCTTGAAGAAATGAATGGAGCTACTTGAAAGAGAATGGAAGAGAGTTGGAAGAATAATAATGAAGTAGTGGTCAGTATATTTAACTTTCTCTTAGTCATTCTTTCCATCACGCTAACAAATATCAAATAAATACCCTTAAAATATAGATAATCTATATTTCAGAGAAAGACACAAGTCTCTTCTAATATTAATTTAATGTTACTCCCAAGGGAATTAATGAAACAACAGCAGCTAACAAATCAAAATCAAAACAAGGTATTGGCATTACACAACTTGATTCAGATATGATTTCTATTCACTATTCAAACTTGGACCATATCTAAATTCATCCTACATTGTTTGTTCTTTGTTAGTACTAAAGTATTTGACATCCAGAGACCTGACAAATTTTCTTTAGCCAGATTTTATCATCTGAGACTCAATTGTTTTGAGAAAGAGAGAGGCGAAGGGAGAGGGAGATATTCTTTCAAAGAGAGAGTTGTTTCAAAGGGTAGAGGACACAGCTGAAAAAGACTGACATTTGGTCCATTCTTCTTGAATTTGATAGTGAGAGAATGCTCTCCATCCCAAATCTGAAATGTTCCTGTGCCAAGGAGAAGTAGATCAGAGAACCGGCTGAGGATAATTTTGGATAGCAATAGCTTTTAGACTTATATAGTGCTTCACAGTGTTTTGCAACCCTCTCTAAGTGATTTACAGAGATAACATTTGCCCCCCAACAATCTGGCTTCTCATTTTATCAACCTCAGAAGGATGGAAAGCTGAATCAACCTTGAGCCAATGGGCATGAAATTGCCAAACTGCTGGCATCCGGCAGCCAGTATAAGCCACCTACAATACTGCTTTCTAACCACTGCACCACCATGTCTCTGGTGAGAATCATTATTCACAAGCCAATAAGAAAAGTAAAATGTCTACATTTAAGAAATGGGGGCACAAAAAGAAGAAAGACTGTCTTCCCACACAATGCAATTGAATTAGTCTTGGAACCAGATTGGATAAATTCACAAGAATGGCCAATTCTATGTGGAGGTGAAAAGTTATTTATACAATGAAAATAAATGCATACAGTAAAACCCATTGACTATACTGAAATTAGGAAAGACTTGGTTTATGTTCTTATTTTATAAAACTAATAGCTTTGTTGCCTCGGTCTCTCTATAGATTTGTAGCCATAGACCAGGGTAAACAAGTTATATTAGATTGTGGAGGATTGTGGATAATCATTGAAATACACGATAAGTGTGGCATGGAAAGATTACCTGCCAAGGCAGCAGATTTCGAAATTGAACCCTTTGAATCTCTCTTGGTTGGGATTTTGATTTCACTGCCTCATGCAAAGAATGTGCCACTGCATAAACAGCATTGTAGATACTGTAGCTTTCACCAGTCATCTGAAATTCAAACAGAGGACCAGGTAGATTCTCCAAATTCTCTTCTCCAGTACAAGTTCCATTCATTGTTGAAGATAATTCTGTATCTGAAATTGAACATTCAAACAATCGGTCCCAAACCTCTTGAAGAAATCCATCTTTGTGGGTTGAAGGTTTGATGACTTGAAGATATTCTTTGAAGCCTTGAATGTCTCTTGTATGCACAGGAAAGGAAAGAGCCCCATGGAACAACTGGACATCCCAATTCTTTTGAATTCCCAACAGGATGAAATCAACTGAATTCATCAGGATCCAAACATTCCTAAATAATGCCCTCTCTTGATTTTTGGGATCACGTAGAAACATGACACTTATGAACCATGCTATTGTGATGGATTCTCCGTGGACAAGAAAAATGTTCGTTTTTCGATTCATCAATTTATTTGAAATAATTGAGACTGAATCTAACAATTCTGACACATCTTCCAAGTGGAGATGTTGTGGTATTTTTTGGGTAAAAGCTAAACAAACTCCATTCTGTGAAAGCAATGGGTGCAGTTTCTTCAAAAAACGTTCTTCCTTATTTTCAGAAACAAAGAGTCCAATCCACGTCCATCCAAAATGGAGAAGAAGTTGTATAAATCCAATGTACTGAAGCTCCTCTTTTGAGACCATACAATAAAGTGGAAAGAACTCAGTAATCTGAAATTCTTCTTGGGCAAAGGAACCATAAGTCAACTAAACAAACAAAAAAGAAAAATTCGTTCTTTATGAAAACCATGGGAGAAATGTGAAGACTGCTTGTGAGAAAGTTAATGAAGGTCTTTCTAGATTGAACATTTGTCCAATTCTGTGTAGATTGTGACAATTCTGATGACAAAGAGAAGCAACTAAAATTCCTTGATGAAATATTTTGTCATCTGAAATATAACTAGTTTACAACTACACTCAGTTTCCTAACAGAGAGATATGTTCATCCCCTTAGAACATCTGGAAAATTGCTAACTATCTTATACTTATACATAAAAGACTATGCCCATGAGATTCTGGAGGAATAGAAAGGATTAATCATGTCTTCATTTACTACAATTATTGTGGAGATCTCCAAAAGTACCCCCAATCTTTCAACAATTTCCAGGCAAATCAGATGAGTTTTAAATTCAGTTATTACTAACAGTCCCAACCAAGTCATACCAAGGAAAGTTGTAACCTATTGTCAGATAGCTTAATGGAATCTGGAGCTGAGTTGAGGGCATCAGTGAAAATGCTGATAGGTTTGAGTTGGGATGGGCAGGGAGTGGCTGAAAGGCAATCTTCCCTAAAACCATGAGATACGATAACAGTGTTCCAATATTTGAGGGGCTCCTACAAAGACAAGAGTGTCAAACTATTGTCCAAAGTAGCAGAAGGCAAGAAAAGAAACACTGGATGAAAACTAACCAAGCAAAGAAGCAACCTAGAACTAGGGAGAAATTTTGTAACTTTAAAAACAATTAACCAATGGAACAATTTGCTTTCAGAAGTTGTGGGTGCTCCATCACTGGAGGCTTTCAGAAAGAGACAGGACTGTGACGTATCTGAAATGATATTGGGTCTCCTGCTTGAAGAGTAGGTTGGACTAGAATACCTCCAAGATCCCTTCTACTATTCTATCTTCTATGTGCTAACCAGCCTTTTCTATCCTCCTCTTGACACAGCTTCAGATTTCACCACAGATAGTGGTCAAACCATCAGGATACCCTCTCAAATAAGATGAATTTTGTATTGTAATTTGTGACTTAAATTTAAATTTTTCTGATCTATGATTGCAATAAAAGATTTAGATTCTATTGACTGATTATTGTAAGCCAACATATTTAATAATTGGAGAAAGGAGAGCAAAGAGAGCAAAATTGAAGTCCTGCAAAATACTAACCCTAGAGCACCAATACTTCAACAATTCCTAAATAAAACAGTAGAGTTTTACAGTGAAGTACTTTTATCATACATCAAGCAAATTGTAGTAAGAAGACTTGTGACCTGTTGCTAACTTGCAGTCAAAACACCTGTATGATTGTAATAAAAGATTTTGATTTAACTGGATTACCTCGAGCCAGTCTATTGAGTTGTGGGAAAAAGAGAAGAGGTGTGATAAAAGTGTATTTAATTGAATTCCTGGAGAAAGGTATAGCAAGCAACTATTATCTACTATCAATTACAAAAGACTTTTCTCTCTCACTCCATCCCAAACTACCTGTGGAATTTTGTAGAGATGTACACTTTCTGCCATAAAGGACGATGTATCAGGACCTAATCCACCAATGATGGCCATGAGATTCTTCTGGCTATCGCATTTGTAGTTTGGGACAAATTCCTGGGATTTGAAAAGCAGATCCAGAGTGGTGCGATAAGTCATCCTTGGGCTATTGTAACTGTCATAGATATGGCACCCGAGAGTGATGTTAGGTAAGATCTGGGAATCCTCATTGATCTCCTTCACAGTAAAGGCCAAGGCGAGAGCATGCTGGTAGAATTTGGTTATCATACTGCAAATAGGTTAAACACACACACACACACCATTGAACAAAATAAATTGACAATTTTTTATGGTGAAAGCATTTATGTATGAGTAACAACCATTTCTCTCTCTGTTGTCAGTAAGAAGGTGAGAGTCTTTGTAAAACACTCAATAATTTGTATAGTTTTCAACAATGTAAAATGTTCAAGCTATCACATTTATTTCTATCAGTTTGGCACAAAATAGGATACAACCAGGAAGTATCACTCTTTTAATCTATGTAAGTTATGCTAGAAGTGACAGCACAGACTAGATATTTATACTCACTAAATATTCTCCAAAAGATTTCTTGCAGAATAGTTTCACACATTTCGTGATTTAAGATTATAACACACTGAAAATGATTTGTTTTCCAACAATTGGATAAGTTTGAAAGACAAGGAAGCAGGAGTAAGTTTATATATAAAACCATCAATTTATTGTCTAAGATCTATTAGGCATATAAGTCATTTTGGGAGATCTGACAAAGATTAGAAAATGAAAGGAAAGGGAGAAAAAGTCTTACAGTGGTAAAAAGTAACGTTTTAGAGAAGGATGTTCCTTAAATTCAATTTCAAAAAAGGAGTGAATTATCTGAGACACCATCCCACCCACGATGAGATCACCAGGCTGGTACCACTCATGAGGAACAGGGAAAGCATCACTCGAAGGGCAGCTCTGAGTAGCTTTCTGCACCAAGAGCCTCAGAAGGAGCAACATCTTCAGGCATTTGTCATACGGAAAATATTTGTGTCTCCTGTCCATAAGGAAGTTTGTATTTCAGTGG